>CAMTDV010000007.1:11128481-13528481 GCA_947069175.1 Scalesia atractyloides | reverse complement strand
TCGAGTTGTTAGTCATGCCCAATGTAATTTTATTTACGTCTGATGTAAATGTTCTTTATGCCGATGTAAATTTTCTTTAAGCGATTTAAATTTTTTACATGCTATGTAAATTTTTGCATACAACATTTTTTTATTTGTTTGCTGGAAAAGTGATTTTTTTTAAGATTTTTGAGAAAAAAATTGAAAAAAAAAACTTTTGAAAGGTCTAGTTCTTATGGTTTTTAGAACTTAAATTGGTTCTCATTTTACACTTTCCATATATATTACAAACTAAACATTTATAATTTATAAGTATTCACAAATTCGTACATGTCAAAGATGGTGCTTTTTGGTTGTTGCTTCTTATGTGCTTGGGTTCGAGTTAAATGTTACCTTTAAAATAGCTTGATAATTTCATTTTCATTTAACGACTTGATTTGTTCTTTCCGTATACTTTCAAGGAGATTAGGTGTAACTATCATCCTCATTGATTTTACTCGAATTGGGGGCGGGTACTTCTTTCTACTTAGAGCGTCTGCCACGACGTTAGCTTACCTGGATAAGGTGTGACTTTATACGTGGAAGAGATGTAGAATGGATGTACCAACATTGGGGTTAAGAGGATAGGAGATATCGATTCGAATTCCATCCGTGATTTGATGCTGTAGAAGCTCAAGGAAAGATATGACGTTGAAGAAGCTCTAATCAAGGTCACCGAATTGTGCTCTTTGTGGCAGGATAAACTTAAAAATCCAGAGTGGCATCCCATGAAAGTTGTTGCTGTAGATGATGCACATAAGGTATGGATAACACTCGTTTGCTGATGTGCCATTTTTACGGTAACAATTTGCTGATTAACCTAGCTTAACTCAACCGAAAATCCCTCTTTTTGATCTGAATCCTTTTTTCATTGAGGGGGCACTATTAACTCTAGTTACATACAAATGAGTATGTTTGGGTTATGTTTTTGTCTCATATGAGTTAAAGAAAATCAGCCTAAATATAAAAGGGGTCAACTGGCTGTCCATAGTGTATTTGTAAAACAACTTCTTTAATTTTTTTTAAAAGTTTGTTTATTATTTTAACAATATTGTTTTTGTAACCATATTTAACAGAAATTATTCATTAAATTTGACAAAAATAAGTGTTTACGGATAGGCTGATACTTATCCGCCAAGGTCGTGAAGACGGAAAAACGCGGGTCCTCGTTGCAAGCCCAAGATGAAGGCGAAGACGAAGATGAAAACAAATGTTAGTTTGTTAAGATAACCTGAATTAATGGTTTATATGTAAACAAACACATGTAATTTGTGACGATTGTTTATTGTTATTTGCATGTGTATTAAGGGTTTCAATTGTTTGTTTATATGTTTGTGTTTTGATGAGATAATCTAAAGAAAAAACAAAAACCATTTTAGAATTTTGAACTGAGAGTTAATTACATAGATGGACTCTGTGATTTACAGCTAGTTTCGCCTTTGAGTACTAACTTTTTTTTAACATATTTGTTGTTTGTGATTACCAATTTGTAATGACTTTGGGTATTAACACTAACCTCCATTAATTTTCTTTTATATTAACAGATGTTAGGGCTAATACCCAAAGTCGTTACAAACCAGTAATCATACGCCTCAAACCTGTTAAAATAATTAGTACCCAAATATGAAACTAGTTATAAACCATAGAGTGCATCTATATAACTAACTCTAGAATTTTAATGAGATAAGGTTGTCGCTAAAGATTTAATAATATCTTCATAAACAAACTTTAACGACGATCTGTCATCGTGAAAGATTAAAAAGTTTTTCATAACCAACTCTTTAGCAACGAAGAGTTGTCGCTAAACTTTTTCAAGAATTTTCATAAACATTAGCGACGACACAGGAAAGTAACGTTTGATATTTAATTTTGAATTACTTTTAAGTTTATTTTTTAATACAATGAACCTTTAGCGACGAGATGTCGTCGCTAAGGTTGATCTATCCCGACAAGGTTGTCCCAACGGCCCGTTTGAGCTGTACCGTCGCAGCTGTACTGGCCAGACTTTTCCCGAAGATTTTCCATAAAGACAGGTTGTCCTAAGGATGTATTTTTTTAAGTTAAAAGAAACTATATAACAATTTTGTACTCAAATTATAGATAATAAAATAATCACTTTTATGGTTTAGTTTTTTAATTAAATATTACTTTACAAAAATTTATTGTCGTTTAAAATTGGGGGAGTGGGATGTTTAAAAATCAACAATATACTAAAAGGATTGTAATATATGTGTTAAAAGTTGTAATTACTTAAATTTTTTAAAAGAAAAAAACACTACTGGTAATCAAGGCAAAGCCTCTATAAATACCTAATGTTTAAAGGTCATGGATTCAATTATCACATGTGACGTGATTAAAAAAAATTTATCATTTTTTTAAAACTTAAACTCTTTAAAATATGTAAAATTATTTTTTTTATCCTTCTTATATGTGTATATATATTACGGATTCGGTTTAACTAAGAACCACCACGAGTTGTGATAACCATGAAAACTTCTATTTCTCGCACGAGTTGGGCCACCATTTTTTGCACAAACATAGATGAAAATGTTTGTTATAAACACATTTGTGAAAACAAAAAAAAATATTATCGAGTTGTTAGTCATGCCCAATGTAATTTTATTTACGTCTGATGTAAATGTTCTTTATGCCGATGTAAATTTTCTTTAAGCGATTTAAATTTTTTACATGCTATGTAAATTTTTGCATACAACATTTTTTTATTTGTTTGCTGGAAAAGTGATTTTTTTTTAAGATTTTTGAGAAAAAAATTGAAAAAAAAAACTTTTGAAAGGTCTAGTTCTTATGGTTCTCAGAACTTAAATTGGTTCTCATTTTACACTTTCCATATATATTACAAACTAAACATTTATAATTTATAAGTATTCACAAATTCGTACATGTCAAAGATGGTGCTTTTTGGTTGTTGCTCCTTATGTGCTTGGGTTCGAGTTAAATGTTACCTTTAAAATAGATAGCTTGATCATTTCATCATGAGTTTGAACTTTAATATACTGCAATAGCGAGGGATGGTCATGGAAGTCTCATTACGTTCTTTAATGTTTATTACTATAATCGTCAAATAATAATAATAATAATAATAATAATAATAATAATAATAATAATAATAATAATAATAATAATAATAATAAAACATCGTTCAACTTTTTATACACCAAAAACAACAAACCATCCATTTTGCCAATCGTTTCAATCCAAGTCCAAATGCCCAAGCCACATTTTCAACCTTATCACAATCTCCAACCACTTATCTTAAACAATCTCTTAACCCTACATATTTAACAAACTTAAAAAGACATTATACATGGCCTTCAAAAAATATCATAAAAGACATCATATAACAGTCAAAAGAGAATTCTAGATTTGAGAGTTAACCAAACTGAATTCTAAATTTGTTTCATCATTTTTTGTTGTTGTTAGGGTATAGTCTCTAATCTCAATGTTGTTTATTGGATTGACATCTAGCACACTTCAAACATAATCTCAAATGGATCATTTGAATCCATTTCTACAGTATCTTATTTTTATCAAAGAAGGAAAAAACAAAGTATTCTAACAGTGATAGCACATCATTATATGCAACATGTGATCGTTTCCTAAAAAAACATACTTGATAATATTTCAGCAACTAGGGCCTTTTCTTCTTCTTCTTCAGAAGATCACACTCAATGTCAAAAAAGGTAACGGAAATTAACTTATAAGCATGGAAAAAAGTTATTAATTTACTTGTGATTTAGAAGTGTCCAAACCTTTTGTTTAGCTCCGGAATTTTGATATAAGGAAATAAAATTATGATTTATTGATATACATATTACCTCATTAAAAAATTATCATATTAGCAACCTAAATATATACATGAAATAGTTAACATCAATGACAATTACCTCAAAGATTCTCTCAACTGTGGGAGATCAAAAGAAGACAAAAATAATAATTAAAGGGTAAAGGGGGAAATGGAAATTTTAGAGACAGTAGTGAGGGAAAATTGGGGGTCGTTTTCCAGCATTGTTGGGAGAGTTTGATTTTGTATGGGGGAAGTTGTTTTTTTTTTTTTTACCTTTAAGGTGATTTTTATCTAATTATATTAATAGTTTAAATTAATAGTTTAAACAAGAGAGAAACAAAACAGTAATTTTATTCATTCATCAGATAGCATACCATACATCATATTTACATATATACAAAAATGCCTATTGTAACCAACGATATAATAAATATGATGTTTAATCCTGTTGATGAGTAGGGATGATGTTCGTATTAAGCCTTATGGTTTATAACAAAATTAAATATAATAAAATTTGGTAAATACATACTAACAAAACAAATTGTAAACAATACTATATATTTATTTGTTTTATTTTAGCTTTGATAACAGTTTAATATACAATTTGTTTATAGTACTTGTAGGATTTTGAAATAGTACAAAAGTAGTCAATTTTAAAGATAAATGATATCGTCTGAAATTGGATATAAAGATTAAACTTACAATTCATTCTAATTTATATTTCTATAGACAAGGGGGTGTTTGGGAATGCTTATTTTAGCCAATTTATTAACTTTTTGAAAATTTAAATGATGTTTGGGTTTGGAAGTGTATATTTCTAAGCCAAAAACCACCTTAATTTATAAATTCTAATCATAAATTTTAATAGATTTATCATAAGATCTATGAACTCTAATTTTTTTTATAATCAATTTACGCATACCTCTGAATTTTAATAGATTCGTCATACATAAGTTTAATAATAAATTTTTTCGATAAATGATTTACTTTTGACACTTGAACTTTAATAAAGTCATCATACGGCCCTTAAAGTTTAATAAAGTTATTTATTTTCTTTTTTTAACAAATTATTTGTTTTTTTTATCCTTTTATAAGTTTAATTCTTTTTTTATTTTACTTATTATTTATTTAACTTATTATAACTAAAGATAACTTTTAACTTTAGACACTTTTACGTAATTGTGTTGCTTGCTTAATTTTACCATCGTTTTAATATTAAATTAAAGCATACATGGTCTATATTAAACATTTAACATACCATGTAATACAAATGTAATTATTTTTTTATTTAGCTTAGTATAATTAAAACTAACTTTCAATTCTAAACCTACTTAATCATGTTTATTGCTATTTTTTATCATCATTTAAATTAAAGTCTACATGATCTATGATGAAACCTATGGATATATCATGAAACAAGTACAAATACATACTTGCCAGCAACGTCATACAACCCCGCTGCGAAACACAACTCCAACACTAGTTAACTACTAAACTAAAAATAAAATAAAATAAAAACAAAAACTTTACTTTATTAGATATTAAATAAATTTAAATTATATATTACTTTTACTTAAACTTAAAAATGACCTATAAGTTACTTTAGATTTAAAAAAAAAACTAAAATCATCAAGAGAAATAAAAATATGATTCTAGCCTTCTAGCGGAGGGTTTAATGAATCTTAAAAAAGGTAAGAAACCAATTGTAATTCATTTAACATGTTAAATATATTAAAAAATTAATTTAATATGAAAAAATTAAGGTTTTTAGAAAATATTTTAGAGCTTTTATATACAAATACGTATAGATGTCTTTTTAATAAAAAATTCAAAAACTTAAAAAAAATTAAAAAAAATGCTTAAAATACAGTTAAATAAAGGTAAAAATTTACAAAAATATCTTTTATTAAAATGGCTTCTACACATCTTTATATGCAATAGCTTTGAGTGTTTTTTGATAAAGTTATATTTTTACATTTTAAATTGATTTTATGATATATTTAACATGTTAAATGAATGGTTTACTAGTTCCCCACTTTGTTGAGGTTCCCATTAAACCTGATACTATGACCCTATATGATATTTAATTAAAAGGAAGAGTTAATTACACAGATAGCCCTTATGGTTAATCAAAATATTGGATTTAGTCCTTAGTTTTTCAAAAGTACACAGATGATCCCTATTGTTTGTACTTTATAATACATTTAGTCTTCAACTTTTGCCAAAAGTACATAGTTGGTCCTTATAGTTTACACTTTGTAACGCATTCATCCTCAACTTTTAGTGACGAAATGTGTTACAAAGTACAAGCAATAGGGACCATCCATGTACTATATGCGTTACAAAGTACAAACCTGAAGGACCAATCGTGTATTTTTAGAAAGTTAGGGACTAAATAAAAAATTTTGATTAACCACGAAGACCATCCATGTACTTTACTATGATAACCCGCGTTTTCAGGTTAACACCGTTAACTTTCTCAGTTAAATCTTTATAATTTCTAACACATTCGTACATGCATTCGTATCACACGTGTATGTATAACACATGGAAGCAACATAAACTCGAAGAACTAGTTTCGTATATACACTTAAAAGTTAAATGTTTAACTTTCTATACAAGTTTCAAGGTTTTGAAACTTGGAGGACTAATCTTATCATAAACATAAAGTTAGTTATAAAACTTTCGATGCAAGTTTTCAACAATAAAATCTTAAGAGACTAAAAGGAGTATATATATATATATATATATATATATATATATACGAGGAGTTTCATTTGAGAAGAAAATTAAATTGATATTAATAGTTTTTCTTTAATCTCATTTATTATTATCTTTGACTAATTAATTATTCATAAATATTATCATCCTCCACACTTAAATGTTTGCCTACACATATCAAAATTTATCCTACACATATTGAAATTTATTTTATACTTTATCCTACACAGCTCATAATTAATCTTACACAACTCGTCATTTGTTATATACTTTAAATTAATTTTTTTCTTTTTCTTTGAAAAAAATTTTTTGAAAATAAGTTTTATTAAAAAGGGAGACTACCAATTAATGATCTATCTAAGTTTACCAATATAACGTTACACCAATATTAAATACAGAAATTAAATAAAGTAAAATGAAGTATTATTGTTGGTTGAAATTTCTTCTTTTTATTCTTACAAAAAATTTCATTTGATCAAGGGTTGAGAATGGTTCCTACAGTTCTCTCGTATAGTGGTGGATATATAGGGATTAGGTAAAATGAAAACCACTACTAGATGAAAGAACCGTAGGAAACCACCACTAGATGAGAGAACCGTAGAACCATTCTCAACCCTTGATAATCTTCTTTGTATGGTTGAAATTGTTTTGTTATCTTTCTTGTATTTAACAACTCTTTTATGGTTTTTAAAATGAAATTAAGTATAAAGAATATAAGAATAATTTTATAACAACTTGTCGCTATCACATCACATGCATTTATCAGTTAAATCATCTCTCTTAATTTTAAAGTCACTAATTTTTTTCACAAAAAAGCAATTTTTTCGATAACATAAACATAATATTATGCATGTTTTTGTATATTAAAAAATATACAATCTAGGTCAAGTAGTGTTTGTTAAAAATATTACACCACATCAATAAGCAACTAGCAAAAAATTAAAAAAATGTCTTAATGAGACGGCCTTGATGATAATTCCATAGCGGTTAAAAAGAAGACTTCCATGTGAATATGGACAACTTGAAATGACTTTGAAATGCCGCTTGAACCTCCATGTTATCGACCACAACCCTATAAATCTATAACAAAAACGGAATCTGATTTATTTGGAAAAGCATACCGTAACAAAGAAAAAAAATTCAACTACAAAATTTAATTTACACACCCTATTTATCATTTAAAATATTTAAAAAACAAAATCTTTTAAAACCTTTCAAACCAGGTACTTTTTATGGTGATTTAAAGTTTTGGATTACCATAGTTATTCTTCATTTACACTAATGTAAATTTCTTTTACAAAACGATAAAATCACCGGTAATTTTTTACGACGATCTGAAAAAATTTTTGCGCACTTTGTCAAATATAAATGTTTTCTTTAAATGTTAAATGTCAAAAAAAATTTGCGTGTGGTGTCGAATGTCACATGATTTTTTGCATACCGTGTTGAATGTAAACTCATACATAAATGTTTTTTACGTATGGTGTCGAATGCCAAAAAAAAATTACGTACGGTATCTAATGTTAAAAAAAATTGCGCACTTTGTCAAATGTAAACGTTTTTAAATCTCGAATACAAACTCACATGTAAAATGTTTTTTTACGTATATTGTCGAATTAAAAAAAATAAATACAATGTCTAGTGTAAAAAAATCACGCACAATGTTGAATGTAAATATTTGTTTTTCAAATATTGAATGTAAATTCACACATAAATGTTTTATTATGTACGATGTCGAATCTCAAATAAAAAATTTTCGGACGATATCAAATGTAAAAGTTTGCGAAAGAAATTTTGAATCGAATTTTTTATACGCTGGTATAATTTTTTTGCAAGGATGTTGAACAATCACATTTTGTAAAAATGTTTGGCTAAATCACAAAGTTCATAATCGGTGGTCATGAACCAACTCATTCTCACCCGTAAAATCAAACCAACAAATATCAATCTTCAACTATTCTTTAAAATAACTAAACTAAAGTTAGACAACACCTCCATTTATTGGGTCATCGGAA
Source organism: Scalesia atractyloides (assembly GCA_947069175.1). Taxonomy (NCBI): domain Eukaryota; kingdom Viridiplantae; phylum Streptophyta; class Magnoliopsida; order Asterales; family Asteraceae; genus Scalesia; species Scalesia atractyloides. The sequence goes on along the minus strand of CAMTDV010000007.1, from coordinate 13,519,922 downwards.
CCCTAGAACGTCATCTCTATCGACCACCCTTGTGCACCCCTACCTCGAACCACCTACCACCACCGTACAACCCCCCATAATGACCACCACTATACACCCCCATACCTCCACGTTGTACCACCTACAACCGTCAACGGTCACCCCCCACGTCGACCACCAACGTACACCCCATATCGGACCATCGTCTACAACTACCACTTCGACCACCGTCTTCAGATGAGAAAGAGATATGAGAGAAAGAAAGAGAGAGATAGATTGTTTTGATGTAAATAATAAAGAGAGAGAGAAATAAATAGGGGATTTAGTTCAAAAAGGAAGAGAGAGAGAAAGAAAGGATGTGACATGTAGATTAAAAGACTAACATGCCCTTTGGATTAAATTTGGTTATGTGTGATGTGTAATGTAATGTCTCGCTTTTTGTAACTTTTCTTATTTAGAAAGTTGTAATGTATTCTATTCTTGTAAACTTGTATTCCCTTGTAATCGTATTTCTTTCCAATCATTGTAAGGCTTTGATCGTAATAAAACTTGATCATTTACATGAATTATACATTGATTATGCATACTTGTCATACATTTGAATTATATAAGTGCAAAGTCAATACATTCGTCTCTCGTGCAAACTTATACTTGTTTTACATACCATCAGTCGTAAATACTACTTGTTATGATACTATTATACGTGCCAATACTTGTATATACATTCTCGATACTCGAATCATAATTATATACGTTGTGCATAGTTAAAAACATGTTAAATACTAAGTTCATGCATGAAATGGTAATAAATGGATAGTTTAGTGGCCAAAATATAAGAAATCAAACTTCAAAGGGACAAGGAGGCACCGCGTCACGCGACACCCTCCCCCTTTTAGCTACGCGTAATGCCAAGCCTCCCTATCCGCAGAAGGTTGTTTCCTTTAAGCGGCTTGGCCATTCTCTTCCACCTCTTCTCTTCCCCAATCAACATTCAAGCTTCTTTAACACAAAACCCTACTTCACCATTATAAAATTAAGCCTCCATTCATCCATTTTCACTTTCCAAACTCATTTACACTCACAAAATACTCTCAAAATATGTGGAAATCAAGTTCAAGGCAGAATCTTCTAAGTGCAAAAGTGAGCTTCATCTCACTTTTCTTTCATCTTTCTTCACTTCTTCCTCCTCTACAAAGCTTGGAACACCTATAGGATTGTTTCCACAGGTTTACCATGGTAAACAAAGGTGGAAGAACATCACCAATTGAGGTCCAAACTTTCTGTTTTGGAATGATATTTGGTTAAACCTTTATAAACTATGTTTTTCTTGCTTAAATCTTGTGCCTACATGTTCTTAAACCTATCAAAGGTTATGAGACTTGTTAGGAGTGGATTATTATGAGTTTAAGATATACAAACACCTCTAAACTTTCTGTTTTAATAAGATTTATACATACCATAAGTGATGAAACCATCCAAGTGTGCCATAACTCTTAAGGCAAAACTGTGTTTTGGTTTAGGTGTGAATACTTGGAAGCCTTGGCGATCCTAAATTCATTCTATCACATCACTTAATGTTTTCTATGTTTAAGTAACTAAAACTCATTCAACTTTCATTTGATTAACAAGGCTACGACATGTCCCCATACGTTGCCATGTTCGGGATGCACGCACCTACCTTGCTTACTTGGTTGTTCATAGTTTTAGTTAAGTATTTTCATTCTCGTTATTCATGACAACGAGGTTTACAGGTTTACCAAATCATATAATGAGGTGTTGACACCTCATCTTGAACTCCATGAATTCTATGATAATATATGTCGGACTTATTATAAAATATACTATATATATATATATAACCGAACCCTTGAAGTTAATCGGATTATGATTACTTGTCATGACAATAGGTTATATTATCTAAGTCTTGAACCTCTCGTTACGATTCTAATGTGAAACTTGACCCATGACATCACATCAACCCATACGTGGTTTATAGTGTCAAAAACGGGTGCTCAAGACTAGATAATTACTTTTTGTATACATATTTTTACAAACTTTAATTCCGAATCCGAACTCCCTACCAAATCCTCACCCACCTTCATTTACCCCACGTAGGGTGACCTCGGTGTCCCATCCTCCAACTCTCCAACTCTCCAACTCTTCACGGGATTAGCAAAGTAAGCTTTGCAAAACTGTGAGTACACTCGAAAGCTCCTTTTTAGCTTTACACTTTTGGTTGCTATATGTTTAACTTATCAAATTACACATTCACACTTATACTTTATGCAAACACAAAAAATCCATTCATGCATGCTAAAATACGTGATACTTGATTTATATTCTTGAAACATTCTTATGTGATTCACTTATCATTAGCTTCGTACGAGCCTCCCCTTAACATGTATAGCGCTGTAGGAGTAACGCACCAGCCGTAGTCTTGTGGTCATGTTAAGTCTTTTAAATTCATGCGGTAATCATAGGATTGACTTGTATAATTACATGCCATGATTATATTAATCTAGTTAACTATTTTTGCCATGTGGATTCGTTTAAACCTTTTTCATACTTATGCAATATTAAACTTGTGTACTTGCCAATACCTTCTGTGTTGAACTATACATTTAAACATGTTGCAGGTTGATAATGTTGATATTGGCGAAACCTAGTAGGGACCACTTAGAAACGCATCTAGAAATACTAGATTTTGTTATTGTATTGTTATTGAGATTTGTCGTATTTTGAAATTTCCAATTGTTGTACTTTGATTTCTTGTGATGTACTTGAAAATTTTTATTTAGGAACGAAATTGGTTTGAAATAAATATTGTCACAATCGTGTTATGAAGTCTCGAGCAATCTCGTTCGTCTCACTCTGATGATTTCGCCATCAGTTGGGGTGTGACAGATTGGTATCAGAGACATAACTATAGGGAATAAGGTAGAATTGTCATGATCGACCTAGTCTATAGTAACTACCAAACTTTGACCATTCTTGACTCTTGCTTAACGTGTTAATTGTTCCTATTTTTCTTCTAACTCTTCTTTTGTCTTAATTATACAATGTGTGGTTCCTAAGACATTTTACATAATATACACGTTGAAGACACTCGTATCATTCAAACGAGATGATTTCACAAAAATAGGCGTGAAATCCACACTTTGGTGAACGACTCTCAATCCGCTTATTCAATTTTGCACGAAATTACGCCATTGAGTTAGGAATGAGATCCACATCTTGATGGTAAATTTCCAATTTTAACTCTAGCGGTCCCTTGTCATTGTGTTGGAAATTAACTTTTTTGACCTGACGAGTACCAACCACATTTAGGGTACGATGTTGACAAGTTAGGGATGAAACCCGCAATTTGTCAACTAGTCCCATTCCTCGATTTCCAATCCCGCCAAAGTTTCAATTATTCAATCGATTAGGGACGTGTAGTAACTGGAAGGGTAAAATACCATTAATCGCTTCTCGACGAGAGTATTTTACCTATAGGCCAAAGCACGTTTCCCTAATTTGAAACGATCTTCGATTCACTTTGGAATAGTCTTAGTTACGTTCCGTGACATTCCATATTTTATGTTACATCTCTTTTATGTTACCTCAATTTTTATGTGTTTTAATACTCGTTACCTCTTTCATTTCAAAACCGATGCACAACTCTCACGCATCTCGCAATCAAAAACATTAATAATTCTCGTGGATAAACTAAATTTATACTCCTTTTCGCATTCATACGTGTTTATGCCTTTTGAATAATTGTTATGCTCATGTCAACTATGTGAATCATACGTGTTATGTGATACCTACATTACATGCAAAAACGTGATTATTATACAAACATTATAATCAAGTCTCATCCTTTCCCTCTATTTTCGACTCTATAGATGTCTTCTCAACGACTCTCCAACACCCTCAACAAGAAATCCAAATCAGGATCGGCTCCAAAAGAGGTTCCAACAACGGTAAGTCGATGTCAAAGAAAGATCTCATGAAGTTTATGGCGAAACAAATGGCTAAGGTCATCCCTGAAATCGTCAACAAAATCCAACCCCCACCAAAAACTAAATCACCCAATGCTTTTGTTGACTCTAAGGTGGAAACACCTAAGTCGATGTTTCCCTTCAATCAATTTTGTTCTTGCAGTCCCCTACCCTTCACCCGTGAAGAGGGTGCCACCAATATGCTTCAATGGTTTGATGCCATTGAAGTGACGTTCCTTCAAAGTGGTTGCCTTGACCACATGTGTACCATCAACCCAATGGGTGTTTTCCGATCAAGAGCCCTTTATTGGTGGACCTCCGAGTGTGACGTTCATGGAAATGAAGTCGCTCATGCCCTCCCTTGGGCCGATCTCAAGAAGTTGATGAAGGACGAGTTTTGTCCTCCGCATGAGCTTAAGAAACTGGAGAATGAGTTCTGGAACCTGAAGCAAGTGGGAAATGATAACGTTGGCCTCACAGCTCGCTCTAAGCAACCGAGTGCGCTGTGCTCTAGCTAGGTCGACACCGTTGACAAGGCTATCGCGAAGTACATTCGATGCCTTCCCCTTCGATCATGAACCTCGTTGAATCCGCCTCACCCAAAACCCTCGAACACACTTACCGCTTGGCCGCCAAACTCAACAACAACTACGTTCTTCATGGAACCTCCGACAAGGTTTCATCAAAGAATGCGCACCAAACCACCACCGATACCATCATTGAACCTACACCATCCAAGCCACCAAGGAACAATAACAAGGGCAAGAAGTTGAAGGCTTCAAGCTAAAACTGTGCGGTAGTCACTCCGCCAAACCCTCAACACATCCAACAAGTCGCACCAACTAACCCCGAGCCTACAAAGAAGGCATACACTAGGACTCATCCAAAATATAACACATGTCTATACCATCACCTTGCTCATACACCATGCCGCCTATGCGAATTGCAATAGGTTTGGGCATTTTGCCAGCCAATGTCGTAGTGCTCCAAAGCCACTAGGCAACCAAAATCAAACCGTTGTAGTAACCCAAAACCCCACACCAAACCAAGCCCAACCTCAAGCAGCTATTGGTCGAGCCTGCTACAAGTGTGGAGATCCTAATCATCTCGTCGATGTTTGCCCGCAATGCAACACCAACAACAACAACCAACCACAACAAGCGCGTGGTAGAGCCTTCGTCATCACTGCAGCTCAAGCCCAGAATGCCAATGACGTCGTCAACGGTACGTATCTCGTTAACAATGTCTATGCTTCTTGTTTATTTAATAATAGCGCGGATAAAAGTTTTGTATCCGTTGAATTCGAACATTTGTTAAAGTGTAGACATTTTAAGTTGCCCAAACCATTCGCAATCAAAGTCACTAACGGTAAGTCTGTTACTGTTGATTATGTCCTTTCTAAGTGTTCTTTGAATCTTAACGATCATACGTTCTCAATAGACATCATACCTATGCAACTGGGTAGCTTCGACATCATAGTAGGCATGGATTGGCTTAGGAGAGTTCGTGCTGAAGTCATTTGTTCTTAGAAATTCATTCGTCATCCTGTTCGAAATGGTGATTCTTTACATGTCTATGGCGAGAAACCTTCGAAAGATCTTAATCTTATCTCATGTATTCAAGAGAACACGTACTTTCGCAAAGAGTACTTCGCCTTTCTTGCCCACGTTGTGGAAAAGAAGGATAAGGGTCCAAGCGTGAGTGATGTTCTTGTTGTTTGCGATTTCCTAACGTTTTCCCTAAGGATCTACCTGGTCCTCCTCCTCCTAGTGTTGTTGATTTTCATATCGATCTCATTCCTAGTGCAACGCCAATTGCAAAGTCTCCATATCGTCTAGCACCTTCGGAGATGCAAGAGCTATCTAGCCAACTTCAAGAACTTCTTGATAAAGGCGTTAAACGCCCTAGTACTTCTCCTTGGGCGCTCCCGTTCTGTTCGTAAAAAAGAAAGATGGATCCTTTCGGATATGCATTGACTATCGTAAGCTTAACAAGAATATAGTAAAAAACTGATATCCTCTTCCTTGCATCGATGACCTTTTCGATCAATTACAAGGGGCGACATGTTTCTCCAAGATCGATCTCCGTTCTGGTTATCATCAACTTTGAGTCCTCGAAGAATATATGCCCAAAACCGCGTTTCATACACGTTATGGACACTACGAGTTCGTGGTCATGCCTTTTGGTTTGACCAACGCACCTGCAGTTTTCATAGACATGATGAACCGTGTGTTAACCTTATCTCGACCGTTGTGATCGTCTTCATCGACGATATCCTCATCTACTCCAAGAACAAAAAGAGCACGAGCGACACTTGCGTCTTATCCTCCATCTTGTACATCCTGAGCGTCTTTACGCTAAATTCTTCAAGTGCGAATTCTGGATAAAACAAGGCTAATTCCTTGGCCATGTCGTCAACGAACTTGGTATTCACGTTGACCCTGCAAAAATCGAAGCTGTAAAGAATTGTATTGCTCTTAGGTCTCCGTCTAAAATTCATTAGTTTCCTAGTTTAGCTGGTTACTATCGTAGCTTCATTTCGAACTTTTCCATTATCATCGTTCCTCTCACCCTGTTGACTCAAAAGGATAAACCTTTTGTTTGGGGTCCCAAGCAAGAGGAGTCTTTCCAAACTCTCAAGGACATACTTTGTAATGCTCCTATCCTCGCTCTTCCTGACGGAAATGATGATTCGTCGTGTATTGTGATGCTCAAACCAAGGTCTTGGTCGCGTTCTTATGCAATGGGACAAAGTTATCGCTTACGCATCAAGACAACTCAAGATTCATGAGAAAAACTACAGTACGCACGATCTTCAACTTGGTGCAGTTGTTTTTGCATTGAAGATATGGCGACACTACCTTTATGGTACCAAGTCTGTGGTCTTCACCGACCACAAGAGCCTTCAGCACATCTTCAAACAAAAGGAACTCAACATGCTTGAATTTTGCTGGGTAGAGTTGTTAAACGACTGCGAGATTCGCTACTACCCAGGTAAAGCGAATGTTGTGGCTGATGCACTTAGTCGTAAAACTCATGTCAAGAGTGTTTGTTGCTTCAAACTCGTCAACGATCTTAGAAATCGCATTCGTGAAGCTCAATACTCATCCGTTATCGAGGATAACCTCTACAACGAGTTGAAATGCGGTGTTGAAGAAAGTCTTATAACCAAATCCAATGTATTCTTTACTATCTCAATCGTATCTGGGTTCCTAATTGTGATGATCTTCGTGAACTTCTAATGAAGAGGCACATAAGTCTAGATATTATATTCATCCTAGTGCTGATAAGATGTATCACGACATGCGTACATCATATTAGTGGTCTAGCATGAAGAAATATATCGCCACCTTTGTTTCAAAGTGCCTCACTTGTTCTAAGGTCAAAACTAAACATCAACGTCCCTCTTGCTTACTCGAAAAATAGAAATTCCTGTCTGGAAATGGAAGAGTATTGCTATGGATTTTATCACTAAGCTTCCTCGAACTTCCTCTAGTCATGACAGTGTTTGGGTAATCATCAATTGATTAACCAAGTCCGCTCACTTTCTCCCCCTTTATGAAGATTACAAAGTTGAGAAATTGGCTCGTATCTACACAGATGAAGTCATTTATCATCATGGTATTCCCATTGACATCATTTCTGACCTTGATGATCGCTTCAGCTCGCGTCTTTGGCCAACTTTTAAGAAAGCTCTAGGTACTCATCTTAATCTTAGTACCACTTTACATCCTCAATCCGCCAATCAAACCGAGCTTACCATCCAAACTCTAGAGGATATGATTCGTTCTTGCGTAATCGATTTTGGTGGCAACTGGGATATACACTTGCCTTTGATCGAATTCTCGTACAATAACAGTTACCACGCGAGTATTCAAATGGAACCATTCAAAGCATTTTATGGTCGTAAGTGTCGTTCGCCTATTTGTTGGCACGAGATCGGCGAAGCTCAAATAACCGGTCCCGAGCTTATACAAGAGACCACAGACAAGATCTTACAAATTCGAGACAACTTGCTCAAAGCTAGAATCCGACAGAAGAGTTACGCTGACAAGCGACACAACCCTTTGGAATTCAACGTTGGTGACTTTGTACTTCTCAAGGTATCCCCTTGGAAGGATGTAGTTCGTTTTGGTAAGAATGGAAAACTCGCTCCTCGCTATGTAGGTCCTTTCAAGATTCTAAAGGATTGGCAAGGTAGCATATCGACTGGACCTACCTAAAGAGCACAACAAGTCCATGTCTACGTTTCACGTCTCAAACTTGAAGAAATGTTTAGCTGGAGAAGGACTTCAAGTCCCACTCGTAGTTCTTAAAATCAACAAGACTTTACACTTCGTGGAGAAACCTGTCGAGATCATGGATCGAGGCGTCAAGCAATTGAGGCGCAATCGAATTCACATAGTCAAGGATCACTAGGAAGGAAAACGTGGTGCTGAGTTTACTTGGGAACTCGAAAATGATATGAAGACTAAGTACCCACATCTGTTCGTTACACCTTTCTCTTGAATAAATTTCGGGATGAAATTTCCTAAAGGAGGGGAGACTGTAACGCCTCGCTTTTTGTAACTTTCCTTATTTAGAAAGTTGTTATGTATTCTATTTTTGGAAACTTGTATTCCAATGTAATCATTTTCTTTTCCAATCATTGTAATCCAAAGCTTTGATGGTAATAAAACTTGATCATTTACATGAATTATACATTGATTATATACTTGTCATACATTCGAGTTATGTACGAGCAAAGTCAATACATTTGTCTCTCGCGCAAACTCATACTTGTTTTACATACCATCAGTTGTAAATACTTGTTCTGATACTATTATACATGCTAATACTTGTATATACATTCTAGATACTCGAATCATAATTATATACGTCGTGCATACTTAAAAACATGTTAAATACTAAAGTTCATGCTTGAAATGAAATAAATGGATAGTTTAGTGGCCAAAATATAAGAAAACAAACTTCAAACGGATAAGGAGGTGCCGCGTCACGCGACACCCTCCCCCTTTTGGCTACGCGTAACGCCAAGCCCCCCCATTGGCATAAGGTTGTTTCCTTTCAGCAGCTTGGCCATTCTCTTCCACCTCTTCTCATCCCCAATCAATATTCAAGCTTCTTTAACACAAAACCCTACTTCACCATTATAAAAGCAAGCCTCCATTCACCCATTTTCACTTTCCAAACTCATTTACACTCTCAAAATACTCTCAAAATCTCTGGAAAATCTTTAAAGTGCAAAAGTGAGCTTCATCTCACTTTTCTTTCATCTTTCTTCACTTCTTCCTACTCTACAAAGCTTGGAACACATCTAGGATTATTTCCACAGGTTTACCATGGTAAACCTAGGTGGAACATCACCATTTTGAGGTTTAAACTTTCTTTTTGGAAGAATATTTTGTTAAACCTTTATAAACTATGTTTTTCTTGCTTAAATCTTGTGCCTACATATTCTTAAACCTATCTAAAGCAATGAGACTTGTAAGGGGTGGATTATTATGAGTTTAAGAGGTGCAAACACCTCTAAACTTTCTACTTTAATAGGGTTTATGCAACCCACAAGTGATGAAACCATCCGAGCTTGCCATAACTCTTAAGGCAAGACTTGTATTTTCGTATAGGTGTGAATACTTGGAAGCCTTGGCGATCCTAACTTCATTGCACCATCTCACTTGATGTTTTCTATGTTTAAGTAACTGAAACTCGTTTAGCTTTCATTTGAGTAACAAGGCTATGACATGTCCCCAAACGTTGCCATGTTCGGGATGCAAGCACCTAGCTTGCTTACTTGGTTGTTCAAAGTTTTAGTTAAGTATTTTCATTCTCGTTATTCATGACCAACCAGGTTTACCAACTAAATTGGTAAACTTTGTGCTTTGGTGAATTATACAATTAGGTGTTCACGCCCCCGTGCTTGACCTCAATGAATTCTATGATAATATATGCCGAACTTATTATAAAATATACTATATACTATATAAATATATATTTAACCGCAACCTTGATGTTAATCGGAGTATGGTTACTTGTCATAACAATAGGTTATATTATCTAAGTCTTGAACCGCTCGTTACGATTCTAACGGGCAACTTGACCCATGAAATCACATCAACCCATTCTAATTACTTTGTGTATACATACTTTTACAAACTTTAATTCCGAATCCGAACTCGCTACCAAATCCGAATACTCACACACCTTCGTTTACCCCATGTAGGGTGACCTCGGTGTCCCATCCTCTAACTCTCCAACTGTAACACCTCGTAAAATTCGCGTTCGGTAATATACCGACACGGGTACGAACCCTCGGATCATACCTCAATGAGTTAGACACTCAAACATGTTCAAAAATCTTAAAAATTCACAAACTTAACCGTAACCTATGATTGAGAACCGTAGCCTATGGTTTGGAGCTGTTGAAACAAAATTTCGTTGAGCGTAAGCTATGGTTTGGCGACCGTAGCCTACGGCGGGCCCTGAAAACCTTTATTTTTCATTGTTTTAACTTTCAATAAATGACCTAAAGGCCCCAAGACTTTGATATTTTCATCTTACTTGTTTAATCAAGCCACCATTAGATCCGAACGTCTCTCGGTTGAGACGATATCTTTTGATTTACCATCCTTGAGTGTTCCGCTTCTTCACCGAACCTTTATACTTACTAGTTTGGGTAATTTAACCCATGAAACCATAAGTATTCGTATATTTCACATCTAAGCTAGTAACTACGAATAATTCGTAAAAGCACCTAGTGTGACACTCGTTAACGTTCCGTTATTCGTACTCTTCTTCAATGCATCACGTGTTGAAAGAAAAGAACTAGTTGGGTCATTATGTAATTGAATATAAGTCAAGGGACAATTCATGACATTTAAAAAAACTATTTTTGAGGGACTAAATGTGTGAAAACCCCAACTTTTTGTCAAGTTGCCACCTACAAATTGCCACACCTTTGCAGCTCTTGATACCTTGCTAGACACTTGTGAAGATCCTACAACACCTCTAACACCTGGCTTCATCTTCACACACCTTCTTGCACTATAAATAGCCCACTAATTTCACTCATTCTTTGATCATTCACTCTTTCTCCTCTCTATTACACTCTTGGAAGTTCCTGACCATTTAGGAGCTTCACTTTGAGTTCTAAGTTTCCCTTGGATCACTTGTAAGTGTTCCATATTTGCTCTTTTCTATTTATAGGATTTTAGTAACCAAAAGTCAAGCGTTTTCAACAAATGCTTTGACTTTTGGCTAAGACCATTATGGTCTAGCCATTGTTCAAAATGAAAATGGCTAAGTGATCATAACTAGGAAGGTATTAATCCCTTAAAAGGGCACCTCCTAAGGATCACGTTTACTAGGTCAATTGACGGGTCAAAGTTTATTTTTTAAAAACCAAACGGATCAGATTTTATAATATTATAATCTGAGTTTATACATGTTATAAATATGTTTTTGACACTTAAACAAGTTGGTAATAATTATTAGAACATGTGGGAACATGTTCGGCTCATCACTTCCAGTCCTAGGGTCAGTTCGCAACCGAAAGTTGTAAAGTTTGACTTCTGCTTTGACTTTCGATTCTGACCCGATTTAGATTAGTTTACTACTGTCTTATAGTCGCGTTATGATCGTAATACAATGTAGTATAACCCTCTGAGGTTATATTACATGATCATAATCATAATCTGAGTTTATACACAAGTTCCGTTAAATGTCAATCTTTAACTAAAATGCCCATTTTTACATAAAACAAGGTTTTAATCAACAACAAACTTGCAAATGAATTACTTACTGATATGTTAATATAATTAACATATTATGATGTTATTATCTGATCATAAACTAAGTTTGAATATAAGATCGTAAATTATATTTTTAAAAGACAAAAATGCCCTTTCGGTGCATAGTTTAGTCCTACACCATAAATCACACTTATGTGTGCTATTTTACTGATAATATATTCCAAATTAAGTATTTTTCCAAAGTGTTTATAATCATAACATCAGAATACATGCAAAGTTCCTTTTATATGACACATAAAGGTCAAAACGCCTAATGAGGCGTAATTTTATTTTAAAACCTCAACGGGCATATAAGTTGATATCCTACTGATATTTCAACTTAGTTAAAGTAAAAGGACATATAGAACTTGTTCATGACTCATCCAGTTACCCAATATCGCTTATATGCGTACGGTTAAGTATATGTAACTAGTTTACGAAAATTAACCAAAACGGGTTTAACCTTATCATTTTAATCTCAAATTTGAGAACGTTAATTGTTTACCCATGACATACAAGTCTTAAGTACTTGTTGGGTTTAAACTACATTCTACCAGGTCATCACTTAATCTAGCATATTGTGCAGTTTTGATCCTTTAAGCAAGTCGGTCTAAGTCTACGACTTAAATAGGACCGTTAGCATTCTAATTGGTTAGCTTATGCGATTATTCCAGACTAAAGCCTTCCAATATATTCTATCTACACTTATCTAATTGATTAAACGGTTAAGTTAATATAAACTTGCATTTAAATCAAGTGCTAGCTCAAGTAAATACTCTTGACTTATTTTCCCTATACGGGCTTAGGTTACGGTAAATTATTATCACTTGGTCAGAAATGGGATCAATCGAATGCTGGATTGTGGCTAGTAAATCCGCATATTCCGTTTTGATCAGTTTTGTTTGATAACTTAAACATTGGGGGTTAACGACCGTGTCCTGGATATCCTCGGCTCATTTAAGTTACTAAGGGCCATGACCAAAGCACAGGGTGTAGGCATACACCTGACGGATGCGAATGCTAAAATATTTTTTACCCACAAGTTGGGGATACTCCTTCGTGGGTTCATAAGTGGTGTGTCATTTAATCATGTCTTAGTCTTTGTACTGGGCCCCATATGTATTGACAAACATGTGAGTGTGTTAACAATGTTATAAGTAACTTTTCCAAGTTATAAAAGATTTTTCATGCTCTGTGCACTTAAATCAATTTTTAAAATGTTTTCAAAATAAGTCAGTTAATTGTAATTACTAGCGAAAGCTAACGTATTTTCAAAAGACTAAGTTGCAGGTACAATACGAAATAGACTGAAAGCTGCTTGGTAGTGACATAAGAGGATCTTGCAAATCCTTATATCTACACTAAAGTCTGATGTTCATCTTTTATATATTTTACGATCCCCCTGTGGATCTTTCATTACAATCCGTGTGTATATTATTTTCGTACTTTGAAAATTTTGGTTTGTAATAGTAATTTAAACTCCAAGACTTCCGCTGTGCTGTGTTAATTGACTATGATGATATCAACTTACGTCACGATATTGCCCACTCAGGCCCACCGAGGTTTGGTTGGAAATTCGGGATGTGACAGATGAATTTGATTACCAAGTTACCTAAGACCAAACATGGTAATGACACGATTTGGGTTATTGTGGACAGGCTGACTAAGTCAGCACATTTCTTGCCAATTAAAGAGAACTATAATTCTGATAAGTTGGCCAAGCTATATGTGAACAAGATTGTATCCCTACATGGCATGCCGGTATCTATTGTATCCGATAGAGATACTAGATGTACATCTCACTTTTGGAAAAGTTTCCAACAATCATTAGGCATAAGATTAAACTTTAGTACGGCTTACCATCCACAGACAGATGGACAAAGTGAGCGTACTATCTAGACTTTGGATGACATGCTTAGAGCATGTGTGATTGATTTAGGTGGAAGTTGGGAGGACCACTTACCCCTAATAGAATTCTCCTATAATAATAGTTATCATAAAAGCATCAAGGCGCTCCTTTTGAAGCCTTGTATGGGAGAAAATGTAGAACGCCTGTTTGTTGGGCTGAAGTTGGGGAAGCCCAACTGTCTGGACCTGAAATTGTCTTAGAGACCACGGATAAAATAATACAAATCCGCGATCATCTCAAAGTTGCCCATGATAGGTAGAAAAGTTATGCAGACAAGAGGCGAAAACCTCTTAAGTTCCAAATAGGGGACAAAGTATTATTAAAGGTATCACCTTGAAAAGGTGTGATGCGCTTCGGAAAGAAGGGCAAGTTAAGCCTGAGATATATTGGACCATTCGAGGTAATCGAATGTGTCGGTTCTGTAGCTTATAAGCTCAAGCTGCCTAAGGAGCTCAGTGGAATCCATGATGTGTTCCACATATCTAATTTAAAGAAATGTCTAGCAGATGAGTCGCTAGCAATGTCCCATCAAGATGTGCAACTTGATAAAAACCTGAGGTTCATTGAGAAACCAATGTCGATCAAGGATCGACAGGTTAAAAAGCTCCGAAGGAAGTTTATACCTATTGTGAAGGTTAAGTGGGATGCCCTTCGAGGCCCTGAATATACATGGGAGGTTGAGTCCACTATGCGACAAAAGTGCCCCCATCTTTTTGAATAAAATCGAGAGGTCGAGATTTCTTTTAAGGGGTTGAGGATGTAACACCTCGTAAAATTCGCGTTCGGTAATATACCAACACGTGTACAAACCCTCAGATCATACCTCAATGAGTTAGCCACTCAAACATGTTCAAAAATCTAAAAAATTCACAAACCAAACCGTAACCTACGGTTGAGAACCGTAGCCTACGGTTTGGAGTTGCTGGAACAAAATTCCGTTGACCGTAAGCTACGGTCTGGCGACCGTAGCCTACGGCGGGCCCTGAAAACCTTTATTTTTCATTGTTTTAACTTTCAGTAAATGACCCAAAGGCCCCTAGACTTTGATATTTTCATATTACTTGTTTAATCAAGCCACCATCTCTCGGTTGAGACAATATCTTTTGATTTACCATCCTTGAGTGTTCCGCTTCTTCACCGAACCTTTAATTTTTCTAGTTTGGGTAATTTAACCCATGAAACCATAAGTATTCGTATATTTCACATATAAGCTAGTAACTACGAATAAGTTGTAAAAGAACCTAGTGTGACACTCGTTAATGTTCGGTTATTTGTACTCTTCTTCAATGCATCACGTCTTGAAAGAAAAGAACTAGTTGTGTCATTATATCATTGAATATGAGTCAAGGGACAATTCATGACATTTAACAAAACTATTTTTAAGAGACGAAAAGTGTCAAAACCCAAATTTTATGTCAAGTTGCCACCTAGCCTGCAAATTGCTATACCTTTGCAGCTCTTGACACCTTGCTAGACACTTATGAAGATCCTACAACACCTCTAACACCTGGCTTCATCTTCACACACCTTCTTGCACTATAAATAGCCCACTAAGTTCACTCATTCTTTGCTCATTCACTCTTTCTCCTCTCTATTACACTCTTGGATGTTCCTGACCATTTAGGAGCTTCCCTTTGAGTTCTAAGTTTCCCTTAGATCACTTGTAAGTGTTCCATCTCTGCTCTTTTCTTTTTATAGGCTTTTAATAGCCAAAAGTCAAGCATTTTCGACAAATGCTTTGACTTTTGGCTAAGACCATTATGATCTAGCCATTGTTCAAAATAAAAATGGCTAAGTGATCGTAATTCGGAAGTTATTAATCCCTTAAAAGGGCACCTCCTAAGGATCACGTTTACTAGGTCAATTGACGGGTCAAAGTTTATGTTTTAAAAAGTCAAGCGGGTCAGATTTTATAAATATTATAATAAGAGTTTATACATGTTATAAATATGTTTTTGAAACTTAAACAAGTTGGTAATAATTATTAGAACATGTGGGATTATGTTCGGCTCGTCAATTGCAGTCTTAGGGTCGATTCGCAACCGAAAGTCGCAAAGTTTGACTTCTGCTTTGACTTTCGATTCTGACCCGATTTAGATTAGTTTACTACTGACTTATAGTCACATTATGATCGTAATACAATATAGCATAACCCTCTGAGGTTATATTACATGATCATAATCATAATCTGAGTTTGTACACAAGTTCCTATAAATGTCAATCTTTGACTAAAATGCCATTTTTACATAAGACAAGGTTTTAATCAACAACGAACTTGCAAATGAATTTCCTACTGATATGTTAATATAATTAACATATTATGATGTTATTATTCTAATCATAAACTAAGTTTTAATATAATATCGTAAATTATATTTTTAAAAGACCAAAATGCCCTTTCGGTGCATAGTTTGGTCCTACACCATAAATCACACTTAATATATGCTATCTTACTGATAATATATTCCAAATTAAGTATTTTTCCAAAGTGTTTTTAATCATAACATCAGAATATATGCAAAAGTTCCTTTTATATGACACATAAAGGTCAAAACGCCTAATGAGGCGTAATTTTAATTTTAAAACTTCAAGGGATATATAAGTTGATATCCTACTGATATTTCAACTTATCTAAAGTATAATAACATATAGCACTTGTTCATGACTCATCCGGTTACCCGATATCGCTTTATGCGTACGGTTAAGTATATGTAACTAGTTTATGAAAATTAACAAAAACGGGTTTAACCTTATCATTTTAATCTCAAATTCGAGAATGTTAATTGTTTACCCATGACATACAAGTCTTAAGTAGTTGTTGGGTTTAAACTACATTCTATCGGGTCATCGCTTAATCTAGTGTATTGTACCATTTTGATCCTTTATGCTAGTCGGTCTAAGTCTATGACTTAAATAGGACCGTTAGCATTCTAATTGGTTAGTTTATGCCATTATTCCAGACTAAAGGCTTCCAGTAAATGCTATCTGCACTTATCTAATTGATAAAACGACTGAGTTAATATAAACTTGCATTTAAATCAAGTGCTAGCTCAGGTAAATACTCTTGACTTATTTTCCCTATACGGGCTTGGGTTACAGTAAATTATTACCGCTTGGTCGGAAATGGGATTAATCGAATGCTGGATTGTGGTTCCGTTTTGATCAGTTTTGTTTGACAACTTAAACATTGGGGGTTATCGACCGTGTCCTGGATATCCTCGGCTCATTTAAGTTACTAATGGTCACGACCAAAGCACGGGGTGTAGGCATACACCCGACAAATGCGAATGCTAAAATATTTTTACCCACAAGTTGGGGATAACTCCTTCATGGGTTCATAAGTGGTTTGTCAGTTAATCATGTCTCGGTCTCTGTACTAGGCCCCATATGTATTGACAAACATGTGAATTTGTTAACGAGGTTATAAATATAACTTTCCCAAGTTATAAAAGATTTTTCGTGCCATGTGCACTTAAATCAATTTTTAAAATGTTTTCAAATGAGTCAGTTCATTGTATTTACCAGCGAAAGCTGAAGTATTTTCAAAAGACAAGTTGAAGGTACAATACGAAATAGGCTGGAATCTGCTTGGTAGTGACATAAGAGGATTTTGCAAATCCTTAGATCTGCCATAAAGTTTGTTACACATTTTTGTATATTTTACGATCCGCCTGTGGATTTTTATTTACAAATCGTCTATATATTATTTCGTACTTTGAACATTTTGGTTTGTAATAGTAATTTAAACCCCAAGACTTCCGCTGTGTTGAGTTAATTGACTATGATGATATAAACTTACGTCAATTCGGGGTGTGACACCAACTCTTCATAGGATTACCAGAGCAAGCTTTACAAAACCGTGAGTACACTCGAAAGCCCCTTTTTAGCTTTACACTTTTGGTTGCAATATGTTTTACTTATCAAATTACACATTCACACTTATACTTTATGTAAACACAAACAATCCATTCATGCATGCTAAAATACGTGATACTTGATTTATATTCTTGGAACATTCTTATGTGATTCACTTGTCATTAGCTTCGTACGAGCCTCCCCTTAACATGTATAGCGCTATAGAAGTAATGCACCGCCCATAGTCTTGTGGTCATATTAAGTCTTTTAAATTCATGCGGTAATTAGAGGATTGACTTGTATAATTACATGCCATGATTACATTAATCTAGTTAACCATTTTTGCCATGTGGATTCGTTAAAACCTTTTTCATACTTATACAATATTAAACTTGTGTACTCACCAATACCTTGTGTTTGAACTATACTTTTAAACATGTTGTAGGTTGATGATGTTAATATTGATGAAACCTAGTAGGGATCACTTAGAAACACATCTAGAAATACTAGATTTTGTTATTGTATTGTTATT
Source organism: Scalesia atractyloides (assembly GCA_947069175.1). NCBI lineage: Eukaryota > Viridiplantae > Streptophyta > Magnoliopsida > Asterales > Asteraceae > Scalesia > Scalesia atractyloides. The sequence continues at coordinate 13,501,874 of CAMTDV010000007.1, read as the reverse complement.
GAGTTTTGTCGTATTTTGAAATTTCCAATTGTTGTACTTTGATTTCTTGTGATGTACTTGAAAATTTTTATTTATGAACGAAATTGGTTTGAATTAAATATTGTCACAATCATGTTATGAAGTCTCGAGCAATCTCGTTCGTCTCACTCCGATGATTTCACCATCAGTTAGGGTGTGACATCTAAATATGATATTGGATGAGAGGAGTTCCCATGGTTCCCGCAACTGAGGTTGGTTTTCCTTTGAACCGAATCCTATATGTGTATATATATATGTAACAAACCCCAAACCCTAATCCACCCAAACCCACGATCGCACAACACATCGATCTCTCTCCCTATCCCTCACGACAACAGCAGCAACCCCTCTCCATCTCTCTTGGGTATATCTTTCACACAACACCTCTCTCTCTCTCTCGTGCTCTCTTTAGGTAAACCCTAGTCTCCCTAAAAACACTGCTATGTTATGCGGAATGCTCATGTGGTGTTTATTGTGCCATCTCGATTTCTTGTTCATGAGTATAATCAAATACATGAAGTTATGCATGATTATATTTGGGTGTATGCATTTGATTATGTGGAAAGTTAGTGTTTGTATGATTGTTATGTGAATAAAATCGAAGGTATGTATGCATGTATAGTAATTAGGGTTGCATGAGAAGCATGATCTTGATAAGAACTTGTTGTTAGATCTGATTACCATGATGTTATGAATGTTGAAATAGCCGAGTAAGTGTGAAAAATAATCATAATCGCGTTATAGGTTACTGAAGAAACATAAACCGCTTCTGACTAAAAACTTGTGTCGACTTGTAGAGGATGTATATCAGCCAAAAAATAATGAAACTAAGAAGTTCTTGATTCTAAGATCAAGTTCAAAGAAATAGCTTTTAACCCAAATGGTTTCATATTTTTCCGATAAGATTTGGTTAGTCAAGAGATTAAAATGAAATCAAAGATCAAAGCTAACTTTTTTTTTTTGCAGGAAATGGTGTTCATGACGAAGGTCATAACATCATTAATATTTAGAGTTAAGACTTGAGATTTTTACTGTAGATACCCCTAGGAGATTATGAGACACTCCAACTGGAATTTCATCAATCGGGTTGACGTAGAGTTTTTATAAATTAAATGGTAACCTATCATCAGAAAGTGATAGTTTTGATATTTGTGTGGAATATAATTTTTCACGAATTTTCTATAAGTAATCAGGACCCAAAAAAATTACACAAACCATAGTGGATCATTTAGCACATCTCATAAAGTATTTGTAATTTTTCTGACCAGTTTAGTATTTTAAATAAAATTCATAAAACAGCTCAAAACTGATTTTAAGCTGAAACTGTTGGAACATTAGGTTAATAGTTGGAAGTGCATTTGTTTGATTTTATAAAGTGTATCGGATGTGAAACCTAAATAAGTGTTATTGTACGTGTGATATGATAAGAATAGTTAATTTACACATGCACATAATCACATGTACGCGTAAATAAATGATGTGTAAATAAACGATAACGTGTATGTATAAATACTTGGGGTGGACATCCATGAAACTTAATTTTTTATCTTCTTGTTGTATGTTATGCATGGTAGTATAGTGTAATAAACGATGTATGTGAACTGTGAAACACTAGTAGCTTGACTAACAACATGGTAAATATATAGGACGTGTTTGACCCACAGTTTCCCCCTAGCTGTTTAATCTTGCCGAGAAAACTAAGGTAAGTTGACTATTTTATTAAGAGCATGCATCCATGGTTTGGGACAACATTATCCCTAGTTTGGGACTACATATATATTCAAAATTTAATATAGATGTTGTTTATGTTTGTTTATGTTCATTAACATTTGTTTGTGTTTGTTTATGTTCATGAATGCTTGTTTGTGTTCATGAATGCCTGTTTGTGTTCATGTGCATTCATGAATGTTCGTTTGTGTTCGGTACCTAAATTAACAAACGAAGACGAACAAGTTCGTTTCCTTAATGAACGGACACGGACATAAAATCTTGTTCGGTAAGCGTTCATAAACTATTCATAAACACATGTATATTCATAGTGAACAAACACAACGAACACAAACATGGCCTTGTTCGTGTTCGTTCAGTTCGTTTGCATTCCTACATTGCTCTTTATATAAACTTTAGGTTTGATTGTAATTTTAGATATGATTTCAGATATACTTGTAATTTTAGATATGATTTCAGATATACTATAAATAGAAAAAAAATGTTTTCCTAAAGGCCAATATTTAAGTTAATATAACAAAACTAGTATTATACCGCGCTCGCGTTGCGGGGCGCTAAGCTGAATATTTCTTAGTTTCATAACTTGTACACATGTATTTTGGTTATTTGTATATACTACTTATAACACGATCTTGATAAAAAAATGTCACACCACGACCCGCAGCGGAAAAAGGTGATCGGGACATGATTGGGTTATCATCAAAGCTCATGACATTTATTATAACGTTTCATATTCATTATTACATTTTAAAGGGAAACATACAATCATAAATACATCATGTCCTAAACATCATTCTAAACTTCATTGATTTCTTCTAAGGCATTTCCTAAGTTTCCTTGCTTCATCCTGTTTACCTGTATCATGTGTAAAAATGGTTTTTGGATCAACAAAAAGTTGGCGAGTGAATCCTATGAAAAACATTTGAACAAGTTTATTTAATTGATTATAAAATAAAGTGCACAACCACACATGAGTAAAAATAGATGTAAACTTATTCACCAATCATTTAATATTAAATAATGCACACATGAACAATAATGGATCGTTTTGAGGCACGCGTTGCTCAACTCGTCTCCCACGAGGAACTGATGGGCCTAATGAATGACTTGCATATACTTGACAATATGAAATACATAACTACAAACAATATATACAATCTAAGTTTAGGTCACAATATGGTATGGCACAAGTTTAAATAAACAAGTTAATTTTAGTGACCTGCTGACACACCCCAAAACGTGTAATTAAAAGGGGAGTTGTAAGATTCACTCACATTGGGTGCGTTCGGTTGATGATGTTGAATGCACGCAAAGTTGGTTTTAACCACGAGTGAAACTAACCTAGATAAATAGCATTATGGTTCGGTAAGTAAGCGGATTTTATTAATCAATTTTAGTAGGATGATTGGATATATTTTTGTGAGTTTAAGGCTATTTTCTAACCTTAAAAATGTTATTTTTAAGTATTTTTAATTGATTTTTAAATAAAATAAATAAATAAAAATAATAATAAAAAGTTGACTTTTTGCGTCTGTTGACCGTTGACTTGTTGACCGGTCAGGCTGTGAAATTGTTTGCGCTTGGTGAGGCTCGAACCCGAGACCTCCCGTTCGCGTGCACGCAGCTCTACCAACTGAGCTACGTGTCTAACCCGAAATATTTCTGTTTTTAATTATACTTATATACTAATTGAATTAAACTGAAAATCATTTATTTTTAAAAACGATTTTAATGTATCGAACCGAGTTCTCCACAGGTCTCGAACCCGGGACCTGTGGTTTGGTTTAACACACAGTCCACCGTTGGACTATGTGTCTAACTTGTTAAATACTCTGATTTTTATTATACTTATATACAAACTAAATAATTTCCTTTCTGTCTTATATAAAAAGTTTGATAATTGTCCGGACCGGTGCGGTAGTCCGGACTCGAACTCGTGACGTGCGATTAAACGTTCACACAGTCCACCACTGGACTGTGTGTCTATCTTGGTTATTATTCCGGTTTTTATTAAACTTAACATCTATGTGAAATGAATCCGGTTCAGTAATAAAAAGGAACATTTTTATTAAGGCGAGTGTGTGTGGGACATGTATCGAACTCGAGACGTAGCATTTTTATGTGCACACAGTCCACCGCTAGACTGTGTATCTAACCCGAGTTATATCTTGATTTAAATTATACTTATAGACAACTGAAACTTCGTCTTCTTCGTTAGACTAAACCACAATCGGAGTCCGACGGGTTCGACGATTTTAATCAAGTTCCTTAGTGTTTTGTGATTAATTATATGTTAGATAAATAAAAAGAATGAAAGATTAAGTGTTAGATATACCAAAACTGGACTCCTCTGTTTCTCCGGCAGAACTCCGATGTCAGCAGACTATTCCGGCGGCGTGTGTCTTGCGGCAGAGAGTCTTCAGCGAGCTTGAGATGGATGTGAGTGGCTTCGGTATGAGTTATGGGTGTTCAGTAAGGCTCAGAAGTGAAAGGGTCGGTTTTCCGGCGAGTTGTAGAAATTTCCGGCGAGTGGAATTACGTCGGGAAAATGTGTGATTGTGAGCGAAAAAGCTAACAGAGGTTAGAGGGGGTATTTATAGGGCAGAACATCGACGTATTTAGTCCGATTTCTGTCTTGATTCGTCGGTTAAAGATTTTCCGGCGGTTATAACTTGTGTCGCGGACTCAGGCGTCGGTTATAACCGATGTAGAGATTAAAGTTTACGTTAAAACTGAAGTAACCGTCCAAACTTGGTGAGATAGTCGGGATTTCCGACGATTGCAATTGGGCGCGTCGGTATTTGAATTCGAGATTTATTTTATGAATTAATTGTTTTCAATATTGAACAAGAAATACAAGTGGTGCAGTGGTTGGATGGTTAAGTGTTAAGTCTGTGCTGAATGTCTGGCTGACCCGGGTTCGAAACCCGGCAGCAACCTTTTAGTTTTAAACCACAATTTTTAACAGTTTTTCAAAAACAAATTATATATTCCAATATACTTATTAATTATGTATTGTTTAAAATTAATTTGGGCATTAAATACGCAACGAAATTTTTAACTGATTGTTCGGTTAATAAACGGAGCGGGTTTGGTAAATCCGTTTTTTGACGGATGTTACAGTATCCCCTGCTTTTTAGAAATTTCGTCCCGAAATTTAAGTAGTGATATATTTGTCTAAAAAGAATGGTGTTTAGTTTGACAGTTACATACTTAGAAAAAAAGTAAGGGTTTAAGTTTTTGTTTGAGGCGGTAACGTTCCTTGTAAGGGTTAAGTACCCTGCTACAGGAATCGCTTTTTGTTGCCTACGGTAAAAATATTGATAAGCGGAGTTGATTCACTAAGTATGATTTCATGCGTAAGAGTTTTGATATGTTTGGGAAAATATGGTTATATCCTAAAACAACATTTCTAATACTACAACCTACATGGAACTTCTCATAACCGTCTAACAATGCCTCTGATCTTTTGACAAGAATACTTATATATAGGAAGTACCAGCGGCGTATCCACCATATTCTTGTCAAATTTTCATTGGTTTTATCAGTAAGTTATGATTGGTTCTATGATGTGACTCTAGAACAATAAATAAACGCCACAACCAATGTACCAAGAAATTACTAAATCCTACATAGAACTTCTCATAACCGTCTAACAACGCCTCTGATCCTTTGACAATAATACTTATATATAGGAAGTGCCAGCGGCGTATCCACCATATTCTTGTCAAATTTTCATTGGTTTTATCAGTAAGTTATGATTGGTTCTATGATATAACTCTAGAACATAAATAAACACAAAAACCAATATCTGAGTCCAAATTCTGATAGCATACACGTTTGAATGGTGACAGTTCCTCTCTCGTTTGTTATGATGGAGAGGTTAGTTTATGTAGAAATAGAACACAATCCAATTTCTTTAAATGGCGAGATGATATGAATGTAACACAAATTTCAACCAAGACAATACTAAATCCTACATGGAACTTCTCATAACCGCCTGATAATGCCTCCGATCCTTTGACAAGAATACTTATATATAGGAAGTACCAGCGGCGTATCCACCATATTCTTGTCAAATTTTCATTGACTTTATCCGCAAATTATGATTAGTTCTATGTGACTCTACTACAACACAACAACCAAAACTTGACTCTTAATTCTGATAGTATCCATGTTTGAATGATGATAATACCTCTCTCATTTGTTGTGATGGAGAGGTTAGTCATTGTGGAAGTGAGACATAGCTCAACTTCTGAAATTGAAATACGCTGAAATGTATGATGAACAAACTTTGACCAAAACATACTACATCCTACATGGAACCTCTCATAACCGCCTGATAATGCCTCTGATCCTTTGACAAGAATACTTATATATAGGAAGTACCAGAGGCGTATCCACCATATTCTTGTCAAATTTTCATTAACTTTATCCACAAGTTATGATTAGTTCTATGTGACTCTACAACAAACACAACAACCAAAAGATCGTATTGCATGTACTGAAAATGAAAAATGTCTGTGTGATCAAGGCTCAATCAAACGGAGCCGATCGTATTGCATGTACTGAAAAATGAAAAATGTCTGTGCGATCAAGGCTCAATCAAACGGAGCCGATCGTATTGCATGTACTGAAAATAATAAATTTAATCTAAACAATAATCACACAAACAGTTTATACATGGAACCTCTCATAACCGCCTGATAATGCCTCCGATCCTTTGACAAGAATACTTATATATAGGAAGTACCAGCAGCGTATCCACCATATTCTTGTCAAATTTTCATTGACTTTATCCACAAGTTATGATTAGTTTCTATGTGACTCTACAACAAACACAACAACCAAAAGATCGTATTGCATGTACTGAAAATGAAAAATGTCTGTGCGATCAAGGCTCAATCAAACGGAGCCGATCGTATTGCATGTACTGAAAATAATAAATTTAATCTAAACAATAATCACATAAACAGTTTATACATGGAACCTCTCATAACCGCCTGATAATGCCTCCGATCCTTTGACAAGAATACTTATATATAGGAAGTACCAGCGGCGTATCCACCATATTCTTGTCAAATTCTCATTGGCTTTATCCTTAAGTTATGATTGGTTCTATGTGATTCTAAAACATAAAGAAAATCATATAACTAAACGATTGGAGTTGAATCTTGATTTTCGGTGAAGAGGACTAGTTGGGTGTTTTCGTTTGGGCCGTCATTATCTTCGACAGGATTGGCGTTGATGTTGAACACTCTTCCTCTTGCTGGTGGCCTAGTGATTGGGTTTTCTTGATTTACTTGGTTAACTGGGTTTGATTGAGCTTGAGCGTTTATGATGTTAACCAATCGAGGGCACGTGTTTCTAAAGTGGGTAGGGTCGCCACAATTAAAACAAGCTCGAACATATGGGAAACATGGGGTATTAGGGTTGTTGATAGGTTTGGATCATGTTTTGAGTAGGGGGAGAGATTTGGTTTTGAGGGGTGCGGCAAACCTTGCTCAAATGACCGTAGCGTCCACAATTCGCACATAATCGACAAGGTAAGGTAGATGGATGGTGATAAAAACAGGTGTTGCATCGAGGGTGAGGTCCAAGGTATGGTTTCTTAATTGGGTAAGTTGAGTTGGGTGCTACTTGAGTGATTGGGATAGCTTGGATGGGTATGGCTTGTGAAATTGGTTGATTACGTTGTGTGACAGCGAAAAGTTGCCCATCTCGTTTTCTCTTAAAAGTGGATTGAGAAGGGGATTCGGTTTGGGTGGAGTTTGAAGTTTCAGTTGATGCCTTATCCTTCTTCTTCTCCTCCTTGAAGTCTTTGTTCCGGATTCAGTTTTCGGTGAGCTCTGTAGCTAACTCCATTGCTGCTTCCAAAGTTGCAGGCGTGGTACTTATCACAGAGTCTTGAATCTTTGACGGAAGACCTCGAATGTAGTGCTCGATCAAACGGTAAAGGAGAGTGAACAAGTTGGGAACCATTTGATTTAACTCGAGGAATCTTTTGTTGTATGTGGTGTGGTCGCCTTCCTTTTGCTTCAACGAATAGAACTCATCTTCTAATTTCTTGATTTCGCTCCTTGGGCAAAACCGTCTTGTCATGATTTCCTTCAACTCTTCCCAAGTCAAAGTCATAGCATCTTCAACGCCTCGTTTGGCCTTCTCTGTATTCCACCAAGTAAGTGTTATTCCATATAAACGACCGGTAGCATATCGCACTTTACGAGCATCGGGGCAATCGCAATTTAGAAAAGTGTTCTCCATTTCTTCAAACCAATGGAGGAGAGCGGTGACACCTTCAGTCCCTTCGTATTTCGGAGGGTCGCAGGATTTGAAATGCTTGTAGGTGCATTTAGTGGTATTTGGGGGAGGGTTGATAACGTTTTGATTTTCCTGGTTGACAGGATTAGCGGTAAGTGCTTGTTGGACTTGGATTACAATGTTGGGTATTACGGCAGCCATTTGTTGAGCGATTAGGGCAGCCATGCGTTCACGGGCTTTTCCTGCTCTCGTCTTCCTACGGGCGAGGCTAGAAGACATCTACAAGGAATACATGTCAAGAATATGAGTTGGATGATTTTGGGTTCATGGGTCGTATTTAGGAATGAACATCCATAAAATAAGTATAGAAAAATAAATCTACTACATCCATAGGATGTCTTGGGCTTTGCTCGTCATTGGGCCTTGCATGCCGCCATACTTCACCTTCGTAATCATGTGGGCCCCCATGAATACCGGGTTTTTCATATGGTTCGCATGTGTTAGCCTGGTTACGTACACTAAAACCCGGAGAAAATCGAGAAATATGTAACGTATGATATTCGGAATGTGTCCAGGTATAGACACGGTGACACCTCAAAGTGGGGTTAGTTCGAACGACGTTTGGTGTGGCATGCTTTGGCCTAATAGGTCCTTCGTACTCTCATCGTTAGTCGTCCGTTATATTGGATTTATACGAATGCCAACCTAGACAGGACGTTCCGACTACCGGTACTTGTACCCTTCCAGTTACTACATGCCCGTCGCAGAACTTACTTTGATGAGATTTGAAAATTGCGACAAAATCTTTGAATAACATAAGTATGAAGATGATTTGAATATATGAACATTGAAATATGTATGATGAATGTGTATGTAAGTATGTATGTTTGACTGTAAGTATAAACAACTATGAAACAAATAAATATCATAAGTTTGCATGTAACCACATGAATAATTAAAATCTAGTCAACTATAGTATAGGCTCTATGGGTCTAATAACCTATCATATATCCCTATAGTCATGGCTCTGATACCAATCTGTCACACCCCGACCCGCAGCGGAAAAAGGTGATCGGGACATGATTGGGTTATCATCAAAGCTCATGACATTTATTATAACGTTTCATATTCATTATTACATTTTAAAGGGAAACATACAATCATAAATACATCATGTCCTAAACATCATTCTAAACTTCATTGATTTCTTCTAAGGCATTTCCTAAGTTTCCTTGCTTCATCCTGTTTACCTGTATCATGTGTAAAAATGGTTTTTGTATCAACAAAAAGTTGGCGAGTGAATCCTATGAAAAACATTTGAACAAGTTTATTTAGTTGATTATAAAATAAAGTGCACAACCACACATGAGTAAAAATAGATGTAAACTTATTCACCAATCATTTAATATTAAATAATGCACACATGAACAATAATGGATCGTTTTGAGGCACGCGTTGCTCAACTCGTCTCCCACGAGGAACTGATGGGCCTAATGAATGACTTGCATATACTTGACAATATGAAATACATAACTACAAACAATATATACAATCTAAGTTTAGGTCACAATATGGTATGGCACAAGTTTAAATAAACAAGTTAATTTTAGTGACACATGACACACCCCAAAACGTGTAATTAAAAGGGGAGTTGTAAGATTCACTCACATTGGGTGCGTTCGGTTGATGATGTTGAATGCACGCGAAGTTGGTTTTAACCACGAGCGAAACTAACCTAGATAAATAGCATTATGGTTCGGTAAGTAGGCGGATTTTATTAATCAATTTTAGTAGGATGATTGGATATATTTTTGTGAGTTTAAGGCTATTTTCTAACCTTAAAAATGTTATTTTTAAGTATTTTTAATTGATTTTTAAATAAAATAATAAATAAAAATAATAAAAAAAAAGTTGACTTTTTGCGTCTGTTGACTGTTGACTTGTTGACTTATTGACCGGTCAGGCTGTGAAATTGTTTGCGCCGGGTGAGGCTCGAACCCGAGACCTCCCGTTCGCGTGCACGCAGCTCTACCAACTGAGCTACGTGTCTAACCCGAAATATTTCTGTTTTTAATTATATTTATATACTAATTGAATTAAACTGAAAATCATTTATTTTTAAAAACGATTTTAATGTATCGAACCGAGTTCTCCACAGGTCTCGAACCCGGGACCTGTGGTTTGGTTTAACACACAGTCCAGTGTGTCTAACTTGTTAAATACTCTGATTTTTATTATACTTATATACAAACTAAATAATTTCCTTTCTGTCTTATATAAAAAGTTTGATAATTGTCCGGACCGGTGCGGTAGTCCGGACTCGAACTCGTGACGTGCGATTAAACGTTCACACAGTCCACCACTGGACTGTGTGTCTATCTTGGTTATTATTCCGGTTTTTATTAAACTTAACATCTAAGTGAAATGAATCCGGTTCAGTAATAAAAAGGAACATTTTTATTAAGGCGAGTGTGCGTGGGACATGTATCGAACTCGAGACGTAGCGTGTTTTATGTGCACACAGTCCACCGTTGGACTGTGTGTCTAACCCGAGTTATATCTTGATTTAAATTATACTTATAGACAACTGAAACTTCGTCTTCTTCGTTAGACTAAACCACAATCGGAGTTCGACGGGTTCGACGATTTTAATCAAGTTCCTTAGTGTTTTGTGATTAATTATATGTTAGATAAATAAAAAGAATGAAAGATTAAGTGTTAGATATACCGAAACTGTCTCCTCTGTTTCTCCAGCGGAACTCCGATGTCAGCAGACTATTCCGGCGGCGTTTGTCTTGCGGCAGAGAGTCTTCAGCGAGCTTGAGATGGATGTGAGTGGCTTCGGTATGAGTTCTGGGTGTTCAGGAAGGCTCAGAAGTGAAAGGGTCGGTTTTCCGGCGAGTTGTAGAAATTTCGGCGAGTGGAATTACGTCGGGAAAATGTGTGATTGTGAGCGAAAAAGCTAACAGAGGTTAGAGGGGGTATTTATAGGGCAGAACATCGACGTATTTAGTCCGATTTCCGTCTTGATTCGTCGGTTAAAGATTTTCCGGCGGTTATAACTTGTGTCGCGGACTCAGGCGTCGGTTATAACCGATGTAGAGATTAAAGTTTACGTTAAAACTGAAGTAACCGTCCAAACTTGGTGAGATAGTCGGGATTTCCGACGATTGCAATTGGGCGCGTCGGTATTTGAATTCGAGATTTATTTTATGAATTAATTGTTTTCAATATTGAACAAGAAATACAAGTAGTGCAGTGGTTGGATGGTTAAGTGTTAAGTCTGTGCTGAATGTCTGGCTGACCCGGGTTCGAAACCCGGCAGCAACCTTTTATTTTTAAACCACAATTTTTAACTGTTTTTCAAAAACAAATTATATATTCCAATATACTTATTAATTATGTATCGTTTAAAATTAATTTGGGCATTAAATACGCAACAAAATTTTTAACTGATTGTTCGGTTAATTAACGGAGCGGGTTTGGTAAATTCATTTTTTGACGGATGTTACAAAAAATAGATCGAGTCAACCAATTAAACTAAAAAACTACAGTAGTTTTGCTATAAAAAAACTAAAACGATGGCAAGTCTGTAATATTGAGCGAGTGCTAGACAACAGTTTGACAAAAAAATTACATTAAGTCAACCAAGTAAAACAAAACACTACTATGGTTTTGAAAAAAAAAAACTAAAACGATGGCAATACTACAATTTTTAACTGAGAAAAAATCGTAATTTTTTAAATGGGGCAAAAATCATAATTTTAAACTAATGACAAATTCGTATTTTAAGCTAGGGGCAAAATCATAATTTTAAACTGAGGGCAAAATCATAATTTTTAGCTTGGACAAAAGCATAATTTTATTTTGAACTGGGGCACAAACGTAAATTTGAACTCAGGGCGGAATCATAATTTTTAAAATAGGTGCGAAAACGTAAATTTGAACCGAGGACGAGACGTAATTTTAAACTGAGAAAGAATCGTAAATTAATTGGACCAATGATTAAGTGTCAGACACAATTCCCCCAACTTCTCTTAGCCACCCTTCTCCACGAGTAACAAGCAATTACTATTCCTGGCGTTTGTTTTTGTAAGAAATAGATTCACTTTTTATAAAACATAATTACAAAATATATAATAACGAGACTCTTGTTATTCATAGGAAATATCATAGTACAATATCGGTTGCGATAACTAAATAAAAAGAATATAAAATATAATTATATATACCAATCTTGATCCAAGCCGCATCTCTAGTGGGTTCTTCACCTGCACTTTATAGCATCCTAGACTGCAGCAAAGAGCACACTAAAACGTTGACGATTTTGGTTGAGGCACGTGTTCAACACGCTTTTCTTAAAACAGATTTCGCGCCTCTACTAAAGACGACGCGACTGTTTCCCAGGGCACAACAGCCGAAGCAGTATGTACTGCCAAAGATGGCTCACGCGCCCGAGGTTAACCGGGTAATTGTAGTGTTTGAACTTATGGAACAAATAAGGATGCGATGGTGGTGGAAAACAAGTAGAGAGTACTCCTCTCTCTAGTTGGTCTTCAAGTGTTCATACTCCTTCTAGTATTCTTTATGTATCAAGAAATACTATATTCTTATATACACAAAAAGAAGCACATAGCCTACTAATTGTACATAACTTAAGGATTAGTGAATGGTTTCACTTAATTAGTCACTTAATTAGAGACTTGAAAACTCTAGTAAAACTAATTAAATGTCATAAAAAGCTCTACTCAAGAATTTTCCTTTTATTCACTACATGAAGATTCTAATTAATATTTATAATTTTACTAATTATAAATGTATTAAATATCTATTCAATAAATTTCTAGCAGTTTTTGCCAATGTCAATATAGGTAAAGGTAATGCAACTAACTGTGACCAAAAAAACTGGCAGTCGCAAAGTAGTTGCGAAATTCATGACATCACATGGTGTTGTTATATTCGTAAAACAGTCCCAGTTAGTAAAAACAAGAATAGCGATGAAGGTTTTTGCGATCACAAATAACCAATTTTCTAATAGTGAACTTTTTTTTATATATAATAACTTTTATCTGAACCAAGAATGAGAAATTGTCAACTGCTTTAGACACTCACCTTCTTTGTTTGAAAAGTAACACTTTTCATATTTAAAACTTATGTCCCAAATAAACATTAGCAATGGATCTAAAAATCTGTATAGGGTAATGATTCTATGAAAAGGGGTAACAGAATTGAAAAAACGTTAAATTTTGAAAAATTTACACTACCATTGGAGCGTCACCGGAACGTCAAGGGGTAACATACGTTACCCCTACTATCTCTCTAGGTTAGCCCCTGAACATCAGAACCTAATCGTTTGTTCTTGTAGTGGCGTTCTAGGATTTTTTATTCTTCATTTGAGATGCTTATTTTGATTGTTCTGGCTTGTAAATAAATTACTTGATTTTTTTAACGTGGCCCCTTTTCACCTCTCTAATGAATAATAAATTACGTGAATCACATGAATTTAAACACAACTCGTATATTCATTAGTTAACACGCTACTCGTTTAACAAGAACAACTATTTAAATTTACCTATAATGGCTAGAAACACAAATATCTATATCACTTTCTCATAAACCATGTTATCCAATAATTTAGTGTCGACAGTTGTATATGGAATATATCCGGAGAAAACATCTCATTATACCATAATATCTTAAGGAAGCAAATTAATATGCCCCAAGATTTTGAACAATGATATCCTACCGACAAAAGCATAATTAAGTTCACACTCACTATATAATTAGATTCTATACGTATAGTTACATCAAAGCATATTCTTTCGTTATATTATAACAAAAAGATTATCTCTCGAAAGAAATAGCATTTTACAATTACATCCGTCGGTGCCAACCACTTGTACTGGTAAGAGAAAGTACTTGGAACCCATTAAACTTTCTTTTGGTGACACCGGATTCAAAATTTAGTCGGTACCGAAATAGAAAATGATGGATGATAAAATAAGATTCTTACTATTCCCACATTTATAAATCTTATTCGCACATTCTTTTTTACTTTATCTCTCTATCTATATATCTATGTATGTATAGATAGATAGCTAGAGAGTAGGAACGTGTGAGTATTAGCTCTCTAAAATAATCACATTAAGTCGTCGCAAGTTTAAAATTAGGCGTGAAAACTATTTTCTCAAACAACTAATAAAGTTACACATACATAGTTTGGATTCAAATAAATTAGTGGGTTCCAGTGCGCGCTAGTGCGCGCTGTAGGAACTCAGTTGGTATCAATTTGGTTCGTTACCTATGGTACTCGCTATAGCAATCGAAAGAGAATAAAATAAAGTCGCGATATGCATGCTCGAAAGAATACCAACACGTGTTCAATAGAAACCGATAAAACTAATACCGGTGTCGATGTTCATTCAAAAGCAGTAAGGGCACTGACATGTCTAAGAAAAAAATTTGAGCACAACTACGTATTCAACTTTTTGAAAAAAGTTTACTAACCAAATAGAAGAAAATCCAAACTAAATTAGTTAAAAATATGAGTAATCTAAATTATAATAAATGGTGAAATTGAAAGTTTAAAAAATATTATATTAATATAAGGTATATTATGTAATTATCATATATATAATTAAAAAAATTTGAGTTTATGTTTCCCTAAGTTCCACGAGTTAAAATATGTCTAAATCCTAGATGGGGAGGTATAGTCATTTGGTGTTGTGTGCTTAAAATAAATAATGAAAGAAGAAACTGGATTAGAAATTATTCCAAAGCTAATGTAACTTAAAATGGTTTATAAAAAGAATTCAACATATTTAACAACCACATTTAATTTCTGGACTTTTACTTTCGCACCTATCACGCAAAATGGTGCAAATTTCTTCCAAGTGACTTGGAATAATCGAACCCTGCGTACATACGAATGTCCAATAAAAATCCTCGAGCCTCTTCAACACCCATAAAATATTAATTTAAGAGTTACACTAGTTTAACCTGAAATTCACCCAGCATGGTATAAATGATTTTTTAATGGTAATGGTTACATGTCTTTAAATTTATATAAAATAAATCATAATGTACTTTTTTTGTTTAAAATTAAATCCAAGATATGATCCTATTAAAAGGAAGAGTCTTTACCAAATGATCTAACATCAAATTTGCGAATGATTTTCTTTAAAACGGCTTAACTGACACACCGACAAATTTATTCAACTACTAAATCTACATATTTTTGTCCATTATGGAACTCTAACCCTTATCTTCATGATTAGGAACATCTTTTAACACATTTCTACTATTAGGCTATAAACATATTAGTTTTTTTAACGATGAGATTCTATTATTATAGAACGGGCCAACATATGCTGTAAAAAACTAATAAGTACAGTACAAAAAAGTAATTAAAGATATAATATTACCCGCCCACTTTGAATTTTATGTTATTACATCTCTAATATTAAAATCAGTTCATCTAACCTATTCCAAGTTCTTTACCTTCGACCTGCTTTTTATCCATAAGAACCATTCTTCTTCTATCTCTTCCAACACTCTACTTCCCACCGCTTGATTATTATTGAACTCTTTTTCGTTTCTCGTCTTCCATAAACCTTTTCGACGTTACGGTGAGTTCCACGTTACAGTGAGTGACTAAAAAAATTTGGGTTAGGCCACAGGGTGTGGCTTAGCGCCACCCCGCCAGCTCATCGATTTATTAACGGCCCAGGCGCCATCTCCACCAACCCCCCCCCCCCCGCCGTACAAGGGCACTCCTTCGCCAGCATGCTAATAGACGAATTTTGGTTGGATCGAGGCATTTGGTCAATATAATCGTTGATCAACGGTCATTTAAAAAAAATAAGTTCAAAATTTATATTTTACCTATAAATATCTTACCACTTTTCTATATTTTTCATCTCTTCTTCCTCTACTATTTATCTAAAATCTTTACAATTTTTTTCATAATCACACAATGTTTCCAAACAACCAAAACGTGTGTGATCCCAATCATCCGTTTTGGCAAAGTGTACCAAATAATCCCAACAACAAGCAAGAAGACCGTGACCGAAGAGACCCGCGAACGAGTGAGCTTGGGTGTTATCCGATGCCACCTAGCACCCCAACTTCCCCTCATCCGACCACGCCACCGATTCCCGGTTTTTTGGATACTATTCCCAACCGCCATTTATATATTTTTTATAAACATATTTTTATAATTATACATTTATAAATATTTTTTTACAAATATACATTTAAAGTTATTTTGTATTTTTATAGGAAACGACCAAAATGTAAAAGTATTTTGGAGACGTATACGTGAGAAGTTTTTCGCCGCAATGGGTCGTGGTGAATACCATTCGGCCGACTCATTTTTGGGCAAGTGGACCGCATTGCGAACCAAGATTAGCAATTTCAACAACATACATAATAATCTCGTCAACAATCTTAGAAGAAGAAAGAAGAAGAAGAAGAAGAAGAAGAAGAAGAAGAAGAAGAAGAAGTGGAGTCGTTTTGGAGGCTCGTAAGGCAAAAATTCGAGCGAAATATATGTAGTTTTTTTGTTTTCTAGTACTTTATATTTTAAGTAACTTTTCATTTTTTAAGGACTTTGTAATGTTTTACTTATTTTAATGAAATTATGTTTTTTTATTTTGTTTTAAATAAAATTGGCACATAAATTAAAAAAATAAAATATATAAATAAAAATAATAATTAAATAATGATGATGATGTTTTAAACCATTGAATACAAGTTAAAGGAAATGACTTTAAAACTCCTTATATGACATCACGTTAAGGTTATGTACTAAAGCCCTAAGGAGCTTTATACAACACACCCTGTAACTTTAAGGTAAAAAGTGTGGTTAAATCAGTAGAATAACGAAGACCGAATAGTTTTGGACTGATTATAAGGTGCATTAAATGCATGAAGCCAAAGGTTCATGATACCGATGGATCGACCAACAAACACCACCTTCGCATCTGCATATTTTTTCATTTATTGCACCACCCCACCCCCACTCCCGTGCCATCCGACCACCTAGCTCCATTCCTTATCATATACCAATTACATAATTGCAGTTTGTTTTATTTAAAAAAAAAATAAGAATATTTTATATCATCGCTTTCATCTGGATTACATCTATTATTTCATCACATATAACAAAAATGCCAATATGGCTGGCTTGATATATATGTATTTTATGTACTGTGTCGCATATTGCACAAAATTTGTATTTAGCAAGCCTGTGGATTATTATTATTTTCATGATTGAAACAAATATATAAATTACAAACCCTAAAATTGACATGTTTGTAAGTTCATTTAAGTTGGAATAGGTTCATATGAGAATCCTCTAAAACTGCAAGAATCGTGAGAACTCCTACTTTCCGTGTGATTTTTTCAACCAAATTTTACACAAAGGTAGATTAACATCTAACTAAGAGATCTGTGAAAAAAATCGGAATTTTTTTTACAAACCAACACTTATTCAACATGTAAGTTTTATTTACATTGGTGTAACTGACTGATGACGTCAGCAACCCCAGAACGTTATGACGGTGTAAATCCGAAGTCACATACCTAATTTTTTATTTATTTTATTTATTTTATTTATTTGAAAAAGTGACATAAAAATAATAATTTCTTCAAAAAATATTTCAAAAAAGTTTTGTATCAAAAAGTTCTTGAGTTTTTGCATGAACACTTGGTTCCTATTTTAATCGTTACCATTTAAGTTTTTGGATATATATGTTTAAACGTACTTCCATTTTTGTTTGCTTGTTCATACAAGAATTAAAGTTTTTACGCTTACTCTATATAATATGGCATGAAGTAAACTATGTATTTAGAGCTTTAAAAATTTTGTTTTATGTATGCCTTTGCATATGTGTTGATTTTTCTAGTTACAATACTATTGGGTCCCCGCTATTCAGGACAGCGAATTCGAAAGTATGAAAACGACAAAAGTTATATTCGGTATTTGAGATAGTGAAATAACATTCTATCATTTTATTTACATTTTTTAATATATAATTTAGTTTTTCTCTTATAATTTGTACAAAAAAAAGAACATTGTTTTGATATTTTAATATGAAAGTAATCTATTAAACACTGAGTTGTATCTAAAGTAAATATACCATGATATTACAAGGCTAAAAAAATATTTTATGTTACAATTGAGTTTCATTCATATTTATATGGAAATATACAGGAAAAAAAACATAACATTGTATTTATATTTTGTTAATAGTAGATGTTATACAATATAAAGAAAAATTTAAAAATGCTAAGTGAGCCTGAAAAAGTAGAAGAATGAAAAAATAAACAAAAATCAGAGAGGGTGAGTTTGTTATCTTAGACGACAAATTCGGCTTTTGTCATTTTCACACTTATAAATTTATGTTTTGAATAGCAGAAAACCAAAGATAACACAAGATGGGCAAACTCATTTATATAACAACCTGTCTTTACAAAAGCTTTTGTTTTTTTGCACATCATTATAATTCGAATTATAGGAGGTTTCCTGAATGTATAGAGTAGATCTGAACACAAAATAATTTCATGTGTAAGTTCTAATATAGTGTATTTAAGATTGGTGAGGGATTAGTGGATACAAAGGTTGGAGCAATAGGATTTTGTGGGTGAAGGACTGATCCAAACTTTCATCATTGGAGTGGTTTCAATGGTCTAAATTTCATTTTATGTAATGTCCGGTGGAAATTATGAAAAATAATATTATATTAATAATTAATATAATACTTATTTAATGATTAAAGTAAAATAAATGAGAAATTATAAACGTTAATTATGTGTTGGAATTTTAATGTGTGAGAAATTGTGTTTGTTACATATTGGTGGAGAGATAAATCTTTTGTTCATTTATATTTATAATTTATAATTCTTTACACGAATGTATTTCTATGTGACAAGTCACACCCAGTGGCAGCAGGAGGGGCACCCGACACGCGTTGCTCTCTGCACTTTGCACACCTTTACTTCTTTTTAGATGTGACTTGAGCCAGTGGTCTGGTGACTGTTTACATTCCTACTGGTCAAGTAAATTAAGTTCTCAGAATTCATTAGGTCATTGAATTTGAGAGTTAATTTTTATTGAATTCTATATTCAATTCTGATCTTTCATTGTGGAATTCTAAACACATTATATACAAAGCTTTATGCTTTGTTTAGGAGATACGTATATAGAAATTTCGTATGGTTCATAGCACACACTCTACTTCCACAGAATTTTCTAACTTTACCTTCCTGAGAACTCTTGTTTTAGGTATTCATTCAGTTGCTTGGCTATCACCGGCAGTACAATCTGTTCTGGCTGTTGTATCCTGGGAAACAGACGAGTTCAACTGTGTAGCCTGAAATCTGTTTTAAGGGAAGTGTGACCTTCACATGCATTAGTCACCATTGTTTTATATTTTCTTAATTTCTTTGTAATTTGTTTTCAGTTTAGTTTACATTTTGTGTTGTATTTTGATTCAGTCTACTTCAGTTCCTGTTTATGTAATGTAATTCGAATTTGATTAATAAAATTATTAATTTATTTTATTTTGTAAACGAATGCCTTACAATCTCTTCTCTTTAATATTTTATTTTCTAGCCTCTTGCTAGTGCTGGTTAAAGAAAACATGTTGGAGCGAGTAAGCCACATCAAACCTTGCGAAGTGAATGCTTGATGTATCGCATAAAAATTATGCTAAAAACCTCTACTTGACTTCATTCTCACACAAGTGGTGATGGTTCAATCATTTATTATCATACTAACCATCACCATCATGCATTACTATCATGTAAATCTGTTAAGCCTAAGTTATGGATATATGTGAAGTTGATTGATCGGTCAATTTCATTAACTTAATGGTTCGATAGATTTTTGAAATTATAAACTTGAAAAATGATGAGGAAAAGCCTAGGAGATTTGAACACGGACTACAAGCCGTGTCTTAAATTTAAGAATGTGAACGAGTTAAGTCAAACTCGAGTCTCGTAAGCTTGAGCTCGACTCATGTTAGTTAAATATACATATTTTTAAAATTATTTTAGCTTAAGGAAGCTATTTAAAATTCAAGTTCATATACGACTCCGCTCATATTAATAATAATAAAATTTTGATGTTATAAAAAATGTTTATACAAAAAAAAATTGTTTCAATAACAATAATAGTAACTAAACTATGCTTAATAAATAAGTATCTACGAGCGACACATGTCACAATCACTCTACAAGTCCAACATTATGTTATTCCGCTTCTCTTATCTTCACCATTCTTTTATTTCGCCCCCTTCGTTTTCTCGATTTTCTTATCTAAGCCTTTCTCTTGAAATTTCTAAAACTGTAGTATTTACTATTTCATTTATTCAACCCGTGTAATGTGACATTGGTTTCTAACCTAGTAATAATAATATATAACAAACTTCTAACCGTATTTAGGTAATCTAACAACTAAGATTCTAGGATTGAATCTTGAAAATAAGGGTATCAAAGTCCAGAAAATCTTTGTTTATTCTAACAAATATTTATATCGATTATGTGGTCTTCAAATCATATAATACAAATCAATTTGATCGATAGTAGATACTAGATATCGTTCTACTTTTATTAATTTCTAAATTTAGGAGCACCATCGTATTGGAGATGTTTGATGGTGTAAAAAAAAGATTCTCAACAAAAGTTTGAGATGATGAAAAGCATCAATAGCCTGAGAATGATGAGTTAAAGGATAAATCCAAGTTTATTGACTAAAATCGTCGATAAATGTGATAAAGTATCTATAGCCAGAGCGAGATACAACAGGTGAAGGCCCCCAAATATCACAACGTAAAACATACAATGGAACTGTAGAATGAGATACAATAGCATGAAATGGCAATCGTGTTGATTTTGAAACACTACAAGCTGTACAATGTTTAGTAACAGTTTTATTTGCCAAATGTAAAAAATGAAAGTCTAGACATCACAACATTGCAAGACTTACCTAAACAAGAATCCCATGTACCTCATGAAACTGAAGGAGTGGCAAAGAGAGAATACAACTAATGTGGACTACAACGTTTGTGGTGAAGAAGCTGTCCAGTTAGGGTCTGAATAGACAAACCAAAATGAGAGAAAATAGCAACTATAGGATACTCAATCACTAGCTGTGTGATAGGAAAAAGATTCTTGGCAAAGATATGAACCACTAACACATGCCTCATTACATGAGTATAATCAGATAATTGTTGTAAAGAGCTACCAATATGTGAAATGGAAAGTGACGTACCATTACCGACAACAACTTTCTCAGGCCCGGTGTAAGGAGTAGCATCAAGGACTATCAAGGTGTCATTGGTCATTTGAGCAGTTGCTCCAGAGTCTGGAATCCATGAGTCAACTTGCTCAGACGCTCACATATACTCAAAAAATATGCATTAAGTCCAAAATATGGGCCAGACTGCTACGAAGCCCAATGTGCAAAACCATTGGTGGATCCAGTAGTAGTAGATGTGGGTTACGAACCACTAAAATCTGTAGTAGGTAGTGTTGGGTCAGAGCCCAATATACTAGTGGATTATTTTCCAGGAGTGTAAGAGCAACCAAAAATCTGTAAGGTATAAAGAACTGGTGAGTTTAGCATTATTGGGCATGGACCCAATCCAGTAGAATGGGTAGTTTGACTAAACAGTCCATGCTGACCAAAAAAATATCCAGGCCCAAATCCATAACCAAAAGGAATAATGTGTGAATTCAGATCTATGCCACCACTTGAAACCCTAAAAGTATGGTCGGTGAAGCGAGCTGAATAAGAACCACCACTACCACCATATGCCCGCTTTTGACCACTGTGAGCATCAGTCTAGCCACCACTAGTACGACTGCTTTCAGTTCGATCACCTTAATACTAGGAATCAGAAGAGTTAAATTGATAGAAGCAAGTTCTAGCATGGTGACCAGATTTATCATAGATATGTGAATAGAAGGATTCTTCTATTCAATTCCACAATTCTAAGGCTGAAGATGTGTCTCGAGCTAGATGAATTAGAGATGTCGAGAGGTTTACAGTAAGAAAAGCATAAACATATCCATATGATTTGTTTCAGATCTCACGTTCTTCAGTATCAATTGCAGGAGTAAGTATGTAACTATTTGGATGCTTCAATAGACGAAGAGTTTTCAGAATCGTGAGCACTTGATGTTGTCACTACCAGAAATTATCGTTGTCAAGTTTAATAGGCATAAAGTTTGTGTTATTAGGCAAAGTATTGGTTGAAGTTTATGTAAAACTGTTGAGTAAAATGCTTGGATGCTCCATGTGGTTAGGTAAAATAACACCTATAGTCCCAAACTTTTAGAAATTACATGTATGCTCCCTGTGGTTTGCTTGTTTGTTATTCGGATAGTCCCTAAAGTGGATGGACGTTAGTTTTTTCAGTTAAGTGGATATAAAATGACAAATTTACCCTTAATGATAAAAAACCAAAAATAGAAATTGATATAGGCCCACCCTTTTATATTATTTTATTTGTAAAATCCACCACTATACTTCATCTTCAACCTCTATCCATCACCATCACCATCACCCTCCACCCACCTATTAGCCTCCTCAAACCTCCACCATCACCGCCACAATCACTATCCACCATATGTGGACTAAAGATCCCACCATCACCCTCCACCATTTAACACTATACAGTAAACAACTTTTTGAGCCTGAAATCTGCAACTGAGATGACAAAAAAAGATCCCATCATCACTCTCCTCCATTTGTGGACTAAAGATCCCACCATCTCCGTTTAACTTAGAAAAATGAAAAAAAATCATGAATAATCCAACTGAGATAACATAACCCGATGAATATACTTTAAACATAAATCAAAATATGAGCCTCAAATCTACAAAACCATCGTTTATACCAAAAGCGGGTTTCGCCGGATTTCTCTTACCATATCTACCTAGAAAATGTAGGTTTACCTTGTCACTGGAAATTTTGTGTGAACCACCAGAGATCCCCTTCATCATTAAACCCATCTTTGAGAGCATTCACAATGGATTCCTGTATTTTATGTGAGTGTGCTAACTATATTATAAGGAATGGTTGTGAGTGATTTTAAGTGGAGAAGGAAGAAAAGGTTATTATTTATCTATAAATATATGGGAACACTGTTCACACATGCATAATTCCATAATCACATCATTGTTTTTTTCGCCCTATATTTTATAAATCTAGTATAATCCACAACTCACTTCATTTGAATTCATCATTCATTTCATGTTTTCCTCCGTAATCAAATCAACGAAGAATTATTAATAGCTTATTTATTCAATTGTATTATATACGGTTTCTAACCTTATGTTTGTGCAGGTGTATCTTGTAATAAGAGCATTCACAACAGCTCCATCATATATAAAGAGGGAGAGGTGGTGTATCATGTAATAAGAAAATTACAACAGCTCCATCATATTTTACCCTATAATTTAATTAGAAACTTACTTTTCAAAATTTATCTCCATTTAAAAATTTTTACGACTCATCCACCATTTTTATCTTTATCTTACTTACAAATGCTTCTTTTATTATATGTCTTGTTTCTGTACATTCACAGTAATTTGTTAGAAGATGAATAGTAGCTTTTAATATATAAAAAGCTATTGTAGCAATTTTTCAAATAATAAATATAGGGTGTAGATGTGGTGATTCTGATGTGGAGTGAAAAGAATGATTTATCGACATTCATCTTAAATTTTAAAAATGTAATATACGGGTTTCTAACCTTCTGTGTACGCACTATCAACCAACCATTTTTTGTTCAATTTTTTTATTAAAAGATTAGTATTTAGTAATAAAAATAAAATATGTAACTCACATTATATATATATATATATATATGTGTGTGTATAATATTAAAATTTTAATGAAAAAAATAAAGTAGCAACATATTAATAATCTAAAGGTTATAATATTGTAAAAATAAAACAATATATGTAGCTCATAGACTATATATATATATATATATATATATATATATATATAAGGGGTGAGGTTATTGCAAAAAAAAGTGTTTTTATGAGAAGAGTAAGAAAGAATCTAAACTATTAGATCTTTAATCTAATGATTAGGATCTTGATGGCAATATTGTAAATAGTGTTTACCATTAAAATAATTAATTTTATAAATTAAGAGTATAAAGGTAAATTTAACATTTTTAAATTTAGAAAGTCACATGCAATGACATGCTGTAACATTCATAAAAAATGAATGAATCTTAAAACCCGACCTGTTTTTGTAACTCGATCCGTTTTCATATTCCACATAATTTTGTTTAATGTTTAAGCAATAAAAAGTCTTGGATTCTATGTTTTGATCATACATGTTATCATATCTGGTGATTTATAGTCTTATACATGTTTTAGACAACCTTGTAAATTCATTTCCATGTATTTTGAAGCAACCCTCTATATCTCAAGGTCTAAAACTAAGGTTTTCCTTAAGTTAATAAAAAACTTTAGAGACCTCATGAACATACCTAACACATCACATCCAAACCTTCTTATCATTCAAACTTCATTATATACACGCCTTAAGATATGACATTGTGTTTTGGAGAGTTTAGATCTAAATGATCGCAAGTAAAAAACTCTACATGTCATATTCTTAGTTTTGTCATAAGATGACTTTCGGGTGACTTTCTTGCTAAGTTTTCTCCATCCTTGAGCTATCATTCTGGTCCATTCAAAGCTCCATGATATACTTGGTATACTAAGGATCAAGTAGGTTCAAATGCTGCATAAAACTGAGCTCCAGCGTAACAGGGATCACAAACACAAGTTTTAGAACATAACCCTCGACCCGCATCAAGACCCAAGGTTTAAGCCCAATTCTCGACACCATGGATGTTGGATTACTCTCTTCCATATGATAGTACTCTGAAAATAATGAACGTAGGCGAAAACCGTGCGCGAAACAGAGTTATAACGAAGCGAGAATCGCGAAAACAAGTTTGATGTTTGTTGTTGATTTGAAAGACGCGAAAATCTTGTTTTAAAGGTATCCCACATCGCCCCAATTACTATTTTGTGCTCTATTTCACACCTATAAATACCCTTGCTTGGTTCTTTATAGCTTGCAACTCCTAGTTTGAGTATAAACAAGTGGAATAACCAAATTTGATAGCTCCACAAGCACAATACCCCTTTGGGTGTGGTGTGTAGTAGTTTTTATTTCCGCTTTCGACGAGGAGGTGCTGCCCTTCAAGCTCTTCTCATTTTGTAAAGTTCTTCTTCGAGGTAATCTTTCTTTCTTTGTTTTTTTTAATTTTTTTATATTCATTTATTTATTGCTTTCTTAGTTTAATTAGTTTAGTTTAGGATCTTAGTTAAGGAGCATTAGGCTCGTGTGTGAATCCTTACAAATTCCCTTTTTTTATTCACGTTTTGGGGTGTATCATGTGTCGTAATTTACTTTATTTATACAAATACATGTGCTACCACCATTATGTGATCTAATGTGTATATTTGTTTGTTGTGGTTATGTGTGGTTACATTTTATCATTTCAGTGCAATCATTCATTTATGGCCCATCAGTTCCTCGTGGGATACGAGTCGAGCATCAGGTGCCTCATTAGATCGGCTCCGTTTGATTGAGCCTTGATCTCAAGTTCATCATTCATCATGTTCATATGTTCATTGTTGATATTATGTTATCTAATGTGTATATTTGTTTGTTGTGGTTATGTGTGGTTACATTTTATCATTTCAGTGCAATCATTCATTTAAGGCCCATCAGTTCCTCGTGGGATACGAGTTGAGCATCAGGTGCCTCATTAGATCGGCTCCGTTTGATTGAGCCTTGATCTCAAGTTCATCATTCATCATGTTCATATGTTCATTGTTGATATTATGTGGTTTGTGATTTAATTATATATACATATGCTCATATAGGGTCCATGCACATTTTTATTGAAATAACCAATTTAACAAACTGTTTAAATGTCTAACTTAGTTTCACTCGCCAACCTTTGTTGACCCAAAACCATTTTTACACATGATACAGGTGAACAGGTACGAAGAGAAGATTGGACATAGGATGGGCCTTAGTTAACAAGAAACGAATTAGTGCAATATACTTGTTATAAACATCGTCTTGTGTTTGTAATTGTTTATGTGAATTATTTGTATTGTGAGACACTTGATATGAATTAGTGAATGTTTAAAACAAGTAATAGCAAGTCATAAGCTCTTAACTTAACCCAATCATGCCCCGATCACCTATTCCGCTGCGGGTCGGGGTGTGACAGATTGGTATCAGAGCCATTGACTTTAGGGATATAGGATAGGTTATTAGACCCTTAGAACCTATACTTTAGTCAACTAGGACCTATGTGCTTATGTGATTTCATGTTTTGTTTGACTTATGATTTGCTATTGCCCAGACATTTAAATTCCTTTCATTTCACACATAAATGCATGCAAGCACTCTCTTTGTTACTTGATTATGTGATACGTGCAATGTGTTATAATTATGTCATGAAATCTACATATATGTTACATATATACATATCACTCCACCTGAAATGTACCATACGAAACTTATGAAACCCTTATTTATAAGTTCTCGATTTCCTTTAAATTTTCGAAACATTTCTCTCCATTTTCCAAATACTTATTTTTATGTTATTCAAACTTTCGTGATGTTTTTCGTTTTCAAATCTCATCAAGGTGAGTTCATGTGACGGGCATATAGTAACTGGAAGGGTTCGAGTACCGGTAGTCGGGATGTCCTTTCTAGGATTGGCATTCGTATAAATCCGAATTAACGGACCAGTTTGTCTACCTGGGGACTACTGATGAGAGTACGAAGGACCTATTAGGCCAAAGCATGCCAAACCAAACGTCGTGCGAACTAACTCCACTTTGAGGTGTCACCGTGTCCACACCTGGATGCACTCCTACTTTCATACGTTACATTCACATTTCTCGATTTTCTCTGGGTTTTAGTGTACGTTACCAGGCTAACACATGCGAACCATACGAAATCCCGGTAATCATGGGGCCGACATGATTACGAAGGTGAAGTATGGCGGCATGCAAGGCTCAATTACGAGCAAAGCTCAAGAACACTTTAAAAGTGTTGTGTTATCATAAGTTATTGTTTTCAAATACACCCCAAAGTTTTCATTTTATCATATGTTTATATTTTTTTTCGCATCCCTGCTAGCAAATTCATCAATAGAATCTCACAATATCATTTACGTGAATTCCTGTAGATGTCCTTTAGGCACCTTCTTGGAGAAAAAAGAACCGGAAACTCCAGCAGATGCATGGCTGCCCAAATTGCCAAGCAAATGGCCGCCATGATTCCTAACATTGTGATCCAAGTTCAACAAGCCCTCACTAATAACCAAGTCAATCACGTCGAACCAAACGCTGTAAATGCTCCCGCAACTACATCCAAGTGCTCCTATAAGCACTTCAATTCTTGTGACCCCCCCCCCCAAAATATGAGGGAACTGAAGGGGTCACTACACTCCTGCGATGGTTCGAGGAAATGGAAAGCACCTTCCTAAATTGTGACTGCCCTAACGATCGCAAGGTTCGTTATGCTACCGATCTTCTCATTGGGGTAGCTTTAACCTGGTGGAACGCTGAAAGGGTCGAAGAGGGGCTGAAGCTGCTGTGTCCCTAACTTGGGAACAACTCAAGAAACTAATAACTAAATGTTCTGTCCTAGGACTGAGATCAAGAAGTTGGAGGACGAATTCTACCGCTTAAAGCAAAATGATGGAGACCATATGACCTATAACAAGCGTTTCCTCGAGCTGAACCAGATGGTCCCAAATATGTTCACTCCTCCTTACCATCTCATTGAACATTACATTAGGGGTCTTCCTTCTGGTATCCAGGATTCCGTGATGAGCACTGTACCCGCAACATTGGAAGCTGCAATAGAATTAGCCACCGAACTCACCGAAAACCATATCCGAAATGGAGACTTTAAAAATAAGGGAACAACTGACAAGGTTTCAGTGGAAGAGCCAAAGACAACCAAGATCGAAACATTCTCCCATTCCGATACCAAACGAAAGCGTGATGGTAAAACTATGCTATTGCCTCGACTAACCCAACTTCACAAGCCGTACCACTCCAAGCCATCCCAATCACCCAAATGGCACCCAACCCAGCTTACCCAAACAAGAACCCTACACTGGTCCACACCCTCAATGCAACACCTGCCACTATCACCACCAACTCACCGTACCATGTCGTCTATGTGCCAGTTGTGGGCGTTATGGCCATTTGAGTAACACGTGTCGCACTCCTCAAAACCAAGTTTCACCTCTTGCCCAAAACATGATCCAGCCCTACCAACCACCGCATTACCCCATGGTGCCATATTTTCGAGCTTGCTTTAATTATGGTGATCCTACTCATTTCAGAAACACGTGCCCTAGGTTGGTTAACATCATCAACGCTCAAGCCCAAGCAAATCCAGTTAACTAGGCGAACCAAGTTAACCAAGCGAACCAGGCAAACCCAGCACCCCCACCAGCAAGAGGGAGAGCCTACAACGTCAACGCAAACCCAGTTGAGGTCAACGACGGTGCGAACGAACAACCTAACTAGTCTTTCTCCCATTATGAAGACTCAAGACTCTGCTCTAGTTGTTTATTTTATTTTTATTCCCAATCCAAACTTCAATAAATTCCATTTCTTGTCCTGACTATTCAAATTACCATTGTCTTCATTTTGGGTAATAATGTTTAAAGATTTCATTATTTCATATTAATGTCATTAATGCAATTTATATCACGCTATGCCAATTTGTTTCATTATATGTCTTTATACATCGATTAAATTTCATGTTATTTTTGTCATCATACATCACGACAAACCCCGTCTCATCATTTAGGGAAGTTGGGTCGTGTCTCACTTTTTCATAGACTGACCACTTCCTCATAACACATGAGAGAGGTACCGCCATCATTTAGTCTTGCTCCCTTCGGATTCGAGATTCAAGCATGGGTTGTTGTGTTTGTTTATGTTTGGTAGATTTTAGGATGAGTCACATAGAACTAATCGTGACTTAATAACAAGGCCAATGAAAATTTGACAAGGACATGGTGGATACGCCGCAGGTACTTCCTATATATAAGTGTTCTTGTCTGGTGATCAAAAACATTGTTAGACGGTTATGGGAAGTTTTATGTAAGTAGTGTCAATCTCAATTTGGATAACGATGTGGTTGATGATTTCATTTTGTGATGTAACTTTATCATTATGACGCTTTGATTTTCTCAAAACCCCTTATCATGAGACAATATATAGTTAGCCATCTCCGTGTTACAACACTTTTCATTTTTACACCTCAGGCATCAAAAAGCGATTCATGTAGCAGGGTATTCAACCCTTACTAGGAACATTACCGCCTCAATCAAAATCCAAACTTCACACTCACCTGGTTATGTATATCCTTAGCATCATCGAGATTTTTATTACCCAGCATACATGAGATCCAATCTATAAGAAACCCTATTAACTAACCCTCAAGAACGGTTCCCTCCTAATTTTGGAACGTAATTCCTAAAAGTAGGGGAGATTGTAACATCCGCCAAAAACGGGTATCCAGAAGTCCGACCCACTTTTAAATCCGGATCCTAACCTTTAAACTTCGGAATTTTTCGCGAAATAAATAACCGTTGAAAGATTTTACTCTTTAATTTAAATTTATTTATCGACTTCTTTATTTATTAATTTAATTTAATTAATATCACAATTAAAATCATTAATAAAATCTAGTTAGTTTTGCTAGGTTTTAAAGTGAGCTTTAAGGTAATATGAGTTAATAGCCAAGTTAGTTCGGATAGTAGAGTTAAGGGGTCTGATTTGTAACATTTCAAAACTTTAAATTTAAAAAAAATAAATATAAAATAGTGGACCAGGGATTCGAAACTGGGTCTCACCAACAAACAAAACACTTGAGCACTCCACCACATCAAACCTTTGTTAAAATTTCCATTTCCAAAATCCTTAAACACTGCAATACCTTTTGAATTACCTTTACCCCCTAAATGTTAAAGAGCTAAATGGTTACCTCCTAATTTCGGGATGAAATTTACAAAAGTAGGGGTGACTGTAACATTCGTAAAAAAATGAATGAATCCTAAAACCCGACCTGTTTTTGTAACTCGATCCGTTTTCATATTCCACGTAATTTTGTTTAATGTTTAAGCAATAAAAAGTCTTGGATTCTATGTTTTGATCATACATGTTATCATATCTGGTGATTTATAGTCTTATACATGTTTTAGACAACCTTGTAAATTCATTTCCATGTATTTTGAAGCAACCCTCTATATCTCAAGGTCTAAAACTAAGATTTTCCTTAAGTTAATCAAAAACTTTGGAGACCTCATGAACATACCTAACACATCACATCCAAACTTTCTTATCATTCAAACTTCATTATATACATGCCTTAAGATAGGACATTGTGTTTTGGAGAGTTTAGATCTAAATGATCGCAAGTAAAAAACTCTACATGTCATATTCTTAGTTTTGTCATAAGATGACTTTCGGGTGACTTTCTTGCTAAGTTTTCTCCATCCTTGAGCTATCATTCTGGTCCATTCAAAGCTCCAAGATATACTTGGTATACTAAGGATCAAGTAGGTTCAAATGGTGCATAAAACTGAGCTCTAGCGTAACAGGGATCACAAACACAAGTTTTAGAACATAACCCTCGACCCGCATCAAGACCCAAGGTTTAAGCCCAATTCTCGACACCATGGATGTTGGATTACTCTCTTCCATATGATAGTACTCTGAAAATAATGAACGTAGGCGAAAACCGTGCGCGAAACAGAGTTATAACGAAGCGAGAATCGCGAAAACAAGTTTGATGTTTGTTGTTGATTTGAAAGACGCGAAAATCTTGTTTTAAAGGTATCCCACATCGCCCCAATCACCATTTTGTGCTCTATTTCACACCTATAAATACCCTTGCTTGGTTCTTTATAGCTTGCAACTCCTAGTTTGAGTATAAACAAGTGGAATAACCAAATTTGATGGCTCCACAAGCACAATACCCCTTTGGGTGTGGTGTGTAGTAGTTTTTATTTCCGCTTTCGACGAGGAGGTGCTGCCCTTCAAGCTCTTCTCATTTTGTAAAGTTCTTCTTCGAGGTAATCTTTCTTTCTTTGTTTTTTTTAATTTTTTTTATATTCATTTATTTATTGCTTTCTTAGTTTAATTAGTTTAGTTTAGGATCTTAGTTAAGGAGCATTAGGCTCGTTAAGGTAGTCTAGTTTAGGCTCGCCTTTAGTCTTTTCATAGCCTTGTAGAGGCTCGTTAGGCTCAACGAGTCTAACATATCATGTTCGTTCATCTAGCTATGCCTAGCATAACGTTTACTTTTTTTGTTGCATTCGTTTGTTTAGCTTAAATCATGCTTATCAATTGGATTTTCTCCTTATTCACGTGCGGTTTTTCACTAAGGATTTTCTCCTTACTCTTCTGCAAAAATTTTGAAAGCTAGTAGAGCAAGGTCGCAAGGAAGCGGAATAAATTTGGCACTAGATACTAATGTGCATTCGATCACATCTATTATCACCACTACAACCAAAAAAGTGAAAAAGCTTACTGAAGTAACAAACATACAGTAAAGGACAAACTCACGCAATAAAAAATGGTTCACCAAATGCAACAAATCAATGATAAACCAAAATGGCGCCGAGTGAGAAATTGAAAAAAGAAACCTTGAAGCCATCTAAAGAAAAGATTAGGGTTGAAGCCGATCGATTGACAAAGAACGCTTGAAAACAATAAGGTGCTGTTTGTTTTTTAAGAGGTAAAATGTCTGTATTCTACGGACCACATCTGCAGATTTCTGTAGAAGAAGAGCTGGATCAAACCTCAGCAGTCTGCAAGAAGAAGGTTGTTTGTTTTTTAACTTATGTAGACTTCTAAAATAAAGTGGTGTATGGAGTGGTGGTAGTGGCGGATGGTGGATGGTGATGGTGGTGGATGGTGTACGACGGTGGTGGTGGTGGTCGGTGGTGGTGGTGTTTAACCCTCTGGAGACCTTAGAAGATCTTAGAAGTGGTTGGGCCAAGTCTACACCAAAAGAGCTTGCTTAGACGTTTTTAATGAAACTTCTTCGAAAAAACAAAAAGTTTGTGCATGACAATATCTGCGCGTGGTCTGCGCGACACAGACAGAAGAACTTTTGCAGAGCTTTTTAGAAAAAAAAACAACACCTAAATGATGGTGGCAGTCGAGGAAGAGACACCTTTGACGGTAACCATGGCCATCCTTCTTCGACTCGGGCTAGTGGTGGTGATACGGTGGTGCGAAACCACCATTGCATCATATTCGATTTTTCAAGTGACCAATACCACTATCAGTTCCAATCATCGTGTCGGACACCAGATCTGAACCAACAAATGCACCATTCCATTAATGATAAAAACATTACATCTTTCTACAATATAACATATACAAATATTAAATTAAATTCTAACACCACAGTACCATAAAATGTATATTTAACTGCTTACAAAACACAGCTTATGCTAGATTAAAAAAAAAACAAATTGAAGACTCGCATTACAAAACGTATAATTTGTCATTTAGGTCTCAACTGCATGAAAACCTCAATAGGAAAGTATCAAAACTCAATACATATCATATACAAAAGCCTATAGAGTATATAATTACAACAACAATCTGAATGGGAGAATATAAATTAGGTTAATGAAGATCCTAACTTGGACAACCTTTCATGGCTAACAACGAAGTCCAAAAGTATTGTGCCACAAAGATTGTTATTGGAAACGTCACTACAGAAGATTAATACATCAAATCAATATTATAATTCAGCATCTAAGAACAACTTGATACATGTACTTATGAATGAATGATGAATCTTTAAAGACTATGATAATTTGTAAATATTTTGCTAAAACTTCAAACCACCAGCAAAATTTTGGTAACTTAGCATCCAAAATCATAAAATACGAATCCTTGCAGCTCAAGTCCGGTCAGTCTGATGTTTTCAAAACTAACAATAAAAACGAACAATTAATTTTAATACCCCTTTTTGGATTGTACGAAAATACAAATCAAAGATACAAATTTTGATATAGTCTGAGAAATACCTTTTCGATCAGGAAAGTTTTGAAACGGCTATCCATAGGTATTGTGCCACAAATATTGTTATTACCACCGATTAACAATATCACCATCATTTAGACCGCCTTTGAGATCGACGCCGGAGCTAGAGGATGCCGCTTGCCAAGATTTACAGAAGATTGAGAAAAGGAAAATCACATAAGAGAGATGGTTAGGTGTTTGAGGAGTTAAAATGTTGCGTATGGAATCAAAAAAAGAAAAAAAATGCAACAGATTGAGTAAAGGATTAATAATCATCAAAAGAATATTGTTTACCTGGTTGTACCGATTGCTAAAAGAAGAAAAAAGCCACATTCAGGAAGCGTGAAGGGGAAGATACAGTCTAGGGTTTGAGAACGGGAAGAAGCGGCCAAAAAATAAAGAGGGGTGCGGATATTGAATGATAATCATAGTGCGGGTACGTAAAATGGAGCTTCGTTAACAAAAATAAAAACCCGGACGAATTCCCGCCAAAAAGCATCCAGAAGTTCTAAAAATATACACATCAGCCCTAAAACTTTTATTTATTATATATAATAGATTTGATTCAATTAATAACCACTCCAAGTTGTGATAACTATGAAAACTCTTACTTTTCGTGCGACCTAGAGCCCCATTTTTTTACAAAAAACGTAGATGAAAATGTTATAAACACATTTGTAAAAAGAAATTTGAGGCAGTAGCTATGCCTGATGTAAATTTTATTTACGGTATGATAGCATCACCAATATTTTTTTACATCGATATAATTTTTTTGCATGACATTTTTTTTGCTTAAACAATTGATTTTTTTAAGATTTTTAATAAAAAAATTTTTTGGAAAAAACCTTTTGGAATGCTTAATTCTCATGGTTTTCACAACTTAAGATGGTCCTTATTTTACCATTTCCGCCCTCCATAACTATATATATATATATATATATATATATTGTGTGTGTGAGGTTTAACGCGGAACCACAAAAAATTGAGGAACTATAATGTAAAAAACCATAAATTATCATTTTTGAAATACAAAATAATTTTTATTTGATTTTTTTGTAGCTTTGCATATAAACACATATAGAAGCTGTTTTATTGAAAAACAAAATAAGAGAGAAAAAATGTTTAAAAAAGAATAAAAAAAAAGTAAAAATGAACTTTTTACAAAGATTTTTTTTTTTTAAAATGGCTTCTACATATAGTCATATGAAATTTTTTTAAAGAAACTATGTAAAAATGATTTTTTACATGTAAAATTAGTGGTTCTTCGATTCCTTACTTTCTTTTGTTAGCCGTTGAACCCATATCTGTGTAACACATCTTATTAAATAAAACTTCATTTATGAAACGTAATTATGAATCTCTATCATATTGTATGAGTAAAAGGAACAGTAACAAGAAAGTGGGGCAAGAGTTGATATCCGATACATATTGAGCTATAAGTCTTGGATGGTTTAGAAAGGCACTAATAATGAAGGTGAGATGTAAATCAAAGTTTCTTCAAATGCATGTTGCAAAATCTTTCGTCAAACAATTATTGTCCAACAAAATAATACACGAAAAGCTTCCTTTGACATTATATTCTCAAATTTTCAAATGTAAAGACGGTAAGGATATACACATCTATCGTTGTATCACATCATTTACTTTTTTATTTTTTCTCCTTAAAAATCTTATATTATATTCTTTTCTTACCTTTTATTTATTTAGAACTAATGCTAATTCCCACGAATTTTACGGTTTTAAATAAATAATACGTTGCAAAATAAAAAACATACTAAAATTAATTTAAAAACTATAAAATAGTACTTAGTATACAATATTTAAAGTTTATTTATAATATTTTATTACTACTTAACATTAAAGTTGTTCATCAACATACCCAAACATGAAAATAGTTCATCAACATAGAAGTGTGAGACGACGCATCAAATATATGCAACGGTTTATGGTAGCTAAATGAGATTAACTGGGTTGTTTTGTATTAGGTTTGGACCTATATAGGTCATTTGGGCATGCCATAGGTCATGTGGGCTAGGCAAGCTCATGAGGAGCATGCCCTTACCCTAGGTATATAAGCTAAGCTTATGTCATTTCTAGGGTTAGACTTTTGGGATTTCTCAAGAGAGCCACCATCTTGTACCAGACGTATTTGTTTTTTTAAGTAATAGAATCGTATGCAAGGTGCTAAAGTTGATTTGTATTGTTCTTTCATCTTTTCGGTTTTCTTGTATCATCAAGTTTGATTCCGCCAATCCTTGGTGATTGTTTGATATCGTTGTTGGATCCGGATTTTTCGGGACTGACAATTGGTATCAGAGCCTGTTTGAACCTATTTCCAGGCTCGAATTTGATATCCACATTCAAGAAAATTGTTGTTTCGGTGTTGCTTCAAGTTTCTGCTCGTGTTTTGGACCTTTTACTTGCATTTTGGACTGAACTTTGGATAATCCTTTGCATCTCTGATAGATATCGGATAAGAACTATTGAATTTCGGATGATAATGCATCTCGGATAGAATTAGGACCATTTCGGATCATATCACCTTGCATTTCGGATTGACTTCTTTCATCTCGAACTCAACTCGAATCATCTCGGATACCATATCGGATCATCTGTTGAAGACTCGAATCATCTCGGATAGAATATCTTAAAGACTCGAACTATCTCGGATTAAAAGCTTACATCTCGAACTGCATCTCGGATAGAACTCTTGAAGACTCGAATGATGATAATGCATCTCGAATCTATCTCGGATCATTAATGTTGAAGTTTGTCTTCATCTTCAAACCATCTTGGATCATCATCACCATCTCGGATCGCCATAAGTATCTCGGATAAGTTACTGTTCCGAGATACTGTTACCATTTTGGATCCACTGTTTCAAGTTGACTGTTATATAGTTTTTGACATTATATATCCTTGGATTCGCAATTTCGAGACGAGTCTAACGGTCTATTTTTGTAAAAATAGTTTTCGAACATTTTTAACATTTTTATCGGTATGGTTTCGATTATCCAAAGATGTTTACAGCCCAAGCTCAGTACTCGAACATAGTTTTCAGCCCAGTATGTAATCCAAAACCAAATGCAAATCCAAACATTATCTTTAGCCCACTGATCAAAGCATCCGTTAACAGCACTTCACCCCAGGCACAAATCAAAACCCGAACTTGCTGGATCAAGTGAAGGAAAAGTTGAATGACTTTGTTAGAGACTATAATGTTGATCCTGTCATGGAATATGTGATGCGCTTGCTTGAACATGGGAGGCGAAAAGAGGAAGTAAGGAATGAGATGAATTCCTTTTGGGTGATGACAAAGACTTCTTTGTATCTTGGTTGTGGGAACATTTACACTCAAACCATGAGCTATACGCACAATCAAAGGAATCTCATCCTGAAGAAGTGTCCGAACAGAAAACTCAAGCCAAGTAAGCAGCAATCAATAGCCCAGCACCCCAAACTCTACCTCAAGCCCAAACTCACACTGACAAACCAAGATCACTCATTGACACAATCAACTACCTTTTATGCACTGAACCTGTAACACCTTGTAAAATCGTGTCCAATAGTATAGTGACACGAGTCATATTTTTTTTGTCTATTAAGACTAATAAGTACTAAAGGCGTCAACATGCTCAAACTAAGTCTCAGAGTGACCTTCTGATGTTAACATGCATAAACCGAGCCTCTGAGTGACCATTGTGTCAACATGCTTAAACTTAGCCTCTGAGTACCGTTGTGTCAACATGCTTAAACTTGGCTTCTGAGTAATCGTTGTGTCAACATGCCCAGCCTTTGAGTGGCATCGAATTCAACATGCTTATACTGAGCCTCTAAGTGATCCTTTACGAAGTCCTAACTCTCATATGTCTCATTTGTTGGACGAGAGGGATTAAATCTATTAATATGTAAAAGTTGGATAATGGAGGGGTTAAAAGTGTCAACATTTTAATGATACCTCTGAGTGACCTTTTAACAAACCAAGAGCTCGACAATGCTCAGGCATACTCCCGGGTATGCCAAAATATTGGTTACGGAGGGCTAAATATGCTATAAAGGTGTTTTAGGAGGTTTTATAAGTTGAGGGACTAAATATGTCAAACTTTGAAACTAGCCATGGGGCGCTCGCGGGGTGCGAGAGGCATGGGCCTGGCCCCTCGCGGGTCGCGAGAGGCCTGTGTCTGCAGAAAATTTGCTTGGCCTGCACACAAGTTGCCAAAAACCATTTGATTCGAAACCATGGTCTTCCAAACTGCTATGCCACGTTTTAGGACACTTGTAAGCTCCGTCTAACACCCCTTAACACCTAGCATCACCTTCTTCAAGTTCTCCAACTATAAATAGGTGCCAAGGTTCACCATTTGAACTTGCACCTTTCTCATTTCACATTCTATCTCCCTCATTTTGAAGTTCCTAACTGAAAGGAGCATCCAACTTAGTTCTATTGCATCCTAGGAATCACTTGTAAGTGTTCCTTTCTCTTGCATTTTCGTTTATAGGCTTTTATAGCCAAAAGTTAAGCATTTTACGAAAAACGATTTGAATTTCGGTTAAGACCATTACGGTCCAGCCATTGTTCGTAATGAACATGGCTAAGTGATCATAATAAGGTAGGTGTTAATCCCCATAAAGGGAACCTCCTGGAGATCACGTTTGCTAGACCAATTGACGGGTCAAAGTTTAAATTATAAAAGGTCAAACAAGCCATTTTTTGGAAATATTATAATCCGAGCTTATATATTTTATGAAACATGTTTTGATAATTGAACAAGTTATAATAAATATTATAATCTGAGCTTATATATGTTATGAAACATTTTTCGACATAAGCTCCGTTTCGGCGCATAGTATGGTATTAAACCATGTTTACCAACCAAGCCTTGTTACCTAGTGTTTTAAAACTTATTTTAAATATTTTTACAGTAGGTATATGATATAAACTCAGAATCCCAAATAATTTATAAAACTATGTGTAAAATGACCAAAATGCCCTTTCGGTGCATAGTTTGGTCATAAATGATAAATTACATATCTTATCATGTTCCTACTGATACTATATCATAAATTAAATATTTTTTCCAGAATACCTATAATTATAACATCAACGTATATTCAAGATTCTTTTATACGATATGTAATTACCGAAATGCCCTTATGAGGCATAATTCGTTTAAAAACTTTAACGGGCATATAAGTTGATATCCCACTGATATTACAACTTATTCAAAGTATAATGGCATATAGAACTTGTCCATGACTTATCCGGTTACCCGATATCACTGATATACGTACGGTTAAGTATATATAACTAATTTACGGAAATTAACCGAAACCGGTTTAACCTTGTCATATAAGTCTCAAAATCCAGAATGGTTATGGTTTACCCATATTAGACAAGTCAAAGTATTTGTTGGATTAAAGCTACATTCTATCCGGTCATCGCTTAATCTAGCGAATTAGATGCTTTGTTCCTATGCTAGTCGGTTTAAGCCTATGACTTAAATAAGACAGTTAGCCTTTTAATTGGTTAGTTTATGCCATAATCCAGACTAGAGCCTTCCGGTAAATGCTATCTGCACTTAGTTAATTTTGTGTACGGCAGAGATATTAAAATCTTACATTTTAGCCAAGACTACCTCAGGTAAATACTCTCCACTTATTTCCCCTATATGGGCTTTGGTTACGGTAAAATATTACCGCTTGGTCGGAAATAGGATGAATCGAATGCCGGATTATGGCTAGTAAATCCGCATATTCCGTTTTAGTCAGTTTTGTTTGATAACTTAACATCGGGGGTTAACTACCGTGTCCTGGATATCCTCGGCTCATTACATTAGATAATGGCCACGACCTAAGCGCGGGGTGTAGGCATACACCCGGCAAGCGCTCATGCTAAAAACTTTACCCACAAGGTTGGGGATAACTCATTCGTGAGTTCTTAAGTGGTGAGTACGTTAATCATGTTTCGGTCTCCATACCGAGCCCTGTATGTATGGACAAACATGTGAATCTGTTAACAAGGTTACAAGGCTGACTTTCCCAAGTTATAAAAGATTTTGTGCCAATGTGTACTGAAAACATTTTTTTAAATGTTTTCAAAATGAGTCAGTTGGGTGTATTTACCATCGAAAGCTGACGTATTTTCAACAGACTAAGCCTGTAGGTACAATACGAAAATAGGCTGGAAGCTGCTTGGTAGTGATAAGAGGATCTTGCAAATCCTAGATCTGCCCAAAGTCTGTTATACACTTTTGTACATTTTACGATCTGCCTATGGATCTTCTATTACAAGCCGTCTGTATATTATTTTTGTACTTTGAACCTTTGGTTTGTAATATTAATTTAACTCCAAGAGTTCTGTTGTGTCGTTTTCAGTTGACTATGATGATATCAACTTATGTCATGATATTCCCCACTCGGACCCACCGGTGTTTGGATTGGCTGTGGAAAGCCGGTGTGTGACAAGTTGGTATCAGAGCCAGGTTTGAGAGAATTAAACACTGGCCTTCTTGTGTTTAATCTCAAACTTACACAAGCACATTCCTTAGACTTCCCAGTCTAGGCTTTAACCTAGGATTACTCATCTCGTTATTAAGTTATTAGTATTGTTTTTTATTTGATTTTTACAGGAAAATGCCGGAAAGAGTACGAGGAAGATGTAAAGGACCAATGAGGGGAGGACCATTAGGACACATTCCTTCACAATCCCATCACTCGAGTCTCTATGAGGATTCAAGGGATTCCTGGCCCCTATCGCGACATTCACCTACCATAGCCAAAGTTCGTACCACTCGTATCATTCGCACCAATCACACCACCCTCATCATTCATAACATGATGAGTTTAACCTGAACCATTACTCTAACACACCCCAGCTGACCAAAATCAGTTACACCAACCCAACCCAATGAATGAGGACTCCGACCCAGAGATGCCACCGTCGGGATCACACACACATCCCATCGAAATCTCAAGCGATTCGAACTCTTACGCCGGATCACCATACCAAGGTCCTAATGAATGGGACCAATATTGGAACCAATTTACTTTCGCAAACACTCCTTCCCATCACTCCCCAACACCCACTATAGAAGAAGAGTCCACATGGAACCGGTGGAACAACCCCAACCACCGCCTGAGCCACCAAGGAGGAAACGTGGACCACGTATGTGGTACGTGCGGGTCAACGGTCGGGATCGCTGCCACCTTTTCCCAAACCTTACCCCACCATTCAAGAGGACCCACAAATGGGTGGATCCTCCAATGCTTCACCTGTGGTGGAACCAACACCGTCACCCGCAGTTCAACCAGCACCATCGGGTTATAATAACCCTATCCCAACATATCCGGATACATCTGGATATGATCCTTTTAATCCGTCTACGCCGGTAAATTACCAGGCACTTTCACATGACCCGTATATGCAAGCGGACATGCATAACGCACTTTACCCGTCTCCTTTCCCACCTGTTTATCCTCATACTGGGTATCCAAGTTATGGGTACCAGTATCCTATTATGTCAAAACCACAACCACAACCTCCACCGCCACTTGAGGTCATCAATGAGGCCTTAGAATGCCTGAAAGAAATGCAATAGCAAGCGGAGAAAACGGAGAAGAAGACGAACAAGTTCTTCAAAAATCTCTCCAAATTGGTTAAGGGAAAGAAGGACGAGTGAAGTATCTTCCATTTATATATTTAGTCCCTGCAAGGACATTGTTATTTCTTTAGTCCCTGCGTGGACACTTTTATTTCTTTTAAGTCCTTGCATGGACAGTTGTTTCATTTATTATTTATTGTAATTTCTTATTGGCATTTAGTGAAATATTTTAATATTATATATATGTATTCATCCTCTTCAAGCGAACGTCTCGATTTTACTCAAAATTTATACTCTGCTATATAATTCCAAAAGATCTTAATGGTTTGATTAGCCAAGTGGCACATGCCACATATTTGGCTAATAAATAATAGTTAAGGATAAGATGGACTTCTATCATGATAGTTAAGGAAGTTATCCTTCTATCCAGAGGTGGTGGACTAGGTTCAAGCCTCCAAAGTCGTTAAGGTCCAAGATGACCGGGACTATTAATCAACCATTAAGGTACTCTTATGTTAACATTAAGGAAATTTCATACTCCTGGTAGTGTGACTTGAGGAACCATGCTAGCCGTCTAGGTAAAAGGACTACGTCCTAAGACCTATTATATAGCCTATGTGATCAATGTGATCCCGGCTAATGTCATCAGTGTGATGACAATTCGCAGGCCAATGTGCCATATTGTCCAATGTGATAGACCAAGGTGCCATAATTTGTCCAAGGTGGCAGCCAATGTGCCATAAATTGTCCAAGGTGACAGGCCAAGGTGCCATAGTTTGTCCAAGGTGACAGGCCAATGTGCCGTAAATTGTCCAAGGTAACAGGCTAAAGGTGCCATAATTTGTCCAAGGTGATAGGCCAATGCGTCGTAAATTGTCCAAGGTGACAGGCCAAGGTGCCATAATTTTTCCAAGGTTACAGGCCAAGGTGCCGTAATTTGTCCAATAGTGACAGGCCAAAGTGCCGTACTTTATGTCCATTAGTGACAGGCCCATGTGCCATATTCTATGTTCATTTGGGACAGGCCAATGAGCCATGTTTTAATGTCCTTCGTGACAAGCCTATGAGCTACATATAATTGTCAATTATGACAACGACAGTTGTGACATTACGATCCACTGTCCAATAATATAAGTACTATGTCTAGATTGTAATTTGCCTTGATGGTCCTATTGAGGCCTAGGCCAAATATCGATATGATAAGCCTAAGAGTTGTGATGTTATTCACACTAGCTTAGATAGGCGATGGATTGTTATATCCAATGTTTAAAGCCAATATGGTTAATAATACCATGGCTAAAAGAAATTTTATTTGGTATTTAGAACTAAAGCTCCAAGAATGGCTAACTCGGACGAGGCACAAAGTAGCCGCTGGAATATTAACTCTAACAATGCTGAAAACATAGTCATTAATAATGATGCTTTCCAAGCTCGCATAGATGCAGCTGTTGGAAAGGCCATGGAAAAGGCCATAGAAAAACGTAGGGAGTTGAGTGCTACTCACTCCAGACCATTATCAATCCCACCATCCTCAGCTCATAAGGAGAGCTCAGTTCACTCTTCAAATGCAAAGAGTGAACCAAAGAAATTAGAATTTGCTAATAGGTCTCATTCTTCAAAAGACGGATGTACCTACAAATATTTTGTTTCCTGTAAACCCCAGGATTTTAATGGGGAAAAAGGAGTTGTATAAGCCTTCAAATGGCTAGATGAAATGGAAATGATAATGGATATCAGCGGTTGTGCTGATAAGGATGTGATTAAGTATGTATCACAGTCCTTTAAGGGCGATGCCCTGATTTGGTGAAAACTGTGATCCAATCTATAGGTAAGGAACACCTGTACAACTTAGGATGGTCTAAGTTTGTTGACTTAGTCAAGGAAACTTACTGCCCACCTCATGAGGTGGAAAAGATAGAGTCAGACTTTCTGACTCTCGCAATAAGAACCTAGATTGTCGGAAGTATGTTTCTGACTTCAATTCACTATCTAGGTTAGTCTCATACTTAATCACCCCTGAACACAAATGCATTGCGCGTTTCATTATTGGGTTAGCGCACGAGATAAAGGCATGGTAAATGCTGCTCAGCCTAGTACCTATAGGTCCGCTGTAGACCTATCTCTCTCCCTCACCTTAGATTTAGTGAGTTAAAGTCAGTTAGGACTAAAACTGACGGAAAAAGGAAACGGGAGGAGGATAACTCCCAAAGGTTCAAAAAGAAACAGAATTTCTGGTTCAAGAAGAACCAGCACCCGTCGAATGATAAACCTCTGTGCAAGAACTGTAACTACATGCATTGGGGACAGTGTAGTTTTAATCCACAGACTAAACCCTGTGGTATCTGTAAAAAAAGGGGCATAAGACCTTAGAGTGCAAGGATCTTAAGAATGCCGTCTGCTACGGCTGTAATGAAAAGGGGCATATTAAGTTTAACTGCCCTAAGAACCCCAGAAATAATGATGCAAAGCTTGGGGAGGCTAAGAAAGGGAATGCTCGTGCCTTCCAGATGAATGCTAGGGAGGCCGTTAATGACAACAACGTCTTAACAGGTACATTCCTCATCAATGACATATTTGCCAGAGTTCTTTTCGATTCGGGTGCAGATAAATCTTTTGTTGATCATAAGTTTAGTAAACTATTAAACTTGCCCATAAGAACTCTAGACATAACTTATGAGGTAGAACTTGCAGATGGAACTTTAAACAGCATCTTCCATTCTCGATGGATGTTTTATATCCATTAAGAATCATTCTATCCCTGTCTCTCTTTTGCCAATGAAATTGGCCGGATTTAATGTAGTTTTAGGCATGGATTGGTTATCCCATAACCAAGCCCGCATTGCCTGCGATAAGAAACTCATCTAGATTAAAACCCCATTTGGTGAAAGGATCACCATCCCTTGAGATTCACACTATGGATTGCCAGACAAGGTGTCGTGATTTAAGGCATCCAAATGTTTGGGGAGAGGTTGTGTCATTTACATGGCACAAGTAACTATCAACGAGCCTAAGCCAAATATTGAAGACC
Source organism: Scalesia atractyloides (assembly GCA_947069175.1). Lineage (NCBI taxonomy): Eukaryota > Viridiplantae > Streptophyta > Magnoliopsida > Asterales > Asteraceae > Scalesia > Scalesia atractyloides. The sequence continues at coordinate 13,458,098 of CAMTDV010000007.1, read as the reverse complement.
TTCCAGTTATCTTGGAGTATTCCGATGTTTTCCCTGAAGAATTACTAGGCCTACCTCCAGATAGGCAAGTAGAATATAGAATTGAGATCCTGTAACATCCGTCAAAAACGGATTTACCAAACCCGCTCCGTTTATCAACCGAACAGTCAGTCAAAATTTTCGTTGAGAATTAAATGTCCAAAACATTTTTAAACGATCCGTAATCAATTATTATACGCGAATATATATTTAGTTTTTGAAAAACTGTTGAAAATCGCAAAATAAAAATGAAATGCTTCTGCCGGGTTTCGAACCCGGGTCTGTACCGAATCAGTTCAACACTTAACACATAACACCGAACCACTGCGCCGCGGACTTTGTTTGTTGTATAATAAAATCATTTAATTGATAAAGTGTCGTTACAAATTCAAAACCGGCGCCCAAACGGTTCAGTCGTCGGAATCCCGGAATTCTCGCGAGTTTTAACACCAATTTACGTTATAACGTAAACCATTAAACAGATATCGGTTATAACCGATGTTTGAAGTCCGCGACACTTTTCAAAACCGCCGGAAATTTTAAATAAACGAATGCAGTCCAAAATCAGACCAAATACATCTCGTTTTCTCCTATAAATTGACCCACAACCGACGACAAACACTTTCGCTCAAAAATCACACCTTTTCTCGGCGTAATTCCACTCGCCGGAATAAACCTGTTCGTCGCTGGAAAACCGGTTTCCCCACTGCCGAGTTTTTCTGAACCTCCTAAGTTTATACCGAAGTCACCCTTACTCTTTCCAAGATTTCCGGAGACTTGCTGCTGCAAGACACCTGACGCCGGAGTTGAATTCTGTTGCCGGAGTTCTGCCGGAAAACAGAGAGTCCTGTCGGTATAATTCTCCGCCAAATTTCTTTTCCTTTTTCACAATTATCTCACCTTAATCAACTGTAAAACGCTAATAAACTGATAAGAATCTTAAACCCGTCGATTTCCGATTCTGGTTCAAACTGGATGAAGAAGACGATGAATTTCAGTATGTTATAAGTATAATATAAATCATGAAATTAATCGGGTTAGACACACAGTCCAGCGGTGGACTGTGTGCACATAAAACGTTATACATACAAAGGTCTCGAGTTCGATTCCCGTCTCACACACGCTGCCTTAATAAAAATCCATTTTTGTTTACTGAACCGGTGTCGCCTTAGATATATGTTAAGTATATTAATAACCGGAATAATAACCAAGTTAGACACACAGTCCAGCGGTGGACTGTGTGTTTGTTTATATCACTGGTCACGAGTTCGAGTCCGGTCTTCAGCACCGACTCGGACCATTATCTCTTCTTTTTAATTAAGGCAGAAAAGGAAATAAATAATTAGTACTTAAGTATAATAAAAACCGAATGATATAACATGTTGAACACACAGTCCAGCGGTGGACTGTGTGTTGGATTAAACCACAGGTCCCGGGTTCGAGACCTGTGGAGTGCATGACCGTTTCGTTTAAACCGTTTTTAAAATAAAAAGGATTTCTGTTTAATTCTAATTAATGTATATATGTAATTAAAATCAGATATATAACGGGTTAGACACGTAGCTCAGTTGGTAGAGCTGCGTGCACGCGTACGAGAGGTCTCGGGTTCGAGCCTCACTCAGCGCACAATAATCTGCCATTGAACCGGTCAACGGTCAGGTCAATGGTCAAAGGGTCAGTCAACGGTCAGAAAAAAATAAAATATTTTTATTATTTTTATTTAATTATTTTAATTAAAAATCAATTATAAATACTTAAAAATAACATTTTTAAGATTAGAAAATAGCCTCAAACTCACAAAAATGCACCCAACCATTCTACTAAAATAGTTTAATAAAATCCGTTTACTTACCAAACCATAATGCAATTTATCTAGGTTAAATCTCACTCGTGGTTAAAACCACTTCGCGTGCATTCAACGTCATCAACCGAACGCACCCACTGTGAGTGAATCTTACAATTCCCCCTTTTAAATTACACGTTTTGGGGTGTGTCATGTGTTATGATAATAATTAATTTATTTATTTAAACTTGTGCCATACCACATCATGACTTAAACTTAGATTGTTTTTATTGTTGTGATTTACTTATTGCCATTAGTCAAGTCATATGAAACTCATACATTAAGCCCATCAGTTCCTCGTGGGAGACGAGTAGAACATCGCGTGCTTCATACCAATTTCATTATTGTTCATGTGTGTATCATTGAGTTTATATTGTTTGTAGTTGTGTTATTCATATTATCATGTTTATGCAATTCATTCATCAGGCCCCTCAGTTCCTCGTGAGAGACGAGTTGAGCATCGCGTGCCTTTAATTGTTCCATTATTGTTCATGAGTGTTTTCATTTAACATCTTATGATTATTGATCAAGTTACATCTAATTTTACTCATGTTTGGTTGTGCACATATTTCATAATCAATTTAAATAAATTGTTCAAATGTTTTCCATAGGATTCACTCGCCAACATTATGTTGATCCAAAAACCTTTTTACACATGATACAGGTGAACAGGTTGAAGCAAGGATAACATAGGATATGCCTTAGAAGAGAACAAAGAAGTTAGATTGTTAGTTAGATCATGTTGTAACATTATTGTAAATTTCCATTTAATTTGTATTAATGAATATGAAACGTTTAATAAATGTCATGAGCTTTGATGATAACCCAATCATGCCCCGATCACCTTATCCGCTGCGGGTCGGGGTGTGACAGATCCTGCCAGGATCAACACCTGTTGCTAGAGCTCTGTATCGGTTAGCACCGATGGAAATGAAGGAGTTAAGAGTTAGATGAACTATTAGACAAAGGTTTCATACTACCTAGTTCCTCACCTTGGGAAGCTCCTATTCTTTTCGTAAAGAAGAAGGACGGTTCAATGCAGATGTGCATTGATTACCGTGAGCTAAATAAGATAACGATCAAGAATCGTTATCCTCTGCCCAGGACCGACGACTTATTCGATCAACTTCAAGGTGATAGTTATTTCTCTAAGATCGATTTGAGATCAGGATATCATCAGCCGAAGGTTAGGAACGAGGATGTTCCTAAGACTGCCTTCAGGACCCGTTGGTCATTATGAATTCTTGGTGATGCCTTTTGGGCTCACAAATGCACCTGTAGCATTTATGGATCTCATGAATAGAGTCTGCAAGCCATATTTAGATAAGTTTGTCATTGTCTTCATAGACGACATACTTATCTACTCTCATAATCAAGTTGATCACGAGAAACATCTACGGTGCATTCTAGAACTTCTAAGACGAGAAACTTTATGTTAAATTTTCTAAGTGCGAATTTTGGCTTAGAGAAGTCCAATTTCTTGGACATGTTGTAAGTGAGCGTGGTATTCAAGTGGATCCCGCCAAGATAGAAGTAATAATGAATTGGGAAGTACCCAAAACTCCATCGGAGATTCGTAGCTTTTTAGGATTGGCTGGTTATAATAGGAGGTTCATTGAGAACTTTTCGAGGATAGCCACTCCTTTAACTACCTTGACCCGTAAGAATGTCAAGTTTGACTGGGGTCCAAAACAACAAGAATCTTTTGAGATTCTAAAACACAAGCTGAGAAATGCTCCTGTGTTAACCCTACCTGAGGGTATTGAGGATTTCGTTGTTTACTGTGATGCCTCGCACACTAGCGTGGGCTGTGTGCTAATGCAAAAAGGCAAAGTGATTGCTTATGAATCACGACAATTAAAGGTGCATGAAAGGAATTACACCACCCATGATTTAGAATTGGGTGCCGTTGTATTTACACTTAAGTTATATGGCACAAAGTGTATTATATACTCCGACCATAAGATTCTCCAACATTTGTTCAATAAAAAAGATCTGAACATGCGACAACGCCGCTGGATGGAAACGCTTAACGATTATGACTGCCGGCAAGGCAAATGTAGTTGCTGACGCTTAAGTCGCGAGGAAAGGGTTAAGCCCATTAGGATCAATGCCAAGAGCATTGAGCTCAGAAATAGCTTAAATGAGAAGCTATGAGATGTGCAAAAGCAAGCCTTATTAGAAGCTAATATTCCTAATGAGGGAATAGGCGGAACTATTAATCAGTTACATCTGGAAAGGATGGAATCATTTGATTTAATGAAAGAATCCGGGTTCCAATCTTTGGAGGACTTAGAGAGCTAATCCTCCAAGAAGCGCATAATACGAGATACTCTGTTCACCCGGGTGGTGACAAGATGTATCAAGATTTAAAAAGAAATTGTTGGTGGATGGGTTTGAAGAAATCCATAGCCACTTATGTAGCTAAGTGTTTGACATGTTCGCAAGTTAAAGCCGAACATTAGAAGCCGTCAAGACTTCTACAACAACTTGAGATTCCCACTTGGAAATGGGAAATGTTAACCATGGACTTGATTACCAAGTTACCAAAGACCAAATGTGGTAATGACATGATTTGGTAGATAGGCTGACTAAGTCAGCACATATCTTGCCAATTAAAGAAACGTATAGTTCTGACAAATCGGCTAAGTTTTATGTGGACAAGATTGTGTCCCTACACGGTGTGCCGGTATCTATTGTGTCTGATAGAGATACTAGATATACCTCTCACTTTTGGAAAAGTTTCCAACAATCTTTAGGCATAAGATTAACCTTTAGTACGGCTTACCACCCACAGACGGATGGTTAGAGTGAGCGTACTATTCAGACTTTGGAAGACATGCTTAGAGCATGTGTGATTGATTTAGGTGGAAGTTGGGATGACCACTTACCCCTAATATAATTCTCCTATAGTAATAGTTATTATACGAGCATCAAGGCTGCTCCTTTTGAGGCCTTGTATGGGATAAAATGTCGAACGCCCGTGTGCTGGGCTGAAGTTGGGGAAGCCCAACTGTCTAGACCTGAGATTGTCCTGGAGACACGAATAAGATTGTGCAAATCCGTGATCGTCTCAAAACTGCCCGTGATAGGAAGAAGAGCTATGCTAACAAGAGGCATAAACCTCTCAAGTTCCAAGTAGGGGACAAAGTCATGCTAAAGTATCACCTTGGAAAGGTGTAATGAGATTTGGAAGGAAGGGCAAGCTAAGCCCAAGATATATAGGACCATTCGAGATAATCGAATGCATCGGTACTATAGCTTATAAGCTTAAGCTGCCTGAGGAGCTTAGTGGAATTCATGATGTGTTCCGCATCAGTAACCTTAAGAGATGTCTAGCCGATGAGTCGTTAGCAATGTCACATCATGATGTACAAATTGATGAAAATCTGAGGTTCGTTGAGAAATCAATTTTGATCGAGGATCGACAGGTTAAGAAGCTCCGAAGGAAATTGATACCATAGTACAGGTTATGTGGGATGCCCTTCGAGGTCCCGAGTATACATGGGAGGTTGAGTCCACTATGCGACAAAAGTACCCCCCATCTTTTTAAAAAAAATCTCGAGGATGAGATTTCTTTTAAGGGGGTGAGGATGTAGCACCTCGTAAAAATCGTGTCCAATAGTATAGTGACACGTGTCGTATTTTTTTAGTCTATTAAAGACTAATAAGGACTAAAGGCGTCAACATGCTCAAACTAAGTCTTTGACTGAACTTTTGATGTCAACATGCATAAACCGAGCCTCTGAGTGACCGTTGTGTAAACATGCTCAAAATTAGCCTTTGAGTGACCGTTGTGTCAGCATGCTTAGACTTGGCCTCTAAGTGACCGTTGTGTCAACATGCCCAACCTCTGAGTGACATCGGAGTCAATATGCTTATATTGAGCCTCTGAGTGATCCTTTACAAAGTCCTAACTCTCATAGGTCTCATTTGTTGGACGAGAGGGATTAAATCTATTAATATGATGGAGGGGTTAAAAGTGTCAACATGTTAATTTATACCTCTAAGTGACCTTTTAACAAACCAAGAGCTCGACAATGTCCAAGCATACTCCCCGGATATGCCAAAATATTGGTTATGGAGGGCTAAATATGCTATAAAGGTGTTTTAGGAGGTTATATAATTTGAGGGACTAAATATATCAAACTTTGAAACTGGCCATGGGGCACTCGCAGGGCGTGAGAGGCATGGGTCTGGCCTCTCGCGGGGCGCGAGAGGCCTGTGTCTGCAGAAAATTTGCTTGGCCTCCATACAAGTTGCCAAAAACCAGTTGATTCGAAACCATGGTCTTCCAAACTGCTATGTCACGTTTTAGGACAGTTGTAAGCTCCCTCTAACACCCCTTAACACCTGGCATCACCTCCTTCAAGATCTCCAACTATAAATAGGTGCCAAGGTTCACCATTTGAACTTGCACCTTTCACATTTCACATTCTATCTCCCTCATTTGGAAGTTCCTAACTGAAAGGGACATCCAACTTAGTTCTATTGCATCCTAGGAATCACTTGTAAGTGTTCCTTTCTCTTGCATTTTCGTTTATAGGATTTTATAGCCAACTTTGAATTCCTTAGATAGACGCTGATTCCTGTCTCGAAAAAGTGTTTTCTCCTCTTTGTCTTTGATTTCTTGTCTATCTTCTATAGGAAGCTAATATTCAATGCAATCAAAAACGATTTTATCATTTCTGTATCCGCAATTCCATATAGGTGGATACATGCCCAAAAAATCTGTCTCTCTTCCACTGATTTTCCCCTGAAATTTCAAATACTTGAACGATCGATTCTTTTTTTTTAGAATATTTAATCGTGATAAAATAATCGTGATAAAAAAATGAAAAGTCTATATCGCTAGATTAATCGTTATGTTCTATAATATTTAACAGTTATTTGAAATTCTATATTCTATAATATTTAACAGTCAAGCATTTTACGGAATACATTTTGACTTTCGGTTAAGACCATTACGGTCCAGCCATTGTTCGTGATGAACATGGCTAAGTGATCGTAATAAGGTAGGTGTTAATCCCTATAAAGGGAACCTCCTGAAGATCACGTTTGCTAGACCAATTGACGGGTCAAAGTTTAAATTTTAAAAGGTTAAACAGGCCATTTTTAGGAAATATTATAATCTGAGCTTATATATGTTATGAAACATGTTTTGACACTTAAACAAGTTGATAATAATTATTAGAACATGTTTGGCTCGTCAATTTTAGTTCTAGGGTCAGCTCGCAACCGAAAGTCGCAAAGTTTGAATTTTGCTTTGACTTTCGATTCTGGCCCGATTTAGATTAGTTAGCTACTGATTTAAGGTTGCATTATGATATAATATAATGTAGCATAACCCCCTAAGGTTATATTACACGATCATAATCAGAATCTAAGTTTATGCACAAGTTTCGTAATTATGCAATTTTGACTAAAATGCCCTTTTGTGTAAAATAAGGTTTAATTGATAATGAACTTGAAAATGAATTACCTACTGATGTAATATCCTAAATAGGATTATTTGAGATGTCAAATCCGATTATAAACTGAGTTTATGAACAAGTCCTTGTATTATGTCTATAAATGACGATAACGCCCTTTTGGCTCATAAAACGGTTTTAATCATACCTTTTCATATCAAATATTCTACCTACTGATATGTTATATTAAATAATATATCTAAAACATATAAATCTGATTTTAATATCAGTTTTCGTTAAACATCATACAAATCGTCATTTTTCGACATAAGCGCAATTTCGGCGCATAGTATGGTATTAAACTAGGTTTACCAACCAAGACTTGTTACCTACTGATTTTAAAAATTAGTTTAAATATTTTTACAGTAGCTATATGATATAAACTCAGAATCCCAAATAATTTATAAAACTATGTGTAAAATGACCAAAATGCCCTTTCGGTGCATAGTTTGGTCATAAATGATAAATTACATATATTATCATGTTCCTACTAATACTATATCATAAATTAAATATTTTTTCCAGAATACCTATAATTATAACATCAACGTATATTCAAGACTCTTTTATATGGTATGTAATTACCGAAATGCCCTTATGAGGCATAATTCGTTTAGAAATCTTAACGGGCATATAAGTTGATATCCTACTGATATTACAACTTATTCAATGTATAATGGCATATAGAACTTGTCCATGACTTATCCGGTAACCCGATATCGCTGATATGCGTACGGTTAAGTATATATAACTAATTTACGGAAATTAACCGAAACAGGTTTAACCTTGTCATATAAGTCTCAAAATCCAGAATGTTTAGGGTTTACCCATATTATACAAGTCAAAGTACTTGTTGGATTTAAACTACATTCTATCCGGTCATCGCTTAATCTAGCGTATTATACGTTTTTTTGTTCCTATACGCTAGTCGGTCTAAGTCTATGACTTAAATAAGACCGTTAGCATTTTTATTGGTTAGTTTATGCCATAATCCAGACTAGAGCCTTACGGTAAATGCTATCTGCACTTAGTTTATTTTGTGTATGGCAGAGATATTAAAATCTTGCATTTAAGCCAAGACTAGTTCAGGTAAATACTCTCAACTTATTTCCTCTATGCGGACTTGGGTTGCGGTAAAATATTACCGCTTGGTTGGAAATGGGATGAATCGAATGCCGGATTGTGGCTAGTAAATCTGCATATTCCGTTTTAATTAGTTTTGTTTGATAACTTAAACATCAGGGGTTAACTACCGTGTCATGGATATCCTCGGCTCATTACATTAGATAATGGCCACAACCTAAGTGCGGGGTGTAGGCATACACCTGGCAAGCGCTCATGCTAAGAAATGTACCCACAAGGTTGTAGATAACTCCTTCGTGAGTTCTTAAGTGGTGAGTACGTTAATCATGCCTCGGTCTCCATACCGGGCCCTGTAATCATGTCTCGGTCTCCGTGCCGGGCCATGTATGTATGGACAAACATGTGAATCTGTTAACAAGGTTACAAGGCTGACTTTCCTAAGTTATAAAATATTTGTGCCAATGTGCACTTAAACCATTTTTTTAAATGTTTTCAAAATGAGTCTGTTGGATGTATTTACCAGTGAAAGCTGACGTAGTTTCAAAAGACTAAGCCTGTAGGTACAATATGAAAATAGGCTGGAAGCTGCTCATTAGTGATAATAGGATCTTGCAAATCCTAGATCTGCCCAAAGTTTGTTATACACTTTTGTACATTTTACGATCCGCATGTGGATCTTCTATTACAAGTCGTCTGTATATTATTTTTGTACTTTGAACATATGGTTTGTAATAGTAATTTAACTCCAAGACTTCCGTTGTGCAGTGTTTAATTGACTATGATGATATCAATTTACGTCACGATATTCCCCAGCCGGGCCAACCAGTGTTTGGATTGGCTGTGGAAAGCCGGGGTGTGACAGAACCTTGCAGGAATAGGGTTGCTATACTCAGGGCACTTAATTCCAAAATGGCTAATGATTACGACAATGTAATGGCTTAGTGCATCAGCCTTCAAGACAGTAACAAGTTACTGACAAAAAAAGTTGAAGCATAAAAGAAAGACATAGCGCAGCTCCACTTAGACGTAAATCAATAGAAATGTTGGGTTCATGATTACAAATCCAGATTACATTCAAAAACCAATGAATGCGATTTGGTAAGAGTCGAGCTGGGACTTTTGCTGGAAAATATCAACAAAACGAAGTCAATATAAAGAAGTTTGAGCTATCCAACAAGCTCGTTCAAGACGTGTGCAATGTACAGCTGGCATATAAGGAGAACAAGGGAAAGGGTTTGGGATTCAATCAGGTTGCCCCACCGTATAATCACAACTACACGACAATGCCTGAACCGACAAAGAAATTGAGAGAGCACAACATATGGTGTACGGCAAACCCAGTGATTATACGTCAGACAAACGAGAACCATCTGGTGCTGTTGACTCTTCTAATGATTCAGCTGGAGTGTCTGCTCTTTCATCTGATAAACCAGGACTCTCCAATTTTATCAAAACTAATGAAGAGAGAGCTGACGTGAATAAGGATCCAAGTGCGCAAACTGAACAATCTGAACGTTCTGCTTGTGATGAAAAGGTTCAGAGCAACCTAAAGGAGCAGAAACGAGCAAATCGGAGACAAAGAAAGCAGAACTCTAAACGTCAAGGACAGTCACGCTCTCCAAAATCCTCAATGGGTAGCAATCGCCCTTAAAAGGTTATTGATGTGAAAAATGCTTTTGTTAAGCCGGTCATTAATGGCAAATGTGAAAAATATGCTTTTATCCGTGCTAGCAAAGCTTTTGAAAAGGTTGGGGAGATTTCTGAACAAGACTTGAAGTCTAAACAAAACAAGAAGAATCAAAAGAAATCTTCACAACAGAAGAAGGCCCTTGCAAACGACAAGTATAGACATCCAAATCCTCTTCGTCTGCAAGAAATGTGCAAGGAAATCAAGCACAGAAAGGATCAGTTCATCCTTCAGGGCATGCAAGAGCAAATCAAGCTGATCGGAATGCTTTATATGTTAAGAGACATACGTGCTTCAATTGCGGCATTCTTGGTCACATTGCTCAGAACTGCACATATAGTCCCCATGTTCCGTATCATGCTCGAAATCAGAAGGTTACACCAAAGGATAACAATCATTCCAAGCCACTGAAGGTGTCATCACCTAAGGCAATGAAAAATGTGAATCCAAAAAAACTTTTGAAAAACTGAAAAATCCAAAAAGACTTTCTGCATCAAATGGGAAATGAAATGAATATCGTGATAAAGGGCGTGACTGACACATGTAAGGTGTCGTAGCTGAAAAGACTAAGATTTAATGTGATATATTGGTAGGCTTAACGTTCAAAGTGATTAAAAGATACTAAGTGATATAAACATAACGAACTACGTATCTTGGGGGTAACACACCATCAGCGTATGATTTCGTGATCTTAAATCCTGCGTTGATAGATAGCCAACATCTGAAGTTTCAGGTCTTTATGCTGATGAGTCATCCGGGATATTAAGGCTGCCCTTCTGTTACATCTGGATAATTAAAAGAGTCAAAATAAAAGGGCCAAAGCCTTAAAAGAAAGGAAATCTTATCACGAGAAAATTTCATGTGCTTGAAAAGTCAAACATACCATATAAGGTAGTTGCCTAAACCTTGTCAGATATTATTGGTCACTCTGTTGTACGAATGTACTGATCTATTCACCAATAGTCTGACGTTGTAAAAAATAAATGATGATCTCAGTATACTCACCTGCTACGATAAATCGTTGTGCTTACCTTGATCGCGGGGGTATGTCATGGTATGGGACGCATGGATATTTTAGTATAATACTACCTTAAGCATATCACGAAGTTGAAAAATGAAAGTTGAGCGTTAAAGTTTAAGTGGACAAACATATTAGCAATCACTTAGACCAGTCTGAATAAGTTCGCATTGAAAAGTGTTCATTGTCCGCCTGAAAACGATTTGATCCCATTGCAATTGTATAATTGTAACCACTGAGTTAGTTTCTTCGTTTATTTGCGTTTCTGTTTATATTCTTATATTTAAAAATAAAAAAAAATAGAAAATTCAAAAATCCAAAAAATAGTGTCTTGCTTTAATTAAATCAATACTAATAATAATAATAAATAAAATAGAGTGCTTTCTTTGCTTTATTAAAAATTATTAACCATTCTTGAAGATTTGACTAATCATCAAAAGATGAAAGAAATTTGAATTTTGATCCGAGTACAAGTACTTGGATGTACCAAGTGTTCATGCGGTACTCTCCCTGTTGCATAAGAATGTTTGCTTATAAATTTCTGAGAGTTGTGCAGATCTTGATTTAGATCAAGAAACAGAGGTTACTGAAAATTAAGATGCAGTTAGTTGCCGACAAAGCATGAAGCATTATAACAACATAGTGTATCTGAGCCAGAAGAACTAGATACCAGTCATCGTCTGACAATGACAAGAGAAGTACATGTGAACTTGCTTGCTTGAAAGAGAAAGATTGAAGAAGAAAAGAGCTGCTGAGATTCTTCCTCTCGCATTGTTTTCAACAAAGATGTTTCAAGCAAAGCTGATCAAGATCCTGATATGAAGCTAACCACAAGAGCTGAAGAAAGAGACCCAATGCTGAGAGTTCGTTGAAGTGTGAGGTCCTAGAAGTGTGAGACTGACTTCCACGACATCTACAGGATAGCGACAACCACGTTGAAGACGTTTACTGAATTCATGTTATTAAGACAATTTGATGCACCAATCTAGGGGGAGATTTTAGGTCCTAGAAGTGTGAGACTGACGCATCAATTATATGCAATGGTCTATGGTAGCTAACTGGGTTAGTTTGTATTAGGTTTGGACCTATATAGGTCATTTGGGCATGCCATAGGCCATGTGGGTCAGGCAAGCCCATGAAAAGCATGCTCTTACCCTAGGTATATAAGCTGAGCTTATGTCCTTTCTAGGGTTAGACTTTTGGGATTTCTCTAGAGAGCCTCCATCTTGTACCAGACGGTTTTGCTTTTTCAAGTAATAGAATCGTGTGCAAGGTGTTAAAGTTGATTCGTATTGTTCTTTCATCTTTTCGGTTTTCTTGAATATCATCAAGTTTGGATTCCGCCTACCTTGGTGATTGTTTGATATCGTTGTTGGATCTGGATTTTCTGGGACTTTAATAACATTTTAAACAAAAAATCAATGCACAAACTATAGATGACATACAATTTAATGGAAAACACTAACAGATGATAAAAAAAAATTTTACTTTTAAAAAAATATCGTGATGGACACTTTTAATCTACTACTTTTGCTTTTTGAACTTTTAAAATCATTAAATTAGCATTTTTTAGACCAATTATAACACACTCATCACCTGTTGAAATATCTTCGGCTTTAATCAAATTACACCATCCAATAACTCTAAAACCTGGTATAAAACATATATATTGAAAAAAATAAAAAATTAATCAGAAAATTAAATACAACAAAGTATTAATAACAGTATGACTTTAGTAAATTACAATTCAATTTGCAGCCTATTATTTGAAAGCGGGTGTATAAAATGAGCGTAAACAGGGTCATATAGAAATGTAAACTTACCGATTATAATGATTTTAAATTTAAAAATGAAAAGTATAAAATTAAAATACCAAAAAATTGGGTGACTATGATATGTTAAGTTTAATTTTATTTTTAACAATTATAACGAATAGAAAATTAGATAATAAAAATAAGATACTAAAAATATAGTAAACATTGATCAGGTAACAAATCAATATACTTAAACAATTATTTACGTATAATAGGTAAGAATTTTAATTAAAGTTACCATCAGTTGTTGATTAAAATTTGAATAAACATTTAACAAATAACAGTTATATGTTTATGAGGTAAGTAATGAAAATTCACCAAAATCAATTTGATTGATATTAGAATAAGAAGTTACAAATTAATTTAGGATTTAACTTTATTAAACTTTAAAATTTAAAAGATACACGCCTTAAAAGGTATTTATTAAGTCTTCAAATTACCAAAATTAGCATAAAAGTTTCAATCCAAAATTGGTTATAATAAAGAGAAAATAAGTCAAATAGAATTTAAATTTAATATTACTATAATTTTCTGGAAGAATGTAATCAAAAGTTATATATAAAATTTTTTATTTTAGACCAGTAACATGTTTAGTTATATGAACCCACCAAAATATGCAATCCAATTAATGTTATTAATTTCAAATCATTGACTTCCATATTATCTTTCAAATCGAATTTTGAATTTAAAATCAAGTCAATATCTATCCTCTAAATAAGGAAATAATAATTAACAATAATAATTTTGTAACAAACAAATGGATAGTACTGAACCATGATCATGACCAAATTCAATTGTCAAACATCAAGGATCAAACCAATAAACTCCAAGAACACATATGATATTCAATCAATCTTTAAACAAAACAATAGAAATGTGGAGCAAAGATTCGACAACATCATGAAATCGCAAACATCTAAACACTTCTAAATTTCCACAAATTTATGTAGCCTAACAACAAATTACAAACACAACAACCATAACCCGATGATCAATCACAATATCAAATCTCTAAGCTTAAATACAACATTAACACGAAAAATCAATTATCACGAACATAAAACAGGAGAAAGTAACGAAAATCAATTTAAACGGAGTATATCTGAGATTGATTAGATCGGTCGTGAAATCACATAAAAGAAAAAAAAAGGAAATAAAAGAAAGAAAACAACGATTCTTAATTAACACAGAAGATAGTAACATACATAGCTTTGTCATGAATGGCTGCAAAGGAGAAAAGAAATATTGCGCTAATTACATCTATTAAAATCCAAAGAATGCAAAGAAAATTGAATATAATCAACATTAAAGAGTGTAAACAGATATAGAGGACATTCGTACCTTAATGATGAATACATTTAAATATCAGAAAAGATTTATGATTGAAGGTGGAGAAACCCTAAATTAAGAACGAATGCAAAACAAAAAACAAACAAACAAATAGAATTAGTAAATCATGATGATTAATAGAATGAAATCGGAAACCAACCTTGATGAAAGGAGTCAGGTTATAAGTTTATATATGATAACAATTTTTGACCCGTCTTAATCAAGTGGATAATTCAAATCGGATACACCAAAAGGATTTCTTATGTTTTTTTGCGGGAAAATAGAAAATAGAGGCCCTAGATGGATGTCATGTGTCCCATAAGTAAGGACTTTATTAGTTAGGATAGATTATTATTATTATTATTATTATTATTATTAAGGTTATAAACAATAGAATAATTTATATCAATTCTCTAAGTTAAATCTACAAGCATACTGATAAAGTTGACGATACCTGTCATGCTTATCATTAGTAATACATGATTTTGCTCATACACTTGAATACTAATATTTGTTTCAAACTATTACACGTGAGAGTATGAGCATTAAGTATTGTCCTAACTCCGAATCAGTTACATGAACCCAGGATTTAATTTCTAAAAATACAAACGAGGGTTTAATCAAATTAATAAAAGAGATTAACAAGATTTTTGCCTAAAACTATACACTATTTTTTTCTACGATATCATGCTTCAAGCTATTATGACCAGGTTCAAAATTTTGAGTCTGGTCATAATAAAAAAAGCTATACCAAAATAAAAGTTTCATTAAAATCAATAATCAAACCCTAAAAACCTAAACCATCAACTAATAAGAAAATTCATAAACATTAACAAAGTCTACAAATAAATAAAGACATCTAATTACAAACAAATGTACAATCACATAAGGAAATCTAATTCAATTGCAAGCTTCAAGAATAATAAAATATAAGAAAGAAAGTAAGAAACCAATTTTTAGTTCTAAGCTTTAGTCGACTAGTCACTTGATTCCTCGTTAAATATCGATCCTACAATCAACCCTTGTTCAAATGCTCAATCAACCCTCATTTGATTGACTACAGTCCTCGATAGTCGACAATCAATCATAATTCAAATATTTCAACCATTTGGGTGACTTTTTTTTTACATTAGGTTAAGAATTTGGGGAATTGCGTAAAGTGTTATTTAGTAAATAAAGTAAATGGGCTTTTAGTTCATTAAAATGGGCTTAATTACTAAACTATTTTTTTTTTACTTGGTCAATATTTGTATAGTTTGTAAATTAGTGAAAGTATATATATAATTTTCTCATAAAAACAATGTAAAATGGGGTCAATTTTTTTATATAAAATCAATGATGTTAATCGTAAAAGAAGATTGGTGTCATGCAGAATTTGACTATTATACGTTATATATGAAACGCAAAAAAAGAATAATGTCGGTTTACACCGACTCCATCTATCTAATCAGCCAATAATGGTTTCATATCTTAAAATCCAAATAAGTTTTAAATTGTTTCCGGTGGTCATATATGATCCTCTTGGAATTTTTGTTGTCCGTTCGGATAGACCGAATCACACATACTAGTATAACTTAGAAACGTAGACTGTTAATATCACACAGAAAAAGACAGATAAAATACTTATATTTATGATATCCTTCTTGTGATTAAACACTTATGAATATTCTCTTTGTTATTCTAATTCTTGTTAACTTTAATTTTTATATATAATATCTAATAGATATATATCTCATTTGCATTTAGTTATATAATAGAAACTTACAAAAAGATAAAAAGTAAATAAATACCCATTTCGTTTTATATCTCATAGATATTAGTAAAGCATAGTAGATAAATAATTAAAATTAACTTGCATAAGAAAGCAATAAGTGAAAAAATAATATATTATTTTTTTAAATATTGTTATTTCTACACTACTTGTACCAATAATCTTAAACCACGTCTTTACCTAGGCTTGTACCTAAAACCTCATATATAAGAGACTAAGAAGCATCTGATATTTGGGTACAAACCGATTAAGTTAAACCGTAACCATTTAAAACTGATCGGAGTTACATACTAGATTTTTGGTTTTAAAGGAATTCAATTTACTTGAACTGAGGAAAGTCGATTTATATATGTTAGGCAATGAATTTTTCTATTTGTACATCTCACTAAACATTTAGCTCCATTATAAAATAGAGAAACTCGAAGAATCTTAAAGCCGGACTGTTAAAATTCTGGCATATTGTTTTTTAGGCCGAACCGACTTCAAATTGGAGTTTGACCATTTCGGTTCGATTTGATTTAACAAAAAAAATTTATAAAAACTGAGCAAAGTAAATTACGGACGCACCGAACCCAAACCAATAGAAAACTTAACTTGCATAAATATGTTAGATCATCTGGTTCTAATTTCTACACAGAACTATAATTATGAAACCTTATTATTTTCATAAGTAGGCTAATATATATATATATATATATATATATATATATATATATATATGATAACCACAACTGAAAATAAGTTAAATTTGAGGGTTTTATCTTTCTTTATATTTTCAATAGAATCAATATCCATGTAAACATACTGCATACACATTACGAACGTATTTAATAAAAGTTAATTACCAATACTTGTATAAATTAGTTTTTACCATCGTTAACCTCCAATATCCTTACTATTGTATTTTTTTCAAACCTATCATAAAATGTAGAATTGTATTTTTTTTTTAAATTTCACATTACACACACATAGATATATATTAAAAAACTTGTGTTTAATTACAATGGATTATTAATTCGCATATTCCGTTTTAATCAGTTTTGTTTGATAACTTAAACATCAGGGTTAATTACCATGTTCTGGATATCCTCGGCTCATTACATTAGATAATGGCCATGACCTATGCGCGAGGTGTAGGCATACACCCAGCAAGCGCTAATGCTAAAAACTTTACCCACAAGGTTGGGGATAACTCGTTCGTGACATCTTAAGTGGTGAGTACGTTAATCATATCTCGGTCTCCGTACCGGACCCTGTATGTATGGGCAAACATGTGAATCTGTTAACAATGTTACAAGGCTGACTTTACCAAGTTATAAAAGATTTTGTGCCAATGTGCACTTAAAATATTTTTTTAAATGTTTTCAAAATGAGTCAGTTGGGTGTATTTACCAGCGAAAGCTGACGTATTTTCAAAAGACTAAGCATGCAGGTACAATACGAAAATAGGCTGGAAGCTGTTCGGTAGTGATAAGAGTATCTTGCAAATCCTAGATCTGCCAAAAGTCTGATACACTTTTGTACATTTTACGATCCGCCTGTGGATGTTCTATTACGAGCCGTCTGTATATTATTTTATATTTTGAACATTTGGTTTGTAATAGTAATTTAGCTCCAAGACTTCCGCTGTGTGGTGTTTAATTAACTATGATGATATCAACTTACGTCACGATATACCCCACCCGGGCCCACTGGCGTTTGGATTTGGCTGTGAAAGCCGGGGTGTGACAACTAACAGCTGTGTATATGTATAAATTGATAGTTAGCGAGACTGTACACATGTGTATAAACTAACATCTGTGTATCTTGTATAAACTAGTATTATCGAGACTGTACACATGTGTATACACTAACAATTGTGCATCTTGTATATACGGAAACTAGCAAGATTTTAGGAATTTTGATTATATTGTTTAATAAATGCAATTTACAAAGGACGCAAATACCCTTCTGTCAATTAATTTAAAGGGAAATTACAACATTATAATTACAATTTTGCCATTGTTATCTCTAAATGATATAATCCAATGGTTCAGATTAGTTCACACAGTTCACTCTCAACCTAATGTTCACTCTAGAACCCTATCCTATATATATATATATATATAATATATATATATATATATATATATATATATATATATAGGTAGAGGTTCATGTGAGAAAATTTAAAAGTGTGAGAAGGATAAGAAAGATTATGGAGGTGACATGTGTCCCTTTTTATTTTGGTAGTTTAAGGGTATAAGTGTAATTTAACTAATAAAATATAATTATGGAATGAATATATGCAACCGATTTTTGGCAGTTCTTGTAGGGATTTTTGAATTTTAAATAACACCCTAACTCATAAAAACACCACAACATATATATTGAAGGCATACATCTTATAAAGAACAGAAATATAACTCATAAAAACACCCTAACTCATAAAAACACCACAACATGTATATTGAAGGCATACATCTTATAAAAAATTGAAATATAACAAAAATAACATCATAACTTATAAAAACACCACATCAGTTATATTGAAGGCACACATCTTATAAAGAACGCCCTAACATTGAATATAACAGAAATAACACCCTAATATAACACCAGTCAACACTTTAATCAGAATCAAAACAAAAATAACACCCTAAATATATATAAACAGAAATAACTCTACATAAGTATATCAATATGGTACTCATATTAAAGATAAAAAACACTCGTTATTATGGTGTAATTTAAAAAAAAAAGAGTTACGTTTAAAAAGTTATTGATGTTTAAAAAAGAAGGGGGGAACTTTGCATGTCTATTAATGTTAGTTTCTTAATTGAAAAATATTAAATTTACCTTCATACCCTTAATCTAGAAAATTAGTTAGTTTAATAGTCAACATTATTTGCAGAATTGCCACTATGATCTCAACCATTAGATTAAATATCTAATGGTTTAGATTCTTTCTTATCACTCTCACTTTAAAATTTTTTCACAATAACCCCACCATACATATATATATATATATATATATATATATATATATATATATATATATATATATATAATGTAAATTTAAAACTCTTATGAGTTGTAAGAATTAAGAAAACTCGGCCAAAAGAAGGTTTGTTTTTTTCAAAAATATAAAATTTAGTCAAAAATCCCAAAAAATCAACTTTTCAATATATATATATATATATATATATATATATATATATATAATGAAAAAATAGTTTTTTTTTAATTTACACTACCGTAAAAGTAAAAGCTGAAAACATTACTCGAAATTTTTATTTATTTATCTGTATTTTTACGGTTGTGTTTGTAACATTTTGATCTACCTATGTGTAAAAAATGGTGACAAAACTTGCACTGGAAATCAGAGTTCTCTAAGTTCTCCAAGTTTTCTCTTCATTCGAAGCCTATATAACCTTTTTAACGTTGATTGTTGTGAGGAATTTTACCAAGATATTCTATTAGGAGCTCTATGTATGTTCATAGCCATTTTATTACCATTAGATA
Organism: Scalesia atractyloides; assembly: GCA_947069175.1. NCBI lineage: Eukaryota > Viridiplantae > Streptophyta > Magnoliopsida > Asterales > Asteraceae > Scalesia > Scalesia atractyloides. Next base: position 13,438,560 of record CAMTDV010000007.1, on the reverse strand, counting down.
TTTTGATTTATTTTTGTAAAAATATGTGATTCCTGTTAATAGCCTCAGAATTATTAGGATCTCCAATCAGGTGTTTGTGTTCCATTGATTCAATCTAGTTCTGGTCAACAAACCATTGCAGAAAAGTAGAAAATTAACAGAAAATATATATTTTCAACATAATGTGATATTCTTTTTCCTTTGATCCTCGTTTAAACAATGAATTGACAACCCAATTTTGCTAAGATCTATAGTTTTACGTTAAAACTTAGAAAAAGATTAAGAAGATAAGCAACAATGTCATTCACAGGAACTTTGGATAAATGCAAAGCTTGTGATAAAACTGTTTATTTTGTAGATTTGTTGAGTGCTGATGGGGTTACTTATCATAAAGCTTGCTTCAGATGCAGTCACTGCAAAGGCACTCTTTCGGTTTGTTACATTTATTTTCTTTTTCAAATGTTTCTACTTTTGTTCTTTTTTTCTTATTTTTAGCGTGTATGGTAACTTTTTTTGTAGGATCATGTGGTTTAGAAAAATCATTTGCACACACACTTCTTAATAAATTTTGGCAATCTGTACAAATGAATTCAAGCCATGTTTGACAAAGATTTCAAGAATTCGCGAGGTGGCAAGTGGAATTCATCAATCGAGCAAATTTGAAAGAAGACAAAAGTGTTAGAAGGGTGTATCTTTGTTTTTAAGATACTTAGGTGTGGTGATAAATTCGCTACAACAATGTTGCCATCTTATGAATTTGTTTTCCAAGCAAGCGAAATTGATGAAAGGGCTTGCCACCTCCGCGATTATTTCAGACATGACTTGAACCCGCTTGTGCAAGGAGGGAATTGGCTAGATGTACAATGGTTTTAAAAAAAACCCGCCTAGATGTGCATGTGGTTTTCCAAAACCGACTAACTCTACGAAAAAAAAGTATACTTCTAGGGGATTTTCCCTCTAAATAAGCTTTTTATTTCAGCGTTGCCATGAAAAAGAGTCAAATTTTACGATGTAATTAGATGAAAGAATTTGATTAATCACTTTTTCTTATCTGTGAATGCCAGAGAAATTTGTTGTTATTATGAAGTTTATGGAAGAGAAAGTAAATAAACTAACGAAAATCATCTCATATTCTTGTTTTTTTGTTTATTATCAATATTCATACATAGTATCTTTCAAATCCTAACAATTTGACATAGGTTGGTTACGGATCATGATATCAAAAGTTAAATAACACACCTGGTTTGATGTTCAAAAGTTAAATAAATAAACAAGTTTTTTGATTTATAAGATTATCTTGCAGATGGTCAATTACTCATCCATGGATGGAGTTCTTTACTGCAAGCCTCACTTTGAACAACTCTTCAAGGAATCTGGGAACTTCAGCAAGAATTTCCAAACATCATGTAAGATCTTTTTATTGTACATACATATATGTAAGCATGTGGATATATACTTTTTTTATAAAACATGCAACTTTTTACTGGAATAGTTTTATTATAATTATCTTTTTTGATTTTCCATTTTATATCTGATTTTTGCAGCGAAACCAGATAGAGATAACACGGTATGTTAATCACATAATTCTATAACTTTTTAATTAGCAATATCTTTTAAATTCTAAATATTTTTATGATTAAAATGAGCATTTGGAATTAAAATATTGTTGCAGTCAAAAGCTCCAAACAAACTTTCATCTATGTTCTCTGGCACTCAAGACAAATGTAGACAATGTAACAAAACTGTCTACCCCCTAGAAAAGGTTAGTACAATGCTTAGTGTTATTCGACTATAGAACATGTTCTCCTCACCGGGGCAGGACCAAGGGGTCAGAAGGGTTCTTTGACCCCAATTACCGGAAATTTTAATAAAAATCCAAGGTTTTTTAGAAAAATATGAGTTGAACACTCTGGTAAGTTCTGGTTCCATGTCATATAGGTAATATTCTTTGAACATTTATAGGTGACAATGGAAGGCGAACCGTACCACAAATTATGCTTCAAATGTGCTCATGGAGGCTGCCCTCTTACACACTCATCATATGCTGCCCTTGATGGTGTTCTTTACTGCAAACACCATTTTGCTCAACTCTTCATGGAGAAAGGAAATTACAGTCATGTCCTCGAGGCCGCCAACAGAAAGAGCAATTCAAAGCCGGAGGACGTTGCACCTGAGGCACCACCGCAAGAGGAGGAAGATGGCGGAGATGGAGACGGAGATAGAGAGGAAGGAGCTGGAGAGGGAGCAGAAGATGATAGCCAACCAAAATCACCACATGAAGAGGAGCAATCCTAAATCACAACCGGAGGAGGAACAATCACCGGAAGAGGAGCAGTCATAAATATATTCATATACTTTATATATACTCACAAATCTTGGTTTCTTTTATAATGTAACTTTGTCAAGCAAGCCGTTCTTTTACCATTGAAATTACGAATTTTCAGTGGTTTTACATTCATTTTTTTCCTTTATTTTCAAAGTTGATGATGATTTATTATGTGTAAACTTTTAAAATTAAATTATAATTCAAGTAACAATCTTGAGGATATGTATAATAGGTGTGAATTATCAGAAGTTATTGTTACCAAAATTTCTTCAATATAATGTATGTTGCCTTTTGTCCATTGTGGAGTTAAATTTCCTGTACAAAAAGACCAGGTACACTATAAACTTTTTCCAACTATTAGTCTCTATGAAAATCAAAGTGTTCCCAACTACTTCGCATATGTTGGGACTAAATGAATTTCATATCAGCCAAAGTAATGGAAATTCTAGGAAAATTATTAATACTCTTGTCTTCTAGATTTTAAGTACGTATTTCTGTGCACAAGAAAAGAATCCTACAGAATCGCGTATCTTTGGTGTACGAGCAACATACATGTCATTTCTAGGATAATGAACGTGGATCGTCATGATTTTCTAATAGCTGCCCTCACCCCTTTAGCTTGAGTCAGGTCACTCAACGTCATCACCAAATTAAACTTAAAATCTAGTTCTGATCAAACCTCAGCTCTTCGATAGCATTGCTGCCAATCACACCCTGCCCTCATGTGCAACGTTGTCCATGTCTAGTGAAATTCAGCCGTGTCACCGCAATTGCATTTACCCGGTTCCTTCCAAGCATGACTTACCTAGCTATGACCATTGTCCACATGTATTCACTCATATGTCACCTCACTGTCCATCCCGGTGGTCCTTTTTAATCTTTTCTTCCTTTTTTATGGATCCCATCGGTAATCCTTTGGTATGGATTCAACCCGTCTGTAATGTTTGGTCGACGATACTCATTTGTGTAGTAGGGTATCATGTTGAACACATGTTATCTTGGTTCTCTTTTTCATACTAGCACTACTCATTGTGTTCTTGTCGGTGATGGATCATGTATACAAGTTATACACATAGGTAACAACCACATACCTACCCCTACCTTAAAAAGGTCCTTGTCACCCCTAACAGCATTAAAATAACATATCTGTTAGTTCATGATTGGTAATAAATCTTCTATTGTGTTTGATCCAAATGGTTACTTTCAAATTTTTTCCTCAACATATTTTGCTCCGTTGTGACAATACTAGCGATCTTTATTCAGTTTGTTCAACTACTGCTTCGCTTTTCTCAAAGTCGTTTCATTTGACGTCAGTGTTTAGGTTATTCCTGTCATCACCATGGTTATCTATATTTTAATCTTCACACTAAGATGATTATAATCATGTTATTTTTCATGAATATTTGCTTTCATTTTCCTCCACTAGCTAATTGAAGTTCTAATCCCTCACATCCTATAGTAGAAGGGCAGTATTTAGTATAAAGTAGTTTAGAAGATAGTTATGAAGTTCGGGGACAGAAGCAGAAATTTATAACCGACTCACTAAAGGAAGAGATATGTCTCTTTGGACACACCCTTTGGATCGATGGCTCCAAAGGAAGAAGGAAGGGATGAGACTCTTCAACATTCAATCACATCCATAAGTTCAAGAGTCACGACCGTTGTGAAGAGACACGTCTCTACAATCGCATATGTTCATTTAGTATAAATAGGGTTTATATGTTTCAATTGTAATCATCAGAATCACTTGTATTATCACAATCACATTCAATATCAATTGTTCTTTTAGAATTCTATTGTTCTATCATTGTGTTTATCATTGTTCATCAAGGGTTCTGACCGACAGTGGTATCGAGCACATGTTTCAAATCTGGGAAGAAGAAGTCGATTTGAATCATCATAACTAGGTTCTGTCGAATTTATTTTTTAAGTTTTTTTATAATCGTTTCAAAATTGAATTGCAATTTGATTAATCAATTAATTGCAATAAGAGATTTCGTTCATTAATTTTTTTTAAATTCAAATCTCAAATCAAATTTATTTTTCAAAAGGAATATAAAATATGTTTTAGAAAAGAACGAATTCAAAACGAATAGCAACTTAGAAATTCGAGAAAATCATGTGTGATACGAAATCCTGTGTGGTACAAAATCCTATGTGGTACAAATCCTTCATGGTATAAAACCTTCATGGTGGAAAATTATTCGTGGTACAAGAACCTTCGTGGTGAAAAGACCTATGTGGCAAATCAAGAAAAAGACCTGTGTGGCATAAAAAAACCTGTGTGGTGCAAGCAAGAAGAAAGATTGAAGTAAAGCAAGGGAGATAGGAGAAAAAGTCTAAGAAAGAAAATTAGAAAGGAATTATGTCAGGAAGAGACGACAAAGAAAGCACGTCAACGTCAATCCGCGAGCAAGGAAATATATCCCTTAAATTCCCAAAGTTGACTAAATCGAATTATACTCAGTGGGCAATTCTGATGTAAACGAATTTGAAGGCATATAGTCTTTGGGATACGGTTGCTTCAAAGGAAAAGGTATGAGAAAAAGGCGCATACAACGAAAGCAATGATCTTCCAAACGTTACTGGGAGATATTCTAATGCAAGTTACGCAATACGAGACTGCAAAGGAAGTTTGGGATGTAATCAAAGTTCGTTATCTTGGAGCAGATATGGTTCAAAAAGCGCGTCTGCAAACTTTGAGAAGTGAATTAGAAGGCTTAAATATGGGAGAAAATGAAACAATAAGTAGTTTCGCAAGCAAGTTGTGTGGTATAAAATCCAAGTTTAAAAGCCTCGGTACCACCATTAAAGATAAGAAGATTGTAAGAAAATTTCTTATCTCTGTTCCGAAGAAGTTTCTACTGATTGTGGCATCAATCGAGCAATTTTCAGAAATAGATAAAATGACATTTGAAGAAGCAGTCGGTAGGATTACAGATTTTGAAGAACGCCTCAAGAGCCAAAACAAACCGGAGAATAATAATCTCTTAATGGCAAGTTCTGACAATCATTCCAAAAATTGGCATAATGGAAAAGGACGTGGCGATCAAAATCATGGTAAAGGACGTGGAGGAAGTTCGTTCAGAGGAGAAAGAGGACGTGGACGAAATATGGATCGAGGAAATAGAGACAAGAGCGAGTTCAAGGGTTACGAATGTAGCAAGTGAAAAGATGAGGAAAAAGAGAAGGACGAGGAGGCTCATCTTGCATGGGAAGAACAACAACAACTCAAGGATGTTCGTGATTAGGGGGTAAATGAAGTTCTAATCCCTCACATCCTATAGTAGAAGGGTTAATTAGTATTTAGTATAAAGTAGTTTAGAAGGTAGTTATGAAGTTTGGGGATCGAAGATGACAAATCAGAAGTTTATAACTGACTCACTAAATGAATAGATGTATCTCTTTGGACACACCGTTTAGATCGATGGCTGCAAAAGGAGAAGGAAAGGACGAGATACTTCAACATTCAATCACATCCACAACCAAGAGTCATAACCGTTCGTGAAGAGACACGTCTCTACAATCGCATCTGTTCGGTTAGTATAAATAGGGTTTCTATGTTTCAATTGTAATCATCAGATCACTTGTATTATCACATTCAATATCATTTGTTCTTTCAGAATTCTATTGTTCTATCATTGTGTTTATCATTGTTCATCAAGGGTCCTGACTTACACTAACCACCCCTTACTAACTACCCTACTCACCATCCTAATCAGGGGTAACAGATCGTACCATAGATTCCACATCACCACCCCTAGCCATGACAACCACCCGTACCTATCTTATAGTCACTAGGATGAACTAGTGGTTTTATTAAAAATGTGACTTAGATTCTCATTCCAAGACCCCTTAAGTAATGTTGATGGATCTTTAGCTCGTTTGGTTGCTAATGGAAAAAGTCAATGGATCATGCATTGATTGTGATGAAACTTTAGACCGGCTGTAAAACTGGCCACCATATGCATATTAGCTTGATGATATCTCGCTCATTGCATACTCATGAGTTGGATGTGAAGAATGTTGTTCTTCAAGGCCCGATTCACGAGACAATATATATGCGCCGACATCCATTGTTGTGGACTCTAGTCGCCTCAATTATATAGGTCGACTTTAGAAGCCTTTATAGAACCTTACAAATGTTCCTGGCGCATGGCACTATCGATTTCCACCTACATGGGTGTTATTTGCTTTCATAGTAGTTATTCTAATTCTTTGTGATTTAAATATCGACATGGCCATAATACAACTTATCGTTTTCTTTATGTGGATCATATTATTCTTACTAGCACCTCTGCTGAGTTAATACGTCGCATCATCGCTTCTTTGAGTTTCTAGTTTGCCATGAGTAATTTGGGCTTCGACATTATTTTTTAGGGGTTTCTCCTTTTCACAATGAAAAAGGAATACTTCTCTCTCAAAGTCAGTATGTTCGAGACATATTAGATCATGCCAAGATGATTGATTGTAAGTCGAATTCTAGTATGGGGTTAAATTAATGCTAAAGTTGGTCTTACAGGCCCCAAGTTTACGACCCCACATTATGTCAGCACTTGTTGGTGTTTTACAGTACTTAACGTTTACTTAACCTAGCATGTCGTATGCAATATGATGTTCAGTAAGTTTATCAATATATCCATGATTCGCGATAGCCACACTTAAATTCTCTTAAGCACATTCTCTGTTTGTTAGACTAGTGGCACCTTACATCATGAGTTTTGATAAACTTATTGAATAATGAGGTTGAACTACATGTGTCATCTATTTCCGATCTCATGCCATATTTAGACGTTGATAGGGGAGTGGTCCATATACTCGTCGATCCACTTCTTAATATCGTATGTACTAGGATGATAACTTATCGTCTTGGCCTTCTAAGTATCATGTAATCGTCTCTCGCACCAGTGTTGAGGCTGAGGCTGAATATCATGGGCTTGCTAATTTTATTGTTTAGACATGTTGGACATGTAATTTAATTCTTGACCACTATTGTCCTTTGCTTTATACCTCTAGTGTCCATTGTGACTATGTCATTGTTTCTTATTTGTTCATTAACCCAGTGAAACTTTAACACACCTAGGGATTGCAATGGGTAAGGTTTTGAGATGGGTATTGGCAATGTTGTAAAACAAGATCTAGAAGACCGAGTAATTGCTACAAGGCAGGTTGTCGAGGCGTTTCTTCAACTTTGTCTAATTACTCGGAGTCGATCGAAATTGGTTAACCTTGGATAGAATCAAATCTAGTTAGTCAACTCGGGCCGAGTTTGACTTTACAAAAAGGTAAACACAATTCCTATGTGTGTCATATTAAAGAATAAATATCCTAGGCCGGTTGTCAAGGCGATTTTCTTCAAGAAACGAATATCTATTTATATTGATATGTATTTTTTATAATACTAGAGGGATTTCCGCGCGTTTTGCTGTGTCACACCCTGACCCGCAACGGAAATGGTAGTCGGGGCATGATTGGGTTTTCATCAAAGCTCATGACATTTACTAAAATAATGTTTCATATTTATTATTTAAAATTAAAAATAAATATTCCAATCAACACACAAACCATACAAGCATATAGTTCTAGACAAGACAATCAAGTAACGTTTTATTCTTCTTCTAAGGCCCAATCCTATGTGTTCCTTGCTTCAACCTGATCACCTGTATCATGTGTAAAAATAGAAATTTAGGTCAACAAAACTTGGCGAGCGAATCTCATTTAATCATTTGAAAGAAATAATTATATTGATTATTTTAATTAAAAATGTGCATAAACCAATTATGAGCATACGTATATGTAAATCTATCCACAAACCACATAACATCAAGCAATGTACACATGAGCATGATAAATGATGAACTGTGAGATCAAGGCTCAATCAAACGGAGCCGATCTAATGAGGCACGCGATGCTCAACTTGTATCCAACGAGGAACTGATGGGCCTAATGTGAATAATGCACTGAAATGAGAAAATGTAACCAGATATAACAACAGCCAAACATTACATAAACGTTAGATCATATAATGGTAGTAGCACAAGTGTTTGAATAACAAAATTATGTAAACGACACATGATACACCCCAAAACATGAATAAAAAGGGGAATTTGTAAGGATTCACTCACAGTGGGCGCGTTTACTTGATTGGATGACGAATGCGCACGATTTAAGATTCAACCGACGAGAGAAACTAACCTAAATAATCATGTAATAATTCGATAAATATATATAACTTTTATTTGAAATTAGTATTTCTAATTAATGCCTTTTATTAGATTTTTAGGTTTAATTTTATAGTATTTATTACGAAATTAAAACTTAAAAAGTCTTATTTTTCGGTATTTTTAAGGATTTTTGAATAAAAAAATAAGGAAATTAAGTATTAAAAAAAATATACCCTTTTTCATGGTTGACCGGTCGGACCAGGTTGACTTTGAAATTATTGGCATCGTGTGAGGATTGAACTCGTGACCTCCTGTATTCGTGCACGCAACTCTACCAACTGAGCTACGTGTCTAACCCGAAATAAACCTGATTTTAATTACATATATATACTAATTACGTTATTTCATAAGTTCATTAAATTAAAAAGGATTTTGTTATTATCGAAGCGTTGCATGGTGACAGTATCCAACCCGCGTCTTGTTGTTCCGTGTGCACATAGCCCAACCAGTTGGGCTGTGTATCTAACCCGTAATATCCCAGAATTATATTAGTTATATATACTTACTAAAGGGCGATCTAAATAGGTTTTAAAAAATTTGGTTTTTATTTCAGAAATCGGAATGCGTGTAAGACTCGAACTCGGGACATACGCTTTAAGTTTGCACACAATCCACCACTGGACTGTGTGTCTAACCCGGTTAAATCTACGATTTTAATTTACTTATACACTATAAAAACTTCATCTTCTTCATGATTGATACATACTGTTTTAATGAAAAGTGTTGAAACTCATTGTATTATTCTTAATCTTCACAGAATATACATAATAAGGAGATGCTCAAAGTTTAAAAGATGTTATACCGAACAAGGGGGTAGCTTTGATTCATCGGATAAAATTCCGGCGACCAGAAGTTTTCCGGCGAAGTGGGTTTTGAACACAGAGCTTTTTAGAGAGGTTTTGAAAGATGACTTGTGAGTGTGAGCGAGTTCTACAAGGTTCTAGGATCACTATTTATAGGTGAAGACACTGATTTGAATTGAATTTTGGTTGTGTCGGTTTCGGTCAAATAATTTATGAGTAATTATGTGTGTAACCGAATTGAGTTTAATTGACCCCAAGATTGAGTCTAACTTATGATTGGGAACGTTTCTTTTAGTTAAATTCAAAACAGAAACGAAGCTTTGAAGATAAACTGGAGGTTACAGCCATTACCGGCGGTTGTTTCAAATTTGATTTCAGGAAGCTGATTCGATATAAGATTTATTTGTTTTGGAATTAATTCAGATATGTGTGTGTAGTGTAGTGGTGTGTTGTGTGTGTTAGTTTGTGGGAGACCCGTGTTCGATACCCGCGGTCTTTATTCATTTTTTTAAGTTTCATTTTGTTTTTAATGTTTTAATTTTATTATTTATATTTTAATTATGAACATTATGATCTTAACTTTATTTATTATTAAATACTAATAACAGTATAATAAATTTAAAACTCTCAACATAAATGCGTAACGAACATCATAGGCATATTTGAATTACAAAACGGAATGGGTTTTAGTACCCGTTTTTCGTCAGATGTTACAGTATCCCCTACTTTTATAAATTTCGTCCCGAAATTTAAGTAGTGGTCGGTGTAACTTGAAAGTGGTGAGGGTATTTTTCACGCATTGAGTCTTCACGTTCCCAAGTAAACTAAGGTCCTCGTTTTGACTCCCAACACATTTTGACTATAGAAATTCGACTTCGTCTTAATCGTTTTCTCTATGATTTCTACAGGTTGCTCTACGAGTTGCATTGATTCATAAATCTGAATATCTTTTAACAGTGAAAAAAGGGGGGGTGGGTGATGTTTGGATTTTATGCTATGGGATTACATAACCAGGTGAGTGTGATGCTTGGATTCTGATTGAGGCGGTAACGTTCCTATTAAGGGTTGTATACCCTGCTACAGGAATCGCTTATTGATGCCAGAAGTGTAGAAATGAAAAGAATCATAACTCGGAGATGACTAACTGGATATGGTCTCATGATAAGGGTTTTGAGGAAATCAAAATGTCGGAAAGATAGAGTTATATCACAAAACGAAACTACATCGCTATTAAGATTTACACTACCTACACGGAACTGCTCATAACCGACTAACAATGCTTTTGATCATTTGACAAGAATACTTATATATAGGAAGTACCAGCGGCGTATCCACTATATCCTTGTCAAATGTTCATTGGCTTTGTCAGCAAGTCACGATTAGTCCTATGTGACTCGTCCTAAAATCTACAAAACATAAACAAACACAACAACCAAAGCTCGAGTCTCAAATTTGAGGTTTACAAGACTGAATGTCGGCAGTACCTCTCTTGTGTGTTATGAGGAAGTGGTCAGTCTATGAAAAAGTGAGACACGACCCAACTTCTTTAAATGGTGAGACGAGGTTCATCGTAATGTATGATGATATGAATTTTGAATTGATGAATAGATACATAAAATGAAACAACGTGAATAAATTATGTTATTAGCATTAAAATTTTGATACATCAATTCCCAAATTGAAACAAAGATATCTTGAATAATTTAAACGAGGAATGAAATTTATATAAAACCTTAAGAATAAACGGTTGGAGCGGAGTCTTGGTTCTCTGTGGTGGAAGGCTAGTTGGGTTGCTCATTCGCACCATTGTTGACCTCAATTGGGTTCGCGTTGATTTTGTAGGCTCTTCCTCTTGCTGGTGGAGGTGCTGGGTTTGCCTGATTCGCTTGGTTAACTTGGTTTGCTTGAGCTTGAGCGTTAATTGTTACACCCCGACCCGCAGCGGAAAAAGGTGATCGGGGCATGATTGGGTTTTCATCAAAGCTCATGACATTTATTATAATGTTTCATATTAATTATTTCTTTTTAAAGGAGAATCATTACAATCAATCATACTAGTACAACATGTTCTATACATTTTTCAAGGCTTCATTATTTTTCTTCTAAGGCAATTTCCTATGTGTTCCTTGCTTCAACCTGTCCACCTGTATCATGTGTAAAAATGGTTTTTGGGTCAACAAAAAGTTGGCGAGTGAATCCTATGAAAACATTTAAACGTGTTTATTGAATCAATTATAAAATAAAGTGCATAACCACATATGAGTAAAAGTAAATGTAAATTAAATCACAAATCACATAATATTAATTAATACACACGCACACACCAAATGTTTGTTTTTGAGGCACGCGTTGTTCAACTTGTCTCCCACGAGGAACTGATGGGCCTAATGAATGATTTTGAGGCACGCGTTGTTCAACGAACTGATGGGCCTAATGAATGTTTTTGAGGCACGCGTTGTTCAACTCGTCTCCCACGAGGAACTGATGGGCCTAATGAATAATTTGCACACAACTTGACAATATGTAACACATCACAACAAACAATATTTACATTCTAAGTTTAGATCATATAATGGTATAGTACGAGTTTGAATAAGCGAATTAATTTAAGCGACACATGATACACCCCAAAACATGAATAAAAAGGGGAATTTGTAAGAATTCACTCATAGTGGGTGCGTTTCTTAGATTGATAATGATTGCGCACGAATTTGGATTTTAACCACGAGAGAATCTAACCTAAATAATAACATAATAATTCGATAAATAAATAAACTTTTATTTGAGATTAATATTTTTAATTAGTGTTCTTAATGGGATTGTTAGATTTATTTTTGTGAGTTTAAGGAAATTTTTCTAACTTCTAAATATTATTTTTAAGTGTTTTTAATTGATTTTTAAATAAAATAAATAAATAAAAAGAAAATAAATTTTTTTGACTTTTTGACCGTTGACCGTTGACCGGTCGGACCGTGTGTTTGTATGCGCTGAGTGAGGTTCGAACTCGTGACCTCCCGTACGCGTACACGCAGCTCTACCAACTGAGCTACGTGTCTAACCCGAAATATATTGAAATTTAATTATACATATACACATACTAGAGCTAACATATTTTTATTTAATTTAAAAAGGTTTGGAAAGTTTCACGGGCGGTGTAACTAACCGAATTCGAACTCGAGACCTTGGCTTCGTGTTGCACACAGCCCGACCAATTGGGCTGTGTGACTAACCCGAAGGATATAAGATTTTTATTAAATTTATATATTTACTAGATTATTTCGTTAACTGGTTTTAAAAATGTTGTGTATAATTGGCGAACCGGAAAGCATGTACAGACTCGAACTCGGGACCATTGTTTAAAATTTGCACACAGTCCACCACTGGACTGTGTGTCTAACCCGGTATATTTACCGATTTTAATTTCCGTTAAACACATTTCGAACTTCATCTTCTTCAATTCATGAAACCAGAGCATTAACCCGACTGGTTAATCAAATCTTATTGAATTAGTTGATTGATTGTTACTGATAATGAAAATAATTAAACAGAAAAAGGATTTAAGGATGTTATACCGAAAAGGTGTGATCTCCGAGAAGTTCCGGTGACGGAAAGAAATTCCGGCGAAGTGTATCTTGCGACAGAGGTTTTATCAGAAGTTTGAGGTGAGTGTGGTGCTTTCTGTCTGAGCTCTAGAAGTCTTATTTTAGAGTAAGGCAGAAGAGATGAAATGGGTTCGGTTTTCCAGCGACTTGCAGAGAATTTCGGCGAGTTGCAGAGAATTTCCGGCGACTTGCAGCGAGGTTTTTCAGAGTGAGTTTAAGAGTAATGAGCAAGTTGGATTGAGGAATTTAGCCCTGTATTTATAGGCTGCTATGGTTAGGTTTGATTTCGGTTAAATCGGCGGTTACGACTGGAATTGGGGCTAGACATCGGTTATAACCGATGTCGTCGACGGTTATAGCGTTATAGTCAAAAGGAATATTGGCTGAACTCGCGGATTGCCGGATTTTCCGGTGATTGCCAGTTCTGTCGCGCTGAAAGTCCGATTTCGAATTCGAGTTTTATGTTAAGTATTATTTATTTCAGTATTAATCCAAACTTAAGCGTGTGGCGGAGTGGTGTGTTGGTTGCTTGTTGAACCGGCTGACCCGGGTTTGAAACCCGGCAGCCTCAAATATTTTTTATTCTCTTATTTTTTATGATTTATTAATTATGTTTTAAAATTCTAACAATGTTTATTAATTATGTATCGTTTAAAATTAAAATAACCAATATATACGTGACGAAAATTTTGACTGACTATTCGGTTAATAAACGAAGCGGGTTTTGAAAACCCGTTTTTTGACGGATGTTACAGTATCCCCTACTTTTAGAAATTTCGTCCCGAAATTTAAGTAATAGTGGTATATTTGACTTGTGGAGAGGGTGTTTTAATTTGACAATTACATAATCAGAAGAGGGTGAAAGTTTAAATTTTATTAGAGGCGGTAACGTTCCTAGTAAGGGTTGGATACCCTGCTACAGGAATCGCTTTTTGATGCCTAAGATAAGGAATATTGATAAACAGAGTTGATTGACTAGGTATGATCTCATGCACAAGAGTTTTGAGAGAATTGATACGTTTGGAAAGATAAGGTTATATCCTAAAACAAAACTTCTACCACTAAACCTACATGGAACCTCTCATAACCGCCTGACAATGCCTCTGATCCTTTGGCAAGAATACTTATATATAGGAAGTACCAGCGGCGTATCCACCATATTCTTGTCAAATTTTCATTGGCTTTATCAGTAAGTTATGATTAGTTCTATGTGACTCTAGAACATAAACAAACACAACAACCAAAGCTTGAGTCTTAATTCTGAAAGTATACATGTTTGAATGATGACAGTACCTCTCTCGTTTGTTATGATGAAGAGGTTAGTCTATGTAGAAGTGAGACACAACCCAACTTCTTTGAATGATGAGATTGAGATACGTCGATATGTATGATGATATGAATGTTAAATCAATGAGTATAAAACAAAACTGAAATAGTAATTCGCATTAAGATTCTTGGATAAATTTCCAATTTATAATTGAGATATGTTGAGATTGAGATAACATAAAGAAAACATAAAAACTAGACGGTTGGAGTTGAGTCTTGATTCTTGGTGAGGGAAGACTAGTTGGGTGGTTCGTTTGGGCCGTTATTATCTTCAACAAGATTGGCGTTGATGTTGTAAGCTCTTCCTCTTGCTGGTGGTGGAGCTGGGTTTGCTTGATTTGCTTGTTTAACTGGGTTTGCTTGAGCTTAGGCACTTATGATGTTAACCAATCGAGGGCACGTGTTTCTAAAGTGGGTAGGGTCGCCACAATTAAACAAGCTCGAACATACGGAAACATGGGGTATTGGGGTTGTTGATATGTTTGGATCATGTTTTGAGTAGGGGGTGAGGTTTGGTTTTGAGAGGTGCGGCAAACCTTGCTCAAATGACCATAACGTCCACAATTCGCACATAGTCGACAAGGTAAGGTAGATGGATGGTGATAAAAACAGGTGTTGCATTGAGGGTGAGGTCCAAAGTAAGGTTTCTTATTTGGGTAAGTTGAGTTGGGTGCTACTTGAGTGATTGGGATAGCTTGGAGGGGTACAACTTGTGAAGCTGGTTGGTTGTGTTGGGTGACAGCGAAGATTTGTCCATCTCGTTTCCTCTTAGAAGTGGTTTGAGAAGAGGATTCGGTTTGGGTGGAGTTTGGGGTTTCGGTTGATGCTTTATCTTTCTTCTTCTCCTC
Source organism: Scalesia atractyloides (assembly GCA_947069175.1). Classification (NCBI taxonomy): domain Eukaryota; kingdom Viridiplantae; phylum Streptophyta; class Magnoliopsida; order Asterales; family Asteraceae; genus Scalesia; species Scalesia atractyloides. Next base: position 13,423,452 of record CAMTDV010000007.1, on the reverse strand, counting down.
CTTAAAGTCTTTATTCCGTATGCGGTTTTCGGTGAGCTCTGTAGCTAACTCCATTGCTGCTTCCAAAGTTGCAGGTGTGGTACTTATTACAGGGTCTTGAATTTTTGAAGGAAGACCACGAATGTAATGCTCGATCAGACGGTAGAGAGGAGTGAACAAGTTGGGGGCCATCTGATTCAACTCAAGAAATCTCTTGTTGTATGTGGTGTGGTCGCCCTCCTTTTGTTTCAAAGAATAAAACTCATCCTCTAATTTCTTGATTTCGCTTCTTGGACAGAAACGTCTTGTCATGATCTCCCTCAATTCTTCCCAAGTCAAAGTCATAGCATTCTCAGTACCTCGCTTGGCCTTCTCTGTATTCCACCATGTAAGTGCTACTCCAAACAAACGACCGGTAGCATATCGCACCTTGCGATCATCGGGGCAGTCGCAATTGAGAAAAGTGTTTTCCATCTCCTCAAACCAATGGAGGAGAGCGGTGACACCTTCAGTCCCTTCGTATTTTGGAGGGTCGCAGGATTTGAAATGCTTGAAGGTGCATTTAGTGGTATTTGGGGGAGGGTTGACAACATTTTGATCTTCTTGATTGATTGGGTTGACGGGATTAGCGGTAAGGGCTTGTTGAACTTGAACTACGATGTTGGGTATTACGGCCACCATTTGTTGAGCGATTTGGGCAGCCATGCGCTCGCGGGATTTTCCTGCTTTCATTTTTCTACGGGCGAGACTAGAAGACATCTACAAGGAATACGCATCGAGAGTATGAGTTTGACATTTTAGGTGTCATGTGTCGTATGTAGGAATGAACATTCATAAAATAAATATAGAATAATAAATCTACTACATCCATAGGATGTCTTGGGCTTTGCTCATAATTGGGTCTTGCATGCCACCATACTTCACCTTCGTAATCATGTGGGCCCCCATGATTACCGGGTCTTTCATATGGTTCGCATGTGTTAGCCTGGTAACGTACACTAAAACCCGGAGAAAATCGAGAAATATGTATGTAACGTATGATATTCGGAGTGCATCCGGGTGTGGACACGGTGACACGTCAAAGTGGGGTTAGTTCGAACGACGTTTGGTGTGGCATGCTTTGGCCTAATAGATCCTTCGTACTCTCATCGTTAGTCCCCAGGTAGGCAAACTGGTCCGTTATATTGGATTTATACGAATGCCAACCTAGACAGGACGTTCCGACTACCGGTACTTGTACCCTTACAGTTACTACATGCCCGTCGTAGAACTCACTTTGATGAGATTGAAAAACGAAAATTGTGACAAAGTCTTGAATAACGGAAGTATGAAGATGATTTGAATATGTGAACATTGAAATATGCGTGATGAATGTATATGTAAGCATGTTATGTTTGACTATAAGTATAATTCATTAAGTATCACAAAATATGATAGTGGAAGTGTTTGCATGCATTTGTGTGTGTAATAAATACGAAACAAATAAACATCATGAGTTTGCACGTAACCACATAAACAATTATAATCTAATCAACTATAGTATAGGCTCTAAGGGTCTAATAACCTATCATATATCCCTATAGTCAAAAGCTCTGATATCAATCTGTCACACCTCGACCCGCAGTGGAAAAAGGTGATCGGGGCATGATTGGGTTTTCATCAAAGCTCATGACATTTATTAAAATGTTTCATATTTATTATTTCTTTTTAAAGGAGAATCATTACAATCAATCATACTAGTACAACATGTTCTATACATTTTTCAAGACTTCATTATTTTTCTTCTAAGGCAATTTCCTATGTGTTCCTTGCTTCAACCTGTCCACCTGTATCATGTGTAAATATGGTTTTTGAGTCAACAAAAAGTTGGCGAGTGAATCCTATGAAAACATTTAAACGTGTTTATTGTATCGATTATAAAATAAAGTGCATAACCACATATGAGTAAACGTAAATGTAAATTAAATCACAAATCACATAATATTAATTAATACACACGCACACACCAAATGTTTGTTTTTGAGGCACGCGTTGTTCAACGAACTGATGGGCCTAATGAATGTTTTTGAGGCACGCGTTGTTCAACTCGTCTCCCACGAGGAACTGATGGGCCTAATGAATAATTTGCACACAACTTGACAATATGTAACACATCACAACAAACAATATTTACATTCTAAGTTTAGATCATATAATGGTATAGCACGAGTTTGAATAAGCGAATTAATTTAAGCGACACATGATACACCCTAAAACATAAATAAAAAGGGGAATTTGTAAGAATTCACTCACAGTGGGTGCGTTTCTTAGATTGATAATGATTGCGCACGAATTTGGATTTTAACCACGAGAGAATCTAACCTAAATAATAACATAATAATTCGATAAATAAATAAACTTTTATTTGAGATTAATATTTTTAATTAGTGTTCTTAATGGGATTGTTAGATTTATTTTTGTGAGTTTAAGGAAATTTTTCTAACTTCTAAATATTATTTTTAAGTGTTTTTAATTGATTTTTAAATAAAATAAATAAATAAAAAGAAAATAAAATTTTTTGACTTTTTGACCGTTGACCGTTGACCGGTCGGACCGTGTGTTTGTATGCGCTGAGTGAGGTTCGAACTCGTGACCTCCCGTACGCGTGCACGCAGCTCTACCAACTGAGCTACGTGTCTAACCCGAAATATATTGAAATTTAATTATACATATACACATACTAGAGCTAACATATTTTTATTTAATTTAAAAAGGTTTGGAAAGTTTCAGGGGCGGTGTAACTAACCGAATTCGAACTCGAGACCTTGGCTTCGTGTTGCACACAGCCCGACCAATTGGGCTGTGTGACTAACCCGAAGGATATAAGATTTTTATTAAATTTATATATTTACTAGATTATTTCGTTAACTGGTTTTAAAAAGGTTGTGTATAATTGGCGAACCGGAAAGCATGTACAGACTCGAACTCGGGACCATGGTTTGAAATTTGCACACAGTCCACCACTGGACTGTGTGTCTAACCCGGTATATTTACCGATTTTAATTTCCCTTAAACACATTTCGAACTTCATCTTCTTCAATTCATGAAACCAGAGCATTAACCCGACTGGTTAATCAAATCTTATTGAATTAGTTGATTGATTGTTACTGATAATGAAAATAATTTAAACAGAAAAAGGATTTAAGGATGTTATACCGAAAAGGTGTGATCTCCGAGAAGTTCCGGTGACGGAAAGAAATTCCGGCGAAGTGTATCTTGCGACAGAGGTTCTATCAGAAGTTTGAGGTGAGTGTGGTGCTTTCTGTCTGAGCTCTAGAAGTCTTATTTTAGAGTAAGGCAGAAGAGATGAAATGGGTTCGGTTTTCCGGCGACTTGCAGAGAATTTCAGCGAGTTGCAGAGAATTTCCGGCGACTTGCAGCGAGGTTTTTCAGAGTGAGTTTGAGAGTAATGAGCAAGTTGGATTGAGGAATTTAGCCCTGTATTTATAGGCTGCTATGGTGAGGTTTGATTTCGGTTAAATCGTCGGTTACGACTGGAATTGGGGCTAGACATCGGTTATAACCGATGTCGTCGACGGTTATAGCGTTATAGTCAAAAGGAATAATGGCTGAACTCGCAGATTGCCGGATTTTCCGGTGATTGCGAGTTTTGTCGCGCTGAAAGTCCGATTTCGAATTCGAGTTTTATGTTAAGTATTATTTATTTCAGTATTAATCCAAACTTAAGCGTGTGGCGGAGTGGTGTGTTGGTTGCTTGTTGAACCGGCTGACCCGGGTTCGAAACCCGACAGCCTCAAATATTTTTTATTCTCTTATTTTTTATGATTTATTAATTATGTTTTAAAATTCTAACAATGTTTATTAATTATGTATCGATTAAAATTAAAATAACTAATATATACGCGACGAAAATTTTGACTGACTATTCGGTTAATAAACGAAGCGGGTTTTGAAAACCCGTTTTTTGACGGATGTTACATTAATGATATTCACCAACCTAGGGCACGTGTTTCTAAAGTGGGTAGGGTCACCACAATTAAAGCAGGCTCGAACATATGGAACCATGGGATATTGAGGTTGTTGATATGGTTGAATCATATTTTGGGCAGGGGGTGGAGCTTGGTTTTGAGGAGTACGACAAGTTTTACTCAGATGACCATAACTCCCACAATTAGCACACAGTCGGCAGGGTATGGTGGGTTGATGGTGATAATGGCAGATGGTGCATTGAGGGTGAGGACCAGTGTAAGCTTTCTTGTTTGGGTATGTTGGGTTGGGTGCCACTTGGGTGATTGGGATATCTTGGAGGGGTATTGCTTGAGGAGTTGGTTGATTGGTTTGAGTAACAGCAAAATTTCTCTCGTCTCGCTTTCTCTTGGTAGTGAATTGAGAAGAGGGTTCGGCTTGAGTTGGATTAGGGGTTTCGGTTGATGTTTTGTTACTTACATCCTTTGTCGTCTCATCCTTAAAATCCCCATTCTAGATATGATTTTCGGTAAGTTCAGTAGCTAGCTCCATTGCTGCTTCCAAGGTTGCAGGCAACGGTACTCATTACAGGTTCTTGAATCTTCAAAGGTAGACCCCGAATGTAATACTCGATCAGACGGTAGAGAGGAGTGAACAAATTTGGAACCATTTGGTTCAACTCGAGAAACCTCTTGTAGGTTATATGATCTCCCTCCTTTTGTTTCAAGAAATAGAACTCATCCTCCAGCTTCTTAATTTCGCTTCTTGGACAGAGGCGTCTTGTCATGAGTTCTCGAAGTTCTTCCTAAGTTGTGGCTATTGCGGCTTCGGCGCCTCTTCTGCCTTTTTCGGCATTCCACCAAGTTATTGCTACCCCAAATAAACGGCCAGTAGCATAACGAACTTTACGATCATTGGGACAATCACAATTGAGGAAAGTACTCTCCATTTCCTCAAACCATCGAAGGAGAGCAGTGACCCCTTCAGTTCCTTCATACTTTGTAGGGTCACATGAGTTGAAGTGCTTGTAGGTGCACTTGGTGGTGTTTGTGGGAGGGTTGGCAGTATTTTGTTCCTCTTGATTGATTGGGTTGATGGGTTAGCGGCTAGAGCTTGTTGAACTTGAATCACGATATTGGGAATCACGACGACCATTTGTTGGGCTATTTGAGCAGCCATGCGCTCGCCAGATTTTCCTGATCTCCTACCTCTACAAGAGTGCCTAGAAGACATCTACAGGAAATGCATAACGAGATTATGAGTTTGATGTTTTAGGTGTCATGTGTCGTATAAAAGATTAACATCCACAAAACAATTGAGAGAAAAATAAATTCACTATATCCATAGGATGTCTTGGGCCTTGCTTATGTTTGGGCCCCCATATGTCCCCCATACTTGGCCTTAGTAGTCATGTGGGCCCCCATGACTACTGGGCTCTGTATGGTTCACATTGGTTTTGGCCTGTTTAACATTCGCGCCACCCGAATGAAAATCGTAAAACATGATTGCGAGATATAAAGTCGGAAGGTGTCCTGGTGTAGACACAGTGACGACTCAAAGTGGGGTTAGTTCATACGACGTTTGGTGTAGCATGCTTTGGCCTAATAGGTCTTTTGTACTCTCATCGTTAGTCCCCAGGTAGGCAAACTGATCCATTACTTTGGATTTATACGAATGCCAATCCTAGGCTGGACGTTCCGACTACCAGTACTCGTACCCTTCCAGTTACTACATGCCCGTCGTAGAACTCACTTTGATGAGATTGAGAAATGAAAACATCATAAAATTCTTGAGGAAGAAAAGCATGATAAATGTTTAAAATATGTGAAAATTGAAACGTGTATGTGTAAGCATGATATATTACTAATACATATACCACAATAAATATCACACAACAACATTTAGTAGTGAGAGTGCTTGCATGCATTTGTGTGTGAAATAAATATGAAACATATAAATATCATGAGTTTGCATGTAACCAAATAACACATAAACAATTAAAATCTAATCAACTATTATATAGACTCTAAGGGTCTAATAACCTATCATATATCCCTATAGTCAAAAGCTCTGATACCAATCTGTTACACCGTGGCCTGCAACGGAAATGGTAGTCGGGGCATGATTGGGTTTTCATCAAAGCTCATGACATTTACTATAATAATGTTTCATATTTATTATTTAAAATTAAAAATAAAAATTCCAATCAACACATAAACCATACAAGCATATAATGTTCTAGACAAGACAATCAAGTAACATTTTATTCTTCATCTAAGGCCCAATCCTATGTGTTCCTTGCTTCAACCTGATCACCTGTATCATGTGTAAAAATAGAAATTTGGGTCAACAAAAGTTGGAGAGTGAATCTCATTTAATCATTTGAAAGAAATAATTATATTGATTATTTTAATTAAAAATGTGCATAAACCAATTATGAGCATACGTATATGTAAATCTATCCACAAACCACATAACATCAAGCAATGTACACATGAGCATGATAAATGATGAACTGTGAGATCAAGGCTCAATCAAACGGAGACGATCTAATGAGGCACGCGATGCTCAACTCGTATCCAACGAGGAACTGATGGGCCTAATGTGAATGATGCACTGAAATGAGAAAATGTAACCAGATATAACAACAACCAAACATTACATAAACGTCAGATCATATAATGATAGTAGCATAAGTGTTTGAATAACAAAATTATGTAAACGAAACATGATACACCCCAAAACATGAAGAAAAAGGGGAATTTGTAAGGATTCACTCACAGTGAGCGCGTTTACTTGATTGGATGACGAATGCGCACGATTTAAGATTCAACCGACGAGAGAAACTAACCTAAATAATCACGTAATAATTCGATGAATATATATAACTTTTATTTGAAATTAATATTTCTAATTAATGCCTTTTATTACATTTTTAGGTTTAATTTTATAGTATTTATCACGAAATTAAAACTTAAGAAGTCTTTTTTTTTCGGTATTTTTATGGATTTTGAATAAAAAAATAAGGAAATTAAGTATTAAAAAAATATACCCTTTTTCAGGGTTGACCGGTCGGACCGGGTTGACTTTGAAATTATTGGCATCGTGTGAGGATTGAACTCGTGACCTCCCGTATACGTGCACGCAGCTCTACCAACTGAGCTACGTGTCTAACCCGAAATAAACCTGATTTTAATTACATATATATTCTAATTACGTTATTTCATAAATTCATTAAATTAAAAAGGATTTTGTTATTATCGAATCGTTACATGGTGATAGTATCGGACCCGCGTCTTGTTGTTCCATGTGCACACAGCCCAACCAGTTGGGCTGTGTGTCTAACCCGTAATATCCCGGAATTATATTAGTTATATATACTTACTAAAGGGCAAACTGAATATGTTTAAAAAAATTTGATTTTTATTTTAGAAATCGGAATGCGTGTGAGACTCAAACCCGGGACATGCGCTTTAAGTTTGTACACCGTCCACCACTGGACTGTGTGTCTAACCCGGTTAAATCTACGATTTTAATTTACTTATACACTATAAAAACTTCATTTTCTTCATGATTGATACATACTATTTTAATGAAAACTGTTGAAACTCATGTATTATTCTTAATCTTCACAGAAGATGCTAAAATTTTAAAAGATGTTATACCGAACAGGGGGTAGCTTTGATTCCTCGGATAAAATTTCGGCGACCAGAAGTTTTCCGGCGAAGTGTGTTTTGAACACAGAGCTTTTTAGAGAGGTTTTGCAAGATTACTTGTGAGTGTGAGCGAGTTCTACAAGGTTCTAGGATCACTATTTATAGGTGAAGACACTGATTTGAATTGAATTTTGGTTGTGTCGGTTTCGGTCAAATAATTTATGAGTAATTATGTGTGTAACCGAATTGGGTTTAATTGACCCCAAGATTGAGTCTAACTTATGATTGGGAACGTTTCTTTTAGTTAAATTCAAAACAGAAACGAAGCTTTGAAGATAAACTGGAGGTTACAGCCATTACTGGTGGTTGTTTCAAATTTGATTTCAGGAAGCTGATTTGATATAAGATTTATTTGGTTTGAAATTAATTCAGATGTGTGTGTGTAGTGTAGTGGTATGTTGTGTGTGTTAGTTTGTGGGAGACCCGTCAATACCCCCGATCTTTATTTCTTTTTTTTTTTAAGTTTCATTTTCTTTTTAATGTTTTAATTTTATTATTTATATTTTAATGATTAACATTATTATTTTTAACTTTATTTATTATTAAATACTAATAATAATATAATAAATTTAAAACTCTCAACATAAATGCGTAACGAACATCATACGTATATTTGAATTGTCACACCCTGACCCGTAGTGGAAATGGTAATCGGGGCATGATTAGGTTTTCATCAAAGCTCATGACATTTACTATAATAAAGTTTCATATTTATTATTTTCAATTTAAAAAAATTACAACAATCATACAAGTACAACAACATTCATGAACTCTTTATATTTCTTCTAAGGCAATATCCTATGTGTTCCTTGCTTCAACATGTCCACCTGTATCATGTGTGAGAATAGGGTTTCGGGTCAACAAAAATTGGCGAGTGAATCTTATTTAATCATTGGAAAGAATTAATCATATTGGTTATTTAAATAAAATGTGCCTAAACCAAATATGAGTAAACGCATATGTAAATCTAACCACAAACCACATATTATCAATCAATGCACACACAAACATGACAAATAATGAACAATGAGATCAAGACTCAATCAAACGGAGCCGATCTAGTGAGGCACCTGATGCTCAACTCGTCTCCAACGAGGAACTGATAGGCCTAATGAATGAATTACACGCAACTGACAAAAATGTAAGCACACAATACAACAAGTAACATTTACATCACACGTTAGATCATATTATGGTAATAGCACAAGTGTTTGAATAAATGAAACGACACATGATACATCCCAAAACATGAATAAAAAGGGAATTTGTAAGAATTCACTCACAGAGGGTGCGTTTCCTTGATTGATGAAGAGTGCGCACGAGTCGAGGATTTAATCGACGAAGAAAAATCTAACCTCGATAATAACGCAGTAACTCGATAAATATATAAAAAAAAGTAATATTTTTACTTAATACCTTTTGTTAGAGTTTTAGTTATTTTTGTGGTATTTGTAGAGATTTTAAAACCTTCGAAATTATTTCGTTAAATATTTTTAATTGATTTTAAATAGAATATAAATACAAAAAAATATAATAAGATAAATTAAAAATTTTAAAAAATAATACTAAATTACAAAAACCTTGTCAGACCTGACAAGGTGGTCTGACCGGGTCGTTGACTGTTTGACTGCGTGTGGTGAGACTCGAACTTGTGACCTCTCGTATATGTGCACGCAGCTCTACCAACTGAGATATGTATCTAACCCGAAATATATTGAAATTTAATTATATTTATATACTTACGGAGATTAACAATAGTTTTGATTAATTAAAAAGGGTTGATAATTTATAAGGGCTGTGCAGCGCACCAGATTCGAACTCATGATATCGGCTTCGTATTGCACACAACCCGCCCAGATGGGCTGTGTGTCTAACCCGGAGAATATAAGATTTTAATTTCTTATATATACTAACTGTCACAGTTCATATTTGTGTTAAATAAAAAGGTTTGAATATGGCAGCAAACCGGACATTGAGCAGAATCGAACTGGAGACCCATACGTTTCGTGTGCACACAGTCCACCACTGGACTGTGTGTCTAACCCGATTTAAACATGGTTTTTAAATTCTTATAATCCCAACTCCCGCTCATCTTCTTCATTTAGAACACAGATTAAATCTGTAAATCCGATTATTTTAATTTAATTAACAACTAACTTCTTATAGATCTACCGAAAGAATTAATAAAGAAAAGACAAGAATTAGATAAATGAATATACCGAGCAGAGTGTTTCTTTGATTTTTCCGGCGAAAATTTCGGCGATGGCAGAAGCTTCCGACGAAGGTTTCTGATGGCAGAAGTTGGTATAGAGGTTTTTGTGAGGGTGTGTATAATCTAAATGAGTCAAGAACTCTCCTTTTATAGTTGATAGGATCGCTCATTCTATGCTTCGGTTTTGGTCAAAACAAATTTATGGGTGTGATAATTGCAATTAAATTGAAAGAATTGACTCAGTCTTAAAGCCTAGATGCACGTTTCAAAAATGGTTTCAACACTTAATTTCAATTATTGAAAGATTTGCCGATCTTGTCGCAGCCGTTACCAGGCGGGTTTCTCTTTTGAATTTAGAACAAGAGAATTGATAATATAAAGAGTTATTTGGTTTAGATATAGCAGATGTTGTGTGTGTAGTGGAGTGGTGCTTCTAGTGTGTGAATATATGGGAGACCCGGGTTTGAAATCCGGTTTCTCCTTTTTAATTTTTTTTATTATTTTAAAGTTTATTTTAATTTACTTATTATTATTATTATTATTTATTAATTATGGTTTTAAATTCTACAATATTTATTAATAATAAAAAAATTTAACCGACACTAATAAATATGCTACGAACATATAAACAAATACTTGAATTATTTAACGAAGCGGGTTTTGAAACCCGTTTTACAACGAATGTTACATGAATTACAAAACGGAGCGGGTTTTAGAACCCGTTTTTCGTCAGATGTTACATGCTGCGGGTCCTTGTTCATTATCGGTCTGGTTCATTGTAATACCAATACTATACCGGCACTCGGCATAGCAATTGTTTCCAATCGACACGTTTTCTTAAATCGATTGAAAACCCGTAAAAACGAATACCTGTATCGGTACCGTTGTTATTTGGTCGGTATCGGTTTGTTACGATACAAGTATCGTACAGACACTCGATATAGCTTACGATATCAAAAAAATACTTTATTGCGAATATTGCTCTGTGTTCAATGCATTTTATATCGCTACATCGAGAATTCTATAAAAACAAATACGGCACCGTTACCGGTGTTGTTTGGTCAGTATACGTTTAGTTTGTGATGACCAAAAAATCAACTATATATGACTCGTTCGAATACCGATGTTGTTTGGTCAGTATATGTTCAGTTTCTGATAATAAATAAAATCAACTATATATGACCTGTTTGAATACCAATGTTGTTTGGTCAGTATATATTTGGTTGTGATTATAAAAAATCAACTATATATGACCCGCTAGAGTAGAACTTTTATCGAATCGTAATAGGCAGATGATGACGTTAATAATAAAAAACTATACAAATGTTATATGATACATGTACCAATGTTGTCCAGACAGTATCAATAATATTAAAAAATATTAAAGTTAAATTATTGAAATATGTTTAAGGTTAAAAGTAAATATAATAGTAATCTACTGTGACATTAAAATAATAAAAAGTATGAACAAAGCCTATAAATATTATTATTATAAAAATAAAACTACTATTCACTTAAAAAGAAAACATACATATTATTATAAAAATCAAACCACTATTTATACTCACTTTCAAATTATATATAATATTAAATACTAAATATTAAATTAGTAAGTTCATAATATGTGAAATATAAAAAAAATTCTAAAAACTAATTTCTATATAATTTAAGATGTCTAAGTACTCCCCTAGTATTCTCAGCATAGGTCAAGTACCAACAACTCCCTAGTCGACCATACTGTGTGAAAGGGCATGAAACGTCATGTGGCAGCCACGTCAACACTTGTCAGAAAAGTGATGTAGTGCAAAAAAGAGCGGGATGGGATGGGGCGTGGACGATGGCATGGTGTGACACGTGTCACATAAAACAAAAAACTATTAAATTAAAAAAACATTTATATTAATTAGATAAATAACATTAATTAAAAAATTACATATAAACCTGATATAAAAATTACAAAAAGTTAAAAAAATTACATAGAACTAAAATTAAAATTACATGAACTTAAAAAAAATTAAATAAACTTTTAATTATCATCGTCGTTTCCTGGAATACCCTAAATGTATTCAATCAAATTCGCTCGAAGATTGTGATGTATGTGATTGTGATACATATCCCTTGCGGTCGCGTCTCACGCTCCATCATTGATTTCTTTAGTATTTGGTTGGCTCCCCTTCTCATAGTACTCGCAAATTGCGCGTCCCTCATTCTCCAAAATCATGTAATGTAAAATATCGCACGCGTATATCACATTTCTAATTCTAGGTTTTTCCATAATCACGCCATGCTCAAAATATGTTGTCTTTTTTGCGAAACACCAAAGGCTAGTTCAATATTATTTGTGCCGCCATTTGAACACCACTAAACTTCGTTCTCTTTTCGTCTAAAGTTGTACATTTTGTAAATGATTTTACAAACATGGCATATTCCAGGTAAAAATAGAATGTCAGACCCCGACCCGCAGCTGATATGGTACGGGGCATAATGATTGTCCGTAGGTTATGACACTAATATAAGTTTATATATTTAACGACACTGAATTAATTTGTCACACATGATCATAGGCACAAAAATTCATATAATATTCAAAAGGTAAATAAATCATGAACAAATCTCCATTTATTACGTGTCTTCAACTCCAAACCCTCTCAAAGTCAGGTACATGTATCATGCGTAAAAAAAGGTTTTGGGTCAACAAAATGTTGGTGAATGATTACCTTATTATTTGTTTTAGTTTACGTAGAAATCATTATATATATATATATATATTAACATGCAATTTCATTGCACGGTAGAAACATCCACAATCACCAACATCACAATAACAATCAACCAACCACAATCACTATAAAGACACAATAGAAACAACGAGATTCAGGCTTCGAATTATGAATCTGCAAAACAATGATTATGATACCAAGTTTATTATTATATTTAAAAGCACCATGAATAATAGTAATTTTTTTAATAATATATAGATTTTCAATATTATATTACTTAATATTATAATAGTTTATTATTATATTTTATTAAATGTATATATATATTTTTTAACGAAGGGTCATAAATAATAACTTGATTTTTATAATAATATATAGATTTTCAATATTTTATTATTTAATATTATAAACTTCATTATTATATTCAGTTTTAAGTTTTAACATATTTTATTTTTATTTTAATTTTTTAAAATTGTATTTTTTTTATTTATCATTTTTACTAACTTTTTTTTTCATATTAACAATTAACAATATATAATTACTAAAAAGATTATGAATAGTACTTTAGTAAGTTTATTTGTATAATAATACATATCTTTTTAATATTTTCTTATTTAATATTATAAACTTTATTATTATATTCACTTTCAAGTTTTAACACATTTTATTTTATTTTTTAAACTATAATTTTTTCATTTATCATTTGTTTTTACTAACTTTTTTGTTAGTTTTTTTCTTTTCATGTTTGTTTTAACACATTTTATTTTATTTTTTAAACTATATTTTTTTCATTTATCATTTGTTTTACTAACTTTTTTGTTAGTTTTTTCTTTTCATGTTAACAACTAATTAATAATTAACTAATATTATTAGTAATATATAATTGCTAACAGTTGAATAGTACATTACATTCATTGATTAATGATGAAGTTTGGCCATACAATGAATGATACATGATATTCAATAATTCTTTTAGACAATATTTAAGACACATACTTATAAAGCTATTTACATTTACAAAATAAAAGATTGGTTCAGATGTGTGTGCAATTTCTTCCAATTAAAACTTTTAAAGTTCGACCTATTCTAACAACATCTTTTTACTCTTTATTCTCCAAATTTGTTTTTTTTTTTATTTTTCTATTTTGTTCTCTTTTTTCTTCCTTTCATTTCTTAATTTTGTTTTATAACTAATAATTCTTTAATTACTTAGCGATATAGCTTTACAAATCCAAAACTTAACAATTTAACGATTTTTATTTTTTAGTTTGTTTTACTATAGTTTATAAATAATTGATATTTAAGTGTTTTTTTAGTTAAATTTTTGTATGTTTAAATTTTGTTATTGGTACTATTGGAACCATTAGCCAGTTATCGATATTAGTTTTCGATTGATGTAAACCACGTATCATCATCCTTTTGGGAATATTATTACTTTATTTCTAAGTTTTCTTTTTCAGTTGAACTGGACCGATTCGATCGATATAAAACATGTATCACCATCCTTTTGGACATATATCGAATTTATTTTTTTTGTTTTCTTTTTCAGATGAGCTAAACCGACACCGACCAAATACCCGCTGCAATGCGCGGGAGAATTTTCTTAGTATATATTGTTAACAAAGTATACTGAATAATAACTTTATTTCTGTAAAATATATAGCTTTTCGTTGTGTTATTATTTAGTATTTTATAGTTATGAATAGTAATTTTATTTTTATAATATTAATATATAAATTTTAATATTTTATAATTTAATATTATAATAGTATATTAATTTTTATATTTAAAAGCGTGAATAATAGTAACTTTATTTTTTAATAATATATAAATTTTAAATATTATATTATTTACTATAATAGTTTATTATGATAAATAATAAACTATTAATATAAAATATAAAATAAAAACACATTGAAAAGCTATATTATTATTCATCTATTAACTTATAAAATGGTTTTGTGTGTATTTTACTATTCAACTTTGAACAAGTCTTATAGCTTTGTGTCTTGATGTGTAAAGCATACTTGAATTTTCTTTTTATTTTTCTTTTTAGTCATGTAAATTGAATGCATATAATTGTTATTTATCTATTATATATTTTTACATATTGTTTTCTATACTTTTCTACTAAAAATTATACATAAACGCATCATGTCTATTTTTCGGTTTCATAAATATGTGTGGGTCCTAAAAAATTTAATTTTGAGATTCCTAAACACATTATTCGGATGTCATAAAAAGTGGATATTATACAATTGCTTTGATCCCTGTGGTTTACCTAAATTACGCATATAATTACGGTCCTCCATAACACGCTAGTTCTCAATGCTAGTATTATTATACAAATAAAGTTACTAGTTATGTCAACAATATTATTTATGATTCTTCGTCAATAGTATATAATAATTAATAATTAAATATAATAATAAACTATTATAATACTAAATAATAACAAATCGAAAAGCTATATATTATATATAATATATAACAGAGTTAAATGTCATTTTAGTCCCTGTGGTCTGGGTCATTTTGCCAGTCTAGTCTAAAGGTTTCATTTTTGTCTGTGGGTCCAAAAAGGTTTCATCGTTTCCATTTTAGTCCATTGGGTTAACTTTATCAATTATTTACATTAATGAGAAGGGTAATTCGGTTATTTTATATGATCGAATCTAGTTAACAGAATACATATAAAATGACCGAATTGCCCTTCTCGTTAACAAAAAATGAATGAAGTTAACCTAGTGGACTAAAATGGTAACGATAAAACCTTTTTGGAACCACAGACGAAAAATGAAACCTTTGAACTAAACTGACAAAATGACCCAAACCATAAGAACTAAAATGACATTTGACTCTATATAATATAAAAAAGTTGCACAATACCTTTATTATTTTAATATGATTTTTGTTGTCATTAATAGGTTGAACAATAAGTAATATAAAAGTTTTTTAGTCCATTATTGAAATATGTGTGTTACTTTATATTTTATTTTTTAATTTTAATTTATTAATGTATTATTATTTTAGCTTTTAATATTGTTATTCTTTTAATTTTCAAGCATCTTGTTACAACGTTTTTAATTTTATCTAAGTTACTATTTATAATTCTTTATATATAATATATATAATATAATATTTAGTAATAAAATATTGAAAACTTATATACATATTATAAATAAAAAACTTAATATTCATAGTAAAGTAAATATAATACTAAATTATTATAAAAATAAAAATTATTATATATAATCTTTCATCAACAATATACTTGATATCAAATAAAAAAAAATATTATTAACCTATATCTATTATAAAAAAATAGTTACTATTTATAATACTTCGTCAATAATATAATATAATATAATATAATATAATATAATATAATATAATATAATATAATATAATATAATATAATATAATATAATATAATATAATATAATATAATATAATATAATATAATATAATTGTAAGTGTCGAAAAACCGGATCTCACACGTAGCTTGATTGGTGACGGAATCACACAAAGCGATGGATTGAGATAGAAAAAATAAGATGAAATAGAATATATGAAAGATTAACTTGCTTATAAATATGGAAATTTGTCTAATACAAGTTGTGAGAGAACCACTAAAAAGCCACTAACCCTAATATATCATTTACTATTTATAGCAAAGGGATTAGTGCACGATTATCCTAAAACCCTAAGCCCAAAGGCCTTCCCAATCCCAACTAGTACAAGCTAGCCCAAACTACTAAAGTGACTAATGCATAAACCTAACAGGGCCTAACAATCTTCCCTAGCTTTACTGTATTAGTGCTGCATTCAGCTTGAAGATCCGCCAGCTTCACTCCCTCTGAACAGAGGACTAGCATCCACATATAATCTATTTCTGATCACATTTGCCACTTCACTTGACCATGACTTCGCACATATTTCATACCGATCGTTGGTGCGAATCTGATGTTGACCCAAGAATTTGATGTCTTCTTCGTGAAAGCTTATAAGCTCCAACGTGTCTACTAATCGGAAAGAGCTTTCCTTTGTAGCAATCACCGCTTCAACCATCTTTGGATCGTATCCCTAGAGCTAGAAGTTATTGAGCACACCCTTTGGAAATTTAGGAGCAACCTGAATGATTTTTTCTTTGTCAGTTGGTGTCCATATAACAGTCTGGATCGTTCGTTTAGTGTGTGGGTCGCGTACTCCAGGACTCTTCTTCAGATATTACTCAACAGTTTTCATCGTTTGAACCTGTTTCCAGGCCCGATTCGGATTGTTACTATTGCTAGTCTGCTGTTGTTTCGGGTCTTTTTGAAGCTTCTGCTCGTGTCTCGGATCATCTTCTTGGGTTTCAGACTCATCTCGGATCATACTTTAAAGTTTAGAGTGCATTTCGGATCAATAGTTTGAACATTCAAGTTCATTTCGGATAATTGGGTTGAGTTTCGGATTCATTTTGGATAAACAACTAGCATTTCAAACTCATTAATTATCATTGTTGAAGATTGCCTGCATTTCGGATCAACTACACAACATTTCCGATCATCTTCATTGCATTTCAGATATGTCATTCTGAATTGACTTTCCATTTCGGATACGATACCGTATCAAGTGGACCTTTTCGTGTTACCCATTTCAGATTGCACTTTTTGAACTATTCACCTTTAATTTAAAAATACGTAAATTCTATTTGGTAATATTAAAAAAACGATGAACCCGAACGGTGTTTTGACTGCTGCGGATATCGCCAACGCTACCTTAGCTGCTATCCAAACTCAGACTCTTTCGTTGCATCAGGAACTCGATCAGATCATCGGCACGTCTACCAAAATTCTAAGGTTGTTGTATGGAGATGATTACTTTGATTGGAACTGGCGTCTTGAGTAATATTGTAAGGTAAAAGAGCCTGGGGTCTGGAGGTGTATTCGAGATGGTTCTCGTACCATTATGTATGCTATTGAAGATGATCCTCTAACTCAGATTCCTAAACCCGAGAATCTGTGGACAGACGATGATCAAAGAATCAAAGAGGAAGATGATAAGGCAATTTCAAATCTCACTATGGCTCTTGGTCCGGATATATCACTCGTTGTTAGGAACTGTGCGATTGTGAAGGAGATTTGGGATGTGCTTAAGAATCTGTATGAAGGCAACACTGACATGAAGGCTAGCAGGGTAAACATGCTGAACCAGCAGTTCAGTTCGTTCAATTACATTTATTGGGAGACTATGGAGAACCAAATGAGAAGTTTCGTCAATCTGGTCTCACAAAAGATAAGTGCTGGCATCACTATTATTAACAGTGGGATGAATCACCAACTTCTGAACTCATTACTGAAAAGCTGGAACTTATCACTGGAAAGTATCAACAAAATGAGTTAAACTTAAAGAAATTTAATACTTACAACAACACTGTTCGTAATCTATGCAACATTCAACTGACACTCAAGGAAAACAAGGGCAAAGGGTTTGGTTATAAGCAGGTTCCTCTACCATATAATCATAATTATTCTAGAATGTCTGTTACTGAACAAGAGCTAGAAAACTATGATAAAATGATGTATGGCAAACCAAGCCATTACATTCCATGGGAATCATTCAAACCAAAGAACGCCAGACCCATTGATTTTCAAAAGCCCATGAGTTTTATTAAAAACATTAGTCAAGAATGCTTAAATGAATCAGTAAAAATTTAGAACATGAAAAGAAGTCGATGAAAATTCCATCCGAGGAATCTCAAGAAAATACATTAACTCCTGATTCTATAAACAATATTAACTGTTTTAGTGCATGTGCAGAGTCAGTGGTAGTTGAGGAGTGGTCGGATGTGGATGACGAACCACATCCAAATGATGCTGATAATTCGGATGTTTCATTATGTGATAAACATGATATTTACGTTTAGAACTATGTTCAGTCTTTGGTTTTTGAGACTCAGGGTTTTTTTTAGGAAGCTGTTAAAACTAAAACTTTAAATGTCGTGGTTTTTTATTATGACTGCGATTTAACTGTTTTACCAGGGGAATCTGGGGCATCCGATGCTGAATCCGATATATCTGTTTCGAATGGTTCAGATAACTGTTATAGTATGCATGACACCTCAACTGATGCCTCGGATCTCTGAACACTGTGAAGGTGAGAATATTGTGTCTGATTGTGTGAATGAACTTGTTGATAAACAGGAGTTATATGATAAATATGCCAATCAGACTGAAGATTTTGGTATATAAGATAGTGAGCAATGCGTTTCTGATAGTCAAACTGTTTTTGACGAAAATTGCTCCTCATCTGGCAATCAAGAATCAGATGATCCTGAAAGCTTTGTGTCTAATGAAATAGTTTCTAAAGAAACTAATTCAATCAATTCCAAAAACTCAGTTTCGGTAGAAAATGTTTCTAATGAAACTAAGCCTACAGGATCCGCTTCTTCAAGGAAAAGGCGGTCACGAAAAAACAGAAAACAGCACAAAAAGAAAACTCAAGAGGAAATCTCCTCAGATGCTATTAATAAAAGTCAAAAGAAAAACCCAACTCAAAAGCAAACTGAACCTAAGTTGAAGGGTAAAGTTATCAATAATCACCCTTGTGCTGTTGTTTGTGAGCAGTTTTCATCCAAAAATAAACATGCACACAAGAAATCAGCACCTAGTGGAAAGAAGAGACCCAATTAGCTCCCCAGAATAACACAAGCAGAACTTAATGTCTTTTTCTTGAAAAGACAAACCTGTTTCAATTATGGAATTCCGTGGCACATAGCTAGAAATTGTGTTCATCGTCCCTCTCATGTCTTATCATTCTAGAAACACCTATCATCAGATGGCTTCACACTATGGACATAATGGACACAAATTCACTCGAGCCAAGCCTTCTGATGGAGACTAAAACTAGCAAAGAAAGTCAATCAAAAGTTTTCAAACACAAATGGTTTCCAAAATCAGTCCAAGAAACCAAGCGTAACTTAAACTAAATTTCTTTCAAACAGCTCTGATACCAATTGTAAGTCCCGAAAAATCGGATCTCACGATATCACACGTAGCTTGATTGGTGAAGGAATCACATAAACAAGCTATGGATTGAGATAGAAGAAATAAAATGAAATAGAATAGATGAAAGATTAACTTGGATATAAATCATCACCCTAAAACCCTAGACCCAAATGCCTTCCCAAGCCCAACTAATACAAGCTAGCCCAACTACTAAAGTGACTAATGTATAAATCTAACAATGCCTAACAATAATATAATTCCTACACATTTTTATTTTTATTTTTATTTTTTACTTTTTTAAACCTTATTTTCTTTTTCATTTATCATTTGTTTTATTAATTTTTTATATTTTTAAATCATATTTTTATGGTTTAATATTTCTTTAATAATTTATGTTTGTTTTTTTTTTCTAGGGAACATAAATGGTGTTTTTACTTTATATTAATATGTAGCTTTTAAATATTTTAAAAAGGCAATGTCTAAGAATTAGTAACCAATGAAAAGGTCTTTTCCTTATAGGTCGATTTTTTTTCTAGGTTTAGCTTTGTAATTGCATACTCCTTATAAGTCCATTATTAACGGATTTTTTTATATATTTCTACAAAGCTCATCAACGATCAAGCTTGATAAAAGCAGCGAACATCTTGCAACTGGTGATTGTGTGGGCAAGGTGGTGTTATTTGAAAGGAGAGATACAAATGAACTTTTTAGGAGGTAGACCAACCTTATATGATTAATAATTCGATTCTTTATAATAATCAGTGATGCTATTACATTTCCCATCTCTAATGGTGTATAATATTTATATTATTAAAGGCATAGAATTGTCCTAGGTACTGCAAGCACTTTCAATCATTAATATATCACATAATGAAGTCAAAACATAATTCACTTGGTTATCCTCAAACTCGAACTCACTAGAATATGACTAATTTTTTCTTTAACTTACATTCCAATTTAGACCTTACAAGATATTCCTCAGTAATTGTCTTCTCGCATTATTTAGGATGAAGTAAAAGACAATGATTTTGGTCCATTTGAATAGCAATCATATATTGACTTTCATTAGCACATGTATCCATGCTCTTTAACTTTTTCTACCTGAGAAGCATTTCGGGTATATGGCTAATAGTGTTTCTGGGACATATGAGAGTGATCACAATAGAATTGCTTGATTTTGATTTCTTGCATGTTTTTGTGAATATCTTTATTTTTATATTATATTTTTGTGTAGTTTTGTTTTCTTCTTTTGAAGACATACATCTACTTGCATTTCTCTATGATCTATTAATAAATCATATGCTCTTTGACCTACAAACCAGATAACGATAACGGTATGCTGCTAACATGAAAATACCCATTTGATATTCATGCTATGTTATATTGCCATGAGTTTCTACAGGATGCATCGCAAGCTTTTGAGGAAGGACACGTGACCTCCTGCAAGAATGCCATCCTTTGAGGAAGTCAAAGAAATCTTAGGTTTTAACGCATATTGTGAAGAAGAAGAAAAATGTTATATATGCTACCAAGAGCAGTTAGCTTGGGTGACAAACATGTCTATGAGCAACTGTTTTTTTTATCAATATTTTTACTATATGTGCTGGTTCTTTAATATATACTCTTTTCACACGGTATATGTAATTATTAGGTGGCAGCAATCCGTTCAGTATCCAAAGAAAAGAGTCAAGGTGATACATAACAAACAGGTCAAAATTTAGCTGACAGGTCTCGCAAGTTGATAGTCAAAATTGTTCTTTGAAAAACTTGGTGCTCGAATTTGTTATTTTGTCTTAAAACTATACTAATCAATCATTGCTGACAGTTTTTAGCCAATCACCCAATGTTCATGTAGTAAACTTTCCTTTTTGTATTGTACATATAGAGGTCGGAATTTCATTCCATTCACTTTTGGGTTGATTTTGGTTGTGTTTCATCGGTCAAATCTTTTATCTATTTATACAACTTATATAAGTTTTTTATTGTTTGAATTATGTTCTTATTCCGTATTGTCGACTCCGCCACAACTCGTGGGTCCCCTACCAATATATATATATATATATATATATATATATATATATATATATATATATATATATATATATATATATATATATATATATATAACGTAATTCCTACATATTTTTATTTACTTTTTTAAACCTTATTTCCTTTTTCATTTTTCATTATTAATTCTTTTTTACTTTTTTTTTTCTGAAATCATATTTCCTTTATGGTTTGATATTTCTTTAACAACTAATGTTTAATAATTTTTTATAAGGAACATGAATATTGATTTTATTTTATAATAATATAGCTTTTAAATATTTTTTATTTAATATTATAATAGTTTGTTATTATATTTAGTTTTAAGTTTTAATGTATTTATATTGTTATCTTACTTTTTTAAAACCATATTTCTTTTATCATTTACCTTTTATTTTTAATAATTCTTAAAAACGAATATTTATTGAAAATAGAGTATTTATTTGGTGTCCTAAAATGATGTGATGATAAACTAAGCTGATTTTGATAATTTGGCTTTTTCTAACTAAATACTTCATATTCAAATGATATTTGTTTACATTATCATTTGTTTTGTTTCGCATTAACGTGTGACATTAACAAACCTAGTATTGTTTAAGATTCTCATTTTAAATGTTATGTATATAGTACTTTGTATATAAAGAGAGAGAGATTGTTGTTGCCTGTCAATAAGAGAGATTTCGTTTGCCTGTCCATAATCTAAATCGTAATTCCCAAACTAAATTTTTGTGAGTAATCCGGTTTCCTCATAACTAAACAACATTTATAATAATTTGAGAAAAAAATGATGATTATAGTCCTTTTAAAAGAGTTACAATCTTACATTTATGCAGTGTTCTCAGAGTAAGATAGGACATGCCAGCCGGTCGGGGAACTAAACATGTAACTGGTTTGGTTGAATCTGTCTGAACCGAATTTATGTCGACCATCCGACTAACAGTCGAACATATGAACTAGACCGGGCGATTAGGCCCGATTTCAATTTGTTTATTTTCATTTGTGTTTTTCCAAATTCCTGGGTCTACTTTTAATTTCCAAATTTTATCAATAGCAAAGATCCACGCAAAAAAAATAAAGCAGTTTTATACTGTGTATCGGATTACTTATATATTTATATTATCAATTTTAAAATATTTATGATGTCATCCAATTTTGAACTCAATCCAACTAGTGAATTGGTAAAGAGGCCTGTTCAACACCCAGCAACATTGCTGTTGATATACAAGGAATTCGGGTCAGTCTTGATGTCGGGTAGAACTATATCTAGCACTTCCAATCTTCGACTCTAAACATACTAACAAAGATGGAAAATAGATGAAGACAATATAGAATATAAAAGGTTCAACAAAGATGTTTTATTGATGTATTACATAAATATATGTACATAGAGGAAGAAACATGATATGTAAAATAGGCTAGAAAGGACCAGCCCTTGATGTATAAACTTGTTTGCATTATATGAAAACTTATACATAAACAATAAGAAGTACAAGATATACTTAGTTTTGCAGCAAGATGCTAGTCCCATGGTAGGGAAATGATGTATAAACTTGTTTGCATTATATGAAAACTTATACATAAACAATAAGGACAAGATATACTTAGTTTTGCAGCAAGATGCTAGTCCCATGGTAGGGGAAGTGCTTCAGTAGCTAAGAGCAACTTCATCAACTAAGGGGAAGGTGCAGCAGCTAATAGTGGCGTTCTCTACTGCAAGTGCGATGTCTTGAATGAGTGGGAGTTTTCTTCTTTTTATAGTGGATGATGGACTCTAGTGAGTTTTCTATGTAGGCCACCTTAAGCCTGATAGGCATGTCATAGTCCAAGTCTTTCTTATGTCTACATGTGGGCCACCTTAAGCCTAATGGGCTTGTCATAGTCTAAGTCTTTCTTATGTCCAAATATTTTAAAGGAGGAGGAGACATCACCCTTTCCATCTCCTTCGTTGGCTGCTCCTTCCAAGCGACGGAGGAAACTCTGCTGTTGCTCTGGAGAGAAATCTCTGTTGCCGCTCCTTGGAAGGAACTCCTGTTGCTGCTCTTGGAAAGGGGAGGAAGTGCTTCTCCTTACCCCCATCATTAGCCCCCAATCTAGTAAGGTGTAGTTTAACTAGTTTTAACTACTTCATACTAGGCTCATAATCTTCACCATCCTAGTGTTTTTCTTCATTTGTAGTTGTCGCTGAGTCTTCCAAGGGCCTTGTATCCATATAGAGGTTATGGGTGTAGCTTATATCCAGTAGTGTGGTATCTTCTTTGATGTATTTAGCAGGTTTGGATGGAATGCTTTTGTATCTAAGATACATATGGGAGAGGTCTCCTCTTTGGAGTAAATAGTTTAAGGTAGATGGCTTGGTATCGTTAATCGACACCAATCTCTTGTACAACGACATGTCCTTATCTTCCAGCATACGTTGGCAATTTTTCTATCCTAGGCATCCATGACCATCACGACTTCTTTCAACATTAGAGTCGACGCACCTCTTTCCTTGAAGGAGGCAAGGGAGGAATCATCCCATGCTTCCTCATGTGCTTCGTCGGTCTTGGAGGGCAAGCATGTTTTTCACCTACTACTTAGACTTTCTAATTTCTTGGTAAGCTGCATGTCTTACGATATGCGAAAAGTAAGACTACTGGTGCAAGCTTCCGACTCTTATGACGAGATTGTTTGGTCTTTAGCTTCTCTTGTTGTTACTTCCTTTTGTGTTTAACTTGACACGAGGAAGACTTTTACATGTTGCTTGGCAAAGTGGAGAAGTATTTGAGTTACTATGTTGACCGGGTGTTGATGAGTGCAGCTAACATGACTACTCGCCATTCATGATGACAGGATGTGGCAATTGGAAAATATCTATGTGAATGTCTACTTAGTGTAATGAAAGGTGATATGGAGGAGATGATCCACACCTTTGTGTTCATAGGAGATGATATCTTGAACTGGTCTTTCCTTACCCATACTAGGGGATAGTAGTTTAACTGTCTACTTTTAGGACCACTAGTGATAGAGTGGCTAGACCAGTCATTTTCCTAACTTGTTGATTGGGGGAAGCACAGTAGGAGAAGTAAAGAGGGGTGGACACAATGTTGATTATGAAGTGGGGACTTTGATCATATGTGAGTTTGTTAGTTTCTTATGGTTGATACTTACAGTTCTCCATCCGTCATTTCCTTCACTCTAGGAAATCACATGCTTTTCTTGAATGAGTACTTCTTCATGTTGTTTCCTCTTGTTAATAAAGGGAATGGGTAATCATTTCCTTCTCTTTGCTTGTGCAAGCTATGAAATGGTGAGTTGGTATGGTACCATCCCCGTTATCATAACTTAGCAAAGGGAAGTAAGTTGTTTTCCCATTGTCTACTAGGTGGGAGATACAAATGACCAGGAAAGGTGATATTAGGCTGGAACAAGGAAGATTTCTCTAAGGCCATGTGAAGATTATTAAATAGGGGTTAGACACAACTTTCCTTAGGCGAGACTAGGTAAAGCTTCTTTTAGAGGGAGACTGCTCATCTCTATTTTCTTGTTAATCCATGTGAAGCTTCATAAGGAAAAGTCAGGCTAATAGTTCTTAGTTGAGACTAGGTGAATCTATATGAGGAGAGATCAGGAAAGCATATCCTTGTTGAGACTAGGTAAAGCATATCCTTCCCATGATTTTGTGGTGAACTTATAGCAGTCTCTGGTTTGATCCTGCTCTAGGCAAAAATATGGAGAGTTACTATTTTCCTCTTGTTAGATCTGATAGGCGTTTCCTTTCCCCTTTGAGTAGTTTGAAAGGTGAGCTTTTATACTACAGTAATCGCGGTTTTGTCACTGGTTCTTCTTCTAGATATGCTGCTTACAAAAATTCTAGCACTATTATGTTGCACTCATTCCTTTCGTTCTAACGAGCCTTTTTGTCTTTGTAGGGTTTGACGTGCCTATTTTTCATCCAGACTTTGTCATTTAGTCCTTTGGTTATGTCTTTAAGGGAACACCAAGGGGATGTCATCACCGACTCCTTCCTTGTTTCTTGCTGAAGGTGTTATCCATATCCTTTTCTCCTCGATAATGTTTTACATCACCCTTGATGTGAAGCGACATGTGTTGTAGGAGGAGGAAAGTGTTTCTCTATAATGAGAAATTAAGTTGAAGTTCTTGGAGAGTTGGAGTTAGGTTAGGTGGAGTACTCTAGCAAACTAGGGCCAGGAGGATTATCTTTCAAGCTGAGTCTAGGAGAAGAATCTGACTAGCTGGATCCAATAGGAGTATCTCTCGAGCTGAGTCAAGGAGAGGTATCTTATTAGCTGGATCTAGGATGAGTATCTCTCAAGGCTCGAGCTAAGTCTAGGAGAAGCATCTGGCTAGCTGGATCCAAAAGGAGTATCTCTCGAACTGAGTCTACAAGAAGTATTTGACTAGCCGGATCTTGGAGGAGTCATTGTCAATCTTTGAATCCATGAGAAGCACCCAACAATCTTAGAGATTAGGAGGAGTGTTTCACACACTTGGGTACGAGGAGCAGTTGTAAGAGTCAAATTGTTTGTAGGGTTATAGGTTGTATTATCATATTATGACAAGTGTAAGACTGTGATGTGGTTAGTACTACATAGCTTTCAAATTGGTCTATGTATAGTGTTCGACTTTTGCTAGGACCAGAACCGGTGTTTAGACGGAAGTTTGGATAGATATGATACTAATTCAGTAGAAATTTTGACAGCATAACGTTTAAGTCAACCCGATTTTATTAGCTTCCAAATCATACCAAAAGAGCATACATCATTAAGCCCTGAGAGAGAACACGAAGTTCGATCTTCTTTCAATCCTGAAGCTACCAAAACTTGTGTGCTAAAGCACATGACTCACCTATATATATAGGGAAACTGTCAAGCCCATTACTCCTACACATGGACCATTCATGCGCACGTAGGACTCCTGCGTGCGTATGTATCTTGTGCCTCCTAACCCACTCAATTACAAACACGACTATACAATATTCAACATGTGCTCTATCTAGCCTATTCGCATAGTAACAAACACACTGAATTACACTAACAGATTCCCCTTTGTACATTGCTGTCGAATCTTGATCTTCAATTATGAGAGTTGTGTTTGAATATTCTGCAACTTCAATAAACTGTTTATTGATGTTGTATACTACGCA
Source organism: Scalesia atractyloides (assembly GCA_947069175.1). NCBI lineage: Eukaryota > Viridiplantae > Streptophyta > Magnoliopsida > Asterales > Asteraceae > Scalesia > Scalesia atractyloides. The sequence goes on along the minus strand of CAMTDV010000007.1, from coordinate 13,396,681 downwards.
TCAACAAATTCCCCCTCGATTAATGCTTAGGGCTTGCATTTATACCAACAAATTCCCCTCTAAATATGTGTTTAGGTCTCTATTTGCATGGTTCTTGACCCAATCCTCTTATTTTCTAAACTGCAATCCTCATAAATATTAACGAATTTGAAACTAGGCAAGGCCGTTTTACCATTTCGATGTTAATCACATCCGTGTTTGATTTTTGACGCACTCCCTGCTCGATCCAACGATCTTCATAAACCCAATAGGCAATTGATAGAAACTTCTAATACCACTCTGGTTAACTTCAAATAAGCAAATACTGATGAAAATCTAAAATTTCATTCCGTAATTTACTTTATGCTTCTCCAACTTCAATGACTAATCAGTATAAACACAAATCTTCATCAGATAAAAAATTATCTAGTAACACACTGTGATCTTCAAAGTATAATTGTAAACGTTCTTTAAAGATCAATTATATAGTCTTCTTTGTTAGTCCTGGTGCAACGTAATCTTCAAACATCATTACTCCTTAGAAAATAACTCATTTACCTGAAAATATATTTAATATTTTCCTAGACAACGCTGCCATGTATCAAGTTGCTTTATCTTGAAAACTCTTCTGAAAAACTGACTGTTCAACAAAGACCGTCTGATATTCTCTACAAACAAGCATGACGAAGACTAAGACTTTAATTTGTTTCCAACCTAAACAATATGAGATACTATGCATTACCACATAATTTGAGTTAGAGCCACCCGAATACTTTTGCATGTCTTCTCTGTCACTTTCTGTCTAAATTTCCAAAAGTGCCGGAATTCAATATATGATATGAAATTTATTCCCCCACATTTTTGGCAAATTCTGACCACTGTAAAAACATCTCTAAATTTCCAAGAATTTCCCCTTCAATCTTAGCAAATTCTGATCTCTACTTTCTCTCAAAACTCAACTTAATTTTTGGAATATTTGACTTTTTGTTCCACAAAAATCAGTTTATCATCAATGCGGAATTTTACGTTTTGGCCCATTAATAATCACTTTATCAATTAATAAACTTTATGAACTGGTATCCATGACTACCCCGCTATCTATCAACACTCTATGATTTCATCATCTTAAACTTTCTCTGAAACCTCCAACGTGTCCCCAAAAAACCCGTATTTAACGTTAAAATCACTAAAAAACTTTCTATCACCATTTTTTTCCTCTGAGCATATGAGTCCTGTGCACATATGACTTCTACGTTTGTTCTCCTTCACACGAGTATGACTTCTTTGCTTCAGGTGGTGCACGCGTAGGACTCGTGCGCTCCAACATGTTATTTGCAATTATTCGACTCAAAATCTACATTTCTTCAAATTTAATGATGAAACCACAACAGAAAGATGCGAAATTAAATTCTGAATGCAATGATATCTTCAACATTTCATCCGTGAGTTGATCTCCATTTTTTATTTTACGTCTAAAACACACGAATCATGAACGTAGGTTATTCATTCAATGGTTAGATCGATTGAATTAGTAACGTAGCTCTAATACCACTACTAGGACCGGTTGAACGGTGTTTAGACGGAATTTTGGATAGAGATAATACTATTTCGGTAGAAATATTGGAAGGGTAACGTTTAAGTTAACCCAATTTTATTAGCTTCCAAATCATACCAAAAGTGCATACATCATTAAGCCCTGAGAGAGAACACGAAGTTCATCTCTTTCGATCCTGAAACTACAAAACTTGTGAACTATAGCGCATGACTCACCTATATATAGGGAAACTGTCATGCACATGACTCCTATGCACGGACCACTCATGCGCATATAGGAATCTTGCGTGCGTATGTGTTTTATGATTCCTAGCCCACTTATGTAACACACGGCTATACAATATCCAACACACGCTCTATCTAGCCTATTCACACAGTAGCGGATACACTAAATACACTAACAACTTTCATTATCCTAACATATTTGAAAATGACATTTTAAAACTTACAAAGTTAATATATTTTTTATAAATAAATGAAAACGTCACATGCCTAGTTATTTCTTTTCAATTGAAATAATTACGTTTAAGTTAAATACAATTCTATAAGTTGTAAACCTCATAAAGATCTATGTGATCGTTGATTATTTCTTTAGTAATGTATATTGGTGAACAAGGAGATGGTTATCCGTAGCCTCTTCCTTGCCAAACAATTATTTTCCTTCTTCCTTAGTGTCGACGAGAGGTCCCTGAATCAGGCTCCTCGTCTTCGGCTGCTCTATTGGGCTCCCTAACAGGCCAAGTTACCATACTCCAAACAAGGCACGTGACCAAATGAGCGGGAATGGGTGGATCCTCCCTGTCTTCATACCTACCAAACCATCTAATGCCTGCAACATGAAAGAGAAGAGGGACGTCGGACAAGTACGACGTTTGTACTTGCTTTATTAATGATGAAGGCTATCTCTCCGATAGGGATGAGACACGTGTATCAACGCTGCAAAGATCCTCTTTGCCCAGCAAGAAACCGTTAGATGATCTCGTAAGTTCCACCCAGATTGATAAGTGGTTTTCTTTACTTAAGGCCTCCTGATTCTCTAACAAGGTAAGCAGTTAATACCACAGCATTTACTTACATAATCACAGGAACTTCAAAAATTCTTGAATCATATTAAATACTAAAGTCTAGGATCCACACGTGGATATTCCGGCCATCCATGTTCGTCAGAACAACTCCATACTGTTGGCAAGTTTACTTACTCTCACGCTGGAGCTTGGTCACGGATCCCCTATCAGGCCCTCCGTGACGAGGCTAACGGTTTATTGTTTTGTAGCCAGCGGAAACGACCCCTTCAGACGCCGACGAGTCGCTTTCAACTTCATGCAGAGTTAAAGGGATTCGACATTGGTGCCATCCGTGGGACCTCTGTCATCAGAGATATCTTAGTAAGGACACTAGCGTTTGGAAGGGTTTTTTCCTTCGAAAAGCGGCCCATAAAATGACAACACCACCTCCCACTTGTTCCAAGATCTCAAAAATAATATCAATGACGGAAAAGCAGGTCATTGTTGAGATATCAACGATGAATACGAAACCATCAACGACACAGACACACATAGACAGAACGAGATCCCCCCAAATTTTGTGTCAAAAAACAAAAATGAGTTATAGAAACAACTCAACGACCTAGAAAAGTTGGAAAGTCTAGAGGGCCTGCGTTCCAGACTCAATTTTGAAACACCCCAAAACGAAGGTAATTTCCGACGAAAGGAAGCCCACACCAGACCCTTTTGCGACTTTCATGGTAGTGCTTAAACAGATGACACCTGAAGAAAAGGGCTCTGGTGATGGAAGAGAAGGGAAGTGGTAAAGAAAAGAAAGATCATAAGGAAAACAAAGGCAAGGGCGACGACGTGCTAGACAAAGCCTACTGACCCAGGGACCTAGAAGAGGTCTCTAAGTTCAACAAACAAATAGCAAAGGCTCCACTACCTCCCATACTCAAACCGCCTAGTAACCTGGACAGGTACGACGGGACCAAGGATCCCAAGGACCACCTTCCCGCTTTTAGAGGAGCGGGACATGTAGGTCGGTGGTCCATGCCTACTTGGTGCCACATGTTTATGTAGACATTGACTGAAGGAGACCGTCTTTGGTTCGATAGCCTTCCAGCAGGAAGTATAGACAACTTTGAAGACTTATGTGAAAGGTTCCTCAGGAACTTCAACCAACAAAAGAAAATGGTCAAGAACCCTAACGAGATCATGCATATCCGTCAAAAGGGACAACGAACGAGTGGAACAGTACATGGAAAGGTTTATCAAGGAAAGTATGAACACAAAGGGTGTCCCCGAGGTAATAAAGATCAGTAGTTTATCAATAGGTTAAAGCATACTCAGCTATGCGAGAAGCTGGGGGAAGAGTTCCCTAAAACGTTCGACGCTCGCATGGACAAAGTTAGGGCCTTTGTCAGAGGAAAAGATACTAGCAGCAAAGCCAAGGAGCTGGACGCCAGTATCAGAAGGACCAACACTACACGTCGATCACAGGAAAAAGGTAACCTTTATTCCAAAAAACATTCTTATGATAAAGTCCATCACGACAGGCCAAGACCATCCTTCTCCCACTACAAGCCTAGGGGAGAGGGGATCAGCCCCTTACTATGACAGCTTCACCCCTTTAACTAAAAGTCCAAGTGAAATATTAGCAACCGGGAGGATCAAAAACTCTTATCCAAACGAATATTGTGAATTCCACAAGGGGTGTAGGCATAAAATAGATGATTGTAGGTATTTGAAGAGGGAATCGAACTAGTGGTTAAAACAGGGAAGTTGTCCCAATTGATAAGAGAAATAAAAGAAGGGGGATAAGAAGGGGAATGATACAAAGGTAGAGGAACAAGAGAGATGTTTTGAAGACATGATTAGAAGCAGGGGCGAGCATGGCTCTACCCAGAGCGTCAAAGCAAGGTTGTTGGGACCCCAGAATGTATGAAGGCACCTATACTCATGCCTCACCTGGAAGATCATGAGATCCAGAAACTCCCCCTCAATATTTCAGCAAAAAATAGCGGGGCATAAGATAGCACAAATACACATGGATGGGGGAGTGGGGTAGAAGTAATATACGAGCATTGCTTCCTGAGGTTTGATAGAGACATAAGGGACAGACTGGAAGAAGATTCCATGCCCCTCGTTAGGTTCAACAATAGCGTCTCACACCCCCTGGGAAAAATCAAGCTCCCATTTACAGTAGGTGTGGTGACAAGACAAGAACTATAGAACTGATGTGCACTGTGATCAGATCACCATCCAAGTACAACGCCATATTGGGAAGGCTCGGCATTGGGGACCTTAAACCACAAGCATTAACCCATCACGGAACCCTGTTATTCCAAACCTCTAGAGGACTCGCCTAGGCAAAGTCCTCCAACGAGGTAGTGTCATCAGTCTCAGAGAGTAGAACCAAAAAAAAACCTAGAGAAAAAGGGATAGAGGAGTGGATCCTAAGCGAGAGGTTCCCGGAACAGACTGTACGAGTAGGAGCACACCTGAGTGACAAATGCAAAAGTTCCCTTAAAAAACTGCTATTCTTCAATATAGACGTCTTTGCTTTCCAGCATGGAGACATGAGTGGCATCTCACGAAACCTGACAGAGCACAGGCTCAGCACTCACAGTTGGGTAAAACCGGTAAAACAAAGCAAAAGAAGCATGTGACCACAGAAAATGAGAGCGGCATGTGAAGAGACTAGGAAGCTCCTCAGGGCCGGCATAGTCAGAGAAGTTAGGTACCCTACCTGGGTCTCGAACCCCATAATGGTTGGTAAGAAAGACGGAGGGTGGAGGATTGTATAGATTACAAGGACCTCAATAGGGCCTGCCCGAAGGACTATTACTCCCTACCGGAAATTGATGTACAAGTATACTCCTTGGCCCAATACCGCTTAAAATGTTTCCTGGACGCATACAAAGGATACCACCAGATTCAGATGTCCTTAAAATGCTTCCTAGATGCCATCGTGTACAAGACCAAAACAGCCGTAAAAGGACAGGTCCTAGCAGACTTCCTCGCAGAAGTCTCTGAAGAAGAGGAAAAAGAGCTCCTCAAATGGAAGGAGCTAGAGGAAAAAGAAAAGAAGGAAGAAGGTAATGGGGCAGGTATCACCCTTATCAACCCTGAAGGAATTGAACTAACCTATGCCATCAGGTTAGACTTCGAAAACATAAACAATACGACCAAATATGAAGCTCTTCTAGTAGGGTTAAGTCTGGGCAAGGAAATGAAGGCGAAAAACATGGAGTCCTATTCAGACTCATAATTGGTCGTGAAACAGCATAGTGGAGAGTATGACGTGAAAGATGACACCATAGCCCAATATGTTGCCCGAGTGAAAGAGTTCACTGGAACCTTCACCTCCTTCAAACTGGAATACGTGCCTCGGGGGAAGAACAAGAAGGCAGATGTGCTTAGCAAACTAGCGTCCGTGGCTTTCGACCACTTAGCTAAGGAAGTAAAGGTGGAGGCCCTCACCTCACTTTCCATCACAAATAAGGAGGTGTCCTCAATAGAGGGGATAAAAAAATCCTAGATGACCCCGATCATCAAGATCCTGGAAGAGGGAACTCTCCCAGAGGATGAAACATTGGTAAGAAAGATAAGGGTAAGGGCACTCCAGTACAAAATCATAGATGGCCAGCTCTTCAGGAGGTCATACCTGGGCCCCTTGCTAAAATGTGTGGATGAGGAAGAGGCAAGATATGTGATCTAGGAAATCCATAAGGGGATATGCGGGATGCACTCAGGGCCAAAAACAGTTGTAGCCAAGGCTATTACCGCTGGATTATATTGGAATCACATGCCTTGGAAGAGATCAAGAAATGTGACAATTGCCAAGTGCACGCCCGACATACCTACAAACGCAAAAATCCCATGGTCCCAGTCTCCACGCCCTGGCCCTTTCGAACCATTGACATCATAGGACCGTTCCTAGAGGGCCCTGGAGGGGTTAAATATGTGGTGGTCGCCATTGACTACTTCACAAAATGGGTGGAGGCTAAACCCTTAGCAAGAATCACGGGTGAACAAAAGAAGAGATTTGTCTTAGACAATATTGTCCGCCAGTTCGGGATCCCCCAGGAATTAGTCAGTGACAAAGGGTTGCAATTTGCGGGGAAGCCCTTTAGACCCTGGTGTCAACAAATACATTTACAACAGATCTTCACATTTTTCACCCATGCCGAAAGCAATGGGCTAGTGGAAGGAGCCAACTAAAGTCTCATCAGAGGAATGAAAGGAAGGAAGGTTGGGCCGGAAGCAAAACGACTGGTTGGAGGAGTTACCTTATGTCTTGTGGGCATACAAAACAACTCCCAAGACATCTAATGGAGAAACACCTTTCAGCTTAACATACAGTACTAAGGCAGTCATCTCGGCTGAGATCGGCTCCTCCACGACAATATTGAAGCTAAGGGAAGCAGAAAACGAGCACGACCTCAGGGTGAATCTCAACTTGCTAGAAGAAAGATGGGAAATCGTTGCAGTACGAGAGGCGGGGTACAAAAGACAAACAAAAAAGTACTACAATGCCAGAACGAAGAAGTTGAACCTAGTCCCAAGCGACCTGGTCTTGTGAGATAACGAAGCAAGCTTACAAGAGGGTACCGGGAAGTTAAGGCCCAAATGGGAAGGACCTTACAGGGTCAAGTGGGCGAACGGAAAAGGAGCATGCAAGTTAGACATGTTTTAGGGAAAAGAAATTCCTAGAACCTGGAACTTGATGCAGCTCCTGAAGTACTATGTGTACAAATGTCATCCCAATAAATGGGGATGAAGGGATAGGAAAAAAGTATGGAGCCTAGGTGCTCATTTTGTAATGCCAACAATGAAAAAATAGTCCCTTCTTTTTGTATTAGGCATTATTTCAGACGAAATATGTACTAGGATGTTTCTCCAGCAATGGTAATGACTGACTTGTTCCCAATTATTCAAACACCAAAAAAGTTATCAATGCATGACCCAATAACAAGGCAATACACCAGGAAAGACGTGTCCAACGAATCTGAGCCTTATATATAAAAAAACAAACAAACAAATGCCTGTACACTAGACATAGAAGAAATGTCAAAAAGCCCGGTCGTGGGGCAAGGACAAAGTCAACTAGTCCACAATACGACAAACATAATTTACTCCGACAAGAAGCAACACAAATTGAATAAATTGTCTTTTATATGCAAACTGTATAGTTACAAAAAACTATACAAGGATAGGAGCATCCGACTTAAACATGATTTACAACTAATGGCCAAAGTTACAAATAAAAAACAACCAGGTTATAGGATTCCAAATCGCCACAAGCACCACAGACTCCTCAAAGCATAAGGTCCCCTTTACAGATGCAAAGGAGTTCCTTTAAAAAAAGCGTAAAACAAGAAAGCAAGAAACAATATAAAGCATCTAAGTAGAAAACACATATGTTAGATACAAAACGAGAGGCATAGTCTCTTAAAGTTCAAGGAGGCCCCAACACAAAGGCCCCCATACCAACACAAGCAAAAATAAAGTTGCAAGTAAGTATTAAGTAATTACAACCATATCAAATAGGTGTTTAGAATGTTCATCAAGGGGTGGAACCCCAGAATGGGAAGACTCCCCATCGGAAGAAGGGCTAGCCACAACAAACAGAGACTTCAGTTCTTGAAGGGACATAACAGGGTTATCAGCCAGCTTAACGAGAAGGTCAGGGGTCTCCTCCTGAATCTTGGCCAGCTGCTTCTTGGCCTTAGAATAATAATGAGGAGTTTGTTTAAGCTCAAACCTTCGGACGAGAAAACATACTTGTCCTTCAACCCTGCTTGATAATCCACGTTCCGATAAGCCTGATAAGTCCTCTGCAGGGAACCCGTGAAATCTGGGGATGGGGAGAAGGCAGAGAGGAAATGCCCAACCTTGAGACAACAACCAATGGCGCTCCACATCTAGCCTTTGGCTGTCTTCTTGGACAATCCCTAGGTCAGCATAAAGAATATCCACGTCGGCACTAGAGAGTGAGGTAGTAGTCTTGTAAGGATTGACATCTACAATCAACTGCTCCCTCTCCCATAGCAGCTCCTCCCGCTCCCTAGCCCATGCCTTCTACCTCTCCTGCAACACAACCCCGGAATGCTAGCAACAAACAAAAAGAAAATACAATCTTAGAAAATAGTCACAATCTAAACACAGAAGGAAATAGGGAACACAAAAGAAACATACCTCTTTCTCCAGAAGGTTCCTCTCAGCATTCGCGACATTGAAGACCTGCAGCAATGGTCTGTGAAGTCTTCAAACTCCCTCGAAGTCTTTGTTTTCATCCTTCAACCTCTAAACATGTTGCAACATATCGACCCCCCCGAAAGAAGCCTTCACACATGGCCATGCAATATTGATCCTCGAAGATCTCGGGATCCAAGGCAGAGTTCATGAGCCTGTGAGAAGGGGGAAGAGCATGCACCATAAAGTCCCGAGCAGTCTCCCCGATGTTAACAACAAATGAAGAGGTTATCTTCCAGTTAGGAGCATAGGGAGGAGGGCAACCCTCAGCAAACAAGGGGGCCAGGGGAGATAGAGTCTGGAACGAAGAAGAAAGTTGAAACTTGCTCAAGCTGGAACCATGGGTAGCAAAGGTCTGAACACGGTCTTGGCAGGTACCACATGGACCTCCGGTCCCTTCTGCTTAAGCTGCAATAGAAGAGGCCATAATAGCAATTAGAGCTTTCGAACGTCCTATATATATATATATATATATATATATATAAGAGAAAGAGGGGACAAAGGAATAAGAAACATAAGCTAACACAAAAAAGCAAAAAGGAAGGTGTGACAACCAACCTACAGGAAGGGGTCCTAAGACAAGGCTGGAGGTTGGTCGAAGGAGCTTCAAGTGTTTGGACAGGGAACTCTTGGTGGTAATAGGGGGAACCTTAGACACAGCCGGGAAGCAGGGGAAAGTTTCTGGTTACTGGCACTTCGTAACCTTGATCGAATGTTCCGAACCTCCAGTACAACTACACTAGTACTTGCCTCTAAACCAAGTTTACGCTTCCGAGCCCGAAGGGTTTGTAGATCTTTGCAACGTTGCTCACATTCTCAACCTTGGGAGAGTTCTAGGAACCTTCCAACCCTTTGGGGTAGCCCCCTCCTAAGGAGGAGTCCATATCCCCAACAATCGCCTCAATGTCCAGACCTTCCGGAACAAGTTCTTTCCATCCAAGGACAACACCCATCTCTTGATTCTAAACACCCTCAACCACAAAAGACACACCCTTTACATCAGCTAGCATTAGATTCCAAAATGACATCTCTACACAAAAACACAATGACAACAAATAGATAGCACAAGAGTCGAATATCAAGCCAAACACATTCAAAAAGCCTTCCAGAAAAAAGATTTACCAATACCGTCCAGAAAGGCCTAAGTGCGAGTCAGGTAAAAAGGACTCAAACCCCCTATCGCCAAGATACCCTCAAGGAAGTTGAAGGCACGAGTGAAATTGTCACACCCCAACCGATGGCGGAAACATCAGAGTGAGACGAAATAGATTGCTCCATGCATTATAACACTATTTGCGACAATATTTAAATCAAAACTCATTTATTTCATATATCAAATTGTCAATTACAACAGAAATCAAAATACAATAACTTCAACAAAATTACAACATGAAAGCCTAACACTCTAGGTGCATTTCTGTGTCGTCCCTACTAGATTTGTCATAAGCCTCATCATCAACCTGTAACATGTTAAAAGTATAGTTCAATACAAAAGTATTGGCGACTACACAAGTTTAAGTACATAGCATAAGTATAAAAGAGTTTACTCAAATCCACATGGCAATTGTATACAAGGTAAGCTAGCATGCAATACTAATTGTCAAACCCAAGTGTCCACAAGAATGAATGTGTCCCTCGTCACACGAAGTAACGAGACTAAAGTATGAATTAAGAATGAATCAACTTAAAGCTTAACAATACCCCGACGGGCGTTCTGCTACTCCTATAGCGCTATATATGTTAAGTTGGGGCTAGCCAAGTTAATGACAAGAAGCATGTATGAATCTAGCATGAACCTAAGCATAATAATAAGCATGTATGATTGGATCGAGTGTATAAAGCATGTAGTGTGTGTATTCGTGTATTTTGTAAGTTAACATGTTACAACCCAAATTGTGTAAAAAGAGAAATGGGTCAAGTGTACTCACGGTTTTGCAAGCTTTCACTTGTTACTTCGCGAATGGTTTGGAGATTTAGAGGAACACCAAGCTATCTTTTGAAAGCCTTGAACCTTTAGATAGAGAGAGCTTTAGAGCTTTAGAGTGAAGAGAAGAAGTGTTTGAGGTGTGAAATGAGAGTGGGAGGAGGTGGGTATTTATAGTTGAGGTTTGGGGATTGAGTTAGGTGAGTATTAAATGCAAGAAACACAATCCAACAAACACAAAAATGGACCAATCCATGGGCAAGAAACCACTTTCTCCGGATTATGCTATTTTTAGTCCTTGAACTTAGTTTATCTTACATTTCATGGTAAAACTTGATATTTTCGCATGTTTTCAAGTGTATAATGTATATGTAAGTATATTTTAGGTACCAAGTATGAATGTATGAGTATTTGCACGTATAACAAGTATCGGTTTGTATGTAAACATGTATCTAACAATTAAATGCATGTAAGACAAGTATGTATCAGGTATGAATTTTATTATGATAAAAGTCTCGGATTATAAGATTGGGAAATGAAATACGACTGTGATACGAATACAAGTTTCCATAAATAAAAATACGATTACACTTTCTAATTAAGGAAAGTATGAAAAAGCGAGGCGTTACAGTCTCCCCTCCTTTAGGAAATTTCGTCCCGAAATATATTCAAGAGGAAGACTTTGGAAAAGATGTCATTTTGGTGAAAATGTTTAGCCATAATCAAGATTTTGAAGTTTAAAGTTTTTTTTGTGGAGTTCATGTATAAGTGTGTCCATATGTATCAAAATCTTGAACGATAAAAATGGTAGGTTCGTGAAAGTAATTTGTTTGAGTAAGGTGTTTTTAAGACACTAATTGTAAATCTGTATATGGATAAGTAAAAACGTGTATGTGTGTGTGTAAGCAAGTGAGTTTGACTGGGTCTGGATAAATCATTGAAAGGAATATTTTAAAAGAGCGCGACCTAAGAGGAAGGTTTCAGTATGACTAAGGATATATTTTGATTAAAATGAGCGATCCGCTCCGTAAGTTGTAAGAAAAGTTCTGTCAGTTCTAAGGCGTATTAGTAAAATCACTTGTTGTAGAAAATATTTTTTGGAGAGAACTAGGATGATAAATATTTAGGGTTTCTAAAAGGTTTTGGCGGTAATAGACCGACTAGTTGAAGTTTGTGCGTAGATAAGAGTGAAAGATAGTTTTAAAGAAAATGAACATTTTACAAGATTGAGCTGGTGGAGACGTTTACAAAAATGGATTGAATGTTTGGGTTGACTCACGGTAAAAAAAGTTTAGATGAAAAGTTAAGGGAAGAATTGGGAATATCGTAGTATGGTAGTGAACGATTCGGTAGGTGTATGCGAGGGGTAAAATAGTATGAATATCGGATAAAATGCGAACATGGAATGTTGAGAGAAGCTAGTGATAGTTGTAGCGGTTAAAGCTAACGATTTTGAGAATGAAGCTTTGTCATGGATAATCGAGTACTAATCATTTCGAAGTATGGTCACCAGAGTTTGTTATGAATTAAATGTATATATCAAGGTCCGGGAAATCACTGAATTTCTCATGGCATGTTTTACGAAAGTTTGGTAACATGGTAGGGACACTTATATATAGGAAGTACCATTGGCGTATCCACCATATTCACACCATGTTACGTCCGTTTAGTTATTCGGTGTCATGTTATATTCCGTGTTGCGATACACAGTAGAACCCACTATGGTTTTCATGTGCCTACCAATATAATCCCGTGGCACCTGTGATTATTTTGGTTTGTGCATGATCCGCATAGTTTGTACTAGTAGTGTACGGGTCAAGTTACATTTTAGTATTACAAACAAAATAGGTGTAAGATAGCATATAAAATTAAGTATGTAAGCATGATTGTATGTTGTATGAGTGTGTCGAACGTAGGCGAAACCACTCGGGTTATGCCTACTTATAGATTTCAAGTATGACTACCAAGTAGTGCAAATGCATAAATTTTGAGTATGATTGAAGACAAATGCGTATAGTATTAGCATGTAGTATCGAGCATATAGGTGGCATAAAACGGAATTTAGCATATGTAAGTTACCATGAAGTTGCGAGTGTGTAAAATACGAAGTGTAATGGTGATATGCGTAATATTGTCATGTAATATTGACAATGTAAATAGAAACGTGTAAGGCGATATGCATGTGTATGGCTGCTTGAGTCAAAACATTGAGTTGGTTGAAATAAAATAAGTTGTGTTTGTCGGGAATGAAGGACCGAAATTGTGAATGTCGGGTGAATGTTGAGAAAAGTATTAATTTTTGATGTAAAATGTGGTTTGTAAAAGAAATGTTACCTTGGTTTCAAAAAAAGATTTAGGATTTGAGTATGTCGAAGCTTGTCCGACCAAATGAGTCTTTCATGCCAACGTGTTTAGATTTAGAATTGCTTATTAACATTCTTGAAAAAGGCTTCAAAACAGTGAGCTTGCTTTATTGAAGGTGTTTTATATCGAAAAAAGGAAAGTTGTGTATGAAAATTTTGTGGATAAACTTTGATTTTTTTGAAGGAATTTTTTTTACATAACGCACTTGTATGTATGTGAGAGAAAGTTTTCATTGGTTCTTCTTTGGGAACAAAATGTCTTTAGAATGATAGTATAAAGTGAGTGTGTTCTAGTGATTCGAAGAATTATGAAAATCGTGGGCAAGAGGCTCATTAGACCGTCTAAGTTTGATAGATAACTTTTCATAAGATTTGAAAATTTGGGAAAGAAACATCTAAAGTATCATTGGGTATTTCGTGTATGTAATTTCCGTAAATAAATTGTAGTGTGAGAAATTATTTGGATAAAATAATAAGGTTTGAGTTTTATGCATAAATGAGAAAAATTGAAACAATGATAAAATGTTTAAGTATAAGTTTTGATATGGTGATTGTTACGAAAATAGTCGAGTTGGACTTGACTTATTTCTCCAGCTTTTTCGCAAAAAACATATCTAAGTGATCGACAATAAAGTCACGTTTGAGCATGTAAGTATACGTATGAGTTCACATAGATGCAATAAGCATAACAATTATTCAAAAGTATAAACACATATGATTGCGTAAGGAGAATAAATTTAGTTGGTTTGCGAGAATTACTATTGTTTTTTTATTGCGAAAGATGTGCGAATTGTGTATCGAGTTCAAAATGAACGAGGTAACAGTATTAAAACAGATAGAAATTCAGATAGCATAAAAAATAGGCTTAGTAAAATATTGGAGTGCTTTGGGTTGAGAAGCATCGACTATACCAAAGTGAATCGAAGATCCTTTCAAATTAGAGAAACGTGCTTTGTCCTATAGGTAAAATGCTCTCGTGGAGAAGCGATTAACGACATTTTACCCTTCCAGTTACTACACATCTCTAATTGATCAAAAAATTAAAACTTTGGCGAGATTGAAAATCGAGGAGTGGGACTAGTTGATAAGGTGCGGGTTTCACCCCTAACTTGACAACATCGTACCCTAAGTATGGCTAGTACATTACCAAACGAGGAGCGAATTCTGACTCGTTGGCAAGGGTCCACTAGAGTATGAAATGGAAATCTTCCATCAAGGTATGGATATCACTCCTAACTTGATGGGGTAATTTCGTGAAAAATCGAATACACGGATTGAGAGAGATCACCAAAGTGTGGGTTTCACCCCTATTTTGATAAGATCGTCTCGTTTGTAGTATGAGTGTCTTCAAGTCTTCAAGCGTGTATATTGTGTTATATTAAGACCAAAGGAAATAGGAAGGAGCAAATAGGAAGAATTAACATTTAAACATGAATCAAGAATGGTCAAGTTTGGTCACTTAAACGATAGACTAGGTCGAACATGGCAATTCTACCTAATTCCCTATAGTTATGGCTCTGATACCAATCTGTCACACCCCAACCGATGGCGGAAACATCGGAGTGAGACATAATAGATAGCTCAATGCATCATAACACTATTTGCGACAATATTTAAATCAAAACTCATTCATTTCATATATCAAATTGACAATTACAACAGAAATCAAAATACAATAACTTCAACAAAATCACAACATGGAAGCCTAGCACTCTAGGTGCGTTTCTATGTCATACCTACTAGAGTTGCCATAAGCATAATCATCAACCGATAACATATTAAAAGTATAGTTCAATACAAAAGTATTGGCGAGTACACAAGTTTAAGTACATAACATAAGTATAAAAGAGTTTACTCAAATCCACATGGAAATTGTATAGAAGGTAAGCTAGCATGCAATACTAATTGTCAAACCCAAGTGTCCACAAGAATGAATGTGTCCCTCGTCACACGAAGTAACGAGACTAAAGTATGAATTAAGAATGAATCAACTTAAAGCTTAACAATACCCCGACGGGCGTTGTGCTACTCCTATAGCGCTATATATGTTAAGTTGGGGCTAGCCAAGTTAATGACAAGAAGCATGTATGAATCTAGCATGAACCTAAGCATAACAATAAGCATGTATGATTGGATCGAGTGTATAAAGCATGTAGTGTGTGTATTCGTGTATTTTGTAAGTTAACATGTTACAACCCAAATTGTGTAAAAAGAGAAATGGGTCAAGTGTACTCACGGTTTTGCAAGCTTTCACTTGTTACTTCGCGAATGGTTTGGAGATTTAGAGGAACACCAAGCTATCTTTTGAAAGCCTTGAACCTTTAGATAGAGAGAGCTTTAGAGCTTTAGAGAGAAGAGAATAAGTGTTTGAGGTGTGAAATGAGAGTGGGAGGAGGTGGGTATTTATAGTTGAGGTTTGGGGATTGAGTTAGGTGAGTATTAAATGCAAGAAACACAATCCAACAAACACAAAATGGACCAATCCATGGGCAAGAAACCACTTTCTCCGGATTACGCTATTTTTAGTCCTTGAACTTAGTTTATCTTACATTTCATGGTAAAACTTGATATTTTCGCATGTTTTCAAGTGTATAATGTATATGTAAGTATATTTTAGGTACCAAGTATGAATGTATGAGTATTTGCACGTATAACAAGTATCGGTTTGTATGTAAACATGTATCTAACAATTAAATGCATGTAAGACAAGTATGTATCAGGTATGAATTTTATTATGATAAAAGTCTCGGATTATAAGATTGGGAAATGAAATACGACTGTGATACGAATACAAGTTTCCATAAATAAAAATACGATTACACTTTCTAATTAAGGAAAGTATGAAAAAGCGAGGCGTTACAGAAATTTTCATGAATCTTCCTCCAAAAAACATCTTCAAAAACAGACTAGGACGGAACACTGGCTTCTATCGCTATAGTCGGATCCCTGATCGAAAGAGGTTCAGATAAAAACAAAGGAGAGACAAAGATAAAACGATTCTTCCACTCCTTTAGGTAAGTGGAAATTGGCATAAAAGAATAGCAAAGAGGAGAGATGATATCTATTCTCTTCTCTAAAGTAAACCAGTCACCGTTAGATCGCAAACGGTAGAATTGCCGGAATAGTGACACCGGCGGTTCTCCGGCGAAGGCGGCATAGGAAACTTTGAAGTGGATGATCATCATGAAGGCTAGAGGGTGTAGTTGGGAAAAGTGAATCCGATAATGTTGAAGAGGGCTCACCTTGAACGGAGACAATGGATACCGGACTCCACAGAAAGAGAAGGAAAGAGTGTAACCATTTACCTCTCTGATGAATCGTCGGATCATTCGGACCAGACAGGCGTGGGGAGAGATGGGGTGGAATACCGTATGATGCGCCAAACGAGTCCAACTAATCCTAAGTAATGATCGAGCGAATGATCTGCTTTTCGGCTCATGATCGGAACCCTCGTGGAACCAGGAAAGACAAGAAAAGGAAATGCAGAGAAAAAGGAAGAGATGATGGGGATATTGGAGAGTTTCTAGGGGTTTTAATAACTTTAGCAATTGGGCGGTAACTGTCCCATCATAGATTCAAAAGGAGCCGTCGGATCGGGGCACGTGGTGATATTGGTTAATCCCTGACCGCCGGATGGAACATGCTATACAGGCTAGGTTCATCATCAAGACCCATGGAAACGGTTGCAGCACCGTAAGACTATAAGTCCAGGCCACTGTGTAAGAATTCATAACCCTGGACTAGGGATGACTTGTCGACGAGAGGTCCCTGAATCGGGCTCCTCATCTTGGGCTGATCTAGGGCTCCCTAAAAGGCCCAGTTACCACACTCCAAACAAGGAACGTGACCAAATGAGTGGAAACGGGTGGATCCTCCCAGTCTTCATCCTTGTCAAACCATTTAATGCCTGCAACATTAAAGAGAAGAGGGACGTCGGACAAGTACGACGTTGGTACTTGCTTCATTAATGATGAAGGTCATCTCTCCGATAAGGATGAGACATGTGTATCGACGTTGCAAAGATCCTCTTTGCCAAGCAAGGAACTGTTAGATGATCTCGTAAGTTCCACCCGGATTCATAAGTGGTTTTCTCTATATAAGGTCTCCTGATTCACTAACAAGGTAAGCACTTAATACCATAGCATTTACTCACATAATCACAAGAACTTCAGGCATTCTCTGAATCCTATTAAATACTTAAAGTCTAGGATCCACACCTGGATATTTTGGCGATCCCTGTTCGTCGGAACAACTCCATACTGACGGCAAGTTTACTTACTCTCACGCCGGAGCTTGGTCACGGATCCCCCTTCGGGGCCCTCTGTAACAAGGCTAACGGTTTATTGTTTTGTAGCCATCGGAGACGACCCCTTCAGACATCGACGAGTCACTTTCACCTTCATGAAAGGAATTCGACACTTAGGTAGAATATTGACCGTCCTCAAGGTTGAGTGACACTTGTCACATGGAGAGAAAAGTATTTTTTTTTCATTTAAATAAACCGAGAGCCAAAAAACGGCCCATACACACCCCCTAATAAGAGTATAAGATTGTTACCACCGATGATTGCTAGAGAAAGACTACATGACACGCACACAACACCTTTTCGGTGAAAACACAATAATTTTGTAGTGGAAGTTACGAAGGTTCGGTGGAAATTTATAAGGTTTAGCCAACACGTGACCATCATGAACATGAAACCAAAAATAAAGAGCGCAACTAGAACCAACAACTTTTTTATGGCATTGATGGCCTAAACTGGTTTATGCTCTTACACTACTTATCTTTATACAAACTGAGTGATTCCAAAAAAACTGTCCGGGTTTAAGAAAGTCGTACTAAAACAAGAGAGGAAAAAAAGTAGCTAACATGTGTTCACTTGCTATTTCTAATAGCACCTAGTGATGATGTCCATTCATGTTGATAGTGGTGAAGATGACAATGAATGGTGGTGGAAAGTTAAATACATCTATTCCGGCCAGTGTGCGTTTGCTTCAAAGTTCAAATTCTCAAAACATATGACACGTAACATATTGAACTTAGTACAGCACCTAGTCACGTGGTTGTGCGTATGGATAATTTAAGAGAATTCGAAGTTTCATGGATAAGGATTCAATAATATTTAATAGTTTATTATTGCCTAATTGTTCGAGTTATTTATTTGACTTTTGAAATATCCTAATTAGAGTCAAGGTAAGACTATTAACTTATATTATGAATAGGTAGCTTATAGTGCAAGTTTTGGGTATTATATAAAGGTGCATCATGTGGGTTAGGGTAGTGGCAAAGCTTGAGATTTCCGATCAAGGGGTCGAAAACGTATATATCTAAAAAAGTTTATAAAACCGAGGGGTCAAAAGTATAGATACCTAAAGGTATCTATACGAAAACTAAATACTATCCACTAATAAGCGAAAAGTTCGAAGGATTAGCCGCCCCCACTATGTTGCACCCATGGGTTAGGAGTGATGCTCCTGACACCACCCCTCCCTCATTAAAGAGGGGTGTTATGCACCAACCCAATAATAACGTACAAGTGTTTGATTTGATGAGCCTCATTTGTTACAACCAATCAGATTTTCTCATTGTTTATTTATTTAATAACAGGCGTTAAGTGTTTTCTTTTGTAGTTTTGTTTTTCTCAAACTAATGAATAGTGCCACATACGATTTTTATATTAGACATATAATTAAACTTAATTATGCTGTTATGTGTGTATTAGTTTATAACTTATATGATTCCGATAGATATGATAACGTATGATGATGATGATGATGATGATGATAAGCGGGTATATTTAAACTACTATAAGCAGTTACTCCCGCCAAAAATGGAACCGCCAAAGATCACTCATACATATATGTAATGTCCGGCAAACTGTTCCTGCATCAAGACAATTTTCGTTATTCAGAATTGTCCATTTACATAATTTTTCGTTTTCTCTGTTGTTCATCATTTTTGCATAACTGTTCTCTATTCATAATGAATACCGATTCATGTTCGTCGTTTAACTCCGCTGCAAACGTGTCTGAGTCTCAACATAGTGGTATCAAAGCCACGTTCTCAAGGAAGGAAGAAATTCAACCAACATCGACGACAATACCCTGTCAACATTGTCTCGACGAGAAATATGAAAAAGAAAGGAGATTTCCCCGTGTAAGGCTATGCTATTATTGCCATCAGCCCGGCCATCAGATATATTCGTTCAAATCGAAAGAAAATGACGAAGCCACTCAATTGATAAATCAAGCGGTCAATGCCGGAATTAGGGTCAAGAGGGTAAAGCAGTCTGCCGTGATGAGATGTTAAGAATACAAAGCGTATTCTATACACCGGAGTTAGATCGGAATGTGTTGGGTATGAATCAACTAACCTTTCAAGGGTATACGGTTAATAAAACCGGTGACACTTGTAAGATTTTCCGATGTTTTCTGCACCGGTTATGAACACGGTAAATGATGCGAATGGTCTAACCAAAGAGGAGGAACTTGGATTAAAAGAGAAACAAAGGGTGGTGGAATTAAGTGATGTGAATGAAAAATACAAAGAAAATTATCTTGATTCTTATTTTGAGGATCTGAATATACCCTCTCAAGAACCTGATTGGAGTCTCATGATCATACGTGCAATGGAATTTCATGACTTCATCGACTATAAGTCATTACTGGAGATGATGGAAGATAGCAAATTTGTATTTAAGTATAAACACGAATTGGAGGGAAAATTCGAAGAAATGTTGACGTGGTTCATTACCGTCAAACTTATAATTTCCACAAGACCTATTCCTCCCTACGCGGCTGATAACAAGAAAGTGGATCTGCTGGGATTGTATATGGTGGTTAAATGTGATGGTGGCTACTGGAATGTCGCCGATAATAACATGTGGCCGGTGATTGCAAAAGACATGGGATACGAGTATCATGACTGCGAGTTCATGAGAATCATCTATGCAATGTATCTCGATGTATTGGTGTATTATTACAGGTTCAAGAAGGTGCAAGGGAATGCGATCGACAAAGAAATGATAAGGGAAAGTGAAAGCTCATCGGCCGGTTTTCATGAAAGAAGAATGAGTGCTGATGCTGTACAACATGAAGCGGCCATGGAACATTATGCCTTATATGCTGGGAATGACTGGGAAGGAGCCTTTAAGATGGAAAAGAAACGTTGGAGGTTTGATTTCAAGCAGGCGATGAAGGCCGTTGATGAAGCAAATCAAAGTGTCCTCATGTATGCAACCAAGCATAATCAAGTTTTGGGGAAAGTATTAGACATATAATTACTTAATTATGCTATTAAGTATGTATTAGTTTATAACTTATATGATTCCGATAGATATGATAACTTATTATGATGACGATGATAAGCGGGTATATTTAAACTGCTAAAGCAGTTACTCCCGCCAAAAATGGAACCGCCAAACATCACTCATATATACATATAATGTCCGTCAAACTGTTCCGGCACAAGACAATTTTTCGTTATTCAGAATTGTCCATTTCCATAATTTTTTGTTTTCTTTGTTGTTTATCATTCTTGCATAATTGTACTCTATTCATAATGAATACCGATTCATGTTCGTCGTTTAACTCCGCTGCAAACGTGTCTGAGTCTCAACATTTTATGCAAGTTTCAGGTTCATATGCTAGCTGTGATCTGCGAAAGAGAAGTTAAATGTTGATTCACTACTTGTCTCAAATTTAACATAAGTTCGAGTTTTAATTAATCAAAATCCCAGCAACTTATTGAGAAAAGGTGATAAACAGACAAGAAATACAATTAGAGATATATATTATATGGAAAATAGACATCAAAGGTGATGAGCAAGCATGCACTCTAATTCGTTTCCATATATAGTAATAAAAGCGTCCATTTGTTTAGCCGAAAGACACAAACCAATCTCAAGACCTTTCGATGATTCTCTGCTTGCATTAACCTATATCATATCACGGTAATCAAACAATACAAATTCATTCTTTACATGCCTCCCCCACCCGAAATCGACTTCGTAGGCATTAAGAGTTGGTGTTCCAGCCACAACCATCTTGGGAACCGGTAGACGGGACTTCTCTAACCATGTCTCAGTGTCTTTAAACACACCTTGATTACAGTTTACCCCTTCCATTATAGTTCTTCTTACTAGCTCAACCGCTGTCGGAAACCCTTTGCTTCCTGTTACCCTACCCCGTTACAGTTACCAAAATATGTCTGAGGAACCGGTGGATTCAAACGTGGATCGAACTCTGTCGTTCAGGGGAACAAGGTGAGTCACTTTGTAACTTTCAGCCAGAGTTTTAATTGCTGGTAGACTTAAGAACATGTCATCTAAAGATTTAGGGTATTCTATAACCCTATCGTAACATGGAAGCGATCTAGTAGCTAACAACAACTCGTCCGTACCATGTTTGGCTATGGAAGACCAAGCCATCATGAAAGCATGTCTTGTTCCTGCATCACAAAGCGAGTGATGGTTAGTTATCCCGAACGTGATGCCGGAGGAGTTGGGGAAGAGTGTAACTTGAATGGAAAAAAAAGTGGGATTTTCACGAGGCTTGAGGTTGTTTCAAATGGAGGTTCGAGTAGAGGTACCAAAGGGTGAAACTTGTTACAATCACGAGGGTGGTTTGGTTTCAGATCGTTAGAATCAAGGTCGCATTCTGCGAAAGTAAGCACGATTGAGTCCACGTCTACATAACGGATTTCGGGTTTTGTAGGAAGATCTGAATCTTGATTAGGGAACACGGTTAAGTTACCTGCGAATGGGAAGAAGTGTTAGGAGAGTTAGGGACAACGAGTGTTTGAGTGTCGGAATGATTGTTTCGATTAAATGGGATTTGGGATGGGGGAATTCGTAAAAGAAAAGCTGATGAACCGGGAGCGCAAGAATAGCCCTTAAGTCGAAGAAAATCTGGGACAGTGATCTTTCGCCGACGGTGTTGGGCGGTGGTGATACATGGCTTTGTTCCAAAACCATCAACTGTTCATTGGTGGTGGCAGCAATTTAATTTGTGGGGAATTAAGAAAATTAAGATTTCTCAACTAGCTTGTTGACTCTATAAAACAAAAACATCTGGATTGATTTATAGCACCCCATAACCCTAAGCAATCACTTCTATTTTTTTAAAGTATTTGTGATTTTCGAATAAGATTAATGTTTATGGAGGACCGTCACATGTTTTTATTTAATACCACAAAAGATTATAAAGTATCTGTGATTTTCGAATAACATTAACTTTTATAGAGCTAGTGGCACTTGTTATTATTTAATACCACAAAAGATTGTGAAGTATTTCCGATTTTTGAATAAAGATTAACGTTTATAGAGCTAGCGACACTTGTTATTATTTAATACCACAAAAGATTATAAAGTATTTGCGATTTTTGAATAAGATTAACGTTTATAGAGCGAGCGGCACATGTTATTATTTACTACCACAAAAGATTATAAAGTATTTGCGATTTTTTAATAGGATTAACGTTTATAGAACGAGCGGCACATGTTATTATTTAATACCACAAAAGATTATAAGTTTGAAATTTTAAGTTTATACAGCGAGGCGGTTAGGGTGTTCATCGGGTCTCGAATTTTTTCAGGTCGGTTTGTTCAAGTTTTTGTCTGGGAAATATTAACCCGATAACCGATCCATTAAAAGTTTGGGTTAGTCAGGTTTGGATTAGTTCGGGTCGGGTTATTCGGCTTTCGGGTTTAGATGCAAAAGGAAAACAAATGTTTTTTTTTACAAAATATTATCAAAACTCCTATGCTACTTTAAAAATATTATCAAAGTTTAAACATTGTTTAACAATATGCTATTCTACACAGTTACCCCTGCATTATTTAAAGTCCCAAAACTTAATGTTTCATACATTAAAGACTTCAAACCAAAATACTTCAATAGGAAAAAAAACAATAAATATTAGGGTTTTTTTTCAGGTTTCGTGTTTTGGATTTTTCGGATCGGATTGTTTAGGTTTTTGGCCCGAAAAAATGACCCGATAATCGAACCACTTAAAGTTCAGGTTGGTCGGGTTCGGGTTTCTCGATTCCGGGTATTCACTAATCCGGATTCGGGCGGCTTTGAATTCAGGTCTGTAACGCCCCAAAACCCGAATGTTAACTCACGAATATGTTTTCTTGTTTTATGGAACGAAGTGGGTTAACTAGTTATAAATAATTTAGTTAATCATAAGTAAATAGTGGGGGAGTAAAGTTTTGTGACAAATAGGAAAGAATGACAGAGTTGAGGGACTAAAAATGGAAAATTGGGTTAAACTTCTATTAAATAGAAAGTGTAAGATGTTTAGTGTGGGGATGAAGTGTGTGTCATGTATGGAGAAAGAGATAGAGGACAAACCCTCTCTCAAGAACATGTTTATAATTCAGCCAAATCAAGACCAAAATTGAAGGAAAACATGGCATGAATGGAGATTTCTCACCCTCTAGCTCATATAAACATGTGGTAAGTTGTAGATTTTAATGTGGTGATTTTGTAAGAAGTGGGTTGATGATTAATCCATGAATTAGTATAAAACTTAGTATGAATATGTATTAGAATCATCATATGGAACACGTGTTATGCAAGATTATGAGTAATTTGATGTTTTGGGGAGAAACCCACTTGTAGTAGTGAAGATGATAAGGGTGGTCATACATGTTCAATAGTTGTGTAATGTTGATGTGTGATGGTGTATGTAATGAGTAATTTTAGTTAATTTGGATATAGTATGAAATTATATGATTCTAGTTGAATTTGATGATCTATGTTATGAACTAGGAAGATTATGCAATAAAATACTTGTACATTATGCCTTGTATGTTGTATGCACATCAAGTATTTGATATAATTTCTATGTGATAAAAATATGATGAATTGTATGTATATAATGGATAATATATGTAGAATGTGATAATGATGTAATTGATAATAGATTAGCACAAAGAATGTTTTTTACATGGAATACGAGTGGGAAATTAGTTTGATAAAATGATTTAGTAAGAAAAATGCATTAGAATGTAGTACTACAAGCTTTGAAGGTGTGATGCACACCATATGTGGGATTAAGTGTTTGATCATGATTAGTAAATGATCATGTCCTAGATATGAAGCGTGTGAACTTACTAGCAAGTAAAGATGCTAGAGTTATGTAAATGGGTTAACTTTGAATGTGGTTATCAATTTGTAAGATCATGAAAGTTGGACCGTTAACTTTTGAAAGTCAACAGTGTATGAATGCAATGGATAGACTTTTGGACACAATTGTAAGAGTAGGGAATTAGTGTGTTATGTAATAGATGATTTATGTGCTATGTGTGATGGTAATCAAGTTGTGTGAGATTTGAATGAGGTACCTATTGGTATATGTCTTATGTATGTGAAATTTGACTAATGAAAGTCAAACAATGTGCAAATGAAAAGCAATGAAGGTTTATATGTATGATCATATATGCTAACCTTGATACGAACGTGATGACATGTAAGGATGGGAATCGTATCAATTGACTCAAGCACGGAGGGCTAACGGGTCGAGATGAGGCAAGGAAGTAAGCTCTATTACACACGCTTAAGGTAAGTGATTTCCATAATCACTCTTTAGTATTTAAATGGAATTATTATATGTTAATTGTTGGGAGGCTTGTAGGAATATAAAATCAATGAAGTACTAAGATGAATTTGATAGTATTGGGTTGATAATGGTCAACTAAATCGGAAGTTGTGTGATAAAAAACGAACGGGGCAAATCTAAGAAGTGTAAAGAGAAACGGGCCTCATTTAGATGTTACATGCTTAATTTGAAGCGAATCGGAATAGGCATGATCGAGCGGGACTCGAAACGGGTCAAATAAGCTGCAAACCCAAAAACAGCAGCAACTGACCGTAAGCTACGGCAGCTGGCCGTAGCTTAGGGCAGATTATTTATGTTTTGGCAGAAGGTGGCTGCCGTAAGCTACGGTACACAGGGCCGTAGCTTACAGCGGGTTTTACCAATTCCATGATCATTGTTGTTTCTTGCATCCGACTGACATGTTTCCTTCCCGGTATCCCGTAAGATGTCACACCCTGAATATCCAACCAAACATCGGTGGGCCCGGGTGGGGTATATCGTGATGTAAGTTGATATCATCATAGTTAATTAACACTTAGCGGAAGTCTTGGAGTTTAAATTACTATTACAAACCAAATATTCAAAGTACGAAAATAATATACAGACGGCTTGTAGTGAAAGATCCACAGGCGAATCGTAAAATATACAAAAAAAATGTGTAATAGACTTTAGGGCAGATCTAAGGATTTGCAAGATCTTATATCACTACCAAGCAGCTTCCAGTCTATTTCGTATTGTACCTGCAACTTAGTCTTTTGAAAATATGTCAGCTTTTGCTGGTAAATACACTTAACTGGCTCGTTTTGAAAACATTTAAAAAATTGATTTAAGTGCACAGGTCACAAAAAATCTTTTATTACTTGGGAAAGTTATGTTTATAACCTTGTTAACAGATTCACATGTTTGTCAATACATATGGGGCCCAGTACAAAGACCGAGACATGATTAACTGACACACCACTTATGAACCGACGAAGGAGTTATCCCCAACTTGTGGGTAAAAATATTTTAGCATTCGCATCTGTCGGGTGTATGCCTACACCCCGTGCTTTAGTCATGGCCTTTAGTAACTTAAATGAGCCGAGGATATCCAGGACACGATCCTTAACCCCTAATGTTTAAGTTATCAAACAAAACTGATCAAAACGGAATATGCGGATTTACTAGCCACAATCCGGCATTCAATTGATCCCATTTTCCGAACAAGTGGTAATAATTTACCGTAACCCAAGCCTGTATAGGGAAAATAAGTCAAGAGTTTTTACATGAGCTAGCACTTAATTTAAATGCAAGTTTATATTATCTCAGCCATCTAATCAATTAGATAAGTGCAGATAGCATTTACTGGAAGGCTTTAGTCTAGAATATGGCATAAGCTAACCAATTAGAATGCTAATGGTCTTATTTAAGTCATAACTTAGACCGACTAGCTTAAAGGATCAAAACGGTACAATACGCAGACTAAGCGATGACCGGATAGAATGTAGTTTAAACCCATCAAGTACTTAAAACTTGTATGTCATGGGTAAACAATTAACATTCTGGAATTTGAGATTAAAATGATAAGGTTAAACCGTTTCGGTTTAATTTGCTTAACTGTACGCATAAGCGATATCGGGTAACCTAATGAGTTATGAACGAGTTCTATATGTCATTATACTTTAAATAAGTTTTAATATCAGTAGAATATCAACTTACATGCCCGTTGAGGTTTTAAAACGAAACTACGCCTTATAGGGCGTTTTGGTTATTTATGTGACGTAAAAAGGAAACTTGCATATATTCTAATATTATGATCATAGACATTTTGGAAAAATACTTAGCTTATTATATATGATCAGTAAGATAGCATACATAAGTGTGATTTGTGGTTTAAGACCAAACTATGCACCAAAAGGGCATTTTGGTCTTTTAAAAAGCATAGTTTACGATATTATATTAAAATTAGTTTAAGATCAGAATATTAACATCATAATATGTTAATTACATTAACATATCAGTAGGTAATCCATTTGCATGTTCATTGTTGATTAAAACCTTGTTTTATGTAAAAGGGCATTTTAGTCAAAATTGACATCTAAGCGAAACTTATGTATAAACTCAGATTATGATTATGATCAAGTAATATAACCTCAGAGGGTTATGCTACATTGTATTACGATCATAATGTGACCATAAGTCAGAAGTTAAGTAATCTAAGTCGGGTCAGAATCGAAAGTCAAAGCAGAAGTCAAACTTCACGACTTTCGGTTGCGAACCGACCCTAGGACTGAAATTGACGGATCGAACATGTTTCCACACGTTCTAATAATTATTACAACTTGTTTAAGTGTCAAAAACATTTTTATAACATATATAAACTCAAATTATAATATTTTCAAAATCTGGCCTGTTTGACTTTTTAATAATAAAACTTTGACCCGTCAATTGGTCTAGTAAACGTGATCTTTATGGGGTGCCCTTTATAGGGATTAACACCTACCTTATTACGATCACTTAGCCATGTTCGTTATAAACAATGGCTGGACCATAATGGTCTTAACCAAAAGACAAAGCGTTTTCCATAAACGCTTGACTTTTGGCTATAAAAAGCCTATAAACGAAAATGCAAGAGAAAGGAACACTTAAAAGTGATCCTTGGATGAAATAGAACTAAGTTGGATGCTCATTTCAATTAGGAACTTCCAGAGGAGGGAGATAGAATGATTTATGAGAAAGTTGCAGGTACAAGTGAAGAACCAATGCTCCTATTTATAGTTGGAGAGCTTGAAGGAGGTGATGCCAGGTGTTAGAGGGTGTCTACAAGTGTCCTAAAACGTGGCATAGCAGTTTGGAAACCCATAGTTTCGAATTGAATGGGTTTTGGCAGCTTGTGTGGCTGCCAAGAAAAATTTTCTACAGCTGAGGTCCTCTGGCGGCCTGCGAGAGACCAGACCTTCTCTCTCGCGGCCCCCCGAGCGGTCAATAAAATCTTTTGAAACTTGCCACATTTAGCCCTTCAACTTATTAAACTTCTAAAACACCTCCGTAGCTAATATATGGCGTACCCGGGAGTATGCCCGGACATTGTCAAGCTCTCGGTTCGTTAAAGGTCACTCAGAGGTATAAATTAACATGTTGACACTTTTAACCCCTCAATCATCCAACTTTTACGTATTTACTAAAATAATCCCTCTCGTCCAATAAGTGGCTCATATGAGAGTTAAGAGTTCGTAAAGGGTCACTCAGAGGCTTAGTTTGAGCATGTTGACACATTTAGTCCTTATTAGACTTAATATAAAAGTAATGACACGTGTCGCTATATTATTGCACACGGGTGTTACATCCTTACCCCCATAAAGAAATCTCGACCTCGAGATTTTATTCAAAAAGATGGGGTACTTTTGTCGCATAGTGGACTCAACCTCCCATGTATACTCGGGGCCTCGATGGGCATCCTATATAACATTTCTATAGGTATCTTTTTCTTTTGGTGCTTCTTAACCTATCGATCGTCGATCAAAATCGGTTTCTCAACGAACCTCACGTTTTCATCAATTTGCACATCATGATGTGACATTGCTAGCGATTCATCGGCTAGACATTTCTTAAGATTACAGATGTGGAATACATTATGAATTCCACTAAGCTCCTCTGGTAGCTTAAGCTTATAAGCTACAGTGTCGACACATTCGGTTATCTCGAATGGTCCAATATATCTTGGGCTTAACTTGCCCTTCTTTCCAAATCGCATTACACTTTTCCAAGGTGATACTTTAAGCATGACCTTATCCCCTATTTGGAACTTAAGAGGTTTTCACCTCTTGTCTGCATAACTTTTCTATCTATCACGGGCAGTTTTGAGACGATCACGGATTTGTATTATCTTATCCGTGGTCTCTAGGACAATTTCAGGTCCAGACAGTTGGGCTTCCCCAACTTCAGCCCAACAAACAGGCGTTCTACATTTTATCCCATACAAGGCCTCAAAAGGAGCAGCCTTGATGCTTGTATGATAACTATTACTGTAGGAGAATTCTATTAGGGGTAAGTGGTCGTCCCAACTTCCACCTAAATTAATCACGCATGCTCTAAGCATGTCTTCCAAAGTTTGAATAGTACGCTCACTTTGTCCATCCGTCTGTGGGTGGTAAGCCGTACTAAAGTTTAGCCTTGTGCCTAAAGATTGTTGGAAACTTTTCCAAAAGTGAGATGTATATCTAGTATCTCTATCAGATACAATAGATATCGGCACACCATGTAGGGACACAATTTTGTCCATATATAGCTTTGCCAACTTGTCAGAATTATAAGTTTCTTTAATTGGCAAGAAATGTGCTGACTTAGTCAGCCTATCCACAATGACCCAAATCGTGTCATTACCACGTTTGGTCTTAGGTAACTTGGTAATCAAATCCATAGTTACCATTTCCCATTTCCAAGTGGGAATCTCAAGCTGTTGTAGAAGTCCTGACGGTTTCTGATGTTCGGCTTTAACTTGCGAACACATCAAACACTTAGTACATAAGTGGCTATGGATTTATTCAAACGCATCCACCAATAATTATTCTTTAAATCTTGATACATCTTATCACCACCTGGGTGAACTGAGTATTTTGAATTATGCGCTTCTTGGAGAATTAGATCTCTAAGTCCTCCAAGGATTGGAACCCAGATTATGCCATTAAATCTAAGGATTCCATCTTTTCTAGGCAATAACTGATCAACAGTTCCACCTAATCCTTCATTAGGAATATTAGCCTCTAACAGGGCTTGCTTTTGTGCATCTAATAGCTTCTCATTCAAGCTATTTCTGAGCTTGATGCTCTTGGTGTTAATCCTTATAGGCTTAACTCTTTCTTTACGAGTTAAGGCGTCAGCAACGACATTTGCTTTGCCGGGATGATAGCGAATTTCGCAATCATAATCATTAAGTGTTCCATCCAGCGGCGCTATCGCATGTTCAAATCCTTTTGATTGAACAGATGTTGGAGACTCTTATGGTCAGTGTATATAATACACTTCGTGCCATAAAAGTAATGTCTCCACAACTTAAGTGCAAATACAACACCCAATTCCAAATCATGGGTGGTGTAATTCCTTTCGTGCACCTTTAATTGTCGTGATGCATAAGCAATCACTTTGCCTTTTTGCATTAGCACACAGCCCATGCTAGAGTACGAGGCATCGCAATAAACGACAAAATCCTCAATACCCTCAGGTAGAGATTACACAGGAGCATTACTCAACTTGTGTTTTAGAATTTCAAAAGATTCTTGTTGTTTTGGAACCCAGTCAAATTTGACATTTTTACGAGTCAAGGTAGTTAAAGGAGTGGATATCCTCGAGAATCAATGAACCTCCTATAATAACCGGCCAATCCTAAGAAACTATGAATCTCCGATGGAGTTTTGGGTACTTCCCAATTCATTATGGCTTCAATTTTGGCCAGATCCACTTAGATACCACGCTCACTTACAACATGTCCAAGAAACTGGACTTCTCTAAGCCAAATTCGCAATTAGAGAACTTGGCATAACGCTTCTCTTGTCTTAGCAATTCTAGGATGCACCAAGATGGTCTCGTGATCAACATGATTACGGCAGTAGATAAGTATGTTGTCTATGAAGACAATGACAAACTTATCTAGATACGGCTTGCAGACTCTATTCATGAGATCTATGAATGCTGCAGGTGCATTTGTGAGCCCGAAAGGCATCACCAGAAATTCATAATAACCATAACGGGTCATGAAGGCAGTCTTAGGAACATCCTCACTTCTAACCTTCAGTTGATAGTATCCTGATCTCAAATCGATCTTAGAGAAGTAACTAGTCCCTTGAGGTTGATCGAACAAGTCATCGATCCTGGGCAGAGGACAACGATTCTTGATGTTATCTTGTTTAGTCCACGATAATCAATGTACATCCGCATTGAACCGTCCTTTTCCTTAACAAAAAGGATAGGAGCTCCCCAAGCTGAGGAACTAGGCTGAATGAAGCCTTTCTCTAAAAATTCATCTAATTGTATTCTCAATTCCTTCATTTTTGTCGGTGCTAACCGATATAGAGCTCTTGCAACAGGTGCCGGTCCTGGTAGGATGTCAATCCTAAACTCCACTTGTCTATCTGGAGGTAGACCTGGTAATTCTTCAAAGAAAACATTGGGATATTCTGAGTTAACTGAAAGGTCTTCAGTATTTGGCTTTGGCTTGTTAATAGTTACTTGTGCCATGTAAATGACACAACTTTTCCCTATACACTTGGATGCCTTAAATAATGACACTTTGTCTGGCAATCCATAGTGTGAATCTCCAAGAATGGTGAGCTTTTCACCAGATGGGGTTTTAACTTCGATGAGTTTCTTATCACAGGCAATACGGGCTTGGTTATGAGATAACCAATCCATGCCTAAGACTACATCGAACCCCTCCATTTTCATTGGCAGAAGAGAAATAGGAATTGAGTGATTCTTAATGGATATTAAACATCCATCAAGATGGAAGATGTTGTTTCTATGGTTCCATCAGCAAGTTCTACTTCATAAATTATGTCTAGGGTTCTTATGGGTAAGTTTAATAGTTTGCTAAACTTATTGTCCACAAAGGACTTATCCGCACCCGAATCAAAAAGAACTCTAGCATATATGTCATTAATGAGGAATGTACCTGTTATGACATTGTTGTCATTAATAGCCTTTCTAGCATTCATCTGAAAGGCACGCGCATTTCCTTTCTTAGCCTCTCCAGGATTCACATTGTTACTCTTGAGATTCTTAGGGCAATTAGTCTTAATATGCCCTTTTCATTACAGTCGTAGCAGACGGTATCCTATAGATCCTTGCATTCTAGGGTCTTATGCCCCTTTTTCTTATAGATACCACAAAGTTTATCCTGTGGATCAGAATTGCACGGTCCCAGTGCCTACGGTTGCAGGTCTTACATGTCGGCGTCACGCCCGACTTATCTTGGTTCCTTCTGAACCTAAATCTCCCCTTATTCATCTTATTAAATCTGTGGGAGTTACCATCCTCTCTTTTCCTTTTCCTGTCAGTCTCAGTCTTGACTGACTTTTGTCTCACCAGATATAAGGTGAGAGAGAGAGAGAGATAAGGCAACAGCAGACCTATAAGTAGTAGGCTGAGCAACCTTCACCATGCTTTTAATCTCATACGCTAACCCATTTATAAAATGTGCGATGCGTTTGGGTTCAGGTGAAATCAGATAAGATACTAATCTGGATAA
Organism: Scalesia atractyloides; assembly: GCA_947069175.1. Lineage (NCBI taxonomy): Eukaryota > Viridiplantae > Streptophyta > Magnoliopsida > Asterales > Asteraceae > Scalesia > Scalesia atractyloides. The sequence continues at coordinate 13,364,788 of CAMTDV010000007.1, read as the reverse complement.
GGAATTAAAGTCGGTAACATACTTCCGGCAGTCCAGATTCTTCATAGTGAGAGTCAAAAAATCTGACTCTATCTTCTCCACCACATGAGGTGGGCAGTAAGTTTCCTTAACAAGGTCCTCAAACTTGGTCCATCCCAAGTTATACAGGTGTATTTTTCCTGTTGACTGGACCATGGCCTTCCACCATATTAGGGCATCGCCCTTGAAGGATTGGGATACAAATTTCACCACATCTTTATCAGCACAATCGCTGATATCTACAATAGTTTCCATCTCATTGAGCCATTTCAAGGATTCTGTAGCACCCTTTTCTCCATTAAAGTCTCAGGACTTGCAGGAGACAAAGTATTTATAGGTACATCCGTATTTGGAAGAACGGGGCCTATCATTAAATAGTAGTTTCTTTGGTTCATAATTCACATTCGATGAGTGAATAGGGCTCTCCTTTCAAGCTGATGATTGTGGAATAGATAAAGGTTTGGAGCGAGTAGCGCTCGATTCCTTAAATTTTTCCATGGCTTGTCCAACAGCTGCATCAATGCGAGCTTGGAAATCATCATTATTGATGGCTATATTTTCAGCTTTGTCAGTACCATTATGACGGCGACTACTTTGCGCCTCATCTGAGTTAGCCATCTCTGATGTTTGGGTACTAAATACCAAATTAAAATTACATTAGCCATGGTATTGATAACCATAAAGGCTATAAAGTTTGGATATATAAATCCATTGCCTATCTAAACCAGTGTGCATAGAGTCACAACTGTCAGGCTTAGAATTTAAATGAATGTTCTTTGAGATATTTATTTATATTTGGCCTAGGTCTCAAAGAGACCATTAAAGGGTTTCTAAATTTGGACGTAGTCCATATACTATTAGACAGTGGATCATAAAGTCACGATTGTCGTGGTGATATTTGACAATATATTATGGCCAGTAGGCAAATCAATATAATAAATCAATTAACATCTCCTAAGATGTCAAGATAGATAATCATCGCATTGATGATATTAGTCATGATCTCATTGATCATATAGACTATGAGGCTTGAGCATAGCTCACCACCTTGGACAGGGAACCATAAGGTTACAACTGTCATTGTGTTAATTGACAATATAGTAATGCTCGTAGGTAAATCATCACTAATAGATGTTTAATTATAGCCCGTAGACATTTCATTACTAATGGACGTTTAATTATGGCCCGTAGGCACTACATCACTAATGGATGTTCAATTATGGCCCCTAAGCACTACATCACTAATGGATGTTTAATTATGGCCCGTAGGCACTACATCACTAATGGGTGTTAAATTATGGCCCGTAAGCACTACATCACCAATGGATGTTCAATTATGGCTCATGGACACTACATCACTAATGGATGTTTTATTATGGCCCGTATGCACTACATCACTAATGGATTTCAATTATGGCCCGTAGGCACTACATCACTAATGGATGTTCAATTATGGCCCGTAGGCACTACATCACTAATGGACATTTAATTATTATCATCCCATTGATGATATTAGCCGGGATCAAATTTGATCACATAGGCTACAAGGTTAGGACGTAGTCCATTACCTAGATGGCTAGTGTAGTCCCTCAAGTCACACTACCAGGAGTATTAACAATACTTGAATGTTAACACATAATTATCTTAATGGTCGATTAATAATAGTCACGGTCGCATTGACTCAACGACTTGGAGACTTGAACATGGTCTACCACCTCTGGATAGAAGGATTAATCTTCCTTAACTATCATGATAAAAGGCTATTCATCCTTAACTATCTTTTATAATTTGGCCAATTAATATGGACTTTGCCATTTGGCTAATCAAAACCATTAAGATCTTTTGGAATTATATAGCGTATCATAAATTTCGAGTAAAAATCGAGACGATCGCTTGAAAAGGATGTAATGATTATACACACACCCCACACACACACACACACATATATATATATATATATATATATACATAATTCCAAAATATTTCATTAAATAACAATAGGAATCCAGTAGGTGGATAAGCAAGTGGGAAAGGAGACTGGTAAAGTGCATTATGCATGACCGCTTGCATATAAGGGTCGTGTGATAGTGCCTAGTAATCTAAGTTTACCGGCGTAGTTGGGTTAAAAGGAGTATATCCACACGTATCCAGATATGTAGGAATAGGGTTACTAAAAACCCGTTGGTGGTGTTTGAACCACAGGTGGTGGTGTCGATTCCACCACAAGTGAAGTATTGGAGGGTCCACCCATTTGTGGGTCCTCATGAATGGTAGGGTAGGTTTTGGGCAATGGTGGTAGAGAACCCGACCGTTGTCCCGCACGCTCCGACATACGTGCTCCACGTTTCCTCCTCGGTGGCTCAGGTGGTGGCTGAGGTTGCTCCACCGGTTCCATTTGAACATCTTCATGTGTAGGAGGCGGTGTTGGCGAGTGGTATGAAGGAGTGTTAACAAAAGTGAATTGACCCAATATTGGTCTCATTCACTAGGACCTTGGTAAGGTGATCCCGCATAAGAGTTCGAACCACTAGAGATTTCAATAGGGTGTCCATGAGATCCTGATGGTGGCATCTCCAGGTCGGAGTCCTCATCCATACGATATGGTTGATCCAACTGATTCTGATCATCTGAAGGTGGGTTGAAATAAAGATCTGGGTTAAACTCTTCATGGTAAGAGTGTGAATGGGAATGATGCAAATGGTGAGAGTGGTAAGAATTTTGGGAATGTGGGGGCGAGTGTCTATGAGAGACAGAGTGTCTCACTGGTTGCCAAGTAGACGAATCTCCTGAATCTTGGTAGGAATCGGAGTAGAGAAGTTGTGAAGGGATGTGCCCTGATGGTCCTCCCCTCATAGGACCTTTTCCTCTTCCACTTTGTCCTCTAAATCTTGGCGGCATTTTCCTATTAAAATCATGTCAAAACAATAATAATAACTGAATAATGAAATGAGTAATCCTAGTTAAAGCCTAGACTCGGAAGTCTAAGGAATGTGCTATTGTGTAAGTTTGAGATTAAACATAAAAGGCAAGTATTTAATTCTCTCAAAAGTTGGCTCTGATACCAAACTATCACACCCCGAATTTCCAACCAAACACTGTGGTGGCCCGGGTGAGGTATATCATGACGTAAGTTGATATCATCGTAGTCAATTAACACTGCACAATGGAAGTCTTGGAGTATAAATTACTATTACAAACCAAATGTTCAAAGTACGAAAATAATATACAGACGGCTTGTAATGAAAGATCCACAGGCGGATCGTAAAATATACAAAAAAAATGTGTAACAGACTTTAGGGCAGATCTAAGGATTTACAAGATCCCCTTATATCACTACCAAGCAGCTTCCAGCCTATTTCGTATTGTACCTGCAACTTAGTCTTTTTAAAATACGTCAGCTTTTGTTGGTAAATACACTTAACTGACTCGTTTTGAAAACATTTAAAAAATTGATTTAAGTGCACAGGGCACGAAAAATCTTTTATAACTTGGGAAAGTTATGTTTATAACCATATTAACAGATTCACATGTATGTCAATACATATGGGGCCCAGTGTAGAGACCGAGACATGATTAACTGACATACCACTTATGAACCTACGAATGAGTTATCCCCAAATTGTGGGTAAAAATATTTGGCATTCGCATCTGTCAGGTGTATGCATACACCCCGTGCTTTGGTCGTGGCCATTAGTAACTTAAATGAGCCGAGGATATCCAGGACACCGTCGTTAACCCGCAATGTTTAAGTTATCAAACAAAACTGATCAAAATGGAATATGCGGATTTACTAGCCATAATCCGACATTCGATTGATCCCATTTCCGAGCAAGCGGTAATAATTTACCGTAATCCAAGCCCGTATAGGGAAAATATGTCAAGAGTATTTACCTGAGCTAGCATTTGATTTAAATGCAAGTTTATATTATCTCAGCCATTTAATCAATTAGATAAGTGAAGATAGCATTTACTGGAAGGCTTTAGTCTGAAGTATGGCATAAGCTAACCAATTAGAATGCTAACAGTCTTATTTAAGTCATAGACTTAGACCAACTAGCTTAAAGGATCAAAACGGTACAATAAGCAGATTAAGAGATGACCGGATAGAATGTAGTTTAAACCTACCAAGTACTTAAAGCTTGTATGTCATGGGTAAACAATTAACATTCTGGAATTTGAAATTAAAATGATAAGATTAAACCCGTTTCGGTTTAATTTTTGTAAACTTGTTAGAATATGCTTAACCGTACGCATAAGCGATATCGGGTAACCTAGTGAGTTATGAACAAGTTCTATATGTCATTATTGTCACATCCTGACCCGCAGCAGAAATGGTAGTCGGGGCATGATTAGGTTTTTCATCAAAGCTCATGACATTTACTACAAAGTTTCATATTTATTATTTCCAATTTAAAAGAGAAAACACATTAAACATATAAGCATAACTTGTTCTAAACACCACATTTATGAACTCTTTATTTTTCTTCTAAGGCAAATTCCTAGGTGTTCCCTGCTTCAACCTGTTCACCTGTATCATGTGTAAAAGAAAAATGGTTTTTGGGTCAACAAAAGTTGGCGAGTGAATCTATAAAAACATTAGAACGAATTTGTTATATTGGTTATAAAAATGTGCATAACCACATATGAGTATACGTATATGTAAATTTAATCACAAAACACATAATATCAATTAATGCACATATACACACATCAAATGATGAACAATGAGATCAAGGCTCAATCAAACGGAGCCGATCTAATGAGGCACCTGATGCTCAACTTGTCTCCCACGATGAACTGATGGCCTAATGAATGATTTGCACGCAACTTGACAAAAATGTAAATACGCAATAAAACAAATAACATTTACATCACACTATAGATCATATAATGGTAATAGCACAAGTGTTTGAATAAATGAAATGTATAAACGACACATGATACACCCCAAAATATGAATAAGAAAAAATGGGAATTTGTAAGAATTCACTCACAGTGGGTGCGTTCCTTGCTTGATAATGAATGCACACGAGTTGAGGATTTTATTGACGAGCAAATACTAACCTAAAATAATGATAATTCGATAAATATAACCGAATTAATATTTTGATTTTATATTTTTGTTAGGTTTTGTGGTTTTCTATTTAGAACCTTCATAATTGTATTTTTAAGTATTTTTATTTGAATTTTAACTAAAATAATATATATAAATAATAAAATTAAAATAAAATAAAACAAAAAATATATATTAAAAATATATTGTCAGGTCTGACAAGACCTGAACGTTTTTTAAGGATTTTTGGATGCGTGTGATGGGATTCGAACTCGCGACCTCTTGTACGTGTGCACGCAGCTATTCCAACTGAGCTACATGTCTAACCCGTTGGATTCTTGTTTTTTATTAGTCTTATATATTGATCAGGTAGATTCAGAAATTATTAAGATTTTAAAACTATTGAACCGGTGGTCACTACATGCCTCGAACCCGCGCCTTTTATTACGTTTTGCACCCAGCCCTACCAACTGGGTTGGGTGTCTAATCCGGAGATTTATGAATTTTAATTACATTTATGTACTATCTGTACTGTTTTATATTTAAGTTATAAAAATGTTTGATTTATAAAAGGAATTCGGTATCATGCCAGAGACTCGAACCCGGTATCTGTGCGGTGAAATTGCACAGTCCACCACTGGATTGTGTGTCTAACCCGTTTAAAACTACTATTTTAATTATATAAAACATTTACCCCAACTTCATCATCTTCATATGAATTACCCAGAACGTCTTCCCAAAAGAATAAACGAATTAAACAGTTTAATTAACATCAAACTATTAATCAGTTATTGAAGAGAGTAATAATGAAGTATACCAAACTGAGATGAGTTGCACCCTTTTCCGGTTGGATTCCGGTGATGAGCAGGAAGTTCCGGTAATGGTTTTGTTTGAGCAGAGAGTATTCGGGTGTGTTTGAAAGCAAACCACAAGGAATGGTGAGTTCAAATGAGGTGGAAAGCATCGATATTTATAGAGAAACGGGTAATTATGATTTCGATTTTGATTTGAAGATTTAAAGCTCATGATTTCGATCAGTTTCACAAGAATTGATCCTAATTTTCGGTTACCACTGATGATTGTAGGCAATTATGCTCGTTATATAAAAGGAAAACGATAATCTTGTTTTGATTAGAAATGGGCGGTTATAGGCTCTGATGGTTTGAATTTGCAGGTTTTAGGTTTGTTCGTGTATTAAGTTTATTTGTTTTGGATTTTAAAACATCTGGTGTGTGTAACTCAGTGGTGTTTTGTGTGTGTGAACTTGTTGGGGACCCGGGTTCGAAACCCGGCTGCCCCTTTATATGTATATATATATATATATATATATATATATTAATTCTTTAATTGTTTAATGTTTTTATTTATATAATTTATTTATTAACCAAAAAAAATAATAATTAAGTAACACTAATAAATGCGTAACGGACATTTAATATATACTTGATTCTTAAACGGAGCGGGTTTTGTAACCCGTTTTACGACGAATGTTACAATTATAATTTAAATAAGTTGTAATATCAGCAGAATATCAACTTATATGCCCCTTGAGGTTATAAAACGAAACTACACCTTATAAGGTGTTTTGGTTATTTATGTGACGTAAAAAGGAAACTTGCATATATTCTAATATTATGATCATAGACATTTTGGAAAAATACTTAGGTTATGATATATGATCAGTAAGATAGCACACATAAGTGTGATTTGTGGTTTAATACCAAACTATACACCGAAAAGGCATTTTGGTCTTTTAAAAGCATAGTTTACGATATTATAAAAATTAGTTTACGATCAGAATATTAACATCATAATATGTTAATTACACTAACATATCAGTAGGTAATCCATTTGCAAGTTCATTGTTGATTAAAACCTTGTTTTATGTAAATGTGACCAGAGGGTTATGCTACATTGTATTACGATATAATGTGACCATAAGTCAGAAGCTAAGTAATCTAAGTCGGGACAGAATCAAAAGTCAAAGCAGAAGTCAATTGGTCTAGTAAACGTGATCTTTATGAGGTGCCCTATATAGGGATTAACACTTACCTTATTACGATCACTTAGCCATGTTCGTTATGAACAATGGCTTGACCATAATGGTCTTAACCGGAAGTCAAAGCGTTTTCCGTAAACACTTGACTTTTGGCTATAAAAAGCCTATAAACGAAAATACAAGAGAAAGGAACACTTACAAATGATCCTTGGATGAATAGAACTAAGTTGGATGCTCCTTTCAATTAGGAACTTCCAGAGGAGGGAGATAGAATGATTTATGAGAAAGGTGCAAGTACAAGTGAAGAACCAATGCTCCTATTTATAGTTGGAGAGCTTGAAGGAGGTAATGCCAGGTGTTAGCAGGTGTTAGAGGGTGTCTACAAGTGTCCTAAAATGTGGCATAGCAGTTTGGAAACCCATGGTTTCGAATTGAATGGGTTTTGGTAGGTTGTGTGGCTTCCAAGCAAAGTTTTCTGCAGCAGAGGTCCTCTGGCGGCCCGCGAGAGACCAGGCCTTGTCTCTCGCGGCCCGCGAGCGGTCAATAAAATCTTTTGAGACTTGCCAGATTTAGCCCCTCAACTTATTAAACTTCTAAAACACCTTTATAAGCATAATTAGCCCTCCGTAGCTAATATTTGGCGTACCCGGGAGTATGCCCAGACATTGTCAAGCTCTCGGTTCGTTAAAAGGTCACTCAGAGGTATAAATTAACATGTTGACACTTTTAACCCCTCAATCGTCCAACTTTTACATATTTACTCAAATAATCCCTCTCGTCCAATAAGTGGCTCATATGAGAGTTAAGACTTCGTAAAGGGTCACTCAGAGGCATAGTTTGAGCATGTTGACACCTTTAGTCCTTATTAGACTTAATATAAGTAATCACACGTGTCACTATATTATTGGACACGATTTTACAAGGTGTTACATAAGTGATGTTAGACTTGTAAAACTTAGGTACACGTGAAAGTATGAGGCTTGAAATATGCATAATGATCGTGGTTTCGTTTGTGGATGCCATATACCCAATTATGTAATTGTATCATCAAAACTTGGATTGAGCAAATGTGTTATAGGCATGAAAGGATTAACTTATTTACATGTGTGATTATTGATGAATAGTGAGTGTACGATTTAAGTACAGTAATTGAATGTGGACAAGTGAACGTGACATGCATGTATGTATTTAGGTATAGAGTTGTAGTGGGTACATGTCATGCATATTTGTATGTGAGACATTTGTATGCTATAGGTATGTATGTATATGGATACATATAAGTGAAAACACGGGTTGTAACATATTGAATGTAGATTTCCGGTATGTGCTTATGCGGAGATGTAGGTCTTCGATACGTTGAGATTATGTCTTGCTAACCGATTTGCTATTAGAAAGAAACAGGAATGCAGGTATGTAACTTTCGAAGGTGCGAGGTCTGGTGTAAAGAACAAATTTAGAATGATATAATTATGGAGTTGTAAACATAGTTAGAACACTATGTAGTTATTGATTATTTATATATTCATTTAATTATGTAAGATGTCACCCTTTACTAATGTGTTGGTTATGTATATGGTGACCGCAGATTAGTCAGATCATCATTATCATCATGGGAGATATGTGGACAAAGATCGAGTTGAAGATCATGGATTGTACGGAGAAGTGGTGACTTAGTTGTAATCATATGTTAACGTAGTTATCTGAATCTAGAATGAAAGATGTACTTAAGTTAAAGGAAGTTTATTTAAATGGTTTGAAGTACGTTAGAACAACTATAAAGGAAAAAAAATTATAGTTTATATTTCCGCTGCCTCGTTTGGGTCAAAATGCGTTTAAGGGTCTTACAAGGTCGGGTTTTGGACAAAAATGAGCAGAGAGGCGGCACACGTTATTATTTAAGAGAATGATTAAACAAAAAAGGTTGATTTTGCTTGGTAGGGTAAGAAGAAATTTGGATCTTTTATTTTTCAAATCTATAGCTAAAATAAAAATGTTGGAAAATAAAAATAAATAAAAAATAAAAAAGATGTCAGGGTATTTTTGAAATAGGCTATTTGTGAGCTTTTTATCTGTGTGTAAGGCATATGCATATTTCTTCATCGTTTTTAAACGTTCGTAACTTTTTATACGACATTAACTTTTAAAAAATTGTACCATAAAATATTTTTATTTTTAATTGAAGTACCCTATTATCATATAAAATATGATAAATTAAAAAACCCAAAAGATTATGTTTTATTTCTATGTTGTATAAAATCTTTTGCTGAATAATCTGTACTGAATTTTAATGCTAGATTTTTTTTTGTAAAAGAGTTTTTATATGTGTTGTATTTTGAGATTTTTTGTGTTGTATTTTTGTGTTGAATTATATGTACAAAAAGATTGTGTTTTAGGGCCAAAATCTACAACTCTTTTTATAATACTTAGGCTAAACCCACTTTGTAGTGTATCCCCCCCCCCCCTCCCCCCAATTATTTAATCCATTTTTAATAAAGTTTGTATTCATAATAGAGTATTTATTTGATATCAATCTTTATCTTATAAAGACGATCGGTGATTTTTTTTCCTACAGTAGTTTTTTAGGTTAAATATGTTTAGATGCATAACTAAACACAAAAGCAGCAATAGTTGGGCGGTTGGTTGTGTGCCTCATTAATTGGTTAATCCAGGTTAGAAACTAGGTAGTAGAGGTACATAAATCGGGTTTTTGTTAATATCCGGTTTCGGGTATAGAATCGGTTCCGGGTATGAAACTAGTTCTGGATATGATCGGGTATTAAGAGAAATTGGGTTGGGTTCGGGTATTGAAGAGAAAAGTCATACCTTATGTATCCGGGTAGAGTATAATCGGGTTCGGGTATAACTAGGTATTGAAACCGGGTATGAATCCAGGTATTAATACCTGATTTAAAAAAAATATGTTTTTTTATTTTACATAAAAATAAATGTGTTTAGAAATTAAATTTAGTTTGTAAAAGTAATTAAAAACAAATTACAATAACATAAATTCACTCAAATACAAATTATTTGTTTTATAATGAGCATTTAAAAAAAACTTAAATATAAAACTTGCAAAGTAAACATAAAAAATTATCTTCAAAATTCGGTATTCTACCGAGTATAGGGTATAACCGGGTTCGGGTATAGGATATGACCGGTTCCGGGTATTTTCGGGTATAAATCGGGTGCGGTTTTGGTTACGGGTATTGAGTTTAAAATTTATACCATATCCATACCCTATGGGTAGGGTCAGGTTCGATTACAGGTATACAATCCCTGGGTACAAAAATAACCAGTTTTAGGGTTTTTTTTATCAGTTTGTATGGGTTTTTTTTATCAGTTTGTATGGGTTTTTTTTACACCTCTACTAGATAGGGATCGATTTTTAGTCATTTTTTCTACCCAATCAAGCCTAATATTGGGTTTGGTTGTTATTTTAGGTTTAATTTTTAATGGTTTGTTTATATTATTAGTGAAGGGTCATGAATACTACATGGCCCTTCTTAATTTAATAATTTCTTTTTAAATCATTTTTTCCTTTTTTTAATAGAATAATAGATTTTAACAATTTCAACTATTAGCCATTTGTTGGCAACGATTCCAATTTAAAAAATAATTAGTGATGGTCTCATATTTTCACATATTGTAAACCAATTGATCTTTAATAAACCGAAAAAGATAAGGAAAAAGAAATTAAGGTTCGTATACTAAAGGTTCATTGGTTTACAATATGTTAAAAGATGAGACCACCACTAGTTATTTTTTAAGTTGACATCGTTGCCGGCTAACGGCTAGTAGTTGTGATTATTAAAATTCATTATCCTTTTTTTAATTATTATTTTTATTTATTATAAATTTAATATTTATTTATTTAATAATAACTTACATTTCTTAACCCGGGTCGCAATCCACCTTTTCAGCGTATGCAAGTAACAAAGGTGGTAAGCCATCCATATTGCTGGCTGATGTTCCCATCAATCCAGGTGGTATAGGAGGCGGAACAACCCGGGAAATAGAACTTTTTAGGCGGTTCATTATCATATTAAATAAGGACCGGGTTAATATTCCTTTTGATTCACGTGGTTGTGGTCCGGATGCGGGTTGTTAAGCCGAAGGTAAAACTGGAGGACGAGTTTTTTTCGAAGACGAAGGGTATGATGCAGAATTACTTTAAAGTTAGAATCATATTTAATTCCTTAATCATCGGGTATATTTTATTTATTTAGTTTATTCATGTATGTCTCTAAGGTTGTTAGGATCTAATATAAATAGTGGTCTTGGTTAAATGTTTATGATCAGTTTTTGAGTTTGATTATTGTAATATAAACCTTTGAGATTTCTTTGAACCATTTGGTTTCAAGTTTTTGAATGAATCATTATGTTTAAGTAATTTGATTGCACGCCAAAACTCCATCACTTCTAATCAAGCATTAGAAAAACCTGAGGAAGAATTCTATGAAGAGGTTCGGTATCTGTGTTTCTTTTGTTTTATTTAGTTTTTCCTTAATAAATGGTTAATTTCCTTTCTAAGATACATATGTAAATTTATTAACAAATAATCTAAGATACACTTGCGAGTGAAGCCAATTATTGTAGCTGCTTAACAGATGTCGGGTACAACATGTTCATGGCGTGCCCAACGAATGGCTAAGAAACTAATTTAACTATTACGACTTTGTTTCAACTTAAACCTCCATCAAACACATTAATAATACAATGTGTGTATGTAGTTTTGGCCATCATGGTCTAAACCATATAGCAATAATAGATGGTTTTTCTCACATACACCACTCGCATAAACAAATTTACTACTAGACACACGAAGTCATTGACCCATTATTATTCTGCCGCAACACGCTGTGGTAGCGTAATACAATTTTTGTTTTAAATTAATAAGCCTCAGCATTCTTCGTTGGCTGCTTATAATTATATGTCTAAGTAAAAAAAATGGGCTCATATTATTATTATAGGACCAGACTAAGCCTTTGGAATAATGTGTTAGTTGTTAACAATGGAAATTTGAATCTAATTGTCAAAGTCTACTTCAAAGTAAAGCTTCTCTTGAAATTATAGGTTTAAAATTTTAGAGGAAACATTACCTTTCAAATAAAAAAGGTGTTAGCAGCTTGAAAGTCATATAATTTAGTATTATGAACTTTAACTTGTATTTAGTAATGAATAGCCAAATAATCTTTTTTTTTAATTTGTTCTAGATAAATTTATGTAAGAGCATTCACAATAGTTTTTTTTTTTGTCGTTGTTTTGAAGGAGAGAGAAAAATGAGTTGGAGGTGAGATTAGATATTTATTCTTAAATAAAAACACCTAAAAACAAAATTTGTGAGAGCGACAAAGATAGAGAAAAAGGAGAAGGAATTTAGCTTTTTAGGGGGAAAGGAATTAATGTGAGTGGGCAAGAGAGTGAGTGAGGCAGCTGACACATCACTCGTTTTTAAGACCCTAAAAACAGTTCTATTGGTGGTGCTCCAAGTGTTATTAAGAAAGGAGATATCACATTTATTAATCTCAATGGAGCAATTTTAGTTTCATCCTCAACAATCCTTAGCTCTGAAAGAAACACTTATGTATATTTTAAGCCCGTTTCAAACAGTTTGATTGATATGACAGTTTCACTTGCTGCACTTGTTAGCAAGAAAATGTGACTCAAATTACGTCTTCAAAGTATACAACTTGAAAGTAACCCCCTTACATGCACACTTAGGAGGCTGACTTTGAAGAAAATATCTAATGAGTACTGACTGTAACCACAATTTAAAGTCAGAAATAGTGATCCAAAGTTACAAGTCAATAAAGATAAGTACAAGAAGATTTGATCAATGTTTCATGTTTTGGTTTTTCCAGTATTCATCTTCCCACATTTCGACTTGTCTTATCGCGCTTGTTCTGTTGTCTATGATAGATTTAATAGTTGCGGGATCATATGGCGGAGGCATAGTACATGGGATCACGCTTGTAGGGTACCACACGAGTGAATCCTCCATGAACCTCCTCCACTTTCCATCAGCAAAGCATACCATTGACTGTGAACATAGCTCAACTGCATTTGGAGGGAGGGTAGGTTTGAACTTCAAAAGCTTAGCGTATTCGGTCAGTAGATGTAACATGTAGTCATAAACGTACTCCATATTCATGTCCTCTTGAATGAACCGGCTTGACGCCTCACCAATCTCTTGAGCCTAGTGGGTTCAAGTGATTAAGGCATCATTGAAACAAAATAAATGCTTCTGCTTGCAAGGGCACGTAAGTACTAGAAGACACTTAAAATTATCATATTTGTTATAAGGAATGCAATCCTGCATTTTATATGTGAACTACCCTTAACAAAAAAAAATGAAAACAAACCTTTTGTAGAAGTAGTAGAATTTAGAAAATGGTTTGTCTCTACATCAGCAACCTTAAGAGATTTACACATGTCTACATCAGCAACTGGCGTTGCGACCAATGTGTTTTGCAAGCAAAATCACAACTTGATACTATCTGTCTCAAATTTCGATCACTTTTGTAGAATAGCAGTAAATATTACCTTGGAAGTGTGATTATTGCCCCACTCGACGGCAAATTTAAGAGATTTACACATCTCAGTGGACCGAATAGGCCAGAAATGCTGGAGCGGAGACATTCCTCTTGCAAAGAAAGTGTAGAAACGTGGGGTGATGTACAACGTAGGTGAATCACACGCCATAATGTATTTCTCACTTACAGACCATGACCATCCTTCTATTGTTAAAAGTTGATTCACAAGACACTGAATTGAGGTATGTATTTCTGTATGTTTCATTACAAGAAAGGTATAGAATTTATACATAAAGACCGTAATCTAAACATAGAAGACAGCTTGGTTTACGGCTGGATTTACAGCTGATTACCAGCTGTCTTCAATCCTGCTAATCTTAACAGCTGATTACTAGTTGTGTTTGACCCGGTAACTTGGGAGATGATGCTTGACTGATCCCGTAATCTTTTATTTTTCAACACTCCCCCTCAAGTTGAATAGTTGGATTTCCAAATTTCAACTTGCCCAAACAATCGCTGAAAATTTTCCCGTTAACTGCTTTTGTTAGAATGTCAGCAAGCTGATCCTTTGATCGAACGAATGGTAGTTCAATCGTTCCATCTTCCAATTTTTCTTTGATGAAGTTTCTATCAACCTCCACGTGTTTAGTTCGATCATGTTGTACTGGGTTTTCTGAAATCTGAATTGCAGCTTTATTATCACACATAATCTTACTTGTCTCTTTTGACGGAAAACCAATCTCAGCTAAGAGTCTCCGCATCCACATGGCTTCTGTTAAACCTCGAGCTATACCTCTAAATTCGGCTTCTGCACTTGAAAGAGCAACCACCTTTTGTTTTTTACTTCTCCAAGTAACAAGATTCCCTCCAACTAAAGTGAAGTAGCCTGTTGTTGATCTCCGATTTCCCTTATCCCCTGCCCAGTCTGCATCGGTATAGATTTGAATATTTTAGGTGTCCATGTGATTGAAACAGGACTCCATGACCCACTGTTCCTTTGAGATATCTAATAATTCTCCAAACTGCTTCCATATGTGACTGTTGAGGTTGGTGCATGAACTGACTTACTACCCCTACAGCATAGGCGATGTCTGGACGAGTGTGTGAGAGATATATTAGTTTTCCCACCAGCCGTTGGTATCTTTCTTTATTTGCTAATTTTGCTCCTTCTTCCATGTAAAGCTTTTGGTTTACACTCATAGGAGTATCTGCTGGTTTGCAATCGATCATTCCAATTTCTGCCAACAGGTCTAAGACATACTTCTTTTGACTAATGAAGATTCCTTGTTTCGACCTTAGTACTTCAATACCGAGGAAATACTTAAGTCTGCCCAAATCTTTCATTTCAAATTCAGCAAACAAGTTTTCCTTGAGTTTTACCATTTCTTCTTTATCGTTCCCTGTAATGATCATATCATCTACATAGATGATTAGGCAGGTTACGAATTTTCCTCTTTTTTTGAGAAACAGAGTATGATCGGCATTACTCTGTTTATATCCAAATTTTTTCATAGCTATCGTAAATCTGCCAAACCAAGCCCGGGGAGATTGCTTCAAACCATAAAGAGACTTCTTCAGACGGCAAACTTCTCCAGTTTTGAAATCTTTTGTGAATCCTGGAGGAGCATCCATAAATACCTCTTCGTCTAGGTCTCCGTGTAAAAAGGCATTTTTTACGTCAAACTGTTGAAGTGGCCATCCTTCATTTGCAGCTATCGAAAAAAGAACCCTGATTGTGTTCATTTTTGCAACCGGGGAGAATGTTTCAGCATAGTCAATCCCATATGTCTGGGTATACCCTTTTGCTACCAGTCGGGCTTTATATCTTTCAATTGTACCATCTGGTTTATACTTAACCGTATAGACCCAACGACACCCTACGGATTTCTTTCCCAATGGGAGAGTACACTTTTCCCAAGTATTGCTCTTGATTAGGGCATCCATTTCTGTTTTCATCGCTTCCTTCCAATGTTTAGACTTTAAGGCTTGATCCACGTTCGTAGGAGTTTCTTCGGAATAAACAGATGAGATAAATGCTTTGGCTTCTTTAGTGAAATTTCCATCGGCCACACTAGCTATAGGATAGCTAGATCTTCTTGGTTCTTTTTCGGGAGAATACCGTTTCGGAGGAACCCCTCTGTTTGTTCTAGGGGGTAACACATATCTTGATGGTGGTTCTCCTTGTCTGGATTCATCTGCCTGCAAATTTTCAGTTTGTTCTGTGGCAGTTTCATGGTTAGAAGTATTGGTATCCTCAGAGTCATTAGAAACTTCAAAAGTACCACCAGACTGAATAGGATGAGTATCACTTACCTCGGACACCAGGTTAGGAGGAACATTAGGACCGTCACTGAAATTGGACTCTGGTGACTCTGTGGTTGGTGACTCTGGTGACTCTGTGGTTGGTGACTCTGTTGTTGGTACATAGGGAACATATTCCAACCAGCTTAGTGTGTCTAAACATTCCTTCTCCCCCTGACCACTGAGTTGGGAATTGTAGTAATACTCGGTTTCAAGAAAGTCACAGTTTATTGTGGTGAACATATGACGTGTTTTTGGATTATAACATCTGTATCCTTTTTGATTCATTCCATACCCGACAAAGACACATTTTACAGCATAAGGGTCAAGTTTGGTTCGATCTGATTTAGGTATGTGAACAAAGGAAGTACATCCAAAGATTCGTGGTTGAAGAGTGAGAACTGAGGGTAGTTTGAAGAATTTTGAAAGGGTGTGTAACGGAGTGTTAAGCTTTAGGATTTTTGTTGGGAGTCGGTTGAGAAGATAGGTAGCAGTAGCAAGGGCTTCAGGCCAAAAATATTTCGGGACCTGGGATTCAATTAGGAGAGCTCGTGTCATTTCTAGCAAAATGCGATTTTTTCTTTCGGCGACACCGTTTTGTTCTGGGGTGTTTGGGCATGTAGTTTGGTGGATTATTCCCTTGTCTTGGAAAAAGGATTTAAACAAGGTATTAACAAACTCACCGCCATTATCAGATCGGAATATTTGGATGTTTGTTTGAAATTGGATTTGGATCATGGCGTAAAACATAGTGAATTTTTCAAATACTTCAGATTTGTTTTTCAAAAAATAGACCCAGGTCATTCGGGTACAATCATCAACGAATATCACAAAGTACCGAAGGTTTTGCCCCCCAAGAACTGGGGCAGGACCCCATACGTCAGAATGGATTAATGAAAACGGCAAAGCAGTCTTAGTGTTATTGGGTTTAAATGTCTTTCTATGGCTTTTTGCTAAAACACATGTTTCACAATGTGACATAGAATTAACTGGAAATAGTTTTGGAAATAAGATATGCGAATAACTTGTAGAGGGATGACCTAATCTTCGGTGCCATAGCCAAGCTTCCCGTTCCGATGTCCCATGAGTCAGCATCACAGCACCACTTTGAGTCACCTCATCCACATAGTACAACCCTTGATTTTCAGTGCCACGCCCAATGATCACTCCCGTCCTGATATCCTGTAAAATGCAAAACGTAGGGTACATTAGGACAATACAGTTGAGTTCCTTCGTGACATGGCTGATGGAAAGCAGCTTATGTGATAACGAAGGAACATAGAGGCAATTAGAGATTTTTATTGTGGGTGAAATCTCAATAGTTCCTCCCGATTTTACATCCATTATTCCTCCGTTTGCCGTTTGAATATGTGTTTTTTCTGGTTTGGTTGTTGAAATAATATCCGATAGCTCATAAGTCATTGTATCGGTCGCACCACAATCGAAAATCCATGTTTTTTGTTTTTTGTGATGTTTGTGGGCTATATTGGCATTTCCTTTATTTTCAGGGACTAAATGCACAATATTTGTTTCTTTATATGTTGTGTGTGACCGAGGGTTTTGTTGCGCCCCACACTTATTTTCAGGGACTATCTTCGCAATATTTGTTTCTTTATCATCTGTGTGTGACCTAGGGTTTGGTTGCACCCCAAACCCTTTACCTGTTGCAGTGTTATCTTCTTCTTCATCTCCTTTGGCCATTCCGCCGAACCCTGATCTGCTCCGGTTTTCATCTCTGGTGATATCTCGGCTGGTGCTAGATGACTTCCCCTTTTCCGTAGTCTTTGTGCCTTTCTTCTGACCATCGGACCACCATTCAGGATACCCAACGAGTTTGAAACATTGTTCCCGGGTATGTTTCGTCATACCACAATGGTCACATTTGAGATGAGTTTTGTCATCTCTGCTTACGGATCCAGTTCTTCTTCCGTCAAACCGTCGGAGCCCTTTCGATGCAAGTCCTGCCCCTTCTATTTCTGTGGCTATTAGACCTGCTGCGATGCCCTGTGCGTCATTGAGAGATGTTCCGAGAAGTTTTTGGTGAGCAGCCTCCTTGCGGACAGTGGCATATGCGGCTTCTGCAGTCGGAAGTGGTTCCGACCGGAGTATTTCCCTTTTTATGGGGTCATACTTCCGGTCAAGGGCATTTAAGAACTGGAAGAGTTTCTGCTCAGTTCGGATTCTGGAGTAGGTTTGAATATCCGTTGAACAAGTCATCGGATTCGGATCAATGCGGTCGATTTCTCCCCATATGCCTTGGAGGGTGATCCACAATTCTTCGAGAGAAGTATTGTTCTGTTTGATGTCATTTGCTTTGACATGAAGATTAAAGGTTTGGAGCTTGTCACGCCCACTGCTATATGTTATAGCCAGAGCATCCCACAGCGATTTTGCTGTCGGAAATTCGGTTAGATTGCTGACGAGGGTTGGTTCGATGTTTTGTATGAGCCATGAGAAGACGACTAGGTCGTCCTGTTCCCATTGCTCATATTCTTCATTGGTTTGGTTCGGTGGGTTGGTTAATAAATGGTTTAGAAGGATTTTTGATTTACCGCCTATGGCTACCCTCATCATCCGGGTCCATAAGGCATAATTCTGGCTGTTGAGCTTGAGGTTTATTTGAAGGTTATCTGACATTTTTGGGTTTCGGTTTTGTGGGTTGAGGCCATTCTTGAGCAGATTGGCGATTTGTATTGATAGATCTTCTCCCAAGTTACCGGCTTCGGCCATGGCAGCTTGGTTGAGAGGATGATTGGTTTGGATGAGCAAGGTAAATGATGAACAGGTCAAGAACGACACTGCTCTGATACCATGTTAAAAGTTGATTCACAAGACACTGAATTGAGGTATGTATTTCTGTATGTTTCATTACAAGAAAGGTATAGAATTTATACATAAAGACCGTAATCTAAACATAGAAGACAGCTTGGTTTACGGCTGGATTTACAGCTGATTACCAGCTGTCTTCAATCCTGCTAATCTTAACAGCTGATTACTAGTTGTGTTTGACCCGGTAACTTGGGAGATGATGCTTGACTGATCCCGTAATCTTTTATTTTTCAACATCTATGTATATTTTATACCTGTTCATTGATCATGAAGTTTGTCAAATATTAATATCCTGCATGTTAAGCTCTTTAACAATTCACTGCTATATATATATATATATATACCTGTAAGTACATTGATCTTCAATATTCGAATTCTTGTATCCGTGCACTGATTCATTAATCCAATCCTGTTTCATATGACCATCAAGTATTAAACTAAAGTGAAACTAATACCATTTAATTAATTAATGTGTGAGTGTAAAACAAATAAGCTAAAGCTTGGACCCTATCTAATGGGCAACCAATCTTTTAGGGCTTGACTGCATTCCACTATTACACTACGATCGCAACTCTCTCAACTATTCGTAGAGGAAGAATTGATATATATTTGTGTCAGTTTTGCAATCGATTTTTTATGAGAAATGTAGGAAGCCACTAAAATGTGACAATTATTTTTAGTGAGGACATAAATTTCCATATATAATTACGTATGAGGGTCAAATAATCACATAATATCATATACCAGGTTATATAACACATGCTAAATCATAAAATCATGTACTACCCGATTATATAAAGCATATAGTAGGTTACATGCCATTCATAAAAAAACGTAACATGTTAACTAATCACGTACCAAGTTACATAATCACGTAACATCTTAATAAAAAATAATAAACCAATAGCAGTACTCTACTGGATTTGATTTGAATCTTTTCACTGCTTAATCCAAAAATAAAAAAAACCGTTTCTACATGATCATCCCCTATATATATAGGGGAGGGTTTAAATGAGAATGCTAATATCGTGAGAAACGTAAGAACGAATGAAAAAATCACTAGAACTTAATCAAAAACAAGTGAAATTCAAAATTTCTTTTTACACTTGTCATTATTATTCGAATACAATTCTAGAAATTTAATTTAAACATTTAAATTTACGTGAATTCGGAAATAAAGAAAATTTACACATGTGTAAGTTTTCCATTTACACATGTGTAAATTTGTTGTATTTACACGTGTGTAAAAAATCTAATAAGAGTGATTTTGATAGGAGAAATGAATTATTTGATGTTGTAATTTTTTTTTGATGTTGTATTTTAATTAAAATGATAATTATATTAAAAAAATGGTTTTGATTGGTTTTCTCATTTGTTCTAACGGTTCTCGCAATATTTATCGTTCTCAAGATAACCCTCCCCTTTATCTTGAGAACTTTAAATATTGCGAGAACCGTGAAAACGAATGAAAAAACCAATTAAAATCATTTTTTTTAATACAATCATCATTTTAATTAAAATATAACATCAAAAAAAGAAATTACAACATCAAATAATTCATTTATTCTCTCAAAATCACTCTTATTAGACTTTTTACATATGTGTAAATATAACAAATTGACACATGTGTAAATGGTAAACTTATATATGTGCAAATTTTTTTATTTCTGAATTCACGTGAATTTAAATGTGTAAATTAAATTTCTAGAATTGTATTCGAATAATAATGACAAATATAAAAGAAATTTTTAATTTCACTTGTTTTTTATCAAGTTCTAGTGGTTTTTTTCATTTGTTCTCACGGTTCTCGCGATATCTAACGTTCTCATTTAAACCTTCCTATAATATATATATATATATATATATATATATATATATATATATATATATATATATATATTATTGCTTCCAACCTAGAAGTTCCGGTAGTGTCACAAATGGTTTGAGCAAGTTTGAAACCATTTGACCTATACTTTTATTATTTGAAGAGTTAAGGTTTATGGAGGTCACCCAAAGTATTAAACCTCTTTTATTAAAAACATTTGTATATCAAAATTACATTACATGCGACCCTTTTTGTTATTACAAAACAACATAAAAACAGATAACTTGATTTAATGTTAATGTCTTTAATTAAAAAAGTATAGTATTGTTATAGGTTTATATTTTTACTTGTTTGTAAAGTACAAAAGCAAATAATTACCTTTTTTAATCTGGTGGAATTTTATTAAAAAACTATCAAGATGGGTTAATGTCTTTAATTAAAGTATAGTATTTTTTAAGGTTTATATTTTTACTTAATATTGTACTTGTTTGAAAAGTACAAAAGCAAATAATAACCTTCTTTTAATCCGGTGGAATTTTATTAAAAAACTATCAAGATGCTAGCTCAAAATTACATAGGTGTTGTTTGTTTTTTAAAAGGCAAAATGTCTGCAGCTTGTAGATCATATTTGCAGAGATCTGTAGAAGAAGATGTGGACCAAACCTATGCAGTCTACAAGAATAAGACTGTTTGTTTTTAACGTATGTAAACTTATAAAATAAACTGATGATGGTGTGCGGACGGTGGTGATGGTGGACAGTGGTGCGGAACGGTGGTGGTGTTTAACCTGCTGCAGACCAACCTTAGAATATATTAGAAGTGGTTGGGCCAAGTCTGCACCAAGAAGAGCTTGCACATATGTTTTTTTATTGAAACATCTTAGAAAATCAAACAGTCTATAGATGGCAATGTCTGCGCGGCGCAGACAGAGGAGTCTGAGCAGATCTTTTTTTAGAAAAACAAACACCACCATAGTGATCACAAAGCCATTTAGGCCATGCAGAAATAAAAAGCCTTTTTTATATGGTCTACTTAAAAGTTGTAGCCTAATGATGCCAAGGTGTAATAAAAGATATCCTATTGTCAATGAAGTTGGGCTGTTACGGGTCCAAGGCCTATAGTGGACAAAAGATATATAGACTTATAAAAAGTATATACAGGCGTGTGCGTTAGGTGTTCTAAACAACTTTTTTCCGAACGACAATCTAACATTCTAACATACTCCTATTTTCCTAAATATTCTTATACGCCTATAAATGCATCTTGCCGGATATGAACTCTTCACCACGTACCATGTCTCTTAAAGGTAATTCATTTTAAAGAAATAATTACCTGCAGTACCGGTCTTGGGGGTGGGACGAGTGGGCGACGGCCCATGGGCCGCTCTCCCTGAGGGCCAGGATTTATTTTGTTAAAATTATATTTTATACTTTGTTAAACAGTTAAACTTATTAATTTATTTAAAGTCCATTAAATATAAAAACTCATAATTAATTAAGTCCATTACTCTTTTTTACTCATGAATAATTAGTACTAAAGTTTAAACCCATTTAAAAATGGTTCAATATAGACCCCTTTTTTTCTCTATTCGCCCTGCGTTAAAAATTTTCAAGTATCCTTAAGCATGGCTTTGATTACCTGGGTAAACAAATGAGTATCCCAGTCAACATTATGAGTGTTGTTAACGTTGCACTTGACAAGGCCAGCCCTAACAGGGGAGACAGTAGGGTTACCCCTCCAATAAGCGAAAGGTACTCTGTCCTTCCAATTTACTCTCTTGTTACCTTCTTTAATATCCTTCAATGTCATTTCCCACGGCTTCAATTTGACTTTGGCCTATCACATGCAATATAAATAAACTTAAATAAAAACAATTAGTTATCACTCAAAAAATTACACAACCTGAATTTGTTGTCGTAAATCTGAATTTCTTTCCATTTTATTCGTTGAATATTAATAATTTAAAATTATAAATTAAAACGAAAATACAAATGTATATAAAATAGTTACGTCTATATTGTAAAAGTTGATGTTAATATCTTTTTATGTTTTTAAATTTAAACATAAAATACTGAGTTAAGTTATGACATTAAAAACACTTTGATAAAATATAAAAAAAGGGTTAAACGGGTAAACCTTAGCGCAACTTGTTTAGTTGAATGTTTACAAGTTCAACTCGGGCCCGTGTCTATTTAGACTGAATCAAAACCCGCAACTGTTGTGCTAGGTTCTTATTATGTTTTCATTTTGCGTCATAAGATCAAATTCACACCTTACTTTGGTGTTATGGGTTAAATAGGTTGACAAGTCAAAAGTAATTAGATCATAACCTTAAATTGTAATTTTTAAATTTATAGTGGTTTCTCTCTTAGAATAGAATAACTTGATCACATACTCAGATGAATAGATATGTATTTTTACTTGTATAATATTAGAATATGCATGAATACATATGCATTCATAAGGTGTAAATCTTTTAAGCAAATTATCCAAACCTTTATTATATAACAGCTTCTACGTTAAAAATACATTTACATTCTCACCAATATATCTTTAAAAAAAGATATACAAGTTTTAATGTACAACACCAGCAATTATATTTCATTCTTTTAACTTTGTTTCAATTTTCTTTTTAATACCAGTTTTTAAGGGTTTATCGAACGAAAATGTAACCAACTTCACTCATGTTTACGCTACTTTTAGCGACGAATAATTAGCGACAGATACCAGTCGTTGATCACTAGTGGATAAAACAAACCATAAAATATGTACGTCGGTAATCACTCGGTGATTAGCAATGGATCAGCAAGAGGACAGTGTCGGTATCAGTAGGGTGTCGGTGAACTATTTACCCACAGCCAGTCAGCCACGCCATGTGTTCCTGACCTATGATGCACAGAAACGGCAAGGAGCTGCCGTCTCCCGTCCCGGGGACTGCATGGGGACGGAAACGGGACGGGTACGCCTTGGAAACGTCCCCGGCGATTAGGAAACGTGGAGGAAACGGTCCTGCTCAGGGGACGGCAACGAAACGGCAATCCGAAACGTTTCAAGCGCGTTTCCCGGTTAAATTTTCGATTTTTAAAAAAAAAAGATATTAATTCCATTTATAAAACATAGCCAATCCAAGTCCTTTATACGTAAACGCTTAAACCCTACGTCCTTTCAGTTTCATACGGCGATCTTCACTTCTCATATTCGAATTTTCTTCATAAACTCTTCTCTTCTCCCATTCGAACTCCATAAAGCAAAGTCATGGCATCTAATGAAGAAACACAAGGATCATCATCATCTATAGATGAACCTCCATTGTGGGATTATGTGGAAAAACAAGAAAAGCAAGGTTCGGGAGGAACTTGGAAATTCAAGTGCAAAGTATGTGGCGAAAATCGACAAGGATCATATTCCAGAGTTAGATCACACTTGCTCGGTATAAAAGGTAATGCAAACGTGTTACTTTAGTTTTTTTTTTTGTATTTTATGCCGTTTCACACTTGCGCCATGCCGTTTCTGTGCTACAAGTGCAGAACTCTACAGGTGATCACTGATCGATGATCATATGTCAATGCAGGCTATCTGAGGCGCGTTAGATGCACTGAGGCGCGTAGACCGCCGCCTTAGGTGCATTGAGGCGAGCAGGCCTTTCTGTGCTACAAATGCAGTACTCTACAGGTGATCAGTGATCACTGATCAATGATCATATGTCAATGCAGGCTATCTGATGCGCGTTAGATGCACTGAGGCGCGTAGACCGCCGCCTTAGGTGCATTGAGGCGCGCATACTGCCGCTTTTTTTAGGTTGAGGCGCGCCTAAAACATGTAGATGACTAGATGAACCGTAGAAGACAGAAGTTAGAAAGATAACTTAACTGATAAAAGATGTAAAATATAATCTTTCAAAGATACCAAAAACAGAAAATAACTTAACTGAAAGAATTAGAAGACAGAAGTTACAAGAAAAAAAAAACAAATCATATAAAAACCTTATTTATAGCTATATTTTGGATACAAATGAGCACAAACTAATGCTTCATTATTCGTTATTGTTGATTTGTATAAAAGGTAATGGGATTGCTATCTGCAAGAAAGCAACACAGAGTGATAAAGTTGCAATGAAAAAGTTAGAAGATGCATATGAAGAGAGAAAAAACAATTCAAAAGCGAAAGAAGTCGGGTTGCCATGTGAAGCTGACAATCCCTTAAAGAGGAGAAAACCCGCTTCAAATCCTATTCAAAAAGCTTTTGGTGTTGAAATAAGGGACCAACTTGATGAGGAGATAGCAAGGATGTTCTATACTGGAGGTATACCTTTCAATTTTGCAAGAAACCCGCACTACCAAAGGGCTTTTAAGTTTGCTGCAGAGAACAAAATTGAAGGGTATGTACCTCCTAACTATAATAGGCTTAGAACAACCATGCTACAAAAGGAAAAGGAGAATGTGCACAAGTTATTGGAACCGATTAGGCTATCATGGAAAGAGAAAGGTGTGTCTATTGTTAGTGATGGTTGGTCAGATCCTACACGAAAGCCTTTAATCAACTTCATGGCTACCTCAACTAATGGACCTTTATTTCTAAAGGCGGTTAATTGTTTTGGAGAATTCAAAGATAAGTTTTTTATTGCTAATCTGATGAAAGAAGTTATCAACGAGATTGATCATGAAAATGTTGTGCAAATCATCACCGACAATGCATCAGTTTGCAAGGCGGCTGGAGAGATTGTCACGAGTGAGTTTACTAACATCTACTGGACACCATGCGTGGTACATACGCTTAATCTAGCGTTGAAGAATATATGTTCTCCAAGGAGTGTGGAAACCAATCAACTTACATATGATGAATGCAAATGGATAACAGAAGTTCACATGGACGCGGTTGCAATAAAAAACTTTATCATGAACCACAACATGAGACTGTCTATTTTAAGCAAGTTTACTCCTCTTCGATTGCTTTCGGTTGCTGATACTCGTTTTGCTTCAATAGTTGTGATGCTTAAGAGATTCAAACTTGTCAAACAGGGTCTACAAGCTATGGTCATAAATGATGAATGGGCTTCTTATAGAGAGGATGACACGGTGAAAGCTAACTCTGTTAAAGAGAAGATTTTGGATGACGATTGGTGGGATAAAGTATCATACATTCTCAGTTTTACTAAACCAATATATGATATGATCAGAGTATGTGACACCGACAAACCATGTCTTCATTCCGTATATGAGATGTGGGATTCAATGATTGAGAAGGTGAAGGCCGAGATTTACAAGAAAGAAAAACGTCCCTTATCTACTCGTAGTATCTTTTATGATGTTGTGTATCAAGTATTAGTGGCTCGGTGGTCGAAGAATAACACTCCTCTACATTGTTTAGCACACTCTTTAAATCCAAGGTATATGATTTAATTTTACATGATTGGTTTCTATTATGTATTTATATTTTTACTTTTAAATGTTGTAGATATTATAGTGACGCATGGTTACTTGAGAATAGTGAAAGAGTCCCTCCTCATAGGGATGGAGAAATTTCACAACAGAGGCGGACTTGTTTTAAGAGATTGTTTCCTAATGATGATGAGCATGATAGAGTCTTGGATGAGTATGCTTTGTTTTCAATGAAGGTTGGTCCTTTTGAAGATTTAACATGTATTACAAAGATGGATACTATGGAACCCAAGTCATGGTGGGCTAACTTTGGTGCTCAAACCCCTCTTCTCCAAAGTTTAGCTTTTAAATTACTTGGACAACCAAGTTCGTCTTCGTGTGCTGAGCGAAATTGGAGCACCTATGCTTTTATCCACTCGCTTAGGAGGAACAAATTGACTACAAGTCGTGCTCAAGACTTGGTTTACGTCCACAACAATCTTCGGCTTTTGTCTAGGGCGCCAGACGATGTTGTAAATATGTGGGATGTGGGTGGAGATGCTTTTGACTCGATGGAAGATGTAGGATATTTGGAGTTTGCTGATCTTTCATTAGATGAACCGGAACTTGAAAGCGATTTGCTTGTTAATGTTTGATTAGATTAGTAAGATATGGAATTTTTTAGCTTTACATCAATATATAGCTAATTTGAGTTTTTGTGTTACATTATCTTTGATATATATTTATTTTTTTATATGTTTTTTTTTCCGTACCCGTCCCGTCCCCGCTTCTTAAATTTTTTAGTTTTGCCGTTTCCCGTACCCGTCCCCGTACCCGTACCCCGTCCCCGTACCCGTCCCAGTGCAACCTAGTTCCTGACGCAACTTCACCAACGAAGAGGGATAACCGTCGGATATTTCCATCGCTAAGAGCCAACTGTCTTCTAGTGTAACAAGTTAATATAAACTAATTTTGAAGAAAAAAACAAAAAGAAAAGGATTATAATTAATTTAAGATGGTTTTTAATTTGTCAAAAAAAGGTTAACTATAACTTTTTGAAACCATTACATCATAAATAAATAATGTTAAGCAACCAAACTGATCGAATAGTTGGTGCCTTTTATTATTACTTCATCTAATTATAATTCAAGTTATGAATTTAGTTAGTCAATTTCTTATAATATTATCACTGTTTATTAATAGACCCAATATTGTTTTATAACCTTAACACTGTTTATTAATAGACCCTATATTGTTGAAAAAATACAAGTGAAAAGAGCCAAAAAGTAATAGAGAGATTAGATCATAGTTACGTACGTACCATCCCCAAAAAGACCAATCGGGTGTGACAATATCCAAGCTCCATGGGTCAGAACAATACTTGAACAAAGGTGGAGGCCCAGGGTTGGGCCTTCTAAAGTACTGTTTTATGTTGAACACTGGTCGATCATCACAATCAAACATAAGTTCTAGATCAGGAATCCAACCGGGGTACAACCTTAGCAATTGTTGGAACCCCCATAGTGTAAACAAATCTCGAGTTTGAATTGATTTTCTAAAGGTTTCGACATAAGCTTTTCCATCGAGGATTATTAGTCTGAAATGTGCACTTCGTTTCGCTACCTCTACCATGTCTCTTGTGATCCTCGTCCCTCTCCAGTGTCGTAGATCTTCGTGGATCCAACGAAAGTACTCAGGACATGTGTTGAATGATGAATGGTCTAGATTTCCGTGCGTCGTTGGGTAGTTGTTGGGGCATGATAGTGTTTGATTCCAGGCTAAACATTCAAGAGGGAAATCATGAACCTCTTTTGTCTGAAATTTTAGGATGAGTTGGCCTGAAAACATATACTAGATGCACAATGAAGAATAATAGTTAGATTAGTGAAAAAAAAAACTAACAAATAGTTACATAAAAGGCATTGTGATAAGCAAGATGTGCATGAATATGATCATTGAACTTTGATCTCTTGACACCTCATATTAGAATTTTAACGTTTGTAAAGCATCCGGTTAAGGTGAGTAAAAACCGATTAACCAAACCATAACAAAATAAAAACGTTTCATAATAATAACAAACGGTTCGGTATTGTTTCTTTTGAAAATCGAAAGTTACACTTCGGTTTTGGTCCGTGCTCTAAAACTGAACAGTATTAAACCGAACTTTTTTGAATGTATGTTATTTGATTATTTTGTCTATATTCATTATTTTAGCCAAGAGTTTCATGCTAAAATTCATTAATAGAAGAATAACAGAAAAATTAGGCCTTTTCTAGTCTCAAAAAATAATTTTTTTGGTCATTTTTTTATCAAACATTTCAAACCCAAATATGAAACCCAAACCGACCTATGTCCAAACGGAACCCATACTATGCCGAAAACCAAATGGTTTTCTATAAATGAAACTTCATTTTGGTTCAGTTTAAACCCAAAAACAACCCATATATACAAACCCTTTAATAAGAGTCATTAGACTGTTACCACCAATGATTGCTAAACAAATACTACATGACACGAACGCGACATCTTTCCGGTGAAAACACAATAATTTTGTAATGGAAGTTACGGAGGTTCAATGGAAACTTACAAGGTTTAGCCAACACGTGACCATCATGAACATGAAACCAAGAACAAAGACCGCAACTAGAACCAACAACTTTGTTATGGCATTATTTTGATGACCGATTGATGGCCTTAACCGGTTTATGCTCTTACACTTATCCTTATACAAATCTTTCATATTTCTAAGTTAAGTGAATATATTCTCACTCTACGTATTCACATTGTATCACGTTTAAATGGGGTTGGGGTGGGTGTAGGAGTAGTGGGTATCATGTTTAAGGCCATGGAGTTGCATGTAAAAAGAAGTATGTCCTTGGACTAATGATAAGGGACAACTTTAAGCACCTCATTTATTAGGACTCGTACCTTGGATTAAATTTGTACCATAGAGTTTCAGTGCTTTGGTAAAAATATAAATATTCAATGTGAAGAGAGAACGGTTAAAGGTGATCCATCAAACTAAACAAAGTTAGAAATAAATCATAAAAGTTACTTTTTCGTCGAAACTTTTTCTTAGTATACGCAAAAGTTCTAATGTATTTAGTTTTCCAAAGTGACATCTCAGCTAATTATAACTACGTATATTACAAGTTATTAAAATAAGAGAAAGGATCATGTAAAATGTATAAGATAAAAGCCGAAGCATACCTGGAAAAGAGAAAGTAACAAGTGTCACTGAAAGGAAACGTAATTTTATTTTTTTTCAAGTGAACTATTTTTTTATTGATTTTTGAGTAAACTTTCGTTTTATTCCCTATGGTTTGATGTTTTAACGGTTTTGTCCTAATCCTTTAAAAATAGTCATTTTACTCCTTGATTTATGTAACTTATCTCTATTACACTCCCTGCCCTAAACGGCGTCCATTTTAAACGTTAAAATTTGTCATGTGCATAACATGTGAGGGGCAAATCTGTCATTTCCTAACCCATCTTTAAAAATCCTCTTTTTAAACCCTAATAAGCCTTATCTTCTTCTTCCTTCCAACATCACCCCAGATCTCATAACAAAATCTTCAATGGCAGACATCAATTGTGCTTGTGGAGCTCCAATCACATGTGTTACTTCTTGGACCGGAGCTAATCGTTGTTCGAATCGACGACTTTCGGATTGAATCGGTGAATTTCACTTTGTTTCGGACGTATCTGAAGCACAATATGAATGATGCATAATCATACATCCCAAATCACAGATCTGAAGCACAACATCGTTTCACTTAAGCACGGGTGTAATACGCGACACTTTGATGAGTTTTAGAACTGAGATCCTGATTGGATTTAGTGTTGTTTTCGGTTCAGAATGGTGTATTAAAAATTCTTCAGCATATCAGATCTGTATTAGATAATACATCTGAAGTTGTTATGTGGTGTAAATTGAAGAGAGATTTGAAGTTGCAGTGGTATTTCACGTCTTCATATTCATGTATCATACGCAAATCTGAATCTGAGTTGTTCTTAAAACGAATCCGAGTTGCTAGTACCATCATCGTATCAAAGTTGTTCAGATTCAGAATGGATCTCACTTTATTCGAGCATCTTGTCAAAGTTCAGATCTGGATAGTTGTTTGAGAAATAGATTTTAGATCATGAAATTGGATTGTGAATATGTGTAGACTGAATCACACAATTTGTTATGAGATTTGGGGTGATGTTGGAAGGAAGAAAAAGATAGGTTTTAAAAAGGGGATTTTAAAGATGGGTTAGGAAATGACAGATTTGCCCCTCACATGTTATGCACATGACAAATTTTAACGTTTAAAATGGACGCCATTTGGGGCGGGAAGTGTAATAGAGATAAGTTACATAGATCAAGGAGTAAAATGGCTATTTTTAAAGGATTGGGGCAAAACTGTTAAAATGACCAAACCACATGGAGCAAAACGGAAGTTTGCTCTTGATTTTTAAATAGTTATAACTATTTCATATGTTAATATTTTTTTTAAAACATTATATTGTATCAACATGTATTTTATTCTCTTTAATTCAGGCAGCCCATTATTATAGTTTTCATAAAAAAAATTACAGCATTTTAAATACTCATTACGTGATTACGTGATTTTGAATACTTAGTACCACTGCGTCATTTTGAATACCCAATACATGACTACGTGATTTTTAATACTCATTACGTTATTACACATTCAACATAAATCATTAGGTGATTACACATTTAATATAAATCCATTAAGTCATTACACATTCAATATGATTTGTTACAGTGGCAAAGCTTGAGATTTCCGACTGAGGGGCCGAAAGTCACCGGACCTAAAAATTTCTGTAAAACCGGGGGGTTGAAACGTATATACCCAAAAATTTCTATACGAAAACTACATACTCTTCACTATTAGGCGAAAAGTTCGGGGGGTCGGCCGCCCCCTCCCGCCCCTTAAAAGCTTTGCCCATGATTTGTTATACTAATACTATTACAATTATGCTTATTACGTCATTACACATTCAATAATAAGAACTTAATTGTTTATGTTTTATTATGTGATTAAATTTTTAATATAAGGCATTATGTGGCTATTATATTTATAGGTTGATTTGGCTAATATTTTGTATATAATTTATCCTTAATACGTGATTATACCTGAAATATTAAGTATTCCATATGAAATATTACGTATTACATGTTTTGTTTTTATGTAATTGTGTAGTCACTCAGTGTGGGTTTCACATAAATACTATAATGATATCACATAATCACGAAATGGGTTTTCAAAATCACAGTCACGTAATAATACATAGTCAACTATTGTTATGTAATTACGAAATCACTTAATGAGGTTTCATATAAAATACTATAATAAAATCACGTAATCACGTAACGGGTATTCAAAATCATGTAGTCACATACTGGGTATTTGAAATCACATAATCACGTAATGGGTACTCAAAATCCTGTAAAAAAATTATAAGAAAACTATAGCAATAGCCTACTGAAATTAAAGAGAATGAAATGCTCGTTAATTTTAAAAAATATTAATGCATAAAAAAGTTATAACCGTTTGAAAATCAATGGGGAAGGAGTTCAGGTGAGAAATGACCAGAATACCCTTTCTCTATTTGTTTTTTAAATTGTTTGTATTTACCAAAATGTCACCGTCTAATTTTTAAGCCATTGGTCTTGAAAGATCAATAGATGAATTCCCTCATACACTTTGTACGTTTTCATTATCTTGTATTTGATACTCTACCATTAAAATAAATAATTAAATAGTCATACATGGTCTAAGCTTGTGACATTTTAGTAGAAGCTAAAGGGGTCTTATATAAATTACATTATTTATATACATACCAAACATATTTAGTTGTATATACACCATGTTTAATAGTTAAATGTTTTTAGTGTATAGTTTAGACTACGATATCAAAATGGACTCTGAGTTTAGGTCATTTTTTGTCATTTTAGTCAAAAAAAAGAAACTTTTTGTATCTGGATCCCTCGTTTTCATTTTTGTTGACATTTCCATCCAAATGACAAACTC
The DNA here is from genome assembly GCA_947069175.1 of Scalesia atractyloides. Lineage (NCBI taxonomy): Eukaryota > Viridiplantae > Streptophyta > Magnoliopsida > Asterales > Asteraceae > Scalesia > Scalesia atractyloides. Next base: position 13,332,826 of record CAMTDV010000007.1, on the reverse strand, counting down.
AATTAAAATGTATCGTTAACTTCCATGGACGATTTGGACAATTCTTAAACCTCATGGACGATTTTGGCATTTTGCCATATATTCTTTTTTTTATTTTTATAAATTTTATAAATAAAAATAATATAAAAAAAGTATGTATACATATACACACGTTTATATATTTACACACCTATTTTTTACTTTTCAATAAAAAAAATAATAATAGATTAATGATGTCTGGTACAACAAGTAAGACGAGTGGTACTGATATTTGGTATGACGGTTGATGATGGAAGACGATGTACGAGTGCCGAGATAGAGGGGGTGGTTATGGCGGCGTTGTGGAGTTGGAGAAGATGAAAAGTGTGTATGGTGTGTGTATACAATGACGGAGCTTGAACGAAAACTCAACGGGGGTCGGACTCTCAAAATCTAAATCGGTGTGGGCGAACTCTCAAAATCCAAATCGGTGGGGCGGACTCTTAAACATATCCAATATTTTACACTACAAAAAAATCAAATATTTTTGGTAAAATTATCACCACAAGTGAAAAATCGGTGGAGACCGGGCTACCCCTGGCCTCATTAAAGCTTCGCCAATGTATGTGTATATATTAAATTACAAACATGTGTGTATACTTACATATGTTATGGTTAATTTTTATTTTTTATTTTAAAGGTAAAAAAGAAAATTAAAAATAATGTGTATATACAAATTTGTGTGTATATATATATTTATAATTGTTTTTTATCCAAAGATAAAAAATTAAAATAATAAAAGAATATATGGGTAAATTGCCAAAATTGTTTCAGGGGTTTGAAAATTGCTAAAATTATCATAACTTAAGAATATATTTTAACTGAGTTAGTGATTTAGATGAAAATAGCAACAAACTAAAACCTCACAGATACATATATAAAATGTTTCATTTTTAGAAGAGAGTGACAACAATGAACTAAAACAAATATGAACTAAAGTCAAGAGACTTTTTAACATTTTACTCAATAGTTTAATATAAAGTAAGACTAACTTTTTATAATGTGACAATTCTATAGTAAATGTTATAATAATTAATGAATGTGGTATATGCTTTAATATATTGATGTATAAGTGTTATAGTAAAAGATTTTATAATAAAAATGAGACTCTTAAGAAAAAACGCATTGAACCCTAAATTTTAATTATTTCTTTGATCTAAGTATGACCAGACACGCAGGTCGTGTTAGATAACGGTCAAAACAAGTAAGTAATTTTACTACTGACTTTGTTTTGGTCAATAATTGTGCAACCATTAAATTTTAATTTATCAATACAAATTTTGGTCGCTTTTGCTCATTTTATAGTTGTGTAAAATGATGGGGTCAAATGAGTTGTAAAAACGTATCAATTTGATTTTGGTCAAATAGGGTTCTGATCAAAATGTGGCTGGGTTTAAAAGCTTTGTTTTTGGAAAAGAGAAAGAAATCATAGCAACATATGTCCACTAACTATTTTCTATGGCACCTAGTGGTGTTGCGGTGATGTTGGTGGTGGCGAATATGACGATGATGGTGGTGTGTGGTGACGATGGACGCTGGAAAAGCAAGAACAAATTAAATAAGTTAGCAAGAAATTTGATGAACACAACATGTTAACCGAAGAATGAAAAGCAAAATCGATAGCAAGATGAGAAGCAAGAAAAGCAAGATCGATAGCGAGCGAGAACAAAGCAAGAAACCTCAAGAATGATAGTAAGAAAGCAAGCAAGAAAAGACTCAAGAAGGATCGTGGTTCAATCGGGTAAGAGAGAAAGAGAAACATGATCGAGTTAGGATTAAAGGGGAATATTGGAAGTTAATCCTAATTGGTTTGAATGTGAAAGAATGAAGAAAGTTAAAAGAGGGTGAATCGTAAAAAAAGTCTAGGGATATGTTTATTAGTTTATATTAGATAGGCTTATTCAATTGTTTTAATTAATTATTTAAAGGGCTTGAGTTATAGCAGGTTAAGGATTCAGTCTAATTTAAACAGGGTTTATGTAACCGGATTTATTGTGCAAGTTTATTGAATAAGTGGAAAGAGCCGTGATTTTGGTTTTTATAGCAAAAACCCGATTGTTTATGTATGTGCATCGTATTTGTGCGAACAATTAATACCAGAACTAGGAGGGTTTGCGAGTTGTTTTCGAGAAAGCTAACCAAACTAACTGATTCAAACTAATAACTAACATTAAGGTTTTATTTTCTTTAAAACCGAATATTATAGTTCAGTTTCGGTTATGCCTCGCTCCAAAACCAAACCGAACTATAAAACTAAACTTGGCTAAATGTTTCCTATTGAATTTTGGCCTACATTCTTGATTTTGGCCAAAAAAATTTCATGCCCAAATTAATAATAGAAGGTTACAGAAAAAACACCTCTTCAAGCCTTTTCCTTTATTTTGGGCCAATATTCTTTGGCTGAGACATTTTAGACCCAAATGTAAAATCGAAAATTGGCTACGGGCCAATTTTTTAGGCTCAAACATTTTAGACGTGTAAAACCGAAAACCAACTCATTACCAAACCTATATGAAAGACCGAAATATTAATAGTTTTTTAAAACCGAAACTTCGGCTTTGGTTCGGTTTTAGCCCAAAACCGACCCATAACACCCCTAATAAGAGCTATAAGAATACTACCGACGATGATTTTTTTTAAAAAAAAAAACTACATGACACGCATGCATCATCTCACAAGTGAAAACACAACAATTTCATAGAGAAAGTTAAGGGGTTCAATGAAAACTTACAAGGTTTAGCCAACATGCGACCATCATGAACATGAAACCAAAAACAAAGACTGCAACTAGAACCAACAACGGTGTTATAGCATTATTATGACGACCGATTGATGGCCGAGTCCAGTTTATACTCTTACACTTATCTTTATACAAATCTTTCATATTTCAAGGTTAGTGAATATATTCTCACTCACTCTATATATTCACAATGAATCTCTTTTAAATGGGTTGGGGGTGGGGGTGGGGATGGGAATAGGGGGTATCATGTTTAAGGCCATGGAATTACATGTTTAATTATGTGCGGATATGGATAAAAATGTGACTAAAACATTGAAAAATCCTCAGATCTTATACTTGCACCTCATGCGGTAGAACTTATTACCTAACATTAAAACGTGTACCATAGAGTTTCAAAGTGTAATACAAATATCATGTGAAGCCATATTAGAAAATGGTTAAAGGTGACTAATAAAGTTAGAAAATAAATTAAAAAAGCTACTTTTTATTATTCTTTTCTTTTTATACGCAAAAGTTCTAATCTATTATATACTCTAACGTGAAATCATATCTCAGCTAATTATTGCTAACGTAAACTGCAAGTTAATAAAATAAATGATTAAAAAGTTGTACATGGTTTAAGCTCAAGACATATATTTGAAGCTACAGAGTCTTATATAAATCATAACGTTTCAAGAATTTTGTATAACCGCATTTTATGTAGATCTTATTATAAAATATAGGCCAAGGATCAAATAGGAAATTTGATCTTTGTAGGAAGTCTACGAAGGCATCTTGGTTTTACATGTGACAAAGTAGAAAAATAAGAGGAATGGTATTTTAGTCATTGTTACACCAAAACATCTTCAATCTATTCTCATATGATTCGAACGAATGTGGATCGCCGGTTATTTAGATCTTTTAATCTTCCAAAAAGGCTTAATAAACATAGATCTGAAGGGTTTTGAAACAGAAATCAAGTGTGGATCTAGTGAAAAACCCAGATCTATAAATTTGGGTAAAGAAGAATGACAAGATGTGGTTCGTTGCTGGCCTCACGGTGGGTGTCAATGAAGAAACATGGAATCACCGCTGGAGTGATTTGAAGCGCTTTATATAAGAGACCGAGAATCACATCTTGTTCTTTCTCTTGAACCTAGATCTACAATGGAGAAGAAAGAAAAGTGATGATATAGAGATGGTTGGTAGAGGAAGAAACCCCTATTTCCAGCTACAAAAAGTGTGACGGCTCCATATCTTATGCCCTAATAATGAGATAACACCTCTTTATATAGGAGACATGGGCCTCCCCTAACCTCAATGGGTCAGGCCCAGTTAATGGTTATTTCTACAAACCCCTTGCCCAGTGTAGTGTAAACTACATCACGTTGGGCCTCGCAGTTGGGTTAGTAAGCGATGATAATAAATACTATAATAAAATGCGATAAGTAATGCCCGACCATTTAGGCCGGGTCAAATACCATACCTCATTAAAACCTGGTTTAATTTGATACAATTTCTCACTTTTTCGCGTGATTTTTAAGCAAATTACTCGATTCGTTCAATTTAATCATTGATAAGTGTTTTTAATATTCGAATTTGGCTATCGTTGAAAAATCCGAAGAAATCGGCTTCGATCTATGTAATTTTGTTTGATTTTGAATGGATTTTGATAAAATTAGGGTTTGATTGATTGATTTGTTTCAATAGGAGTTGTAATTGATAAGGTGGGCAGTTTGTTATTAATTTTGATTCTGATTGGTGAATTATCGAACATCCAAAACCCAAATGTCTAATTCACGAATATGTTTCCTTGTTTTATTGCATGAAGTGGGTTAATTGGTTTTAAACAACCTAGTTATGATATGAGTTAAATAGTAGGGAATGAAGTTTGTGACAAATAGAAAAGAATAGCAAACTTGAGAGACTAAATTTGGTCAAATGAATTTAAGTTTTATTAAATACATGAACTCCAATATGTGTGTGTGGTGGTGTCGTGAATAGAAAGAAAAAGATGGGAAATCCTATCAAGAACAAGATGCAATCCAACCCAAATCAAGGTCCAAGTCGAATGGAAAACATTGCATGATGGAAGATTTCTCACAATCTAGCCCGAACTAAAATGTGGTGAGTAGCAGATTTTAATTTAGTTATCTTGCAGTAAGGGTTTGTGATAATCTTTGATTTCGTATGAAATTAAGCACGAGGATGTGTTAGAATCACCAAATAGAACTTAAATTTTGAATGATTTTGAGTAATTTGATGTTTGGAGGTGAACCCCGTCATTGGTGGTGAAGATGGTGAGATGGGTGTGTCACCCATGTCCAATCCTTGTTCAAATCTTGATGTGTTATGTTGTATGTCACACCCCAACCGATGACGGAAACATCGGAGTGAGACGAAATAGATTGCTCATCAGACATAACACTATTTGCGACAATAATTAGATAAACCAAATTTCTTTTCATAATAAATGTCAAGTACAACAAGAAATCAAATACAACAACAAAATTCTTAGTATTCTAGATATGTTTCTAAGCCATCCCTGCTAGTTCCATCATGATCAACATCTCTAACCTGCAACATGTTAAAAGTATAGTTCAATACGACAAGTATTAGCGAGTACACAAGTTTGAAATACATAGCATAAGTATAAACGAATTTACTCAATCCACAAGGCAATTGTATACAAGGTAAGCTAGCATGCAACACTAACTGTTAAACCCAAGTGTCCGCAAGTATGAATGTGTCCCTCGTCACACGAAGTAACGAGACTAAAGTATGAATGTAACAAGAATATATCAGCTTTGAGACTTAAATACCCCGACGGGTGGTGTGCTACTCCTATACCGCTATATATGTTTAGTTGGGGCTAGCTAAGTTAATGACAATAGCATGAATGAATTTAGCATATACCAAGGCATAACAAGAAGCATGTATGAATGATTGAGTGTATAAAGCATGTAGTGTGTGTATTTGTGTGATTTTGTATGTTAACATGTTACAACCCAAATTGTGTAAAAAGGAAATGGGTCAAGTGTACTCACGGTTTTGCAAGCTTCCACTTGTTAGTCCCGTGAAGAGTTTGGAGGATGGAAGAGGCACCGAGTTATCCTACAAGAGGAAAAATGGGTTGGTAAGCATTCGAATGATAACGGAGGATTAGGAATTAAAATACAATAAAGTAGTTTATACGGAAAAGTAATCATCTAGACTTAATACTCGTTTTTGACACTGTAATACTTATTCGGGTTGATGTGTTTTCATGGGTTATGATACCCATTAGAATCGTAACGAGAGATTAAGTACGTAGGTGATGTAACCTAGTACTATGACGAACAATCATTTGATTACCATCAAGAGTTCGGTTAGAGAATAAATACATATATTATTTAGCATACGTAATAAGTAAATCATAAACATCATGTAATTTCATAGAAGTCATGCATGGAGGTAGGAGGATAACCTTCCTTTTAAAACCTCTCTTGTATAGTTTACCAATGCACATGTTGTCACAAGGACGACAAGGATGTTCATGAGTAAGTTAATACCTAAAAGTAAAGACAAAAGTAAACGAAAACATCAAGTGAGGTGGTGGATCGACAGTAGGATAGACAAGATTTCCAAGTGATCACACTCTACCAACTCAAGTCTTGTTTCGAGAACAAGCTTGGAAGGATACAACACTTGTGGGTAAAACCCTATTAAAACCAAACAAAGCTCTTACACTTGGGACCTTAGACATGGTGATGTTCCAAGTTGGTCTTCCATGGAAGACTTATGGAGACATTCCAAAAGGTGTTTCAAGTAGTAAGAAGGAAAAAAGATCAAAAGGAAAGGGGTGAGTTAGAACTCACTTTTTGAAGCCTTGATCTTTTAGAGAAGAGGAGCTCTTAGAGCTTTTTAGAGAGAAGAGATGATTTGAGGTGTGAAATGAGAGGAGATGGAGTGGGGTATTTATAGGTAAAATTGGAGGGTGTTAGTTGAGGGGTAATAAATGCAGAAAACACAATCTTGACCAATCCATGAGCTTGAAACTAACATTTCCGGATTATGCCCTGTCACACCCCGGATTTCCAACCCGAAATCCATACACCGGTGGGCCCGGGTGGGGAGTATCGTGACGTCAATTGATAATCATTATAGTCAATTAAACACGGCACAACGGAAGTCTTAGAGTAAAATTACTATTACAAACCGAATATTCGAAAATATAAATAATATACTAGGCTCGTAATAGAAGATCCACAGGCGGATCATAAAATGTACAAGAAACAATATAAAACAGACTTTAGGCAGATTTAGGATTTGCAAGATCCTCTATCACTACCGAGCAGCTCCCGGCTATTCCGTATTGTACCTGCAACTTAGCCTTTGGACGATACGTCAGCTTACGCTGGTAAATACACCCAACTGACTCATTTTAAAAACTTTAAAATGGTTTTTAAGTGCAAAACGGCACAAAATCTTTTATTAACTTGGAAAAGTTGACCTTGCAACCTTGTATCAGATTCACATGTTTGTCAATACATACAGGGCCCAGTACAGAAACCGAGACATGATTAAATACACACCACTCAGGACTCACGAAGGAGTCATCCCCAACGTCTTGGGCATATTGCATATGAGCATCAAAAGGTGTATGCCTACACCCCGTGCTAAGGTCCTGGCCAATAACTAATGTATTGAGCCGAGGATATCTAGGATACGGTAATTTAAACCCCGATGTTTAAGTTATCAAACAAAATTGATCAAAACGAAATATGCGAGTTTACTAGCCACAAGTGGGAATTCGATTGAGACCCCATTTTCGACCAAACCGTAATAATTTACTGTATCCCAAGCCCGTATAGGGAAAATAAGTCGAGAGTATTTACCTGAGCTAGTCTTCTTCTTTTATTTTTAAATAACTCAGCCATATACAAAAGTACCAAGTGCAGATAGCATTTACCGGCAAGGCTCTAGTCTGGATTATGACATAAGCTAGCCAATTAAATACTAATGGTCTTATAAAGCGAATAGTGTGCATGATCATTATGTATAACGCTTGATTAAACGATGATCGGATAGAATGTATTTTAAACCCGACAAGTACTTTGACTTGCATAATATGGGTAAACTATAAACATTCTAGATTTTGAATCATAAATGACAAGGTTAAACCCGTTTCGGTTAATTTCCGAAGAATAGTTACTTATACGTAACCGTGTGCATATTACCGATATCGGGTAACCGGATAAGTCATGGACAAGTTCTATATGCCATTATACTTTAAATAAGTTAAGATATCAGTAGGTTATCAACTTGTATGCCCATTAAGGTTTTAAAACGAAACTATACCTCATAAGAGCATTTCGGTAATTATATGTCGTATAAAAGGAAATTGAATATATTTTAAGTGTATGATCATGAGTATTCTGGAAAATACTTTATTTTTGATATATCAGTAGGATGTCATTTATATGTGTAAATTATCTTTTATAACCAAACTATGCACCAAATGGGCATTTTGGTCATTTTACACATAGTTTATAAATTATTTGGGATTCTGAGTTTATAACATGTACCTACTGTAAATATGTTTAAAATAAGTTTTAAAATTAGTAGGTAACAAGTCTTGGTCAATAATACTATGCGTCGAAACGGCGCTTATGTCGTAAAATGACGTCTTTATGCGATGTTTAGGAAAACTGATGTTAAAGTCAGATTAAAATGTCTTAGATATGTTATTTAATATAACATATCAGTAGGTAAAAGATTTATCTTGAAAAGATTTGATTAAAACTAGTTTATGAGCCACAAGGACTAAAACCGTCATTTATCGACATAGTTTAAGGACCTGTTTGAAAACTCAGTTTATAACTTGGTTTAACATCCCAAATAATCCTACTTATAATATTACATCAGTAGAAAACTCATTTTCAAGTTTATTATCATTTAAAGCCTTGTTTTATGCGAAAAGGACATTTTAGTCAAGAATGGCATAATTATGGAACATGCACATAAACTTAGATTTTGATTATGATCATGTAATATAACCTCAGAGGGTTATGCCACATTATATTATGATCATAATGCAACTTTAGATCAGTGGGTAATTAATCTAAATCGGGTCTGAATCGAAAGTCAAAGTAGAAGTCAAACTTCGCGACTTTCGGTTGCGAACCGACCCTAGAACTGAAATTAACGAGCCGAACATGTTCTCACATGTTCTAATAATTATTACCAACTTTTTATGTGTCAAAACAGGTTTCATAACATATATAAGATCATTTTATGATTTTTTTCAAAAAATGGCATGTTTGACTTTTTAATATCATAACTTTGACCCGTCAATTGGTCTAGCAAACGTGATCTTCAGGAGGTGCCTTTATAGGGACTAACACCTACCTTATTACGATCACTTAGCCATGTTCATTTCGAACAATGGCTGGACCATAATGGTCTTAACCGAAAGTCAAAGCGTTTTCTGTAAAACGCTTGACTTTTGGCTATAAAAGCCTATAAACGAAAATACAAGAGCAAGGAACACTTACAAGAGGTTTCTAGAATGCAAGAGAACTAAGTTGGATGCTCCTTTCAGCTAGGAACTTCCAGAGGAGGAAGAAGAGTTATGATTTAGAAAGGTGCAAGTTGGAATGAAGCACTTGAACACCTATTTATAGTTGGAGAGCTCAAAGGAGGTGAAGCTAGGTGTTTAGGGGTGTTAGAGGAAACTTACAAGTGTCCCAAAATGTGCCATAGCTGATTACAAGTCCATGGTTTTCGAATTAATGGTTTTGGAGCTTTGTTTGGAGGCCAAGCCAAACTTTCTGTTGCAGACCTCCTGTCGCGCCCCGCGAGAGACCCAGGCCTGGTCTCTCGCGGCTCGCGACCGCCCTATGAGCACTTTCAAAGTTTGACACTTTTAACCCCTTAACTTATTAAAGCTTCTAAAAACCTTTTTAAACACCTTTTTGGCACTTTTAGCCCTCCGTAGCCAATACTTGGCATACCGGGGGTTATGCCTGGACATTGTCGAGCTCTCGGTTCGTTAAAAGGTCACTCAGAGGTATAAATTAACATGTTGACACTTTTAATCCCTCCATCATCCAACTTTCATATATTTACAAAATTGAACCCTTTAGTCCAACAAATGACACGTATGAGAGTTAGGACTTCACAAAGGATCACTCAGAGGCTTATTATAAGCATGTTGATTCCGATGTCACTGAGAGGCTGGGCATGTTGACATATCAGTCACTCAGATGCCAAATTTCAAGCATGTTGATGTATCAGTCACTCAGAGGCTAATGATTTAAGCATGTTGACATATCAGTCACTCAGAGGCTGTTATTTATGCATGTTGACATCGAACCGTCACTCAGAGGCTCAGTTTGAGCATGTTGACGCCCTTAGTCCTTATTGGTCTTTAATAGACTATTTAAAATACAACACGTGTCACTATACTATTGGACACGATTTTACAGGGTGTTACATGCCCCTCTCGCGGGCCACGAGAGGGTGAAGGGATTTCGGTCGCAGGCCGCTAGAGGTCTGGCGGGCCGCGAGAGATTAGTTAAGGTCGGTCGCGGGCCGCGAGGCAAGGTATTCTAGAAGATTCTTTTGTTTTTATCACTTTTAGCCCTTGAACTTAGTTTAAGTTGCTATTTTTTGGTATGTTTTAAGCATATAGTGTGTATTAGTGTCGAATGCATGAATCTTTGCACGTATATCAAGTAATTTGCATGAATTTAACTAATGAATGTATGTAAGACAATCATGTATCAAGTATAAATTTTATTACGATTCAAGTCTCGGATTACAAGATTGGGAAAAGAAATACAAATACAAGTTTCCAAAAATAGAAATACAACAATCCTTTCTAATTAAGGAAAGTATGAAGAAGCGAGACGTTACATTGTATGTGATTAATTATTGGTAGGTAGATTGAATATGATATGGAAATTTATTTGATGTTTGTCTAGGTTGATGAATAAAAATAAGAAGTTGTAATAAAAGCTTGAAATACTTGTATAATATGCTTAGATAGTAGTATAGACGCCAAGTGTTTAATAAAATGTCTAGTATGGGTTAGTATGTGAAATTGTGTGCTAGCAATGTATGAACGTGTGTAGAATGTGCTGATGACATGGTTGATGGTAAACTAACATGGGGAATATGCCTTAAGTAGAAATATAGTTGATTATATGATTTGGTAGAAAGTATGCATTGCATTAGTAGCATGTGATCTATGCTTGAGTGGTATAATTGCATATTATGTGTTTGATTGATTGTTAGTTGAGATTAAAAAGCGAGTTGATGTTAATTGTGAAGAATGTGAATGTATTAGGAAAAAGCAATGTGAAATAATGAGTTGGGTTAGCTAATCATGGGTTATGGTGCTACATATAGGATTATGAAAACACTAATATGAATGGAAGTTGATTATGTATGTGCGTGTAATCTAAGTGATCACGTGCTAGTATGCGTCTTAAAACATGAGTATGATATGTATATGGTGTCATTAGTATCGTCTATTATTTCAATATGGACATATGTTCCTAAGTTGGAAGTTTATATGCTTGACCATTTACTTTCTGAAAAGTCAAGGAGTGGGTGAATACCATGGTTAGACTGATGAATATGATTGTAAGATCAAGAAATAATTGTGCTATGTGTATTAGACCAATGACGTGATATGTAAGATAAGGAATTGAATTTCGTGGATGTTGAACAATGTGATTGTCAATTCATGTCTTTGGTTAGTTAAAATTTGACTAATGAAAGTCAATGTAGCTAAGAGTTGGAAAGGAATGTGATATAAATGAACATGCATACTAACAATGATATGGACATGATGGCTTAAAAGGATATGAACCATATTAACATGGACTCAAGCATGAAAGGCTAACAGGTCAAGAGGAGGCAAGGAAGCAAACACGAATACAGATGCTTAAGGTAAGTGATTTCTGAATTTAATATCTTATTATGTAATGAGTTATGAATGCAAGAAGGGTGGGTAAGTAATGGTAGGACAAAAGTAAGTAAGGTCGTATTGGGTAATATGTAGCTTGGTTATGATCGAAAACTCTTAGTAGGTTCAAGCATGTCAAAAATATAGAAACTAATGTGTCGGGATGTGGAATTTCGATGTTACGATATAGGGATTAGTGTTAGGATGATTTAGGGACTTGGAAAAATGTTACTTTACTTTTTGGGGCTCTCGGGATGTGAGAACGGGGGCTTAAACGAGCATACTACTGATTTGTGTGCCGCACCAGCAACTAGCCTCGCCAACGCCGATATAAGGCGACTGGCCGACATGCCAGGTTGCTGTCGACACCCCTGATTGAAGTGCGGGTGGCAATAGAATGTGCACACAAGTATGTGCGGGAACAAAATAAGTATGTAAGCATGTATGTGTGGATTTAATTGTATATTAGTAGATGGAACATATAGATGACCACAGATAGGGCTAAGCATGTACATAGGATTATATGTATGTCTTTTGCATGTATGTATTGGTAGTTTATATTATATAAGAATATTACCAATGCTAACCATGTTGCTTTGAGAATGGAATGGAAGTACAAGTAAGATATTGATGGCCTTTAAAGGTTCAACACCTAGATGCAATGGTTGAATTCAGAAGGATAATTGAATTGATTATCACATGTGGGATGAAGGTGACATGGATCACCATTATCATGATGAGGTGTAAGCGGTTGATGGTCGAGTCGGGGAACATGGATTATACGGTAGCCTGGTCGTGTAGTTTAGTAAACATACGTCATGTTTTATTTCTTAAATGAGAACGAAGAATGTAATTCTAGTAGAGTGTCATATTAAATGGTTTTCAATTATACAGAATAATTATAAAGAAAAAAATTTCACGGTTTGTATTTTCCGTTGCGTGTTTTCTTTTAAAACAGTTTAAGGATCTTACAAGTTATTTGATGATTTTTTGGTTTAATTTTGACTTTATGGGTTTTTTGTGGTTTTATTTCATTGTATTTTTGTATTGCGTTTTATAGAACACACCAATTCATCATGTTTTAGTCCATTGCGTTTTTTAATTATGTTTTATAACACAATGATAAAAACACATTTTATTATGTTTTAGTCCATTGTGTTACAACACAATGATAAAACACACTTTATTGTGTTTAGTCAATTTGCATTTGAATTGTGTTTTATAATACAATTATAAAGTTCATTTATTGTGTTTCAGTCCATTGTGTTTTCTATTTTATAACACAACGATAGAACACATTTTATTGTGTTTTAGTCCATTGGGTTTTTAAATTGTAATTTTATTTTGATGTTCAATATGTTGTGCTTTCCATTGTGTTTTACGTATCTAGGTTTTTGAAAAAAAAATTCAAAAGTATAGCAATAGTATACTTGTTTTAAAGATTAAAAAAAGATTCATTTTTATTGTGCATTTTAATTTTTTAAATAAATAAAGTTGTATAAAAGAGTTATTAACGTTTTAAAAAAATTGGGGGATGTTAAAAAAGAGAAAAGATCATCTTAAAATAACCAATATACCGCTTAAAAACATGTGCCTCTTCTGTATTTTATTGAATTCCATATTTTTAATCTCAGGATAACTTCTTAAATTTCTTATCAAAACCCAACTTTCTATTATATTCTAACCCATAAAATATATTGCTAATTTCATTATTTTATGTTTTGTGGCTTCAATATAAAACATGATAAGATGAAGAAACGAAGTTTAAATGAGATATCAAGTAATAATTGATTTGTGTTGGAAAGAATTAAACGATATGATGGTGTAAATTCAATGTCAATCTTGTAGCTGTTTTTATGTGGTTTTGTTGGGATTACATTTATATAATATATTGCTCCCGTTAAAAAAAAAGGATGTGAAGAGAATTGACATAAATCAATATAATGTTCAAAAAAAACTAAAGGATATGAGGAGAATTGACATAAATCATTATAAGGAAGTCATAAATGAGTACCTGAGACTTAAATGGATTCAATTCCATTTTTAATAGTTTTCAATTCCATCTTTAATAGTTTGTGAAATTACATACAGTAAGCAAGTAAGGCTATAAACGAACAAACACGAATAAGTCGAACAAACACGAAAAAGGCTTTGTTCGTGTTCGTTTATTAAGGAAATAAATGTGTTCGTGAACGGTTTATGAACATTTAATGAACGAGATTTTATGTTTGTGTTTGTTCATTAAGGAAATGAGCGTTTTCACAAACATAAAGGAACACAAATAAATTTGGTGAACGCGACGAAGGCTAAAGGTGGATGGGCCAAAGAGTAGCACTGGAACTTGAAGCCCTAATTGTGGAACGGATGTCGATCGTATTCCTCGATGTAAATAATGAGAAAGGAGAGGGGAATGGTGAATAAACAAGGTGGAAATAGGGTTTCCTAGTTTAATTGTTAAAGTAATAAAATAAATAAAAATTATATAATATAAAAAGTATAGATAAAATATATGAAAATACAAAAATCTTTAATAAAAACACAAACAGATAAATATAAATGAACACAAATGAACGAATGTTCCTGAACACGTTCACGAACACCTTACCGAACATTCACGAACAAGACCTCTGTTCATCTTCGTTCATTTAACTAATTAAACGAAATTTCTTGTTCATGTTCGTTTGTTTATTAAACGAACGAACATAATGAACTTACCACCGAACGATTTACAAATGTTCGCTGAATGTTCGGTTCGTTTACAGCCCTAAACACAAGCTAAAAAACTAGAAGGAAATCAATGGGCCGTTCAAATAAAGAAGAAAATTAACGGGCCTTGGGCTAAAGAGATTTAATGGGCGATCACAAGAAAGAGAGAACGAGGAAGGGTTTGAGTCGGCAATTCATGCAGCATAGAAGGGGGTACGATGGCTACAGCCTACAATTAGCAGTCTGATGGTTTTTGTTATATTTTTTATTTTTACTGCATGAACACAGGAGGTTTAACTGATCAAATATAAACTATTTTTTTTTATAGTGTTAGATTTGTCTACTTTTATGATTGGTTAATCCATCATTTATCAACCTTGGGTGTGGTAACTGCTAGCGGTGCAAAAAAAAATCAAGAAAACAGGACCGAAACCAATTTAATAGAACCACATAAAAAACCGAAATTTACGGTTCGGTTCGGTTTTTGATTTTACATTTTATGAAAACACAATAACCCAAAAAAATATTTTTCTTAATGTTTGTTATTATTTTTTAAAAATTGTTAATTTAATAAAAAACCGAAATTTACGGATTCGGTTTTGATTTTACATTTTATGAAAACACAATGACCCAAAAAATTATTTTTCTTAATGTTTCTTATTATTTTTTTAAAAATTGTTAATTTTATTCTTTAATGTTTAGTATTAATAACATGTTTATTTATCTTTTAAATTAGTCATTGCCTACAAGAAAATAAAAAACTTTAACAACTAAATGATTTTCAAAGTATTAAAAAAGAAAATGTCTTAATAGAAATTTAGAGAAACATAAAAAAAGATTAAAAGGTTTGGTTTATGTAAACAATAATAAATAAAAAAGTTAAATATATTAACTTAATTGTAAACATCTAAGAAAGATTCTTAAATTTTATAATATAACTTTTTTGAATCTTAGGTAGTTTTATTCTAAAACCGAAAAAAACGAACAACCACTGCTAAAATCGAAAATAACGAAACCAAACGGTTTTTAAAAACCAAACCAAACCGTGCTATGCCCCTTAATAAGTGTATTCATCCATCTTTTTCCACTAGTTGTATGTATCTAGTTTGTAATATTTCAGCTTTGTTATGATTATATATGTTTTATGTATTCATTTTGAGTTTTGAGAGTGTCAAATTCTAATTTTCCTTGATTCAACTTTATGAATTTTGGTTATGAGATGATTGATTTAAATTTTAATCATGTCCTAATACAGTTGGATTTTGTTTCTTAGTTCATCCGTAGTCGGGCATGATGTAGCATGAACCAAATCTTGTCCTCAACTAATTTACATGTTGAGGGCCTTCAGTTGAGGTGTTTTTTCCGGAAAGTTTGAGGTTCAGTCACATCCTAATCAATCAGCCTAAGTCACCAAACAACTTCCAACTAACAAAGTGAACAAGGCTACACCAAGTCTCCAAACACTATCCATGTTTGGAATGCACTCGTCTAGTCAAGTCACTTGGTTGTTTAGATGATTTAGATGATAAGTTATCTAAGTGGCTTCCAAGAAACGAAAATGAATCAACCACACCTCGTCTCCAACATTTGCCATGTTGGGTATGTACACGTCGTGGTTGCTCTCATTTGGCCACTTAGCAAATGTAGTTACTTGTAAATTCTTATTCTCGTTCTTGACCAACCGAAATCATCGACCAAGTTGATGATTTTGTGCTTTGGTTAATCATATAATGAGGTTAAATGGATAGAATTCGTCCTACCTCCTTGTATGACCTTTACATGATACTATATGATACATATGACGATTATACATACTATATAACTACACTATATATCCAACCAACCAAATCTTAACACTAACCAAACTCAGGGTTGAATGTTATGCATTATGGTGTATATTATCTTGAATTAAGATTCCTCATACTTGGACTTCTAAAGGACGAAACAGTGCCCATGAAAAACACATAAACACGGTGTCCAATTTGGGTATTTTAACAAGATAAATTTTATGTAATCTCATACTAAGTTACATATCCACATACGAATTCCTAATCCAAACCATCATACTCAGTGGCGGATCTAGAAAATATTCGTAGGGGTAACGTTTTATAAAAAAGGGGTAACGTTTTATAAAAAATGTCAAATTTCTCTAAAATTTACACTACCGCCGGAGTGCCAAGGGGTAGCGGAGGCTACCCCTTCGTATAGGGTAGGTCCCCCCTGATCATACTTACACCCCTTGTTTATCCTTGAAGGATAACTCGGTGTTCCCAGACTCTAAAACACACAAACTCACTTACGTGGAACTTCGACGCAAACCATGAGTATACATGCCCCCTTTTATTTTAACACACTTTGGATGCAATATGTAAATTATTAAACTAACAAAATTTATGTAATCAATCACATGATTAAATTAACCAATCCATTTATACATGTTAATGTGATATACTTTAGGATACTTACATGCTAGAAGCCATTTTTGCACAATACTTATTATTAACTTCATGAGCCAACCTTAACATGTATAGCGCTACAGGAGTAGCACACCTTCTTAGGAATGGTCTATGTTAAGCAACCAATCGTATAACGGTCTTGTTCACTTCGGTGACAAAATTACGCAATGTGGACACAACTTGTTTGAAATCTACTTGATGCATGCTAGATCATGTAATTTATGCCTTAGTATACATTTTATGTCATGTTTGGGTTGAGTCAGATTTCTATACATATGCTAATAGACAAACTTGTATCCTCACCAATGCTTTATATGTTAACCATTACTCTAAAATATATTGCAGGAAATTGATGTTGAGACGTTTCAAGAAATCTAGTAGGATGGACTTAGAAAGGCATTATTTAAATTTATGCATTTCCTTGTCATGTTGTATTTCCAATTGTTGTATTTCCTACTTTGAGACAATGTACCACTTTTAGCTATCAATGAAATTCGAATTATTAACTTATTGTCATTTATAGCAAGTTATGATTTTTTGAACAATCTAGTTTGTCTCACTTTGATGTTTCCTCCATCGATTGGGTGTGACTAGACATGTACAAATCGGTTTTTTAAAAAAAACCCGTCCGATACCGGTTAATTTCAGCCTAAGTAAAAACCGGTTTTTTATAAAACCGGCTCCGGTTTTTGTAATATAAAACAGTAACCGGTCGTAACCGTTATACAATCGATTTTTGATTAATCGGTTTTTATAACCAGTTAGAAAAACTGGAAAAAAACCGGTTTTGCAGATTTGAGTTTTTGAGCTACAAAATGTTGTTTTCATGTGTTTTACATGCTTGTTTGCTGCATAATGAAGTTTTTTTACTTTTTTGCTGAAAAAGACATGATTTTTTTAAACATAACTTAAAATATAATATGATTTAAAGTACAACAAACGTTTTTACAAAACAAAGAAAATACGAACGCTAAACATAACAAAGGAAATACATAAACTTAAAATATAAATCTGCAAGGACGTCCACTAATATATATTTTTTTAGTGGGACTATAATACTAAATATCTTGATAAGCCTCGTTTAATCTTCTTCGCCCGAACCCAAACTGGAACTATTGCGTAGAAAGTCATCGTATGCGGCTTCTTCGTCGGTCATTGGGGTCGTCAATTCGGCTTCGACCTCGTACTCATACACTTCGCCTTCGTAATCCAATTCTCTCTTTCTCGAGCGTATGTGTTGACATCTCTCCGCCGCTTCCAAGTAATCTTTATAGCAAATTGACGTCTCAACCGCCTTTGGTGTTCGTCGAGTTCTCCTTATCGATATCACCTACCACTAATAGAAAAAGCACTATCCGAAGCTACCGTGGAAGCTTGGATCGTTAGTAAATCTCGGGCCATTGTGGCGAAGATCGCAAATTGATCTTCCTTACTTTTCCACCAAGCCAACAAATCAAAAATTTAAATTCTTGTGAAGTCATCATTTTAGAAAGTTCGACCCACCATATTGACCAAATTTGCTACTACTAGTGTTACCACGTTGCATTTGACTCGACTCATCATACAATTGGTTAAAAACATACGTATCTTGATCTTCCATATTAGAACCTTTGCTAAAAGTGACATTTCTCATTGACTCGTGAATGTGTGATGAGGTTATACCATATTTTGTTACATAAACATCGAACATTTTTGAAAGTTGATCTTTGAAACGTTCTTTTGTGGCTTCACCAAAGTTTTGTTCTTGAGGGTGTCTAATTCCACTCGTTTGCATTTTTTTCAATCAAATACCCGGTTCCAAAAATATTAAAGCAAAGGTTTAGAGCGACGCCGCAAGTGAAAACCGCGGTTAGTTCTTTAAAAATTTTTCTTAGTTTTTCCTTCATCGGCGCTACCATATCACAATATTGTCTACCTCTAATCGACAACTCGCTTAATTTTAAACACATTTTAAACAAATTGTGACGTACCAATGAACTTGTTGGATAGTAAACCCCCGATAAAGTCTTTGTTGATGTTTTGAAAACTTGAAGCAATTGTGTAACCATTTCAATAATAGCCAACCCGATGGGTGGTAAGTCGGAACCTTTCTACGACTTGACAACATGTTATGAAATTCTATTAAACTATCTTTTTGCAAAATAGTATTTTCAAACATGGTGCAAGTCGAGTTCCATCTATGAGCAACATCCTAATTGGGTCCTAAGCATATTCGACTCGTTTCCTTACAAGTTTTAATATATTTTGCATGTCATTGCGTGTTACTATATATATATATATATGTATATATATATATATATATATATGTATATATATATATATATATGTATATATATATATATATATGTATATATATATATATATATATATCACGTAACATTCTTTTGAAAGCTTCTTTTTGTGTTTCAATAACCTTTAAATCGTCTTGAATGACCAACTTTTATAATGTGTGCAACACATCCACTATGAAAAAATACCCTCACCAAATCGGTTTGTATTTAATTTTAAATGCATTATCGAAACCGTATTGTTTGAGGCGTTATCAAAAGATATTGAAAAAACCTTTTATTCTAATTTGTATGTTTTACTACATTTGTCGATTACTTAAATATATTTTCACTGGTGTGAGGGTAATCGAATAATTTAAACAAAATCGTGTTTTTCATCATTTTCCAGGTCAATGGGCGGTGATACAAATATACGAGTCGGGTGAACCTTGCGGTGCGGACCAAACGTCGCTTGTCAAGTTAACACCGGTTTCGAATTTTTCAAAATAAGAAATTAGTTCTAGTTTATCATTTTTCCACAATCTTAAACAATCTCTCGTAAGAGTAGCACGACTTACATGGGTGTATCGTGGTTGGAGAGTTCGTTGAACCATCTTTGTATAGCATTGGTTATCGAAATGGTTGAATGACAAAATTTCTTGGATTACAAACTTCGCCATTTTCTCCCTAGCCATGTCCTAATTGTAGGCGAAAAAGTAGCACCTTCACTTGCCATGGAAGCTTGACCACTATTGTAATACCCATACTTAATTTACATAATATATTTCATAAAAGTGTGCACTATACATATATATGTATATATAGTGCCATTACTAACCATAAACGTTAGTTGAACAAAATAAAAGTTTTTAAAGTATTCAGACAACCATTACTACTAGTTACAATGTTTACTTAAACAGGACTATCAAACAGAAGTGGAAGCTTGAAATTGTCATTGTGTTCAGTTCCTCATCGAGCTTGATCTTCATCCTTGCTTCATAAAAAACACCTAGATACCAAAATTTATCCTAAACATTAACTAGAAAGAACATAGGATGTATTTAGGTAAACCCGTATGTCAAAAACAACTAATTACAATATTCTTTGAAAGCCCGCGTAAGCTACGGCCTACATGTCGTAGCCTATGGCATACATAGAAAGAAAGGGGCAGAAAGCTCCAAGCGTAACCTATGGTTGGCCACCGTTGGTTACGGTAGCCCTTAACAACATCTAGCCAGAATGCCCCAACCGTAACCTACGGTTGGCCACCGTAGGTTAGGTAGTCCCATTTTGCTTACGGATTTTTCCAGTTCTGCCCTTTTACTAAAAACCTCATATCTTTCCGTATAATCATCTTTTTCGTATGAAATTTGTTTCTACGTGTCCGTAAAACATTGATCTACATTCCTAGCCCGTAACCATGACTTGGATTTATAATTTTTATGTTTTACACTATTTTTCTAATATAAATAATCCAATATTTGACCCGTTTGCATAATTAAGCAAACAAGCTTACAAAATCACATCTTTTTCGCATAAACCTAATTTTTATGAATGTACCTCATTATCCGGATTAGTTACCTTGTGTTTTATAATTTTATAAAGTTCTCTTCTTATAATTTTATACATTATAAAAAAATCAAATCTTTTCATTCATGTATTTTGTCGAACATCTTATGGGCATGATTTTTATGCTACTACTAGTTATTCAAGTAATCATCTTTTAATCATACATTCTTATTTCATCAAATCAATATTCTCAATATGATGAACTAATCATCCAATATCAGTTTATCATACTCCAATACATCATTTATTCATCATAGTTCATGTATTACTTTCACTAAAACCCACCCACATAATCATGATTATTGGTTCAAACACTTAAATTTTATCAAAAGCTTCACAATTTTCATCAAGGTTTTGTTTCTAAACATGAATACACTTCAAGTTTTACTCTAACATCTACAATTCATCCTCGAATTGCACTTGCTAGTGTTTAACCCAAATATTTACTTCATTATTGTCAAATTTTCAACATACCTTATTACCTCTAGCTTAGATGATCGGTATTTTCGATTCACGCACTAATTTTATACCCAGTTTCCATTTTGATTTGAAGAATTTGCTGATTTAGGTTATGGGAGTTTTCCCCCTTTTTCTTCACTTGTTCTGGTCGACCAAAACACACACTAATGTGTGTTTTTTGTGTTGTTTACTTTTTTTAACATATCAATTTGACAATTGACAACTATAGTCGTCCAAGATTAGTTTTTGCCCATTTTAATTTTTAACTTGATGTTTTCAATTAACCCAATTCTTGTTACTCATAAGGTTAGTTTTCTTTTGCTATTATATAATAATATATACACATGTATATACATACATATTTATATAAATTTAATATTTTTGGGGTGTTATAAGTCCACCCCCTTAAAGGGGTGTTATAAGTCCACCCCCCCTTAAAAGTGAAGGGTAGACCCGTTTCATTTCTTTTTCGGACTCCCAAATGGTGTCTAATCCCTTCCGATGCTCCCATTTGACCTTCACTTGGTCAATTTCCTTGTTTCTCATCCCTTTGACCTTTCGGTCAAGAATTTCAATCGGTTTAGCTATGTACATCGACTTCAATATCATCAAGTGGTAGATAAGCCGTCTCGTCCGCCAAGCATTTGCGAAGGTTCGATACGTGGAAAGTGTTATGTATTCCACTTAACTCATTCGAAAATTCTAGTCGATAAGCCACCTTGCTCACCCGACGAATAATCTTGAATGGTCTAATAAACCGTGGGCTCAATTTTCCTCTTTTCCTAAATCGGATGATCCCCTTCCATGGAGGCACCTTGAGTATTACCCTATCGCCTACTTGAAATTCGATAGGTCTTCGTCTTTTATCCGCATAAGACTTGTGTCGATCTTGGGCCGCTTTTAAATGGGCTCGTACCATGTCGATCATTTCGTTTGTGGCTTAATCGCATCCTTATGGGCGAGTTCCCTGGGACCCACTTCACCCCAACATACCGGGGTTCGGCATTTTCAGCCATAAAGCATCTCATATGGCGCCATACCAATGCTTGAATGATAACTATTGTTGTAAGAAAATTCGACTAACGGTAGGTAAGCATCCCAACTACCACCAAAATCGATAATACATGCCCGAAGCATGTTTTCTAATGTCTGAATTGTTTGTTCTCTTTGCCCATCTGTCTGAGGGTGATATGCAGTACTAATTAATAGTTTTGTGCCCATGTGTTCCTTTGAAATCCGCGCCAAAAGTTTGAGGTAAACCGGGTATCTCTATCGGACATGATCAATACCGGCACTCCATGGCGTGCTATAATTTAATTCACGTACACCTTAGACATCTTTTCAGATGTATAAGTTTCACGAATAGGAATAAAGTGAGCACTTTTAGTCATTATATCCATGACCACCCAAACGACGTCAAAACCCCGAGTCGTTCTTGGCAATTTGGTTAACAGATCCATAGTGATATGCTCCCATTTCCAAACGGGTATGCCTATGGCTGGAGCTTGCCATAAGGCTTTTGATGCTCTGCTTTTACTTGTAAACATGTTAAGCATTTTGCCACATCTCTTCTCATCCCGAGCCACCAATAATTTTGTTTTAAGTCTCTTTACATCTTGGTCACCCCCGGGTGAATTAAATAACGCGATTCATGAGCTTTAACAAGAAGAAGATCCTTAGCACCACATGTGTTTGGAACCCATATTCTATCGAACTAGGTTTTTTACCCGTTATTGCCATCTACTATATTTTTCACTTGACCTTTCACTCGTTCTTTTCTCCAATTTTCTTCCTTTACATCTTCGATTTGTGTTTCTCGGATTCGCTCAAGTAAACCCGAAGTTACCATAAGTTGCATCGACCACACTTGGATAAGAGCACATTCTTCCTTTCTGCTAAGGGCATCCGCCACTACATTGTCTTTTCCCGGGTGATAATGGATTTCGCAGTCATAATCCTTCACCGTCTCTAACCAACATCTTTGCCTCATATTTAACTCCTTTTGATCAAAGAAGTATTTCAAACTCTTATGGTCGGTGAAAATAGTGCATTTCACCCCGTATAAGTAGTGCCTCCAAATCTTCAAGGTGAATACCACTACAGCCAATTCAAGGTCGTGAGTCGGATATTTCTTTTCATGGACCTTCAGTTGTCTTGAGGCGTAGGCAATCACTTTGCCCCATTGCATAAGTATACACCCAAGACCCAGGCGTGATGCATCTGAATATACTACCATGTCATTTGTGCCATTCGGTAAAGTCAACACCGGAGCACGAGTTAACTTTTCTTTGAGTGTTTGGAAAACCTTTTCTTGATCGTCATTCCAGACAAACTTTTCATCCTTGCGGGTTAGTTTAGTTAATGGCGAAGCAATTTTGGAGAAAACCTAAATGAAACTCCTATAATAACCAGCAAGTCCTAAAAAGCTTCTAATCTCTGTAGGATTTTTCGGAGGTTCCATTTTGACCCTGCTTCTATCTTGGACGGATCTACTAGTATTCCATTGACACTTATGATGTGTCCGAGGAATTGCACTTCCCAAAGATAGAAGGTGCACTTTGAGAATTTAGCGTAAAGCTTTTTTCGCCTAAGTGTTTCCAATACTTCATGTAGATGACATGTATGATCAACCTCGTTTTTCGAATAAACGAGTATGTCATCGATGAATACTATCATCGACTTGTCTAACAACGGTTTGCAAACCCTATTCATAAGATCCATGAAGGCCATGGGTGCATTTGTTCATCCGAAAGACATTACAAGAAACTCGTAGTGTCTGAACTGTGTTCGGAAGGCCGTCTTTGGTACGTCTTCTTCTCTCACCCTCAACTGATAGTATCCCGACCTCAAATCAAATTTTGAAAACTAACTCGTGCCTTGCAGTTGGTCGAACAGGTCATCGATTCTCGGAAGCGGGCATCGATTCTTTACCGTAAGTTTATTTAATTCCCGGTAATCGATACACATACGCATGATTCCGTTCTTCTTCTTTACGAATAATACCAACGCTCCCCAAGGGGAGACACTGGGTCGAATGAACCCCTTATCGAGTAAGTCCTGCAACTCGGGCATTTATTCTTGAAGCTCCGACAGTGCTAGCCTATACGGTGCCTTAGTTACCGGTTTTGCACCCGGGGCTAATTCGATCCCAAACTCCACCTCACGCTTGGGTGGTATCCCCGGTAAATCCTCCGGAAATACGTCTTCAAATTCTAGAACGACAGGTACATCTTTAATATTTGGTGACTCTTTTTCCGAATCATGTATGTAAGTCAAATATGTCTTACACCCATGTTGAATGAGTCTACGGGTTTCCACCATTGTACATATTATGGGATTGCAATTCTTTTCCCTGTATATAGGGACATGCCTTCCGCTCGAAGATGTTAATTGTATCTCCTTATGTAAGCATATTACATTGGCATGGTAGCGGGACAACCAATCCATCCCAATCACCACTTACAATTCCCCCATCGACATGGGAATCAGATCAACCAAGTAATCCTCGTCGTCGATGTTCAACTTGCAATCCCAACATATATCACAGACAATAAAGCTTTTATTATTACCTATTTCTACTTCCATAGGTATATGTAGTTTTGCCAATATAAACGAAGGGTGCTGAATAAGTTTATGTGAAACAAAAGATTTATTTGCACCCGTATCAAATAAATACGTGCAGGAATACAATTTATAGTAAATGAACCTGAAACCACACCGGGTTTGATTTTTGCTTCAGCCGCGATTATGTTAAAAGATTTTGCCCTTGGCTTTGGTACTTCAGGCTTTGTGTCAGCTACTTCCTTTCTTCCTACAAACTCTGGGCATTCAGACTTCTTATGACCCGGTTGGTAACACTTGTAACATACCGACACCTTGTCGGGGCAAACTGAAGCCACATGCCCCGTCTTCTCGCATATAACACACGACTTGTTCTCGAAATAACACTCGCCCCGATTGGCACGACCACAGGTTTTACAACTCCGTGAACCTCCTTTCACATTTGCTTTCTTTGAAGGCTATGCTACTTTGTAGCATGTAAACCCCCAATTTATAATGGGGAGGTAGATCTGATCGCTTGTCAAAGGTGGATAGGCGACATCAAGGGTGTTTTTAAAAGAACATATTGTGATGTGAGTGACTTCGTGGCCTATGGAACCGGCCAGCTAAGAGGTCAAGCCAAGGATTGGTGGTGAAGAACGAAAAAGGGGTTGAAGCCACACGGGCTATGACTTGGGAGGATTTCAAAATACCATTCCTCAAACATCATAGTCCCAAGGTGGTGATCATTTGAATCTTTGCGATTTAATGAAAAACAATCATCGAGGATGACTTCATATTTATGAATTGTATTGTGATAATCAATATTTGTTTGCAAATATCAAACTCAGTTCTAACATTAATAAATCACTAGAATCTAAATATCTAACCAACTTAGATAAGGTTTCAATTTCAATTTTCAAACCAGAGTTTTCAATATGAATTCTAGTAACATAAACAAATAAAGTTTAAAACAATATTTCGAATCTAATTCTAATCAAATAGGTTTCAAACTAACTAACTAATTCTAATTTCTAAATCTCTAAAATCTCCCTTATCATTAAATCAAACAAAAAAAAGTTAAAAAAACAAATAAAACAAGGGGTAAAACAAAACATACCTTCGTTGGGCAGAAGGGGAACAACAAAGGGAGCTGAGCGGGATTATGGATTTGGGAGGGAGTTGAAAGGCCGTGATATTTTATTAAGTTTAAATGAATGGGTAAATGGTAATTAGGTTGGGCTAATAGGCTTAGAGTATGAAAATTGGGCCATTTATGGATTTGACATAAACAAATCAAATAACTAGTTTTTATATTTTATTTTGTAATTATTAATTTATAATATAGTTTTTTTCTAGAGGTCGGTTTCAAAAGTTGTATATGGGCGGTAGAAAAATTTTTAAGAGGTGCGGATGAAAAATCTTTGGCGAGAAATAACATTAGTTTTTTTCATGATGTGCACTTACCACCGCAGTGACAAATGGAGCTGAGCGAGATTATGGATTTGGGTGGGAATTGCAAGGACGTGATATTTAATATTTTACTAAGTTTAAATGAATGGGTAAATAGTAATTAGGCTGAGCTAATGGGCTTAGAGTATGGAAATTGGGTCATTTATTAATTTGACATAAACAAATCAAATAACTAGTGTTTATATCATTATTTTGTAATTATTAATTTATAATATAGTTTTTCCTAGAAGTCGGTTTCAAAAGTTTTCAGTGGGGGCGGTTGAAAAATTTTTAAGAGGTGCGGATGAATTTTTTTTTGATGAAAAATAACATTAGTTTTTTTCATGATGTGCATCTACTAATAAAGTTTGGGGTGACTAAAAGATAAAAAGTGTCTTTTTTATCTTCTTTATCTTTTTTATTTTGTTTCTTTTCTATTATAGTGCATCCTTAAAGTTCTCATTTACCTAAAACGTGATCCGAATCCAAAGTCATCCGAACCCAATCAAAACTGGACCTTAAATGAGTCGGTTATCGGGTATTTTTTCTCAGACAACAAACAACCCGAAACCCAACTTTTGGAAAAAAAAACTGTACATTTATTGTCTTTTTTTATATCGGTACATTTTGACCTCAGATGATACTTGAATTTTGATGATATTTTTTTAGTAGCATGATGGATTTAGTGATATTTTCTGGAAAAAATAACATTTTATGTCTATACCTGAAAACCGAACAACCCGACACAAACTAATCAGAACCCGAATAACTTAAACCCAAACTTTAAACAGGTCTGTTATCGGAATCACTTTTTCCCAGCCAAAAACTCAAACAATCCTAACCCTGAACACCTGTATAACATCCCTTAGAACTAAAATATAAAAAGGTTGAGTTGAGAAGGTGCCTACAGAGATTGTTTTTTCCGTCTTTGAATTTAATCTTAATTTAAACTAGCGGGATTAAAATCAAGCTTACAAGTGAATCAATCTAAACCAATTTTTATTGAAAGTGATAAGTCAACTTAGAAAATAAATCCTAAATCACTTATAATTACCATACAATAAATTAGAAACATGTTAGTGTTTTATAGAGTTATACTCTAAGCATTGATAGGTTTTCAAAATAAAAAGGGAGTTTTCACTTCTAACCCAAACCCAAAGCTTCTCATTTATAAACATGTTAGTGCTTCATACTCCAAGCATTAGTTTTCACGTCTAATCCAAAGCTTCTCATTTTTTCTGCATTTTAACATCTTTGTTTTGTTTTTTTTTTTACTTTTAACTTACAACTTTTCATTTTTTGCAATTTAACGCCAACATATTTTTACTTTCAACTTTGATCCTCATATTTTTTTTTCAATTGCTAATTTTTCGTTTTAATTTTGAGAGTGATCACGCCACGACCATCGTGTGGGTTTCAACGTTTTTTCATCTATTTTTCCCCGTTTGACAGGACCATCACAACGCGTCTATTTTTCCCTGTTTGACTGGTTCGTCGCAACGCGTATGGTCTTAGATCGACTTAGTTATTCTTTTCTACTTTTACGTTTCAATCTATATACTTCGCATTGGTTCAACGATTTTACATATGTTTTTCGTTTGTTATTATTTTTTTGTTTATTTTGTTTTTACGAGTTTTCGGTGTTGCTGGTCGCTGGTAGTTGTGTAGCATTAATGCTACTTGGCACGGTTTATGTCTCCCGCCGTAAAGCAGGGGCTTAATACTAGTTAAGTATAAAAAGAAAACATATCAAAATAATAAGGTAGAGACACATAAGTAACAACCATGTATGTCTACGTATAGAAATGTGTATATATGGATAGGGTTTTAGAGTAAACACGAATATATTTTGTGAACTAAGTGAACAAATTCTGACCATTGATTTACATGATCAAAGAAATACACTGGTGTATTTCCATCATCAAATTCTAGTCATTGATTTACACATGTGTATTGATAATCAAGAGTTAGAATCATTTCA
Source organism: Scalesia atractyloides (assembly GCA_947069175.1). Lineage (NCBI taxonomy): Eukaryota > Viridiplantae > Streptophyta > Magnoliopsida > Asterales > Asteraceae > Scalesia > Scalesia atractyloides. Next base: position 13,304,703 of record CAMTDV010000007.1, on the reverse strand, counting down.
CTATTAAGAGAGTTGTTCACAAATGAAGCTAACTCGTATATATTATTATGTATTATAAAACAATTTAAGAATGTAAGGTGAAGAATTGCGATATATTCTCTCTAAATCAATCAATAATATACATATATTATTTTACAAAATTGTGGAAATACAACAATATAATCGACAAAGACTAAGACGCAACTTCACACCACACAAACAAAACTTAAAAGACAATAGCATAATTCATTTGACTTTCATCTCAACCACCACCACCTCTCCTCCTCCACGACCACCACCATCTCTGCCGCCACACACGACAGTGGACGCCGCAACAGTTGCAGCCGCTATATTCTTCCCTATGTTTGTGTCCACGCCATCCCCGGTTTCTATGTCATGATTGGTTTGACCTCTACATGAAACCACAGTTTTCAAGTGATGTCTCTTCTGGTAGTGGCTGCCACCTCCGTGGTCGTTGCCGCCTTTATAACAGAGGGTTATCAACGCCGTGAGAGCGGTGGCAGCAAATATGAAAGCAAGTGTTGCTATGGCAGTAGCCTCCATCTTCCCCAAAAAATTGTTACGTACCGCACCATAAACCATTAAACCCTCAAGTTGTTGACTATTTTTTTAATCAAAATAAATACCTTATTATTTAAATTTGCATAAAAGATAATTAGTTCCATTAATAATTATGTCTTCATCTAGTCTAGATATAACTAATACAATTCCAGGGGCGGACCGTGGCCGTACCCATTGAAAAAAGTTAGTGGTATTTTTCGTGAAAATCTCACTGCATCCCTTGGAAATTTTCGTCCGCACCCTTTAGAAAAAAATGTTAAGAATTTATATAAAAAAATTTGTGAACACAGATTGAAACCCGGTCAAATTGTGTAACCCATTAGCCCATTAACCCCTTTAATAAAACTTAAATTCAATCCGTCAAGCCCAAGAACTTAATACCAATTCAAACCCAACCCAACTACTAGTTTAATTAAACAAAATCAGTCCACTTAATAACAAAAAAAACCCAAATCGCTACCAGCGACTCCCGCCCTCCCTCTGCCTCACTTCAGTGCCCGGCGATAGCATCATTCCGGCCGGCGACTACAAAAATTCTGGCTGCAAACTCGTTAATTCCGGCCGCCCCTGATAAGTAATGTTTTTTTTGTTATTTTAATGTTTATGCGATTTTGAATCAAGACTCATGAGATAATAGGATTTTAGGATGAGTTAAAAAAATTTAAACTTATATGTGTTTTGAGGTAATTTGGGTTCTTCTAGTCTTTATAGGATGGGTTTGTTGTCTCTTAATCTCTTATTGATTAATGATTATATGATTCTAGTATAGGGATATTGATGGTTAAACATTAATATTGATGGTTGAACATTCAAAGATCATTATTTATTTTGTTGTGATAGGCACAATTAGTAATGAAGTTTTGGCGCGATTTCTCAACAAGAGGAGAGCAGTTGAAATTGAATCATCTTCCAATTTTGTTGATGTGAAGAATCTTCCCTCGGATCCTCATGATCGCAAGGCGATTTCATCATACAACATGAATCAACGAGATGATGTTAGAAGGTAAAGAGTTGAGAAAATTCAAGGAAGAATGGTATCACCGAAAGGAATATAAGGGATGGTTAGAGTATAGTATAAAAACGGATCATGTGTTTTGCTTATGTTGTTACTTTTTTAGCTCCGAATTTGGTAATCATAGAGACACTTTTGTTGTGAACGGGTATAACAATTGGAAAAAGTACACGAGGTACTTACAAAACATGTTGCTTAGTTAATAGCGCCCACAACAAATGTTTCCAAAAGTGTGTCGATTTACTTAACGAAAAGTAAGCGGTACACACACAATGGGACAAAAGGACCCCTAAGGAGAAACGTGATTACAAACATAGATTAACTGCTTCTACTTTGCTTGGGAAAAGGTTGTTGAATGGTGGTTTGGCGTTTCGTGGTCATGATGAATCAAAAGATTCATTAAATAAAGGAAATTTCTTAGAGCTTCTAGTAATGGGTGAAATGAATGAAGAGCTTGGTAAGATTATCTTAGAGAATGCACCGGCGAATAACCAAATGACTAGTCCTAAAATTCAAGCGGATATTAAATATTGTTATGCTCAATATGTACTTAAACAAATTTTTGAAGATGATGGTGATGATGTTTTTTTCTTTATTAGTTGATGAATCATGTGATGTATCAGAAAAAGAACAAATGGCGGTTATTATTCGTTATGTTGATAAAGTTGGGATTGTTAAGGAGCGTTTTATTGGGCTTGTTGATGTCAAAGAGACAAGCGCATTAACACTTAAATCGGCTTTGATGATAAGTTGGCACATTATGGGTTGAGTTTGAAAAGAATTAGAGGCCAAGGTTATGATGAGGCAAGTAACATGTCGGGTGAGTTTAACGGCTTAAGAGCTCTTATTTTAAAGGAAAATGTTTCAGCTTTCTATATTCATTGCTTTGCACATCAACTTCAGCTAGTTGTTGTCGCGGTTGCACACAAACACACACCTATTTGAAGAGTATCTGAAACGATAACATGTTTAACAAATGCCGTTTGTCCATCCTCCAAACGACAAGACATGCTTCGTGAAAGGCAAAGAAGACAATTGGAAAAAATGGAAGACGTGCTTTGTACTGGAAGTGGGTTGAATCAAGAAATGACACTTTCAAGACCAGGAGATACATGATGTATTGAATAATACATCTATTTATCGTGTATAGTTTGTACGAATGTCGTTAATATTCGTTTCGGTTTTACAAGAATATATCTACTTTTAATCCAAATACGTTTGCAGGTCTTGGTTTGTGGGAATAGCTGAAAATACGAGAAAACGAGCTGAAATGGTGAAAGAACCGAGCCGGATCATAGTTGGAAGTCGAGAGAAGAAACGAATCGTATAATGCGTAAAAAGACCCTCTGGCGGCCCGCGACCGCATCCACTCACGTCTCTAACGGGTGGCGAGAGAGGAAAAGTTCCCGGAGAAAAGAGCCCCGGTCGCAGGGCGCGACCGGTAGCATGAAGCCTCTCGCGGCCAACGACAGGGTCTTTTGATCAGAAAGTTTCGAACTTATTAGATTTGTGTTGAAAAGTTTATATAATTAGAGTTTAACTCTGATTACAATGATTGGACGAACTTGGGAGTTTTAGAGGCGAAATCATTGGATTGAAGTTAGGAGCATAAAGATCGAAGAAATCACGGGTTTTATTACCGATTTTCTTAATCTTTAGCTTCCTTGTTCTTTGTTTTGATGAATTCAGCTTTTAACTTTGCTTTAATTATGTTTAAACCAATGATTCTTGGCTAGATTTGCTTATGCTACCTAGGTTATGAAGATTTATTACAAAAGTTTGGATTTTTATTTATTATTTAATGTGTTTAAGGGATTTTTGATAAAGTAGTACACTTTGGTTGTTTGATTTGGTGTATTTGCTGGTTTTGATCTAATTGTTGATTATTTGATTGTTTCACATGAATCTAATTGAATGTCTTTCATAGAATAGGCTTATGTTGATTGTCGAGTCTTAATGGGTTCGGATAATCGTTCAGTAAATTGGCCAATAAACCCTAGAAACAATTGAATGAAACATATAATTTAATCTTAACATTATCCTAAATTTAATTATTGAGAAATAATAATTTATTAACAAAATTAAATAGGTAAATTGCTAGGATTAGGTTTTAAGAAAAGCCGGTTTTTATTTACTTGCTATATTCGAGTCGGTTAAACCAAATCAAGAACCATAATTAGTCTAAACTTCCTATTGAGAGATAGTTAGCTAATTTAGACACTTTATTGAATACTAGATAACCGAAAGGAAATCTTATAAACTGGTAAACATAGCTATCTTTAGGGTATCATAGGTGTCTTCCCGAGAAGGGTCGGGGTCCTTTTCGGTATTCCTTAGGATTTAGTACTTTAAGATCCTGGTTCCTTATCACATTAAAATTCAAATAAAACCATCTGATAGTTATAAGGATTCTAACCTAGGTAACCATTCCACTATCCTTGAATTCGTCACACCCCGACCCGCAGCTTAATAGGTGATCAAGGCATTATTGGGTTAACTCGAGAGCTTATGACTTGCTATTACTTGTTTTAAATAATCATTAATTCATATCAAGTGTCTCACAATACAAATAATTCACATAAACAATTACAAACACAAGACGATGTTTATATATTGCACTAATCCATTTCTTGTTCACTAAAGCCCATCATATGTCCAATCTTCTCTTCGTACCTGTTCACATGTATTATGCGTAAAAGTGATTTTTTGGTCAACAAAGGTTGGCGAGTGAACCTTATTATTATTAGAACAATAAAATGTTTAAATTTGGTTTATTGAGAAAAGCGTGCATCAACCAATGTAAGTCAGTATGTTGCATGTCATAAGTAAAAGCTCATAAAAACAACATCAAACAATAAATCAATTAAATGTAATGATTCCAATAAATGTATGCATGTTGCACGGTATTGTGGTGTGCTACAAGGTTTAAGCTCCATAAAACGGAGCTTGCCTCATATGTTGGCAATGTCACGTTCCGCTCATAGGTAATGAGGAACAGACGAGCCTATAATGATGTGATGTCCAACGTGAATGAAATGCACCAAGTGATAAACAACAATCCACATGTAACACATATACTTCACATAAGGGAGTTTGCACGAATTTAATTCTTGTAAATGTAATTACGAAATACGACACATGATACACCCCAAAACGTGTAATAAAAGGGAAGTTGTAAGATTCACTCACTGTGGTTGCGTATAAGGATTCCTTGAAGATAACGCACGAGGAAGGGTAGGGAAACCCAAAAGAAAGAAAACAATTACCCTGAATGTTAAAATATCCCAACACGATCTAGTTAATATTTATATGTTACATGAAATTCCTAATTTTTATGGTTTACACGTTAATCATTTAGACTTTATTATTTATCCATTTATTGATTTTTTTAATGTTATAAAAAAATCCAAATAAATTGTTGAGTACTTAGGTTATAATTCAGTTTTAATGGTTTTTATAAAAGATATGGAATAATAATAATAATAATAATAATAATAATAACTGTTATTTGTTATTTTAAATGAATTGAAATATAATTAAAACATAAAAATAAAAATTAATCACAAAAATCGGGTCTGCCTGGAATCAAACCGGCGACCTCGGTGTCGTGTGCACACAACCCGACCAACTGAGCTATGTGTCTAACCTGTTATAATCTTGATTTTAATTATATTTATACAGTTATGAATATGTTTCATATCTGGTTCTTAATAAAATAACAAAAAATGCACAACGAATTGGTCGTAGCTGGTTTTCGAACCCGTGACCTTCCGTTTACGTGCACGCAACCTGTTTCATATGGTGGTTTTTATTATATTTACTGAAACTAGATTGTTCCATATTCTGACTTTAAATAAAAAGAAAGAAGTGCAGTGAGTACGTCGGAGCCGGGTCTCGAACCCGCGACCTCCGACTTAATAACAAACATTCCTTTAAGTTGTGCTCAATAGATGTGGTACAATTTGATTTTTATTTCATTTAAACACTCGTTTAACATAAACATCATCTTCTTCATTTGATAACCACCCGACATTCTCAACCCATATCGCTGATTTTAAGCATCTATATCAGTTTATTGTTTGTCGGAATTGATTCTTATTAAACATAAATGTAAAAGAAGTATACCGACAAAACGAGTAAATCTCCAACGATGATATGAGTTCCGGCTTGTGCTCCGGCGTTCGTCGCTCCGGTGAGGTCTTTGTATCTCCGGTGGGTTGCGGTTTCTCCTGCGTGCTTATGCGGTTCTAGAGCGTGATGGAAAAGGTGAAGTAAACGAGATGAGGGATTTCTTACGGTTGATTATATGAAGTCCGTCGATGAATAAATTGACGAGTATTTACGGAAAGTTTGTAAACGTGAATGTATGGGGACACGATCTTGGTCATGTTCATGATTGGCGTAAACATGGTAATGCGGTGGTAACAAGCTTCCAATCCCGAAAAATCAGCAAGCCTTTTGTTTTAAAATAAGAAGTTGCAGAGTGTGTATATAATTAATGTGAACCTGAAATGTGTACAAAATATTAACGTGGTGCGGTGGTTGGTACATTATGTGTTGAACGTGTAGACTCGGGTTCGAATCCCGCGGTCTACTGTTTTTTCTACTTTTCTTTGTTTTAGTTACATAAGAGTGTCACAAGTTTCAAAAGTTTCACGGAAGATCCCTCTCATTTAACTTTGTTAAATAATAGTTATGCATAGTTATAACGGACTTGTTATATGAGGAAAGAAAAAATATAAATAAATAAATAAAACTCAAAAGTTTCAAAACGGGTCGAATTTTGGAAGCCCATTTTTTACGGATGTTACAGAATTAAATCTCCACTTCAAAAGTCCATCTTAAGTCGTCTTAGTTAAATTAATATTGGTTTAATTATAATTTTAGGATTCTTAGTAACCCCACCCCCCTAAAAAAAACATAAAATAAATTAAGTGTGTCAATTTAGTTTAAATAGAGCTGTCAATGTAATTAGAGAGTCTTGTGGGTTTGATATCCGGACTTACTTAAGCTTTTATACAATTGACTGGTCCACTTGCCGGTTAGTAGTTTAGTCGAGTTTAGGAGTCTAGAGTATTACTTTGAGTCTAGAATCAGGTTAATTTCAATTGTTTTTATTAGACTACTTTTAGGACATCAAGTTTTTGGCGCCGTTGCCAGGGATTCTCTTTGGCTATTGCGTTGATTACTTTGTTTAGGCTTAATTGATTCATACCTGTTTTCCGTTTTGTTTGCGTCGTAGGAGTCTAAATAATTTAGTTAATTTAAATTTTTCAGTTTTATATATTGTTTCGTTAAGTGTCTTTTCTGAATTTTCTTACTTGTCTCGTTTTCGGTTTTCGGTGGATGCCCCATACGCGTTCGCAAGGACCTCCGCCGAAGCCGCCAACGGACACGTCTCTTTCTCCAGCGCAAAAGGTTAGTACTTCTTCATCCTCATCTTCCGGTTTTTCTGATTCTTCCCGCCCGTTTATACCACCAAAATTTGACTTTACACCAAAGCCTCACCGCAAAATTCCCCACCTCCCCGTATAATTCACCGAAACACAAGTCCACCACCTGTTTTCCATATGGCTAATAATCAAACTCTTACCAACAAGCAACCACCGGTTTCACCGGTGCGAACTCGCCCATCACTCTTTCCCCAATGAACAATGACAAAGCTTGGCAAATCTCGTCTTACATCATGACTGCTATAACAAACTCGTGCCAATTTCACAGTCGTGATGATAAGGATGCGCCCGCCCACATTAACTGCCTTACCTGCCTCTGTCACACCTTTAACATGGAAGGTGCGGGCAATGATGCTCATTTCCTTCAAGTATTTCCCTTTTCTCTTGGAGGACGGGCCGCCATCTGGCTTGACTCTCAACCGGCAGGTACCTTTCCCACTTGGGCCACCCTACGAAACGCATTCTGTTGATACACCTTTGTGTTTGTCGCTTGTTCTTAGTTACATTTGTAATTGTGCGGTCTTTGTTTACTGTGTTTGTATAAGTTTTGGTCGTGTCGACCAAATCAAGATATCCTCCTATCTTTGTTTCGTTCGACGATTTAGTTTGGCTGTGTTAAACAGTTGCATGTGTGCATACTGTTGAGTCTTGTGTACGTCATGTCTGTGACACGCTCTCCGCAGAAAGCATTCTGTGCAAGTAAGGAATGCTTTGTACGAGCAAGATGTTGCTCGTACGAGCCACATGCTTCGTACGAAGGAATCTATGGAAACAAGTGTGTTACTTGTTTCGTACGAACTAGTGAATGCTTCGTACGAACCAACTTGTTCGTACGAGCATCTTTGGAGCAGTTCTTCATGTGTAATAGTGTGTTCCGTATGTCTAGCAACATACTTCGTACGAATGACTAGCATGAACACTATATAAGCAGACATGCACCTCTCAGTCAAGAGTTAGTCATTCTGATCTCTAGTTAAGTGCGTTGGTCACTGATCAAAGTCGAACTACCAAGTTGAGCAGAGGAAGACGCAAGAGCACAGACAGTTTGTATGAGTTGTATGAGCATTGTTTGTATATGTTTGTACTAGTTCTCATCAGTTAATCAAGATATTGAATCTTTGGTTATCCCGTGTTGTTACTTTGCTTTAATTTGCATGCATACTTGGATTCCGCACTTGTATGTGTGTTACATGAACAAGGAGGCAGGTTTAACTTGATCCTCAGGTGGACCTACACTTTCTTAAGAAATATTTTACACCCGCCAAAGCATCTCGTCTTTGTGATCAGATCCATTCGTTCTGAATGGAACCTGATGAGCCTTACCATTTAGCATGGGAGCGTTTCCAGACATTAGTGTCCCGTTGTTCTCAACACGGTCTATCTGACTTGGCACTTGTAGAGAAATTCTACAACGGTCCCACCCCCAAAACCCGAGGCCGATTTTACACTTATGCTAGAGGGCAACTTATGGGAAAGAAGACAGTTGTTGAATGTAATGACCTCTTTGAGAGTTTCGCGCATTCTGATATAGACTACAGCACTACCGGCAGGAATTCAATCCCTGTTTCTCGTACCACCCTGGTCAACCGGGGGTTACACCAAGCTAGCTTGGTAACTACGGTAGCTGCTGTACTAGATAGCTCTAAGTGTGAGGTTACTAAGGAGATTCAAGAGTTCAAAAAGAAGGTAGATAGATGTGAGGTGTGTAGAGGAGGTCACGATACAATAGAGTGTCATATGCTCACTGTCGAGCAAGTAGAGTTCATTACGGGTCAGAGTCAAGCCAAACGAACCCCTATAATAATAATAATTCTAACTATAACCCTAACTGGCGTGGTAGTAATACTAATTTCCATTCTTCTGGTAATCCCCCTGGTTTCTAATCATGTCAATATCAAAATAGGGGGGAGGGTCATTATTCTAGTGGAGGTTCAGGTCATCCTGGTCAGTTTAGTGGTGGGGGTTCAAACCAAGAGGGTCAAAACAGGAGTGGAGGTTTGGGAGGTAGTTTGGATAGGATAGAGGAACTTCTTTCTCAGCTAGTGGTTAATGATCAAGCTACTCAGAAAACGTTAGCGGAGCATGATCTTCTTTTAAAGAATCAGCAATCCGCACTCTTAGATCTTCAAAGATCTGTAGGTAGAATTGCTAAGCAACTGCAAGTGCAACCACACGGTCAGTTCTCGGGTAACACTCAACCTAACCCGGCGAACCAACACGCAAAAGCGATAACCACCCGTAGCGGTAACAGTCTAGGAGAAGTGGTTAGAGAGCGAGTAGAGATAGAGGATAAGGATGAAGATGTAGATGAAGAGATAGAGATGGAGGCTCCACCTAGGGTGCAAAATAGGCTAGTCCTAGAAAGTATCCCACCGAACAGTGAGCCTTCAGTCGAGAGTAGAGCAGAAAAGAAACCGGTAGAGGCTAGGTCGTCACCATACGTAGGTCCTTCATGCTTACCCTACCCTACCCGCCTTAATCAACAAAAATATGCTAAGGAATACGAGAATTTTCTCGATATGTTCACCCAGTTGAAAATCAATCTTCCATTCATTGAGGCCCTCCAGCATATGCCAAAATATGCAAAGTTTTTGAAGGACCTTCTTAAATGCAAAGACATGCTGGGGGAGCTCTCGAATGTCCCTTTGACTGGAGTATGTTCCGTCGTAGTTATAAATAAGTTACGGAAAAACTCATTGATCCGGGTATCTGTACTATTCCATTTCACTTCGGTAGTTCCATCACTCCCGCTCATGCATTAGCCGACCTAGGTGCTAGCATCAATATGATGCCATTCTCGCTCTATGAGAAATTATGTTTAGGGAATCTTATTCCTACTCGTATATCACTGTCTCTAGCTGATCGGTCAGTTAAGTATCCTCAGAGAATCATAGAGAACTTGCTAGTTAAGGTTGATAAATTCGTTTTCCCCATAGACTTTGTTATCCTAGATATGGAGGCCGATGAGAAAGTGCCCATCATCTTAGGTTGTCCATTCCTCCGTACTGCAAAGGCGATCATTGATGTCCATGACGGAAAGATTACACTCCACGTTGGGGATGAGAACGTCACTTTTGAAATCGCTCGGTCAATGCAACACCCTAGCGATGGAGATACTGATAGTGGCCCATGCCATTCCGTCTATTTTCTTAATTCATTCATTTCGTGCGTAGATCATTATCTCGAGTATATTAGTGGAGATGATTTAGTGAATGAGGGGGTAGTAGACGAGGATTTTGAGGAAGAGGACATAGAGGATGACCCACTTTGGGTCCCCGAAACATTAGACTTTTGTGAGGTTAGTACGCGAGTGTGTAACGTCCCAAAACTCAAATGTTTACATTCATGTTACGTTTTCGTATGATAAAACACAAAGTAAAATGACTAGGTTACTTAACCTAGTTAAATAGTTAGTTAAAACAAATAAAGAATGAATGTGGGACATTAATGATCAAGTAGAAAACATGAAGGGTTGAATTTGGAGATTTAGAATGAAGTTTGGGTTAAATGTGAGAATGCAGAATTTTAGTGTGTGTAAATATGTGTGTGTCGTGTATGGAGGAAGAGGTAGAGAAGAAACCCTATCTCAAGAACATATATGCAATTCAGCCAAATCAAGACCAAAATTTGAAGGAAAAACATTGCATGAATGAAGATTTCTCACTCTCTAGCTCATATAAACATGTGGTAAATTGTAGATTTTAGTTTGGTGATTTTGTAAGAATTAGGTTTATGATTAATCCACGAATTAGTATGAATTTTAGTATGAATACGTATTAGAATCACCATATGGAACACGAGTTATGTAGAACTATGAGTAATTTGATGTTTTGGGGAGGAACCCACTTGTAGTAGTGAAGATGATGATAAGAATGGATATACATGTTCAATAATTGTGTAATTTTTGGATGTAGAATGTTGTATGTGATGAATCATTCTAGATAAGTTGATTATTATATGAAATAAATAAATGTTTAGTTGAATTTGATGAATGAAAATAAGAACATGGAAGGTTATGCATGAATGAGTTGTACAATGTGCCTAAATAGTAGTATGCACACAACATGTTTGATGAAATGTCTAAATGACAATGATATGTGAAATTGCCTTCAACTAATAGAGGAGTGTGTAAAGAATGTGGGAATAATGTTTGTGATAGCAAAATATCATGAGTAACGTGTTCTTGATGAAATCTATGTATGAATATAGTTAAAGTGTGATTGGGTAGAAGCATGTTTTAGGAGTCGATCTATATGCTTAAGTGATGTAGTGCACAATTTTGAATTTGTTAATCACATTAATTGCGATTAAGAATTAGATGTGGAGCGTATGAGAATCATAGAAAAGAGTAAATTCGAATGATGTGGATGTTAGTTATGAAGTAATGAAAACGCTAGTGTGGATGAAACAGATTATGTATGTGGATGTGTATATGACTAGGTGTATATGTCATATAATATGAATACTGAATGAGTATTATGTTAATACTATTGTCCACCATTTTAAGATGGATTTATCTTCATAATTTGAATGCATATAAGTAAGGCAGTTAACTTTCTGGAAAAGTCAACAATGTATAAATAACAAGGTTAGACTTTCTAACATGGTATTAAGGAGATTGGGTGATACATGATGGATTATCTATGTGACACACATGATGTAAGTCGAATTGCTTGAATTATGTAAGTCGGATCTATGTCTTATGCATGCTAGTAGTTGACCGGTGAAAGTCAGTGCGACATAGTACTTAGAATAGTTGTTGATATGATTAAGCATGTTTGCTAATAGTGTCGTAAACATGATGACATGCAAGAATAGGAATTATGCAAATGAGGACTCAAGCATGGATGTCTAACGGGTCAAGAGAAGGCAAAGAAGAAAGCACGAACTTGGTAACTCGAGGTAAGTGATTTCCGGAATCACTCTTTAGATACTTTAATGGAAATGTTTTATTTTAATTGTTGAAGAAGCTCGTGGGAATGTAAGAATAATGGAGGTACTAAGATGAGTTAGACGATATTGGGTTGATAATATTCAACTAAATTGGAAGTTATATGATATAAACAGAATGGAGTAAATCCAAGTGGTAAGCTATCGTTAAACGACATAATTAAAGTACAAATGGGCTTGTGCACATGTAGAATTCATTGTTAAAGTGAGACTACGGTAGTATTAAGAGGAACGGGACCTTGTTTAGATGTTACATGTTTAATTTGAAGTGAATCGGAACATGCATGAACAAACGGGACTCGAAACGGGTCAAATAAGTTGCAGCCCCAAATCTGCAGCGGCTGACCGTAAGCTAGGTAGCTAACCGTAGCTTACGGTAGATGATTTTATTTTTGGCAGAACGTGGTTACTGTAAGCTACGGTAGCTAGCCGTAGCTTACGGTAGAAGATTTAATTGTTGGTAGAATATGCCTACCGTAAGCTACGGTAGGCAGGCCGTAGCTTACGGTGGGATTAGTCAACTTTCTAATTATTTTGTGTTCTTGTATAGACTAATTCCGGCTCCAACCCGGTATCTCGTAAGATGTTTTTAAGGTGATTAAGTGATGCTAGGCTTGTAAAAATAAAGTAAGAGTGAAAGTACGAGTCTTGATATACGTATAGTGAATGTGGTTTCATGTGTGGGTGCCAACACCAAGTTATGTAGTTGTATGATTAAAACTCGGATTGAATAGAAGTGTTATAGGTATAAAAGAATCAACTTATTTACACGTATGAACATTGTTGAATAGAGAGTATACTATTTAAGTACGGTGATTGCATGTAAACAAGCAAACGTAACTTTCATGTATGTATGTATATTGATGCGTGCGTGTGTAAACAGGAAGTGTAACTTATTGAATGCAGATCAGTGGTACGTGCTTACGCTGTCACACCCCGACCCGCAGCGGAATAAGAGTCGGGGCATAATTGGGTTATCACCAAAGCTCATGATATTTACTAATATGTTTCATATTTATTAAATTCAAAATTACATCCTCAATATTCCAAACATGTTCATACAATTACAAAGAAAGATAATCAACTAAACATTCCAAAGTCTAAACCGGTTTTATTCTTCTAAGCCATCCTATATGTTTCTTGCTGCAGCTGGATCACCTGTATCATGTGTAAAAATGGGGGTTTTTGGGTCAACATAAGTTGGCGAGTGAACCTTGTTAGAAAACATTTATTATTGATTTCTTGTTATATTTATTATGGAAAATTGTGCAATAATCATATGTGAGCAAACGTAAATAAACATACAATAACAATAACAATAACGATAACAAACAACCTTGCATGAATATATAACATGAATGATAATGTATATGTTGGCAACGTCACGTTCACGCTCATAGGTAATGGGGAACGGACGGCCTATGATAAATGTATGTGCGATCAAGGCTCAATCAAACGGAGCCGATCGTATGTTGGCAACGCCTCGTTCACGCTCATAGGTAATGGGGAACAGCTCAACGCTCATAGGTAATGGGGAGCGGCGGCCTATGATAATGTATGTACTGAAAATGATAAATTTAATCTAAACAATAACCACACAAACAGTTGATACATATTGAATACACATTTGATCATGGATATGATGGATGCACAATTGTTTAAATGTAATAAATAATAAGACACATGATACACCCCAAAAAACGTGATTAAAACGGGGAATTTGTAGAGATTCACTCACATTGGGTGCGTTCGGTTGAAGATGATGAATGCGCACGAGTTTAGGGGGTCGATCGACGAGGATTAACTAACCTAAATGATAACGAAAAGGTACGGTAAATAAGTGGATTTTATTAACAATTTTAATAAGGTCTTTAGGTTTATTTTTGTGAGTTTAAGGTTATTTTCTAACTTCAAAAACATTATTTTTAAGTATTTTTAATTGATTTTTAAATTAAATAAATAAATAAAACTATAAAAAAAATGTTGACTTTTTTTTGGGTTTGACCGTTGACCATTTGACTTTGACTTGTTGACCGGTTCGGTCGTTTATAATGTTTGCACTGAGTGATGTTCGAACTCGTGACCTCCCGTACGCGTGCACGCAGCTCTACCAACTGAGCTACGTGTCTAACCCGAAATATTTCTGTTTTTAATTATATTTATATACTATTTTAATTTATTCAAAATTCATTTATTTTTAAAAAGGATTTTAATCATCGAATCGGCGTGCGTAACAGGTCTCGAACACGGGACCTGTGGATTAACGTTGCACACAGTCCACCGCTGGACTGTGTGTCTAACCTGGTTAATATTCTAGTTTTTATTATACTTAACATCTTTCAGTGAGTTAACCCGGTTTGATTTTAAAAAGAGCATTTTTATTTCAGAGAGTGAGGTTGGGTCAGGGATCGAACTCGAGACATGTGATAGTTGTTTGCGCACAGTCCACCGCTGGACTGTGTGTCTAACCCGAGATATAATCCAATTTATATTAAACTTATATACTGACTAACTTCATCTTCTTCGTTACAATAACACAGACAACGATTACTCTACTGATCTTGTTTAATTCGATTGACAAACATATAATTGATTAAAATGAAATGGACAGGGAAGGTTTTGGGAATGAACATACCGGAAAAATGATCTTTCTCAGAACTCCGGCGAAGTCGTCGGCTCTGTTTTTATGAACTTCGTCTGAGCGGACCAATTAACAGTTTTAATTAGCTAGTTGTGGAATTGAAGTACTAAACAAGAGTTATCAGAAGGTTTAAAAGATTATAACGTTTCACAGCGCAATCTAGGAATTTTCAGAAGTTTTCCGGCAAGTGCTGATTATCCGATATCGTCGCCTGGAACTGATTCTGATTGAAGGGTTTGAGTTAGTAAAAGCCTAACAACTGATAGAAGATGGAAGAATTGAGAAACTTACCGTTTTGATGAAAGACACGGTTTTCCGGCGAAAGTCCGGCGAGTTCAAAAAGCGATTCCGACGATCAGAAATTAGAGTAAAAGTGAAATTAGAGGTTCTGTGAATGTTATTGAGTCGCGAGATGATGTTATTGATGGAGTAATTCAGAAAGTGAAGGTTTTCGGTTATTAAAACCGAACATCACATGAATTCAAGTTCATTCATTTCTGAATTGATTAAGAATGTCGGTTTATCGGTTATAAACAAGAAATACAATCACCCAATCGACTGGAATGTTGAAAGCCGATATCGGTTTCAGTTTTGGCGCAAACAGGTGGTTTCTCAGGTGAATATATGTGTTATTTGTTTCCTACATTTCACAAAGGCAACTAGTGGCGGAATGGTTATATGTTTGATGTTAAGACTCTCCGGCTGACCCGGGTTCGAAACCCGGCAGCCCTTTTTTATTTTTAATTGTTTTAATTTTATTTTTTAACAATTTTAATTTCCATAATCTAAAATGTTTATTAGTTATGTATTGTTTAAAATTAACATAGGCATTAAATGAGCAACAATATATAAAACTGATTATTCGATTAATAAACGAAGCGGGTTTGAAAAACCCGTTTTTCGACAAATGTTACAGTATCCCCTACTTTTAGAAATTTCGTCCCGAAATTGAAGTAGTAGTGGTAACAGGAAAAAGATGTGGGTATTTTTCGCGCATTGAGTCTTCACGTTCCCAAGTAAACTCAGGTCCCCGTTTCGACTCCCAGCGTACCCTTACAATTGGAATACGACTCTGTCTTAAACGTTTTTCTCCGAAGTCCATGATCTCTACTGATCTTTCAATGAAATGCATAGATTCATCGATCTGAATATCTTCCAGGGGAATATGGAGGTTTTCATCGGCGAGGCACTTCTTCAAGTTTGATACGTGGAATGTGGGGTGAATTCTGTTGAGTTCTTCTGGTAGATCAAGCTGGTATGCTACAGGTCCTACTCTTTCGAGTATCTTGAAAGGTCCTACGTAGCGTGGTGCTAGCTTGCCCTTCTGGCCAAAACAAACTACTCCCTTCCACGGTGATATTTTTGAAAGTACATGATCACCAATGTTAAACTCCAAAGGCTTTCGTCGTTTATCTGCATAACTCTTTTGACGACTTTGTGCCGCTAGAAGATTGTTTCGAATTTGATGGATCTTGTCTATGGTTTCTTGAATCAATTCTGGACCGGTGATTTGAGCTTCCCCAATTTCGTGCCAACATACTGGAGATCGGCACTTACGACCATATAAGGCTTCGAAAGGTGCCATGCCGATACTTGAATGATAGCTGTTGTTGTACGAAAATTCAACTAATGGTAGATGAGCGTCCCAATTTCCCTTGAAGTCTATGACACATGCTCGAAGCATATCTTCAAGAGTTTGAATGGTGCGTTCAGATTGTCCATCAGTTTGAGGATGATAAGCGGTACTGAGGTCTAATCGTGTACCCAAAGCGGCTTGTACGGCTTGCCATGTTCGTGAAGTGAAACGACCATCACGATCTGAAATAATGCTTAATGGTACACCATGACGGCTTACGATTTCGCTGATGTAAATACGAGCTAACTTCTCGTTCTTGAAATCTTCGCGGATCGGAATGAAGTGAGCTGATTTTGTAAGACGATCAATGATTACCCATATAGTGTCATACCCACTAGAAGTGCGAGGTAACCCGGTGATGAAGTCCATGGTTATGTTTTCCCACTTCCATACAGGTATTTCAGGTTGGACCAGAAGTCCTGAGGGTCTTTGATGTT
This sequence comes from Scalesia atractyloides, assembly GCA_947069175.1. Classification (NCBI taxonomy): domain Eukaryota; kingdom Viridiplantae; phylum Streptophyta; class Magnoliopsida; order Asterales; family Asteraceae; genus Scalesia; species Scalesia atractyloides. The sequence continues at coordinate 13,288,013 of CAMTDV010000007.1, read as the reverse complement.
CAGCTTTTACCTTGGAACATGTAAGGCACTTGGAAACAAAAACAGCAATATCCTTTTTCATTCCAGGCCACCAGTAGGTGTATCGAAGGTCTTGATACATCTTGTCGGCTCCTGGGTGTATAGAGTAGCGTGTTTTGTATGCCTCATTCACAAGGAATTCTCGAAGGTTGTTGTGGTCAGGAATCCATATGCGATCTAGATAGTACAGAATACCGTCGGATTTAGTTTCAATTTTAAGTTCAGCTCCACAGGACAACTCCTTTCGTACGTCGTCTTCCGTTACTGAAACTTGTTGGGCTTCTCGAATTTGATCTTTGATATCTGTTATGATTTGCGAACATAGCAGACGAATGGAGTTCGCATAACCCTTTCGACTGAGTGCATCGGCCACCACATTTGCCTTGCCAGGATGATACCAAATTTCACAGTCGTAGTCATTAAGAAGTTCGACCCATCTTCGTTGCCTCATGTTTAACTCCTTTTGGTTGAAGATATGTTGGAGGCTCTTGGGGTTAGTGTATATTTCACACTTGGTACCGTAGAGGTAATGTCTCCATATCTTAAGAGCGAACACAACGGCTCCAAGTTCTAGGTCGTGGGTGGTGTAGTTCTTCTCATGAGTTTTGAGTTGTCTAGAAGCATAAGCTATCACCTTTCCTCTTTGCATTAGAACACAGCCTAGTCCTTGCCCTGACGCGTCGCAATAAACCACGAAGTCATCACAACCTTCAGGAAGAGTGAGGATAGGTGCGTCACAGAGTTTTTGTTTAAGGGTTTGGAAGGCTTCTTCTTGTTTGGGTCCCCATATGAAGGGTTTTCCTTTATGAGTTAAAGCCGTGAGTGGTACAGCGATGCGGGAGAAATTTGCAATGAAACGGCGATAATAACCAGTCAAACCAATGAATGATCTTACTTCGGTTGGTGTACGTGGCGCTTGCCATTCTTGTACTGCTTTGATCTTTGAGGGGTCGACATGTATTCCCTTGTCGTTGACGACATGTCCAAGGAATTGTACCTCCTTTAACCAGAATTCGCATTTGGAGAATTTGGCGTAGAGCTTTTCATTCTCTAAGAGTGTAAGGATGAGTTGAAGGTGTCGTTCATGATCAGACTTAGACTTTGAGTAAATGAGGATGTCGTAAATGAAGACTATAACAAAGCGATCGAGATAGGGTTTGCAGACTCTGTTCATTAGATCCATGAAGACAGCTGGAGCGTTGGTTAAACCAAATGGCATGACCATGAATTCATAATGACCATAACGAGTTCGGAAGGCGGTCTTTGGGACGTCTTCTTCATGTACTCTGAGTTGATGATAACCAGAACGAAGGTCGATTTTTGAAAAACAGCTGGCGCCTTGAAGTTGGTCAAGAAGATCATCAATGCGAGGTAATGGGTAGCAGTTCTTGACCGTTAACTTGTTGAGTTCTCTGTAGTCGATGCACATGCGAAACGTTCCATCTTTCTTCTTCACAAAAAGGATAGGTGCACCCCAAGGCGAGGAGCTAGGACGTATGAATCCTTTGTCAGTCAGCTCTTGTAATTGACTGGCTAGCTCTTGCATTTCGGATGGGGCTAACCTATAAGGAGATTTTGCAACTGGCGTAGCTCCAGGTATAAGATCAATGCGGAATTCGACTTCTCTCACGGGAGGAAGTCCTGAAATGTCGTCAGGAAAAACTTGCGGAAAATCTTTTATTACTGGGATGTCTTCAAGTTTCTTCTCCTTGGTTCCCTTTTTGACGACATGAGTTAGAAATGCGACATAATTCTTGCGGAGATATTTTCGGGCTTGAAGACAGGACATTAATTTGAGCCCTTTCGAAGGGGTTTCTCCAAAGATTCGTAGAGTCTGACCGTTTGTAAGAGGAATGCGTATAAACTTTTCACGGCATACAACTTAAGCATGATGATGGCTGAGCCAGTCCATACCAATTATAATGTCAAAGCTTCCCAACTTCATAGGTATGAGGTCAACTGCAAAATCTTGATCGTTTAGGGTGAGAGTACAATTGCGTATAATAGAGTTTAATGAGACCGGTTTTCCGTCAGCAACTTCTACCGTTATGGATCCCATGAGTTTATCACGAGTTTGGTTGAGGATGGGTTCAAATTCTAAGGATACAAACTTTTATCCGCGCCAGTATCAAATAACATGGATGCATAACTACCATTGATGAGAAACGTACCGTTAACCACATTGTTGTCAGCCCTAGCTTGGTTAGCGTTGATGTTGAAAGCTCTTCCTCTTGCAGGTGGAGGAGCTTGGTTAGCCTGATTCACCGGATTTGCTTGAGCTTGAGCATGTATAATGTTCACCAAGCGTGGACAAGTGTTTCTAAAGTGGTTTGGGTCTCCACAATTGTAACAAGCCCGCATAGGTTGCACCATGGGATAGTTGGGTTGGTAGTAGGATTGGGCTATATGTTGGGTAGGTGGTAGTAGTAGAGGTTGTTGGGCTTGACCCACTTTCTGATGGTGGGTTTGGGTTGAGGGCTGGTGGCGGTTCGTTCGCTGAGGTACACGACAGGTTTGAATGGTGTGACCTGCGTGACCACAGCCGGTGCAATGTTGGCAGGGATGATCAGGAAAGTGATGGTATTGGCAACGGTTGCATTTTGGGTATGGGCCGGAGTATGGCCTTTTATATGGTGCGGGTGAGGGGGCAACTTGGGTAATGGGTGCAACAGGGATGGGGAAATTTGTTTGTGTGACAGCAAAGTTTCTGGTGTTACGTTTCCTCTTGTTAGCAAACTTTGAGGAGGAGGTGGAATGGTTTGAAGTTTGGCCCTCAACGGGGGCTTTCTTTTTCTCATCTTTAAATTTACCGTTGCAAATTCGATTCTCGGTAAGCTCGGTAGCTAGTTCCATAGCAGCTTCAAGTGTTGCAGGCGAAGTGCTGAGAACTGAGTCTTGAATTTTCGAGGGAAGGCCTCGAATATAATGTTCGACTAAGCGGTAAATTGGGGTGAACAAGTTAGGGACCATTTGGTTCAACTCTAAAATCCTCTTGTTGTAGGAAGTATGATCTCCCTCCTTTTGCTTCAACGAATGAAATTCATCCTCTAACTTTTTGATCTCACTTCTAGGACAGAAGCGTCTCGTCATGATTTCCCTTAACTCCTCCCACGTTAAGGCCATTGCATCTTCGATTCCCCCTCTTACCCTTTTCAGTATTCCACCAGGTAAGAGCTACCCCAAATAGCCTCCCGGTTGCGTAACGTACCTTGCGATCCTCGGGACAATCGCAGTTGAGGAAGGTGTTTTCCATTTCCTCAAACTAGTGGAGGAGAGCAGTGACACCTTCGGTCCCTTCAAATTTCGGAGGATCGCAAGACTTGAAATGTTTATATGAGCACTTTTTGGAAGAAGGGTTGCCGATGTTCTGGTCTTCTTGCTGGGGAGGATTGATGGGATTTGCGGCAAGAGCTTGTTGGACTTGAACTACAATGTCAGGAAGCACCGCGGCCATTTGTTTTGCGATTTGGGTGGCCAAGCGTTCGTTTGACCTTCCTGATCTTCTACCCCCTCGTTGTTGCCTAGCCGACATCTACAGGAATATACATAAGAAGATTGTGAGTTTATGGAGTCTTTTTAGGTCTCATGTGTCTTAAAAAAAATAACATAAACATCAATAATGCAACTACATCCATAGGATGTCTTGGGTTTGCTCATGTTGGGCGTCAAATGTCCCCCATACCTTCACCTGTATAGTCATGTGGGCCCCCATGACTATTGGCTTAGTAGGATTCACATTGGTATTGGCGGTTTAACACTCGCATCACCCGAATGAAAACCATGAAATATGTTTACGAGATGTATGGTCGGAAGGTGTCCAGGTGTAGATACAATGACAACTCAAAGTGGGGTTAGCTCACACGACGTTTGGTATAGCATGCTTTGGCCTAATAGGTCCTTCGTACTCTCATCGTTAGTCCCCAGGTAGGCAAACTGGTCCTTTATTTTGGATTTATATGAATGCCAAGCCTAGACAGGACGTTCCGACTACCGGTACTTGTACCCTTCCAGTTACTACATGCCCGTCATGAGAACTCACTTTGATGTGATTTGAAAATACAAAAATCATTGCAAAAAAATCATGGAAGTGATGTGGTGTGTCTCTCATGGATATGATATGTTATGAGAATATGATTCATGATAGGCTTTGTATAATAATATATACTTATGAACATGCTTGCATAACATTGAATGTAACATTAAACATAAAACATATAAACATCATGAATTTTGCATGTAACACAAAAAAAAAATTTTTAAAAATTCTAATCAACTATAGTATAGGCTCTAAGGGTCTAATAACCTATCCTATATCCCGATAGTCATGGCTCTGATACCAATCTGTCACACCCCGACCCGCAGCGGAATAAGAGTCGGGGCATAATTAGGTTATCACCAAAGCTCATGATATTTACTAATATGTTTCATATTTATTAAATTCAAAATTACATCCTCAATATTCCAAACATGTTCATACAATTACAAAGAAAGATAATCAACTAAACATTCCAAAGTCTAAACCGGTTTATTCTTCTAAGCCATCCTATATGTTTCTTGCTGCAGCTGTATCACCTGTATCATGTGTAAAAATGGGGGTTTTTGGGTCAACATAAGTTGGCGAGTGAACCTTGTTAGAAAACATTTATTATTGATTTCTTGTTATATTTATTATGGAAAATTGTGCAATAATCATATGTGAGCAAACGTAAATAAACATACAATAACAATAACAATAACGATAACAAACAACCTTGCATGAATATATAACATGAATGATACTGTATATGTTGGCAACGTCACGTTCACGCTCATAGGTAATGGGGAACGGACGGCCTATGATAAATGTATGTGCGATCAAGGCTCAATCAAACGAAGCCGATCGTATGTTGGCAACGCCTCGTTCACGCTCATAGGTAATGGGGAACAGCTCAACGCTCATAGGTAATGGGAGCGGCGGCCTATGATAATGTATGTACTGAAAATGATAAATTTAATCTAAACAATAACCACACAAACAGTTGATACATATTGAATACACATTTGATCATGGATATGATGGATGCACAATTGTTTAAATGTAATAAATAATAAGACACATGATACACCCCATAAACGTGATTAAAACGGGGAATTTGTAGAGATTCACTCACATTGGGTGCGTTCGGTTGAAGATGATGAATGCGCACGAGTTTAGGGGGTCGATCGACGAGGATTAACTAACCTAAATGATAACGAAAAGGTACGGTAAATAAGTGGATTTTATTAACAATTTTAATAAGGTCTTTAGGTTTATTTTTGTGAGTTTAAGGTTATTTTATAACTTCAAAAACATTATTTTTAAGTATTTTTAATTGATTTTTAAATTAAATAAATAAATAAAACTATAAAAAAAATGTTGACTTTTTTTTGGGTTTGACCGTTGACCATTTGACTTTGACTTGTTGACCGGTTCGGTCGTTTATAATGTTTGCACTGAGTGATGTTCGAACTCGTGACCTCCCGTACGCGTGCACGCGGCTCTACCAACTGAGCTACGTGTCTAACCCGAAATATTTCTGTTTTTAATTATATTTATATACTATTTTAATTTATTCAAAATTCATTTATTTTTAAAAAGGATTTTAATCATCGAATCGGCGTGCGTAACAGGTCTCGAACACGGGACCTGTGGATTAACGTTGCACACAGTCCACCGCTGGACTGTGTGTCTAACCTGGTTAATATTCTAGTTTTTATTATACTTAACATCTTTCAGTGAGTTAACCCGGTTTGATTTTAAAAAGAGCATTTTTATTTCAGAGAGTGAGGTTGGGTCAGGGATCGAACTCGAGACATGTGATAGTTGTTTGCACACAGTCCACCGCTGGACTGTGTGTCTAACCCGAGATATAATCCAATTTATATTAAACTTATATACTGACTAACTTCATCTTCTTCGTTACAATAACACAGACAACGATTACTCTACTGATCTTGTTTAATTCGATTGACAAACATATAATTGATTAAAATGAAATGGACAGGGAAGGTTTTGGGAATGAACATACCGGAAAAATGATCTTTCTCAGAACTCCGGCGAAGTCGTCGGCTCTGTTTTTATGAACTTCGTCTGAGCGGACCAATTAACAGTTTTAATTAGCTAGTTGTGGAATTGAAGTACTAAACAAGAGTTATCAGAAGGTTTAAAAGATTATACCGTTTCACAGCGCAATCTAGGAATTTTCAGAAGTTTTCCGGCAAGTGCTGATTATCCGATATCGTCGCCTGGAACTGATTCTGATTGAAGGGTTTGAGTTAGTAAAAGCCTAACAACTGATAGAAGATGGAAGAATTGAGAAACTTACCGTTTTGATGAAAGACACGGTTTTCCGGCGAAAGTCCGGCGAGTTCAAAAAGCGATTCCGACGATCAGAAATTAGAGTAAAAGTGAAATTAGAGGTTCTGTGAATGTTATTGAGTCGCGAGATGATGTTATTGATGGAGTAATTCAGAAAGTGAAGGTTTTCGGTTATTAAAACCGAACATCACATGAATTCAAGTTCATTCATGGCTGAATTGATTAAGAATGTCGGTTTATCGGTTATAAACAAGAAATACAATCACCCAATCGACTGGATTGTTGAAAGCCGATATCGGTTTCAGTTTTGGCGCAAACAGGTGGTTTTCAGGTGAATATATGTGTTATTTGTTTCCTACATTTCACAAAGGTAACTAGTGGCGGAGTGGTTATATGTTTGATGTTAAGACTCTCCGGCTGACCCGGGCTCGAAACCCGGCAGCCCCTTTTTATATTTAATTGTTTTAATTTTATTTTTTAACAATTTTAATTTCCATAATCTAAAATGTTTATTAGTTATGTATTGTTTAAAATTAACATAGGCATTAAAGGAGCAACAATATATAAAAATGATTATTCGATTAATAAACGGAGCGGGTTTGAAAAACCCGTTTTTCGACAAATGTTTTGGAGGTTTGTAATACGATGATATTATGTCTTACTAATTGTACTGCTAATGAGAATGAAACAGGAATGCATAGTGTCGGGCTTTCGAAAGTGCAAAGCCCGGTATACAGAACAAATTTAGAAGGATATAATTATGGAGAAGTATACATAGAAAGAATACTATGTGGTTATTGATTTATTATATATCCATTTAATTATGTAAGATGTCACCCTCTACTAATGTGTTGGTTGTGTATGTGGTGACCGCAGATTTATCAAATTGCCACTATCATCAAGGGAGATATGTGGACGAAGATCGAGTCAAAGAGCAAGGATTGTATGGGAAGAGCGGTTTCATAGCTTGCATTATGTATTACCTTTGGCAAGTCAAGCAAAATGAACGTAGTAAATCTATTTAAGAAAGTGTCCAAATATTTATGAATGAACCCTTAAGTATGTTATATAGTCAATAAAGAAAGAATTTTTATGTTTGTACTTCCGCTGCGTCGTTTTGGGTCAAAACGTAAATAGGGTCTTACAGAGTGAGAGCAAACCTATAGACACTCTGGCTCCGTTAGAGCTTAAGGTCCTTCCTCCCATTTAGAGTATGCTTTCCTAGGCGAAAGTTCGAGCTTACCTGTCATAATTTCGTCAAAATTGTCGACAGAGGAGAAGGTGAAACTGATAGATGTTCTGAAGGAGAATAAAGAGGCCATCGCGTAGAAACTGTTCGATATTAAGGGAATAAGCCCAAATTTCTGTACTCATGTCTATAAGCCGGTGGTACAGCCTCAACGACGCCTCAATTCGAATATGCAAGAAGTAGTCAAGAAAGAGGATCTGAAGTTGATGGAAGCGGGCTGATCTATCCTATTTCCGATTCTACTTGGGTGAGTCCAACTCAAGTTGTTCCCAAGAAGGGGGGAATGATAGTGGTCATGAATGAGAAAAATGAACTCATCCCATCGCGTACGATCACCGGTTGGCGTGTGTGCATCGATTACCGAAAATTGAAAGATCATTTCCCACTTATGTTCATTGATCAGATGCTAGAACGTCTCGCGGAGCAACAATTCTATTGTTTCCTCGACGGATTTTAAGGTCACTTCCAGATCCCCATTGCTCTGGAGGATCAAGAGAAGACCACCTTTACATGTCCTTACGGCACATACACGTACCGCCGCATGCCTTTTGGATTATGTAACGCTCCAATGACATTTCAGCGGTGCATGGTCGCCATTTTTCAAGATATGATCGAGAATTCGATGGTGGTTTTCATGGATGACTTTTCTGTCTATGGAAATACTTTTGATCAATGTCTTCGTAACCTTGATGCAATGATGAAGAGATGTGTGGAGAGTAGGCTGATGTTGAACTGGGAGAAGTATGACTTCATGGTGACGGAGGGGATCGTGTTAGGCCACAAGATATCTCAAGCCGGCATAGAGGTAGATAGAGAGAAAATAGATACCATTAGTAGACTTCCTCCGCCGACGAGTGTGAAATCCATCCGTAGTTTCTTGGTCATGCGGACTTTTATAGGCGATTTATTAGGGATTTCTCTAAGATTACACGACCCATAACCCAATTCCTAGAGAAGGATGTCCCCTTCATCTTCGATGAAGACTGCCTTAAGGCCTTTGCTATCTTGAAAGAGAAATTCGTGAGTGCCCACATTCTCGTGTCACACGACTGGAGCTTACCTTTTGAGCTCATGTGCGATGCGAGCGATTATGCAGTTGGTGCAGTTTTGGGCCAAAGACGCGATAAACACTTCCACCCTATCTACTATGCTAGAAAAACCCTTAATGATGCCCAAGAGAATTATACTACTACCGAGAAGGAACTCCTAGACGTAGTTTTTGCATTCGATAAGTTTCGGTCATATCTCGTGCTTTCCAAGACCATAGTCTCTACTGATCATGCGGCTTTGCGTTACCTCTTCCAAAAGAAGGACGCTAAACCTCGTCTTATTCGATGGATTCTCCTACTCTCTGAATTTAATATAGAAATTAGGGATAAGAAGGGAGCAGAGAATGTAGCCGCTGATCATCTATCCCAACTAGAAGATCCGAGTAGAGAAAAGATTAGTGAGGAGGAAATGGGTGATAGATTCCCTCATGAATCGGTAGGGTTCGTGGCGGCGAAGAAGAAGGGTATGCCCTGGTTCTTGGATTTTTCAAACAACCTCGCAAATGGAGTTTTTAAGGGTATGACCACTCAGCAGAAGAAGAAATTCTTTAGGGATGTCAGGAGGTATATATTGGATGACCCGTTTCTATTTAGGGTAGGAGGAGATAGGATGCTTCGACGAAGTGTGAGTCGAGAAGAGGGGATATAAATCCTTAGGCATGTGCATGAGGGATTGACGGGAGGTCACCATGGTCCACACGTTACCGCCCAAAAAGTTTTTTATTGCGGTTTTTATTGGCCCTCGGTAGTTAAGGATGCTTTCGAGTTTGTTAGGAAATGTGACCGTTGCCAATGTACCGGCTATCTCATCTAAGGATGAGATGCCCCAAAACCCGATCCAAATTCTTGAAATATTTGATGTTTGGGAAATCGTCTTCATGGGACCGTTTCCCGTCTCTAGCGGGAATCGGTAAATCCTCGTGGCAATTGACTACGTCTCCAAGTGAGTGGAAGCTCAAGCTTTACCTACAAATGACGCCCGAGTGGTGTTGAGATTTCTAAAGAAGTTATTCACTCGATTCGGTACACCTCGAGCCATCATTAGTGACTGGCACTCACTTCTGTAATGCCGTCATGGAGAAGGCATTAACACGCTACAGTGTTACTCATCAGTTTTCCACCACTTTCATCCTCAAACAAGCGGTCAAGTTGAGAATGCGAACGAGGGGTGAAAAGGATTTAGAGAAGACGGTAAGCAAGTGTAGGAAGGATTGGTCCGATAAGCTTGACGATGCATTATGGGCGTTCAGAACCGCCTATAAGACACCATTAGGTACCACTCCATTCATGATTGTCTATGGTAAAGCTTGCCATCTTTCGGTGGAACTCGAGCACCGAGCACTATGGGCCTTAAAACCGTAAACTTAGACCTTACCGAAGTGGCTATGAAACGCTACTTCCAAATTCATGAGTTGGAAGCGCTTCGAGATGTAGCCTATAAGCGATCATGGAGTATCAAGGAGAAAACAAAGGCATTGCATGATAGGAAGTTGAAGGGATTGAAAGAGTTTAAAGTTGGCGACAAAGTGCTTTTATACAATTCACGATTGAAATTATTCGCCGGAAAGCTGAAGTCCAAGTGGACGGGTCCTTATGTGGTAAATGAAGTATTTCCGTACGGAACGGTAGAGTTGAGAGATAGAACCGATGTAGGAACTTGGAAAGTAAATGGTCATAGGTTGAAGCATTATCTACGAGGGCCGATCGATTCTACCGAGATGGAGGAAACTCCTCTTGAAGTTCCACCTCGCACCACCTCATAGGGCCTTGAGTGAAAACTCAAGTGTAGAGTTTGTATTATTTAGTAGCAGTTCACATTTTATGTTTTTATAGTGCTAATAATTGTTTCTCGGAGTTTGTGTTTGTGTGTTTTTGTGGCGTTTAGTCGTTTGCAGGGATATCTCACCAACACGGAGCCACAATCGACGAAGAATTGGCATTACAAATAAGTTTTCATACAAAACCAGGTGCTAAGGGGGTTTCTACAAAGTTTCCATTGAATCAAAAAAAATTCTAAGGCATGAACTAGCTAAAAGTAAGAAACTTTCTGTGAAAATACCACTCTGGCAGGCCGCGAGACTCACACAACAACCCGGTCGAGGCCTGCGAGAGACTAATAACTCGGACATAATTCTGCAAGGTCGCAGCCCGCGAGAGTTAACCTTGACTCTCTCGCGGCCCGCGAGGGACGTGCATAACAGATCTGCAGCCCTAAATCCCCGAATCCTTCACTTTTCAATCTAAATTCTTCACTTTACACTTACGACTCCCACTCAAACAACCACCATAATCCGCCTACAATCACCTCCATTCACCTTAATCTTCCACCACCACTTCACCACATCGTCCTTAACTGATTTCCTACTTAAATTTTTCATCTTTCACCATTCAAACTAGCTTTTCAAGGATTTTGCAACTTACACTCTATTTTCTTAGTTCTTCTTGTAGATCGACGCTGCGGTATGTGTTTCTTGCAACTTTTGTACTTACATTTCAGTACTTTAGTTAGTTGCTTCATCTGTTTTAGTGCCGGGTCTTGTTTAGGTTGCATGTTAGTTTCCTTGAGAGTTTGAGGTGAACTTGGTTTGGGTTGAGTTTGGATGTAGGGGTTGAACACGGTTCTGGTTAGGATGGTTTGGGTTTTAATGGTTATATTTGGCGGGTGGATTGGTTTGGTAGGGTTCAACATTGAGTGTGGGGATTCGGGTTAGTAATGGTCGTCAAAAAAATCATATTTTTAACAGAAATCTTAACCCGTTTTTCTACATTGACTATAAGGTTTATCTTACGTTTGGGATTCAATGTTGGGTGTTTTTCAGCACTTGGGTATTAATTGCGGACAATTAAAGTGCCGGGGGGAGGTAGTGTCGTGTTTTAGGTATTTTGGGTTAAGGTTGGCACTGTGCGCATTTATGAATATAAGATCTCTCGCCCGTACTCAATCTCCATTCGGGTAAGATTCGGTCAAATAATTGGTATTTTTGCTAACAATCACTCAAAATATATCTAATAATTTTGGTAAAGTGTTCTTTTCTGGTCATGACCGCGAATGAAATGCTATATGGTCATTGCTAAAAAATGGTTTATTTTTCTGACGGTCTACCTGTTCTTGCTTGTGAATTGAATGTTTTCACAGATGTCAGGTGAAGGCAGCTCGAGTAGACTAGGGAAAAAGAAGAGAGGGCCCGCAGCCCGGCTAAGAGGAGATGCAGCAGAAACTCAACCACTGCCCCTTAAATTTGGGTAGAGAAGGAGCGTCAGATTGTTCCCCACCGGCAGAGTATGAGGCTACGGGACAATCCTTTACTGCAATTCGATCTAGACTCACACAAGAGTGAGAGACTAGCCAATCTGATTACGATAGACCTATTGTCGTACAGACGGATAAACTGAGATAGACCATCTGGGTCAGAGGGGCAGGATTGAGCAGATGTTGGGTGATAAATGCAGGAGGGTGCTAGATTGTGATGAGCGGCAGTACAAGGAAATCACTCTTGAATTCCATTCGACTTTCGAGTATCAGCAGGGGAATTTTGGTGAAAGCGATGCTGTGTCTTTTGCCCTATGAAGGCATGTATATGAAATGACCATCCCTTAGTTCGCTGTGGCTACCCAATTTTATACGGTGGATGAGGTCCAATCTCCTTAGTTCATTACTAGCCTCAGGGGGTTTTCAAGAGGAGGCACCCACATAGCGTTCAAACGGATGAGATAGCGAGATTTTGGGGTATAATTTCAACTGCGCCTTACTCAAATAATATGGTTGCTAGCGATATTATTGATCTGGTTTACCGGTTTATACACAAGATTTTGGCAGCCACGCTAGTCGGTAGGGGGCAGGGAATAACAAAGTAAACTAGGTCAGCTTATTCTGTTTGATGTGTATGGTTGAGCAGCGACCCGTGAACTTGGCCAGTATTTTTGCGTGGTCAATGAAGTGGTTATGGAGAGGAGGTCAGGGGTTCGGATATACTGTGGGCCCTTGATTACGTGGTTGGCGGAAAGTCTCGCGGTATTTGATAGGTACCCACGAGATAAGATGCGAGGGGGGTCGTCTCCTTTCTTCATGGGTGTGCGGGATTTACAAGCTGCCAGGATTTTGACTTCTCATGAGCCTATCACTTGGGAGCCTATTAGGCATGGTCCGCAGGTGCAGCCTCCTCCTGGTTCTGAGGCTGTGTCGTCTATGCAATCCGCTGTTCCTCCGCGCTATTAGAGACCAATGACCTGTCAAGAACTACCGGGAAGGCAGTATCATCTTAGACAGCCCAGTCCAGACCCACTCACTTTAGATTCTTTGTATGACAGGATAGAGACCGGGTTTGGAGATTTGAGGGGAAATGTGGATGACCGGTTCGGTGGGGTCCGGCAGGTGATGATGGAAAGCCGTAGGATGCATGAGCAGAGCCAGCGTAGGTTGGAGGACCGAATGAGGTACATGATGGAGAACTTGCACATGGGAGTTCCATCATACCTTCAGCATCAAGGACAGCCGGGTCAATCGAGCGGTATTGAAGATGTTTAGCCATACCAAGTGTTTGAGCAATCGGAGGAATAAGAGGAGGATGATTAATTAGAGACAGCGGTTCTTAAATGATTTCTATTTTTTGTTTTATGTTGTTTTCATCCTTCTATTGGTCTGTATATGTATTCTAAACACTTTACATTTGGGTTGGCCGGGTTGATTTGGGTAATGGTTGTGGTAAGCTCCTGTTGAACAATTATTTATTTACTATTTTATGTTTGAAGGTTATCTGTGTTGGTTGATAGGTTGGTGTTTATTTTGCCGCTTCCGTTCACGTGTGAGAGTTGAGAATTGTTTGCTGAGCGTGTTCGGATTGGAGGGCATGGGTGGAATTGACTGGCACATTGACAGTCTTGCATATTAGCTAAGTCATTTCACTTGTATAGTTTGTAATTTATTTATTTGTTTTCAGTTTTGATTGTTTAGTTAGTTGAGTCTTCTCATCCTTGCATTAGGGACAATGCAAAATTTAAGTGTTGGGATGGGATAGTTGAGTCGTAGAGTAGTTTTAATTTGAAAAAAGAAATTAAAAAAATAAATCAGAAAATGTCATTTGAAGAAGAAGTTTGCGAAATATAAACGGAAAATGATAGAAAAGTTGAGTTTTTATTCGGTTTCAAATAACAATAATATGAGTTAATAAAGAGTTGAGTTTGTGTCTAACTTGAGATATGTGAGTAGGCTTGATTCGGTTCTTAGTTTCTTTGAGATTAATATACCTTAAATGTCAATCTACTAGTGGGTACTCATCTGGGAAAAATGGGAAGCCGAAACCATCAAAAATAGTGTAAGGAATGTCGTTATAAGCTAAAATCTTTAGAATTGTTGATCATGTAAATAGAAGAAAAAAACTTATATAGAAAAAAAGTGAGCTTGATTGAAAAAAGTAGACGAGGCCTATGGAATCTCCCTTGGGGATGGTGACTCTGATCGAGAATCCCTCTAGGATAAGTTGAAAAAATTGCTTAAATGCCGAAGCACACGTTGTTGCTCTCGGGGATGGTGACTCTTGTTGAGACAGCCTCTAGGTTAGGTATGCAAAAAGAAATCAAGTGCTCAAAAGAAGAAAAAGAAAAAAGTTTACTTGGTTTTTAATTATCTTGATGTTGGTATAAAAATTGGTTGAATGATTCGTTTCTTTTGTTCCATAAGCTTGAGGTGGGATTAGGTGTACTGTGGATTCTAGTGTGAGACCTTAGGTGGATTGACCGAACTTGAACTAAATTTACATGATAAGAACTTTGAACCGAGTTTTGAGTTTAAGTGGACAAGTATACTTGTAATCGCTGTTAATACAAATTTCAACCTTAATAAAATAATCTTATTTTTGAAATCAAATAGATACTTGGCTATGATTCCGATTGCTCATTTTCGAGGACGAAAAAAGAGTAAGTGTGGGGATATTTTATGTATTGAACAATACATCTATTTATCGTGTATAGTTTGTACTAGTTTCGTTAATATTCATTTTGGTTTTACAAGAATATATCTACTTTTAATCCAAATATGTTTCGCATGTCTTGGTTCGTGGTAATAGCTGAAAAGACGAGAAAACAAGCTAAAATGGTGAACGAAACCGAGCCGGACCGTAGTTGGAAGTCGAGAGAAGAAACGAATCGTAAAATCGGTAAAAAGACCCTCTAGCGGCCCGCGACCGCATCCACTCACGTCTCACACAGGTGGCGAGAAAGGAAAAGGTTTCGGAGAAAAAAGACCCGGTCACGGGGCACAACCAGTAGCATGAAGCCTCTTGCGGCAAGCGAGAGGGTCTTTTGGTCAGAAAGTTTCGAAAACTTATCAGATTTGTGTTGAAAAGGTTATATAATTAGAGTTTAACTCTAATTACAATGATTGGACGAACTTGGGAGTTTTAGAGGCGAAATTCTGGAGATTTGGAGCTAAGTTTTGAGTTCAAGCTGTTCAAGAATCATTGGATTGAAGTTAGGAGCATAAAGATGGAAGAAATCACGGGTTTTATTACCGATTTTCTTAATCTTTAACTTCCTTGTTCTTTGTTTTGATGAATTCAGTTTTAACTTTGCTTTAGTTATGTTTAAACCAATGATTCTTGGCTAGATTTACTTGTGCTACCTAGGTTATGAAGATTTATTACAAAAATTTGGATTTTTATTGATTATTTAATGTGTTTAAGGGATTTTTGATAAAGTAGTAAACTTTGGTTGTTTGATTTGGTGTATTTGCATCTTTTGATCTAATTATTGATTATTGATTGTTTCACATGAATCTAATTGAATGTCGTTCATAGAGTAGGTTATGTTGATTGTCGAGTCTTAATGGGTTCGGGTAATCGTTTGGTAAATTGGCCAATAAACCCTAGAAACAATTGAATGAAACATATAATTTAATCTTAACGTTATACTAAATTTAATTATTGAGAAATAATAATTTATTAACTGAATTAAATAGGTAAATTGCTAGCATTAGGTTTTGAGAAAAGCCCGGTTTTGTTTACTTGCCATATTCGAGTCGGTTAAACCAAATCAAAAACCATAATTAGTCTAAACTTCCTATTGAGAGATAGTTAGCTAATTTAGACACTTCATTGAATACTAGATAACCGAAAGGAAATCTTATAAACCGGTAAACATAGCTATCTTTAGGATATCATATGTGTCTTTCCGAGAAGGGTCAGGTATTCCTTAGGATTTAGTATTTTAAGATCTCGGTTCCCTATCACATTAAAATTCAAATAAAACCATTCGATAGTAATAAGGATTCTAACCTAGGTAGCCATTCCACTATCCTTGAATTAAATCTCCGCTTCAAAAGTCCGTCTTAAGTCGTCTTAGTTAAATTACTATTAGTTTAATTATAATTTTAGGATTTTTAGTAACCCCCCCAATCCCCAAAAAAAAACATAAAATAAATTAAGCGTGTCAATTTAGTTTAAATAGAGTCGTCAACGTAATTAGAGAAGCTTGTGGGTTCGATATCCGGACTTACTAGCTTTTCTGCAATTGACCGGTCTAATTGCCGGTTAGTAGTTAAGTCAAGTTTAGGAGTCTAGAGTATTACTTTGAATCTAGAATTAGGTTAATTTCAATTGTTTTTATTAGACTAATTTTAGGACATCAATACACGTTGGGATTCCCACTACAAAACGCTTTTGCGTTTGATTACTTTATATCTATACATTATGGAAGTTCTTGGATGGATAGTAGAAACGGGTTAAACTATCCTTGTAGTAGACAAGCGGACGGACTTCTAGAGGATATGAAAAAATACGACTATGTATTTTACATACACTTGATGGAGCATATTCTAAACATCACACACACATTGTCCCAATGTCTACAAAGAAAAGAACAAGATTTGATGAATGCGGTTAAATTGGTTTCTTCCACCAAAAACCAACTTGAAAAGTTTAGGTTTGAAGGATTTAATGAGTTCTTGGAGAAGGTTAATTCTTTTTGTGACATGTATGAACTTGGGGTGAAAAATTTAAAAATGAAGACTATATTAACCCAAGGTGGCCAAGAAGAAAGACGAACATCTCAAATAGGCATTATTAATGCGGTTTTAGATTTGGAAATTCAAGAATTTGGGAACCGTCTTAACGAGGTAACATCGGAACTAGTTCTTTGTATGAGTTGTTTGAGTCCGTGTGATAATTTTAATGCGTTTGACATTCTAAATATACTAAAACTAGCCGAAAAGTATCCATATGATTTCGATGAAGCCGAAAAACGAAGGCTTCAGGTTCAACTCGGAAACTACATTGGTTTTGTGAAAAAAGATACACGATTTGCCAGCTTGGATGGTTTGTCGAGTCTTGTAAGGTTAATGGTTTCAACAATTATTCACGTAACTTTTACATTGGTATATCGTTTATTGAAGCTTGTTCTCGTATTACTCGTCGCAACCTCAACCGTTGAAAGATGTTTTTCGGCAATGAAGATTGTGAAAACCGACTTGCGTAATCGGATTGGCGATGAGAATTTAAGTGATAGTTGTATATGTTATATAGAGAAGGACTTGCTTAAGAAAGTACCTCTAGATGATGTTTTGGATAGGTTTTAAAAAATGAAAACCCGTAGGGCGACATTTTAAATATCTTTGTAATAATGTTTGACGTGTTTTTGATGATCATATAAATTTTAGTTTGATGTTCTTTTGTTTACATGACCCCAACTAACCGAACTGACCCAACCCGAACCTAATGTTTTATTTATATATCTAGGCGGCCTAAAATTTTTAAAAATATTTCGCACCGCATGAAAAAATTCATGGGTCCGCCACTGATTCGAGGCATTTGTCTTCTTAGTAAAACAAACCTAAACCATGTATGATAATAATAACTAGCAATAAGACGCGTACGCATTGTGGCGCGGGCACATTCCAAACATTAAATGGATTAGTTCAAGCATTATGTGATTCGTTAACCATATGAAAACGCATGTTTTGACGTATTTGATTGAAATCGATATAACTAATATAAGCATTGCGATTGGATCAAAAAGTAAAGTAAATCGAGTTTACACCGTACAATCATATCATATTATATGCGACACGACTAATACGTAGAAAACGTAACATGTATAAAGGAAAAACTAACACATATAATCAGAAGGTATAAATTAGAGTTTTTAAGAAAAGGAAACAAACAAAACCATAATTTGACTCCACTCCGCTCTGAACAAAATTCACGAAACATACATAAAATAAGCACGAAAACGTATTATATTTAACCTGACTTGTTTCTCAAAAATGTTTACGTCGAAACGTAGACGAACTCGAATTTATATTGAGACATAAATAAATATATATGCACGTAAAAAACGGTTTTTTTAAAACGAAAGCCTATTATATTTGACCTAAGTTATTTCAATAAAAAGTTTACGTTAAAACCTAGACTCAATCAATTTTATACCTACATATACATAAAAATGATTACACATAAAAGTTAGTTTTGGATCAAGATTCTATATATGTTATACTTAATGTATTAAAAACACTATTATTAAAAAAATAAAGCACAAAATTCTTAGGTTAAATTTAAAATTATTTTAGAATATTGTCAAATATCTTTTATAGTTGTGTTTGTTTTGTGAAAATTAAGTTGATGACATGAAGCAAACAAAATCAAACATGAACTGCCAATGAAAAGAGAAACAGGAGGGGCATAAGATAAGGGTAGCAAAGGTAGAAAGATAGACAAGGTCAAAGCAACATCAAGGTAGAAAAGCAAGAGAGGGTAAACATGAAAAGTACATCGACTTTACATCAATATAAAGTTAACATTCGATTCAATTTATAAATCTCTATATGCACAACCAGTGGTTTAAACGAGGTGAGTTGAAAACTCGATTAAACTCACGATAAGCTCATTTACATGAAGGCAATTTCATCTTAACTTTTTTTTAATGGTTAACAAAATAAAAGCGCGGTTACCTGGGTAATGCAATGACAAAAGGCGACCACATACGACTACGACCGCAGACACTGGCTTCCCCAAGCCCACCATCTCTATTTTCGGAAGAACCCGCCGTCTGAAGACTCACTGCAGTAAAACCCGGTTGAGATCGTATTCGAACTTGAGGCGTATGGCCTCAAACTCAAATATTCATTTCCCCTCCAATGTCAGTTAAGCTATAGCTCGTTGGCAACCCGATATTAACTCACATTAAGTCTAAAGTTTGAATTTGGTCATGAGTAATGTTACAAGTTCAAGCTCAGCTTATTTATTATTTTATTATCTAATTATTTACAACTATATTATATATTTTTGTAAATATAACTACATATGTCATCAAGAATGCTCATTTAAATTTACGAGTAGAACCAAACTTGATCAGAAGGTTGTTTATTGAATGAACTTTAGTTTAACCTTGAGCCAGGGTCGGGCCAAAGGCCATTATAATAAAGAAATGGCTTTGGGCCTCCATTTGGATAGGGCCTCCAATTCAAGATACAAGTGTTTGGGTGGTAAATGCGCATGTGAGATAAAACAGATTCTATAGAGTTTGATCAAAAGGTTGTTTATTGAATGAACTTTAGTTTTATTCCCTTTATATTTTTTGTTTATCAAATATTTTGTTAAATACAAGTATTCTATATCTAAATGGGCTATAAATCTTGAAATTATTGATTTATAGTAAGATTTTTAGAGGGTTTGTATGGCCCTGAATTTTTATTTCACTTTAGGCCTTCAAAACTGTTGAGCCAACCCTGCCTTGAGCTTTGAAAAACTCAAGAAAGATTTAACTCGTTTGCATTTATTTAAAAAAAATACAGGATTTAAGTTCTTGTTGCATATCTTTTTTAACTCGCAAGCGATTTTACTTGTTAATTCTGTAACATACAATAATTTTTATGAATCATGTTAGTCACCCAAAAAAACTTGTTTCACAGTTTGAGCTAATACTGCCTAAAAGAAAAATATGCCAAATAAAATTAGTTAATTACTTTTATAAGATGTGAAACTAAATAAAATCCAACTAAGAATTTGACTTTACAAGTTGCACATTTTAAATTTTGAATTAACTATATTAGGTTTAATATTCTTAGGTTGTCATTGTCATGAAAGGGAATAAAACTTATTGTATGGCTCCTTATTGATTGACTTTTTGAGAATAGAGGACTTTGAAATTTTCTAATTTATATCTCAAATTTTCAATATCATCTTATTATTGTTATTATTATTATTATTTCTTCTTCGACCTGACATAAAAGAAAATTACATTAACTCAATCAATTAAAACAAGACATTATCATATTTATGTCAATAAAAAGAAGCTAAAACGATGAAAGCCTGTAAATTTAAACCGGAAGCAAAATCGTAATTTATTAGGACCAATGAGGAAGTGTCAGGATCTAAACACCTAAACTAGCGAAGTAGAAAATATAAAAGTAAAATACATAAAGCCAAGATCAATAAGTAAATGTCAGGCAAAACAGCTGTTTAACACCATTCCCCTCACGATAAATGATAAATATAGTGTATATAAATAACCAACATTTGCATTGACTTGAAGTAATGCTAAAAAATAGCAATACATTTTAACCATGTCAAGCAAACTTCCTTTATTTATCAAACAAAACCAAAATATATTTCATTTTTCAAATTTTGATGTTCTCCCTTTAATCAATTTATTATCTTTAAAAAAATTATCTGTACATTTGAAAACTTTATCTTTAGTTATGCATCAAAGAAAATCAGAATATAGTTATTTTTATATATTTTTATACACATATAATCGTAGGAAAGGGCTACGTTAGAAAACATTAAATATTGCGAGAACTATAAGAACTAATGAATCAATCCAAAACAATTTTTTTAATACAACCCTCGTTATAATTAAAATACAATAATTAAAAAGAAAGAACATTTTCTTTAAATAACTCATCTCTCATTGTAAAATCATTCTTAATAATTCCTTACATATGTGTAAATACAATACATCTATACATATGAAAAAAAATTATTCACGAATACATGTAAATTTAATGTATAAATTTGTATTCTAATATTATATTCGAATAATAATAACAATAATTAAATTTAAATAATTTTTAACCAAATTCTCACGAAACATGGATGTTCTCGTTTTAACCCTACTATATATGCTTGAAAGTAGAAATGCATGTGAAAATAAAGTTGTTACATAAAAATAAGAAAATAAAAAGTAAACTGAATATTATTATTTGAAACCGAGGCGCAGACCATACTCGTCTTCTCCAACTTCCATTAATATTCTCAGAAATTTCACCCATTGACGAATTAAACCACTATTTCGTCTTCTTCTTGATTTATAATCTTTATTATACCATCAGTGTCATTGCAATGCATGCTCTGATAAGCAAAACAAAACATTTGTTCTTCCTATTGTAAGCTGGACAACATATCAAAAGGTAATTGTTTCAATCCACTTTTAATGTTTGTTTTTGACTTTTTGTTTTGATCATTGTGTTTTGGGCTTTAATGGTTGACTTGCAACCCATTTTAAGAATCAGATTTCGGTTTTGACTTTCTGTTGCATGATTGTTGTTTACAATGAGATTTTGTGTTTTAGAAGATTATAATTATTGTTCACAGGTGTGAAATATCAAATACTGCAAACTGTTCTCAATGAGCAACCTAAAGCTAGGAGTTGAGGTCCATAGCGCCCATGGGCTTATGGCGAAAGACGGGCAGGGTTCCGCTAGCCCGTTTGTCGAGCTTCAGTTTGATCGCCAAAAGTTCCGAACCACTGTCAAAGAAAAGGATCTCAACCCGTATTGGAACGAAACTTTTTATTTCAATATTACTGACCCGAATAACCTGTCGAACCTTACGCTTGACGCGTGTGCATACAGCAGAACCGAAGGAAACGACTCGAGGTCGTTCATGGGTAAGGTTCATATCAGTGGAACATCTTTTGTTGCATATTCGGATGCTGTTGTTTTCCATTACCCGTTGGAGAAACGAAGCATTTTTTCACAGGTGAAACGCGAGCTGGGCCTTAAAGTGTTCATCACGGATAACCCGATAGTTAGATCCTCGGATCCATTTCCTCAAATGGATACTCCTTCCTCAGATCCATTTCCTCAAATAAATACTTCTTCCCGTAGTCGAAAAAAGTCGAAAGATTCTCGAAGAACGTTTCATCATTTGCCAAACTCGAACTTTGTCCAGCAGCCTCAGTTTCCTCCACAGCAGCCGTATGTTGCGCCTATGAACCCGCCACAAGGCATGCAACAACCGCCTGCATATGGAGTTGAGAACATGAGAAACCAAAGTCAAAGTCAATATCGAAGTCAACCAAATATCGTCCGGATGTACTCCGGATCTTCATCACAACCTATGGAGTATGCTATCAAAAAAACAAGCCCAAATCTCGGAGGTGGTCAGGTGATCCGGGGTAGGGTTGTGAGCGGTCAAACCCGATGGGCCAGCACTCATGAACTTGTTGAACCGATGCAGTACCTATTCGTTAGGGTCGTGAAAGCACAAGACCTCCCGCGTATGGACCTCACAGGAAGTCTCGACCCGTATGTTGAAGTACGGGTCGGGAACTATAAAGGAATCACACGCACTTTTCGAAAACATCGAACCCAGAATGGAACACAGTTTTCGCGTTCTCTCGAGAAAGAATGCAAACGACGATTTTAGATATTGTGGTTAAAGATAAAGACGTGATCAAAGACGACTTTGTTGGGATTGTTCGTGTGAATCTTCACGATGTTC
Source organism: Scalesia atractyloides (assembly GCA_947069175.1). Classification (NCBI taxonomy): domain Eukaryota; kingdom Viridiplantae; phylum Streptophyta; class Magnoliopsida; order Asterales; family Asteraceae; genus Scalesia; species Scalesia atractyloides. The sequence continues at coordinate 13,265,648 of CAMTDV010000007.1, read as the reverse complement.
CGAAACGGGTCCCACCCGATAGCCCGTTAGCTCCAGAATGGTACCGACTAGAAAGCGAAAAGGGTGACAAGACGAAAGGTGAACTCATGCTTGCGGTTTGGATCGGGACACAAGCCGATGAAGCCTTTCCCGATGCTTTTCTTCTAGACCAAGCAACGAGTAGTGTTGATAGCTCGATTATTTCGAGCTACACTCGATCAAAAGTCTACCATTCTCCTCGACTTTGGTACGTTCGTGTTAATGTTATCGAGGTACAAGATCTCTTTTGGGCTGAAAAAACCCGTTTCCCGAATGTGTATGTGAAAGCACAGATTAGTAACCACGTATCAAGAACAAGACCGGTTACGGCACGAAATGCAAATGCATTATGGAATGAAGATCTGATGTTTGTAGCTGCTGAGCCGTTTGAAGATCATCTTATACTAACTATTGAAGACCGAACCGGGCCTAATAAAGAAGAGACATTAGGGAAGGTGTTTATACCGTTAAATAGTGTCGATAGACGGGCCGACGACAGGCCCATTATTCCCCGATGGGTCATGCTTCAAGGCCCGATTGATAAAGATGTTGATGAGAAGATGAAAAAGAGCGATAAATTTGCTACTCGGCTCCAACTTCGGGTTTGTCTTGATGACGGGTATCACGTGCTCGATGAGTCGACTCAGTACAGCAGCGATCAGCAAAACAGCTGTGGAAGCCATCAATCGGGATATTGGAACTCGGTATCTTAAATGCTAGTGCTCTACATCCTATGAAAACCCGAGAAGGTGTGGGTGTGACGGATGCATATTGTGTCGCTAAATACGTTCACAAATGGGTTCGAACACGAACTGTTATCAACAGTTTGGCTCCTAGATTCAACGAGCAGTACACTTGGGAAGTTGACGACCCTGCAACAGTTCTAACAGTCGGCGTCTTTGATAACTCTCAGCTCGAGAATGACTCCAATTTGCAAGATATGAGAATCGGAAAAATCCGAATCAGAATCTCGACACTTGAAACAGGTCGGGTTTATACACATTCATACCTGTTACTGGTTCTTCACCCGTCGGGTGTTAAGAAAATGGGCGAACTGCATTTGGCGATACGTTTTTCCAGTACTTCAATGTTGAATATGATGTATATGTACTCGAAACCCCTCCTACCAAAAATGCATGCCCTTATCAATGGTTCAGCTAGACATGCTCCGCCACCAGGCGGTTATGACCGTTGCGACTCGACTCAATCGAGCCGAACCGCCGCTAAGGAAAGAAATAGTTGAGTATATGACTGATGCAAAATCGCATCTATGGAGTATGAGACGAACTAAGGCTAATTACTACAGGCTAATTTCGGTTTTCAGCGGGGTTTTGGCGGTGAGTAAATGGTTTCGGGAAGTTTGTTTATGGAAAACTCCCATTACAACCGTGCTTGTTCATATCCTGCTCGTGTCTTATTCTTCCAACGGCTTTTATCTACATGTTCTTTATCGGACTCTGGAACTACTGGTTTAGACCGCAATACCCTCCTCATATGAACATCCGATTATCACACGCTGACGCGGTTCAACCTGATGAGTTGGACGAGGAATTCGACTTGTTACCGACATCTCGAAGCCCGGATATTGTTCGGCACCGGTATGACCGATTACGAAGTCTTGCTGGTCGAATCCAGTCGATGCTTGGCGATATTGGGCGTACGGCTACAGGGACTTATATTCATGGTGTTCTGTCTTGTATCTGCGTTTGTGGTATACGCTACGCCTTTTCAGGTGCTCGTGACACTGACCGGATTTTACGTCATGAGACATCCAAGGCTGCGTCATTTAACTTCTTTCGAAGGCTTCCAACGCGTGCCGACATCTCGGCTAAGATGGGGTTTTTTCACAAGATTTCTCTTTGCTTCTGTTTGAATTTATCATATTTGCATTTGGGTGGGGGGAGTTATACAAATTGTTGAAGAACAGTTGAATTGTTTAATGACATGAATTTGGGAATTGTAAATTTGTATATGATTTCAAGTGTGCAGAAAGATGTTTGTAAATAGAGGATGGTTTTGTGGGTTGTTTGGTATCAAATATGATATGGAAATCCAAAAAAAGTAAAAAAGAATATCCCAATTTAAAAACCGTCAAAAATCAATATTTTTTTTTCGTGAATGCATTTTTAAATCTATACCTGATAAACGAGTAACTTGTTGCGTCACGTATCACAACTCTGTTAGTCCAAGAATCTTTTTTCTGCTTCTCTTGTTTCACCCTTCGTATTCTAAACTTTATTACTAATCATTTTATATTTCTTGTAATTCAACCCGTGTAATACACGCATTTATAACCTAGCATAGCATAAAGACTTTCCTTAAAGCTTTTTGAACTAGCATACGCCCAATACACGTTGCGTTTACCACATCTAACGATTGTTGCCCAGAACCCAACCTTATAATTTTGTCGGACGCATTTACCCCTCGCCCTATGGTACACATTGTGTCGCGTCCTTATGGTTCCTCACACTTCTCAAAATATTAAAATTTTTAACTATAACCGATTCCTCTATCTAAATGTAGATATAAATTCACATGCACATTGGTTATGCTGTCATTTAAATTCAATTTTCATAAGCCAAATGAATAAAAAAAATGCAAAATGCACACCAAACAGATCCATAAGCCAAAAATAAAAAACATGATATGTCCATCAAGAAAACTGTTGCAGAATTAGAAACTTTCGGGTTTCAGATATAAGAGATAAGGCACACGCACAAGCCAATTCGACGATGACTTAGCAAGAAAGCGCCTTAACGTTTAAGGTTTTCCTAAGACGGAAGAAAAAATCATAACCTAAATATGTCACACATATTTCACGTAATAAAACCTTGAAAAAAGAGTTCAGTTTGGTGAGTTATGGCCCAAACCCGATATCTTTAAAGTATTCATGCTTCAGTGAAGCCCAGGCTGTAATTCTTCTACTGGGATCCAAACACAGCATTTTCTGAATTGAATTGCATTGATACTTGAAATCAGTGGGAGAAATATCGAATAAATGTTCCACATTCGTCAAAGAAAACAGAAAACTGAGGTAGCAAATTAGTTTAAACTTACACGTAGGAGATCAAGACCAGGTTTTTCGAGATTTGGGACGATGGTTGCGAGGTCCTGAAGAAAAGCGAAGGATGCACAGATCAGTTCTTTATGACCATAAGTTATTTAATCATTTAAAATGAGAAAGAATAATAAAGATTATATTTATTGATGGTATAATAGAAAGAGCGTGATCACCTTTGATGACCATTTTGGAAAGGCGGACTTGAAGTCAGGCAGTGATGTCACACCATGCCATGTATCTTCATTTGGAGTTCCCATGATTCTATAATTAAACAAATGATATGACTAAGAGAACAGGTGTTTTTTTACTGATCATATACGCAACAGAAGTCGCAATATGAATGCGGATCGAGTTGAACTGATCGCTGACCCAAAACACTGTTAGCAAAAGAATTTAATGCTTCAATATATAACTAGAGTATCATACTATCATCATTAACATGTATGATTACAGAATTTATATCATTTCAATAAATATCTTTATTAATGAAATGATTTGGAAGGTTTTATCATTTATGCATAAAAGTCAACTTTTAGACGACTTTCTACACATTTAAGGTGTTCCACACGAATGACCCGTTTCCTTTTAAACTAATTTTTTTAAATCTGTTTGACCTATTAAAGATAAACATAACCCATGGCGGCACATTCACTAGAAGTGGGCTGAAATTGGCACCACTAGTTATACAATGCTCAACTTCATTTAATAGAATCAAAGTGGCAAATATGCATACAATTATCTATATCTATATACTATATAATAAAAGAAAACAATGATGGACATGTGTCATCCATTGGAACAAACTACTTTTTAGTTTTCCCGACTCTCTCTCCTACTTGGTTATGGATACTTATTTTTTTAATTATGAATAGTTATTATATCATTTACCAAATGAAATTAATATGAAATTAATCATCAACTTTTCAAATAAACTTATAATTTTTACTTAAAACTTTCACCAAGTTTAAAGTTTGTGGATAAATTATTAAAAACGAAGAATAATGATGATAATTGTTTTTCTAAGTGATTTCTAAAAATTTCCAATATCTAATGTGGTTGGATGGTAATAATGGTAAAAATACAATATGTTAAATAATAAAAAAATAGGTAGTATTAAAAAAACAGTTAATACCCAGTTGAAATAAACAATGTTTTAAAAAATTAACTTAACAAAATTTATAACCGTCAAGTTAATGTTCATACTTTTAAATACACGTCTTGACGACTGTATATATTAACAGTTACATTATATTTTATTGTATTAGTATAATATACGGGTTTATTCAACGCGTGTAATACACGGGATTATAAGCTATTACCTATCTAGTTATATTTGGAAGCACTTAGGATGTTATTTTGCAAGAAAGAAGTGATGGATATCTACTGATAAAGAAACTAAAGCATAATTTCCCCTTATTTACCATAAAATCACAGTATTCATGAGACAAAACCTGAAAATTTTGAACAGCTCATCAATCTCAGATTCTCCAGGGAAGAGTGGCCGTTGGTTCACCATCTCCGCAAATATGCAACCGACCGACCACACATCAACCGGAGTAGAATACTGACGCGATCCAAGAAGAATTTCTGGTGCTCTATACCACAGTGTAACCACCTAAAGAATTGATTAAGTAATTTGTGAAAACGCTCTTTTAATTTTCAGGTGGTCGATTTTATAACAGTTGCGTATATAAATAACAGACTAACAAGCCTATTATAAAATTACAATTAGTTACCTCGTGTGTGAATGTCCTGACAGGGATGCCAAAGGCCCGGGCCAATCCAAAATCTGCCAGCTTTAGTGCATTGGTACGACGATCAATCAAAAGGTTTTGAGGTTTTAAGTCTCTATGAAGAACTCTATGGGAATGGCAATAAGCAATGCCACGTAGGATCTGATACAGAAACATCTGCATATTGATGAGCATAACATAATGTGAGATGGAATCAATTTCTTCGTCTTCAAATTAGAGGTGGCAACACATTTACTTATAAATGGGTCGATTCAAATTAATTTTTATCTCAAACACGTCAAACATGTAAAATGAAAATATGGCTCACTCACTTTTACAAGGTGTGGATCCTTTGAAAACTCAGGACAAGAGTCCATATGCTTCTTTAAATCCAGGTCCAAATACTCTAAAAAAAGATACAATCGTTTGTCACAGTGCACAACATCCTGTAACCTGGCATCAAAAAGTTACCATTTTCTCCATATTCTGCTAATAGAACATAAACTGAAAAAGAAAACATATAAACTAAATAACTTACTTGACAATATTTCCATGTTGCATCTCTTTCAACAGCGAGATTTCTCTAATAGCTGTGTTCGGGACACCCTCGTCTTCTTGCTCCAGACGAATCTTCTTCAAAGCGATCGTTTCATTGGTAACTTTATCACGGGCCTTGTAGACCACACCATATGTTCCTTCACCAATCTTCTCAACCTTCTCATACTATGGTTTTGTATAAATATTAAAATCCATTGGAAAAAAAACATAAATAATAGATATTAGGGAAAAGAAATTGAATGTCTTATACCTGGTCCATCAAAGGTTAACTGATACGGACTCGACTGTCTCTACATCCACACCGCACCAATTAATAAAACAATTTGAAAAACTTCAATGTTACCAAAATGACATGTACACAAGAGCATTAATTGAACAAACAGAGCTGAAATGAATACATCCAACTAAAACAGAATCTAGCAGACGAGTATATTTTATCATGACAAGAAAAAACTAATTCATACAACATTGTCAATTGTGCATGTCAATGAAATTAGTACTGAAGTAAAATGAAATGAAATGCAATGTATATTCAATCAAACAGTGTTTTACACTGTTACTAGCTGGCTTCTTTGAGTTATAATCAATCAAACCTAAGTTCAAAACACCTACTGATCTCGCATTTCAACGTAAACGCAACTATGGCTTAACACACTAACAAATCTATGAACTGGAAAGTAACAAAATCCTCTGATCTCCAAACTTAATGAGCTAATCAAACCCTGAAACAGTTCACTAGATATCATCGACATTTCCCCTAATGATGCAATCTTTGTATCTAAAGTCAATTCGAACTAGATATCTGATCGAAACCAGTAAACAAAGAAATGCTATGAGAAGATTGCAAAACGTACAAAACTTAACCATCTACAATCTACATCACTCGAACTACACTTCAATCAAGTCAATCATCACATGTAGTTTAAGAGTAAATATGAATAGGTGTATTAAAAATAGACCATTCATGCTAAACAACGCTTTATAAATCAGTGTTAGTTAATTTATTGACACCATAAATTAGACGGCGATGGATGTATCTTGATCAATGTATCACAAATAAGATTCACATATGTTCATAGTATAGCGTTCACAGAGAGATTTTCTGACAATTAAGTGTCTGCGACATGAAACCAAACCTTAATTTATGAAAATGAGCATGTGCAATCAAAATGTCATGTCATCGACATGAGCACAAACATTGAAATCATTATTTTTTTTTGAACGGCGAAACTTCTATGTATTAATATAGAAAGTTGGCCAACAAGAAACAGGAACCCAACATTACACAATTATATCTCGAAAGTCATACCATCTTGCCCAGTTAATGTTTACAAAATTTCGATCGTTCGTTGATCCAAAATAAGAATTTTCTTTTATGATATCCGTCGTATTATTGAAGTGAATGTGGTTGTTAAAAATCTTCTCTTTTCTCGCTTCCTAGATTTTTCACTCCGCTACCATTAATATCGTTAATTGTTTTGAAAATCTACTCGGTCTAAAAACCGGTATCACGCAAGTTTGGTTCACATGTTATTAGAAACCACGGGTTTAATAATCTGACTTTTTGCTTTTCAAGTTAAATGATTGAAGTAGTTGGTCAAATCGATTTTTCTAAATAAAAATCCTTGTTTGAATTATTGACTTGATTAGAAGAGTGATTAATATTTGAATCATTGGACTATCACTACTTCTTTTGTATTTCTATAGTTATTTCATTTTTAAATTGATCATACTATCATTTTTGTCTTTTAAACATGTTTTAACTTTAATTGGTGCACCAATAGAGCAACCGCCAACCGAGGTAACACATTATGGTGTCAACATGATTTCTTGATGTAGTTGTAACTAGGGGTATGAAAAAAACGAATTAACTGATTAATAATCGAATTAACTGATAAAACTTAACCAAAAAAATGAATCAAATAAAAAACCAATGGGTCGGTTAATTTTTTTTTTTTTTTGAAAAGCAAAAGTAGCGGATCATTTATAGTTACCAATGTTTCCATACCCACCATAACTGAACCAAACCAACATGTAGTAAAATTTATGTCAGATTTTGGACTTTTCACCATTTTTAATATTTGATGTTTTTTGTTAAACGTTTGTTACAATTTTATGAGTTATATCATATGTTTTGGTTGAATGCTTATTTGAATTTATTGTTTATATTATATCGTTTTATTTGAATATTCGGTAATAATCGGTATTAATATTATAGATTATAGCATTTTTAATGCTATGTAATACATTAATATCTACAAAAGTGTAATAACATTTTATTTCATGGTCAAAAAAATTGAGTTATTTTAACTAGATGTAAATTCATTGTTAACCGAGTACTATAACCATCAAAACCAATTAACCATCTTATGTTTTCTATTAACCGACATAACAGTTGTGGTTATAGTTTTTGGCTAAAACTATAATGATGAAAAGCTAGAGATTTCAACTTTGGATTTAATATTTGTGCAATTCGTGTAGTGAAGACGAGGATCATCTGTTCACTTCTTGTTTTGTAGCCTATATAATTTGGCAATTTTCGGTCAAGATTTGTTTGAGGTTTACAAACACATATCATAATCGTGTGTGTGGACCATATGGTGTGCTTGGAATAAAGCTAGCTTGTTTTGATGATGAACCGTTGAAGATCAATAAAATTATTGGAGATATCAAATCGTTAAGCTTCTTATGGATCAATAATCCCGCCAAATCAGTGTTTATAAAATAGTAGAAGTGGAGAGTTTTTTATGTTTAATTGCTAGCTGGATGTAATTTCTCATGAAACAACCCTTCCAAAAAAACGTCCATAGTCGACACACATGTTTGTTGAATGTAAAGTTTTTGATATTTAATTGCTAGCTAAGTGTAATTTCTCATGAAAGAGCCCTTTGAAAAAAACGTCCATAGTCGATTTGTGGAATGTAAAGTGTTCATTGTACAAATGAATGTTGTTTTATTAAGCTTTCTGTGAGAAATGCTTTTGTAAAGTAACGTGAATATTATTGAAATGAATGTTTTGATTGTTGTTGTTTTCACGGTTTAACATGTTTAATGGGAGGTTTCCTCTTTTTTAATGGTAAGTTAGTAACTATCTATACTATATAAATACATCCATTTGAGAAGGATACCAACAAAGTAATACACAATTTTATGCTTATGGTATGACATGTTTAGTGGGAGGGTTCCTCTTAATTAATATTAACATATATAGTAAATATTGTTTTAAGAAATCTTTTAATATTTAATATTTTTTGATAACGCATGGTGTCGCAAGTTTCTTTTTGAAGGCAACTGACTGCTCAATTCGACCCCTGTAAGGTTAACCTACTCTTTTCAATTAGATTACCTAGGTATTTGTAACTCTATAATATGAACACGACATGGTAATGGGCCTATGGCTCAAAAATGAACTGAAACGAACAACCAAATCGCCCCAAATAACCCCAAAAATCACCTATTTAAGTGTTGTGCTCTCGCTACATCGCGCGAGCACCCACTAGTATATATAAAATGTATATATTATTAAACCAAATGTTGGTATAGGAAAAAAAGTTAAGGATTGATCCAATGTCACCCAAACACTATTCATCAAGCTTGGGCAATAATATATCTATATTACTGTATAAAGCATTTCCTATGTATAATGGTAAATTTCCATCAAATTTTAAGATGGCATATGAAGGGGTCAAGTTAAAATGTCTATCCTTTTGTCATTTCTTCCATTCATACCCCTTTTCCTTGATTAGTGACATTTATGTTTAATAAATCTATACTATATATTAGCTTATGGATAATAAACTCATCACATTCATCAAGAACATATATTCAAAAATACATTGTATTGTATTTGTCTATTTGGACTAGAGGACTAATAAGTGAACCAAAATTAACCAAATTTAACATAAAATGTGTTTTGTAATTTTAGAGAAGCTTGTTAAAAATTAAGATGTAAATTGTCGACTCAGCCGCAACGTGCGGATTTTCACTAGATAAAAAATGTTGCGGTATACTATATAATGTTTACCATATGTGTTTCATGTTTATCATAAGGGTTTCCCGTGCGTTGTAGCCGCGAATCGTGAATGCTTTTATATGTATACACACACAACGTATTTATGATTTTTTAACATTTCAGGTTTGAATTATGTTATCGGCTCATATTGTCGACTCCGCTGCCACATGCGTGTTCTCCACTATATTATAAAAAAGTTAAGGATTGATCCAATGTCACCCAAACACTATTTAATAAGCTTGGACAAAAATATATAAAAAATATATCTATAATGTATATATTATCAAATCAAATATTGGTATAAAAAATGTTATGGAGTGATCCAATGTCACCCAAACACTATTCATCAAGATTGGTAATGTATAGCTTGGACAAAAATATATAAAAAATATATCTATAATGTATATATTATTAAATCAAATATCGGTATAAAAAAAAGTTATGGAGTGAAATGTCACCCAAACACTATTCATCAAGATTGGTAATGTATGAATTATGAATATGAATATGAATATGAATTATGAATATGAATTATGAATATGAATATAAATATGAATTATGAATATGAATATGAATATTAATATGAATATTAAATATTAAATAAATCAAATATTTGTATAAAAAAATGTTATGGAGTGATCCAATGTCACCCAAACATTATTCATCAAGATCGGTCAATATATATCTATAATATAATATAATTGCTCCATCGTCACCCAAACACTATTCATCAAGATTGGTTAATATATATCTATTCATCAAGATTGGTAATGTATATATTATTAAATCAAATATTGGTATAAAAAATGTTATGGAGTGATCCAATGTCACCCAAACACTATTCATCAAGATTGGTAATATATATATTATTAAATCAAATATTGGTATAAAAAATGTTATGGAGTGATCCAATGTCACCCAAATACTATTCATCAAGATCGGTCAATATATATTTATAATATAATATAATTGCTCCATCGTCACCCAAACACTATTCATCAAGATTGGTCAATATATATCTATTCATCAAGATTGGTAATGTATATATTATTAAATCAAATATTGGTATAAAAAAATGTTATGGAGTGATCCAATGTCACCCAAACACTATTTATCAAGATTGGTCAATATATATAGTTTGAAAACAGAAATGTTATATTACGTTTCAAGACAACACATTGTGTTTGTTTTGGTTAAAAGGGAACTGAGACAATTATATATATATATATATATATATATATGTATTACCGATATCTTAAAGACAAAGGTCGATAGAGGACTTTTGTCTTTAAGCCCCTATACATTTATCTCCTACCAATTTTCATATATTACAATTCTAATCCTTATACTTTTAGTTTTTAACCTTCTATATTTTTAGTTCTTTCACTTCACACTCTTAAACTAGGTAACTTAAGCATTCACTTTTAATTTTTGGTAATTGACAACTTTGATCTGCCAACTTTTCCTACTTAATAACCTAACGTCTCATTTTATTTGTGTCACACCCTGGATTTCCATCCCAAATTCATACACCGGTGGGCCCGGGTGGGGAGTATCGTGACGTCAGTTGATAATCATTATAATCAATTAAACACGGCAAAACAGAAGTCTTGAAGTAAAATTACTATTACAAACCAAATGGTCGAAATACAAAATAATATACAGGCTCGTAATAGAAGAATCCACAGGCGGATCATAAATTGTACATGGAAAGAATATAAAACAGACTTTGGGCAGATCTAGGATTTGCAAGATCCTCTATCACTACCGAGCACTTCCAGCCTATTTTCGTATTGTACCTGCAAGCTTAGTCTTTTGAAAATACGTCAGCTTTCGCTGGTAAATACACCCAACTAACTCATTTTGAAAATATTTAAAAAATGTTTTAAGTGCGTATCAGCACAAAATCTTTTTATAACTTGGGAAAGTTGACCGTCCAACCTTGTTAACAGATTTACATGTTTGTCCATACATACAGGGCTCGGTACGGAGACCGAGACATGATTAACGTACACACCACTTTGGACTCACGAAGGAGTCAATTCTTCCAAACCTTGTGGGAATGCATTATTGGGCGTATATCGGGTGTATGCCTACACCCGCGCTAAGGTCGTGGCCATTTCTATTATAATGAGCCGAGGATATCCAGGACACGGTAGTTAACCCCCGATTTTTAAGTTATTAAACAAAACTGATTAAAACAGAATATGCGGATTTACTAGCCGCACCCGGCATTTGATTGATCCCATTTCCGACCAAGCGGTAATAATTTATGTAAAAAAATACATAAGTAACATCAACATGCTAACTAGCTACCATATAAACACATAATCAACACAAAATAAACAATATTTAGTGTTATTATTATGGTGTGAGTTAGGGTTTTTGGTTTATCTTTTCTTCATTTTCAGGATGATCAACTTGTACATTATTAGTCTAAGCATAAAAATAAGCTAGATTATAGATGAATACGTCTTACAAAAGGTGCACAAGTTCTTGATGATCTTAGAAGAAATATGAAGCTCCAAAGAAGACCTAATGATCCTCCATCCTTGCTAGCTTCTTGAATAAGTCGAGAGTATTTACCCGAGCTAGTCTTCTTTTAATTTATAACTCAGTCGTACACAAAAGTACTAAGTGCAGATAACATTTCCCGACAAGTCTCTAGTCTGGACTATGGCTTAAACTAACCAATCAAATACTAACGGTCTTATTTAAGTCATTGACTTAGACCGACTAGCGTATTTGATCAAAACGTATGACGCTAGATTAAACGATGATTGGATAGAATGTAGTTTAATCCCAACAAGTACCTTGACTTGTATAATATGGATAAACTATAAACACTCTGGATTTTTGAGACTTAAATGACAAGGTTAAACCCGTTTCGGTTAATTTTCGTAAACTAGTTACATATACTTAACCGTACGCATGTCAGCGTTATCGGTAAGCGTATAAGTCATGGACAAGTTCTATATGCCATCATATTTTAAATAAGTTTTAATATCAATAGGATATCAACTTTTATGCCTGTTATGGTTTTAAAATGAAACTATGCCTCATAAGGGCGTTTCGGTAATTTCTTGATGATCTTAGAAGAAATATGAAGCTTCAAAGAAGACCTAACGATCCTACATCCTTGCTAGATTCTTGAATGGCCTTAAAATGGTTTTAAAGTGGACTTAAGGTGGTGGTTTATGGTGGCTCAAGTGTGGTGGTGGTGGCTATGTATGATGAAGAAGAAAGAAAGATGGTTGCAACTTTTTTTTCTAAGTGTAAGGATGGTGAATATTTTGTGAAATCATGATATATATCAACCATCTTTCAAGCCCACAACAAATCCAAGACACCATGCTTATAACCGTCAACAAAATCAAGTGGGCATGGGGCCCACTTGAAACCGTCAAAAGAGGGGGGTAAAGTGTAACTATTTTTTTACACATGATGAAATATAAGATATTTTGGTCTTTAGGCTAAGTATTTTTTTACACGTGGCAGTGCAGTTTGGGAAGCCATAGTTTCGATTAAATGGTTTTTGGAGCTTTGTTTGGTAGCCAAGCAAAACTTTCTGCAGCAGAGCCCCTCTCGCGCCCCGCGAGAGACCCAGGCCTGGTCTCTCGCAGCCCGGGTAGTCTTCTTTTAATTTATAACACAGCCGTACACAAAAGTACTAAGTGCAGATAACATTTACCGACAAGTCTCTAGTCTGGATTATGGCATAAACTAACCAATTAAAACTAATGGTCTTATTTAAGTCATTGACTTAGACCGACTAGCGTACTTGATCAAAACGTATGACGCTAGATTAAACGATGATTGGATAGAATGTAGTTTAATCCCAACAAGTACCTTGACTTGTATAATATGGATAAACTATAAACATTCTGGATTTTTGAGAATTAAATGACAAGGTTAAACCCGTTTCGGTTAATTTCTGTAAACTAGTTACATATACTTAACCGTACGCATGTCAACGTTATCGGGTAAGCGGATAAGTCATGGACAAGTTCTATATACCATTATATTTTAAATAAGTTGCAATATCAGTAGGATATCAACTTTTATGCCCGTTATGGTTTTAAAATGACACTATGCCTCGTAAGGGTGTTTCGGTAATTTCATACCGTATAAAAGGAACTTGAATATAATTTAATGTTATAAGTATAAGTATTCTGGAAAAATAACTTATTTATGATATAATATCAGTAGGATATTAATTATATGTGTAATTTATCTTTTATGGCCAAACTATGCACCGAATGGGCATTTTGGTTATTTTACACATAGTTTATAAATTATTTGGGATTCCTAGTTTATAACATGTACCTACTATAAAGATATTTAAAATAAGTTTTAAAATCAGTAGGTAACAAGTCTTGGTCAATTGATATGATTTAAAAACGTACTATGCGCCGAAACGGTGCTTATGTCGTAAAAATGACGTTTTATGCGATTTTTATGAAAACCGATGTTAAGGTCAGATTAAATTGTCTTAGATATGTTATTTAATATAACATATCAGTAGGTAATAGATTTACCTTAAAAAGATTTGGTTAAAACCATTTTATAAGCCATAAGGGCTTTATCGTCATTTACCGACATATTACAAGGACTTGTTTGTAAACTTAGTTTATAATCTGGTTTAACATCCCAAATAGTCCTACTTATAATATTACATCAGTAGGAAACTTAATTTCAAGTTCATTATCATTTAAACCTTGTTTTATACAAAAAGGGTATTTTAGTCAAAAATGGCATAATTACGGAACTTGCGCATAAACTCAGATTATGATTATGATCATGTAATATAACCTCCGAGGGTTATGCTACATTATATTATGATCATAATGCAACTTTAGATCAGTAGCTAACTAATCTAAATCGAGTCAGAATCGAAAGTCAAAGCAGAAGTCAAACTTTGCGACTTTCGGTTGCGAACCGACCCTAGAACTGAAATTGACGAGCCGAACATGTTCTTACATGTTCTAATAATTATTACCAAATTGTTTAAGTGTCAAAACAGGTTTCAAAACATATATAAGATCAATTTATGATTTTTCGAAAAATGGCCTTTTTTACTTTTTAATGTCATAACTTTGACCCGTCAATTGGTCTAGCAAACTTGATCTTCAGGAGGTGCCCTTTATAGGGATTAACGCCTACCTTATTATGATCACTTAGCCATGTTCATTATGAACAATGGCTAGACCATAATGGTTTTCCGTAAAACGCTTGACTTTTGGCTATAAAAGCTTATAAAGAAAATGCAAGTGCAAGGAACACTTACAAGAGGTTCCTAGAAGGCAAGAGAACTAAGTTGGATACTCCTTTCAGTTAGGAACTTCCAGAGAAGGGAGAAGACCTGAAAATGAGAAAGGTGCAAGTTCAAAGGTTGAACCTTTGCACCTATTTATAGTTGGAGAGCTTGAAGGAGGTGATTCCAGATGTTAAGGGGTGTAAGAGGGAGCTTACAAGTGTCCCAAAATATGGCATAGCTGTTTGGGAAGCCATGGTTTCGAGAAAATGGTTTTTTGGTATTTTTGTGTGGTGGCCAAGGAAACTTTCTGCAGACACATGCCTCTCACGCCCCACGAATGCCTCTTGTCATATTTTAAAATTTGTCACATTTAGCCCCTCAACTTATTAAACCCTCCAAAGACCTTCTAAAATACCCTTTTGGCATATTTAGCCCTCCGTAGCCAATATTTGGCATACGCGGGATTATGCCCGGACATTGTCGAGCTCTATGTTTGTTAAAAGGTCACTCAGAGGTATAAATTAACATGTTAACACTTTTAACCCCTCCCTTATCCAACTTTCACATATTTACAGAATTGAACCCTCTCGTCCAACAAATGGCACGTATGAGAGTTAGGACTTCGTAAAGGATCATTCAGAGGCTCACTATAAGCATGTTGACTCCGATGTCACTCAGAGGTTGGGCATGTTGACATATCAGTCACTCAGAGGCTGTTGTTTATGCATGTTGACATCGGACCGTCACTCAGAGGCTCAGTTTGAGCATGTTGACACCTTTAGTCCTCATTAGTCTTTTAATAGACTAAATTAAAATACAACACGTGTCACTATACTATATGACACGATTTTACAGGGTGTTACATCCTCACCCTCTTAAAAGATATCTCAACCTCAAGAATTTTATTCAAAAAGATAGGGGTACTTTTGTCGCATAGTGGACTCAACCTCCCATGTATATTCGGGACCTCTAAAGGCGTCCCATTTAACCTTTACTATAGGTATCATTTTCCTTCAGAGCTTCTTAACCTGTCGATCCTCGATCGAAACAGGTCTCTCAATGAACCTCAGGTTTTCATCTCCTTGCACATCTTTGTGCGACATTGCTAGCGACTCATCGGCTAGAGATTTCTTAAGGTTACTGATATGGAACACATCATGGATTCCACTAAGCTCCTCTGGCAATCTGAGCTTATAAGCTACAGTGCCAAGACATTCGACTATCTCGAATGGTCTGATGTATCTTGGGCTTAACTTGCTCTTCTTTCCAAAGCGCATCACACCCTTCCAAGGTGATACATTTAGCATGACTTTGTCCCCTACTTGGAACTTAAGAGGTTTACGCCTCTTGTCAGCATAGCTCTTCTGCCTATCCCTGGAAGCTTTGAGACGATCACGGATTTGCACAATCTTTTCCGTGGTCTCCAGGGCAATCTCCGGTCCTGATAGTTGCGCTTCCCCAACTTCTGCCCAACACACGGACGTTCTACATTTTCTCCCATACAAGACCTCAAAAGGAGCAACCTTGATGCTCGTATTATAACTATTATTGTAGGAGAATTCTATTAGGGGTAAGTGGTCATCCCAGCTTCCACCTAAATCAATCACACATGCTTAGAGCATGTCTTCCAACGTTTGAATAGTACGCTCACTTTGTCCATCCGTCTGCGGGTGGTAAGCCTTACTAAAGTTCAATCTTGTGCCTAACGATTGTTGGAAACTCTTCCAAAAGTGAGATGTGTATCTAGTATCTCTATCAGATACAATAGATACCGACACACCGTGTAGGGACACAATCTTGTCCATATACAACTTAGCCAATCTGTCTGAATTATACGTTTCCTTTATTGGCAAGAAATATGCTGACTTAGTCAGCCTATCCACAATGACCCAAATAGTGTCATTTCCACTTTTGGTTTTAGGTAACTTGGTAATCAAGTCCATAGTTACCATTTCCCATTTCCAATTGTTGTAGAAGTCCTAACGGCTTCTGGTGTTCGGCCTTAACTTGCGAACACGTTAGACACTTAGCTACATAAGTGGCTATGGATTTCTTCAAACCCATCCACCAGTAATTCTTCTTCAGATCTTGATACATCTTGTCACCACCTGGGTGAACTGAGTATCTTGAGTTATGTGCTTCTTGGAGGATTAGATCTCTAAGTCCTCCAAAGATTGGAACCCAAATTCTATCATTAAATCTAAGGATTCCATCCTTTCCAGGTGCTAACTGATCAACAGTTCCGCCTAATCCTTCATTAGGAGCATTAGCTTCTAATAGAGCTTGTTTTTGCGCATCTAATAGTTTTTCATTCTAGCTATTTCTGAGCTCAATGCTCTTGGCGTTAATCCTTATAGGTTTAACTTGTTCCTTGCGACTTAAGGCATCAGCAACTACATTTGCCTTGCCTGGATGATAGCAAATCTCACAATCATAGTCATTAAGTGTTTCTATCCATCGGCTTTGTCGCATGTTCAATTCCTTCTGATAGAACAGATGCTGGAGACTTTTGTGGTCAGTGTATATAATACACTTTGTGCCATACAAGTAATGTCTCCATAGTTTTAGTACAAATACAACGGCACCCAATTCCAAATCGTGGGTGGTGTAATTCCTTTTGTGCACCTTTAACTGTCGTGATGCATAGGCAATCACTTTGCCTTTTTGCAGTAGCACACAGTCCATGCCAGTGTGCGAAGCATCACAACAAACTACAAAATCCTCGATACCTTCTGGTAGAGATAACACAGGAGCATTGCTCAACTAGAATCTCAAAGGATTCTTGTTGTTTCAGACCCTAAATAAATTTGACATTCTTACGGGTCAGGGTAGTCAAAGGAGTGGCTATTCTTGAAAAGTTCTCAATGAACCTCCTATAGTATCCAGCCAATCCTAGGAACCTACGAATCTCTGATGGGGTCTTGGTCACTTCCCAATTCATATGGCTTCTATTTTGGCGGGATCCACTTGGATACCACGC
Source organism: Scalesia atractyloides (assembly GCA_947069175.1). Lineage (NCBI taxonomy): Eukaryota > Viridiplantae > Streptophyta > Magnoliopsida > Asterales > Asteraceae > Scalesia > Scalesia atractyloides. The sequence goes on along the minus strand of CAMTDV010000007.1, from coordinate 13,248,029 downwards.
TCACTTACAACATGTCCAAGAAATTGGACTTCTCTAAGCCAAAACTCACATTTAGAGAATTTAGCATAAAGCTTCTCTTGCCTTAGTAGTTCTAAGATGCACCGAAGATGTTTCTCGTGATCAACTTGATTACGAGAATAAATAAGTATGTCATCTATGAAGACAATGACAAACTTATCCAGATGTGGCCTGCAGACTCTATTCATGAGATCCATGAATGCTGCAGGTGCATTTGTGAGCCCAAAAGGCATCACCAAAAATTCAAAATGACCATATCGAGTCCTGAAGGCGGTTTTAGGAACATCTTCACTTCTAACCTTCAGCTGATGATATCCAGATCTTAAATCAATCTTGGAGAAATAACTCGCCCCTTGAAGTTGGTCGAATAAATGGTCAATCCTGGGCAATGGATAACGGTTCTTGATTGTTATCTTGTTCTGCTCATGGTAATCAATGCACATCCGCATTGAACCGTCTTTCTTTTTAACGAAGAGGATATGAGCTCCCCAAGGCGAGGAACTTGGCTGTATAAAGCCCTTCTTTAAGAGTTCATCCAATTGAACTCTTAACTCCTTCATTTCCGTCGGTGCTAGTCTATATGGAGCCCTAGCAACAGGTGCTGATCCTGGTAGGATATCAATTCTAAATTCTACTTGTCTGTCTGGAGGTAAGCCTGGTAGTTCTTCGGGGAAAACATTGGAAAACTCCGAGATAACTGGTAGGTCTTGAATATTTGGCTTAGGCTCGTTGATAGTGACTTGTGCCATGTAAATGACACAACCTCTCCCTAAACACTTGGATGCCTTAAATAACGACACCTTGTCTGGCAATCCGTAGTGTGAATCTCCAGGGATGGTGATCTTTCACCGGATGGGGTTTTAATTTCGATGAGTTTCTTATCGCAGGCAATGCGGGCTTGGTTATGAGATAACCAATCCATGCCTAAAACTACATCGAACCCCGCCAATTTCATTGGCATCAAAGAGATAGGAATAGAATGATTCTTAATGGATATAGAACATCCATCAAGAATGGAAGATGTTGATTCTAAACTTCCATCAGCGAGTTCAATCTCATAAGTTTTATCTAAAGATCTTATGGGTAAGTTTAATAGTTTACTAAACTTATGATCAACAAATGATTTATCCGCACCCGAATCGAAAAGAACTCTAGCGTAAATATTGTTAATGAGGAATGTACCTGTTATGACATTATTGTCATTAACGCCCTCCCTGGCATTCATCTGGAAAGCACGAGCATTCCCTTTCTTAGCCTCTCCAGGCTTTGCATCATTACTTTTGGGGTTCTTGGGGCAAATGAACGTAATGTGCCCTTTTTCATTACAGTTGTAGCAAACTGCATCCTTAAGATCCTTGCAATCTAGGGTCTTATGCCCTTTTCTTTTGCAGATACCACAGGGTTTAGTCTGTGGATTTATACTACACTGTCCCCAATGCCTATATTTACAGTTCTTGCACAAAGGTTTGTCATTTGACGCATGCTGGTTCTTCTTGAACCCGAAATTTCCTTTCTTTTTGAATCTTTAGGAGTTATTATCCTATCGTTTTCTCTTTCCGTCAGTTTCAATCCTAACTGACCTTTGCCTCACCAAATCAAGGGTGAGGGAAAGAGATAGGTCTACAGCGGACCTATAGGTACTAGGCTGAGCAGCCTTTACCATGCCCTTTATCTCGGGTGCCAATCCATTTATAAAACGCGCAATGCATTTGGATTCAAGGGTGATTAGATAGGAAACCAACCTAGACAGAGAATTAAAATCGGAAACATACTTCCGACAATCTAGGTTTTTCATTGAAAGAGACAAAAAGTCCGTCTCTAGTTTCTCCACCTCATTGGGTGGGCAGTATGTTTCCTTAACAAGGTCTACAAATTTGGACCATCCCAAATTGTACAGGTGGACTTTACCCGTAGATTGGATCATTGTCTTCCACCATATTAGGGCATCGCCCTTGAAGGACTGTGATACATACTTGACACATCCTTATCAGCACAACCATTGATATCTACAATCGTCTCCATCTCATCAAGCCATTTCAAGGCTTCCACAGCTCCTTTCTCCCCACTAAAGTCTCGGGGCTTGCAGGAGACGAAATACTTATAGGCACACCCGTCTTTAAAAGAACGGGACCTATCATTGAAATCTATTTTCTTCGGTTCACTCTTCGCATTCGAAGAGTGAACTGAGCTCTCCTTACGAGCTGAAGATGGGGTAATTGATAATGGTCTAGAGCGAGTAGCACTCGACACTTTAAGCTTTTCCATCGCCTTTTCCATGGCCTTCTCAATAGCCGCATCAATGCGAGCTTGAAAATTATCCTTATCCATATTTCTGTCTTCGGCTTTGTTAGAGTCAACATCTCTGTGGCTACTTTGTGCCTCATCCGAGTTAGCCATCTTTGAGCTTTGGTTCTATACACCAATATAATTTTCCTTAGCCATGGTACAACAACCATGTTGTCTTTGAATATTGGATATAACAATTCATTGCCTAAGCTAGTGTGAATAACATCACAACTCTTAGGTTTAACATATCTATATTTGGCCTAGGTCTTAATAGGACCATCATAGGCAAATTACAATCTGGACGTAGTCCATATATTATTGGACAGTGGATCATAAGGTCACAACTGTCATTGTCATAACTGACAATTATGTAGCTCATAGGCTTGTCACTAATGGTCATAATAATTGGGCACATTGGTCGGTCACATTGGACATAATATATGGCATATCAGCCTGTCACTTAGGACATAATACATATGGCATATCAGCCTGTCACCTTGGACATGAATTGGGCACATTGGCCTACATCATAACAGATGTAATTCATGGCATATCAGCCTGTCACATTGGACATAAATTGGGCACATTGGCCTACATCATAATAGATGTAATTCATGGCATATCAGCCTGTCACATTGGACATAAATTGGGCACATTAGCCTACATCATAACAGATGTAATTCATGGCGTATCAGCCTGTCAGCCTGTCACATTGGACATAAATTGGGCACATTAGCCTACATCACAACAGATGTAATTCATGGCGTATCAACATGTCACATTGGACATAAATTGGGCACATTGGCCTACATCATAACAGATGTAATTCATGGCATATCAGCCTGTTACATTGGACATAAAGTGGGCACATTGGCCTACATCATAACAGATGTAATTCATGGCATATCAGACTGTCACATTGGACATAAATTGGGCACATTGGCCTACATCATAACAGACGTAATTCATGACATATCAGCCTGTCACATTGGACATAAATTGGGCACCTTAGCTTGCCACATTGGACATAAATTGGGTACCTTGGCTTGTAATTTGTCATCACATTGATGACGTTAGCCAGGATCATATTGATCACATAGGCTGTATAATAGGTCTTAGGACATAGTCCTTTTACCTAGACGGCTAGTGTGGTTCCTCAAATCACACTACCAGGAGTATGAACATTTCTTAATGTTATCATAAGAGTACCTTAATGATTGATTAATGGTCCCAGTCACCTTCGACCTTGGAGGCTTGAACCTAGTTCCCCACCTCTGGATAGAAGGATAACTTCTCTTAACTATCCTGATAGAAGACCCCTTCGCACAACTCATTGATCAAAACTGTTAATTGATTCACTCAGACGGAAGTCACCAATCAGAGCCGATGACTCTTGCCGGAAATCTGAGAAAAACATTCTGTTCGGTACATTTTACTCCGTAACCCTCTTTACCCATTTCATTCCAATCAATTATATGTTCGATGACTGATTTAAACAAGAACAGTCGGACATCATTGTTCTGTGTCTTTGTAAACAAAGAAGACGAAGTCGAACACGTGTATAAGTTTAATTAAAACTGAATATTTAAACGGATTAGACACACAGTCCAGCGGTGGACTATGTGCACAAACAATACACATGTCCCGGGTTCGAATCGCACACGTTACCGACTTTCAGAATTAAAACCAACATTTTTAGAACTGAATCAGAACAAGTCACGGGTTGTTTATAAGAATAATATAATCCATAAGTTAAACAGATTTGACACACAGCCCAACTGGTTGGGCTGTGCGCACTCGAACCGAAGGACCCGAGTTCGACTCCGGGTCCCTGCAACCGGTTCGGCCGTATAAATCATTTTTAATAAAAACCAAATAAGTTTAAAATTAATTAGTATATAAATATAATTAAAACAGAGAATATTTCGGGTTAGACACGTAGCTCAGTTGGTAGAGCTGCGTGCACGTATACGAGAGGTCCCGAGTTCGAACCTCACTCAGCGTATATAAACACACAGTCCGACCGGTCAACGGTCAACAGTCAACGGGGTCAAAAAATCAATGTTTTTATTTCTTTTTATTTATTTATTTAATCAGAAAATCATTTAAAAATACTTAAAAATAAGATTTTAAAGTTAGAAAACTTCCTTAAACTCACAAAAATAAATCTAAAAATCCCATTAAGAGTATGAATTAAAAGTATTAATCTCAAATAAAACCCATTTATTTACCGAATCATTTCGTTATTTTAGGTTAGTTTTTCCCTCGTCGATCAAATCCTAAAATTCGTGCGCATCCAACGTCATCAAAGAACGCACCCAATGTGAGTGAATCTCTATCAAATTCCCCGTGTTAATCATGTTTTGGGGTGTATCATGTGTCGTTTAATTCTTTATTATATTTAAACACTTGTGCATCCATCATATCCGTGATCAAATGTGTATCAATTGTTGTGTGGATTATATGTAGTTTGGATTTATCATTTTCAGTGCACGCATTTCATTAGGCCCATCAGTTCCCCGTGGGAGACGGGTTGAGCATCAGGTGCCTCATAAGATCGGCTCCGTTTGATTGAGACTTGATCTCACATTCATCATCATTCATATCATATACTCATTCAAAGTGGTTTGTGTTTGTTTACTTATATATGTTTGCTCACATGTGATTATTGCACAAAATTTCCATATTAAATAAAACAAGAAATTAATAACAATGTTTTATCAAGGTTCACTCGCCAACTTTTGTTGACCCAAAATATCCCCCGTTTTACACATGATACAGGTGATCCAGCTGAGGCAAGAAACACATAGGAAGGCCTAGAAGAATAAACCAGTTTAAGTTTGGATTATTTACATAGTTTTCATTTCCTTGTAATTGTATGAAGTTTGAATTGGATATTTGAGTTGTAATTTGAATTTAATAAATATGAAACATTTTAGTAAACATCATGAGCTTTGGTGATAACCCAATTATGCCCCGACTCATATTCCGCTGCGGGTCGGGGTGTGACAGATTGGTATCAGAGCCATTACTATAGGGATATAGGATAGATTATTAGACCCTTAGAGCCTATACTATAGTTGATTAAAATTTTAAATTGTTTATGCGTTACATACAAAATTCATGATGTTTATATGCTTTATGTTTATTGTTACATTCAATGTTATGCAAGCATTTTCATAAGTACATATTATTATACAATGCTCGTCATGAATCATATCCTCATAACATAACATATCCATGAGAGCACACACCTCACAATTCCCATGATTTTTGCAACGATTTTTGTATTTTTCAAATCACATCAAAGTGAGTTCTCATGACGGGCATGTAGTAACTGGAAGGGTACGAGTACCGGTAGTCGGAACGTCCTGTCTAGGCTTGGCATTCATATAAATCCAAAATAAAGGACCAGTTTGCCTACCTGGGGACTAACGATGAGAGTACGAAGGACCTATTAGGCCAAAGCATGCTATACCAAACGTCGTGTGAGCTAACCCCACTTTGAGTTGTCATTGTGTCTACACCTGGACACCCTCCTACCATACATCTCGCAATCATATTTTATGGTTTTCATTCGGGTGATGCGAGTGTTAAACCGCCAACACCAATGTGAATCCTACTAAACCAATAGTCATGGGGGCCCACATTACTATACAGGCGATGGTATGGGGGACATTGGAGGCCCAAACATGAGCAAACCCAAGACATCCTATGGATGTAGTTGCATTATTGATAGTTATGTTATTTTAATTCTTTTAACAACACATGACATGTAACATCCGTCGAAAACGGGTTTCCAAACCCGCTTCGGGTTTTAATCGAATATCAAGTTATAAAATTTCGTTGAGTATTTATGATTAATTTTAATTTTAAACAATACATAATTAATAAACATTTTAGAATTTAAAAACTATAATTATTAAAAAGTAAAAATAAATTAATTATAAAAGAAAGAAGGCTGCCGGGTTTCGAACCCGGGTCAGCCGGAAGACATAACAAAGACTTAACCACTCCGCCACTTGACTCCTTTGTGACATCTATCAAAACAAATAACATTTATAATAAAACTCGAAATCGAATGCAGTCAACAGCGCGCCCAAATCGCTCTCGCCGGAAATACCGACGATTTCGCCAATTATCGACGGTTTCCTTTGACTTAACGCACGTATTAACATCGACATCGGTTATAACTGATGTCAAATCCCGCGACATCAGTCATAACCGCCGGAGAAAGGCTGACCACGAATCAAGACTAAATTCAGACCCAATTCATCTTGATTCTTCCCTATAAATACACACCCTCTGATAATCCTTGTTTAGTAACTCAATTTCACAACTAATCGATCAAAACTGAGAATTGATTCAATCTGAGGGAATTCACAAATCAGAGCCGACGACCATTGCCGGAATTCTGAGAAACACAGTCTGATCGGTACATTCGATTCCTTAACTCATTTTAATCATTACATTTCAATCATTTATATGTTCGTTAATCGAGTTAAACCAGAACTGTCGAATATCGGTTGTCTGTGTCTTTGAACGAATAAGATGAAGTCGAACCTTATGTATAAGTTTAATTAAAACAGGATATTAAACCGGGTTAGACACACAGTCCAGCGGTGCACTGTGTGCAAACACACAGCGCACGTCTCGAGTTCGATCCCTGACACGACCCTATCCTCTGAAATAAAAATGTTCTTTTCTAAAACCGAACCGTATTAACTCGCTGTAAGATGTTAAGTTTAATAAAAACCAGTATTTTAACCAGGTTAGACACACAGTCTAGCGGTGGACTGTGTGCAATGTTAAACAACGGGTCCCGGGTTCGAGACCTGTTATGAGCACCGGTTCGACATAATTAAAATTCTTTTTAAAATAAATGAATTCTGAATAAATTAAATAGTATATAAATATAATTAAAAACAGAAATATTTCGGGTTAGACACGTAGCTCAGTTGGTAGAGCTGCGTGCACGCGTACGGGAGGTCATGAGTTCGAACCTCACTCAGCGCATACATATACAAAGTCCGAACCGGTCAACAATCAAAGTCAACGGTCAATGGTCAATCCAAAAAGTCAACATTTTTATTTATTTATTTAATTTAAAAATCAATTAAAAATACTTAAAAATAATATTTTGAAAGTTAGAAAATGACCTTAAACTCACAAAAATAAATCTAGAAACCCTATTAAAATTGTAAATAAAAATCCACTTATTTACCGTAGCTTTCCGTTATTATTTAGGTTAGTATTCCTCGTCGATCAACTCTCTAAACTCGTGCGCATTCAACATCATCAAACGAACGCACCCAATGTGAGTGAATCTCTACCAATTCCCCGTTTTAATCACATTTTGGGGTGTATCATGTGTCGTTTATTATTTATTACAATTAAACACTTGTGCATCCATCATATCCATGATCAAACGTGTATCCAATATGTGTCAATTGTTTGTGTGGTTAATGTTTAGATTAAATTTATCATTTTCAGTACATACATCATCATAGGCTCGTCTGTTCCCCATTACCTATGAGCGGAACCGTTCCCCATTACCTATGAGCGGAACGTGGCGTTGCCAATATACGATCGGCTCCGTTTGATTGAGCCTTGATCGCACATACATCATCATAGGCCGTCCGTTCCCCATTACCTATGAGCGGAACGTGACGTTGCCAACATATGCATTATCATTCATGTCATATACTCATGCAAGGTGGTTTGTTATTGTTTGATTATGTACGTTTGCTCACATATGATTATTGCACAATTTTTCCATATTAAATACAACAAGAAATCAATAACAAATGTTTTCTAACAAGGTTCACTCGCCAATTTTTGTTGACCCAAAATCCCCCATTTTTACACATGATACAGGTGATCCAGTTGAAGCAAGAAACATATAGGATGGCCTAGAAGAATAAATCAGTTTAGACTTTGGATTATTTTACTTTGTTTCATTTCCTTGTATTTGTATGAATTTGGTTTGAACATTAAGTTGTAATTTGAATTTAATAAATATGAAACATTTAGTAAACATCATGAGCTTTGGTGATAACCCAATTATGCCTCGACTCTTATTCCGCTGCGGGTCGGGGTGTGACAGATTGGTATCAGAGCCATGACTATAGGGATATATGATAGGTTATTAGACCCTTAGAGTCTATACTATAGTTGATTAGAATATTAAAAAAAAATTATGTGTTACATACAAAATTCATGATGTTTATATGCTTTATGTTTATTGTTACATTCAATGTTATGCAAGCATTTTCATAAGTACATATTACTATACAATGCTCATCATGAATCATATCCTCATAACATATCATATCCATGAGAGCACACACCACACAATTTCCATGATTTTTGCAACGATTTTTGTATTTTTTTCAAATCACATCAAAGTGAGTTCTCATGACGGGCATGTAGTAACTGGAAGGGTACGAGTACCGGTAGTCGGAACGTCCTGTCTAGGCTTGGCATTCGTATAAATCCAAAATAAAGGACCAGTTTGCCTACCTGGGGACTAACGATGAGAGTACGAAGGACCTATTAGGCCAAAGCATGCTATACCGAACGTCGTGTGAGCTAACCCCACTTTGAGTTGTCATTGTGTCTATACCTGGACACCCTCCGACCATACATCTCGCAAACATATTTCATGGTTTTCATTTGGGTGATGCGAGAGTTAAACCGCCAACACCAATGTGAACCCTTACTAAGCCAATAGTCGTGGGGGCCCACATGACTATACAGGCGATGGTATGGGGGACATTGGAGGCACAAATATGAGCAAACCCAAGACATCCTATGGATGTAGTTGCATTATTGATGATTATGTATTTTATTTCTTTTAACGGCACATGACACCTAAAAAAACTCCTTAAACTCACAATCTTCATATGTATGTTCCTGTAGATGTCGGCTAGGCAACTACGTTGAGGTAGAAAGTCAGGAAGGTCAAACGAACGCTTGGCCACCCAAATTGCAAAACAAATGGCCGCAGTGCTTCCTGACATCGTAATTCAAGTCCAGCAAGCTCTCACCGCGAATCCCATCAACCCTCCCAACCAAGAAGACCAGAACGTCGACAACCCTTCCTCCAAGAAGTGCTCCTACAAACATTTCAAGTCTTGCGATCCCCCAAAGTATGAAGGGACCGAAGGTGTCACTGCTCTCCTCCACTGGTTTGAAGAAATGGAGAACACCTTCCTCAATTGCGATAGTCCCGAGGATCGCAAGGTACGTTACACAACCGGGAGACTATTTGGGGTAGCCCTGACCTGGTGGAACACAGAGAAGGGCAAGAGAGGAGTCGAAGACGCCATGGCCTTAACATGGGATGAGTTAAGGGAAATGATGACAAGACGCTTCTGTCCAAGAAGCGAAATCAAGAAGTTAGAAGACGAATTCCACTCCCTAAAGCAAAAGGAAGGAGATCATACTTCCTACAACAAAAGATTTCTTGAGCTGAATCAGATGGTTCCTAACTTGTTCACCCCAGTGTACCGCTTGGTTGAACACTACATTCGAGGCCTCCCCTCGAAAATTCAAGACTCGGTTCTAAGCACTTCACCTGCAACACTGGAAGCTGCAATGGAACTAGCTACCGAACTTACCGAAATCGCATCCGAAACGGTAAATTCAAGGGGAGAAAAAGAAAGCCCCCAATGAGGCTCAAACTACAAACCATTCTGTCTCCTCTTCGAAGTTTGCTGGCAAGAGGAAGCGAAACAATAAGAACTTTGTTGTCACACAAACAAACCCCCCAATCACTGCTGCACCCATCACCCAAATTGCCCCCTCATCTGCACCATACAAAAGGGCATACTCCGGCCTATACCCAAAATGCACCCGTTGCCAATACCATCACTTTCCCGAACACCCCTGCCAATATTGCACCAGCTGTGGCCGTGCAGGTCACACCATCCAAACCTGTCGCACACTTCAACGAATGAACCGCAACCAACCCTCAACCCAAACCCACCATCAGATAGTGGGTCAAGCCCAACAATCCTTACTACTACCACCTACACAAAATACGGCCCAATCCTACTACCAACCCAACTATCCCATGATGCAACCCATGCGGGCTTGTTACAACTGTGGAGACCCAAACCACTATAGAAACACTTGTCCACGCTTGGTGAACATCATACATGCTCAAGCTCAAGCAAATCCGGTGAATCAAGCTAACCAAGCTCATCCACCTACTAGAGGAAGAGCTTTCAACATCAACGCCAATCAAGCTAGGGCCGACAACAACGTGGTTAACGGTACGTTTCTCATCAATGGTAGTTATGCATCCATGTTGTTTGATACTGGCGCGAATAAGAGTTTTGTGTCCTTAGAATTTGAACCCATCCTCAACCAAACCCGTGATAAACTCATGGGATCCATAACGGTGGAAGTTGCTGACGGAAAACCGGTCTCGTTAAACTCCATTATCCGAAACTGTACTCTCACTCTAAACGATCACGATTTTCCAGTTGACCTCATTCCTATGAAGTTGGGAAGTTTCGACATTATAATCGGCATGGACTGGCTCAGCCAACATCATGCTGAAGTAGTATGCCGCGAAAAGTTCATTCGCATCCCTCTTGCAGACGGTCAGATCCTACGAATCTTTGGAGAAACCCCTTCGAAAGGACTCAAACTGATGTCCTGCCTTCAAGCCCGAAAATATCTCCGCAAGAACTACGTCGCATTCCTAACTCACGTCGTCAAGAAGGGAAACAAGGAGAAGAAACTCGAAGATATACCTGTAGTGAAAGAATTCCCACAAGTCTTTCCTGACGACATCTCAGGACTTCCTCCCATGAGAGAAGTCGAATTCCGCATTGATCTTGTACCTGGCGCTACACCCGTCGCGAAATCTCCCTATAGGTTAGCCCCATCCGAGATGCAAGAGCTGGCCAGTCAGCTGCAAGAACTGACTGACAAAGGATTCATACGTCCTAGCTCATCGCCTTGGGGTGCACCTGTTCTGTTTGTGAAGAAGAAAGATGGAACGTTTCGCATGTGTATCGACTACAGAGAACTCAACAAATTAACGGTCAAGAACCGCTATCCATACCTCGCATCGATGATCTACTGGACCAACTTCAGGGTGCCACCTGTTTTTCAAAGATCGACCTTCGTTCTGGCTATCATCAACTCAGAGTACATGAAGAAGACGTCCCAAAGACCGCCTTCCGAACTCGTTATGGTCATTACGAATTCATGGTCATGCCATTTGGATTAACCAACGCCCCAGCTGTATTCATGGATCTAATGAATAGGGTATGCAAACCCTATCTCGACCGCTTTGTCACAGTCTTCATCGACGACATCCTCATCTACTCAAAGTCTAAATCTGATCATGAACGACACCTTCGACGCATCCTCACACTCTTAAGAACCGAAAAGCTCTACGCTAAATTCTCCAAATGCGAATTCTGGTTAAGAGAAGTACAATTCCTTGGACATGTCGTCAATGACAAGGAATACATGTCGACCCCTCAAAGATCAAAGCAGTACAGGAATGGCAAGCGCCACGTACCCCTACCGAAGTAAGATCATTTCTTGGTTTGGCGGGTTACTATCGCCGTTTCATTGCAAATTTCTCCCGTATTGCTGTACCACTCACGACTTTGACACACAAAGGAAAACCCTTCATATGGGGACCTAAACAAGAAGAAGCCTTCCAAACCCTTAAGCAAAAGCTTTGTGACGCACCTATCCTCACACTCCCCGAAGGTTGCGATGACTTTGTAGTATATTGCGACGCATCAGGGCAAGGACTAGGCTGTGTATTAATGCAAAGGGGAAAAGTGATAGCCTATGCTTCTAGGTAACTCAAAGTGCATGAGAAGAACTACACTACCCACAACCTGGAACTTGGAACCGTTGTTTTCGCCCTCAAGATATGGAGACATTACCTCTACGGTACCAAGTGTGAAATATACACTGACCACAAGAGCCTCCAACATATCTTTAACCAAAAGGAGTTGAATATGAGGCAACGAAGATGGGTCGAACTTCTTAATGACTACGACTGTGAAATTCGGTATCATCCTGGCAAGGCAAACGTGGTGGCCGATGCGCTCAGTCGAAAGGGTTATGCGAACTCCATTCATCTTCTATGTTCGCACATCATAACCAACATCAAAGATCGAATCCGAGAAGCTCAACATGTTTCTGTAACAGAAAACGACGTACGCAAGGAGCTGTCTTGTGGAGCAGAACTTAAAATCGAAACCAAATCCGACGATATTCTATACTATCTAGATCGCATATGGATTCCCGATCACAATAACCTTCCTGATTTCCTTATGAATGAGGCGCACAAAACACGATACTCTGTACACCCAGGAGCCGACAAGATGTATCAAGACCTTCGATACACCTACTGGTGGCCTGGCATGAAAAAGGATATTGCTGTTTTTGTATCCAAGTGCCTTACCTGTTCTAAAGTAAAAGCTGAACATCAAAGACCTTCAGGACTTCTAACCCAACCTGAAATACCTGTATGGAAGTGGGAAAACATAACCATGGACTTCATTACCGGGTTACCTCGCACCTCCAGTGGGTATGACACTATATGGGTAATCATTGATCGTCTCACAAAATCAGCTCACTTCATTCCGATTCGCGAGGACTTCAAGAACGAGAAGTTAGCTCGCATCTACATCAGCGAGATTGTAAGTCGTCATGGTGTACCTTTAAGCATCATTTCAGACCGTGATGGTCGTTTCACTTCACGAACATGGCAAGCCGTACAAGCCGCCTTGGGTACACGATTAGACCTCAGTACCGCTTTTCATCCTCAAACTGATGGACAATCTGAACGCACCATCCAAACTCTTGAAGACATGCTTCGAGCATGTGTCATACACTTCAAAGGGAATTGGGACGCTCATCTACCATTAGTTGAATTTTCGTACAACAACAGCTATCATTCAAGTATCGGCATGGCACCTTTCGAGGCTTTATATGGTCGTAAGTGCCGATCACCAATATGTTGGTACGAAATTGGAGAAGCTCAAATCACCGGTCCAGAATTAATTCAAGAAACAACAGACAAGATCCACCAAATTCGAAACAATCTTCTAGCGGCACAAAGTCGTCAAAAGAGTTATGCAAACAAACGACGAAAGCCCTTGGAGTTTAACATTGGTGACCAAGTACTTTTAAAAGTACACCGTGGAAGGGTGTGGTTCGTTTTGGCCAAAAAGGCAAGCTAGCACCACGCTACGTAGGACCTTTCAAGATACTCAAAAGAGTAGGACCTGTAGCATAAAAGCTTGACCTACCAGAAGAACTCAACAGAATTCATCCCACATTCCACGTATCGAACTTGAAGAAGTGCCTCGCCGATGAAAATCTCCATATTCCTCTAGAAGACGTTCAAGTCGATGAATCTATGCATTTCATTGAAAGACCAGTAGAAATTATGGACTTCAGAGAGAAACGTTTAAGACGAAGCCGTATTCCAATCGTCAGGGTACGCTGGGAGTCGAAACGAGGACCTGAGTTTACTTGGGAACGTGAAGACTCAATGCGCGAGAAATACCCACATCTTTTTCCTGTTACCACTACTACTTAAATTTCGGGACGAAATTTCTAAAAGTAGGGGATACTGTAACATCCGTCGAAAAACGGGTTTCCAAACCCGCTTCGGGTTTTAATCGAATATCAAGTTATAAAATTTCGTTGAGTATTTATGATTAATTTTTATTTTAAACAATACATAATTAATAAACATTTTAGAATTTAAAAACTATAATTATTAAAAAGTAAAAATAAATTAAATAAAAAAGAAAGAAGGCTGCCGGGTGAACCCGGGTCAGCCGGAAGACATAACAAAGACTTAACCACTCCGCCACTTGACTCCTTTGTGACATCTATCAAAACAAATAACATTTATAATAAAACTCGAAATCGAATGCAGTCAACAGCGCGCCCAAATCGCTCTCGCCGGAAATACCGACGATTTCGCTAATTATCGACGGTTTCCTTTGAGTTAACGCACGTATTAACATCGACATCGGTTATAACTGATGTCTAATCCCGCGACATCAGTCATAACCGCCGGAGAAAGGCTGACCACGAATCAAGACTAAATTCAGACCCAATTCATCTTGATTCTTCCCTATAAATACACACCCAAGTCTCTGGTAATCTTTTCGCTCAAAATCGCACAAATTCTCGAAGCAATTACACTCGTCGGAGATATTCTGCAACTGCCGGACATTCGCCGGAAGACATACATCAAATCGGTAAAATTCTCGACCTTTTCGTTTTCAATCCATTGTTAGACTTATACTAACTGCAATCCATCAACCAGAACCAATCCCAGACTACGTTGCCGGATATTCTGCACTCGCCGGAAAGTTTCTGGAATTTTCCGAAACCACAATGTGAATCGGTACAATCATCTAAACCTTCTGATAATCCTTGTTTAGTAACTCAATTTCACAACTAATCGATCAAAACTGAGAATTGATTCAATCAGACGGAATTCACAAATCAGAGCCGACGACCATTGACGGAATTCAGAGAAACATAGTCTGATCGGTACATTCGATTCCTTAACTCATTTTAATCATTACATTTCAATCATTTATATGTTCGTTAATCGAGTTAAACCAGAACTGTCGAATATCGGTTGTCTGTGTCTTTGAACGAAGAAGATGAAGTCGAACCTTATGTATAAGTTTAATTAAAACAAGATATTAAACCGGGTTAGACACACAGTCCAGCGGTGTACTGTGTGCAAACACACAGCGCACGTCTCGAGTTCGATCCCAGACACGACCCTATCCTCTGAAATAAAAATGTTCTTTTTTAAAACCGAACCGTATTAACTCGCTGTAAGATGTTAAGTTTAATAAAAACCAGTATTTTAACCAGGTTAGACACACAGTCCAGCGGTGGACTGTGTGCAATGTTAAACAACGGGTCCCGGGTTCGAGACCAGTTATGAGCACCGGTTCGACATAATTAAAATTCTTTTTAAAATAAATGAATTCTGAATAAATTAAATAGTATATAAATATAATTAAAAACAGAAATATTTCGGGTTAGACACGTAGCTCAGTTGGTAGAGCTGCGTGCACGCGTACGGGAGGTCATGAGTTCGAACCTCACTCAGCGCATACATACACAAAGTCCGAACCGGTCAACAGTCAAAGTCAACGGTCAACGGTCAATGGTCAATCCAAAAAGTCAACATTTTTTTTATTTATTTAATTTAAAAATCAATTAAAAATACTTAAAAATAATATTTTGAAAGTTAGAAAATGACCTTAAACTCACAAAAATAAATCTAGAAACCCTATTAAAATTGTTAATAAAAATCCACTTATTTACCGTACCTTTCCCTTATTATTTAGGTTAGTTATTCCTCGTCGATCAACTCTCTAAACTCGTGCGCATTCAACATCATCAAACGAACGCACCCAATGTGAGTGAATCTCTACCAATTCCCCGTTTTAATCACATTTTGGGGTGTATCATGTGTCGTTTATAATTTTATTACAATTAAACACTTGTGCATCCATCATATCCATGATCAAACGTGTATCCAATATGTATCAATTGTTTGTGTGGTTAATGTTTAGATTAAATTTATCATTTTCAGTACATACATCATCATAGGCTCGTCTGTTCCCCATTACCTATGAGCGGAACCGTTCCCCATTACCTATGAGCGGAACGTGGCGTTGCCAACATACGATCGGCTCCGTTTGATTGAGCCTTGATCGCACATACATCATCATAGGCCGTCCGTTCCCCATTACCTATGAGCGGAACGTGACGTTGCCAACATATGCATTATCATTCATGTCATATACCCATGCAAGGTGGTTTGTTATTGTTTGATTATGTACGTTTGCTCACATATGATTATTGCACAATTTTTCCATATTAAATACAACAAGAAATCAATAACAAATGTTTTCTAACAAGGTTCACTCGCCAACTTTTGTTGACCCAAAATCCCCCATTTTTACACATGATACAGGTGATCCAGTTGAAGCAAGAAACATATAGGACGGCCTAGAAGAATAAATTAGTTTAGACTTTGGATTGTTTTACTTTGTTTCATTTCCTTGTATTTGTATGAATTTGGTTTGAACATTAAGTTGTAATTTGAATTTAATAAATATAAAACATTTAGTAAACATCATGAGCTTTGGTGATAACCCAATTATGCCTCGACTCTTATTCCGCTGCGGGTCGGGGTGTGACATGACACCTAAAAACTTCTTAAACTCACAATCTTCATATGTATGTTCCTGTAGATGTCAGCTAGGCAACTACGTGGAGGTAGAAAGTCAGGAAGATCAAATGAACGCTTGGCCACTCAAATTGCTAAACAAATGGCCGCGGTACTTCCTGACATCGTAATTCAAGTTCAACAAGCTCTCACCGCAAATCCTATCAACCCTCCCAATCAAGAAGACCAGAGCGTCGCCAACCCTCACTCCAAAAAGTGCCCCTACAAACACTTCAAATCTTGCGATCCCCCAAAGTATGAAGGGACCGAAGGTGTTACTGTCCTCCTCCACTGGTTTGAAGAAATGGAAAACACCATCCTCCATTGCGATTGTCCCGAGGATCGCAAGGTACGTTATGCATCAGGGAGACTGTTTGGAGTAGCCCTTACCTGGTGATACACGGAAAAGGGTAAGCGAGGAGTCGAGGATGCCATGGCCTTATCATGGGAAGAGTTAAGGGAACTCATGACAAGGCGCTTCTGTCCAAGAAGCGAAATCAAAAAGATGGTAGATGAATTCCACTCGTTGAAACAAAAGGAATGAGATCACACTTCCTACAACAAAAGATTTCTCGAACTGAACCAAATGATCCCTAATCTGTTCACCCCCGTGTATCGCTTTGTTGAACACTACATTCGAGGCCTCCCCTCGAAAATTCAAGACTCGGTTCTGAGCACTTCGCCTGCAACACTTGAAGCCGCAATGGAATTAGCTACCGAACTTAACGAGAATCGCATCCGAAACGGCAAATTCAAGGATGAGAAAAAGAAAGCCCCCATTGAGGCCCAAACTTCAAACCATTCCATCTCCTCTTCAAAGTTTGCTGGTAAGAGGAAACGAAACAGCAGAAATTTTGCCGTCACACACACAAACTCTCCTATCACTGCCGCACCAATTACCCAAATTGCTCCCTCAGCTACACCATTTAAAAAGCCATACACCGGCCCATACCCAAAATGCAACCGTTGTCAATACCATCACCTCCCAGAAACTCCTTGCCAACATTGCACCAGCTGTGGCCATGCGGGTCACACCATCCAAACTTGTCGCGCACTTCAGCGAATGAACCGCAATCAACCCTCAATCCAAACCCACCATCAGATAGTGGGTCAAGCCCAGCAACCTTTACTTCTACCACCTGCACAACATATAGCCCAATCCTACTACCAACCCAACTACCCCATGATGCAACCCATGCGAGCATGTTACAACAGTGGAGACCCAAACCACTTCAGGAACACATGTCCACGCTTGAACATCATCCATGCCCAAGCTCAAGCAAATCCGGTAAACCAAGCTAACCAAGCTCCTCCACCTGCTAGAGGAAGAGCTTTCAACATCAATGCCAACCAAGCTAGAGCTGACAACAACGTGGTTAACGGTACGTTTCGCATCAATGGTAGTTATGCATCCATGTTATTCGATACTGGCGCGGATAAGAGTTTTGTGTCCTTAGAATTTGAACCTATCCTCAACCAAACTCGTGATAACCTCATGGAATCTCTAACGGTGGAAGTTGCTGACGGAAAGCCCGTGTCATTAAATTCTATTATACGAAATTGTACACTCACTCTAAACGATCACGATTTTCCAGTTGACCTCATTCCTATGAAGTTGGGAAGTTTCGATATTATAATCGGTATGGACTGGCTCAGCCAGCATCACGCTGAAGTAGTATGCCGCGAAAAGTTCATTCGCATTCCTCTTGCAGACGGTCAGACCTTACGTATCTTTGGAGAAACCCCTTCGAAAGGACTCAAATTAATGTCCTGTCTTCAAGCCCGAAAATATCTCCGCAAGAACTATGTCGCATTCCTAACTCACGTCGTCAAAAAGGGAAACAAGGAGAAGAAACTCGAAGATATACCAGTGGTGAAGGATTTCCCACAAGTCTTTCCTGACGACATCTCAGGACTCCCTCCTGTGAGAGAAGTCGAATTCCGCATCGATCTTGTACCTGGCGCTACACCAGTCGTAAAATCTCCTTATAGGCTAGCCCCATCCGAAATGCAAGAGCTGGCCAGTCAACTGCAAGAGTTGACTGACAAAGGATTCATACGTCCTAGCTCCTCGCCTTGGGGTGCACCTGTTCTTTTTGTGAAGAAGAAAGATGGAACGTTTCGCATGTGTATCGACTACAGAGAACTCAACAAGTTAACGGTTAAGAATCGCTACCCACTACCTCGCATCGATGACCTTCTAGACCAACTTCAAGGCGCCACCTGCTTTTCAAAAATCGACCTTCGTTCTAGTTATTATCAACTCAGAGTACATGAAGAAGACGTCCCAAAGACCGCCTTCCGGACTCGTTATGGTCATTACGAATTCATGGTCATGCCATTCGGTTTAACCAACGCCCCAGCTGTCTTCATGGATCTAATGAATAGAGTATGCAAACCCTACCTCGACCGCTTTGTCATAGTCTTCATCGACGATATCCTTATCTACTCCAAGTCTAAATCCGATCATGAACGACACCTTCGACTCATCCTTACACTCTTAAGGACTGAAAAGCTCTACGCTAAGTTCTCAAAATGCGAATTCTGGTTAAGAGAAGTACAATTCCTTGGACATGTCGTTAATGACAAGGGAATACATGTCGATCCTTCAAAAATCAAGGCAGTACAAGAATGGCAAGCGCCACGTACCCCTACCGAAGTAAGATCATTTCTTGGTTTGGCTGGTTACTATCGCCGCTTCATTGCCAATTTTTCCCGTATTGCTGTACCACGCACGGCTTTGACTCATAAAGGAAAACCCTTCATATGGGGACCTAAACAAGAAGAAGCCTTCCAAACTCTAAAGCAAAAACTTTGTGACGCACCTTCCTCACACTTCCTGAAGGTTGCGATGACTTTGTAGTATATTGCGACGCATCAGGGCAAGGGCTAGGCTGTTTATTAATGCAAAGAGGAAAAGTGATAGCCTATGCTTCTAGGCAACTCAAAGTTCATGAGAAGAATTACACCACCCACGACCTGGAACTTGGAGCCGTTGTGTTCGCTCTCAAGATATGGAGACATTACCTCTACGGTACCAGGTGTGAAATATACACTGACCACAAAAGTCTCCAACATATTATCAACCAAACGCAGTTGAATATGAGGCAACGAAGATGGGTCGAACTTCTTAACGACTACGACTGTGAAATTCGGTATCATCCTGGAAAGGCAAATGTGGTGGCTGATGCACTCAGTCGAAAAGGTTATGCAAACTCCATTCGTCTTCTATGTTCGCAAATCATAACCGACATCAAAGATCGAATCCGAGTAGCTCAACATGTTTCTGTAACAGAAAACGACGTACGAGATGAGCTGTCATGTGGAGCAGAACTCAAAATCGAAACCAAATCTGACGGTATTCTATACTATCAAAATCGCATATGGATTCCCGATCGCGATAACCTTCGTGATTTCCTTATGAATGAGGCGCATAAAACACGGTACTCTTTACACCCAGGAGCCGACAAGATGTATCAAGACCTACGATACACCTACTGGTGGCCGGGCATGAAAAAGGATATCGCTGTTTTTGTTTCCAAGTGCCTTACCTGTTCCAAAGTAAAAGCTGAACATCAAAGACCTCCAGGACTCCTAATCCAACCTGAAATACCTGTATGGAAGTGGGAAAACATAACCATGGACTTCATTACCGGGTTACCTCACACCTCCAGTGGGTATGACACCATATGGGTAATCATTGATCGTCTTACAAAATCAGCTCACTTCATTCCGATTCGTGAGGACTTCAAAAACGAGAAGTTAGCTCGTATATACATCAGCGAGATCGTAAGCCGTCATGGTGTACCTTTAAGCATCATTTCAGACCGTGATGGTCGTTTCACTTCACGAACATGGCGAGCCGTACAAACCGCCTTGGACACACGATTAGACCCCAGTACCGCTTTTCATCCTCAAACTGATGGACAATCTGAATGCACCATCCAAACTCTTGAAGACATGCTTCGAGCATGTGTCATAGACTTCAAAGGGAATTGGGACGCTCATCTACCATTAGTTGAATTTTCGTACAACAATAGCTATCATTCAAGTATCGGCATGGCTCCTTTCGAAGCGTTATATGGTCGTAAGTGCCGATCTCCAGTATGTTGGCACGAAATTGGGGAATCACAAATCACCGGTCCAGAGTTAATTCAAGAAACAACCGACAAGGTCATTCAAATTCGAAACAATCTTCTAGCGGCTCAAAGTCGTCAAAAGAGTTATGCTGACAAACGACGAAAGCCCTTGGAGTTTGACATTGGGGATCAAGTACTTTTAAAAGTATCACCGTGGAAGGGAGTGGTTCGTTTCGGCCAGAAGGGCAAGCTAGCACCACGCTACGTAGGACCTTTCAAGATACTCGAAAGAGTAGGTCCTGTAGCATACAAGCTTGACCTACTAGAAGAGCTCAACAGAATTCATCCCACATTCCACGTATCAAACTTGAAGAAGTGCCTCGCCGATGAAAACCCCCATATTCCTCTAGAAGACATTCAGATCGATGAATCTATGCACTTCATTGAAAGACCAGTAGAAATCATGGACTTCGGAGAGAAGCGTTTAAGACGAAGTCGTATTCCAATTGTCAGGGTACGTTGGGAGTCGAAACGAGGACCTGAGTTTACTTGGGAACGTGAAGACTCAATGCGCGAGAAATACCCGCATCTTTTTCCTGTTACCACTACTACTTAAATTTCGGGACGAAATTTCTAAAAGTAGGGGATACTGTAACATCCGTCGAAAAACGGGTTTTCAAAACCCGCTTCGTTTATCAATCAAATATCCAGTTAAAAATTTTTGTTGCATATTTATTGCTCAAACTAATTTTAAATGATACATAATTAATAACTATATTAGAATTTAAAAACCATAATTTATAAATAATCTTAAATAATGAGAAAAAAATAAAATGGGGACGCCGGGTTTCGAACCCGGGTCGCCCACAAACTCAAACACTCAACACACCGCTCCGCCACATGACTCCTTTGTGTAATTACTGAAACAAATAATACTTAAATTAAAACTCGAATTCAAAATCCGGACCTCAGCGCGGCAGAACTCGTAATCACCGGAAAATCCGGCAATCTGCGAGTTTAGCCATTTTCCTTTTGACTAAAACGCTATAACCGACTTCGATATCGGTTATAACCGACGTCTAACAGTCAATTGCGGTCGTAACCGCCGGAGAAACTTTGACCGCGAATCAAGACCAAAATTCGGACTCAATACATTCTGTTCTTCCCTATAAATACCCACCCAAACCTCTGGTAACCTTTTCGCTCAAAATCGCACAATCTCTCGAAGCTTTAGCACGTCGCCGGAGATACTCTGCATTCGCCGGACTTTCACCGGAAAACCAAGACTTACTTCAAATCGGTAAAATTCTCGACTCTTTTGTTTGCAATCCATTATTAGGCAAGTATTAACATAAATCGTTCAACCAGAATCTGTCTCAGACAACGTTGCCGGGAATTCCTGCACTCGTCGAAAAATCGCTGGAAATTCTGAAGTCTCGCTGTGAATCGGTACAATCATCTAAACCCACTGATATCCCTTGTTTAGTGACCTAATTGCACAACTCATTGATCAAAACTGTTAATTGATTCACTCAGACGGAAGTCACCAATCAGAGCCGACGACTCTTGCCGGAAATCTGAGAAAAACATTCTGTTCGGTACATTTTACTCCGTAACCCTCTTTACCCATTTCATTCCAATCAATTATATGTTTGATAACTGATTTAAACAAGAACAGTCGGACATCATTGTTCTGTGTCTTTGTAAACGAAGAAGACGAAGTCGAACATGTGTATAAGTTTAATTAAAACTGAATATTTAAACGGGTTAGACACATAGTCCAACGGTGGACTGTGTGCACAAACAATACACACGTCCCGGGTTCGAATCGCACACGTTACCGACTTTCAGAATTTAAACCAACATTTTTAGAACTGAGTCAGAACAAGTCACGGGTTGTTTATAAGAATAATATAATCCATAAGTTAAACAGATTTGACACACAGCCCAACTGGTTGGGCTGTGCGCACTCAAACCGAAGGACCCGAGTTCGACTCCGGCTCCCTGCAACCGGTTCGGCCATATAAATCATTTTTAATAAAAACCAAATAAGTTTAAAATTAATTAGTATATAAATATAATTAAAACAGAGAATATTTCGGGTTAGACACGTAGCTCAGTTGGTAGAGCTGCGTGCACGTATACGAGAGGTCCCGAGTTCGAACCTCACTCAGCGCATATAAACACACAGTCCGACCGGTCAACGGTCAACGGTCAACGGGTCAAAAAAATCAATGTTTTTATTTCTTTTTATTTATTTATTTAATCAGAAAATCATTTAAAAATACTTAAAAATAAGATTTTTAAAGTTAGAAAACTTCCTTAAACTCACAAAAATAAATCTAAAAATCTCATTAAGAGTATGAATTAAAAGTATTAATCTCAAATAAAACCCATTTATTTACCGAATCATTTCGTTATTTTAGGTTAGTTTTTCCCTCGTCGATCAAATCCTAAAATTCGTGCGCATCCAACGTCATCAAAGAACGCACCCAATGTGAGTGAATCTCTATCAAATTCCCCGTGTTAATCATGTTTTGGGGTGTATCATGTGTCGTTTAATTCTTTATTATATTTAAACACTTGTGCATCCATCATATCCGTGATCAAATGTGTATCAAATGTGTATCAATTGTTGTGTGGATTATATGTAGTTTGGATTTATCATTTTCAGTGCACGCATTTCATTAGGCCCATCAGTTCCCCGTGGGAGACGGGTTGAGCATCAGGTGCCTCATAAGATCGGCTCCGTTTGATTGAGCCTTGATCTCACATTCATCATCATTCATATTATATACTCATTCAAAGTGGTTTGTGTTTGTTTACTTATATATGTTTGCTCACATGTGATTATTGCACAAATTTTCCATATTAAATAAAACAAGAAATTAATAACAATGTTTTATCAAGGTTCACTCACCAACTTTTGTTGACCCAAAATATCCCCCGTTTTACACATGATACAGGTGATCCAGATGAGGCAAGAAACATATAGGAAGGCCTAGAAGAATAAACCAGTTTAAGTTTGGATTATTTACATAGTTTTCATTTCCTTGTAATTGTATGAAGTTTGAATTGGATATTTGAGTTGTAATTTGAATTTAATAAATATGAAACATTTTAGTAAACATCATGAGCTTTGGTGATAACCCAATTATACCCCGACTCTTATTGTTGCGGGTCGGGGAGTGACAGTTCGGGTGATGTGGATGTGGGGGAATATGTCCTGAAGGTCCTCCCCTCATTGGTCCTTTTCCTCTTCCTCGTACACGTGGCGGCATTTTCCTGTTAAAAATCAATTCAAAACTATACTAATAACTTAATAATGAAATGAGTAGTCCTAGGTCAATGCCTAGACTCGAAAGTCTGAGGAATGTGCTTGTGTAAGTTTGAGATTAAGCACAAGAATGATAGTATTTAATTCTCTCAAACGTTGGCTCTGATACCAACCTGTCACACCCCGGATTTCCATCCCAAATCCATACACTGGTGGGCCCGGTGGGGAGTATCGTGACGTCAGTTGATAATCATCATAGTCAATTAAACACGACACAATGGAAGTCTTGGAGTAAAATTACTATTACAAACCAAATGTTCGAAATACAAAATAATATACAAGCTCGTAATAGAAGATCCACAGGCAGATCATAAATTGTACATGGAAAGAATATAAAATAGACTTTGGGCAGATCTAGGATTTGCAAGATCCTCTATCACTACCGAGCACTTCCAGCCTATTTTCATATTGTACCTGCAAGCTTAGTCTTTTGAAAATACGTCAGCTTTCGCTGGTAAATACACCCAACTAACTCATTTTGAAAACATTTAAAAAAAATTTTAAGTGCGTATCAGCACAAAATCTTTTTATAACTTGGGAAAATTGACCGTCCAACCTTGTTAACAGATTTACATGTTTGTCCATACATACAGGGCCCAGTACGGAGACCGAGACATGATTAGCGTACACACCACTTTGGACTCACGAAGGAGTCAATTCTTCCCAACCTTGTGGGAATGCATTATTGAGCGTCTATCTGGTGTATGCCTACACCCGCGCTAAGGTCGTGGCCATTTCTATCGTAATGAGCGAGAATATCCAGGACACGGTAGTTAACCCCCGTTTTTTAAGTTATCAAACAAAACTGATTAAAACAGAATATGCAGATTTACTAGCCGCACCTGGCATTTGATTGATCCCATTTTCGACCAAGCGGTAATAATTTACCGTAACCCAAGCCCATATAAGGGAAATAAGTCGAGAATATTTACCTGAGCTAGTCTTCTTTTAATTAATAACTTAGCCGTACACAAAAGTACTAAGTGCAGATAGCATTTACCGGCAAGTCTCTAGTCTAGATTATGGCATAAACTAACCAATTAAAAACTAATGGTCTTATTTAAGTCATTGACTTAGACCGACTAGCGTACTTGATCAAAACGTATGACGCTAGATTAAACGATGATTGGATAGAATGTAGTTTAATCCCAACAAGTACCTTGACTTGTATAATATGGATAAACTATAAACATTCTGGATATTTGAGAATTAAATGACAAGGTTAAACCCGTTTCGGTTAATTTCCGTAAACTAGTTACATATACTTAACCGTACGCATGTCAGCGTTATCGGGTAAGCGGATAAGTCATGGACAAGTTCTATATGCCACTATATTTTAAATAAGTTGTAATATCAGTAGGATATCAACTTTTATGCCCGTTATGGTTTTAAAATGACACTATGCCTCGTAAGGGTGTTTCGGTAATTTCATTCCGTATAAAAGGAACTTGAATATAATTTAATGTTATAAGTATAAATATTCTGGAAAAATAACTTATTTATGATACAATATCAGTAGGATATTAATTATATGTGTAATTTATCTTTTGTGGCCAAACTATGCACCGAATGGGCATTTTGGTCATTTTACACATAATTTATAAATTATTTGGGATTCCTAGTTTATAACATGTACCTACTATAAAGATATTTAAATAAGTTTTAAAATCAGTAGGTAACAAGTCTTGGTCAATTGATATGGTTTAAAAACATACTATGCGCCGAAACGGTGCTTATGTCGTAAAATGACGTTTTATGCGATGTTTTATGAAAACTGATGTTAAGGTCATATTAAATTGTCTTAGATATGTTATTTAATATAACATATCAGTAGGTAATAGATTTACCTTAAAAAGATTTGATTAAAGCCATTTTATAAGCCATAAGGGCTTTATCGTCATTTACCGACATATTACAAGGACTTGTTTGTAAACTCAGTTTATAATCTGGTTTAACATCCCAAATAGTCCTACTTATAATATTACATCAATAGGAAACTTAATTTCAAGTTCATTATCATTTAAACCTTGTTTTATACAAAAAGGACATTTTGGTCAAAAATGGCATAATTACGGAACTTGCGTATAAACTCAGATTCTGATTATGATCATGTAATATAACCTCCGAGGGTTATGCTACATTATATTATGATCATAATGCAACTTTAGATCAGTAGCTAACTAATCTAAATCGAGTCAGAATCGAAAGTCAAAGCAGGAGTCAAACTTCGCGACTTTCGGTTGCAAACCGACCTTAGAACTGAAATTGACGAGCCGAACATGTTCTTACATGTTCTAATAATTATTACCAACTTGTTTAAGTGTCAAAACAGGTTTCAAAACATATATAAGATCAATTTATGATTTTTCGAAAAATGGCCTTTTTGACTTTTTAATGTCATAACTTTGACCCGTCAATTGGTCTAGCAAACTTGATCTTTAGGAGGTGCCCTTTATAGGGACTAACACCTACCTTATTATGATCACTTAGCCATGTTCGTTATGAACAATGGCTGGACCATAATGGTCTTAACTGAAAGTCAAGGCGTTTTCCGTAAAACGCTTGACTTTTGTCTATAAAAGCTTATAAAGAAAATGCAAGTGCAAGGAACACTGACAAGAGGTTCCTAGAAGGCAAGAGAACTAAGTTGGATACTCCTTTCAGTTAGGAACTTCCAGAGAAGGGAGAAGACTTGAAAATGAGAAAGGTGCAAGTTCAAAGGTTGAACCTTTGCACCTATTTATAGTTGGAGAGCTTGAAGGAGGTGATTCCAGGTGTTAAGGGGTGTAAGAGGGAGCTTACAAGTGTCCCAAAACATGGCATGGCTGTTTGGGAAGCCATGGTTTCGAGAAAATGGTTTTTTGGCTTTTTTGTGTGGTGGCCAAGGAAACTTTCTGCAGACACATGCCTCTCGCGCCCCACGAACGCCTCTTGTCATATTTTAAAATTTGTCGCATTTAGCCCCTCAACTTATTAAACCCTCCAAAGACCTTCTAAAACACACTTTTGGCATATTTAGCCCTCTATAACCAATATTTGGCATACCCGGGATTATGCCCGGACATTGTCGAGCTCTCGGTTCGTTAAAAGGTCACTCAAAGATATAAATTAACATGTTGACACTTTTAACCCCTCCCTTATCAACGTTCACATATTTACAGAATTGAACCCTCTCGTCTAACAAATGGCATGTATGAGAGTTAGGACTTCGTAAAGGATCATTCAGATGTCCACTATAAGCATGTTGACTCTGATGTCACTCAGACATGTTGACATATCAGTCACCCAGATGTCAAGTTTTAGCATGTTGACATATCAGTCACTCAGAGGCTGTTTTTATGCATGTTGACATCGGACCGTCACTCAGAGGCTCAGTCTGAGCATGTTGACACCTTTAGTCGTTATTAGTCTTTTAATAGACTAAATTAAAATACAAAACGTGTCACTATACTATTGGACACGATTTTACAAGGTGTTACAATTTGAATTGCTTTTACGACTTTAGACCATAGTGTCATACATTAATATACTTTTTTATCTATGTCTAACCATTTAATGTCTAAATGACTTTTATGATTTTACACAGTTGTCTAAAATATTGTTACAACTTTACATCGTAATGAGCGAGCCATATATATGACGTTAATTATACGAATGTACTGTGTGTAACAAAGTCAAAAACATGTAATGTCACGTGCAGGCATCACATGTTAATTTTATCATTGTACATTGTAAACACAATTCTTATATAGGTTACACTGATTTTTATCGAATACGTCAAACACGTGTTTTATGTGGTTAACGCATCACATAACCAGTCGTCAGCTATAAACAACTAGGGTGACATCGACGTAACGCGCTATGTATCGCAGTTTTAACGTACCTGTCGTTTTAAAATTCACGTTTCAACGTAAATGCCTCACGTTTTGACATAAACTTTTTTCTCAAGCGAGTCTGGTAATAATAATACGTTTTATACTTATTTTGTGTACGTTCGAAAGTGAGTCGGGTCAAATATAATACATTTTCATTCGATGGCGATGTAATTTTTTTAAGTAAAGAGTCGGGTCAAATATACAGTACAAATACGAGTTACTTTAACTTTCGACGCCGCCACAATGTGAGACGGGTCAAAATCTTGGTATATTATATATATATATATATATATATATATATATATATATATATATATATATATATATATTCTTATCAAACATTATATATATTGTTATCGAACAATCATGAATAACAACTTTATTTTTATAATAATATATAGTGTTTTAATATTTTATTTTTTAATATATTATAATTTTTTATTATATTTACTTAACATATTTTCATTTTTTTGTTTTTATTATTATATTTAGTTTTAACATATAATCATTTTTCCCTTTTTTAAAATTATATTTCATTTTTCATAATATTTTATTATTTTAATATGTTATAGTTTATTATTATAATATCTATATTTAACATATTTTCTTTTTTTTCTTTTATTATTTTATTTACTTTTAACATATTTTTATTTTTTTTCTTTTCTAAAACCGTATTTCATTTCTCATTTTCTTTTGTTTCAAAAATTCTTTTTTTTTTTCTTTTTTAAATCAGTTTTACTTTATCAATTATTTTAATATTTCTTTAATAACTTATGTTTGTAAAAAAAATTTATATTAAGTACGTAGTTGTGCTTAATTTTTACCATCGACTGGTATAAGTTTTATAAAAAAATAAAGTTGTATTCAAAGTAGAGTATTTATTTGGTAGCGTAAAATGGTATGATGTTAAAGTGAATCAATTTTAACGGTTTGGTTTCTAAACAACATGCTTCATTTTCAAAGAATGTTTATTTTATATTATCATTTGCTCCGTTTTGCCACAACACGCGACGTAAAAAACAGCCTAGTTTTATTTTATTTAACATGCAATGACACTTATATTTTTAAATTTATCTATTAATCATTCATTCTCACGTAATAACAACTCATATGATCCAGGATTCAAAATGGAATGTCCTTAGCCTATCATTGCTCTCATTTATTAATCAGTTGGTAAGTTTTGAATATATAATTTATGTATGGGAAAGTCACAAAAAATAAATATTTTTACGTGTTTAAAAAGATACGTGAAATAATAGTTGTGTCTATTTTTACTAGTGTATTGTCTATATGTATTAATTTACAATGTGGGTGCAATAGTAAGTTTATCACCTGGCCTCAGATCAAACGAAACAATCAGCTGGAATGTTGTGTCACCGTTGCTGACCTACGGTTGATGTAGACATATCCCCCGCTACATGTCACCCTAACCACCACCACAACCTTAGATCTTGCCGGTGTCGGTCCCTGCCCGCGACCAAGTGGGCGTGGCAGCTGTGGAGGTGGCTGTAATGGCAACCAGTGCGGTGACGATGGTAATATAGATGTGATCGCAGCTATGGCACATTCCGGTGGTGGTGACGATAGGTCCTTCTTGGTGGAAAGTGAGAGAGATATGCGAAGAGGATACTTTTAGGGTTTGATTTCTCATTTCTGAAGGATATAGGGCGGTTGTGAAAGAGTTTATAAACTAGATTGAATTAAAAATTGAAATATACACACACACTCACACAAACATAACTCTTGCATTGGGCCAACTCTCAAATTTAGGCCTATGTTTGTTAACATTCAGAAAGCTTTTTCTAAAGTTTGCTATTCATGCAACATATCAAAACAATTATGATTCGTTTTTTCACATGGAAATAACAATTCTTAAATCATAGCCACTAAGATATTCCATTAGTGAGGAAGATTATGAAAATTAACAAAATCTCTTTTACATCATGGTTTATTTTAGAAGTTTTTAAATCTCTTTTACACCATGATTTATTTTAGAAGTCTCAAGTATATCAATGATTTATTTAGCCCCTTCGCAGCGTATTGACCTAATGAAAATTCCTGGATAATTATAAAATGTGAGTTCGTGTGTCAACGACATAATGTTGACTATATATACAAATAGAAGTTTTAACCCACAATAATGAAACTAATGGATACTCAAAAAGAATTGAAACAAAGTATGCTAAAACAGAATTAAAAAAGATATGAATGTTATCAATGATGCAATAAAGTTAATTAGGTTATCAACTCCTCTTCGGTTTAACGCCACATCGCAACGCGACACCAAATACTAGTTATAATTATTTCATATCAAGACAAGCTTATTATTATTATTATTATTATTATTATTATTATTATTATTTGAAATGGCCAACATTCATGTAGACTCTAATTTTATTATTAAATCTACACCAATATTTATCATGGAACTCAAACCCTTAACCTTCTGACTAGGACAACATTTAGTCAAGACCCGATATTTCGAATGACACGTAATTTAAAAAAAACCTGATATTTGTATGTAAAAACAAAATTTAATAGGGTACACTCATATAAACACCAACATAGGCTCACTCACAAAACTATTCATATGGTTTAGATTAGTTATCAACCCATTGGCATTAGGTTTAGACCTTTAGTGAGTCCAATACCCAATTTCGTTAAGGCATAAGGGCACATTTTTTCAAGCTCGAACAAAGTACGCGAATTCTCAAGGCCAGTCCTGACAACAGTGTGCGCACCTTTATAGTTGATACCACTAGGCCAATACAAGCTTAAATGCTTAGGATGCATGACAATGTATAATGCATCAACTGTTTTTTTATGATGAATCAATTTAGTACGTGACAACAAGCCCCATATGTAGTATATACAATACCGTTACGTACTTCATGTTTACTAGGGTGCTCTTTTTCTGCTATTTAGTTTTTCATCTTCATAATTCACATAATGTACTATTCAACCAAAAGAAATGGTTAACCAATGCCAAAATAATGCAGGTCCTCTTTTATGTATCTTTCACCAAATATAGATTTTACTCATTTTGGCTTTTTAGCAATACATTACTAGAAAACAGACTTTTGTCAATGAAAATTCACCGACGAAAAAAACTATTTCGGCGATTACTCCACAAAAGCCAAAAAAAAAAGAAGAAACATCTAGTTTTCATTTGTTGTCGAAGGATGAGGGTAGTCCTTGAAGGATGACCCTCCATATCAGCGCCACATAAGATAGGTGTGAGGATGGGCCTAAAGGGGATAGACTTAGGAAATGGAAGATGGGGCTAAATATATATATGTATGTATAGGCGTGTGCGAGAAGAAGAGCCGCGTCCTCAACATCCGCGGAAGACGACGCCGGACCCAGGGGAAATGGTGCGGGGGGCGTCGCCGGGCCTGGACACGACCCCACACCGAATAGCCTTGATTAAACGAAAGAGATTGACATGCTACGTTGAAAAATATGTCAGTGGTTATTGACATGCCACCAAAAAAATCCCGAAAAAGAAAGATTTGATTGTTATCGAAAACCACTCGGTGACTGTCAACTGGTTACCAACTTATTCCATATAATTTCGAAAACAAATGGAATATAAAACCTGGATATTTGATTGTTATCAGTGATTATGGTTATACCAATCAATCATGATAATAACATGGCCATATTTTGTTGACCATAGTCGTAAACTGTCAAAGATGGCCAATTTAGTGGGCTTCCTCGAATGAATTTTTTGAGTGGTTAACTGGAGTGGGTATTGATAGTTGTTGGCATTGAGGGTTAATTTTGGTCAATTAGTGCCAATCATGGTCAATTTGGGTTAATAAAGGTGAATACAAGTTGATGAGTGTTAATACTGGTGGGTGATAATTAGGTTTGATATTGGTCAATTATGGTCAATATTCTTTAATGATGGTTAATAGTCAATATTGATAATTGATGATAATAAGTGTCAATGATGGTTGATTAGAGTTAACAAGGGTTAATGGTGGTTGGTATGGGTTCATGAGGGGTAATTAAGGTCAATATTAGCCAATGATGATCCATTAAGTTGTATATAGATCAGTGATAACCCATTAGGCTCATTAAACATTATTGGTCACTAGTGATCAATTAGGATCTACAATTTCAATATTGATCAATGATGAATGAAAGCCAATTTTGGTTAATGGTCAGTACTGATCAGTGATAATTATTATTTTTTGTGGTGACTTTACACAAATTTTGCCCCTAACGGTAGTAGACAAAAAACTGTTAATGTATATTTAAGTTCATCCTACATATGGGGTAAATGCAAAGTACTTAGGTTAACCAAAAACATAAGGTTAACCATTGGAAGTCACACAGCTAATATGGAGCTGACAAATAATTTTGCATAGTGGCTTTTGGATTTAGGTGAGGGAAAAATTGGTGGTAGCAATAATGGTAAGGCAACTATCGACAAACCTGAGGATTTACAATTGATGACGCATTTGTTCGTATTGCAGGCTTAATTGATTTTGTTTATCATTCGATACTTCAGCATTTAAAAGATTTCTGAACGAGCCATTTTAGAACCTAAAAATGAAGTTGTTAATAAAATCTATGACAACGTACTCTCACCCTTTCCTGCAGGGACAAAAGAGTACATTAGCTTCCATAGTATCTGTCAGATCGAACATTTAAATGGTCCATTACAACAAACTTTATACTCGCCCGATGGTTTGAATAGACCAAAAATATAAGGATTGCCAAATCACAAGTGAGTACTAAAGAATGGTATTCCAGTAATGTAACTACGAAATATTGACCAACAAAATGAACTGTCGAACGGTACTAGACTACAAATAATATCATTTGGGAAATGTGTTATAAAGGTAGAAATAATGTATGGAAGAAATATTGGTACTCAAAATTTCACTCCAAGAATTAGTGATACTATCAGGCAACAAAATTCCATTCAAGTTTCACAGACAATTTTCATTGATTGTATGTTTTACTATGAGTATTAGTAAAAGCCAAGAGCAATCACCATCAACACTTGTTTTGTATTTAAAACAATCTATTTTCACTCAACTATATATAGCACCATCTAGAGTAAGAATAGAAACAATAAAATTAATAATATTAGACTAAGATGGTAAAAATATAAATCAAACATTGTATACAAGGAAATATTTAGAAATTTATGAGTTATTTGTAATTCTTATGATTTTTTATAAACATTTAACTTTTTCTTAATTAATGTAATTTTTATATTCCTTATTTATATAGTTATGCCTTATATGTTTTAAATTCATCAACCCACGGGTAACTAACTAGCAAAGAATAAATGAGTATCATAACTCTTATTTCAACATTCTCTTTACGAGGAGCATAAGTATTTGAAGGTTAATATGAATTATTTGTAAAGTTAAGGGCATATTATAATATTTTTAAATAAAGTTTGACTTATTTTAGTTAATTGAAATTGTAAGAAGTTTCTGGAAAAATAAAAGTTTTGAAGAGAGTTTAGTGGAACTATAAATAGGGGTCTAAGTTATTGTTTGTACATGTTCCTTTTCTTTGTAAGTTCGTTTAATTGAATAGAAAAAATCGTAGGGTTTCCTCCAAATACATGTGTTCGTATTCGATCTGATTGTTTGATCGGTCTCTGCCAACACTATCCACCCTTTTATTTCATCCACTCTTGTTTTCTCCCACATGCATATATGTGATTTTTGTTATATCCATATGTGCATATCACTAAAAAAAATGGTCTAAGGAGTCTTGCTGGTTAAGAATTGGGAGAAAAAAGAAAATAAGTTTTAAATTTACCCTTTTAACTAACAAAACAATTTACATAATTACATTTGGAAAGACAACGCCACTTATAAACAAATATTTCACAAAACTAAGTGCATATCACTAAAAAATCATCTAAGGAGTCTTGCTGGTTAAGACTTGGGAAAAAAATAAGTTCTAAATTTATCCTTTAACTAACAAAAAATTACATAATCACATTTGGAAAGACAAGGACCCTTATAAACAAAAATTCCTCAAAACTAAGAGAGGTCTTAGACCAAAAAAATTAATCTATGTCATCGTCATTCTAAATATGAAAACTAAATCATCCTCATGAATTTCAAAACCGTTTTCAACTAGATCATAAAAAGAGAAGTGTGCATAAAGAAAGAAAACATTATTATATATGTGTTACTTATCTTGTTTATATAATAATAGTAGCTAGGGGTGTTCACGAAACCAAAATAACCAGTATAATCTAATTGAATTAACTGGATCCACTAAAAGACCAACAATTTGGTTTATGTTGGCTCAAAAACGTTTTCTTGATTAGGTTTTGGGTTTTGCTATCAACAAAAACCTATTAAATCGAAGGGGACTGAAATAACTATTATAAGTAATTTATAAGAAATTAATAAATGGGTAGCCTAATAAATTAGATCCAATTGTATCATAATCAATCAATAAGTGGTGTATTGCAAAATACATCTAGTTCCGTGTATAGTTTATACAGTTTTCGAGTTCAAATTATGTTGTTTTACGTAAATTTTGTATAATACTAAGTCAATTGCGTTTTTGCGGGTCTTCGAAGGAGAAAGGAAGCTAAAACGAGTATAAAGAAAGAAAATTGAACCTTCGGACGATTCATACGTGAACGGGAGATGAACGGGAACGAAAATCGAAGAAAAAAGGTCATGTCGCGTCACGTGACAAGGAGAGGAAGCCCCCCTCGCGTCACGCGAGGGGCTTAATTGACCTAATTTGACTTTATGGGTCTCACGTCATGCAATACGAAGAGTTAATACCCTTCGCGCGGCGCGAGGGGCCTGTATTCACATAATCTAGCAAGCTAGGTCTGGATTAAAAGGGTTATAATCTAAAAAACAACTCATAACTTGATATCCAATAATCTTGGACAAATTCTAAAACCCATAGAAGAACGGAGGCTGCTGAATAGTGTTCTTGGAGTGAAAGGAAGGCTAGGGATCAAGGATTGAAGCATCGGGATCGAGAAGTGTTGGGTGTTAACATTCATTCTCTCGTTTTCTTTGTTTACTTGTTTCTTACCATGTTTTGTGAACATAGTTTGATGATTGTTATTCTTTAAAGACCACGTTAGGCTAAACTATTAACACCGCCTACGTCAATTGATGAACACCATGTTTTGATATTATTTCTTTCGGCTTTTGGAACTTATTCGTGGATTTACTAATAAGTAAAGACTTGGTTTTTATGGTTTGATGTGTATGCATGCTTAGTCTTGTTTGTTGATTGTTATTTACTCCAAATGTCCCTCATTGAATGTATTTCATATGATAGGTTCATGTTAGATCAACTATTGTGTGTTTTTTATTAGTTTACGGTTGATTGGCTAGTGTAACACCCTTAAAATCGTGTCCAATAGTATAGTGACACGTGTTGTATTTTAAATATAGTCTATTAAAGACCAATAAGGACTAAAGACGTCAACATGCTCTAACTAAGCCTCTGAGTGAAGGTCCGATGTCAACATGCATGAATAACAGCCTCTGAGTGACTGATATGTCAACATGCCCAGCCTCTGAGTGACATCGGAATCAACATGCTTATAATAAGCCTCTAAGTGATCCTTTACGAAGTCCTAACTCTCATACGTGCCACTTGTTGGACGAGAGGGTTCAAATCTGTAAATATGTGAAAGTTGGATGATGGAGGGACTAAAAGTGTCAACATGTTAATTTATACCCCTGAGTGACCTTTTAACGAACTGAGAGCTCAACAATGTCCGGGTATAACCCGGATATGCCAAGTATTGGCTACGGGGGCCTAAAAGTGCCAAAAAGGTGTTTTAGAAGGTTTATAGAAGCTTTATAAAGTTAAGGGGTTAAAAGTGTCAAAGATTGAAACTGACCCTAGGGCGGTCGCGGGCCGCGAGAGACCAGGCCTGGGTCTCTCGCGGGGCGCGAGATGGGCTCTGCAGCAGAAAGTTTTTCTTGGCTGCCAAACAAAGCTCCAAAAACCATTTAATCGAAACTATGGCTTCCCAAACGGCTATGCCACGTTTTGGGACACTTGTAAGCTTCCTCTTACACCCCTAAACACCTGGCATCACCTCCTTTGAGTTCTCCAACTATAAATAGGTGCTTAAGTTCACCATTTCAACTTGCACCTTTCTCATTCATACACTCTTCTCCCTCCTCTTGAAGTTCCTAGCTGAAACGAGCATCCAACATAGTTCTTTTGCTTCCTAGGAATCACTGGTAAGTGTTCCTTCCTTGTGCATTTTCGTTTATAGGCTTTTATAGCCAAAAGTCAAGCGTTTTACGAAAAACGCTTTGACTTTCGGTTAAGACCATTATGGTCCAGCCATTGTTCGAAATGAACATGGCTAAGTGATCGTAATAAGGTAGGTGTTAATCCCTATAAAGGGCACCTCCTGAAGATCACGTTTGCTAGACCAATTGACGGGTCAAAGTTATGATATTAAAAAGTCAAACAGGCCATTTTTCGGAAAAATCATAAATTGAACTTATATATGTTATGAAACCTGTTTTGACACTTAAACAAGTTGATAATAATTATTAGAACATGTAAGAACATGTTCGGCTCATCAATTTCAGTTCTAGGGTCGGTTCGCAACCGAAAGTCGCAAAGTTTGACTTCTGCTTTGACTTTCGATTCTGACCCGATTTAGATTAGTTACCTACTGATCTAAAGTTGAATTATGATCGTAATAAATGTAGCATAACCCTCTGAGGTTATATTACATGATCATAATCAGAATCTAAGTTTATGCGCAAGTTCCGTAATTATGTCATTTTTTACTAAAATGTCATTTTTGCATAAAACAAGGTTTTAAATAATAATGAACTTGAAAATGAGTTTCCTACTGATGTAATATTATAAGTAGGATTACTTGGGATGTTAAACCAAGTTATAAACTGAGTTTTCAAACAGGTCCTTAAACTATGTCGATAAATGACGATTTTAGCCCTTGTGGCTCATAAAATTGTTTTAATCAAATCTTTTCAAGGTAAATCTTTTACCTACTGATATGTTATATTAAATAACATATCTAAGACATTTTAATCTGACCCTAATGTCAGTTTTCATTAAACATCGAATAAAACGTCATTTTATGACAAAAGCGCCGTTTCGACGCATAGTATGGTTTTAAACCATATTAATTGACCAAGACTTGTTTCCTACTAAATTTAAAACTTATTTTAAACATATTTACAGTAGGTATATGCTATAAACTCAGAATCCCAAATAATTTATAAACTATGTGTAAAATGACCAAAATGCCCCTTCGGTGCATAGTTTGGTCATAAAAG
The DNA here is from genome assembly GCA_947069175.1 of Scalesia atractyloides. Lineage (NCBI taxonomy): Eukaryota > Viridiplantae > Streptophyta > Magnoliopsida > Asterales > Asteraceae > Scalesia > Scalesia atractyloides. Next base: position 13,210,872 of record CAMTDV010000007.1, on the reverse strand, counting down.
ACAAATTACACATATAATTGATATGCTACTGATATTATATCATAAATAAACCAAATTTTCCAGAATACCCATGATTTCAAACTTAAATTATATTCAAGTTCCTTTTATATGGTATGAAATTACCGAAACACCCTTATGAGGCATAGTTTCAATTTAAAACCATATCGGGCATAAAAGTTGATATCTTACTGATATTACAACTTATTTAAAGTATAATGGCATATAGAACTTGTCCATAACTTATCCGGTTACCCGATATCGCTAATATGCGCACGGTTAAGTATATGTATCTGTTTTACGAAAATTAACCGAAACGGGTTTAACCTTGTCATTTAAGTTTCAAAATCCATAATGTTTATAGTTTACCCATATTATGCAAGTCAAAGTACTTGTCGGGTTTAAACTACATTCTATCCGATCATCGTTTAATCAAGCGTTATACGTTTTGATCACGTACACTACTCGATATAAGTCTATGACTTAAATAAAGACCGTTAGTATTAATTGGTTAGCTTATGCCATAATCCAGACTAGAGCCTTTCCGGTAAATGCTATCTGCACTTAGTACTTTTGTATACGACTGAGTTATTGAAATTAAAAGAAGACTAGCTCAGGTAAATACTCTCGACTTATTTTCCCTATATGGGCTTGGGTTACGGTAAATTATTACCGCTTGGTCAGAAAGGGGATCAATCGAATGTCGGATTGTGGCTAGTAAATCCGCATATTCTGTTTTAATCAGTTTTGTTTGATAACTTAAACATCGGGGGTTAAATTACCGTGTCCTGGATATCCTCGGCTCATTACATTAGTTAATGGTCACGACCTTAGCGCGGGGTGTAGGCATACACCTGACATACGCTCAAATGCAAATTACCCAAGACGTTGGGGATAACTCCTCTGTAAGTTCTAAGTGGTGTGTATTTAATCATGTTTCGATCTCTGTACTGGGCCCTGTATGTATGGACAAACATGTGAATCTTTTAACAAGGTTACAAAGTAACTTTCCCAAGTTATAAAAGATTTTGTCCCTGTGCACTTAAAATCATTTTAAAATATTTCAAAATGAGTCAGTCGGGTGTATTACCAGCGAAAGCTGACGTATCGTCCAAAGACTAAACTATAGGTACAATACGAAATAGGCCGGAAGCTGCTCTGTAGTGAATAAGAGGATCTTGCAAATCCTTATATCTGCCCTAAAGTCTGTTTTATATTCTTTCTTTGTACATTTTATGATCCGCCTGTGGATCTTCTATTACAAGCCTATATTATTTTATTTCGAACATTTGGTTTGTAATAGTAATTTTACTCCAAGACTTCCGCAGTATCGTGTTTAATTGACTATGATGTTATCAACTGACGTCACAATACTCCCCACCTGGGCCCACCGGTGTCACACCCCGACCCGCAACAGAAATAAAAGTCGGGACATAATTGGGTTATCATCAAAGCTCATGACATTTACTATTATAAGGTTTCATATTTATTAAGTTGAAATTTAAATTCAAATATCCAAACACAAGGAAACATACAAGCTTAAGAAAACATTGTTCTAAACAAAATATATTTTATTCATCTTCTAAGGTCATTCCTAATTGTTCCTCTCCTCAGCCTGTCCACCTGTATCATGTGTAAAACAAAAGTTTGGGTCAACAAAAGTTGGCGAGTGAATCTAAATTTAACAATTAAACAGTTTAATATATCGGTTGTTGTAATAAAAATGTGCATGGACCATATATGAACTTATGTATATATAAATAACTCACAAACCACATAATAATAATGATGAACATATGAACAAGATGCATGATGAACTTGAGATCAAGGCTCAATCAAACGGAGCCGATGCTCAACTCGTATCATATGAGGAACTGATAGGACTTAAATGAATGATTGCACTGAATTGATAAAATGTATCCACACATAACCACACAAACAAAATATACACATTAGATCACATAATGGTGTTAGCACAAGTGTTTAAATAAATAAAATATGCAACGACACATGATACACCCCAAAACATGATTAGAAAGGGAAATTTGTAAGTATTCACTCACAATGGGTGCGTTTCCTTGATTGATGAAGAGTGCGCACGAATCGAGGATTTAATCGACGAAGAAATCTAACTTAAATAATAACGCAATAATTCGATAAATATATATAAATAATATTTTTGATTTAGTACTTTTTGTTAGATTTTTAGGTTATTTTTGTGGTATTTATTGGGATTTTTAAACCTACAAAATTGTGTCCTTAAGTGTTTTTAATTAATTTTTAAATAAAATATATATATACAAAAATAATATAGAATAACATAAAATAATATAAAAAATAATCTTGTCAGGCCTGACCGGGTCGCTTGGGATTATTGGCAACGTGGGTGAGATTCGAACTTGAGACATCCCGTACGTGTGCACGCACCTCTTCCAATTGAGCTGCGTGTCTAACCCGAAAGTATTCTGATTTTTATATTCTTATAAACTTACTAGAAAATTTCAGAAATCATTTAATTAAAAATATTTTTAAACTCAATCGAACCGGTACTATCACCTGACTCGAACCCAGAACCCTCTCAATATCTTGCACTCAGCCCAACCAACTAGGCTGGGTGTCTAACCCATTTATATTATGATTTCTATTAAACTTAGATACTGACTGGAAAGTGTTCTATTTGACTTAAAAAATTGTTTCTTTATCGCTGAAACCGGCTACGTATACGAATCGAACCCGTGACCTGCGCTTTGAAAGTGCACACAGTCCACCACTGGACTGTGTGTCTAACCCGATTAAAAACCCACATTTAATTATATTAATACACTATATAACTTCATCTTCCTCATGAATATTACCCAGAACATGATCCAACTAACAACATTGTTATCTGGGTGTGATTTATTTATTTAAGATAGGCTTCAAACGATACTAACAGATACAGAAAGAAAAGAATAAGAAAGGTATACCGATGAGGAGTGAATTCCTGGTTTTCCGGTGATGTTCTCCGACAGCTCAAACAAGGTTTTCCGGCGATCACGAATTGAATAGAAGGCTGAGCAGGGGGGGTTTCGAGTGAAGTTTTGAATAAATGGACGAGTTTGGATTTGTCTTTCGCAGGGTATTTATAGGCTACTTAGGTTGAGATTTGAAACGAAAATTAAGGTCAATGATTTGCAAAACTTTTTGATTTTAATTGGATTTTGATTGAGGATTGAATGTTGGTTGACGGTTATAATCGATCAATTGAAGAATCAAAATGGATAATTAGTGATTAATCACTGAATCAGTGGGCGGTTACCGTCTTGAGGATTTTGAACTTGCAGGTGACCGCGTATTCACTATATATTATTTGATTCCAAAATGACACAATAAGTGTGTGTGGTGTAGCAGTGTTTTGATGTGTTTACCTTGTGAGTAACCCGGGTTCGATTCCCGGTTACTCTTTTATTTTTTTATTACTTTATTTCATTTTTGTTATATATTGATTTAATTTATTTATCCCTTATTGAATATTATTTTAAGTATGTATTTTGTTTATTAATAAAGATTATAAAATAGATTAGTAAATACTATTAAATGCATAACAAACATTAAATAAATATTTGAATTTTTAAACTGAGCGGGTTTTTTTGAGACCCGTTTTACATAAATGTTACAACTGGTGTATGGATTTGGGTTGGAAATCCGGGGTGTGACAGCTAGGATACCGTAGGACTGATTTTCATACATTGAATGGATTAAGTGTTCTACCAATCTTGATAGCTGTGAGGTGAGAGGTTGTCAGTCTGTCTTTACTGTAAGTTGTCTAGGGTTTGATACTTTGTGAGAAGATCTCCTTAGTTTCCCTTTCACCACTTGCTTATCGAGTTTGATCAGGATTCCTTAGTTACTTGTGACTTTTGCGTTGTGAGGTAGATTGTCTATATGGTACTTTATTATTCCAGTAGGAAAGCCCGTGAGGGAATCCTCTAAATGGTAGTTTAACAGCTTTTAGGTTTCCATAGGTTTCTTCTCGAGAAGGGTCGAGGGTTCTTAGGTTATCCTTTAAGTTTAGAATTTTAAGATCCTGGTTTCCACGATGGTTCCACAACCGATAGAGCTTGTCATACATGTGTAGGATTCTGACCTACGTGGTGTCTTCCCATCACCTGATTCAGCTCTTAGTCTTAGTTCGTGTCTATGTTAACTTTAGTTAATTTTAGTAGTTTGTTAGAAAACCCCCTCAAAACAACAAAACATTTAAGTTAGATCAGTTTAGTTAGTAGTAATCGAGTCTAATATCTGTAGTTAGTAGAGTCTCGTGGGTTCAATACTCGGGCTTATTTGAGATTTACTACATTGACCGGTACACTTGCTGGTTGTGTGGTCTAGGTTTTTAGAGAGTCTAGTTTATAAATTTAAAATTTAGAGTGTTTAGTTTAGGGTTAAAATTAGTTAGTTTTTGAAGATTAAGGCCAATCAGCTGTTAGAAAAGAACGTTAGAAAACGAGGTGGTGATGCTTTTGAAGCTTAATGCCAATCAGCTGTTAGAAAAGAACGTTGAAGTATGTTACACATAAGTATTTGTTGGTCTATATTTTGTTAGTTTTTTAACTGAATTCCGATCAATCCATTTATTAGGTGTGATTTATTTTGTTATCTTGATTAACAGTTAGCCAATGAAGAAAACTTCCCAAATGAACTAAATGATTTAATCAACAGGAAGTTTACATTCAAAATAGCTATAGCTTCATTTACCATTCAGAAGAAGTCAGATGGCTACTCCGTCTCCAAGATAACTGATAACCCAGTCATTGTGTCCAAGCTAGACAAGCATTTTGATGTTATCCAGGTAATTTTATAACCTTCCCTCGTACCTTTATTTAATTTTTTATACATTATTTAACTTATTTATCACTATCCTTTTTTTTTGTATTTCTTTCTAAAAACAGCCTGTTGATCAATGAGTGTGGTATTCAAGTGGATCCGGCCAAGGTTGAAGCTAATATGAATTAGGAGGCACCCAAGACTCCGTATGAGATTTGTAGTTTCTTAGGGCTGGTCGGTTATTGTAGAAGGTTCATTGAGATTTTTTCTCGAATTGCCACTCCTTTGACTACCATGACCCGTAAGAATGTCAAGTTTGACTGGGGTCCCAAACATAAAGAATCCTTTGAGATTCTAAAACATAAATTAAGCAATGCTCATGCCTTAACCCTACTGAGGGGATTGAAGACTTCGTTGTTTACTATGATGCCTCACACACAGGTATGGGTTGTGTACTCATGCAAAGAGGCAAAGTGATTGCATATACATCACGACAACTCAAAGTGCACGAAAAGAATTACACCACCCATGATTTGGAATTGGGTGCTGTTGTATTTGCACTTATATTGTGAAGACACTATTTATACAGCACAAAGTGTATTATATACACTGACCATAAAAGTCTCCAGCATCTATTTAATTAGAATTATTTGAATATGCGACAACGCTGTTGGACGGAGACATTGAATGATTACGATTGCGAGATTCGTTACCATCACGGTAAGGCAAATGTGGTTGCTAACGCCTTGAGTCGCAAAGAAAGGGTTAAACCTATCAGGATTAATGCCAAAAGCATTGAGCTACGCACTAGCTTGAATGAGAAGCTGCTAGATGCTAAAAAAACAAGCCTTATTAGAAGCAAATGCTTCCAATGAAGGATTAGGTAGAACTGTTGATCAGTTAACACCTGGAAAAGATGGAATCCTGAGATTAAATAATCGCATATGGGTTCCCATATTTGAAGGACTCGGAGATCTGATTCTCCAGGAAGCTCATAATTCCAAATATTCGGTACATCTTGAGGGAGATAAAATATACCAAGATTTGAAAAAGAATTATTGGTGGATGGGTTTGAAAAAATCCATAGCCACGTATGTAGCTAAATGTCTAACGTGTTCACAAGTTAAAGCCGAACATCTGAAACCGTCAGGACTGCTACAACAACCTGAAATCCTCACATGAAAATGGGAGATGGTAACTATGGACTTGATTACCGAGTTACCGAAGACCAAACGTGGCAATGACATGATTTCGGTAATTGTCGATAGACTGACTAAATCAGCACATTTTCTGCCAATCAAGGAGACTTACAGTTCCGACAAATTGGCCAAATTATATGTGGACGAGATAGTGTCTTTGCACGGAGTGCTCGTATCTATTGTATCTGATAGAGATACTAAATTTCAGTATGGCTTACCATCCACAGACTGATGGACAAAGTGAACGTACCATCCAGACATTGGAAGACATGCTGAGAGCATGTGTGATTGATTTAGAAGGTAGTTGAGATGATCATCTACCCCTAATTGAATTCTCCTACAATAGTAGTTATCATACTAGCATCAAGGCTGCTCCATTAGAATCCTTGTATGGGAGAAAGTGCAGAACGCCCGTTTGTTGGGCTTCATTTAACATTCAGAAGAAGTCAGATGGCCTGTTGGTGATGAAGCCGTTAACACTGAATTGTCTAATTCGAATCCTAATGTCGAGATACCAGTAAAGGAGTTTCTTTTTTTTCCTTTCAATAATCGACCTTTTAGTCATTGTTTGATAACTATGTATTATAAACCCTCATTTTGTATTCTTTATTTTTATATTAAACAGGATTCTATCTCCTGAACTAGAGACGATGTAACTCCCCGCTCAAACGTTTCCAAAAGTGTTTTCACAACCCCATTGGATGCTTCGAAGACTAAGCCAGATATGATGATGAAAGGTGAATTAAAGCGCAATTTGGATAACGTTTATGATGTTGATGTGGCTTCTTCCCATTCCTCCTCAAAGTTTCGTAAAAATGACAATGGGTCCAAAAACGATGTTGTTGTCCATGCGGGGCTGTTAATTCCCAAGATTAAAGAGTAGTTTTTCGTCACTTTCAACTTTGGATATTTGTGGGTTTTTTATTGACCTTTTACATGGTTTTTGTGTTTGACAACGGTTTTTTTATGTGTGGTTGGTTGATCTGAACATCTAAATATTGTGGTTGACGCTTTATTTAAATAAAAGATGTTTTTTTCTATATTAATGTTTCCATAATTCTACATTGTTTGTTAATTGCTCATGTAATTTAATTTTGAACTATATTTATGTAAAAATTCAAAGGTGTTGCTTTTTATTACCTTATAATCTATTAATATTATATTTATTTGTAAATAAAAGGTAAAAAGGTATTTATTTAATTCATTATTATTTAAGTCGATGTCTAAAATTGTATATATCAAAATATATAGTTTACTTCTAACAATATATACATATTAATTTTGATAATAACCATTTTTCACATTCTGGTAGTACATGTAACAAACACTAATTTTGATAATAACCATTTTTCACATTCTGGTAGTACATGTAACAAACACCTCTAGAACCGTTAATTCTATCGGCTCACCTGGGTAACCTTTTTTTTTAGAGTAAATTGCACAAAACGTCCTTTAAGTTTCACTAATCTTGCTGGTTCCAGCCTTAATGTTTAAAAGTTGCCAAAAACATCCTTTACGTTTATTTTTGTTGCGGGTTTCATCCTTTGTCACTAACCTAGTTATTAATCCTTGTTAAATGGCCTCACATGCATAGCATGTGAGGGTAAAACCGTCTTTTCTGCTAGTGAGGTTATAAAACCCAAATAAAATCCCAGACCCATGTCTTCATTGCTCCTCTTCTTCAACCTTCTTGATTGAAGATCTTCATTGCTCCTCTTCTTCAACCTTCTTGATTGAAGATCCTTTATCCCCCAATTTCCCCTCACCATCCATTTCCGTAAAAACCACCGTAATTCCCTCTCACCCGCCTCGCCTCCCACCCGAAAACCTACCAACCGCGTCACTCCACTCGCCCCCTTTATAAATAATCGCTACACTTCCCCCGTCAAAACCCTCACACACCAAAACACACACGGTCAAAACCACAATGGCATCCACCACCGACAGATCTGAAACCACCGTCACCGCCACCGCTAACGGCGGCACCGCCCTATCTCCACCTAAATCAAAAGTAGCTCTAATCACCAGAATCACCGGTCAAGACGGCTCGTACCTCACTGAACTCCTGTTAGACAAAGGCTACGAAGTTCACGGTCTGATCCGACGGTCGTCAAACTTCAACACGCAACGGATCAACCACATCTACATCGATCCACACAACGCTCACAAGGCGCGTATGAAGCTCCACTACGCCGATCTAACCGACGCCTCTTCTCTCCGCCGTTGAATCGACACGATCTCGCCTGACGAGATCTATAACCTCGCGGCGCAATCGCACGTCGCCGTTTCGTTTGAGATTCCGGATTATACTGCTGATGTTGTGGCTACTGGTGCGCTGCGGTTGTTAGAAGCGTTACGGTTGCATATTACGGCTACTGGTAGAACTCATGTGAAGTATTATCAGGCAGGTTCGTCGGAGATGTTTGGATCTACTCCGCCACCGCAAGGGGAGGATACTCCGTTTCATCCGAGATCGCCTTATGCTGCTTCCAAATGCAATGAAGAAGAGGAGCAATGAAGACATGGGTCTGGGATTTTATTTGGGTTTTATAACCTCACTAGCAGAAAAGACGGTTTTACCCTCACATGCTATGCATGTGAGGCCATTTAACAAGGATTAATAACTAGGTTAGTGACAAAGGATGAAACCCGCAACAAAAATAAACGTAAAGGATGTTTTTGGCAACTTTTAAACATTAAGGCTGGAACCAGCAAGATTGGTGATACATAAAGGATGTTTTGTGCAATTTACTCTTTTTTTTAACAATTTTTAACCGTTTCTTATCAAAATCCTGTATTTTATACAAATGGGACTATAAAACATCACTTCATATATACCGATAAAGATAACTCGATACATATATATAGATGAGTATATAAATATATATACATATAGTTTTAGTTATGACTTATATGTATTTCACTTCTAAATCAAAAAAATTTTTATGTATAGTTATGCTTATTTTTATTGTTTTAAACATAATTTAATACACTTATATAGTATAAATATTACAATTTTAAACTTTTTATCCTTTAATTACAAAAGTGTCGCATACATACATATGACTTATTAACAATCACGCTTATATCTTAGTTATTTATTAGCTACACACTTTGTTATCCTTGTGTAAACATCTCAAAACAATAAGGGTTGTTTCTGTAAATATCTTTATAATCGGTTGATTATATGGAACAAATATTTATGTAAACACGGAACATAATTACACGTCAACAACTATCACCTCTCAAATCTTCACCCAAAGGTTTCTTCATCAACGTCTTCATCTAGGTTTGCACATCCATCACCGTCTTCTTCTAGGCCAGACTTCAATCGAACGATTTCATTGTTGATTTATTTAGAACATGTATGTACATTCAACTTGTGATGACTTTGTAGTCTTTTTTCGTTGTTAAATGAATTGAATCGTTGTAAATAGGCCATTTATATACCATTATGAATAAAAATTGAAAGATGATTTAGTTATGTAGTTGTATCATTTAGTGAGCGCATGCTAAATAATCATTGTTTGGAAAAAAAAAAATTATTAGCTATGCTCTGTTTCGGCGTTATCTATTAACGAATCTTAGGGTTTATCAGAAATTAACGATTCTCAATTATATGAGTTTTTTGAAAGCAGATAAATAAAGTGTCATTAAATGCTCAACAACGATTTACTTATTTTTTCTTTAGTTGACCGTTATGCTCTTATGGATTTCGTTTTGCATATTTTTATAATATCAAGAACCAGTGTTTAACACCTCAAAAATTTGTGTCAAATTATATGATGATGGTTGTTAAGTTCACTCTCAATTATGTCACATTGTTGGACGAGAGGGACTAATCTTGTAAAAGAATGAATGTGAGGGACTAGTTATGTCAACATGCCATTTTATTGGCCTCTGAGTGACTCTTATGGACCGTAAGCCTTATGTGCTTACGGACCGTAAGTATGTGATAATATTATAGCTGGTAGGCAGTTACGGACCATAAGCCTTTAGTGTCTATGGACGGTAAGCAATTCAAAACCATGAGCGCGTAACAGGGCTTACGAACCGTAAGCCTGAGGCCCTTACAATCCGTAAGACTCGGTGCTGGCAGATTCACTTGCAGACCAAGGCAGTCTGCATTTGCTGCCATGTATTCCGCATTCTGCCACTCTTGCTAAGTTTCTAACACCTCACTACATACCTTGAGACACCTTAGAACAATCCCTAACACTTGTCATAATCCTACAACACCTCTTCAACTATAAATAGCAAACAATGTGTGCCTCATTCCTTGCTCATTCTCATTTCTTCTTCTCTATCACTCTTGGAGTATTTCCTGGCCAAAGGAAGTCTCCCAACTGAATTCTTATTCATCTTGGATCACTAGTAAGTGTTCCTTCTCAGTTCATTTCGTTTATAGGCTAAGTATTTAGCCAAAGTCAAGCAAATTGACTTTTGATTTGACTTTTGGCTAAGACCATTATGGTCCAGCCATTGTTCGAATTGAACATAGCTATGTGGTCGTAATAAGGTAGATGATAATCCCCTGAGAGGGCACATCCTAAAGATCATGTTAAGTTGGTCAAATGACAGGTCAAAGTTATAATAAAATAAAAGTCAAAACACAGTTTTAGGGAAAACTTATAAATTGAACTATAAACGTCTAAACTCATATTTTTTACATCATATCAGTCGCTATAATATATTAGAACATATCTAAACATATTCAGCCTGTCATTTCCAGTTTATTACTCGGTTCACAACCAAAAGTCAAGCAGTTTGACTTCTGCTTTAACTTTCGATTCTGACCCGAATTAGCCATGTTAGCTACTGATTTGAGGTTGCATTATAATCATATTTATGTATAGGATAACTCTCTGAGGTTATACTATGTGATCATAATCAATTGTCGGGTTTTATGCAAGTTCATACATTATGCCATAAAAATGTTGATTCTGCCCTTTTGTGCATGAAATGGGTTTTAAACCATAATGTACATATAAAATATAATACCTACTGATATGGTAACCTAATAATCATGTTTTGGCATAATGAACTTGACATTGACTCATCCGATCACCCGATGCCGCCTATGCGCGTACAGTTGACTTATGTAACTTATTTTATGTAAGTTAACCAAATTGTGTTAAACTCCTTCAATTTCATTCATAATCATAATGTATACAAGTCTTAGTAATTGTGAGGGTTTAAACTACATTCTATCCGATCAACACTTAATCTAGCGTACCGTATCGTTTTCTATATATTATAGTTAACCGGTCTAAGTCTATGACTTAAATAGGACCCGTTAACATTCTAATTGGTTACTATACCATTCATTCCAGACTAGGGCGTCCAGTAAATTGCAACCTTACTTGTCATTTTGTTTGAACGTTGTGCTTATATATATATATATATATATATACACACACACATATTGTCTTGGATTGTAAGACTTAAGTTAGGTAAATACTCTTAATCTATTTTCCCTATATGGGCTTGGGATACGGTAAATTATTACCACTTGGTCGGCTATGGGATCAATGTCAGATTGTGACTAAAAATCCACATAACCCGTTTTAATTCATTTTGCTTGATAACTTAAACATTGGGGGTTAATGCGACCGTGTCCTGGATATCCACGGCTCATTTAATTGCAAATGGCCACGACTTAAGCATGAGGTATAGGCATACACCTGACAGATGCTAACGCTATCGTAAAATATTTTTCTTACCCTTTATGGGGTTACCCTTTTATGGATTAAAGTAGCGTGTCGGTTAATCATGTTATCGGTGTTTAGTATCGGGCTCCATATGTATTGACAAGCATGTAAAATTGATAACAAGAGATATATTTTATCCCAAGTTATTTATGAAAACACATGTGCCTAGTGCACTTAAAATGATTTTTGAAATATTTTCAAAATGTGTCGGTTATTTGTATTTACAAGTGAAAACTGATGTATCTTCAAAAGACTAAGCGAATGTTGCAAAGAATGTACATAAGCCGGAAGCTGCCCGCTAAATGCTTAATGTGAAATTTGTAACCCCATGCATTGAAGTCTGGTAGTCTGTTACATAATCATTTTGTTATTTCGATCCGCCTGTGGATCTTTTATACATTTCCGTCTGTATATAATATTTTTGAACATTCAGACACTTATAATTTGTAATAGTATTTTAATTCCCAAGACTTCCGCTGTATTATTTGTGTATCTGTATCAATTTATCATTTACCCCAAGTCCGGGCTCACTGGGAAATCAGGGTGTGACATGTGGCGGATCCAGAATTTTTTTTACGGGGGGCACAAACTGGTTAGGTTAAAACAAGATGAGTCAAAACAAGTCGATCAAAATGAGCCGGGTAAAACTAAGTCATAGTTATCCACCCAATGATATCGTAAAAAACTATTAATAGTTATTTACTTAATAATACGATAAATTCCATTTAAAGATTATTCTTTTCTTTTAAGAAAATCTTATTAATTGAATACAAAGAAAAATAGAATCTACTGTTTGCATATAAAATATGAAAATCATATAGGAATCCATTAAATACTGGCCAATAAAAATCCAAAACGCATAATTGTTTGCATTCAAAGCAAAAGCTAAGTGGGTTGTAGAATAATTGGATGGTGGGCCTAGGCCCACCAATGCATCCGCCACTTTCAAGAACTATACTATTCTTTTACAATTTTGTAATAACTTATAAGTGATAGAACAATTAAAGTAAGATTTTTACATTATGTGGTACGGAGTTTGTAGTTTATTGAATGAATATACTATGCTATAACGGTTAGTGTATAATATAAAAATTCATGTATAGTAATATATGACATTTCAACGTTTAAAGATTTTATGTGAAGGTATTAACATCTTTATTATTTCAGATTTTATCATGTATTCTACATTCGTGAAGTTTCTTGATAACCCGGAATCATTCATTGGAAATGGTATTGTTTTGAGATAGTTAACTTCTTTTTATTAAAATTTGTATTTATAAGTTGTTATGGTTTATATTTTTTTTATAATACAAGATATACATTTATCCTTTGTTAATCAAAAGTGGAGAGAACGTTGGGAACATATGAACCTGGAAATTTCTCACGAGAGTGGTAAAAAATGGTTTGTGAGGCTAAAAGCACTAAATTCAATCCCGATGATAACTGATAGTTGGAAAAGAGTTGTTAAAGATCTTAATCTGCCAAAGAAACTTTGTTGGTTTTCACATCATTAGGAGAAAATGCGCTTGAACTTTCCTGTTTTGTTCATGGTGAATCGTATTAATTTCATCGTTATGAAAAATCGGGTCTTATGGTACGACACCTGATTTTAACTTTTATGCATTTTCACATTCAAAATTTCCACACTTATGTTACAGATTTCATCTACAATATATTATATCTTATTTTATGCAGATAATCGAAGATGCTTTCATTAAACACTGTTACGGAAACAGCCTGTTACACCCCACCCATAACCCGGGTGATAATGTACAATTGATACACTTACAGCGGAAGCAAACTGAAATTTTATTAAAACTTATAATTGTTTGAGTACAAAACATTATTTAATTAGAAGCTTTAACAACTAAGAACTCTTTGATCTATAAGCTACACAATTGTCAAGTAGTTCCTATGGAATTCCTCACGGCTCACCTAAGATAAGTATACTCAAAACGACGTCAGCTATATACGGTGAGCTTATACTATACAATTATATAATAAAGACATACCACCGTTTACATTATATGCATACACAATACGGGCGTGTGACCACATTATAGTCAGATTGGGTTTCATTCAACTTTATAGGCCACATTTGACTTGTCACAAACCACCGTACAATGGACATACCAGTCCTCCAGTTGTGCCCCCTATGGCCGTCACATAGGTATGAGTGTGTGTCGCTGGACATTATAAGCACGGAGTGCCTATGGGTACAATACATTATTACCCTTCCTAGAGTGACACACCTCATTAAGCATAATAGGATCCCATATACCCCTACTGACACATGCATACTGCAACATACTCATTATTACCAGTTATAGACGAGTATACTATCACAGTGTAAAAGACAAGTATGATGACTCACCTGATTAACAGTTGCTTAACAGCTGCTAGTACAATCGGGTTATGTCTCAAGGTCCTGACACAATTACATAATCCTAGGTTAGGTAATGGTACACCTAACTAGTCATTATTATAGTTGGATATTGGTTAAAGCTACCTTGTTTAAGCATGGGTGATCAATCCATGCCTAACTAAGGCTAGGTTACCCAATACACGCCCCTGATAATAACTCTAGTACCTCAAAGTAAAACTAACACTATCATTAATTATATATTAGTACTTATAATAATAATAATATTAACTACTAAAAATAAATAATAAATAACTAAGATAAACGAGAGCATACCTTAAAATTATCTATGACAAATTGATGTAGAGTCTCCTTATTCGAGCTCCTACTCGCTCTCCAAAAACGATTACCAACAACACCCAATACAGTATTGCGAACTCAGGATTCTCCGCTAAACAACGAGAGCATTCCCAAAAAATTTATTTTGTAAACTAAACACTACACTACACTACGTATATATAAGAAATAACAAGCAGGTCAATTCCTGCTATTCATCAATGTGGGATCAAGTGAGGTGCTAGCTTGCTAGCTTTGTGGTTTCCCTGAAATGATTTTGTATAATATATAATATATTATAATTAATTCAGCTGCTTAACTCGTTTTTCTCGTATAACTTATAAAATATGAAGTGTTATAAAACGATGAATATGTACTGAGACGAGCTCATTTTTATCTAAGTTGTAACCTAAGTTTCATTAAAAACGGAGTAAGGTCAAATATAATATAATATATTTTATTATTAATATTAAATGATCCCCTAGAATAGGCCAAAGCTCGTCTAGATATCTCATATTTCAAATGACATCCTACTCGTTCGACAACATATGAAAGATATATTTTATATATTTTTAGTTGTCTAAAAATTGGGTGTTACACAGCCCACCAAATGGTACATGTCAAATATGTTATAAGGGTTTTTATTGGAGTTTCGAGACGTCTAAGTTTCATACGAGCTATGTATTCGCTAAAGGATGGCCGGAAGTGTGCAATGATCTTGGGATACAGGATGATGATTTACTGATCTTCAAGAAAATTGATAATGTTGTG
The DNA here is from genome assembly GCA_947069175.1 of Scalesia atractyloides. Lineage (NCBI taxonomy): Eukaryota > Viridiplantae > Streptophyta > Magnoliopsida > Asterales > Asteraceae > Scalesia > Scalesia atractyloides. The sequence goes on along the minus strand of CAMTDV010000007.1, from coordinate 13,195,690 downwards.
TTTGAGTTAGTAGTTTATTGAAATGAAAATTAGATTGCTTTGATGAAGAAAGTTGAATCTGACGACGATATTGTAGTTGAGATATCCAAGGCTGATTTCTTTGAGAAGGTATTCAAGGTATGTATGTATTCAATATTACCACCAAAGATTTATTCATTTCTGCATTTTTTAATTATCCTAGTAATGTTAACCAGGACATCTATGCGGATTGTAAAATTTCGTTTTCAGAAGAAGAAAAATCCTTCAGTGAGGTACTTAATTAAGTATTAAAAACATTATTGTATTTTAAACACATTTAAATTTAATGTTTTTACAATTATTTGTAATGTTGTGTATTAATGTCATATTTATCCATGAATGTAATACTCAGGATAAGATACCAACTAGCATACCAGCACAAGCTGTTAAGTCACGTAAACCAATTAAGGTTTATGTTGAATGCACGCCGAGGGAGGAAACGTATGGCTTCACAATTGAAGAGAACAGAAGATGTAAGTTCACCACCATAAACATTGTTACATTATTTGGATATTAGCGTTATTCTATCACAACAGGTTAAGAAAAAGGTAAGCTTATTGCTGACAGAAAGGACACACTCAAGAATATCACAAAGGGATTCCAAGTCCCATTACATATCAAAACATCAGATGCAATTGCATGTTGTCGATTTGCTGATAAGCTCAAGGTATGAATTAGTATATATTATATAAACTGCATTTTTACCGCATATGCTACACACGCTTTTAACTTACATCTATATGTGTACTTCGGGGAAGAAAGCCGGTAATATTAATTAAAATGTTAAACATACAAAGAAGATTACAAAGAGTGCAAGAAAACATTCTACTCATACATATTTATTAATTACAGAATAATTTTTCATAAAAAAAACATAGATTACCTAACAATTTTGTTTTGGTCAAAAATTACCAAAGCAATTAAGTGATCAAATTTAGTTTGTGAGGAAGTGTGCTATAGAGATTCGCAAAAATGTACTAAGTTGATTAATAAAGAAAACAGTTTCTAAATATAATTTCAGGATAACAAACTATATCAATTATCAAGAAATGAACAATAAAGGTAAGGATTGACGCGGGATGTACGAGGAAAGCCCTTGATCTATCTAGATCGCCGACACAAAACCTCGGGAGCTAACAACTGCCTGCCTTTGTTCTACTTATTGATTGAAATATCAGGATACAGCTTCGGGATGGTGCACGGATCAGCTCTAAGTGTTACAATGATTGTGAAACGTGAAATTTGAGTGTTTAATTGTGCAAGTAATGAGTGATTAATTACAAAATTCATTTGGTTCTCGCTTAGATTTAAGCACAGCTTTTCACCCGCAGACCGATGGTCAAAGTGAGCGAACCATTCAAACGTTGGAAGACATGCTTCGGGCCTGTATGATGGATTTAGGCGGAAACTGGGATACTCATTTACCGTTGGTAGAGTTTTCCTACAATAACAGTTATCACACCATTATCAAGGTCGTGCCATTCGAAGCACTATATGGACGAAAGTGCCGATCGCCGTTATGTTGGGCGGAAGTCGGTGACAAACAACTCATTGGTCCCGAATTAGTACAAGAGACCACATACAAGATATTTAAGATCCGTGAGCGTATCAAAGCGGCTCGAGATAGACAAAAGAGCTAAGCAGATCGGAGACGCAAACTATTATCCTTCGAGGTCAGAGACAAAGTATTGCTAAAGGTCTCACATTGGAAAGGCGTAGCTAGATTCGTGAAGCGTGGAAAGCTAAACCCTAGATATATATTGGACCTTTCAAAATTCTGGCAAAGATCGGTACGCTGGCTTACAAGTTGAAACTGCCAGAGGAACTCAATAATGTACACGACACATTTCATGTGTCTAATCTGAAGAAAAGTCCAACTAATGACACAGTTATCATTCCAGCGGATGAGATTTATGTTGATGACAAATTACAATTCACCGAAGAACCAGTTGAAGTCATGGACTAGAAACTCCAAAAGACGAGAAAAAGCCAAATCAAACTGGTGAAGGATTGCTGGAATTCGCTTCATGGTCCCGAGTACACGTGGGAGCGTGAAGACCAGATCAAGTCAAAATACCCCCACTTGTTCAAGAACAATCCTTCAAAGGATGACTTAAACTGAATTTTGGGACGAAATTCTTTTTAATAGGGGAGTATGTGGCAAATGGCGAATAACCGGTAATTCCGTACAATTTAATCACCAATTTTATTTTATATCTCATGCATATTATCGTAGTTTAATTTCGTAACTGAGTCGTACGTCGTATACTAAGAATTACGGCAAGTAAATCTGATCATAACATATACTGGTTTCCGTTACGATGCGGAATAAACCAAAACAATGCCCTAAAAGTGTTTGTAGAAAGTGTTGGGCGCACTAATCGCGGTGACACTAACTGTGTCGGTAAATCCACTAAAACGAATCAGAACAAGGAATAACGGCATTTTAATGCCATACCTGAGTCCATATATAAATGAAAACACTTATTTGAAGTCAGCCATTTCAATAATACATAACTTTTCGGTACAACGCCCAAATTGCAAAATTGTCCGTTTCGACCAAAAAGGCGACAAATGTCAGTTTGTCCGCAGCACTAATTCGGTGGATTCTGGGTGTAAGAATATTAATAAAACAATGTTAATCACCCTAAGATAATGTAAGAATGGAAAAATGCAAGATAGACATCATTTTCGGTCATTCGACAAACAGTGCACAATGCGACTAGAAGGCGACCGTTTGACGAAACAACGAACATTTTAGTGGCCGATAGCCTCATTCATGCATCTAGCGAACTAGTTAGGCCTTATTTGGAACTCAGAATCCATTCAACTAACATGAGGTCGCGGAAGCACAACTTTCGGAAAAATTCAACGACGGAATATAAAAGTGCCGATGTCGAGCAAATAATCGAACGAAAGGCATTTTGACCATCCTAACTCGTCGTATAATCGTCTAGCGAACTAGTTATGCATATTTTTAGGTCAGAAATGCACTAAGTAGACACCATGACAATTGTGGTGGTTGAAAACGAAAGCTTCCAGTACTAAATAAATAAGTTCGTTTATTAGCGATTAATGCATCGATGAGCAACCTAACGACTTTTCTATCATCGAAACTTATATTAGAGGATCAAGTGGATTAATTACCATGTAATAACACCCTAAACCCTAATTATATACTAAGGATGCAAGATCAAACCCCTAATCACAAATACTTAGCCTAATGACCAAAATATCTTTTATTTTAGCATGTGTAAAAAAATTACACTTTACCCCCCCCCCTCATTTGACGGTTTCCAGTGGGTCCCACACCCACTTGATTTTGTTGAAAATGGTGGATAAGAAGCATGGTGTGTGTAGGAAGGAGTTGTGACTTGATGGATGACGATTATATAACTTAACCTACACTTGATCTTCATCATATTTTTCACAAAAAAATTGCAACCATTTCCCCCCCCCCCCTCTCTCTCTAACTCACGGATACCACCTTCACACCACCATTTAGCCACCATTAAACACCACTTTACACCCACTTTAAAGCCTCATCAAGACCATTCAAGAAGCTAGCAAGGATGGAGGATCATTAGGTCTTCTTTGGAACTTCATTTTCCTTCTAAGATCATCATAAACTTGTGCACCCATTGTAAGGCAAATTCTTCCATAATCTGGCTTATTTTTATGTCTAGATTAATGATGTACAAGTTGATCATCTTGAAAATGAAGAAAAGATAAACCAAAAACCCTAACACACACCATAATAATAACACTAAATATTGTTTATTTTGTGTTGATTATGTGTTTATATGGTAGTTAGTTAGCATATTGATGTTGTTTATGTTAAAGTAGGGTATAAAAGTTGGATGATCTTGTATGAAAATGAAGATTTAAACATGATAATGTTTAAATCTAAACAAGATCATCAACTAAATCATCCATGAAGATTACTACAACCTAAAAATATTTTTTCTACACATGAATGATTTTTATAAGAAGTAAACATTATTATTTAAGTTGTAAGCATCTTAAAAAGTATAGAAATCAAGAGATTGAAAGAAATGAACTTGATCTAAATGATATGACAAAGTGGTGATTTAAAAGTGCTAATAAATATTGAAAGCACCATCATGTTTTAATAGAATTTTTAACACTAAAAAGCCATGGATGATGATACATTAATGTTGTAAATAAATAACAGGAAGATTTGTGATGGATTGTTGATCTTGATTATGAGCTTAAACAGGTTTTAAATACGTTTTTGAAACGTGGAAAACGTCATAGTTTAGGGGAAACTATGGCGAAATTTTCTAAAAATCTAATCGCGATTAAGACATGATTAATGGGGTGATTAGCGGGACTAAGCGCAATTAGTAACTTAAATCGTCATTAAGTAAGTTCTAATGACAAGTGTTAAACCCTAAATACCCAAGTATTTAACAAGTACATATATATACTTTTACAAGTAAAAATAAGTAACTTTTAATATATATATAGTTACTTGGGAAGTAATATGTATACATATTTTGTCACCAAGAATTTTGTATAAATACATATGTGTATTGTATGTATGTATTTAGAAGCTAAGGGTATTCACAATAAAAATACCCAATCATATACAAAAATACAAACACTTCAAAATAATACCAAGTGTTGGTGACATAAACAAATATATTCTTACAAAGCGTCGAAAAAAAATCGGACAAACAAAGCAATTCGGACAGTGGACTAACGTTCACGAATACATCGGCGCGTCGACGACCAACGAGTGAATCCCGACACGAAGAGTCATTACGACGACGGGCGATCGTCGACAAGAAAAAGCATAATATACGACGCTGACGACGAGTCTAAAATATATATTTATACGTTTAACATATATATATGTTATCGAAACCAAAAGTCCGGAAAGTTAAAAATAACATAAGTGTAAACTTATTAAAAATGGGCTCTTGTAAATAAATTTAGGTTAGACCCAATTTATAAAAGCATGGGCTAGGCCCAATTCCATAATATATATGGGCTAGGCCCAAAAGACATAAATAATATGGGCTAGGCCCAAAGACAAGATACACATAATCAAAGAATGATAACTATATATATATATATATATATATATATTTGAGAAAAATATATAACAACATTAATCGAACAAGCAAACTACCAACACTACCATAACACTAAAAGTTGTTCTATCATAACAAGGAAATACATAACAAGAATTCAAGATGAACAACGAGTACAAGGTCAACTGAGGCCTAGGTGTCTAATAAACTAAATACACATATAGGTTACACACGTGTAAGGACACCGACCGTTAAGCAAAACTGTGAGTTCATGTCCCTCCTTTCAGTTATTTCAAAGTTTTTTTTAATAACTATCGAGGGGAAATACATGTCATAACAAATGGTATGTTAGCTTGGGGTTAGTTGATAACACAATCAATGTGCGTAAGTAGGATGATGACAAGGGTAACCATTAATCACTTAGTGACCAAGGTGCAAAAGGTGTGGATCTATAGAGCTTGAGGCACGCTCCACTCCTGGTGTGTTAACCGGTTAGGAGTGCTTTTGTGATCCCAAAGAGTTGTCTCGGGTTGGTTACTTACTTCTGGTACATATGTCAGGGTGCTAGCTACACACTGATAGAGCCTTAAACTCCATGAATGCTAATAACATACCCGGATTTCATTACTGGATTTCAAGAATGACATTTTTATACGAAAATATTAACTACATGAACTCGCCAACTATATGTTGACTTTTTAAAATTACATGTATTTCAGGACGCAAGACATGAGCTGGTGATATGATTCGGGTATGGGAAAAAGTCAAGACAACGATGTACTATCTTTTGGAGGGTTTGCCTTTTATATCCCAACTTCGTCTGGGTATATAGGGGTCAAAACCTCATTATGCAATTACGATGAAAACAATGTCTTATTTTGGAAATGATGTATTTTGAATCATGTTTGATGATGACAAGTTGAAACAGATAACAATATGATATCACTTTTGGATGGTTGTAATTATGGAACGAAACTTATTAATGGCATGGCATCGTTGTTAAATTATATTGTTTACTAGATTGGATGCAATGATTACCTAATAAACACACACTTGCGCTTCCGCTACGACCAGTGTGTGACAGGTTGGTATCAGAGCTCCGATTGTAGTGAACCGGGGAAAAACTTTTTATTAAAAAGTTTCGTCTACAATCACCAGGGGCATACACATGAAAACAAAGTTTAAAATATAATAAAAATGTTTTGGAATTATAACAAGATAACAAAAAGGTTTTTATTATGTCACGATAACATGAGGATCTATCACACAAGCACAACTATAAGTAACGGGAAAGGATCAATACATGATTAGTCAATAATGGATAGACACAAAACAGTAAGATTACATGTGAAAACAGAAGAGAACTAGTCGTGCATGAGAAGCGGTGATTAATATAAAATATATCATAAGTAATATTAAATTACTAACATGAATATATATGCATTGTACGGATTATTTGCCAAGACTATGTCTTCCTCGTCGAGTTACGAAGAGGACCCTATGGAGTATGTATCAGATGATGGACACGACCCCGATGCTGAGGCCCTACCCCTTGGGGATGGAGCCGACCATGGAGATCTTGATGACCTTCAGCTGCTTGCTCTTATTGATCCTATGGAGGACGATGCACCACCGGCAGGTGACGTGCTAGCCGTTCTACAGTCCCCGCATGATGTTATCGTTTATGGCCATTCAGAGGGCGAGCATGCGATTGTACACGTGGTTGTGCCTCTTGCTATGGTTCCTCCAATTATCAATCTGGACGATGATGATGACATACCAGTGTTCCATGTCGAGCATATGGAGGATGACCTTGGTGACGGAGAGGTCTTGGATGACATAGCTATACTCGAGATCCCACCCCCTGTCATACCAGTCGTTGACATCTCGTGATCCTCTGATGCCACCCAGAGTGAGCATATGGCAGACGATGCCTCTTTTGCCGCCCCAGATACGCCTGTATCGATGTATTCACCCCATGCTGCCTCACAGGCCCGTGTCAGCTCATTTCCATCCAATACCCATGGACCCGTTCCATACGCTGGACCCACTCACTACTCTGGACCCGCCCGATATTATTCATTGAGCGGTATTCCACGTGCCCCAGAGCAATCACCTCCATTTTTCTCTGGGAGGTCCACTTACCACCCTGTTTACAACCCGTCTGCAGCTGGACCTTCCCACATGGCAGGACCTTCTTTCCCTGCTGGATCACCTCCTATATATGCCCCACGCCCCATACCACCTGCAGCAGGTATGTCTACCCCGATACCCCAACCGGGCATGAGCCCTTCTGACTCCTACCACCACTCACACTTTCCTCCGGTCCCTGTGGAGGAAAGAGTGGCTTCCATGATCTTAGCTTTCCTTGATCTTTTGCAGGATCTGGGAATTAGAGACCCAGGACACTGCTCATGCTGCTGCTAGAGCCACACCCCACCACCATCATCGCCACTACCACCCCCACCATCACCACCACCACTACCACTATCACCACCACTAACCCCACCTTTTACTACCCTTTTCACCACTTGTCATGCCCATCTGAGCCGCGAGTGCAGGAGTTAGAGCAGTTCCAGACTGATGCTACTAGGCGCATTTCTGGCCTAGAAGAGGAGGTGGCTTACCATCGTAGTATGCTCCACCAAATACCATTTCCACCACCCCCTCCACCACAATAGCATGTTGTGATTATTTTTGGGGATCAGATGTACTTTTGATGACTTAGCTTTTGAAGACTCAGCTTTGAAGATCCCGGCTTTTGGAAGACAACTTGATGACGTGAAGAAGCAATGTAGAAGAAAATCTTACTTTTTGTAATGTAAAAACTTGTATTGACTAGGGTTGTGTATCCCTAAGTCCTTTTTGAACTTCACGAAAAAAATGTAACAAGTTGTCATTGTATAAAAGTGTATTTTCTTTATTTCACATTGTATTTCTTTTATGTTATGGTTGATAGTGTCATGATGTGGTGATATTATGGTTGATGTATTTTGTCGTGGTGATGCTATGATTAATATCTTGTGATGTGGCGTCTATCTATGCGATGAGCTATGTGTTTATGATGATGATGGGTGTGTGTATGGTGTATGCATATATATTTTTTTCTTATTCATTATGTACCGATGTGCTTATACATATATGAATTTATTATTGAGTAATTTGGCTAATTGTGAGCGTCATATTATATCAGAAGAAGATGCCGCCCCGCCGAAGGAATTCCAATAATAATACACTGCCGGCAACACAAGCAGAGTTAGATGAACGCATTTCACAAGCAATTGCACAGTACGAAGCTAACCGCTCTGAACACAGCGTAGGTACCGGAGGAAATCCTCCAACTGGTAATACACATTCATAAAACTGCATAATTTATTCTATTCGTGTTATTTGGTTACTCATGCTTAAATGGTGTATCTAATGATGTCAGGTTGCACTTACAAGCAGTTTCTAGACTGCAAACCTCTGAATTTCGACGGCATCGGAGGTGTTGTAGCCTTCGTACGTTGGACTGAGAAGACTGATTCAGTCATCCGGATGAGCAAGTGCCCTGCTGAGCAAAGAGTCACTTATGTTACTGGACTCTTCGTGGAATGAGCCCTATGTTGGTGGAAGCTCCAGGTCCAAACTAAGGGCGATGATGCTGCATATGCCCTGACCTGGGAGGGACTTAAAGAAATGATGAGAAAGAAGTATTGCTCAAGATTGGAAATTCAAAAGTTGGAGACAAAATTCTGGAATTTAAAGATGGTTGGTTCAGATATTGTTGGGTACAACACAGCGATTTTATGACTTATCTCGTGTGGTGCCATACTTAGTGGAGCCTGAATTTAAGCGAATTGAGAAGTACATCTGGGGACTTCCCCCGAGATTCTGAGTCTTGTTACCTCTTCAAAGCCTACCGAGATTGGAGAAGCGATTGATCTAGCCGTCAGGCTTACTGAGGAGGCTGTACGTCAGGGGAGGTTGCCTAAATGTAGTGGGAACAAGAAAGAATCTATTGAGGAGACTACTGATTCCAATAAAAGGAAATTCTCTCATTTCAAGAGAGGCTCTCGAGGTAGTAATAACAGTAACAAGAAACAAGCCGCGAGAGAAGTCAAGGAAACCAAGGCATATGTTACCACTACCACAAAAACTGTTGTTAAGAAATCTTATACTGGGGGAGCACCGAAATGCCCCAAATGCCCTTTCCACCACAACGGGGAATGTCGAGGCCCCAAGTGTGCAAAATGTGGCAAGTTTGGACATCGCACCAATGTGTGCCGGGGAACAAATACTAGAGAACAAGGTTGTTTTGAATGTGGAGAAAAAGGGCATTTCAAGAAAGATTGTCCTAAGGAAAACCAAGCACGGGGAAGAGCATTCGTGATTGGAGATAAGGATGCTCGCCAGGACCCGAATGTGCTCATCGGTATGTTCCCTATCAATGATCACTTTGCATCTATTCTTTTTGATACCCGGGCAGATTTCAGTTTTATTCTAAGGAGTTTAGAGATATACTGTAACATCCGTAAAAAAAACGGATTTACCAAACCCGCTCCGTTTATTAACCGAACAATCAGTTAAAAATTTCGTTGCATATTTAATGCCCAAATTAATTTTAAACGATACATAATTAATAAGTATATTGGAATATATAATTTATATTTGAAAAAGTATTTAAAATAAGGAAATAAAAATAAAAGGCTGCTGCCGGGTTTCGAACCCGGGTCAGCCAGGGAATTCAACAAAGTCTTAACACACACACGCTCAACCACTCCGCCACTTGTGTTTCTTGTTCATTAATGGAAACAATTAATACATAACATGAATCTCGAATTCAAAACCGACGCGCCCAATCACAGTCGTCGGAAATCCCGACGATTTCGCCGAGATTGGACGGTTTCTTCTGTTTTTAACCGAAGCCTTAACCACTACATCGGTTATAACCGACGTCTGAACCCGCGACGCAAGTCATAACCGCCGGAAAACTTATTGACCGACGAATCAAGACGGAAAACGGACTAAATTCGTCGATGTCCTGCCCTATAAATACCCCCTCTAACCTCTGTTAGCTTTTTCGCTCACAATCACACTCTTTCCCGACGTAAATTCACTCGCTGGAGAATTTCTGCAACTCGCCGGAAAACCGAGCCTTTCACCTCTGAGCCTTACTGAACACCCAGAGCTCATACCGAAGCCACCCACACTCATCTCAAACTCCCTGAAGACCCTCTGCCGCAAGACACACGTCGCCGGAATAACCTGCTGACATCGGAGCTTCGCCGGCGAAACAGAGGAGCTACTGTTCGGTATATCTTACACTTAATCTCTCATTCTTTTTATTTATCTCACATGTAATTAATCACATCACCCTAAAGAAACTTGATTAAATCGTCGAACCAGCCGGACACCGATTCTGGTTAAGTCTAACGAAGAAGACGAAGTTTCAGTATTGTATATGTTTAATTAAAATCAAGATATATCTCGGGTTAGACACACAGTCCAGCGGTGGACTGTGTGCAAATAAAACACGCTTACGTCCCGAGTTCGATTCTTGTCCCACGCACACTCGCCTTAATAAAAATGTTCCTTTTTTTAACCGAACCGGATTCACTGCAATAGATGTTAAGTTTAATAAAAACCGGAATAATAACCAAGATAGACACACAGTCCAGTGGTGGACTGTGTGAACATTTAAATCACATGTCACGAGTTCGAGTCCAGACTACCGCACCGGTCCGGACAATTATCAAACTTTTTATATAAGGCAGAAATGAAATAATGTAGTTTGTATATAAGTATAATAAAAATCAGATTATTTAACAAGTTAGACACACAGTCCAGCGGTGGACTGTGTGTTAACCTAAACCACAGGTCCCGGGTTCGAGACCTGTGGAGAGCACCGAGCGAGTCTTTAAAATCGTTTTTAAAAAAACAAATAATTTTCGGATTAATTCAATTAGTATATAAGTATAATTAAAAACAGAAATATTTCAGGTTAGACACGTAGCTCAGTTGGTAGAGCTGCGTGCACGCGAACGGGAGGTCTCGGGTTCGAGCCTCACCCGGCGCACGCAGTTACACAGTCTGACCGGTCAACAAGTCAACGGTCAACGGTCGCAAAAAGTCAACTTTTTTTTTATTTTTATTTATTTATTTTATTTAAAAATCAATTAAAAATACTTAAAAATAACATTTTAAGGTTAGAAAATAGCCTTAAACTCACAAAAATATATCCAATAATCCTACAAAAATTGATTTAATAAAATCCACTTATTTACCAAACCATTATGTTATTATCTAGGTTAGTTTCACTCGTGGTTAAATCCAACTTCGTGCGTATTCAACATCATCAACCGAACGCACCCAATGTGAGTGAATCTTACAACTCCCCTTTTTAATTACACGTTTTGGGGTGTGTCATGTGTCACTAAAATTAACTCGTTTATTTTAAACTTGTGCCATACCATATTGTGATCTAAACATAGATTGTATATATTGTTTGTAGTTATGTATTTCATATTGTCAAGTTATATGGAAATCATTCATTAGGCCCATCAGTTCCTCGTGGGAGACGAGTTGAGCAACGCGTGCCTCAAAACAATCCATTATTGTTCGTGTGTGCATTATTTAATATTAAATGATTGGTGAATAAGTTTACATCTATTTTTACTCATGTGTGGTTGTGCACTTTATTTTGTAATCAATCCAATAAACTTGTTCAAATGTTTTCCATCGGATTCACTCGCCAACTTTTTGTTGATCCAAAAACCATTTTTACACATGATACGGGTGAACAGGATGAAGCAAGGAAAACATAGGACATGCCTTAGAAGAAAACAATGAAGTCTAGAATGTTGTTTAGGACATGATGTAATTATGATTGTATATTTCCCATTAAATTGTAATAATGAATATGAAACGTTATAATAAATGTCATGAGCTTTGATGATAACCCAATCATTCCCCGATCACCTTTTCCGCTGCGGGTCGGGGTGTGACATATACTTGGGGTAGAGTCGAGTAAATTAGATGTTCCGTACTCGATTGAACTAGCTAACGGGATATTGGTAGAGTCGGGTGAAATAATAAAGAAATGTACGTTAAAATTGGGTGAACGAAAGTTTAATATAAATTTATTACAAGTTCAACTGGGTAGTTTTGATGTCGTCATTGGGGTGGATTGGCTATCCGAGAATTGAGCCGAAGTTATATGTCATGACAAAATCATTCGCATCTCCTTATCCGATGGAGAACATTTGATGATTCACGGTGAGAAGCATGACACGCCTCTACAAATCATAAACTGCATGAAAGCTAAAAAATGTTTGAGGAAAGGATGCATCGCCTTTCTTGCTTATGTAGTGGATAAAAAGGCCGAGGAGCGCAAGGTGGAGGATATACCGGTAGTTAGGGAATATCCCGAGGTCTTTCCGGAAGACTTGCCAGGACTACCTTCACAGCGACAGGTCGAAATCCGTATCGATTTAGTGCCAGGAGGTGCACCTGTGGCAAAAGCTCCATATTGATTAGCGCCCTCGGAGATGCAGGAATTATCTACTCAGTTGCAAGAGTTGCTTGACAAAGGTTTCATAAGATCGAGTTTCTTGCCTTGGGGAGTTTCGGTGCTTTTTTGTGAAAAAGAAGGACGGAACCTTTCGCATGTGCATCAACTACCGAGAACTAAACAAGTTAACCATCAAGAACCAGTACCCATTACCAAGGATCGATGATCAGTTACAAGGGTCGAGTTTCTACTCAATGATTGATTTGAGATCCGAAAATCATCAGTTGAGAATCCAAGAGGAAAGCATTCCTAAGACAGCGTTTAGGACTCGTTACGGCCATTACAAATTCCTTGTTATGCCTTTCCGCCTAACGAATGCTCCTGCAATGTTCATGGATTTGATGAACCGAGTATGTAAGCCATATCTCGACAAGTTCGTGATCGTTTTTATAGATGACATATTGATATACTCGCGAACTGAGGAAGAACACGAACAACACTTGAGAACTATACTTGAATTGCTAAAGAAGGAGCAATTATATGCTAAGTTCTCGAAATGCGAAATTTTGGATTCGCGAAGTGCAATTTCTCAGTCACGTGGTGAACGAGAACGGAATACATGTTGACCCCTCAAATATCGAGGCTATAAAGAACTGGACCACGCCAAGAACCCCCATGGAAATACGATAATTCTTAGGCTTAGCGGGATATTACCGAAGATTCATTGAGAACTTCTCAAAAGTTGCTCAGCCGCTAACCTCGCTTACTCAGAAATATAGAAAGTTTGATTGGGGAGAAAGAAAGAATCTGCGTTTCAGGTATTGAAGGAGAAACTATGTAAAGCACCGATATTATCACTCCCAGAGGTACCGATGACTTTGTGGTGTACTGTGATGCATCACATCAAGGTTTGGGTTGCGTATTAATGCAACGCGAGAAAGTCATTGCGTACGCGTCGCGTCAGCTGAAAGTTCATGAAAGGAATTATACCATACATAACCTAGAATTGGGTGCAGTGGTATTTGCCTTAAAGATCTGGTGTCATTATTTGTATGGCACTAAGTGTATCATATTCACATATCATAAAAGTCTTCAACATCTATTCAATCAAAAGGAATTGAATATGCGCCAACGACGTTGGGTGGAACTGCTGAATGATTATGACTGTGAGATCAAGTAGGGCAAGGCAAATGTTGTGGCAAATGCCTTGAGCAGGAAAGAACGAGTCAAAACATTACGGGCACGAGCTTTAGAAATGACGATCCATATGAACTTCACAACTCGGGTGCGCGAAGCAAACAAGAAGCATTAAAACCAGAAAACATTCCAGCGGAATCACTACGGGGAATAGAAAAACAATTGGAACCGAACAAGGATGGAACTTTATATTTCATGGGAAGGATCTGGATTCCCTATTATGGCGAATTACGAGACTTGGTGCTGGATGAAGTACACAAGTCGAAGTACTCGATACACCCATGATCGGATATAATGTACCAGGATCTGAAAGAATATTATTGGTGGCCGAATCTCAAGGGAGATATTGCGACCTATGTTGGGAAATGTCTAAATTGTGCAAAGGTCAAGGCTGAATACCCAAAACCATATGGTTTATTACAACAACCTGAGATCCAGGTTTGTAAGTGGGAACAGATATCAATGGATTTCATCACAAAATTACCACGGACCTCTCGAGGTCATGACATGATCTGGGTTATCATTGATCGGCTAACCAAATCAGCTCACTTCTTACCCATCTGTGAAAAAGACACTAAAGAGAAGTTAGCTGAACTGTATCTTAAAGAAATCGTGGCACGTCATGGAGTGCCAATCTCGATAATCTCATATAGAGATGGTCGCTTTGTGTCATGGATATGGCAATCATTTCAAAATTCGTTAGTTCTCGCTTAGATTTGAATACAGCTTTTCACCCGCAGACCGATGGTCAAAGCGAGCGAAGCATTCAAACGTTGGAAGACATGCTTCGGGCCTGTGTGATGGATTTAGGCGGAAACTGGGATACTCATTTACCGTTGGTAGAGTTTTCCTACAATAACAGTTATCACACCAGTATCAAGGCCGCGCCATTCGAAGCACTATATGGACGAAAGTGCCGATCGCCGTTATGTTGGTGGAAATCGGTGACAAACAACTCATTGGTCCCGAATTAGTACAAGAAACCATAGACAAGATATTTAAGATCTGTGAGCGTATCAAAGCGGCTCGAGATAGACAAAAGAGCTACGCATATCGGAGATGCAAACCATTATCCTTCGAGGTCGGAGACAAAGTATTGCTAAAGGTCTCACCTTGGAAAGGCGTAGCTAGATTCGGGAAGCGTGGAAAGCTAAACCCAAGATATATATTGGACCTTTCAAAATTCTGGCAAAGATCGGTACGGTGAGTTAAAACTGCCAGAGGAACATAATAATATACACGACACATTTCATGTATCTAATCTGAAGAAAAGTCCAACTAATGACACAGTTATCATTCCAGGGGATGAGATTCATGTTGATGACAAATTACAACTCACCGAAGAACCAGTTGAAGTCATGGACTAGAAAGTCCAAAAAACGAGAAGAAGCCAAATCAAACTGGTAAAGGTTCGTTGGAATTCGCTTCACGGTCCCGAGTACACGTGGGAGCGTGAAGATCAGATCAAGTCAAAATACCCCCACCTGTTCAAGAACAATCCTTCAAAGGATTACATAAACTGAATTTCGGGACGAAATTCTTTTTAACAGGGGGAGTATGTAGCAAATGGCGAATAACCGGTAATTCCGTACAATTAATCACCAATTTTATTTTATATCTCATGCATATTATCGTAGTTTAATTTCGTAACTGAGTCGTACGCCGTATACTAAGAATTTGGGCAAGTAAATCTGATCATAACATATACTGGTTTCTGTTACGACGCAGAACAAACCAAAACAATGCCCTAAAAGTGTTGGTAGAAAGTGTTGGGCGCACTAATCGCGGTGACACTAACTGTGTCGGTAAATCCACTAAAACGAATCAGAACAAGGAATAACGGGATATTAATGCCATACCTGAGTCCATATATAAATGAAAACACTTATTTGAGGTCCGCCATTTCAATAATACATAACTTTCCGGTACAACGCCCAAATTGCAAAATTGTCCGTTTAGACCAAAAAGGCGACAAATGTCACTTTGTCCGCAGCACTAATTCGGTGGATTCCGGATGTAAGAATATTAATAAAACAATGTTAATCACCCTAAGACAATGTAAGAATGGAAAAAATGCAAGATAGACATCATTTTCGGTCGTTCGATAAACAGTGCACAATGCGACCGAAAGGCGACCGTTAGACGAAACGATGAACATTTTAGTGGCCGATAGCCTCATTCATGCATCTAGCGAACTACTTAGGCCTCATTTGGAACTCAGCCATTCAGCAAACATGAGGTCGCGGAAGCACAACTTTCGGAAAAATTCGACGGCGGAATATAAAAGTGCCAATTTCGAGCGAATAATCGAACAAAAGGCATTTTGACCATCCTAACTCATCGTATAATTGTCTAGCGAACTAGTTATGCATATTTTTAGGTTGGAAATGCACTAAGTAGACACCATGACAATTGTTGTGGTCGAAAACGAAAGCTTCCGGTACTTAATAAATAAGTTCGTTTATTAGCATTCAATGCATCGATGAGCAACCTAACGACTTTTCTGTCATCCGAAACTTATATTAGAGGATCAAGTGGATTAATTACCATGTAATAATACCCTAAACCCTAATTATATACTAAGGATGCAAGATCAAACCCCTAATCACAAATACTTAGCCTAATGACCAAAATATCTTTTATTTTAGCATGTGTAAAAAAAATACACTTTACCCCCCCTCGTTTGACGGTTTCAAGTGGGTCCCACACCCACTTGATTTTGTTGAAAATGGTGGATAAGAAGCATGGTGTGTGTAGGAAGGAGTTGTGACTTGATGGATGACGATTATATAACTTAACCTACACTTGATCTTCATCATATTTTTCACAAAAAATTGCAACCATTTCCCTCTCTCTCTCTCTAACTCACGGATACCACTTTCACACACCATTAAACACCACTTTACACCTACTTTAAAGCCTCATCAAGACCATTGAAGAAGCTAGCAAGGATGGAGGATCATTAGGTCTTCTTAGGAGCTTCATTTTCCTTCTAAGATCATCAAAAACTTGTGCACCCATTGTAAGCAAATTCTTCCATAATCTAGCTTATTTTTATGTCTAGATTAATGATGTACAAGTTGATCATCTTGAAATGAAGAAAAGATAAACCAAAAACCCTAACACACACCATAATAATAATACTATTGTTTATTTTGTGTTGATTATGTGTTTGTATGGTAGTTAGTTAGCATATTGATGTTGTTTATGTTAAAGTAGGGTATATAAGTTGGATGATCTTGTATGATCAAGTATGAAAATGAAGATTTAAACATGATAATGTTTAAATCTAAACAAGATCATCAACTACATCATCCATGAAGATTACTACAACCTAAAAATATTTTTTCTCACATGAATGATTTTTATAAGAAGTAAACATTATTATTCAAGTTGTAACCATCTTAAAAATTATAGAAATCAATAGATTGAAAGAAATGAACTTGATCTAAATGATATGACAAAGTGGTGATTTAAAAGTGCTAATAAATATTGAAAGCACCATCATGTTTTAATAGAATTTTTAACACTAAAAAGCCATGGATGATGATACATTAATGTTGTAAATAAATAATAGGAAGATTTGTGATGGATTGTTGATCTTGATTATGAGCTTAAACATGTTTTAAATACGTTTTTGAAACATGAAAAACGCCATAGTTTAGGGGAAACTATGGCGAAATGTTCTAAAAATCTAATCGTGATTAAGACTTGATTAATGGGGTGATTAGCAGGACTAAACGCGATTAGTAACTTAAATCGTCATTAAGTAAGTTCTAATGACAAGGGTTAAACCCTAAATACCCAAGTATTTAACAAGTACATATATATACTTTTACAAGTAAAAATAAGTAACTTTTATAAATAATATATATAGTTACTTGGGAAGTAATATGTATACATATTTTGTCACCAAGAATTTTGTATAAATACATATGTGTATTGTATGTATGTATGTATTTAGAAACTTAGGGTATTCACAATAAAAATACCCAATCATAATACAAACACTTCAAAATAATACCAAGTGTTGGTGACATAAACAAATATATTCTTACAAAGCGTCAAATCAGACAAACAAAGCAATTCGGACAATGGACGAACGTTCACGAATACATCGGCGCATCGACGACCAACGAGTGAATCGCCGCCACGAAGAGTCATTACGAAGACGGGCGATCGTCGACAAGAAAAAGCATAATATACGACGCTGACGACGAGTCTAAAATATATATTTATACGTTTAACATATATATATGTTATCAAAACCAAAAGTCCGGAAAATTAAAAATGACATAAGTGTAAACTTATTAAAAATGGGCTCTTGTAAATAAATTTAGGTTAGGCCCAATTTTAAAAGCATGGGCTAGGCCCAATTCCATAATATATACGGACAAAGCCCAAAAAGACATAAATAATATGGGCTAGGCCCAAAAGACATAAATAATATGGGCTAGGCCCAAAGACATAAATTAAATGGGGTAGGCCCAATGACAAGATACACATGATCAAAGAATGATAACTATATATTATATATATATATATATATATATGAGAAAAATATATAACAACATTAATCGAACAAGCAAACTTCCAACACTATAATAACACTAAAAGTTGTTCTATCATAACAAGGAAATACATAACAAGAATTCAAGATGAACAACGAGTACAAGGTCAACTGAGGCCTAGGTGTCTAATAAACTAAATACACATATAGGTTACACACGTGTACGGACACCGACCGTTACTAGTACGACTTACGGAAAGCAAAACTGTGAGTTCATGTCCCTCCTTTCAATTATTTCAAAGTTTTTTTTAATAACTATCGAGGGGAAATACATGTCATAACAAACGGTATGTTAGCTATGGGGTTAGTTGATAACACGATCAATGTGCATAAGTAGGATGATGACAAGGGTAACCATTAATCACTTAGTGACCAAGGTGCAAAAGGTGTGGATCTATAGAGCTTGAGGCACGCTCCACTCCTGGTGTGTTAACCGGTTAGGAGTGCTTTTGTGATCCCAAATGATGTCAAGAGTTGACTCGGGTTGGTTACTTACTTATGGTACATATGTCAGGGTGCTAGCTACACACTAATAGAGCCGACACGAAGAGTCATTACGACGACGGGCAATCGTCGACAAGAAAAAGCATAATAAACGACACCGACGACGAGTCTAAAATATATATTTAGACGTTTAACATATATATATGTTATCGAAACCAAAAGTCCGGAAAGTTATAAATGATATAAGTGTAAACTTATTAAAATGGGCTCTTGTAAACAATTTTAGCTTGGCCCAATTTATAAAAGCATGGGCTAGCCCAATTCCATAATATATATGGTCAAAGCCTAAAAAGACATAAATAATATGGGCTAGGCCCAAAAGACATAAATATATATGGGCTAGGCCCAAAGACATAAATTATGTGACAACCCGTAATTTCGAGGTAAAAACTCGTTTGTTTTGCTTTTATAAATCAAATCACATACTTATTTTATTTAATGAGTTAAGTATATTCTTACCAAATTATATTTTATGCATATCGCATTGAACTGACCCGAACTGTTGAACCAAAGTAGATGTCTCGCGTGTCGATTCAACCACTAGCGTAGCTCGGAACTTGCGAAGCCCGAACCGTGACATGAGTATTAGTTATTCACTTATAAAAAATTAAAATAATACAAAGCTAATTAGCGCCTCTACACATATTTATTCCTTTGTTTTCTTGGATGCAGCCCAACAGGCCCAAAGTCACCCACGATTTAATTTCTAACTACTTCTTCCGCAAATTAGTTCATGTATTCGTATTTTGTGAATGCTTACTGATGGTAGTTTAATTCCTTTTCAACTCCAAAAATCTTGCAACTCAAAACCACAATCACATCACCTCCTTCCTTCTCTCCTTTCTCTGTTGTGAGTGAAGATCAGAGCAGGCTCAAGATTCGATAACTAGCACCACTAGGTACCATACATCAAACCTTAGGTTTAGTTTTGGGATTTTGTTCATGATTAAATCGCCATATTATGTTAATTTGTAGGCTGCATTTTATGGATTTATAATGATTCTTATCGTTTTAGTAATTACATGTGGTGTAGAACTATTAGAAGTCGCATATGTTGATGTTATATTTGATCTTGAGTTCGGTTAGGCCGCTAGGGTTTTAATTGTGGGTTCTAAATTGTGTGGTGATGATTATAAATATTCGAGCATGATTTTAGTATGTAAACTAGGCTGCGTTTTCTAGTTAGTTAATGAATCTTCAGGCTTGATGGTTATTTGGGTTGTCAAAAAATTATAATTGTTGGCTTTATGGTCGACCATGGGTTCGGGTATGTCTCTCGTATGTTGTTGATGGGCTAAATCTAGTTAGTGATAAATTTCTTACTATATGACCTTGTTTATGGTAGAAACCTGCTATGGTTAATGATTATAAGTTGTTGGGTTTTTAATAAATCGTTTGTGGGGTTCAGATGACTAAACGGGTTCTGTCCGGAATGTTACAACTGAGTTTAAGCGGCTGTAACCGGGTCAAATTTTGTCAAAAACTGACTTTTCTTGAGTCTATGGTGAACTTCCAGGAAAACTCTTTCAAACCTCACTGGAATGGCATTTTTTGACGAAGAATGAATGTTTTATGATTTTTTTTCGTGTCAAAGGTTCAGGCTGCGTTTTTCACCAAAATTTGTAGCCACTACGAGTATCATAACTCAATTTAGGAATTGAGTTGTGATCTCAAATTTTTACTGTATGAATTTTCAGGAGGTCATGAAAATCTCCAACTCGAATTTCGTAAAAAGTCGGATTTTGTAAAAAGAATAAACGATGATTTTTAAATAATTTTTAGAACTTTCATTAGAAAGTGGTAGATCAGACCTGGGTGTAGAGAATGATTTTTAGTGACTTTTGTGTAAAGATTCATGTTATGAAAAAAATACACAAGTATTCGGGAACTAGAAGGCACGTTGTGTTAAAATATCATAATTTTATAAGTTCGTTTAGAATTTTAAATAAATTCCGAAAAAGTGACATGAAACTGCATTGAGCTGAAAGTATTTGTGAACGTGTTAAATATGATTATATGTTGCAACAAAGTGTTGTATGTTATTAGAAACGTTAACGGGTGTCTATGAAGGCATTATATGGAATTAGGCGATCACCTACTCTAACTTACTTAAATGTGTAATTTGTATGACAACGTGATTCGGTGTTAGACTACGTGTAGGAATTCATAAATTGAACTAACTGAAACGGTAAACATATCAGGACAAAGTTGACTTCCTGATTACCTTTCAAGTTGAATACCGAGCAAACTAAGGTGAGTTCACAACTCTTTTCTAAAAGCATGCGTCCCTGGTTTAGGATAACACTTTTTACGGTATCCCTGGTTTGGGCTACGCGCGCGTCCCTTGTGTGGACCACTGAAACATGCTATCAACTGGAGGTGGATAGTACACTTAGACTAAACAAAAACTCTATCATGAAAGTCCCTGTATTTTACCGATTAGATTGCCGGGTGGGCATACGCGGGGTATTAGTTAATAGCGCTATTAGGTTTGACAAACCTCACACCGTGCTGGAGGCCGGGCGTGAACTTCTAACCTTCACTCTTGCTTTAATGTTGATACACATTATTGAGGGCACAAACGAAACGTCAGCATTCGGTACACAGTTTAGTCATATGATGAGGGTTAGCTACCCGAGTCATACTTAAATTAAAGCGTTGTGAACTTTACTTTTACTAAACTCAAATTTTGTGAATTCGCCAACTTTACTGTTGACACGCAGTTGCATGCTTTGCAGGTAAATAGGTACAGCTGTGGACGGGCATTGCAATCAGCTTGAGTGGGTGGTTCGTTTAAACTTGTTGTTTTGAACATCTATTTAACTTGTGGTTTTAGTTTCCTGTTGGGTTTTTAAGTTTGTTTTCCGCTGCAACACAAACTGTCTTTTGAACAAATTTAGACCTTATCGCTAATCATGTTGATAGTGATAACTTTATTATTTTAAATGGTTGGTTCAACATGATTAGTGGCTAGATCTTGGTCGGTCAGACGCCTCGCGGCCAAACCCCACATGTGGAATTTGAGGGTGTAACAAATTACATGGGCTAGGCCCAATGACAAGAGAACATGGGCTAGGACCAATGACAATAAAACATGGGCTAGGCCCGATGACAAGAAAATATGGGCTAGGCCCAATGACAAGATACACATGATCAAAGAATGATAACTATATATACATACATATATATATATATATATATATATATTGAGAAAAATATATAACAACATTAATCGAACAAGCAAACTACCAACACTACAATAACACTAAAAGTTGTTCTATCATAACAAGGAAATACATAACAAGAATTCAAGATGAACAACCAGTACAAGGTCCATTGAGGCCTAGGTGTATAATAAACTTAATACACATGTAGGTTACACATGTGTACGGACACTGACCGTTACTAGTACGACTTACGGAAAGCAAAACTATGAGTTCATGTCCCTCCTTTCAATTCTTTCAAAGTTTTGTTTTAATAACTATCGAGGGGAAATATATGTCATAACAAACGGTATGTTAGCTATGGGGTTAGTTGATAACACGATCAATGTGCGTAAGTAGGATGATGGCAAGAGTAACCATTAATCACTTTGTGACCAAGGTGTAAAAGGTGTAGATCTATAGAGCTTGAGGCACGCTCCACTCCTGGTGTGTTAACCGGTTAGGAGTGCTTTTGTGATCCCAAATGATGTCAAGATTGTCTCGGGTTGGTTACTTACTTATGGTACATATGTCAGGGTGCTAGCTACACACTGATGGAGCCTTAAACTCCATGAATGCTAATAACATACCCGGATTTCATTACTGGATTTCAAGAATGACATTTTTATACGAAACATTAAATACATGAACTCGCCAACTTTATGTTGACTTTTTAAAACTACATGTATTTCAGGACGCAAGATATGAGCTGGTGATATAATTCGGGTATGGGAAAAAGTCAAGACAACGATGTACCATCTTTTGGAGGGTTTGCCTTTTATATCCCAACTTTGTCTAGGTATATAGGGGTCAAAACCTCATTATGCAATTAGGATGAAAAATGTCTTATTTTGGAAATGATGTATTTTGAATCATGTTTGATGATGACAAGTTGAAACAAATAACAATATGATATCACTTTTGGATGGTTGTAATTATGGAACGAAACTTATTAATGGCATGGCATCGTTGTTAAATTATATTGTTTACTAGATTGGATGCCATGATTACCTAATAGTCACACACTTGCGCTTCCGCTACGACCAGGGTGTGACAACAAATTCGTTCTTTAAGTATTTAAAAAAATCAAAGTTTCACAAAAATATATCATTACCAAAAATTGGACTATTCTTATATATAAACCAAAATTATAAATTTTGGGATCTAGAAATATCTACAATATTGCCTTAATTCAAATAAGAAACGCTTTGTTAGTGTGTATCGGAAATGGAGGAAGGTATTGTTCAAAATAACTTATTTTGTTTACTCTATAATTTTTCATAATTTTTTTTACACAATAATGTTTCCATGTATACCTAATGTTTAACTTGCTTTATATTTTCATCGATACATGTTGTTATTGATTTATAGTTCGTGGCATTGAAGATTTATCTTTTGAAATGACACTCTTTAAAATCCTAATCAAGGTACCTTTGAAAGCTATCAAACGCTTTTCAAGGTTTGTAAAAAATGGCATGATGGGATTGATTATTGTAACGCTTCGTATTTTGTACTTTCTTTATTTAAAAAGTGTAATCGTATTTCTATTAATGGAAACTTGTATTCGTATCATGTTCGCATTTCATTTCCAGTTTGTAATCGGAAACTTTGATCGTAATGAAATTCATACTTTATACATACCGGTCTTACATGCATTCGATCGTTAAATAGATGTTTACATACAAACTGATACTTGTTATAAGTTCAAATACTCATACATACATTCTCTATACTCAAATTATACTTACATACATGTTAATACTTAAAAACATGCTAAAATACCAAGTTTTAGCTTAAAATGAGGAAAACCAAAGTTCGGGTGCCAAATTACAAAATTAAAAGTTCTGCCTAAATGAGGCTCTGGTGGGGGGGGGGGGCGCAGACCTAAACCTTGCCTCTCGCTAGTGGCGAGAGACCTCAATCCGCAAAAAGTTGTTTCTTGCATACGGGTTGGTCCATTTTTCTCACCTTTTTCACCCCTAATCACCTTTAAACCTCATTCAACTCAAAACCCTACTAACCCACTATATAAAAAAGCCTCCATACACCCATTTTCACTTTCCAAACTCATCTACACTCTCAAAACTCTCCCAAATCAAACTCAAGAACAAGGTAGAATACTCTAAGTCCTAAAGTGAGTTCAAACTCACATTTTTACACATATTCTTCATCTCTTCTTCCTCTACAAAGCTTGGAACACCTTAGGAGTGTTTCAACAGGTTTACCATGGTAAACCAAGGTGGAATATCACCATTTTGATGTCCAAACTTTCTGTTTTGGAAGATTACTTGTTAACTTTTATAAAACTTTACTTTTCTTGTTGAATCTTGTACCTACTTGCTCTTAAACCTACCTAAGGTTATGAGACTTGTTAAGAGTTGATTCTTATGAGTTTAAGAGGTGCAAACACCTCTAAACTTTCTGTTTTTTTAGGGTTTAGACAATCCCCAAACATTACCATGTTCATAGTTTAAGTCAGCTTAGTAGTTTAGTTTTTCATTCTTATTATTCATGACCAACCGGGTTTACCAACTAAGTTGGTAAATTTTGTGCTTTGGTAAATCATATAATGAGGTGTACACACTTCCATACTCGACTTCCATGAAATCTACGACACCCTATGATGGACTATTATACACACACACATAACCGAATTCGTGATGTTAATCGGATTATGATTATATGTCACGAAGATAGGTTATCCTATCCTTGTTCTAGATTCCTCGTTAATGATTCTAATGGGCGAGTAGACCCATGAAATCACTTGAAACTTAGTGTCATAATGAGTGTAGACGGGATATATTTTTGCATACGTATACTTTATTACACTTAAATGCCGAATTCAAGTCTTTATCAAATCCAAATACTCAAACACCTATGTTTCCCTATGTAGAGTAACTTCGGTGTTTCCATCCCAACAACTTATCAACTCTCAGATTAAACTTGGAAAGCTTACAAAACCGTGAGTATACTCGACCCCCTTTCTATTTTCACACTTTTGTGTGCAATACCTATAACCTATCAAAAACGCACACTTACACTTATAAACATGCTTACGAACAAACAATCCAATATGCATGCTTGATACGATATGCTTAAACATATACATGCTACTTGATGTTTTATACTTGTCATTAACTTCGTACGAGCTTCCCTTAACATGTATAACGCTATAGGAGTAACGCACCGTAGTATTCTTGAGGCCATGTTAAGTTAATCATAACAGTCTTGTCGATGCTACAACTAGATTATGCTAGCAGGAAACTTTAGGTGGACAAATATAGTTACATGATAGTATTGCCATGTTAAGTTTTTAGTATTCGAATTTTGCGATGTGGATTTGTTTAAACTTTTATACATATGCTAGTACCTAAACTTGTATGCTCGCCAATAATTTTGTATTGAACTATACTTTAACACGTGTTGCAGGAATTTGATGATGAGACCTAAAAACTCCTTAATTTTTGTAATCATTTTTGTTTTGTCTTTTGTTTAATTGTTGTATTTTGCTTCGAAACCTTGTACTTGAATTCTTAGAAATGAAATGAAATTTACTTTATAAAATATTGTCACAATTAGTGTTATGACGACTCTTGCAATCTCGTTTTCATCCCGCTTTGATGTCCGCCATCGACTGGGGTGTGACAGATTGGTATCAGAGCTATGACTACAGGGAATTAGGAAAATTGCCATGATTTGACCTAGTGTTTAAGTGCCAAACTTGACCATTCTTGTTTAATGCTTAAAATACTTGAATGCTTCCACTTTGCTTCTGTCTAATCTTGTCTTTAATTATACATGTCTTTCCTAAGACTAACACAAATACATACATAAAGACATGGAGACACTCATACTACAAAAGAGACAATCTCACCAAAATATGGGTGAATCCCACACTTTGGTGATCACTCTCAATCGCGATTCATGATTTTCACGAAATTTTGCCATCAAGTTAGGAGTGAACTCCTCATCTTGATGGAAAAATTACGTTTCATACTCTAGTGGACCCTTACCAACGAGTAGGAATTTGCTCTTCGTTTGGTGAGTACCAACCACGTTTTGGGGAAAAAATTATCAAGTTAGGAGTGATGTCCACATCTTGATAACTAGTCCCACTCCTTGATTTTCAATCCCGCCAAAGTTTCGAATTTTCGATTGACTAGGGACATGTAGTAACTAGAATGACGAATACCGTTAATCGCTCCTTGGTGAGAGTATTTTACCTATAGGCCAAAGCATGTTTCCCTAACTCGAAAGAACGTTCGATTCACTTTGGAAAAGTCCTAGTTCGTTCCGATATACTTCAAGTTTTACTTGAATCTCTTTTATGTTATATCCATTTTTATGTGTTTTATACTTGATACCTTGTTCATTTCAAAAACCAAAGCCCGAATCGCACGTTATCCGCAATCTAAAACAATACTAATAATCGTGAACGAACTAAATCCACATTCTTTATAGTCTTTATACATGATTGTACCAAATGCATATGTGTTATACTTGCGCAAACTATGTGAAACTTATGTGATACGTGTTATACTTTTATGCTCATACATGCAAAACAAGCGTTATTTTATAAACACGTGATAACCAAACCTTGAATCATTCTTCATTTTGTAAAAAATTTCCCAAAAGTTCGCATGAATCATAAATATAATTGTTTTACCTAGGATGTTTTGACCATACTATCTACTTACATGAATCACATGCACGATAATCCCATCATGCCCTAAATATTTTCTTACCTGATTTTCTAAAGTCTTATAATATACTACCTACCAATCTAGTCGATTTAATGAATTTCTTGCCCACAAATATCATGCTCGCATCAATCCAAAAAAACACACTCACATTTTACTATTATACTAAAGACACTTTGTCCCCATACGTATAATTCTTATAGATGTCGCTTCGTTAACCTCGTTTAGTTGGTAAAACATTATCAACCAATAGCCGATCCAAACGAGAAACTTAAATAGCCAACCCATACAACCTCGAGACTTCAATTCACAACAATAGGTCCTAACTTAGAACTAGCTCTCCTACTGGTAGATTCATCAATGCCTTAGAACAAGGATGAAACTCTTACAACCCTCGCCTATATCCACAACCCAAGAAAGCTGGTACGAACCATACCTAGGAAGCTTTCCTACACCCATGATCGATATATCCAAACATCGTACCTATAGACCTCTAGTCGGAACCCGACACCCTAGCATCAAACTACCCTACAATCAACCTATCGCAACCATCCCTTCTAGTTAACAAAATTACATATAAATTGACCGAATTGCCCTTCTCGTTAACAGAAAAAATGGACGAATTTAACCTAGTGGACTAATATGGCAACGATGAAACCTTTTTGGACCCACATGTGAAAAAAGAAACATTTGAACTAAACTGATAAAATGACCCAAACCACATGGACTAAAATGGCATTTAACTCTTATTTTTAATTATGTACGTCATTAGTTATTTTATTTTTCATCTATATTTATAGGAGCTTAAAGCGGAAGAAGGCACGAGCTTGAGAGAATTGTATGCAAAAGAAATTTCAGATGCTAACGCAGGAAGGTCAACACATACGTTAGAGTTTCATGAATGCAAAACCAATAAGCGTAAAGTAGTTGATGTTTACGCTTACGACGGAGTCTCCAATATCAATTATAATACAACTAATAAGAAGTTGAAGACCTCGGAACACATGCAGAATGAAGAGTGAAATTTTACATATCGAGTTTTTTAGTGTTATTGGCGTCATAGGTTTGAATTTAGTATTTTTCCTTTTTTGAATAATTGGCGCTTGCTTTAATTTCAATATATTGTTATTTTCATCTTGCACAGCTTTATCAATTCCTAAGAAACTTAAGAACTATGTTTTATGTGAAATAGAGAAGTTTTTAAACAGAAATAATTCATCACTGCGTAGATTTGTAACAATGTCGTACCCGGTTACTGCGTCTTTAGATAACTTTCGCTGCCGTTTGATTAAAAAGGAGCTTGCATACGAGATAACGAATCTAGAAAATGTTTATGAAAGTCATTTGAATATGTTAACTGATGAACAACCTGACGTATTTGAAGAAATTATTCAAGCAGTTGACGGAAACAATGGAGGAATATTTTTCGTTTACGGTTATGGCAGTACTTGTAAAACATTTTTATGGAAAACATTGTCTGCGACAATCAGATCACAGGTGAAATCATATTAAACGTCGCATCCAGCAGAATTGCATCATTGTTGGATGGAGGAAGAAAGACTCACTATAGGTTTCCATACCTTTGAATCTTAATGAGGATTTGGTTTGTCATATTAAACCAGATGGTGATGTAGCTAAATTACTACACAAGACCAAACTGATTATATGGGACAAAGCGCCTATGATGCATAAACATGCATTTGAGGCGTTTGATAGAACGATGCATGACATTTTCAATATCGAAAATTCACGTAAATCTGATGTCATGTTTGGAGGTAAGGTTATCATTTTTGGTGGTGACTTTCGACAAATATTACCTGTTGTTCCAAATGGTGGACGACAAGAGATTGTGAATGCCTCATTATGTTAGTCGTATATGTGGAGAAAATGTAAGTTGCTAAGGTTAACTAGAACATGAGGTTAACCGTTGGAAGATCTACATCGGAAAATCAAGAGATAAATAATTTTGCAAATGGTTTTTGGATGTGGGTGAGGGAAATGTTGGTGGTTCGAGTGATGGAGAAGCAACAATCGAAATACCACCGGATCTTCTAATTAACAACATATCTGACCCAATTTCTAGCCTAATTGATTTTGTTTATCCGTCACTTTTACACAACTTCAATGATCGTAATTACTTTTGCGATAGGGTTATATTTGCGCCTAAGAATGAGGTTGTGCATGAGATTAATGACATATTGTTGTTGCTATTCCCAGGTGAAGAAAAAGAGTACCTTAGTTCTGACAGTCTTTGCCCGATTGAAGATGCAAATCCTACACAACAAAGAATATACTCACCAGATGTGCTCAACGGTCTTAAGTATCTGGCTTACCAAATCATAGGTTAGTGCTTAAAGTCGGTGTTCCAGTAATGCTATTACAAAATATTGACCAACAAAATGGTTTGTGTAACGGTACAAGGTTAAATGTTACACAACCGTACATCCGTGTAATTGAAGCGAAGATAATTTCTGGTGGAAATATTGGTACTCGCACATTCATACCTAGAATTAATTTAATTCCTTTGGATAGAAAGATTCCCTTCACGTTTCAAAGGAGGCAATTTTTCAGTAGCTGTATGCTTTGCAATGACGATCAACAAAAGCAAGGGCCTGTCGCTATCAAAAGTTGGTTTGTACCTAAGACAACCAGTTTTCACACATGGTCAATTGTGCGTAACTTTATCAAGGGTTAAAACACGAGATGAAGTCAAACTACTAATACTTGACAACGAAGGTAAACCGACAAATAAAACAACTAATGTTGTATATAAAGAGATCTTGAATGAGTTATGAATTTTTATGATATTCATATATTTCAGTTATTTGTTATATTCTTATCATTTCTGTTAATATTTAAATATATATATAATTAAAATATTTAAATCAACACTGTTAAAATATAATTTTTTTTTGTGTAGCCAACACCGAACTGGTTCTAATCTAAGGCACCACCCACAAACACTATTTAAGCTTTTAATATCATCCGCCAAATAAAACCCCCTTTACTAATTAATTCTATTTTATGAAATCGCCTCTTTCCCCTTGAACATCTTCGGGTCGGCGGGCGATCTTGTTCTCGACGCAGCGATGACAGGATCAACAATGGCGTCAGAGCTCCCGGTGGAACCACAATCGTTCAAGAAACTCAGTTTCAAATCGCTTAAACGCTCTCTGGATCTCTTCTCTCCTACTCACTCTCAATTCCCCCCTCCTGACGCCGAAAGGTTTTTTTCTAACCCTAGTTTTCCATTTCTCAATGCTCACGTATATTTGTTACTGTTTTAATATTTTTAATCATCTAATTCTTATTCGTTTGTTTCTCTACAGCAAGAAGATACGCATGAGCCATAAGGTTAGTTGTTCATCACCGTATTTCATTGTTTCCGCTCAATTTGATGTATAATAGGCCGAACTTTCAACTAACAGTTTATGAACCGTTGGGTGGAAAGTTTGTTTATGTTAATAACTTTTGTTCTATTAATTCGATGAACTAATACGAACAAAGGTTGCGTTTGTTCAATGGTAGCTTTCTGCAATATGTTCGTTTATAACGGTTCATGGTAATTTGTGTAGTTTAGTTCATTTTCGGTTATTAGAAACTTAGAATATTTGGAATATTATTAAGGATTGATTATGTATATGCTTATTATGTCTATACTTGGGCCTTTATTTTGGGATAGTTATGTTTATGATTATTATAAAAGTGCTTAACAAGGTGATTTTGTCTAATGTTTGGGATTAAGAATGTTGTTTTTTTCTTCAAAATGGTATATGTTCGTGAACAAGTTCAATTCTTAATGAACAAAACGAACAAGGGTTTTCATTTGATATGTGTTTGTAATCCGTTCATGAACAAGTTTAACGCTAAACGAACAAACATGAACAAGGCTTAGTTCCGTTTGGTTCGTTTACAATTCTAAATTATAGATTGTTCATGTTCAATAGAAAAGTTGTAGAAACCCATATCTCATTCAGTTTCCATTGAATGTATATAGATTTTGATTTTGGTAGTGTGTAGGTGTGGTATTAGGTATTAGGTATTAGGTTATGATTTTTTGTTTTGAAATTGTTTCCTGTGTTTGTGCTTAGTAATTTTTGGTTAATTTTATGTTTGTATTGATGATTATGAAGCTACATGTTGAGTACGGTGGAGTAAAGAGTGTTTCAAACCAGTCTGTCAAGAATTCTACACAGAATCATGTTGCACCTTCCACCTCAAATGCTCTTGTGCTATCAGGTAACTATAATCTTTTATCATTAAGTCTATAAGCTTGTTTTCATGTGTTGGACCGCGGTGTTCACAATGTCGAGTTTAGCTGGTTAAAAATTTTAAGGGGAACCATGGGCTGGTTGTTCATAGTATAACACACATACATAAAATGCATATTTCAAAAATAAAAATGGTTAAATGACTGGTTCAGTTACCAGTCATTTTTAATTTGCTTCAGTTTGGGGGGGTTCTGTCGGTTTTAACAGTTTATGAGCAAACTGTTATTGTGACCAAAATACGACTGTGGGAAACTGGAAATATTTCAAAAAATAGGCGTCATATTTCATTATTTTGACTTTTTAAAAAGAGTAAATTGCACAAAACATCTTTTATGTTTCCTCAAACTTGCAGGTTTCAGCCTTAATGTTTAAAAGTTGCTAAAAAACAGCCTTTAAGTTTATTTTTGTTGCGGGTTCAATCCTTTACAGCTAACCACGTTATTTTCTTCAGTTAAATTCCCTCACATGCATAACATGTGAGGGTATATTCGTCATTTTGGTTGATCTTCCACCCACGTCAATTATAAGAAAAAAGAATATTTAAGGTTTAACCTATTTTAAAAAAATTCTAACCGCAGGGACTAATGTGCAATAAAACCTAACTTTTAAAAACCAAGCACCCTCTTTTCCGGTCTTCTTCTCCGGCGACTTCGCCGGATTCCGGCGAACCCGAATTAAGATAGGAATCTTGTTAAGCTAGCCCACTAAGCTGTAAAGATTAACACAGATTTTGATCATGCCAATCAAACTCTTCAGGATTATCATCAGTTGGAAGAATCGGCGCCTTATTCGCATCAGACGGAAACGACAAACGACTCTTCAACCTTAGATACTTCTCACGGAACTCCGTCAAATCAGAGAACTTCATAACACCGTGTTCAGTAGTCGGATCCAGCAACTGGTGACGCTTAGGACGCCGCAAGTTAGACTTAAACACTATCAAACGGTAATCGTGCTCCTCTGTAGTCGCGTACGTTTTACCAAACTTTGTTTAAACTAGGTTAAAACTTAAATATTTTTTTTTAATTGAAGTGGGTGGAAGATCAACCAAAATGACGAATATACCCTCACATGTTATGCATGTGAGGGAACTTAACTGAAGAAAATAACGTGGTTAGCTGTAAAGGATTGAACGCGCAACAAAAATAAACTTAAAGGCTGTTTTTAGCAACTTTTAAACATTAAGGCTGGAACCTGCAAGTTTGAGGAAATATAAAGGATGTTTTGTGCAATTTACTCTTTTAAAAATATATGTAGGTTCTGCAAATTCTGAGAAGACTGGTAGTCAAAGTGATTTAGCCATTGTTCAACCAAAGAACTTGTAAGCGACCTTTTTTTCAATTGTTGCTACGGTTATCTTTTGTCTAGATCTTTAGTTGTTAACTGAACGGGTTATGATAATTTCCTATTTTGCAGAGGTGATGGCAATAAGGCCGGAAAAAGCACTGCCGTCGTTCCCGCTCGTGGTACTTCAGAAAGGTTGGAATATGACATATGCTTGTACTTTTTACATATACCGAGAAACTTGTTTTTTTTAATTTTAAACTAGTAATTTTACCCCGCACGTTGCTTCGGGAGTCTGGTTGGCTCGTCACGTTAGCAAGAAAACACTAAAATACGAAATACGAAAAGGAATAAAAGTAGATGGACTAAACATGTATATTATCATAGTTAAAGTAGAGGGACTAAATATGTATATAAACAAAGTTAACTGATAAAAAGAAAGCATTATTAAAATAGAGGGACTAAACATGTATATTAGCAAGTTTTAAAAGTAAAATATAAAAGACTTGGAAAAAAAGTGTAGGATGTCACATGGCAGCATGTGATTGGCTACCATGAATAGTGAGATGGAAAGGGTTGGTTTTTAATGTATACTTAATTAATTAATATCCATTTACGCATCTTATTTCATGGTTTAAAAGCATAAAGCTAAAATTCCAAGCTCTCTGGTTTATAGTCACTTTACTATGGTAATGAAGTCGATAACTGTTGGGTTAATCTTTCAATTACTATAAAGTTATGGGTTATAGTTAATTGGTTTATTTAATTTATTATTTAGCATAAGGATGCTGCAGGATTTGTTCTTGTTCGGTCACGGAATTCTTGTTATTGTTTTGATCCAGTAGACTTCGATATTACATTAATATGTATGGTTTGTTGATTTGTTTCTTGTAGGAATCTGCCAACTGCAGCCCTTATGGAAAGAATCCCGAGCAGATGGCCACGTCCTGTATGGCATGCTCCATGGAAGAATTACAGAGTAAGAATCTTGATCTTATTACTACTTTGATTTTTGTTTGTATCATACCAAATGAAATTTATATACATATTCGAGTGAATTGTTTGGTATAGGTTTTTGTGAACCTGATTACTCACCCTATGATAAGTTGATTTAATGTTTGTATTATAAATTAATGGTCTATTAGCACTTAAATTGAAGTTGTTAATGGTTTGGCTTCAGGAATCTGAATTTTGTTCTTTCTTTTTTTCATTTCTTTTTTGGTCTTGCTTATCTTGACTAAACTGAGCTATTATATCTGCAGGTCATTAGTGGCCATTTGGGATGGGTGAGATCCGTTGCATTTAGTCCAAATAACGAGTGGTTCTGTACGGGTTCTGCAGATCGGACGATTAAGGTATTCGTTTTGTTCAATAATGAGTGGTTCTATACAGGTTCTCCATATTTCTTGAAACTGACACAGACACTAAAGGATTTTGTTTATATAATTTTGACAGATTTGGGATACTGGATCAGGACGGTTAAGGTTGACACTAACAGGACATATAGAACAAGTTAGAGGTACGATTCTTAAACTAACGTATATTCCCGGTTACACATTTTGACCCGCTACCTGTGCCATTCATTTCGCTTCCTCAGATGATGCCATTGATTTTGTACACTTAGCATCTGAAACTAATATTGAATTTCTCCGTATTGCAGGTCTCGCTGTTAGCACCAGGCATACCTACATGTTCTCTGCTGGTGATGACAAACAAGTTAAATGCTGGGACCTAGAACAGAACAAGGTTTCAATCATTAACCACCAGTATAGTTTCATTTTCTTTTATTTTTCTGTGACACACTTTCTGAAATTTGTTATTGTTTTTGTTCTAAAAGGTTATTCGGTCATATCATGGCCATTTGAGTGGTGTTTATTGCTTGGCACTTCATCCCACTATTGATGTTCTTCTTACTGGCGGTCGTGATTCTGTTTGCCGGGTATGAAACTAATAATTTATAAAAAAGGTGCGAGTAAAATGCCATTTTTGTCCTTGAGGTTTGGCCAGCTTTGCGATATTCGTTCAAAGGTTTGTTGTTCGCATCTGGATTCAAAAGGTTTGAAATCTTGCCATTTTCATCCAACTTGTTAACTCCATCCATTTTTTCCGGTAAGGGTATTTTCGTTATTTCTGTTAACTTAAAGGGCAATTCGATCTTTTTCAGGGTGTTAAGTCTTTTTACATTAAATGAAAAAAAACCGAATTGCCCTGTAAGTTAACAAATAACACGGAAATACCCTTGACTTAACGGAAAAAAATGGATGGCGTTTACGAGTCGAATGAAATTAGCAAGATTTCAAACCTTTTGGATCCAGATGCGAAAAACAAACCTTTGGACGAAAGTGGCAAAACTGGTCAAACCTCATGGACGAACATGGCATTTTCTTCCAAAAGTGTAGTTTATAAAAAAAGCAATAATCTCTGAAATTAACATTTGGCAACCTTTTCAGGTGTGGGACATTCGCTGCAAGATGCAAATTCATGCTCTTTCAGGCCACGACAATACAGTTTGTTCAGTATTTACGCGACCTACTGTAAGCAACACAGGATTACAGTTAAACTATTTTTCTTTAATCATTAAAAAGCTTAATACGGTACACTTTCTTTCAGGATCCTCAAGTTGTAACCGGCTCCCATGACTCAACCATTAAGTTCTGGGATCTTAGATATGGTAATATATTTTCTATTCGTTTGTTAATACATGTATATATATTTGTGATCTGGATTTAACCCATTGTTACCCTTGCAGGTAAAACAATGGCAACTCTTACTCATCATAAGAAATCCGTACGTGCATTGGCCCAGCATCCTATCGAGTATGTAACTTTACTTTAAATTGTGTTTTCTCATATCATAATTTGAATACATGTACTTAAATTTTTTATTTTTTTATGTTGCAGGGATAGTTTCGCTTCAGCATCAGCCGACAATATAAAAAAGTTCAGCCTTCCTAGAGGAGAATTTTTGCACAACATGCTGTGAGTAAATAAACATGATCACTTTTGTCTCATCTGCTACCTTTTTCCTAATTATTAATTTTCTAATGTGTCTTATCTCATTTTTTATGTCTCAGTTCGCAACAGAAGACCATAATTAATGCAATGACGGTGAATCAAGAGGGTGTTTTGGCAACAGGAGGTGAGTGAATCATCGTACACTATGGTCTTTTGAGATTTGCTGAATTTATCTTTCATCTGATACTAATTGATTGTGATTGTTTCGATGAAAAGGTGACAACGGGAGTTTGTGGTTCTGGGACTGGAAAAGTGGTCATAGTTTCCAACAATCTCAAACGATTGTTCAACCTGGTACGCTCCCTTTAAAATTTTCACTTTACTCTATTTTTAATGCATACAACATTCTAAATGTTTTATTTATAGTTGAATTAATATTTTTTTTTGTCAAATCAACCTGATTGATACCAAGATATATATCTGTTACACGTATATTGGAAGAGTATCTGACTATATTTTTTGATGTTTTAGGGTCATTGGATAGTGAGGCTGGAATATACGCGCTCTCGTATGACATAACAGGCTCAAGGCTCGTTACATGTGAAGCAGACAAGACGATCAAAATGTGGAAAGAAGATGAAAACGCCACTCCTGAAACTCACCCGGTCAACTTCAAGCCCCCTAAAGACATTCGTAGGTTTTAAGCCGAGTTTTGAAGAAATTATATTGTGTTAATTGTATTGTAATTTTGAGAAATTGTTGATTTAGTGTTTTTGATATGATAATCGAGATATGGTGACACAAATGGGCCAGGTTATGTCTAAGAAATGTGGATATATGCAGGCTGTCATGCAAACATGCTTCCCCCAAAGGTTTAATAGCATGCCAGCTGCCAGCATCTACACTTGATTAACTCATGACATTGTGTTGTTGGTTGACTTGGTCAAACACAACTTTTTCTAAATGTCCACTTCAAAAGATTAACTTAAAATATATTTTTTTTCTTCTTTTAAAAAAACTACAACTGATTCCCCGTGTTGCGGGGATTAATTTTTTAATATGATTTGAGCGTACGGATTTATTTTGCAATTGTCTTTAAAGAGATCATAATGAGCAATTACATTTCCAACCCTTTCGATACTTCCAAAGTTTGGAAAATTAATTATAGTCGTATCTTATGGTGTGTTAACACGGTTGAACCTATATCTTATCGCAATTTTGTATTTATTAATAGTAGTTGCATGTCATGGACTATTTTAAACCGAACTTTTCAATCAATTATAAACTTCTTGTAAATATACACACGACACAAATACTAAACTCATATGACTTCATAAAGATTATTCTATTTATTATTCATTTTAATTTAATTTTCATTATAAAATAAGGATGTTACCTTACAAAATATAATTAATTAAGTTAAATAAGTATAGAAGTCATGGAAATTATAACAATATGAATTTAGTTTCTTCATGTAAAATATGTATCAATAATGGATGACATCACATTTAACATGGTTGAATAAAATTATGTTTGTGAGACACCTACATATCAATATAATTTCACTATAGCTAACAACTTCTTCAATTATATATATATATATATATATATATATATATAATGAATATATTTTTACAAGTTTTTTCATTGTCTTATGATGTGTTGTCCAAAAGATTTAGCTCCAAAACTCCAGATTATGAGAGATGTTAATCGAGCTCCCTTGATTGATTTAAGCTATTTATTATCTGAGTTGGTATAAAATCTGATTAAGACAAAATCAAACAAATAATGAGTTGGTTTTATAGTCTATTGACAAATATTTTTTGTTTGGTTTGGGTTATGCAGGAGCGTAAAGTTAATCAAATAAGAACTTGGTTTCACCAAATTGGCATTGGATAAATGATCCACCAGGCGTCTACTTCAATATATTTAAAGAAATAAAAATGTTGCCTATAACTACAAACACAACATACGGAATAGTGTCACTCAATCCTTATTGGTCTAATAAATTTACAATTTTATCCTCGTTTTAAAATTACGATTTTGCTATCAGTTTAAGATTACGTTTTTATTCATGGTTCAAAATAAAATTATGCTTTTGCCCCAGCTAAATATTACAATTTTGCTTCGGTTCAAAATTACAATTTTACCCCGTTCAAATTTACAGTTTTGCCATTTAGCTTTGTTTTTTTTCCTCCCAGCCAAATTACGATTTTGCCCTCAATTTAAATTTATATTTTTTCCATTGCTTTTGTTTGTTTTCCCAATCACATTGCGATTTTGCCCATAGTGTAAATTTACAGTAATGCCATTGTTTTAGTTTTTTTTTTGACAAAACTGTGATAGTGTTTTATTTTAATTGGTTGACTTGGTGTAATTTTTATTCGTGTCAGGCAGCTGTTTGGCACACGCTCATATGTCCTGAAAATTACAATTTTGTCCCCATTTAAAATTATAGTTTTTCCATCGTTTTTGTTTTTAGCAAAAGTATGATAGTGTTTTATTTTAATTGGTTGACTTAATGTAATTTTTTTAAGATCGTGTTATGAGTAGTATGTACATGTAAGCGAAACACAAACGTATATGTTATGAGAGAAAAATATTCGGGTTAGTGTCCCACAACGTAGACGGGGCAAAATCTAGTTGATATACAAAACACTATGCTTTCTATCTCCATAAAAAGAGAATTTGGTTATATTATTTTTGTTACCATATTGGTTTTCTCCACCTTACATTCCTAATTCATCATCCTCAGACCATACCAGTAACGTTTGTGCTATCAGTTAAATTTTACTAGGTAATAAGTATGTTTATTTTTATTTATTTTATAATATTGGAGATGGAATCTAAGATAAAAAGGAGTCGGGTATCTAAAAAGAGAATCCCCATTTCACAATTTCATGAAATGAGTTGTTGCCTTGTTCTTGTTCCAAAAAGCAACTTACTAAATCAAAAAACTCGGGTACAAATGTGTAATTATTTGACGATTAACCAAAATTTCAGCCTAAAATTTTAGACCCAAATTCATTCTTTAGGCTCAAACTTTGCCGCTCCCGAAATTTAAGCGCAAGGTCATTATCTAGTTAACTGAACCAATCCCAATAACCGATTAAACAAAACCAAATGGTTTTCAAAGTCTCATAACCAATTATTTCGAATTAGTTCGGTTAGGGCTCAAAACCGAAACCAAAGGGTTTGTTTTAATAACTTCGGGAGAACCTTTGGGTTGTTGTGGGGAGGGGAGAGAAGTGTTACCGACCCATATTTAACCCATTAGTGTATAAAATTTTTACTTTCCAACTCTCTCTCTAAAAATACACCAAGTCTCTTGTAACCGAATTTTCCAATCACCTCTACTTCAAGATTAGGGTTTTGCATTCTATAATGATGCTCTGATTATTAATATATTTGAATATAATTATTATATTTATTTATATCATACTGAAAATATAAAGTATATTAAAATAAATAATCTTGTTATGAAAAGTTATAAGAATAAACGTAAGAAGCAGTAACTCCAAATAGTATGACAGCATGAGTTAGACCATCAACCAAAAATAGTCACTGACATAATGTGTATACAGTGTAGTAGTGTGTGTTTGAATATGAAGGAGCTGTGTTACATTTAAATTTAATGGTTAAAAAACAATGGGGGCACATTTAATTTAATAAATAAGAAAACACAAATACTATTTGCCATTCTGTACGTCGTGTCAAGAATCATAATTATGAAATTTAACTCTCAAAATCATTTATTGAAAATATTCTCTTCACCTCTTTTGTATGAAAGTATTAACTGCAACCATCATAAATCTCTCCAACCAATTTGAGAAAGAAAAAAACACGGTTTTAAAATATTTAGTTATTTTTATTTTGGCATCCTTCAATACATGCCGAGGGTGTTACTTTCAAAACCCATTTACGATATTACGTATTAGATTACACGTCCACATTATACGGTGTGGACGGGCCTAAAAATGGAGCGTTATTCGACACGTGAATGACACGTAAGCACGCATCAGAAAAGTGGCGTGATACCAAACAATGCGTGATGGGATGGGGCATGGTGGCATACATGACATACACTTTTTATAATTATTTTAAATTAAAAAACAAAGAGAATCAATAAAAAAACCCACCACCCAATAAGAAGCCTTCACATTATACATCACCCATCCTCTACGCCGGTAGAAAATAGGACGTCCTTCCCTCCACGCCAGCCAAAACGCCAACAATGGGGTGGTGTAGTGACGTGGTTGAGGCCTCCACGCCAGAAACCATGCCCCACACCATATGGTTTTGACATAAACTGTAAAAATACATAGATATATGTATACGTATACAATACTTCAATGAAAAAGGTAAATATGAAAGACAAGGGTTTAATTTTCCCTACACACTTTGTCTTTGATTCTATTTCCTCACTCCTTGTATTTTATAAAAGTGTATAAAAATGTCCGTATATTTCATCTATGCAAACACACTCTAAAGAAAACAATTCCTTAAAGAAAATAATAATAAGAACCACATTCAGAAAGTTGAATAATGCCAACAAAAAAAATCCAGGGTTTCGATACAAGTCTTTTCAAAGCTAGGGATAAAACTAATTGTTTACACATTTTCCTAATCGGATGAGAATAAATAGAAAAGATAACAAATTCAACAATTACACAGTTTTCTAATCGAACAAGAACAAATCGATACAAATCAGTTTCATGAAATAATTGTTGATATACAAAGATAATTACAGGTAGACGGACAACAAGCTGCACCGCTACCCCCTTCTGAATAGTAAACTCTATCCTGCTAAACATAAAATTCTGCCCCTTAACATGCGCGGTGCTACCACTTGCTGAACCCGTTTGAGAAACCGCACCGCTTCAGGGGCGAGAGCGCCAAAGGTATCGAAAGCGGACGAGACGAACACATGTTGATTCTCGATACAAGCTTTTTCGTTCTTAGCTACTTTGCCGGCCTCCGCTTTGGTTATTGCCTGGCCCGCCACAAACCCGTGGTCCCTTAATCCAACGAGGGGAGACACACATGTCAAATCGACGCACGTGTGTTTCCCTCCTTCCCATCCAAAATAAGAATGTCAACGGGCCGTATGGGAGATCTCCCTTTTAATGGATCGCTCAAGAAGTTCACCGGGGCTTCCTTTTTTGCCGAGATCCCTGCCCGCTTAAGGACATCATGAAACACATCTCGAACTAAATCATGTCGATATTTAAAACCCGGTAATTCTTTGCAATGGACCGCATGCTCCCCAAAAGAATCCAAACAAGCTTTCCGACATACGGACACGGGTCATCAACCGAGAAAAGGGGTACCATCAGCCGGTACTTGAAAATAGCCCGGTATGCCACAACCAACATACATTACCCTAAACCTTCAATGGGAATAATAGACAGGAAATCCTGAGCAAGTGAGGCTCGCAAACACTCAAACACGTCTCGCTGCCGCAGGAACAGGGCAAACTTCTCTTCGACTGTCTTGACGATTTCACCGTATAAGGCATTCGCCAGATTTTCTAGCCTTTAAGGGGGCGGTGTCTTTAATGTAGAAACCTCCAAGATCAAGATCGGGAAGAGAACTATGCAGAGTGTACAACGCACCCCTGTCAGAGTCCAATAACCCACCACCACATTTACGAAGGATATGGTCTTGAAGAACCTACGATTGGGCCCTTGAAGTCACAAAAGCGTAGGAAGAGGCATCCTCAGCTGAGCAAATTCCAAGACCTCCAAAACGAGTTGGAGGGAAGCAAACCTCCATTGGCGATCTCCGAAAAAGGCACCCCCACAAACAACAATGTCTCAATCATATTCCGAAGCCCCTTATAAAAAACAGAGACGACTCTCCCGACATAAGAAGGCTGATACATTCTGAGCCCAAACAGCAGTTTAGCAACCCCCATACACGAACGAAGCAGGAGGATTTCGCTCTAAGGGTCCCGAAGACGTTTGAGGCATCCCATCAGCTCAACCGCACATTTGGCTCTTTTAAGGGCCAAACCACAAATAAACTCCATATCTCTACTGACAGCACCACCCAAAAGTTTTACACCATGTACCGCGTACCAATCTCCCGTGGAAATAAATCCTCTTGAGTCTTCACCCCGTCACATGTAGGCCAAAAAACTTCAATTTTTTTTATGTTCAAAAGGAGGCCCAAAGAGGGGCCCTTCACTATGATGATGTCTAAAGCCTTGGCAACCTAAGTAGCATCTACAATAAGGCTCCCATCATCCAGGTACCAGGCGTGAAAAAGAAGCTTGCAACGATCTCTGATTCGGAGGACAAGGGGGTATAAAACATGGGTAAAAAGGAGAGACCCTAAGGGATCCCCCTGCTGAACCCCCGTGGAAGACCAAATATTACCATTCTCCACATAAAGCCTAGCTGGTTGCTCCTATAAAATCAACCAAAGCAGAGATGGATGGAGACATTTTCCTTACCTCATTTAAAAGAGCAGTTCTATCCACAAGGTTAAAGGAATTCGAGAAATCGACGGTAAGTATAGCCAATGATCCGTCTCGGTGGTGCGCATTTAAGAACCTGTTCGCACTATGAAGAACCGCCTCAGCCCGTTTGGAACCCCGACCCTAAACTGAAAGTCACCAAGATATTGGGCCATATCCTTCCCCACCCCCTACATCGCTACCTTGGAGACCACTCTCTTCCAGATTGAGCCCACTGCAAAAAGCCTAATCCCATTATCGGGTTTGAGAAGGGGCGTAAGGGGAGCAGATGCAACAAACTCCACCAAACTCCTCGGACATCCCCCCCCCCCCCCCCCGTAAACATAAGTTAACCACAGCTAAAATCGCCCTGAGCACACTAAATGCAATCACGGACCCTTCCCCACATAGGGCATCCAAAGGTATTGAGCCCTCAAACCATCTCTCCCACATGGCGTCCCTTTAGGGAAGGATTTGATACACCCTAGCACACTGTCGGTCTCCGCTACAAGGTGAGGCTCTGACGGTAAGAAAGCGGGCATGGTAGAGGGTGGCATGCACGGGTGTTTATCCACAAGAGCCTTCATAGTTTTCTTATCAAGTGGTGCAACCCCAGAAGAACAAAGGACCTTAACCGTAGCGGTAAAATGACCATCGACAACCTTACTTAAACATTGCTTGACATTAGAACTCGCATACTCACTGTTTTTATCAGACATTTTCTTAAAACTCTCCGGACCCTCCTTCACAGGTTGAGCAAACAAAGACTGAATGAGAATGCCAAACCCCTCACGGCCAACCCATTAGGCCAACACCCGTTGTATACTGAGACATTGACCATTTTTCCTGTTTCCCGATCTCTTATCCTGGCGGCTGACCGACGTAAATACACGCAAGGTACACTGAGGTAATAGAAGAAGTCGAATCCATGCATCAACCGAAACAAGCATAACCACCACATTATCCAAAGCTGTGGCTAAGGATTGGGCAAACGCCATGCAATAACTAAACGGGATGCTCTTGACTGTTTTAACAGGAAGAGAGAAAACTCGATCAAGGAGAGCAACATCAACA
Organism: Scalesia atractyloides; assembly: GCA_947069175.1. Taxonomy (NCBI): domain Eukaryota; kingdom Viridiplantae; phylum Streptophyta; class Magnoliopsida; order Asterales; family Asteraceae; genus Scalesia; species Scalesia atractyloides. Next base: position 13,152,903 of record CAMTDV010000007.1, on the reverse strand, counting down.
CATACCTTTCCAGATGGGGTAACCTCCGTTGCGACACATGGTTTAGGGACTCCCACAATAAAACCCATATCACCCACTTCCGTTGGCACAAACCGAACAACCCAATATTCATAGTGACACCCCCGCCGGAAAGAATGAAGGGACATGCACTCCCAACATAACCATTGTTTAGACAACCTAAGGGTTTCATAAACAGAGGTAAAAAGATTGGGGTTTTCAGCAATGGCACACCTCAAAATATACCTTCTATCATCCAAACCAAAATGGTGACGTTTAATATGAGTCATAAGCCTTGGGGTCCCCTTAGACCTTGCAACCCCATCGGGGCAACAATGGAACCCCTTGAAGGGGCAAGGCCAAAAACCATTCGACATGGTCTAAAAACGAAATGAAAACTTCAGCAAGACACTTAGGCAACGTCTCAACCCCAAAACAAGAAGGAAAAACGAAACTAGAGCTAACACCCGGCAGTTCAAAGGCTTTTTGAACCCAAGCTCATTGAAAAGTTACTCCGAACATTTCATCGAACACCTTGTGGGCGCAAACCCCACAAGGAAACAAACACCCTACCTCTCTGACCCATCACCATTGCCACCTTTGAGACCCTGTGCGAACAAAAAAATACAGGCCCTTAAATATAAATTTTTAAAACGAATATATATAAAAAGTAAATATATGAAAATGAATTAATGTCATTTTAATCAACATCAATCATTTAATTTAACTTGATAAAATTAAGCAATTAATGTCATTTACATTTAATAAATAGACAAGAAACAAAAAGAAAGAAATTGAGGATGCCGGGATTAGAACCTGTGTCTTCTTATTATTAAAGTGACTTTCAAACCATCAAACCAAGTGTTTCAGGATTAGGGATGTCAATGCGTCGGGTATTGGTAATCCTATACCATACCCGGTTATAAAATCATGTCCCATACCCGACCCAATACCCGTCGGGTATCAGTTATACCCATTAGTTTGTTAAAAGATATACGTTGGGATTTCTAAATATATTTTTTACTATTATAATTATTATATTATTTTATTTATACAACAGATATAATAAATTAAAAATGTACATTACATACACATAAGTTTTTTTCAGAAATTAATAATAACTTTATAATACTTATACATGTACATGTGTATACTTCACAACATACAAAATATAAATACTATTACCAAATCTATATACTAAAAGAAAATTTATATTTTCACATTATGAACATAGGGTATATAGTTTAGGTAAACGGGTATGTGGTTTCGGGTAATCGGGTCTGGTATCACCTAATCCCATACCCGACTCATATGCGCAAAATTTTTAAAACCAATCCCATACCCAGCCCAATACCCATCGGGTATCCCCGTCCCATTTGTGTCGGGTTTCGAGTATACCCCTCGGGCTCGGGTATATTTGTCATCCCTATTCAGGATGGTATTTTTCTGATTCATTACTTATATATTCTTACTTTATAGTGTAAAACTAATAAAAAACAAAAAAAAAAAGTTCGGCCCCTGATGGGTTTGGCCCCTGAGCCATCGCCCATCCCGCACACCCTTACCCTTTGGCCCGCCCTGTGTTAGTGTATTCTTTGATGAAGACACCACAATATGTAAACAACTAGTAAGCTAAACATTCATCGAGTATCCTTACTCGTGTATACTACCGTGATTACATACTCGGTTTTATGTATAATTTACTACTGTGCTCGAGCGCCGGGTTTTACAATTTCGCAACATGTACAAATTTGATCAAGTACGAAATACACTCATGTGTTTCAAATGCTTCAGCAAACTTACAACACATATTAAATATATTTAATTTAAACCCATGCCAAAACATTTCAAAATTTATGAAATGGTTAAATGTATTCACCTTTGATAATTCGTGGTTAGAAAAAGTTTAGAACTTCTACACCTCATGGATTGTTGCACAACATTATGATCGCGTACAAGTAAATATCTTAGTCTCTTGCTTTCTAGTTTTATTATTTTCTTTTCTCTCAAGTGATTCCTTTCTCAATTTCTTTTTATCTCCTATAAGGAATATCAAATAGAAAGTTAATTACTAATACTGCTTACGGTATATTTAATTGTATTTACATCTAGTTAATAATAATAATAACTAGCGATTTTCTCTGTGCTTCGTGGTGAGAATTCGGTCGGTATCTGTTTGATTCGTTATAATACTAACCGAAAAAACTTTACATCTATTGAAAACAATAAAAACATTTTGAAAACCTTACGCCGATCGAAAACAATAAAAACTAATATCGATACCAGTACCGAGTTGTTCTTTGTGTTCTATGTTTATTTTCTTCACTGCCATATAAACTTTATTGAAAACGGCTATTGTGCCATTATCGGTGCAGGTATTTTTTCTTTTTTCTTTCGGTAAACTAAGATCATATTGCTACTATAACGTACCGAACCAAACATCGTTACCGGTGTGTATTAATTTTTATAGTTTCTTGTTTGATAACAAATATCATATCGCTACCGTAGTGAACCAAATGAACTACATCGGTTCCGTACTGGTATTTATTTTTATTGTTTTTTATAATCTAACATCGTGTCGCTAGCGTATCGTACCAAACAACATTAATAACGATACTTGTATTCTCTTTTATGATTTCCGGCTTTAAAAATTGTTCATTTATATAACTTTGTATGTGAGGATAAATGGATATCAGTACCAATACTGTGACAATTTGAACCGGTCGATACCGTTCGAACAACACAAGTGTCGGTCCCAAGTGTTCGTTTTCATCGTTTTCTGTTGATAAAAAACATGTATTGATTTCCATACTGAATGTATGAATCGTACTGAACAAATACTGATACCGATCAAATACTTGTGGTACCGTACCATCTAATACGTGGACAAATAACATAGAATGCTAAAAAAAATATAAATACATTTTTAGATTTAAAAAAATTAACGAACATAAGTTATTACTAAAAAAAGTTATGTTGAATATTAAATAAAATACTACTTACTAATAAAAAGTTGAAAAAATACCTAAGAATTATCGATTAATATTTATATCTAAAAATCAAATAATTAATAAATAAAATATTATTAAAAATAAAAATAAAAATAAATACGTACAAAATTTGAGTTACTCTTCTTAATAACTTTGTATTCATAGTAATAGTAATAGTAATAATAAATATATACGGGTAAGTATTTTACTTATCAATACCGATGAATCGCTTACACAAGACTCGTATTTACCACTCGTTTATTCTTATAATCTGGTTCGTCACAATTATACCGCTACCGCTTCAGTTTGAATACGGACCTTCGTCAACAATTAAATCGATTTGATTTTCCATCGTAGATATCTCGCTTAATCTCTTTATGTTTTCAACTAGTTTTATGCCCCGTTTGGGTTGCGGGACGGTAAGCGGAATATTTCCCAGTTTAGTAACATGCATGTAGGGAAACCGTTCACAAAACAAACTAACATAATAATTTTATTAATCAAATTCTGAATACATTACATAACCAAAACTGAAATAGACAGAATGAAACTAAACAACAATATTAAAAGAAAATACAATACAAAGAAACAAAGAAATACAACCGAAGGTGACTGAGGCACGTGAAGATCACGTTTCCCTTAAAACAGATTTCAGGTCACCCATGTGAACCCGTCTGTTTCCCAGGGTACAACAGCCTAAGCAGATTGTACTACCAGGATTAGCCTAGCACCTAAAAAGATACCTGAAACAAAAGTGTGCAGAGTATCGAAATTTGGGAATTCGTTGGAGGTGTGAGATGTATGAACCATGCGATTTTTCAGTGTTGTATCTTTCCTAAACAAAGCACCAGGCTTTGTATAATCTGTTTTGGAATCCCACATGCCACAATTGAATACAATATTCAAAAAAATTAAGTCTCAATTGAATTCTGAGAACTTAATTCACTTGACCTGTAGGAATGCAAACAGTCACTAGACCACTGGCTCAAGTCACATCTAAAAAATAGTAAAAGCCACATTGCGCCCATCGCCCTCGTCCTGGTCCTGGTCCCGTGCCCGTGCCCGTTTCCGGGACCGGGCGCGTGTCGGGTGCTTCGCACCCTCCTGGCTGCCACCGGGTCTGACTTGTTGTAACACCCTGTAAAATCGTGTCCAATAGTATAGTGACACGTGTTTTATTTTAAATATAGTCTATTAAAGACCAATAAGGACTAAAGACATCAACATGCTCAAACTGAGCCTCTGAGTGACGGTCCGATGTCAACATGCATAAATAACAGCCTCTTAGTGACTGATATGCCAGCATGCTTGAATCATTAGCCTCTGAGTGACTGATATGTCAACATGCTAAAAACTTGGCCTCTGAGTGACTGATACGTCAACATGCCTAGCCTCTGAGTGACATCGGAATCAACATGCTTATAATAAGCCTCTGAGTGAACCTTTACGAAGTCCTAACTCTCATACATGCCACTTGTTGGACGAGAGGGTTCATATTTGTAAATATGTGAAAGTTGGATGATGGAGGGACTAAAAGTGTCAACATGTTTTATACCTCTGAGTGACCTTTTAACTAACCGAGAGCTCAACAATGTCCGGGCATAATCCCGGGTATGCCAAGTATTGGCTACGGAGGGCTAAAAGTGCCAAAAAGGTGTTTTAGAAGGTTTATAGAAGCTTTATAAAGTTAAGGGGTTAAAAGTGTCAAAGATTGAAACTGACCTTAGGGCGGTCGCGGGCCGCGAGAGACCAGCGTTGGGTCTCTCGCGGGGCGCGAGATGGGCTCTGCAGTAGAAAGTTTTTCTTGGCTGCCACACAAAGCTCCAAAAACCATTTACTCGAAACTATGGCTTCCCAAACTGCTATGCCACGTTTTGGGACACTTGTAAGCTTCCTCTTACACCCCTAAACACCTGGCATCACCTCCTTTGAGTTCTCCAACTATAAATAGGTGCTTAAATTCAACATTTCAACTTGCACCTTTCTCATTTATTCACTCTTCTCCCTCCTCTGGAAGTTCCTAACTGAAAGGAGCATCCAACATAGTTATTTTGCACCCTAGGAATCACTGGTAAGTGTTCCTTCCTTGTGCATTTTCGTTTATAGGCTTTTATAGCCAAAAGTCAAGCGTTTTACAGAAAATGCTTTGACTTTCGGTTAAGGCCATTATGGTCCAGCCATTGTTCAAAATGAACATGGCTAAGTGATCGTAATAAGGTAGGTGTTAATCCCTATAAAGGGCACCTCCTGAAGATCACGTTTGCTAGACCAATTGACGGGTCAAAGTTACGGTATTAAAAAGTCAAACATGCCATTTTTCAGAAAATCATAAATTGATCTTATATATGTTATGAAACCTGTTTTGACACTTAAACAAGTTGGTAATAATTATTAGAACATGTGAGAACATGTTCGGCTCGTCAATGTCAGTTCTAGGGTCGGTTCGCAACCGAAAGTCGCGAAGTTTGACTTCTACTTTGACTTTTGATTCTGACCCGATTTAGATTAGTTACCTACTGATCTAAAGTTGCATTATGATCGTAATATAATTTAGCATAACCCTCTGAGGTTATATTACATGATCATAATCAGAATCCAAGTTTATGCGCAAGTTCCATAGTTATGCCATTTTTGACCAAAATGTCCTTTTCGCATAAATCAAGGTTTTAATGATAATGAACTTGAAAATGAGTTCCCTACTGATGTAATATAATAAGTAGGATTATTTTGGATGTTAAACCAAGTTATAAACTGAGTTTTCAAACGGGTCCTTAAACTAGTCGATAAATGACGAATTTAGCCCTTGTGGCTTATAAGATGGTTTCAATCAAATATTTTCAAGATAAATCATTTACCTACTGATATTTTATATTAAATAACATATCTAAAACATTTTAATCTAACCTTAACATTAGGTTTTGTAAACATCGCATAAAGACGTCATTTTACGACATAAGCGCCGTTTCGGCGCATAGTATGGTTTTAAACCATATTAATTGACTAAGACTTGTTACCTACTGATTCTAAAACTTATTTTAAATATTTTTGCAGTAGGTACATGTTATAAACTCAAAATCCCAAATAATTTATAAACTATGTGTAAAATGACCAAAATGCCCCTTTGGTGCATAGTTTGGTCATAAAAGATAAAATACACATTTAAATTATATCCTACTGATATCATATCATAAATAAATCATTTTTCCAGAATACTCATGATTATAAACTTAAATTATATTCAAGTTCCTTTTATATGGTATGAAATTAACAAAATGCCCTTATGAGGCATAGTTTCAATTTAAAACCATAGTGGGCATAAAATTTGATATCCTACTGATATTACAACTTATTTAAAATATAATGGCATGTAGAACTTGTCCATTACTTATCCGGTTACCCGATATCGCTGATGTGCGTACGGTTAAGTATATGTAACTAGTTTACAGAAATTAACCGAAAAGGGTTTAACCATGTCATTTAAGTCTCAAAATCCAGAATGTTTATAGTTTACCCATATTATACAAGTCAAGGTACTTGTTGGGATTAAACTACATTCTATCCAATCATCATTTAATCTAGCGTTATACGTAATTGATCGAGTACGCTAGTCGGTCTAAGTCTATGACTTAAATAAGACCGTTAGTATTTAATTGGTTAGTTTATGCCATAATCCAGACTAGAGACTTGCCGGTAAATGCTATCTGCACTTAGTACTTTTGTGTAGGGCTGAGTTATTAAAATTAAAAGAAGACTAGCTCAGGTAAATACCTTCGACTTATTTTCCCTATACGGGCTTGGGTTACGGTAAATTATTACCGCTTGGTCGGAAATGGGATCAATCGAATGCCGGATTGTGGCTAGTAGATCCGCATATTCTGTTTTAATCAGTTTTGTTTGATAAATTAAACATCGGGGGTTAACTACCGTGTCCTAGATATCCTCGGCTCATTACAATAGAAATGGCCACGACCTTAGCGCGGGTGTAGGCATACACCCGATAGACGCTCAATAATGCATTCCCACAAGGTTGGGAGGAATTGACTCCTTCGTGAGTCCAAAGTGGTGTGTACGTTAATCATGTCTCGATCTCCGTACCGGGCCCTGTATGTATGGACAAACATGTAAATCTATTAACAAGGTTGGACGGTCAATTAACCCAAGTTATAAAAAGATTTTGTGCTGATACGCACTTAAAACATTTTTGAAATGTTTTCAGAATGAGTCAGTTGGGTGTATTTACTAACGAAAGCTAACGTATTTTCAAAAGACTAAACTGCAGGTACAATATGAAAATAGGCTGGAAGTGCTCGGCAGTGATAGATGATCTTGCAAATCCTAGATCTGCTTAAAGTCTGTTTTATATTCTTTCCATGTACAATTTATGATCCGCCTGTGGATCTTCTATTACGAGCCTGTATATTATTTTGTATTTTCGAACATTTGGTTTGTAATAGTAATTTTACTCCAAGACTTCCGTTGTGGCGTGTTTAATTGACTATGATGTTATCAACTGACGTCACGATACTTCCCACCCGGGCCCACCGGTGTATGGATTTGGGTTGGAAATCCGGGGTGTGACAAAACATCATAGTCAATTAAACACAGCACAGCGGAAGTCTTGGAGTAAAATTACTATTACAAACCAAAATGTTCGAAATAAAATAATATATAGGCTCGTAATAGAAGATCCACAGGCGGATTATAAAATATACAAAGAAAGAATATAAAACAGACTTTAGGGCAGATCTAAGGATTTGCAAGATCCTCTTAATCACTACCGAGCATCTTCCGGCCTATTTCGTATTATACCTGCAATTTAGTCTTTGGACGATACGTCAACTTCGCTGGTAAATACACCCAACTGACTCATTTTGAAACATTTTTAAATGATTTTAAGTGCACAGGGCACAAAATCTTTTATAACTTGGGAAAGTTACTTTGTAACCTTGTTAACAGATTCACATGTTTGTCCATACATACAGACCCAGTACAGAGACCGAGACATGATTAAATACACACCACTTAGAACTCACAGAGGAGTTATCCCCAACGTCTTGGGTAATTTGCATTTGAGCGTCTGTCAGGTGTATGCCTACACCCCGCGCTAAGGTCGTGGCCATTAACTAATCTAATGAGCTGAGGATATCCAGGACACGGTAATTTAACCCCCGATGTTTAATTTATCAAACAAAACTGACTAAAACATAATATGCGGATTTACTAGCCACAATCCGGCATTCGATTGATCCCATTTCTGACCAAACGGTAATAGTTTACCGTATCCCAAGCTCGTATAGGAAAAATAAGTCGAGAGTATTTACCTGAGCTAGTCTTCTTTTAAATTTAAATAACTTAGCCGTATACAAAAGTACTGTCACACCCTCAATTTCCACTTGCGGAGTTTTATCGCGAGGCGTGTGATCAAACCAGAATCTGAGACACTAGTAATATCGAACGACTCTATATGATTTATTTAAACGTTTTCCAAAAACATTTGTTTAACCATTCATAGTTATTTTCAAATTGTCTTAGTTTCAAAGTTTAGCGGAAGCATTAGTTTCAAAGTTCAGCGGAAGCATTAGAGTAAAGTAAAGTAACGGGCGCCAACATAAATGCCAAAACCAAAATCCCAAACAATATTCGTAAATAAGACTCGATAAAAATGTCTTGATCAAATGCAAGTGAGTGCACCTAGCGCTCCTAGCGTCCTGAGAAACATGTAAAGAAACAAGTGTCAACATTAAAGAAGAGTGAGTTCACAGGTTTTTATAAGTCACAAGTTCGGTTAAATGTTTGCTTTCCCCGTTATCCCTAACCCGGGATAACGATATAGTTCCATTATTCCTAACCCGGAATAATAAGTTGGTTCGTAATTAAGTTCAATGTTAACATGTAGGTAGCGAGCCTAAAGTTACGTCACATAAGAGTTCGCGATCGAAGCTGACTGTTGTTGCCTCAGTGTTGCCAGGTCTATCACTAACCATGGCGAAAGTTAGGCCAAATTAATCACCCGTTGACCATTCTCGGTCGGCTAGCGCGACTAGCTCGGGTGGGGCTTGTCGGGCCCAGTAGTACTACTTATAATTTCCCCGCTATCTAACCCAATACTAATGATCCGAGAGTTTGTTGAGGACTTCCGTGATATAGCTACTTAGTGACCATAAAGTACATTAACATTAACTTAGTTACCGAGTAGTTTAACGACGTTAATTTCGCATAACGTAAAAGATAGAGTTATAGAGTGTATACATGTTTCTCCCCCTGTTGTTTAAAACCGGATAAAATAGGGGCCGTGAACTCACCTTTAATTGCTCGGTTAGAGTAACACAAAAGTAGCAAATGATGGGACCGCTAATCGCGTCCTAACATGTCAACCGATTTAAAGTTAGTGTGTGAAACACAATGATACAAAACCCTACGCATAACTAACACCAGTGCGGCACACGTAATAACCTATTAGAAAACACAATCATGCATGCAAAGTATCATCATACCAAATTAATGATCAACCCAACTTGTCATAAACACAGATTAACTCATACAACACTTTGGTACACACAAACACAAGTTATCATGTTTCTGCTTGTACGCTCATAACTGGGCTGTTTTTGAGGATTTTTATAAAATAGTTCCAACATTCCAAAAATTTCAATTTTTTTACAGGAGGTGTCAACTAAACTGTAAAATTTTATGTAAACTTTTCAAGTCCTAACCCCTTACCAATTATTTATAAACATTTATATACTAGGCTGCAGTCAGATTCGTCGCTTTCTGACTGCAGTCCACGGGAAAAATTATTTAAAAATCATCGTTCATCCAATTAACAAAATTCCAGTGGGAGTTTTCCAGAAATTTCCGTCTCCAGTTACTTTACAAATTTCGTGACCCAACCCCCTACAGACTATGAGATCCGACTCGATAAACAACTAGCAAATTTTGCAGAATTTACGCAGCTTCAGCTGCTGCACCAAATGACCACTTAAAAATAGCAAACGACCTCAGAAAAATATGAATCTGGCGCCATTAGAAGCGTTTTTCAAAAATACACATTTTAGGCTTTAGAAAATCCACTTTTCGATAAATAATGGTCAGGTTACAGCCAATTGAAGTTGGCTGTAAATGTCAATTTATAAGATCAATTTATGATTTTTCTTAAAAATGGCATGTTTGACTTTTTAATAACTTAACTTTGACCCGTCAATTGGTCTAGCAAACGTGATCTTCAGGAGGTGCCCTTTATAGGGACTAACACCTAACTTATTACAATCACTTAGCCATGTTCATTTCGAACAAGGGCTGGACCATAATGGTCTTAACCGAAAGTCAAACGTTTTCCGAAAACGCTCGACTTTTGGCTATAAAAGCCTATAAACGAAAATGCACAATGAAGGAACACTTACCTGTGATTCCTATGGTGCAAAAGAACTATGTTGGATGCTCCTTTTAGCTAGGAACTTCCAGAGGAGGGAGAAGAGTATGAATAAGAAAGGTGCAAGTTCAAATGGTGAACTTGATCACCTCTTTATAGTTGGAGAACTCAAAGGAGATGATGCCAGGTGTTTACGGGTGCAAGAGGGAGCTTACGAGTGTCCCAAAACGTGGCATAGCTGATTACTAGTCCATAGTTTCGATCAAATGGTTTTTTGGAGTTTTGTTTGCAGACCAAGCAAAACTTTCTACAACAGAGGGCTTCTCGCGCCCTGCGAGAGACCCAGGCCAGGTCTCTCGCGGCCCGCGACCGCTCCTTGGCCAGTTTCAAAGTTTGACACTTTAACCCCTTAACTTTGATAAGCTTCTAAAAACCTTTTTAAACACCTTTTTGGCACTTTTAGCCCTCCGTAGCCAATACTTGGCATACCCGGGATTATGCCCGGACATTGTCGAGCTCTCGGTTCGTTAAAAGGTCACTCAGAGGTATAAATTAACATGTTGACACTTTTAATCCCTACATTATCCAACTTTCTTATATTTACAAAATTGAACCCTCTTGTCCAACAATTGGCACGTATGAGAGTTAGAACTTCACAAAGGATCACTCAGAGGCTGGGCATGTTGACATATCAGTCACTCGGAGGCCAAATTTCAAGCATGTTGACATATCAGTCACTCTGAGGTTAATGATTTAAGCATGTTGACATCAGTCACTCAGAGGCTGTTATTTATGCATGTTGACATCGGACCGTCACTCAGAGGCTCAGTTTGAGCATATTGACGCCTTTAGTCCTTATTGGTCTTTAATAGACTATATTTAAAATACAACATGTGTCACTATACTATTGGACACGATTTTACAGGGTGTTACATTGTTACATAAGAATACATTTGTGTGGAGAATTATAGATATAAATCAACACATGATTTATCTCTCCACCAATGTGGGATAAACACAACTTCTCCAACACAAGTTCCAACATTTATCTCTCCACCAATGCGGGACAAACACAACTTCCCACACTTTAGAGTTCCAACACAAGTTCCAGCACACAATTAAAGCTTATGATCTCTTATTCATTTGCTTTAATCACTAATTTATTTATCATAATTTCCAACAATCCCCCACATGAATGGAGATCATCCCACACACTCAAGTGTCACGATAAAATTTCAGCGGTTAAGTAATGCAGGATAGGTAAGTTTCCTTTTGGACCCTCCTTTGTGACATATACTTAGTCTCCTAGCAGTTAGTAGACGCGGTGTCCTTGAACCAACTCCTTTTTACGTAGACGTTATTACACATCACACATTACTCTTCTTGGTCTGGCTAACCCCTCATAGTTGTGTCCGTTATGGTCATGGAACACTATCCTGGTTCGGCGAGAGCTCAAGGAATTGTGCCCCCAATTCCATTTGAAGCGACCCCACTTCTCTCTAACATAGGTGATTTACAAATCATTAAAATCCATATGCTTAACCTCTCTTGATATCATTGATTTAAGTAGGAACGGACTAGGAAGTTTGTAACTCCCTTTGTAAGTTGAGGTATTCCCCCACAGTGACCTCAGTTTGTACAGTTAGGTGGTCCTATTGAGCCTAGATCATGGGATCTCCAATCTTCTAGGATAGGTTTTCCATTGTACAAACTTACTCCAAGGGCATTAGTCCTATTCCCATTGACGACTTATGTACTACCTCTCTGCTTAAGCCTTTTGTAAGCGGATCCACAATGTTATCCTTTTACTTCACATAGTCAATTGTGAAAATCCAGTTGAGAGTAGTTGTCATATCGTGTTATGCCGACGTCGTATGTGCCTTGATCTGCCATTATACATTGCATTTTGAGCTCTACCAATAGCTGATTTGCAATCACAGTGTATACAATAGCCGTCACAGGTTTAGGCCATCTTGGAACATATTCCAAGAATTGACGTAACCATTCTGCCTCTTCTCCAGCTTTATCTAACGCGATAAACTCAGATTCCATCGTGGATCTAGCTATAAGTGTTTGTTTGGACGACTTCCAAGATATAGCTGCTCCTCCAAGGGTAAACACATAACCGCTTGTAGCTCTGGAATCTTTCGTATCAGATATCCAGTTGGCATCACTGAATCCTTCCACAACGGCTGTATTTTGGCCATAATGCAGTCCATAGTTTCTTGTGTATCTCAAATACCTTAATAATCTTGTCATACCCTTCTAGTGCTCTGAACTATGATTACTAGTATATCTACTTAGCCTACTCACAGCATATGCTAAGTCTGGCCGAGTACATGACATGAGATACATTAGACTGCCAATGATTCTTGAGTATTCCAATTGAGCAACACTCTCGCCTCTGTTTTTTGACAAATGTTGAGAGGTATCAATTGGAGTTTGAGCTACACTTGTGTCCTCTGGATTGAACTTCTAAAGGATCTTATCAACATAATGAGATTGAATTAGCACCAAACCAGTTTGGGTTCTAATGATCTTTACTCCAAGAATCACATCAGCTAGACCTATATCTTTCATGTAAAATCTAGATATCAACATGTCTTTGGTAGATCTGATCATCTTATCATCACTCCCAATGATAAGCATATCATCTACATAAAGGCATAGATCACATATCCTTTAGAAGTGTCTTTCACATAGACACATTTATCACATTCATTTATTTTGAAACCACTGTTAAGCATAACTTGGTCAAACTTTTGATGCCATTGTTTTGGAGCTTGCTTCAAGCCATATAATGACTTGACGAGTTTACACACTTTGCCCTCTTGGCCAGGAGCAGAGAAACCCTCTGGTTGCTCCATGTAAATATCTTCCTCTAATTCTCCATTAAGAAATGCAGTTTTTACATCCATTTGATGTATTTCCAAATTTCTCAAAGCTGCAATTGCAAGCACCAATCTAATAGAGGTTATTCTAGTTATAGGCGAGTATGCGTCAAAATAGTCAAGGCCTTCCTTCTGTCTAAACCCTTTGATCACAAGCCTTGCCTTATACTTGTCGACAAAGCCATCAGCTTTCATCTTTTTCTTAAATATCCATCGATATCCAAGTGGCTTGCACCCTGGTGGAAGATCTACTAGCTACCATGTGTGATTCTGTAAGATAGAATCAATTTCACTCTTGATGGCTTCTTTCCATTGAGGTCCATCTGAAGAGGTGACTGCTTAGGTTTGAGGCTCACTTTCAACCATGTATGTAAGAAAGTCAGGCCCAAAGGATTTCTCAGTCTTTTGCCTTTTACTTCTTCTTGGCTCACCTTCTTCAGCCTCTGATTGTTCGTGAGTTTCCTCTCGAACAATCTCATCAACCATTGTTGACGAACTTGCATGATTTGAAGAACTCGTAAGAGTTTGTTGTAACATTGGAAACTCTTCTTCAAAGTAAGCCACATTTCCTGGCCTTGTCTCTATGATAGAGTCCTTGTGCACATCAGAATTCTTGGATTCATGTACAAGAAACCGATGTGAACTACCATTTTTGGCATATCCAATGAAAATGCAATCAACAGTTTTGGGCTCTATTTTAAGAGCCTTAGGGGGTGCAACTATCACCTTGGCCAAGCACCCCCACACTTTCAAGTATTTATAGGATGACTTATGTCCCTACCACAACTCATGAGGTGTTACATCCTTGTTCTTAAAAGGTATTTTGTTTAACAGAAAATTGGCTGACAAAATGGCCTCCCCCCACATGTCCTGGCTCATCCCAGAACTCATCAACATGGTTTCATCATTTCTTTTAGTGTACGATTCTTTCGTTCCGCGATGCCATTTGATTGGGGTGTATAAGGTGGGGTACACTCGTGTATTATGCCACTTTTTCCACACACTTCCCCAAAATGGTGAAACATATTCACCTCCTTTATCACTTCTAACACGTTTTATTTTCTTGTTTAGTTGGTTCTCAACTTCAGCTTTATACAAGATAAACTTGTCAATTGCTTCATCCTTACTCTTAAGTAAGTACACATAACAATACCTTGTATTGTCATCGATAAAGGTAATAAAATATTTATTGCCACCTCTGGTTGGAATTGATTTTAAATCACACACATCAGTGTGTATCAGATTAAGGGGTTCAGTTATTCTTTCAACTGACTTGAAGGATGATCTTGTTTGTTTGGCTTCAACACATGTTTTACATTTTGTTTTAGAGTCAATGGAAAAAGTTGGTATGTAATCTAATTTAATTAAACGACGCATCGAATTAAAATTTACATGACCAAGACGTCCATGCTAAACATTAGGAGACTCAACCAAGTAAGCAGAAGTATTAACATTTTTATTCATATTTTTCTTAATAGGCATTACATTAAGTTTGAACATGCCATTTTGGGCATAACCCTTTCCAACAAACATACCACGCTTACTTAAAGCAAATGTATCACTCTCAAAAACCAAACGAAAGCCAAACTTGTTAAGCATCCAACCCGACACAAGGCTCTTGCGTAAATCAGGAACATAAAGCACATTCTTCAAAGTGAGCTCTTTCCCAGAAGTCCACTTTAAGATCACATCACCTTCTCCCTTGATATTAGTTATAGTAGCATTTCCCATGTATAGCTTCTCTTCTCCCACCACCTCTTTAAACGTATTAAAAAGGTCTTGTCTGGGCACACATGGCGGGTTGCCCCAGTGTCAACCCACCACCCTATTGGCTCGTTAGCCACCAAATTTACCTCCTCCATCATAGCAGAGAGGTCAAAAATCATGGCCACTAAAGGCATATCATCATCAACCATAAGAGCCGTGTTACGTTTAGGCTCTTTGCATTGGTCAGCACGATGACCAGTTTGTCCGTAGTTGTAACATTTCCCTTTAAAGGGACCAACCTTCTTCTTCACACCACCTTTCTTTTGTCACACCCCGACCCGCAGCGGAAAAGGTGATCGGGGCATGATTGGGTTATCATCAAAGCTCATGACATTTATTTTAACGTTTCATATTCATTAATACACTTTAATGGAAAATTACAATCAATATTACAACATGTCCTAAATATCAATCTAGGCTTCATTGTTTTCTTCTAAGGCATTTCCTATGTTTTCCTTGCTTCATCCTGTTCACCTGTATCATGTGTAAAAAGAGTTTTTGGATCAACAAAAAGTTGGCGAGTGAATCCTATGGAAAACATTTGAACAAGTTTATTTAATTGATTATGAAATAAAGTGCACAACCACACATGAGTAAAAATAGATGTATACTTATTCATAAATCAATTTAATAGTAAACAATACACACATGAACAATAATGGATCGTTTAGAGGCACGCGTTGCTCAACTCGTCTCTACGAGGAACTGATGGGCCTAATGAATGAATTGCATAAACATGACAATATGAAAGACATAACTACAAACAATATAAACTCATTAATACACACATGAACAATAATGGATTGGTTTTGAAGCACGCGTTGCTCAACTTGTCTCCCACGAGGAACTGATGGGCTTAATGAATGAATTTCATATAAGTTAACAAAATGAAATACATAATCACAACAATATAAACAATCTAAGTTTAGATCACGATATGGTATGGCACAAGTTTAAATAAACGAGTTAATTATTTTGTGACACATGACACACCCCAAAACGTGTAATTAAAAAGGGGAAGTTGTAAGATTCACTCACAGTGGGTGCGTTCGGTTGATGATGTTGAATGCACGCGAAGTGGTTTTAACCACGAGTGAAATTAACCTAGATAATGGCATAATGTTTCGGTAAGTAAACGGATTTTATTAATCCATTTTAGTAGGATTGTTGGGTGTATTTTTGTGAGTTTAAGGCTATTTTCTAACCTTAAAAATGTTATTTTTAAGTATTTTTAATTGATTTTTAATTAAAATAAATAAATAAAAATAATAAAAAAAGTTGACTTTTTTGACCGTTGAGCGTTGACCTTGACTGTTTGACCGGTTCGTATGCGTGTAAGTGTGCGCTGAGTGAGGCTCGAACCCGAGACCTCCCGTACGCGTGCACGCAGCTCTACCAACTGAGCTACGTGTCTAACCCGAAATATTTCTGTTTTTAATTATATTTATATATTAATTAGATTAATCCGAAAATCAACTTATTTCTAAAAAGATTTTACTGAATCGGACCGGTGCGCTCCACAGGTCTCGAACCCGGGACCTGTGGGTTGAGTTAACACACAGTCCACCGCTGGACTGTGTGTCTAACTTGTTAAATAATCCGATTTATATTATACTTATGAACAAACTTCATTATTTCATTTCTGCCTTATTTTAAAAAGTTAGATAATTGTTCGAATCGGTGCAGTAGACCGGACTCGAACTCATGACGTGTGATTAAACATACACACAGTCCACCGCTGGACTGTGTGTCTATCTTGGTTATTATTCCGGTTATTATTAAACTTAACATGTACAGCGGTGACTCCGGTTCGGTTAACAAAAAAAAAAACATTTTTATTAAGGCAAGCATGCGTGGGACAAGATTCGAACTCGAGACGTTTACGTGTTTATTGTGCACACAGTCCACCGCTGGACTGTGTGTCTAACCCGAGTTATATCTTGAATTAAATTAAACTTATATGTTACCGAAACTTCGTCTTCTTCGTCAGTTTTAACCAGAAACGATGACTGACTGGTTCGAAGTTTTATTCATGTTTGTTAGCGTGTTTCAGTTAATTACAGGTGAGATATAAATAAAAAGAAAGAAAAATTAGGCGTAAGGTATACCGACTGGACTCCTCTGTTTCTCCGCCAGAACTCCGGCGACAGCAAAAGATTCTGGCGTCGTGTGTCTTGCAGCAGAGAGTCTTCAGCAAGCTTGAAAAGGATGTGGGTGACTTCGGTATAAGCTCAGGGGGTTCAGTAAGGCTCAGAAGTGAAGGGTTCGGTTTTCCGGCGATGAGCAGAAATTTTCCGGCGAGTGAAATTACGTCGGGTAAAGGTGCGGTTTTGAGCGAAAAAGCATGCAGAGGTTTGAGGGGGTATTTATAAGGCAAGTCGTCGATGAATTTGGTCCGATTTTCGACTTGATTCAAAGTCATTACGTTTTCCGGCGGTTATAGCTTGTGTCGCGGGTTCAGGCGTCGGTTATAACCGATGTGGGTTTAAATGTTTACGTTAAGACTTGAAGAAACCGTCCAATCTCGCGAGATCGCCGGGATTTCCGACGACTGAAGTTTGGGCGCCGGTTTTTGAATTTGAGAATCATGATATGAATTAATTGATTCTAATAATTAACAAGGAACACTAGTGGCGCAGTGGTTGAGTGTGTGTGCGTTAAGTTTCTGCTGAACCGGTTGACTGACCCGGGTTCGAAACCCGGCAGCAACATATTATTTTTATTTTCTTATTTTTAACAGTTTTTCAAAAACAAATTATATATTCCAATATAATAATTAATTATGTATCGTTTAAAATTAATATGGGCATTAAATACGCCACGAAATTTTAAACTGATTGTTCGGTTAATAAACGGAGCGGGTTTTGTAAAATCCGTTTTTGACGGATGTTACAGTATCCCCTGCTTTTTAGAAATTTCGTCCCAAAATTTAAGTAGTGATATATTTGACTAAAAGAATGATGGTGTTTAGTTTGACAGTTACATAGTTAGTAGAAAAGTAAGAGTTTAAATTTTTTATTGAGGCGGTAACGTCCCTTGTAAGGGTTAAGTACCCTATTACAGGAATCGCTTTTTGTTGCCTACTGTAAAAGTATTGATAAGCAGAATTGATTCGCTAACTATGATATCATGCATAAGAGTCTGGATATGTTTGGAAAGGATATGGTTATATCCTAAAGCAAAACTTCCAATACTACAACCTACATGGATGTAACTCTAGAACATAAATAACACAACAACCAATATTTGAATCCACATTCTGATAGCATATAGGTTTGAATGGTGACAGTTCCTCTCTCGTTTGTTATGATGGAGAGGTTAGTTTATGTAGAAATAGAACACAATCCAATTTCTTTAAATAGCGAGATGATATAAATGTAACACAAATTTTAACCCAGGGCAATACTAAATCCTACATGGAACTTCTCATAACCGCCTGATAATGCCTCTGATCCTTTGGCAAGAATACTTATATATAGGAAGTACCAGCGGCGTATCCACCATATTCTTGCCAAATTTTCATTGGTTTTATCCACAAGTTATGATTAGTTACCAAGAAACTACTAAATCCTACATAGAACTTCTCATAACCGTCTGAAAATGCCTCTGATCCTTTGACAAGAATACTTATATATAGGAAGTACCAGCGGCGTATCCACCATATTCTTGTCAAATTTTCATTGGTTTTATCAGTGAATTATGAGTGGTCCTATGTGACTCTACAACCAATACAACAAACTCATAAATACTGAAAATGAAAAATGTCTGTGCGATCAAGGCTCAATCAAACGGAGCCGATCGTATTGCATGTACTGAAAATGAAAATGTCTGTGCGATCAAGGCTCAATCAAGCGGAGCCGATCGTATTGCATGTACTGAAAATAATAAATTTAATCTAAACAACAATCACACAAACAGCCTATACATGGAACCTCTCATAACCGCCTGATAATGCCTCCGATCCTTTGACAAGAATACTTATATATAAGAAGTACCAGCGGCGTATCCACCATATTCTTGTCAAATTCTCATTGACTTTATCCGCAAGTTATGATTAGTTCTATGTGACTCTACAACAAACACAACAATCACAAGATACTGATAATGAAAATGTCTGTGCGATCAAGGCTCAATCAAACGGAGCCGATCGTATTGCATGTACTGAAAATGAAAATGTATGTGCGATCAAGGCTCAATCAAACGGAGCCGATCGTATTGCATGTACTGAAAATAATAAATTTAGTCTAAACAATAATCACACAAACAGCCTATACATGGAACCTCTCATAACCGCCTGATAATGCCTCTGATCCTTTGACAAGAATACTTATATATAGGAAGTACCAGCGGCGTATCCACCATATTCTCGTCAAATTCTCATTGACTTTATCCGCAAGTTATGATTAGTTCTATGCGACTCTACAACAAACACAACAACCACAAGATACTGATAATGAAAATGTCTGTGCGATCAAGGCTCAATCAAACGGAGCCGATCGTATTGCATGTACTGAAAATGAAAAATGTCTGTGCGATCAAGGCTCAATCAAACGGAGCCGATCGTATGTGGGCACGCCGGGTTCAACCTCATAATGAAATGGGGAACATGCTCAACGCTCATAATGTAATGGGGAGCGGCGGCCTATGAAATTGCATGTACTGAAATAATAAACAATAATTACTCAAACAGTCTACACATGGAACCTCTCATAACCGCCAGATAATGCTTCTGATCCTTTGACAAGAATACTTATATATAGGAAGTACCAGCGGCGTATCCACCATATTCTTGTCAAAGTTTCATTGGCTTTATCCTTAAGTTATGATTGGTTCTATGTGATTCTAAAATATAAAGAAAAACATAAACTAAACGATTGGAGTTGAATCTGGATTTTCGGTGAAGAGGACTAGTTGGGTATCTTCGTTTGGGCCGTCATTATCTTCGACAGGATTGGCGTTGATGTTGAAGACTCTTCCTCTTGCTGGTGGCCTAGCGGTTGGGTTTTCTTGGTTTACTTGGTTAACTGGGTTTGATTGGGCTTGAGCGTTTATGATGTTAACCAGTCGAGGGCACGTGTTTCTAAAGTGGGTAGGGTCGCCACAATTGAAACAAGCTCGAACATATGGGAACATGGGGTATTGGGGTTGTTGATAGGTTTGGACCATGTTTTGAGTAGGGGAAGAGGTTTGGTTTTGAAAGGTGCGGCAAACCTTGCTCAAATGACCATAGCGTCCACAAGTTGCACATAGTCGACAAGGTAAGGTAAGGGGATGGTGATAAAAACAGTTGTTGCATCGAGGGTGAGGTCCAAGATATGGTTTCTTATTTGGGTAAGTTGAGTTGGGTGCCACTTGAGTGATTGGGATAGCTTGGATGGGTATGGCGTGTGAAATTGGTTGATTTCGTTGGATAGCAGCGAAAAGTTGCCCGTCTCTCTTTCTCTTAGAATTGGGTTGAGAAGGGGATTCGGTTTGGGTGTAGTCGGAGGTTTCAGTCGATGCTTTATCCTTCTTCTTCTCCTCCTCGAAGTCTTTGTTCCGGATTCGGTTCTCGGTGAGCGCTGTTGCTAGCTCCATTGCTGCTTCCAAAGTTGCAGGCGTGGTACTTATTACAGAGTCTTGAATCTTTGACGGAAGACCTCGAATGTAGTGCTCGATCAAATGGTAGAGGGGAGTGAACATGTTGGGAACCATTTGATGTAACTCGAGGAATCTTTTGTTGTACGTGGTGTGGTCTCCTTCCTTTTGCTTCAACGAATAAAATTCATCTTCTAATTTCTTGATTTCGCTCCTTGGGCAAAATCGTCTGGTCATGATTTCCTTCAATTCATTCCAAGTTAAAGTCATAACGTCTTCAACACCTCGTTCGGCCTTTTCTGTATTCCACCAAGTAAGTGCTATCCCATATAATCGACCGGTAGCATATCGCACTTTGCGATCATCGGGACAATCGCAATTTAGAAAAGTGTTCTCCATTTCTTCAAACCAATGGAGGAGAGCGGTGACGCCTTCAGTCCCTTTGTATTTCGGAGGGTCGCATGATTTGAAATGCTTGTAGGTGCATTTAGTGGTATTTGGGGGAGAGTTGATAATGTTTTGGTTTTCTTGATTGACAGGATTAGCGGTAAGTGCTTGTTGTACTTGGATTACAATGTTGGGTATTACGGCAGCCATTTGTTGAGCGATTAGGGCAGCCATGCGCTCGCGGGCTTTTCCTGCTCTCATCTTCCTACGGGCGTGGTTAGAAGACATCTACAAGGAATACATGTCAAGAGTATGAGTTGGATGTTTTTGGGATCATGGGTCGCACTAGGAATGAACATTCGTAAAATAATTATAGAAAAATAAATCTACCACATCCACATAGGATGTCTTGGGCTTTGCTCGCCATTAGGCCCTACATGCCGCCATACTTCACCTTCGTAATCATGTGGGCCCCCATGAATACCGGGTTTTTCATATGGTTCGCATGTGTTAGCCTGGTT
Source organism: Scalesia atractyloides (assembly GCA_947069175.1). Lineage (NCBI taxonomy): Eukaryota > Viridiplantae > Streptophyta > Magnoliopsida > Asterales > Asteraceae > Scalesia > Scalesia atractyloides. The sequence goes on along the minus strand of CAMTDV010000007.1, from coordinate 13,131,404 downwards.
GCGTACACTAAAACCCGGAGAAAATCGAGAAATATGTATACAACGTATGGTATTCGGAATGTGTCCAGGTGTAGACACGGTGACACCTCAAAGTGGGTTAGTTCGAACGACGCTTGGTGTGGCATGCTTTGGCCTAATAGGTCCTTCGTACTCTCATCGTTGGTCCCCAGGTAGGCAAACTGGTCCGTTATATTGGATTTATACGAATGCCAACCTAGACAGGACGTTCCGACTACCGGTACTTGTACCCTTCCAGTTACTACATGCCCATCGCAGAACTTACTTTGATGAGATTTGAAAATTGCAACAAAATCTTTGAATAACAAAAGTATGAAGATGAATTGAATATATGAACATATGTATAATGAATGTGTATGTAAGTATGTATGTTTGACTGTAAATATAAACAAATATGAAACAAATAAATATCATAAGTTTGTATGTAACCACCTAATCAATTAAAATTTAGGCAGATTATAGTATAGGCTCTAAGGGTCTAATAACCTATCCTATATCCCTATAGTCATGGCTCTGATACAAATCTGTCACACCCCGACCCGCAGCGGAAAAGGTGATCGGGGCATGATTGGGTTATCATCAAAGCTCATGACATTTATTTTAACGTTTCATATTCATTAATACACTTTAATGGAAAATTACAATCAATATTACAACATGTCCTAAATATCAATCTAGGCTTCATTGTTTTCTTCTAAGGCATTTCCTATGTTTTCCTTGCTTCATCCTGTTCACCTGTATCATGTGTAAAAAGGGTTTTTGGATCAACAAAAAGTTGGCGAGTGAATCCTATGGAAAACATTTGAACAAGTTTATTTAATTGATTATGAAATAAAGTGCACAACCACACATGAGTAAAAATAGATGTATACTTATTCATAAATCAATTTAATATTAAACAATACACGCATGAACAATAATGGATCGTTTAGAGGCACGCGTTGCTCAACTCGTCTCTCACGAGGAACTGATGGGCCTAATTAATGAATTGCATAAACATGATAATATGAAAGACATAACTACAAACAATATAAACTCAATAATACACACATGAACAATAATGGATTGGTTTTGAGGCACGCGTTGCTCAACTCGTCTCCCACGAGGAACTGATGGGCTTAATGAATGAATTTTCATATAAGTTGACAAAATGAAATACATAATCACAACAATATAAACAATCTAAGTTTAGATCACGATATGGTATGGCACAAGTTTAAATAAACGAGTTAATTATTTTGTGACACATGACACACCCCAAAACGTGTAATTAAAAAGGGGGAGTTGTAAGATTCACTCACAGTGGGTGCGTTCGGTTGATGATGTTGAATGCACGCGAAGTGGTTTTAACCACGAGTGAAATTAACCTAGATAATGGCATAATGTTTCGGTAAGTAAACGGATTTTATTAATCCATTTTAGTAGGATTGTTGGGTGTATTTTTGTGAGTTTAAGGCTATTTTCTAACCTTAAAAATGTTATTTTTAAGTATTTTTAATTGATTTTTAATTAAAATAAATAAATAAAAATAATAAAAAAAGTTGACTTTTTTGACCGTTGACCGTTGACCGTTGACCTTGACTGTTTGACCGGTTCGTATGCGTGTAAGTGTGCGCTGAGTGAGGCTCGAACCCGAGACCTCCCGTACGCGTGCACGCAGCTCTACCAACTGAGCTACGTGTCTAACCCGAAATATTTCTGTTTTTAATTATATTTATATATTAATTAGATTAATCCGAAAATCAACTTATTTCTAAAAAGATTTTACTGAATCGGACCGGTGCGCTCCACAGGTCTCGAACCCGGGACCTGTGGGTTGAGTTAACACACAGTCCACCGCTGGACTGTGTGTCTAACTTGTTAAATAATCCGATTTATAATATACTTATGAACAAACTTCATTATTTCATTTCTGCCTTATTTTAAAAAGTTAGATAATTGTCCGAATCGGTGTAGTAGACCGGACTCGAACTCATGACGTGTGATTAAACATACACACAGTCCACCGCTGGACTGTGTGTCTATCTTGGTTATTATTCCGGTTATTATTAAACTTAACATGTACAGCGGTGACTCCGGTTCGGTTAACAAAAAAAAACATTTTTATTAAGGCAAGCATGCGTGGGACAAGATTCGAACTCGAGACGTTTACGTGTTTATTGTGCACACAGTCCACCGCTGGACTGTGTGTCTAACCCGAGTTATATCTTGAATTAAATTAAACTTATATGTTACCGAAACTTCGTCTTCTTCGTCAGTTTTAACCAGAAACGATGACTGACTGGTTCGAAGTTTTATTCATGTTTGTTAGCGTGTTTCAGTTAATTACAGGTGAGATATAAATAAAAAGAAAGAAAAATTAGGCGTAAGGTATACCGACTGGACTCCTCTGTTTCTCCGGCAGAACTCCGGCGACAGCAAAAGATTCCGGCGTCGTGTGTCTTGCAGCAGAGAGTCTTCAGCAAGCTTGAAAAGGATGTGGGTGACTTCGGTATAAGCTCAGGGGATTCAGTAAGGCTCAGAAGTGAAGGGTTCGGTTTTCCGGCGATGAGCAGAAATTTTCCGGCGAGTGAAATTACGTCGGGTAAAGGTGCGGTTTTGAGCGAAAAAGCTTGCAGAGGTTTGAGGGGGTATTTATAAGGCAAGTCGTCGATGAATTTGGTCCGATTTCCGACTTGATTCAAAGTCATTACGTTTTCCGGCGGTTATAGCTTGTGTCGCGGTTTCAGGCGTCGGTTATAACCGATGTGGGTTTAAATGTTTACGTTAAGACTTGAAGAAACCGTCCAATCTCGCGAGATCGCCGGGATTTCCGACGACTGAAGTTTGGGCGCCGGTTTTTGAATTTGAGAATCATGATATGAATTAATTGATTCTAATAATTAACAAGGAACACTAGTGGCGCAGTGGTTGAGTGTGTGTGCGTTAAGTTTCTGCTGAACCGGTTGACTGGCCCGGGTTCGAAACCCGGAAGCAACATATTATTTTTTTTTTCTTATTTTTAACAGTTTTTCAAAAACAAATTATATATTCCAATATAATAATTAATTATGTATCGTTTAAAATTAATTTGGGCATTAAATACGCCACGAAATTTTAAACTGATTGTTCGGTTAATAAACGGAGCGGGTTTGGTAAAATCCGTTTTTTGACGGATGTTACATCTTTGGCCCAAGGTAAACACCTTTGTTTTTCCCTTTGCCATTAAACTTGTGGCCTTTGTTACCCTTGTAACCCCAGGGTTTGCTTTTGCAGAAGCTTCAACCTGACTTCCTTTGTGTGACAGCCTGTTGTCTTCTTCAATACGAAGACGAACCACAAGGTCTTCAATGGTCATTTCCTTTCGCTTATGCTTAAGGTAATTCTTGAAGTCCACCCAACTAGGAGGCAACTTTTCAACAATTGCTGCCACTTGGAATGTTTCACTAAGATTCATTCCTTCAGACAAAATGTCACTAAGGATAATCTGCAATTCTTAAACTTGACTCATAACAGTCTTTGAATCAATCATTTTATAGTCCAAAAATGTAGCCACAACATACTTTTTAGTACCCGTATCCTCGGTCTTGTATTTGCGTTCCAACGACTCCCATAAAACTTTGGCAGTTGGAACTTTGAGATACACGTTATACAATGCATCTGACAAGCTGTTCAACACATAGTTGCGACATAGGTACTCAGAATGTTTCCATGCATCAACAGCACTCACAGATTGAACATCAGATGTCCCTTCTGCGAGAACAGGAGGGGACTCAGTCAGAAACCTCGCAAGGTTGAGAGTCGTCAAATAGAACATCTTCTGTTGCCATCTCTTAAAATTTAAACCAGTAAACTTCTCTGGTTTCTCAGCATGGTTAGCAACCGCCTGAGCCACTTGGGTACCAACTAATGGTCCCATGGTAGTGGATGTGGATCCAACATTGGTTGATGTATTTGATTGAGCAGTAGCCATTTCTGAAACAAAAGTAAAAAAAATCAGTTTATGGTAAAACAAGTTGGTTTACAGAAAACCAGTGCAAACTACAAAAGTTTTGCAATACCCAATAGAAACACTTTATAAAAATTTTAAAAATCAAAACAGTGAACGGGTTTTAAAATCTGTTTTAAGCTTGTAGGGAAACCGTTCACAAAACAAACTAACATAATAATTTTATTAATCAAATTTTGAATACATTACATAATCAAAACTGAAATAGACAGAATGAAACTAAACAACAATATTAAAAAGAAAACGCAATAGAAAGAAACAAAGAAATACAACCGGGTGATTGAGGTACGTGAAGATCACGCTTCCCTTAAAACAGATTTCAGGCCACCCAGGTGAACCCGTCTGTTTCCCAAGGTACAACAGCCTAAGCAGATTGTACTGTCGGGATTAGCCTAGCACCTAAAAATATACCTGAAACAAGAGTGTGTAGAGTATAGAAATTTGGGAATTCGTTGGAGGTGTGAGATGTATGAACCATGCGATTTTTCAGTGTTGTATCTTTCCTGAACAAAGCACCAGGCATTGTATAATCTGTTTTGGAATCCCACATGTCACAATCGAATACAATATTCAATAAAAATTAAGTCTCAATTGAATTCTGATAACTTAATTCACTTGACCAGTAGGAATGCAGACAGTCACCAGTCCACTGGCTCAAGTCACATCTAAAAAAATAGTAAAGGCCACATTGCGTCCATCGCCCTCGTCCCGGTCCCATTCCCGGGCGCGGGCGCGTGCGCGTGTCGGGTGCTTCGCACCCTCCTGGCTGCCAGTGGGTGTGACTTGTTACATAAGAATTCATTTGATGGAGAATTATAGATATAAATCAGCACAAGATTTATCTCTCCACCAATGTGGGACAAACACAACTTCCCACACTTTAGAATTCCAACACACAATTAAAGCTTGTGATCTCTCATTCATTTGCTTTAATCACTAAATTATTTATCATAATTTCCAACAATGCATGCCTTTGGTTTGGTTACTTGTTCATACTGCTCATAACACATTCTCAATAAAAATTACATCGAGACATAGATAAAAATACGCGTGTCAAAAAATTTTTGTTTTGATAAATTTTAGGAATTATAAAGTAACTTTATTAAAGTACAGGAGTAATAGTGGTTGTCCACCAGTAGCAAACGGTCACTATTCCCCCGAGTTGATTTGTTACGGTAGAAAGGGGAAAGGCTGAAAGATGAAATACTAAAAGTAATAAAAGTAGAGGGATTAAACAGGTACACTACCAAAGTTAAAGCAGAGAGACTAAACACATATATAAACAAAGTTAATTAAGCAATAAAAAGAAAACTTTCTTTTTCTAAAATAGAGGGGCTAAACACGTATATTAGCGAAGTTGAAGGTTAAAAGTAAATACAAAAAGCGACGAACACTTACTAAAAGAATAAAAGTAGAGGAATTAGACATGTACACTACCAGAAGAGGGATTAAATAGCATATAAATAAAGTTAACCAATAAAATGAAAACTTTTTTAAAAGCAGAGAAGTTAAACACATATATTAGCGAAGCTGAAGGTGTTAAAGTTAAATACAAAAAGAAACGACCAATGAGTGGGTGCCAGACAGCTTCCTGACACTATCCCCCTCTATTTTTTTTCTAAAATATAGGGGCTAAACACGTATATTAGCAAAGTTGAAGGTTTAAAAGTAAAATACAAAAAGCGACGAACAATTACTAAAAGAATAAAAGTAGAGGGACTATACATGTACACTGCCAAAGTGAGAGCAGGGGGACTAAACACGCATATAAATAAAGTTAACCAATAAAATGAAAACTTTTTAAAAGCAGAGAGGTTAAACACATATATTAACGAACCTGAAGGTTTAAAAGTTAAATACAAAAAGAAACGACCAATGAGGGGGTGTCAGACAGCTTCCCGACACTATCCCCCCTCATGAACTTTGTATTTATAGGTTATACACAAACACACATGTAATACTAGGTTATAAACTCGTGTATCAAAAGGGTTGTTTGTCAATATAGAGTTAGCTCACTTGGTGAAGGCTTATACATCTTAGATGAGAGGTTGTCATTAAAAAACTGGTTGTTTAAAGGAAATATTAAATGTTATTAATAAACATTTAGAAATTAAATAGTTAATAAGAAAATGTTGATTTGATTGCAAAATAAAAAAAGCAGAGTCACGAATGATAGATCATGCTAGGTTAATAAAAAACAACGAGAAAAACAATGTAGGTCCTAGAATAGTGATAAAGATGATTTAGTACTACTGTTTTTTAATTAATTAAAAAAAATAAATAAGAAATAGAATATGATAGGTGAAACGAGAGAAGCAAGAAGTTTTTTTTTACTCACAAGTGACGAAATTAATTACTTATGTATTAGGTGTGAGTGTGTGTCTTAAAGATGTTTATCACCCACATAAATCGTATTTGATGTTTCACTTAATTAATAATTTAACTTAGTTGTTCTTTAAGGGAACATCAATTGATAAAGTTACATGTTTTCTAACTAAGTGATTGTAGGTTTAAATCTTATAAAGTATGATAAGTGTAGAGTAGAAATTATGTGTATATTTGTGGTTAAAAAAAATAGTTACGTGTCCGTTAAAAAATCTTACGGTATTTAATGTGGCTAGTGTTCAAAACAATTGTATTCATATATCGAGCTGTTCAACAATCGTTTTCTAACAATTCAAAAATGGTATAAATTAATTAGGTACAAAAGCATTGTCTTAGTTTTTCTAACGAGGATTGAGAACTTTAGATATTTGGTCGATTTTCAAATTTATTGTACATTTAATTTAGTAAATTCTTGCTAATTTCAATTTTATATATATATATATATATATATATATATATATATATATATATATATATATATTATTTGTCCTAATATTTACAAAGTTATATGTGTATATTCACAACCGATTTTTAATTTTGTTTATAGTGAATTGCAAATTTTGTCCTTTATCTTTATACCAAATTTTAAGCGGTGTCATTTATCTTTAAAATTAATGAGTTTTATACTTAATGTTTCAAAATCTTACACATTATGTCATTTGGCTCTAATCCAGTTAGATTTTTTGGTTAAATCTGATCACATAAGGGTAATTTAGTCTTTCTACTATACATGAATATCCTAATTAACAATAAAACAAAAATAAATTTATAAATAATATAATATAATATAATATAATATAATATAATATAATATAATATAATATAATATAATATAATATAATATAATATAATATAATATAATATAATATAATATAATATAATATAATATAATATACAAGCTCTATCTGTCTCTCGCTCTACCTTTCTCCCCCTCTCTCTACCCCTTCTATTTACCTCTATCGTCTACCACCACTAACAACCGTCGACAACCATCACCACTACTAATAACCGGCACCAACCACCACCATTATCAACATCACCAAAACTACCATTGTTCTTCGCCGTCCACCTGCTACCGTGCCACTCCCAACCATCACCCACCGCCAGGTCTGACGAGTAGAAGAAAGGCGGCGACGACCACCACCAGATCTAAGGAGGAAAGAAACGCGGCGGAATCATCAAACTGTGGAGGAGAAGAAAGGTGCCGACCGCTACGAGGGTTCCTTAGGGTAACGGATTTCGTGCGGTTGAAACAAATGGCCGACGATGGTTTTTTGTGTTGCCGATGGTGGTTTTGATTTTGTGTTGTGGGTTTTGATTTCGTTTCTCAGCCACCGCCTCTAACAATTCAATGTTGCGGGTTTGGATTTTGTGTTGCAAGTTTATCTCAAAGGCACAACCATAACCAGATGTGTGAAGGATAAAAGTTGCAGGTTTGGATTTTATGTGTGTTTTTGAGAGACACAAAAGGAGTGTGATAGCTGGTGGGTTATGGATGGGAGAGAGAAAGAGAGAGAGATATGGCAGATATGGGTGGGTTAGGTTGGAGGTGCTGACAGCTGGTCGTGGCAAATGGTGGCGATGGGTGGTGCAGATATATATATATATTTATATATATAAATAGTGGAGAGTTCAAATGAGAAGAAAAAATTTGTGAGAATAAAAAGAATAACTTTTAAACAATAGAAATTCTTCATTTACTTCATTTAATGTGTGTATTTAATATTATGAAAAAGGGCATATAGGTAATTCTGTAATTGTCATTAATTAGCTAATTAATTAAACCTGTAACTCATTTTTTTTTCATACACTCTTTCAAGATAAATAATTTATGGTGTAGGACAATTTTCGACATGTATAGGATAAATTTTAGTATGTGTGAGATAAATTTTGAAATGTGTAGGGTAAATTTACATGTGTGTATGGTAAATTCCGGTAAATGTAAGACATATGTAGGGTAAATTTTGAAATGTGTAGGATAAAATGTTTTTGATTTATTAATGAAAGATAACATAATATATGAGAGGAGTTATAAACTATTTAATGTTTTACCATTATGTCATTTCTTCTTTTTCTTCTCACATTTAATTTCTTCTCAAATGAAACTTCCCATATATATATATATATATATATATATATATATATATATATATATATATATATATATATAACTTTTACTCATATATATAACCTTATTATTTATTTATTTAGATCTTTTTTAAATGGTTTGGTATTAAAGTTATTTATATATTTAATCCTTGGAAATGTTTAATGACAAAAATGCCCTCACATGCAAGTCACGTGACCAAATTTAACTAAAAATAACTGGGTTAGAGCCAAAGGACGTAACTTGTAAGATTTTGAAACATTAAGTATAAAACTCATTAATTTTAAAGACAAAGGACACCGCCTGAAGTTGGGTATAAAGATAAAGGACAAAACTTGCAGTTCACTCTTTTGTTTATGTATGCACGTCAGTTACAAAACCAATTTTATTTAAAAACTATAAGAACTACATAAATACTAACAATTTTATTTAATTGTAACATATAAGTTGATTATGTAACTGACTTACCCATTCTCTTTTTAACTTAAGTCATATAGATTAAATGTTATATACAAATACATTATATTGTTTTCATGACTTTATGCTTCAACCTAGTTGTGAGTTGAGATTCCCTTTATATCATTACTTACTGTTCCTTTATATTTTATTGCATAACTTTCTATAGTATCATATCTCATATTGAGATACCTTAGATTGACTTCTTACTATACCTATAGATGGCAACATATGTTAGATATGCCTTAAGTACTGACATGATTTGAGATACCCTAGATTGCCTTCTTATTGTTCTTAAGTGTCGTCTTATGATTCTTTTATTTAGGGTTGATTAGATATTCCTTGTTTGTCATAAAGCGTGTTTGGACTCCTATACTTGCATTGCATTGTAGAGAGCTCATGGGGTTCAAGCACTGACATGATTTGATTAGGGATGTTCTTTTTTAGATATTTAGACGTGCTGAGATTTTTGCTAAGAAAGAGTCACTATTGAATTTCTTAACTAACTCATTGGAAGGTTTACCCTCAGACTAGCCGACATTTTAGTCTTTTGACGGATAGGAGAAAAACACGTGCATGTGGATCTAACAGGGATTCTTCCTCTTATGGACTTGGGGGTAAGTACTTTCATGGTGGATCAGACTGCTTTAAAGCTGCTTCGGGAAAATAACCAAACACGAGAAAACATACATTGACAACCAACATATGTTTATCCTATTTGCTTTTGATATTTTTTGTTTCCTTGTGCCAGAGGCTGTAGACCTACTTAGTTAAGTCTAAAGGATCATGCACAATAATATTATGACCACGATACCTATAGATGTAGTTTTTAAAAGGGGGTAGCGGCGCAACTTATTACTTGTTTACCTTCTATTTTGATGTAATTTCAATTCAATTTAGAGAGTTAAATGAAAATAAACTAGTATTAGTAACTTTTTATATTCATATATTGGTATTGAGACCAAATTTTTATATTTTCATTAGGATATGGTTGTATAATTTTATGTATTTTATAAAAAAATATATACCTATAAAAACAAGTTAGAAATGATTTACTAAAGAAATTTCTGGGGGACTTTTGGAATCATAGACTCACAATTTAATTTTCTCAGCTTTATTTATTACTGGTTATAATCTAGTGTATTATACGGGTTTATAAATATAGGGGATTATTGTAACGCCTCGTGTTTTCGTATTCCTATTTTTTAGAAAGTTCGTATTCGTATTCTATTTTTAGAAACTTTACAATTGTACTCCATCTCCGTTATCACAATTTGAGGCGTTAATCATAATAGAAATTCATTATATATATATACACACACACACACACATGTTACATTTCATATTTGTGTTATATGCGCAATTAATATTTAAATACATGTTTATACGCAAAACTGAGACTTAAAATACACTTTGGATACCTAAAACAAGCTAAAATACAAGAAACGACATAAAATAACCTAATTACAAAGTGCAAGGACTTAAAATGAACAAAACCAAAAGATTCTCCACCTCCTTTCTCTTCCAATCACCTTCCATATTTTTTTAAGCCAATCATATTTCACCATTCTCTATCTTTTTTCTCCTCCAATCACCTTCTACCTTTTTTAAACCAATCATATTTCACCATTCTCCACCTCCTTTCTCCTCCAATCACCTTCATTAACTCCCAAACCCTAACCCCACTTATAAATACAAGCCTCCATACACTACTAAACACACTCCGAACACTCAAATCGCTCTCAAATCTTCTTGGTTACTCTCTAATTTCCAATATTTGGTAGAAAGTTGCAACCATTCTAAGTGAGTTTTAGCTCATTTTTCTTCTTATTTTCTTATATTTTTCTTCTTTCTTTCTACTTGGATAATCTCTAAGAAGATTTTTACAAGCTTTTCTTGGCAAACTAAGGTGAAACCTCATCACATTTGAGGTCCAAAGTAGGATTAGAAAAATTTTGCTTTCATTTATAGTAATTATTGTACATTTCCTTTTCATTCATGACCATCCGAATCATCCTTGTGATGATTTGTGTATTGGTGAATCTTACAATGAGGTTAAAGGATGGTTATCATCCTACCTCCATGCATGACTTATATGATAATCTATGATATCCTTGATAGACTTAGCTTAGAATTATTATATAAACTATACGATAAATATATATATATATATATATATATATATATATAGGGTGAGGTTAAAATTTAAAAGTGTAAGAAGGATAAGAAAGAATTTGAACCATTAGATATTTAATCTAATGGTTGAGATCATAGTAGCAATTCTATAAATAATGTTAAACTAACTAATTTTCTAGATTAAGGGTATAAAGGTAAATTTAATATTTTTAAATTAAGAAACTAACATTAATACACATGCAAAGTTTCCCCTTCTTTTTTAAACATCAATAACTTTTTATACGTAACTTTTTTTTAAAAAAATTACACCATAATAACAAGTGTTTTTTTCATCTTTAATATGAGTACCATATTGATATACTTATGTAGAGTTATTTCTGTTTTTATATATTTAGGGTGTTATTTCTGTTTTGATTCTGATTAAAGTGTTGACTGGTGTTATATTAGGGTATTATTTCTGTTATATTCAATGTTAGGGTGTTCTTTATAAGATGTGTGCCTTCAATATAACTGATGTGGTTTTTTTATGAGTTATGGTGTTATTTTTTTTTATATTTCTGTTCTTTATAAGATGTACGCCTTCAATATACATGTTGTGCTGTTTTTATGAGTTAGGGTGCTTTTATGAGTTAGGGTATTTTTATGAGTTATATTTTTGTTCTTTATAAGATGTATGACTTCAATATACATGTTGTGGTGTTTTTATGAGTTATGGTGTTATTTCAAATTCGAAAATCCCTACAATAACTGCCAAAAATCGGTTGCATATATTCATTCCATAATTAGATTTTATTAGTTAAATTACACTTATACCCTGAAACTACCAAAATAAAAAGGGACACATGTCACCTCCATAATCTTTCTTATCCGTCTCACACTTTTAAATTTTCTCACATGAACCTCTACCTATATATATATATATATATATATATATATATTATATATATATATATATATATATATATATATATATATATATATATTTACCGAATCCTTGACAATGATCAACATGGTTACTTGTCATGTTAATAGGTTATATTATTTAAGTCTTGGACCTTTCGTTAACGATTCTAATTGGTATCTTGACCCATGAAATCACATCAACCCATACGGGATTTATAATGTCAAAAACGAGTGTTTTAAGACTACATAATTACTTTGTGTATACATACTTTTTGTACTTAAATTCTAGATTCCGAATTCAACCACTCCATAAACCCAAATGACCTTATACCCTCGATTCCCCATTCTCAAAAAACTAGTAACTCACGGATAATCGGAAATCTTTGCAAAATTGTGAGTATACTAGAACCCATTTTTTCGTTTACACACTTTTGGTGTAACATATACAATTATACAGATCACGATTCATATTTAAAACTTGTTATAATCACACTCTGTCCGTTATAAACATGAAACTTGTATTATTCTTGTTATCGCATGCTATGTATACTTGTGTCTATATGCTCATTAACCTTGCTAGCATCCCTTAACAATTATAGCGCTATAGGATTAACGCATCGCCGGTATTCTTGTGGTATTGTTAAGTAAACTATTTTACACCTTGTCATTTCGGTGACAATGGTAATCACGATTACGTTAAACTTTGGATTGACATATAGTTGTCCAATGTTGTTATGTTTGTAACATAATATGCAATTTACCATGTTGGATATGAGACAACTTTTTCACTATTATGCTATGTAAATAAACTTATATGCTCGTCAACTTTTGTTGATCATTATTTTAATACATGTTGCTGGAAACTAGTTGTTGCCGATGAAGAAACTTATTTAGCGTGGATTAGATACACACATAGACTTAAATTTATGTACTTCAATTCATGTTGTTATCTCATTCGAAACTTGTTGTATTTCCATTTTTGAAACTATGTGTTGTCCTTTTGTTATCAATGAAATCGAATTATTTAAATATTGTCACAAATAGTGTTATGAAGTCTCTTGCAATCTTGTTTTCATCCCGCCCCGATGTTTACGCCATCGGTTGAGGTGTGACAGTTATCTTGAGAACGCTAAATATTGCGAGAACCGTGTTAACGAATAATAAATCAATAAAAACTATTTTTAATACAATCCTCATTGTAATTAAAATACAACATAAAAAAATTTACAACATCAAATAATTCATTTCTACTCTCAAATCACTCTTATTAGGTTTTTCACACATGTGTAAATATAACGATTTTACACATGTGTAAATGACAAACTTACATATGTGTAATTTTCCTTATTTACGAAGTCACGTTAATTTAAACGTGTAAATTAAATTTCTAACATTATATTCGAATAATGAAAAGTATAAAAAACTTTTGAATTTGAATTGATTTTGGCTAAGTTCTCGCGGTTTTTGTATTCGTTCTCACGGTTCTCACAATATTAGCGTTTTCATTTAAATTTTCCCTATAAATATAATGTATAAAATTAATAATTAAAAAATATGTTTAAAAAACATATAACAGTTGAATAAACTCAGAAATATAATCATCTTTTAAAATACACATATTAAATCTAATCAATATATATATATACATATATATATATATATATAGGGAAGGTCATGTTGAGAACGTTAAATATAGTGAGAACCGTGAGTACGAATGAAAAAACCAATCAAAACGAAATTTTTAATAAAAATCTCATTGTATTTAAGATACAACATCAAAGAAGAATTTACTACATCAAATAATTCATTTCTCATCTCAAAATCACTCTTATTAGATTTTTTTACACATGTGTAAATTTTATTTATTTACAAATTCACGTAAATTTAAACATGTAAATTTAATTTCTAACATTCTATTCGAATAATAATATATATTTTTTTTAATTTGAATTGTTTTTTACCAAGTTTTCATGGTTTTTTCATTCGTTTTCACGGTTCTCACAATATTTAGCGTTCTTATTTAAACCCTCCGATTATATATATATATATATATATATATATATATATATATATATATATATATATATATATATAAAATTCTTGAGAGTAGAAAGATAATATAACATTATATTTATAAACCCATGTAATATAAAAGGTTATAACCTAGTGTGTGTGTGTGTGTATAACCATTTGTGGAAACGATAATAACAAATTATAAACATGATGAATTTTAAATTTTGGTTACATCATGTATGAATTTTGGGTTATCCCGTCTTCTTTTAATAAGTTTGTTATTGTGAAGGAATGACCCGACTCGGTCATCCCGGGTCGGGTAAACCGTCATTAAATGTAAGATAATAATAAGAATGTTATCAATATATTCCCATGCAAATAGAAGATTTGCATGATATTCGAGAAAATAGTAGTTGTTACAAAAGCGACTCTTCGATTTAAGGGGAAACCCTAATTCACCAAAAGTATAAATAGAAGATGCAATCGTAAGGTAAGCACATCACAATTCTTCTTCAAACACTTTTACTCCACATACGAATACCTATTCTCACGCCAGAGGATGGTTACAAAAATATTAACAAGTGCTAACGGTGTTCTGTTTTGCAGACCACAGTTCAGACCATTTATAGTCGGATTACTTAACCTAGGGACGTATCTCAAGTGATGTTTCTACAGTTCTAATCTATCAAAATTGAGATACTTTATTAAACTAGAGGTAGGGGTGTTCAAACTATCCATATCTGCAAATTCGATCCGAATTATCCGATATCATCGGATCCGAAATATCCGAATTTTCGGATTCGGGTAGTGATTTTAGAACTATTTGGATATTTTGGATATCCGAATTATCCGAAAATTTAATTTTTATTTTTTACGGATTTCCGAATACCCAAAAATTTATATTCGGATATCCAAAACTATCCTAAATATCTGGTTCTAAATATTAAAAAATAAAAATTAAATAAAGAATTGGATTTTTGGATATCCGATTCACTATCCGATCGAATATCCGAAATTTCGGATACGGATTCGGATAGTGAAATCTAGTATCCGAAAATTTCGGATATTCGAAATTCGGATATCTGAATTTTCGGATATCCGGTTTTTAACACGTAAGTAGATAACTAATAATATTAATTATTAAGAATTAAGAATATACGAGATATAATCATATATATATAAGATTATTTTAAAATACATATATTAAATCCAATCATCATTTAATATATATATATTTATTATTTACCATTCTTGAGAGTAGATATTGAAATATGGCATTTTCTTTTCAATGCTTTATTAGAATTAGAAGATTAGATGTGATGTATGTTTGCATTAAAGAAACAATATACTGTATATATATTTTTAATGCTATCCATAAAATATAGATTTTAAAATATTAACAAATTACAATGCCTTAATCTTTCAATTAATAATCATAATTGATGTTTGACATGTATAATTTCCCAAACAAATATCCACATTAACTGTACAGGACATTGAACAATAATGATTGGATGACTATGATGTGTTTGGATGATCGACACGATTGAAAGATGAAGATGTGAAATTAAATCAATAATAATAATAACAATAACCGGTATCTATATAACTTTTAAATAGTGTGTTTGAATGGCCGACACGATTGGAAGATGGAGATAATAATAATAATAATAATAATAATAATAATAATAATAATAATAATAACCGGTATCTGTATAACTTTTAAAACTTGAAGTATTAAATAATAGAAGATATATATTCTTTATTTGAATACCATTTTGAAAATAGATATAATAATCATACAAATTTAAGTTATTCATGTGTTATAGCATACTTACAATTACAACAATTTATACAGTTGAAATCGTATATAATATTATTCATGTGTTATAGCATACTTACAATTACAACAATTTATACAGTTAAAATCGTATATAATATTCTATATGCTATCCACTCTTATTTCATTGTTCCTCCAAATACTATAAGAATTATTTGTTGTGATAACTTATTTAGTTAAAGCATACGTCGAAAGATATGCTTTTGGAATGGGAGAATTGGGTGAAATATAATATTTAATCTGTAATATTTTTTTATGTTTCTTTTAAAATTCTGCATGGGTGAGTAACCTAGGTGATGGTTGCATGTTTACTGATGTTTCGCTGGTATCATTCGGCTTATAATAATTTGATGATACTTAATGAGAATTTCTTGTTGTTCAAAAAAAAAAACTTATATAGTTAAAAAACATAAAAAGTAAGATATTATTAAAAACGTGTTGTCAAATGATGATGCCTTTACATGTCTACTTTATGTTTCCATGTGTCCACGGCTGTTTTCAGCATCCACAATCTAAAAAACATACGTGTGCAACGATAGATTTAATTATATTGCGCTGTAGACATGCAATGGTGTTTATTGAATTGGTTTTCCCTTTATTCGGATTATTTAAATTTTATTTTGATTTTAACTAACTTTGAATTTGAAAAAGCTAAATTCGAATTCGAATCAATTTGATTAAACTAATTAGTGAAATATATATATATATATGTATATATATATATATTTGTTTGTAAAATATATAGTATGAACCTGAATATATGTGTCAAAGCTCTTCGAAAATGATAAACTCGAATTCAATTAAAATTGGTTTGGATGCCAAGATGATTTCGAAAACAAATTTGAATTTGTAATTCGAATTCGAACTTTGCTGAGTATGATATGAATAATTGCACACCATGCCATGTATAATTAAAGTTTCACCATGCCGTGTATAGCAAACATTTTTTGATATAAATTATTTATTTAAATCAATGAAACAGATTTCATTTCATACTCTATTAAAATGTAAGTAAGATTTTAGTAATTTAAAGTTGAATAAGGTTATATCTCACATGTAATTAGGAAACATTTTTGATATAAATTATTAATTTAAATAAATGAAATTTCATACTCTATTAAAATGTAAGTAAGATTTTAGTATTTTAAAGTTGAAAAAGGTTATATCTCACATGTCATGACCTACACAATAAACTTGATTACAAAATCTTCATAAAGTTAAAAGATTGTAAGTGTTAATGTCAAAGTTTAGAAAACAAAAAATACGTCGAAACATAAAACAACTTGAATTTACACCGACACGTAAATAAAAATAAACACATAAAATGAGTTATAGGTGTCAATACTTGAAAGTTGAGGGTTGAAAGCAGACAAACAAAATTACAAAAAAAAATGTTATTCACACAAAAAGACAAAAAAATAACCGTTTACAAAACTTACAATTGTTATATATATAATAAGCAATAAAATAATACATGCAATTATTATAATAATCACGTACTCCAATTTACCTTTTGGTGTAATGTAACTTAATTAGATAAACGTTTTAATTCTTTTACTATATTGTGATGTAACTTAATTAGATAAACATTTTAGTTCCGATACTAATGTGCTCGTAGCTTAGAAACTCGTATATTATATGAATTAAATAATTGTTTTCTTATATATATATATATATATATATATATATTAAATAACATATCTTCTACTTTTCAAACATGTTTTATGTCAAATTAAAGAAAATGACTTTTTGGTATTATATATATATATTATATATATATATATATATACATATACATATATAGATATATATATATTATTGATAAAGAACGATAGTAACTTTGTTTTCATAATATATTAGCTTTTTATTATTATTTTTTAATATATTATAATAGTTTATTATTGTATTTATTTTTAATAACATGTTTTTAATTTTTTTCTTTTTCCAAAACCAGATATTTCCTTTCCTATTTTTTAATAATTTTTTTAGAATATATATTAATTTCTCGATTAATTTGATATTTCTTTCATAATTTATGTTTATAACTTTTTTCTAAAAACTTAACTACATAGTTGCGCTTGATTTTTTCCTTAACATTTCGTTATAAGTTTTGTTAAAAAAAGTTGTACTCAAAATAAAGTATTTATTTTGTATCATACGATGATAAAAAAATTGTTCTAATGTTTTGTTTTTATAAATAATATGCTTTATTTTTAAATCACGTTTGTTTTACATTATCATTTACTTGGTTTCATCGCAACACGCGACGTTAAAAAAACTAGTAATCATATTATTTACCAAATTAAATAAAATCATTATTATAAGATTGTAGGGTGTGGTCACACATCCTCCTCATTCCCCCATTCACCACCTAAGCTTTACGCCATCAACCCTTTCACCCTATCAAATTTTTATTTAAATTAAATTATGAGAGAAAGGGTGAAAGAAGAAAGAGAAAGACATTATGATGTTCACCGAAACCGAAAGGAGGGGCGGTGTATCCCGATCCCACTTATGCCACCTGGGCATTGTTGATCCATTCACCGAAGCCACCCTACATAGTCTAATAGAAGAGAGAGACGGGAAATCGAAATATAGACTTCACTAGAAGTCGACATATGACATCTAACATTTAATTAGAAAGAGAGACAGAAAAACCAATTTTAAGGTAGCCTACAAAGCCGACAAGTGTCTCACATTATTTTTATTAATTAGGCTAGAAGAATAGATGAAATGTACACATACATACATGCATACTAAGTTATTATCTCGTGTATTATACAAGTCTAATAAATGAAGTTGTTTGATTACAAAGCACAATAAAACAACTAGGTATACTTGCTAATAATCCAACAAACTTGCGATCTCTTGTTTAGAGTAATTAATACCCAACCCGCTTCTAAAGTGCTTAACAACTCTCCTCGAAAAAAAACATAAAATGGTTAGGTGTAGTTGATGTGTGTGTGTATATATATATATACACACACACACACATCAACTACAATACATATATATATATATATATATATATATATATATATATGAAGATTATGGTTTGAATTTACATAAATTTCTATAATTAAAGGCTTAAAATTATATAATTATTTAAAAAATAGATTATATTTGAAGTAAGAGCCATTTTTTATAACATGGTTAAAAAATATCATTATTATTATTATTGTTGTTGTTATTATTATTATTATTATAAATCTAATATAAAAAAGTTTAATTAAAAAATAACATAATCATTATAAATTTTAATTAAAGATATATTTAAAGTAACGATAAATTTTGGGGAAAAATTTAGCAAATCTAATATATAAAATATAAGTCAACTTAAAAATATATTTAAACTAGTGATAGATATTAAGGTAAGAATTTAAAATAAGCAATCTTGTCATTCTGTGATATTAACATACTTTGAAAAATAATAAAAAATAATTTTGACTAAAAATATTTTTTAAGAATAATATGAAGTTAACACGTGTCACGTTTTGGAATAAAATCCGAAAAATAGGATAGAAAACGAATATTTTGCATTGATTTTATTTTTAAATTCGCTAAAATCCAGATTTTGGATTAATAAACAAATAAAATAAATAATAAATGTATATAATAACTAAAAAGCATATTTTATTTATTATTAAAAATTATAAGTTATATAACAATAAATGAATAAAATAAACTCACTAGGATTCATATTTGTAGATTTTTACAAGTAATATAATAGAACTTGATAAAAAATACCAAATAAATAACAAATATATATATACATGATAAATTCAATAAATTTCATATAAAACCAAATGTACTATAACCGGATCAAAGGTATCTGGATTGGATCTGATGTAAAAAAATTCAGGTTGAAAACCCCAATTCCCTATTGAATCAACTTCATACTATTTTTTGGCTTCATATTTTTTGTAAACCTTTGGGGGGGGGGGGGGGGGGGGGTTGTATAAGTAAAAAGTGGAGATACGCTTAGCCTAATCTATTTACATATGTTAAAGAAAAAACCAACGATAAAATAATCATTTTTTAATTAAAAAATGTTGAGCCAAAATTTTATAAATAACTAAGGTATTTGTAAAATCAATTAACTATTTATTTTATAAAAGTTAAAAGTTCTAGAATAAATCTTCTCTGAGGATAAACTTTTTTAACTTGAATTATGAACAAAAAGGATGTGTTTGGACAAATATAATGACCATTTACCCATCTTTTCCGTTTACAAGGAAAGATGCTTAGCCATTTAACCTTTAGTCAATTTAATCTATTATATCATATTATATGTCAAACTCCACTTAATCTCCTCTAGACTTGTCTCATATTTTTTAACAACAAACAGAACTTTCGTACTAGATCCATGTTCCATCACATCTAGAAAAAAAAACACTACCATCAAATTTATTTGGCACACCAACTCTATTCTATTATTCTATTAATTAATTAATAATTATTAATAAAAAAATAAGTTTAGGAATAGTGGCTAATTATGTATTTTAATATATAGTATAAACGAGGACCAACTTTGAAAAAGAAAGAGCATAAAATAAAACTAACAAAAAAATAAACTTATTTTGTGACAATGTAATAAAAACCAAAATTTTACATAACAAAAAACCTTCAAACTTGTTATAAAAAAAAAGTAAAAAAGATACTCATAAAACGTCAGATGGTTAAGTGTGTTGTGTTTATGATCGCATTTTATACATCATCAGAAAATAATATTGATGGCTTCCAAGAAGATTATGAAGATACAGGGATATCTGATTGTGGCAGTTGGTCATTTAGTTCCAATATGAGCTCTATACGTATGAATCTAGGGTCCTGTAATTTCTCTTTAATATCTTCTTATCTACTCCACACTCCCCAAAAATCCCATTTCTTTATTTTGATCATTTTCTCCTTAAAATCACTAGTTTCTGTGACTCTTTTGTTCAAGTGGCTAGTCTTGATTGTGTGTTTGGAGGTCAATCTTTTTCCTGGATGCGAAAATGTGAAAAAGTGGTTTTAATTTTGACTTTTTTAGAAGATTTAAAAGCTACCAATTAGGGTTTTTCTTTAATCAGAATCATAAAGTGGTGAGCTTTGACCCTTTCTTTTCACACCTTGATCAACAAGCAAGAAAAAATTCTGCAACAAAAAGGTAAGATTTTTATATTCTTTTTGTGCAAATTTTGGTGTTTCCCTTTTGGGTTTTGTTCTATATGCTTTAAAGATTGAACCTTTGTATGTTAATTATGTTTTTTTTTATATGTGATATATACTGTAATTTGCTAGAACCCTAAAAAGTTTCTTTAAGTTATTGTACGAAATCAGGATTCTATTTCACCTGTTGAAAATTGAAATCTTATATGATGATCTTCGTGTTTTGTATGGGCAATTTAATTGTTTGGTTTATTAAATTTGATCAAACATGAATCCATTTACAAAACTGAACACATCAAAGTGATTGTGCTGCGAAAAAGGCCTTTGGAAATTGTCCAAGATCACTCATTTTTGTTTTTTTGAATTCTATCCTTTTTTTGGCTCATTTTGAACACATACTGAATTGGAACTCGAAAGCATGATTTTTAATTGGATTGACTTATCTGATTCATTTAAATTTTCTTTAAAATATTTGCAATTCTTGTCAAATTTAGGTGTTGTTTGCTCTTGTCATCATGGGTTCATCTTGCACCAAGCTCATTCCATGTCTAGTTTCACCAAACAAGGCATCGGTTCTCGAGGATCCGAACAACGGTATGTATAATGTATCTCATAATTTACCATTAAAACCTTTTCTTTAACGCTTTGGGGAATTTATTATTATTATTATTATTATAATAATTTGAAAGAAAATATGTTTGGTTCTTATTTTCTTTTTTGTAAATAGGTAACGCAGAGGAAGGCGGTAATTTGCCTGCATTCAAAGAGTTCACGTTTGAGCAACTTAAAAATGCAACATCGGGTTTTGCTGTTCAAAACATTGTATCCGAGCATGGCGAGAAAGCCCCAAATATTGTATATAAAGGAAAACTTGAGAATCAAGTGAGGATCGCAGTTAAACGATTTAATAGTTCAGCCTGGCCTGATTCCCGGCAATTTTTGGTATGAATCTTACAATTTTTTTAATTATTTTTGTTATATTTAGTGTAATTTTTACAACATTTATAGATGAAATTCCGAGCTTATTCTTATAGTTCATGTTCTTAATCAAGATGTTTTGTTTTTCAACAATGTGGATCCTTTTGTCTTAAATATCATCACATCTTTTCTAATTTGTGATTGCTCGTATTGTTCTTAATTATGTTTGAATTTATCTTTTTGGAACATTAGGAAGAAGCAAAATCGGTTGGTCAACTTCGTAACGCCAGGCTGGCAAATCTTCTTGGTTGCTGTTGTGAAAACGATGAACGACTACTTGTGGCTGAGTATATGCCTAATAACACACTTGCAAAACATCTTTTTCACTGTAAGTGGTTCTTTGTTATTTTCAAACTAAAGAACTATGTTTTTTTTTAGTTACATATTTACATCTACATGTCCATAATTTGTTCATAACCAGTCATTCTTGCAAACTGTAATGTTTTATTTTTTAATATAAATTCACAAGAATCATGTATATCTCTGTTGGTTCAGGGGAATCCCAACCAATGAAATGGGCAATGAGGTTACGAGTGGTGTTACATTTAGCTGAAGCTCTTGAATATTGCACAAATAAAGGGCGTGCTCTTTATCACGATCTCAATGCCTATAGAGTTTTGTTTGATGAGGTCAAACCTTCAATCTTTTTTTCATATATCCTATTTTAAATATGAAAACTGATACGTATTAGATTCTTGCAGGAAGGTAATGCTAGACTTTCGTGCTTTGGCTTGATGAAGAATAGTCGCGATGGAAAAAGTTATAGCACGAATCTTGCTTTCACTCCTCCCGAGTATTTGAGGACAGGTACATTATTGTTCTTAATTATTTTGACTTTTGTGGTCAAAAGGATTAATTTTTACTTTTATGGTTAATGGGAGTTATTTTTAACTTTATTTGGCAATTCTTATAAGTTCATGAGTGAAGTACACGGATGGTCCCTATGGTTTACCAAAATTTTGGATCTGGTCCCTAGCTTTTTAAAAGTACACCAGATGGTCCCTGTGGTTTGCACTTTGTAACACATTTAGTTCCAAGCTTTTTCCAAAAGTACATGGATTGTGGTTTGCACTTTGATGCATTTATTCCTTAATTTGGACATGCTAAAACCTTTAGATTTGTTGGCTGGGGACTAAACGTGATACAAAGCGCAAACCACTAGGACCATCCATGTACTTTTGGAAAGCTACGGAACAAATCCAAAATTTTGGTAAACCACAGGGACCATCCATGTACTTTACTCTTAAGTTTATTGTTTTAATGCCAATACACAAATTCAATGTTTGCTTTTTTCGAGTTTTCCGAGAACCGATGCGTTCTAGTTTTGGTACAATTTGTATTTCTGTTATGGAAAAGATGCATTATAACTTTTGAAGTCACAACCACTGATTTTCAACTTTAAATTTGGCATGGGTTTTATTTTTAGTTTTTCTTATTTACTTTTTTGAAATTTGTTTCCATCCTGAAGGAAGGGTAACGCCTGAAAGCGTGATATATAGCTTCGGGACTCTTTTGGTTGACCTTCTTAGCGGGAAGCACATTCCTCCAAGCCATGTAAGAATACGTTTCACGGATTTTTTTGTTTGTGTGTGTGTGTGTGTGTGTGTGTGAGTGAGAGAGAGAGAGAGAGATCACACACTTGTTTATAATTTCAGGCACTTGACTTGATAAGAGATCGGAACCTTCAAATGCTTACAGATTCATGTTTGGAAGGACAATTTTCTAACGATGACGGAACTGAGTTGGTGCGTTTGGCTTCTCGTTGTTTGCAATACGAACCACGTGAACGCCCGAATTCAAAGTCGCTTGTAGCTGCCTTGACTGTTCTACAAAAAGAAACAGAGGTTAGTTTATCGTCTTTTAACTTAGCACAAGAGTGTTTGACGTTTGACTTTAGTCAAAGTTCTAAATTCCCTTCGATAATTTCTTTACAGGTCCCGTCATATGTCTTGATGGGTATCCCGGCCACGACTTCATTCTCACCTCGGTCACCTCTTGGTCAAGCTTGCTTAAGAATGGATTTGACCGCTATACATGAAATTTTGGAAACGATTTCGTATAAAGATGATGAAGGGCAAACAAATGAGGTTAGTTTATTGCCATTAAGGGTTGAGGGTCCCACTTTCCTGTTCTAATTTGCGGGACCCATGAAACAGAAAAAAAACGGGATTCACAATCTTTTTGTACGTTTTTCAAATCGAATTTGATCATGATTCTTATTCATGTAACTATGGTAACAGCTCTCGTTTCAAGTGTGGACCGATCAAATGCAAGAGTCGTTAAATTCGAAGAAAAAGGGAGATGTAGCATTCCGGAACAAGGATTTCAATGCGGCAATCGAGTGCTACTCTCAGGTTTTTTCTCTTGCATATTTTCCGCAATTATTATATATTACGACAATGGCAAAAGACTAAAATACCCTTTTTGTTCGGTTTTTTCATTACGACAATGGCAAAAGACTAAAATACCCTTTTGTTCGGTTTTTTGCAGTTCATTGAGCACGGACCAATGGTATCACCAACCGTATATGCGAGACGTAGTCTATCTTACCTCATGAATGACATGGCTCAAGAAGCATTAAATGACGCAATGCAGGCTCAAGTGGTGTCACCCGTTTGGCACATCGCGTTGTATCTACAATCCGCCGCACTTTTTGCGCTTAAAATGGAAAATGAAGCGCATGCAGCCCTCAAAGAGGCTGCAACCCTTGAAGCCAAGAGGGGTGCAGCCACCCCAAATGGTCAATGATCAAGTTGGTTCTTGTTGACTTGATATGTTTTGACTTTGACTGAATGGTCAAACGGATACAAGAGTAAAGATTTTGCTTTTCTTTATGGAAATTTATGGTATTGGAGATTAAATGTAGAAAAAAAAAAGGTTGCATTTTTTGTTGAAGAATTGGGTGTAAAGCATGTACTTGGTTGGCTTTACTTTATCTACAAAAAGTTAGCCTTTTATTCTCTTGATTCGGTTTGGTTTGGTTTGGTTTGGTTTGGTTTGTCACTGTTTTCTTGTAACAGGTCCAAAGGAGACCGAAAGGATTGGTCATAGCTTGTCACGATTTTGGTCCTTTGTCCTAACGTTAAAAAAATTGTTTAAAGGATCATTTTTTAATTAAAAATAAAAACAACAAAAATAAAAGTTCATAATTAGTAAAAAAGACAACAAAAAAAACATAAAACTAGTAAAGAAGGCAACAAAAAAATAAAATAAAATAAAAACATACTATTAACTAGTAAAAAAGAACAACTTATAAAGAACAATAATAATTAGTATAAAACACAACAGTATATTAACAATTCATAATCAATAAAAAATACAAAAAAAGACAATTTGTAAATGAAGACAAAAAAACCATAAATAGTTAAACAAAAAAACACAGTATATAAAAATTCATAATCGCTAAAAAATACAACCAAAAAGAGACATATTAGTAAAATAAAGACAAAAAAAATATCGTTAAACAAAAAATACAATGATAAGGGCCCAACCGAGTTCGAACCAGTGACCAATTGATCTTCAGTCAATTGCTCTACCACTGAGTTATGGACACGTAGTTGTTTACTAAATAAATAAAATGCTTATTTTTAAAACAATCTACAAAGACGAGAAATAAAAATGGTTAGTGAAAACAAAAAGAAGGCCCAACCGGGTTGGAACTGATGACCTATTGATCTGCAGTCAATTGCTCTACCACTGAGCTATGGACCCAATGTTGTAATTATCCCAACTAAAGGCGTTACATGGAAAATACACATCCTGATTAATGCGTGAAAAGTCTACCACTCTATAAAATGTACAACCATCCATGCATAATGATAGGGGTTCGGTAGCCGAATATGAGTCGACAACAAAAAAAAAAAAAAAAAAAAAAACAATGGGTCAAGATTTTAGTTTGGATGCCACAATTATTTAAGCCATGTCCCACTTTACTCTAATTCCATTTTTAGTTTATTTTCTTTCACGTTATTTTTATGTTTTATTTAGATTAGTGGAGTTAGTGGGTAGTTATTAGTGTTTAGGAAACTCAATTGTTGGTTTATAAAGAAGAACGAGATGAACAAAATGGGCAATGAGTTTTATGAATGAAAGTTTTATTGGTTAATTTTTCTCAATGGTTTTTGAGTTGAATTAATATTTCCATGCTAGTTCAAGTGTGGCAACTTGAATGGTGTTTTTGGAGTCTAGATTATAATCAAGTGGTGTATCTGTATCTTGATTCTCGTTTGGTTTGCCCTAAACGTTTTCTTGTGTGGTGTTTTTGTATCACAAGAGACCGTTAGATCTATCCGTTTTATTTAGAGTTTTAATTTTATAGCCGTTACCGAACCGATTGCTATCACATAAGGTACAATGACAGCACTGGAATATCATAAAATATGCGTAGAAGGAACATAAACATTTGTTAAACGCAGGTTACCTTATCGGATTTATGGGTTGAACATCTACTTTTATAATAGATCAATTTCTTGTAAGAAAGTATTCTTTTAACGTGTAAATGATTTAATATGTTTGTGCTAAAACTTAAAAATTATAAGATAAGCATGATTTATAGACATTTGGGCATAGGACTTGTAAGAATGTGTTGTACAGGACTATGTGTTGTGGGCTTTGAACGGGACGTGAAAGGCGCCACCTGCGCTAGGCATGCACACCGCCACGTTGGGGCGGGAGCTCGGCTGGGCTAGCGGGTGTGGGAAGGGAGGAGGGGCGTAGGTTGGTGGTTAAACAATGTCTGCAAGGGGGAGGGGCCGTCAAAGGGGGTGTTCACCATTGCAGGGTTTCGACATGGGAAATATGTAAGCCTTTGTGTCTTATGTGGTGCTAACATACACACTTTTCCATCTTAACACCCCGATAAAGCCCCCGACAATACATGGTCTAATATTAGAACAGTAGTATGTAAACGAAAAAACTAATTCAAACTAAACAAGTTGTTTCTGTGTCAACTAGTGAATATGTCAGTCGTGTTCAAATCTATTTATCTGACACGATTTACAGATTCCTTTTGTGTTTGCCGGTTTGGACTCAACTTGCCAACCCATGAACACGATTAGCAAATACAACCAAACTACAAACACGAATACTATCTTTAGTGCACATACTTATCAATCAAACTGTACGCTGTCGCAGAGTTACATCACACTACATCAACAGATTGGTCCTTCAACAATGCTCTTACAACACGTAACATGTCTAAAAAACCAGGAAATCCTCTTTTGTTGTACCATAATAGGCTGCCAATTCGCGGCCCGGATACATGATAAAGTTCCAACCGAAAGCCGACCACCGACGATGTGGCTACCATATGATCCTTCTTCATTTGTAGCAAGTCTTTCTTCTGAAGGTTTTCTGATAAACATCTTCTCCCTCTCTAATGTAGCCTCTACGGTTTGACTTCTGTTGACCTTTTCTGATCATGAACACCGTCAGCTACAGTGTTCTTACATTTCTCCATCGTGTTTGTTTCTGATATCATATCTTCATATAGCTTCATTAAGACCTTCATTTCTGAAGAATATACTTCCATGAGCGTATGGTGTAAGGGAATTAAAATAAACGGGACTCATTTTTCAACCCGTTTAATTATGAATGGGTCAATTGAAGTTATAATTCTTTCTTTCCTCTAACGGGTTAAACAGATGGAATAAAAAAAAAGGTTAGCTAACAAGGAAACGGGTTGACCCGACTTGACCCTATTTGAACCACGTTTTCTAGTTCCATGTTTTTAGTGGTTTTTTTTTTCATACAAAACACTCCAGTTTCCTGCATTAAACATACCCGAAGTAACAGTATAAAAAATTGTAATTTTTGGGCAAGAGTATTTTGGGTCAACCCGATTTGACCCAGGCCAAAAAACTACTCATTTTGACCCGTACCAAAAAATCAAGAATCACCCATTTTAACCTGTACCAAAAACGACCCATTTTGACCCGAACCAAAACGACCCATTTTGACCCAAACCCAACTGGCTCAATTTGCCACCTCTATACAGAACACTCTTATAGCTGTGAAGACTTACGTTGATTAATTTCACAAGCAGCTTTTGAAGTCTGAAAGTCTGGAGTCCGTAGGACCTTTAAGATAAGAAAAATTACATCGACGTTTAGTGAAAACTTATTACAATGAGACCAATAATGTATTAGCATATAATACTCGACTGTAAGATATAAATACACTTCAGTTTTACTGTTAGTCGGGCTTCCATCGGATTTTAAACTTGTCCCACACGAACCACGGGTAGATCGGGTTGGTTAGGGTATTATCTTCGGCGCTCAATACATATAAAATTTGGTAAGATTTACACTTTGAAACGAAAAAAAGACCGGAGTTTAGTTATGACAGTGACTCATTTTCTTATCAATACAAACTAACCTTTTTTTTGAAGAAATAAAATTTAAAAATTGGAGCCACTAAACCCTGAGAGTTTAGTTTTCATTGTCCTAACCCTAGCTAGGGCCCATGATTTTTGTCAAATCCAGCGTCACGCTAGAAAAAAGAAACCTAATTAAACAAGCAATATACAATAATGGGAACCCTAATTTAATGGAAACAGCATAAAAATAAGAAACACACACAGCACAGGTATCAAAGAAATAGATTGAACTACTATTTTACTGATCGAAAACAAACAAACTCACAAGGTGTAAAATAGGGTCCGTAAAGCAAGATGAAAAGGTGCGTAAGAAGAAGATTTGTTTTACCTGCAGGAAATGAGGACGAAGATCTTTGACAACTGACCGAATCTTGAAGTAATTTGAGTCTTGGATGCTAACATTGCAATCAGAACAACGCTTTTTCGGATTTGAGATTTCCATTTTGATATGGGGTGTTTGGATTCCTTCTTAAAAACAACTTATTAACTTTTGTATCATAAGTTACAAATACTAACATATAAAAAACATCTTTGCAAAAATAATTTAAATAAGTTAATCCAAATACTATAAAAATAACTTATTAATTTTTGTAAGTCAATAATTTATAAGTTGCTCCAAATAAGCCAACCCAAACACCCAGTAAGTAATCTAGTGAAATGAAACTTTATTATAAGTAACTTTTAACAGTGGATACTGTGTGGCTTACAAAAGTTTATTATTTAAGGTTAATTACTATTTTTTTGAACGTCAAATTTGGATCACTAAAGTATTATCCTGACATAGCGCAACCACCCGATCATATCCATCTTCATTAGGCATAATGCTATACACCAATTTAGGAGGAACCCAATAAATCTGAAAAAAACCATTGGCTACGGTTAATTACTATAGAGGAGTGTACCAAAATTGCACCATCAAATCTTACACCGGAGACATGTGGCAGGAGGAGATTTGATATATGGTCATGATATTCTATTTTATGGTATAGTTGTATGCAGCTGATTGGCGCCTATGCACATCCTAAATATGGATGCCTTTTCCACCGATGAGAGCAAAGATGGTGTCAACACACTCATGCACATTATCAACATGGATTGTTCCTTTCCAATAAGAGCATGACATGTGACGCTAAAACCGTTAGGGTTGTGTGGACCACCACACCAGAAGGAAAACGACGTCTAACCAAATCTACGAATAATAGAAGAAGGATTTACTTCTTGCAGGTATGAAATCTCTCTCTCTCTCTCTCTCTCTCCATATTCTACAAAACCCTAATCACCTAAGCGAATACTTATTCACACGCCCAAGGATGGTCACAGGGAGGTTTCTCATCCTGTGGCGAGCTTAACGATTTTGTTGACATGTGACGCTAAAACCGTTAGGGTTGTGTGGACCACCACACCAGAAGGAAAACGACGTCTAACCAAATCTACGAATAATAGAAGAAGGATTTACTTCTTGCAGGTATGAAATCTCTCTCTCTCTCTCTCTCTCTCTCCATATTCTACAAAACCCTAATCACCTAAGCGAATACTTATTCACACGCCCAAGGATGGTCACTGGTCACAGGGAGGTTTCTCATCCTGTGGCGAGCTTAACGATTTTGTTATTTTGTAGGAATTGTTGTTGGACGAAGGTTACTGTCTCTCTTAGCAAAACCCTACTGGACGAACCGATCTTAGTCGCGGAGGCTAGGATTTCGTTCTTGGTTGGTGCGGTGAACGTGGAACTTGTTGTTTTTACGTTGTTTTTAGTAGTTTTTTTCTAAGAGTTAATGAGTACTAATCCAGAGCTTAATTCTTCGAGGACTCTAGCTCATGTCTCTTCTGATGATGATGAAGCGAGGGAAACATATGAGGATGGTGGGGGCCTCAGTAGCGTACAATCGGTCTCATCAGTTGAACCTACCACCAACTTAGCTGGAATATTCAGATCTGTAACCGCTTCGAGCGCGCAGACCATGGCATTGCTTTCATTGTGCGCACTCCTCGTTTCTTAATCAACCAAATGTACACACACAACTTCCAGTTACATGACCACACCATCGTCTTTTTAGTCAACCATTCCATTTGTGTTTATGGGTCCACCCCTGCGTACAGTCAATCCTCCTCATAAAATGTATTTCTAGTATACTCTGGCCCACTTTATGCCACATTAGTTGTAACGTCGATACCCGTATCGTTTTCTCAAGGAGTCACGCAAGTATCCACCCCGTCATTTACACCTTTCACGTCAACAGGATATCAATTTGTTACACCTTATGGTTTACTTGGAACCACATATGGTTATACGCATGCGCATGCTTCCTAACAACCAGCCCATGGGGTTCACGCCATTTGCACAACCTATACGCAAGGGTTGTCGCAAGAAGAGCAACAGATGATGTTTGCTACCTTTGAACAATGGGCGGGAGAGTATAGATTATCTGGTATGCGTACGCAACTTAATCTCAATGAAAACTCTTCCGTGATAGAAAACACTTAACATGTACAAACGACTCAAAAAATCCGCAATCGAGTAGACCATCCAATCCTCGATGGGTCAAAAGATTTTTCTTAGCTTTACAAGCCTGGCGTATTCATTTAGAAATCTAAATTTACGTTGGGCATAGCGCAATCTGATTTCACTGAAAAACAAATATGCATTTAACAGTCAAAATATATAATAACAGCACTGATCCAGACGACCATTTGAGTGTCTTTTTAGCAACACGGAAGATTATGTGATGGAACCACTGGCACACCCCCAACCTGTAACACCCCGACCCGCAGCGGAATAAGAGTCGGGGCATAATTGGGTTATCACCAAAGCTCATGATGTTCACTAAAATGTTTCATATTTATTAAATTCAAATTACAACTTAAATATTCAAATCAAATCCATACAATTACAAGGAAAATGAAACTAAGTAATACAATCCAAAGCTTAAACTGATTTATTCTTCTAAGCCTTCCTATGTGTTTCTTGCCTCAACTGGATCACCTGTATCATGTGTAAAACGGGTGATATTTTGGGTCAACAAAAGTTTGCGAGTGAACCTTGAGAAAACATTGTTATTAATTTCTTGTTGTATTTAATATTGAAAATTTGTGCAATAAT
Source organism: Scalesia atractyloides (assembly GCA_947069175.1). Classification (NCBI taxonomy): domain Eukaryota; kingdom Viridiplantae; phylum Streptophyta; class Magnoliopsida; order Asterales; family Asteraceae; genus Scalesia; species Scalesia atractyloides. The sequence continues at coordinate 13,099,953 of CAMTDV010000007.1, read as the reverse complement.
CACATGTGAGCAAACATATATATATAGCATAAACGCGAACCACATTGGATGAGTAAATGATATGAATGATGATGTATTTGAGATCAAGGCTCAATCAAACGGAGCGGATCGAATGACATGAATGATGATGTATGTGAGATCAAGGCTCAATCAAACGGAGCCGATCGAATGAGGCACCTGATACTCAACCCGTATCCCACGGGGAGCTGATGGGTCTAATGAAATGCATGTACTGAAAATGATAACTTCAAACTAAACATAATTCACACAACAATTGATACATAATTGATACACATTTGATCATGGATATGATGGAATGCACAAGTGTTTTAAATATAATAAGGAATTTAAACGACACATGATACACCCTAAAATGTGATTAAAACTGGGAATTTGTAGAGATTCACTCACATTGGGTGTGTTCTTTGATGACGTTGGATGCGCACGAGTTTTGGGATTTGATCGACGAGGAAAACTAGCCTAAAATAATAACGAAATGGTTCGGTAAATAAATGGATTTTTAGATTTATTTTGTGAGTTTAAGGACATTTTCTAACTTTAAAAATATTATTTTTAAGTATTTTTAATTGATTTTTAAATTAAATAAATAAATAAAAAGAAATAAAAATTTTGACTTTTTGACCGTTGACCGGTCGGACTGTGGTTAATTGTGCGCTGAGTGAGGTTCGAACCCGGGACATCTCGTACGCGTGCACGTAGCTCTACCAACTGAGCTACGTGTCTAATCCGAAATATTCTCTGTTTTAATTATATTTATATACTAATTAAGTTTAACTTTATTTGGTTTTTATTAAAAAGGATTTATATGGCCGAACCGGTTGCAGGGACCCGGAGTCGAACTCGGGTCCTTCGGTTCGTATGCGCACAGCCCAACCAGTTGGGCTGTGTGTCTAATCTGATTAACTCACGGATTATATTACTCTTATAAACATACTGTGACATGTTCTGATTCAGTTCTAAAAATATTGGTTTTATTTCTGAAAGTCGGTACGTTGTTCGATTCGAACTCGTGACGTGTGTGTTGTTTGCGCACACAGTCCACCGCTGGACTGTGTGTCTAACCCGTTTGAATATGTGATTTTAATTATACTTATACTTATTCTCGACTTCATCTTCTTCGTTTACAAAAACCCAGATCAGAGAGATCCGACTGTTTTGTTTAATTTGATTATCAAAACTTATAATTGGTTGAAATGTAATAGTTAACGAGATTAAAGAACAGAATGTACCAAAACAGTGCGTTTAATTCAGATTTTCGGCAGGAGTCGTCGGCTCTGATTTGTGACTTTCCGCTGAGTGAAATGTTTGACAGCTTAGTTTCTTGTGTTATGAAATTAAGTTACTGAGTAAGAGATATCAAGAGTTTTTAGATGATTATACCGATCGACAGTGAGACTTTGATGTTTCAGTGAAATTCCGGCGAGTGTGGGATTTCCCGGCAGCGTAGTCTGGGACAGATTCTGGTTGGAGGATTGAAGTTAAAACATGTCGAATAATGGATTACAAACAAAAGAGTCAAGAATTTTACCGATTTGAAGTAATTCTCGGTTTTCTGGTGAAAGTCCGGCGAATGCAGAATAACTCCGGCGAGTGCTAAAACTTCGAGAGATTGAGCGATTTTGAGCGAAAAGGTTACCAGAGGTTTGGGTGGGTATTTATAGGGAAGAAACAAAATGTATGGAGTCCGAATTTGGTCTTGATTCGTGGTCAAGGTTTCTCCGGCGGTTATGACTAAAATCAAGGGTCAGACATCGGTTATAACCGATGTCTTAGTCGGTTAGCGTGTTTTGGTCAAAAGGAAATTGGCCAAAGTCGCGGATTGCCGGATTTCCCGGTGACTGCGAGTTCTGAGCGCGGTGACACTCCGGTTTTGAATTTGGATTTCATCTTAAGTATTATTTGTTTCGTAATATTCACAAGGAAGGCAAGTGGCGGAGTGGTATGTTGTGTGTTTGTTGAAGCGGCCGACCCGGGTTCGAAACCCGGCAGCCCTATTTATTTTTTATTCACTTATTTATTATTAATTATCAATTATAGTTTTTTAATTCTAATATATTTATTAATTATGTATCGTTTAAAATTAATTTGAGCAATAAATGTGAAATGAAGAATTATGTCTGGATATTCGATTAATAAACGAAGCGGGTTTGAAAAACCGTTTTTCGACGGATGTTACAGTATCCCCTACTTTTAGAAATTTCGTCCCGAAATTTAAGTAGTAGTGGTAACAGGAAAAAGATGCGGGTATTTCTCGCGCATTGAGTCTTCACGTTCCCAAGTAAACTCAGGTCCTCGTTTCGACTCCCAACGTACCCTGACAATTGGAATACGACTCCGTCTTAAACGCTTCTCTCCAAAGTCCATGATTTCTACTGGTCTTTCAATGAAGTGCATAGATTCATCGATCTGAATATCTTCTAGAGGAATATGGAGGTTTTCATTGGCGAGGCACTTCTTCAAGTTTGATACCTGGAATGTGGGATGAATTCTGTTGAGCTCTTCTGGTAGGTCAAGCTTGTATGCTACAGGACCTACTCTTTCGAGTATTTTGAAAGGTCCTACGTAGCGTGGTGCTAGCTTGCCCTTCTGGCCAAAGCGAATCACTCCCTTCCACGGTGATACTCTTAAAAGTACTTGATCCCCAATGTCAAACTTCAAGGGCTTTCGTCGTTTGTCTGCATAACTCTTTTGACGACTTTGAGCCGCTAGAAGATTGTTTCGAATTTGAATGACCTTGTCAGTTGTTTCTTGAATTAACTCTGGATCGGTGATTTGTGATTCCCCAATTTCGTGACAACATACTGGGGATCGGCACTTACGACCATATAACGCTTCGAAAGGAGCCATGCCGATACTTGAATGATAACTATTGTTGTACGAAAATTCAACCAATGGTAGGTGAGCGTCCCAATTTCCCTTGAAGTCTATGACACATGCTCGAAGCATGTCTTCAAGAGTTTGGATGGTGCGTTCAGATTGTACATCAGTTTGAGGATGAAAAGCGGTACTGAGGTCTAATCGTGTAACCAAAGCGGTTTGTACGGCTCGCCATGTTCGTGAAGTGAAACGACCATCACGGTCTGAAATGATGCTTAAAGGTACACCATGACGGCTTACGATCTCGCTGATGTAGATACGAGCTAACTTCTCGTTCTTGAAGTCCTCGCGGATCGGAATGAAGTGAGCTGATTTTGTAAGACGATCAATGATTACCCATATAGTGTCATACCCACTGGAGGTGCGAGGTAACCCGGTAATGAAATCCATGGTTATGTTTTCCCACTTCCACACAGGTATTTTGGGTTGAACTAGAAGTCCTGAAGGTCTTTGATGTTCAGCTTTTACTTTGGAACAGGTAACGCACTTGGAAACAAAAACAGCAATATCTTTTTTCATGCCCGGCCACCAGTAGGTGTAGCGTAGGTCTTGATACATCTTGTCGGCTCCTGGGTGTACAGAGTATCGTGTTTTGTGCGCCTCATTCATGAGGAAATCATGAAGGTTATCGTGATCGGGAATCCATATGCGATTTGAGTAGTATAGAATACCGTCGGATTTAGTTTCGATTTTGAGTTCTGCTCCATATGACAGCTCATCTCGGACGTCGTTTTCTGTTACAGAAACATGTTGAGCTTCGCGGATTCGATCTTTGATGTCGGCTATGATTTGCGAACATAGAAGACGAATGGAGTTCGCATAACCTTTTCGACTGAGTGCATCAGCCACCACATTTGCCTTTCCAGGATGATACCGAATTTCACAGTCGTAGTCGTTAAGAAGTTCGACCCATCTTCGTTGCCTCATATTCAACTCCTTTTGATTGAAGATATGTTGGAGGCTCTTGTGGTCAGTGTATATTTCACACTTGGTACCGTAGAGGTAATGTCTCCATATCTTGAGAGCGAACACAACGGCTCCAAGTTCCAGGTCGTGGGTGGTGTAATTCTTTTCATGAACTTTGAGTTGCCTAGAAGCATAGGCTATCACTTTTCCTCTTTGCAAGTACACAGCCTAGTCCTTGCCCTGACGCGTCGCAATAAACCACGAAGTCATCACAACCCTCAGGGAGTGTGAGGATAGGTGCGTCACAGAGTTTTTGCTTTAGAGTTTGGAAGGCCTCTTCCTGCTTAGGTCCCCATATGAAGGGTTTTCCTTTATGAGTCAAGGCCGTGAGTGGTACAACAATACGGGAAAAATTGGAGATGAAGCGTCGATAGTAACCAGCCAAACCAAGAAATGACCTAACTTCGGTAGGGGTACGTGGCGCTTGCCATTCCTGCACTGCCTTGATTTTTGAAGGATCAACGTGAATTCCTTTGTCATTGACGACATGTCCGAGGAATTGTACTTCTCCTAACCAGAATTCACATTTTGAGAACTTTGCGTAGAGCTTTTCGGTCCTTAAGAGTGTAAGGATGAGTCGAAGGTGTCGCTCGTGATCAGATTTAGACTTGGAGTAGATAAGAATATCGTCGATGAAGACTATGACAAAGCGGTCGAGGTAGGGTTTGCATACCCTATTCATTAGATCCATGAAGACAGCTGGGGCGTTGGTTTAACCAAACGGCATGACCATGAATTCGTAATGACCATAACGAGTTCGAAAGGCGGTCTTTGGGACGTCTTCTTCATGTACTCTGAGTTGATGATAACCAGAACGAGGGTCGATTTTTGAAAAACAGGTGGCGCCTTGAAGTTGGTCTAGGAGGTCATCGATGCGAGGTAGTGGGTAGCGATTCTTAACCGTTAACTTGTTGAGTTCTCTGTAGTCGATACACATGCGAAACGTTCCATCTTTCTTCTTCACAAAAAGAACAGGCGCACCCCAAGGCGAGGAGCTAGGACGTATGAATCCTTTGTCAGTCAGTTCTTGCAGTTGACTGGCCAGCTCTTGCATTTTGGATGGGGCTAGCCTATAAGGAGATTTTGCGACTGGTGTAGCGCCAGGTACAAGATCGATGCGGAATTCGACTTCTCTCACAGGAGGGAATCCTGAGATGTCGTCGGGAAAGACTTGTGGGAATTCCTTCACTACGGGTATATCTTCGAGTTTCTTCTCCTTGTTTCCCTTCTTGACGACGTGAGTTAGGAATGCGACATAGTTCTTGCGGAGATATTTTCTTGCTTGAAGACAGGACATTAATTTGAGTCCTTTCGAAGGGGTTTCTCCAAAGATACGTAGGGTCTGACCGTCTGCAAGAGGAATGCGAATGAACTTTTCGCGGCATACTACTTCAGCGTGATGCTGGCTGAGCCAGTCCATACCGATTATAATATCGAAACTTCCCAACTTCATAGGTATGAGGTCAACTGGAAAATCGTGATCGTTTAGAGTGAGTGTACAATTTCGTATGATAGAATTTAATGAAACAGGCTTTCAGTCAGCAACTTCCACCGTTAGAGATTCCATGAGATTATCACCAGTTTGGTTGAGGATGGGTTCAAATTCTAAAGACACAAAACTCTTATCCGCGCCAGTATCGAATAACATGGATGCATAACTACCATTGATGAGAAACGTACCGTTAACCACGTTGTTGTCAGCTCTAGCTTGGTTGGCATTGATGTTGAAAGCTCTTCCTCTAGCAGGTGGAGGAGCTTGGTTAGCTTGGTTTACCGGATTCGCTTGAGCTTGGGCATGGATGATGTTTACCAAACGGGGACATGTGTTCCTGAAGTGGCTTGGGTCTCCACAGTTGTAACAAGCTCGCATAGGTTGCATCATGGGGTAGTTGGGTTGGTAGTAGGATTGGGCTATATGTTGTGCAGGTGGTAGAAGTAAAGGTTGTTGGGCTTGACCCACTATCTGATGGTGGGTTTGGGTTGAGGGTTGATTCCGGTTCATTCGCTGAAGTGTGCGACAGGTTTGGATGGTGTGACCCGCACAGCCACAGCTGGTGCAATGTTGGCAAGGAGTTTCTGGGAGGTGATGGTATTGACAACGGTTGCATTTTGGGTATGGGCCGGTGTATGGCTTTTTAAATGGTGCAGCTGAGGGAGCAATTTGGGTGATTGGTGCGGCAGTGATAGGAAAGTTTGTGTGTGTGACGGCAAAATTTCTGCTGTTTCGTTTCCTCTTACCAGCAAACTTTGAAGAGGAGATGGAATGGTTTGAAGTTTGGGCCTCAATGGGGGATTTCTTTTTCTCATCCTTGAATTTACCGTTTCGGATACGATTCTCCGTAAGTTCGGTAGCTAGTTCCATTACGGCTTCAAGTGTTGCAGGCGAAGTGCTTAGAACCGAGTCTTGAATTTTCGAGGGGAGGCCTCGAATGTAATGTTCAACCAGGTGGTACACGGGGGTGAACAGATTAGGGATCATTTGGTTCAGTTCGAGAAATCTTTTGTTGTAGGAAGTGTGATCTCCTTCCTTTTGTTTCAACGAGGGGAATTCATCTTCCAACTTTTTGATTTCGCTTCTTGGACAGAAGCGCCTTGTCATGAGTTCCCTCAACTCTTCCCATGATAAGGCCATGGCATCTTCGACTCCTCGCTTACCCTTTTCTGTGTTCCACCAGGTAAGGGCTACTCCAAACAGTCTCCCTGATGCATAACGTACCTTGCGATCCTCGGGACAATCGCAATTGAGGAAGGTGTTCTCCATTTCTTCAAACCAGTGGAGGAGGGCAGTAACACCTTCGGTCCCTTCATACTTTGGGGGATCGCAAGATTTGAAGTGTTTGTAGGAGCACTTTTTGGAGTGAGGGTTGGCGACGCTCTGGTCTTCTTGATTGGGAGGGTTGATAGGATTTGCGGTGAGAGCTTGTTGAACTTGAATCACAATGTCAGGAAGTACCGCGGCCATTTGTTTAGCAATTTGAGTGGCCAAGCGTTCATTGGATCTTCCTGACTTTCTACCTCCACGTAGTTGCCTAGCCGACATCTACAGGAACATACATAGGAAGATTGTGAGTTTAAGAAGTTTTTTTTAGGTGTCATGTGTCGTTAAAAGAATAAAAATAACATAATTATCAGTAATGCAACTACATCCATAGGATGTCTTGGGTTTGCTCATGTTTGGGCCTCCAATGTCCCCCATACCATCGCCTGTATAGTCATGTGGGCCCCCATGACTATTGGCTTAGTAGGATTCACATTGGTGTTGGCGGTTTAACACTCGCATCACCCGAATGAAAACCATGAAATATGATTGCGAGATGTATGGTAGGAGGGTGTCCAGGTGTAGACACAATGACAACTCAAAGTGGGGTTAGCTCACACGACGTTTGGTATAGCATGCTTTGGCCTAATAGGTCCTTCGTACTCTCATCGTTAGTCCCCAGGTAGGCAAACTGGTCCTTTATTTTGGATTTATACGAAAGCCAAGCCTAGACAGGACGTTCCGACTACCGGTACTCGTACCCTTCCAGTTACTACATGCCCGTCATGAGAACTCACTTTGATGTGATTTTAAAATACAAAAATCGTTGCAAAAATCATAGGAATTGTGAGGTGTGTGCTCTCATGGATACGATATGTTATGGGGATATGATTCATGATGAGCATTGCATAATAGTATGTACTTATGAACATGCTTGCATAACATTGAATGTAACAATAAACATAAAACATATAAACATCATGAATTTTGTATGTAACGCATAAACAATTTAAAATTTAATCAACTATAGTATAGGCTCTAAGGGTCTAATAACCTATCCTATATCCCTATAGTCATGGCTCTGATACCAATCTGTAACACCCCGACCCGCAGCGGAATAAGAGTCGGGGCATAATTGGGTTATCACCAAAGCTCATGATGTTCACTAAAATGTTTCATATTTATTAAATTCAAATTACAACTTAAAATTTCAAATCAAATCCATACAATTACAAGGAAAATGAAACTAAGAAATACAATCCAAAGCTTAAACTGATTTATTCTTCTAAGCCTTCCTATGTGTTTCTTGCCTCAACTGGATCACCTGTATCATGTGTAAAACGGGGGATATTTTGGGTCAACAAAAGTTGGCGAGTGAACCTTGAGAAAACATTGTTATTAATTTCTTGTTGTATTTAATATTGAAAATTTGTGCAATAATCACATGTGAGCAAACATTATATATAGCATAAACGCGAACCACATTGGATGAGTAAATGACATGAATGATGATGTATTTGAGATCAAGGCTCAATCAAACGAAGCCGATCGAATGACATGAATGATGATGTATGTGAGATCAAGGCTCAATCAAACGGAGCCGATCGAATGAGGCACCTGATACTCAACCTGTATCCCACGGGGAGCTGATGGGCCTAATGAAATGCATGTACTGAAAATGATAACTTCAAACTAAACATAATTCACACAACAATTGATACATAATTGATACACATTTGATCACGGATATGATGGAATGCACAAGTGTTTTAAATATAATAAGGAATTTAAACGACACATGATACACCCCAAAATGTGATTAAAACGGGGAATTTGTAGAGATTCACTCACATTGGGTGCGTTCTTTGATGACGTTGGATGCGCACGAGTTTTGGGATTTGATCGACGAGGAAAACTAGCCTAAAATAATAACGAAATGGTTCGGTAAATAAATAGATTTTTAGATTTATTTTTGTGAGTTTAAGGACATTTTCTAACTTTAAAAATATTATTTTTAAGTATTTTTAATTGATTTTTAAATTAAATAAATAAATAAAAAGAAATAAAAATTTTGACTTTCTGACCGTTGACCGTTGACCGGTCGGACTGTGGTTAATTGTGCGCTGAGTGAGGTTCGAACCCGGGACCTCTCGTACGCGTGCACGCAGCTCTACCAACTGAGCTACGTGTCTAACCCGAAATATTCTCTGTTTTAATTATATTTATATACTAATTAAGTTTAACTTTATTTGGTTTTTATTAAAAAGGATTTATATGGCCGAACCGGTTGCAGGGACCCGGAGTCGAACTCGGGTCCTTCGGTTCGTATGCTCACAGCCCAACCATTGGGCTGTGTGTCTAATCTGATTAACTCACGGATTATATTACTCTTATAAACATACTGTGACATGTTCTGATTCAGTTCTAAAAATATTGGTTTTATTTCTGAAAGTCGGTACGTTGTGCGATTCGAACTCGTGACGTGTGTGTTGTTTGCGCACACAGTCCACCGCTAGACTGTGTGTCTAACCCGTTTGAATATGTGATTTTAATTATACTTATACTTATTCTCGACTTCATCTTCTTCGTTTACAAAAACCCAGATCAGAGAGATCCGACGGTTTTGTTTAATTCGATTATCAAAACTTATAATTGGTTGAAATGTAATTAATAGTTAACGAGATTAAAGAACATAATGTACCAAAACAGTGCGTTTAATTCAGATTTTCGGCAGGAGTCGTCGGCTCTGATTTGTGACTTTCCGCTGAGTGAAATGTTTGACAGCTTAGTTTCTTGTGTTATGAAATTAAGTTACTGAGTAAGAGATATCAAGAGTTTTTAGATGATTATACCGATCGACAGTGAGACTTTGATGTTTCAGTGAAATTCCGACGAGTGTGGGATTTCCCGGCAGCGTAGTCTGGGACATATTCTGGTTGGAGGATTGAAGTTAAAACATGTCGAATAATGGATTACAAACAAAAGAGTCAAGAATTTTACCGATTTGAAGTAAGTCTCGGTTTTCCGGTGAAAGTCCGGCGAATGCAGAATAACTCCGGCGAGTGCTAAAACTTCGAGAGATTGAGCGATTTTGAGCGAAAAGGTTACCAGAGGTTTGGGTGGGTATTTATAGGGAAGAAACAAAATGTATTGAGTCCGAATTTGGTCTTGATTCGTGGTCAAGGTTTCTCCGGCGGTTATAACTAAAATCAAGGGTCAGACATCGGTTATGATGTCTTAGTCGGTTAGCGTGTTTTGGTCAAAAGGAAATTGGCCAAAGTCGCGGATTGCCGGATTTCCCGGTGACTGCGAGTTCTGAGCGCGGTGACACTCCGGTTTTGAATTTGGATTTCATCTTAAGTATTATTTCTTTCGTAATATTCACAAGGAAGGCAAGTGGTGGAGTGGTATGTTGTGTGTTTGTTGAAGCGGCTGACCCGGGTTCGAAACCCGGCAGCCCTATTTATTTTTTTATTCACTTATTTTATTATTAATTATCAATTATAGTTTTTTAATTCTAATATATTTATTAATTATGTATCGTTTAAAATTATTTGAGCAATAAATGTGAAATGAAAAATTATGACTGGATATTCGATTAATAAACGAAGCGGGTTTGAAAAACCCGTTTTTCGACGGATGTTACACAACCGATGGCAGAAACATCGAGGCGAGACGTAATAGATTGATCAAAGACAACATAACACTAAATTTAAGACAATTAATTAAAATTCAAAATTTCATTTCACTAAATGAAGCATTACATTGTTTATGAAAATGGAAAGTACGATAATTGAAATTTCCAAACTAACAATACTAAAATGCATAAAGTAAAACTAGGTGAGTATCTAAATCCACCCTATGTCTTTTCATGCAAAATCATCATCAAATATTTCCTGCAACATATATAAAATATTCGTCAATACAAATTATGTCGGTGAACATACTAGTTTGTCTACATAGCATAACTATGAATAAAATCTCAAATCCACATGTTAATTGTATACTATGTCATATAATCATACTAGCATGCAAGACTAAATATCAACCCAAAGTTTCCACTAGGCGTAAGCTTATCACCGAAGTGAATAAGACAGTAAAGTTAATGATATATAGCACGCATAAGATTTGTCCTAGTATGTATAAACAAGTAGCTTAACAAGTACGCATGTTTAAGGATTGATTGTGATTTTAATATGGATACATGTTGTAATCCAAATAGTGTTTATAGCGTAAAATGGGTCAAGTATGAACTCATGGTTTGCGAAGATATTCCGCAATAGCGAGTAATCGGTATTAAAGGATGGAATCACCAAAGTTTACTCTAAAATGATAAACAAAGGTGTATGAGTATAAGGATTTTAGGATTGAAATGTAAATGGAAAACTTATAAGTATGAAAATACATGAAACATATCTTGCCTAGATACTTATTTGGACACTATTTTTAGTTTGTCTTTTTCATGAGTGTTATACACATTAGAAGTCCGAAATAAGGAGTTTAAAGCTAAGATAATTTTCACCTTAACTCATAACATTCAACCATGGTTTCGGATGATATTATGGTTTGGTTTTGGAGTTAAGTATTATAGGTATATACATAGATTATCATTATTTGTTTGGTCAAGTATTTGTCATGTATTATATGTAGGGTAATCCACTAATATCAAGAATTCACAAATACACAAATCATTAACATGGATGATTCAGATGGTCATGAATACAAGTATGAAAAACATAAATAAACTATCTGATTCACTAAGTAATCAAGTGAATATAACTAGACTTAGTGTAGTAACTCAGATTTATATATAAAAGTAATATAGTAAAATAATACAAATTGTTTTTGTTATTATTATTATTATTATTATTATTATTATTAAATGGGGTAATCTAAATAAACTGATAAAACAATTGTGGTCATCAAAATTTAATATGCATTAAAGTATTTTGGTGTAACTATTTACAAATTTGGAGATGTACGTATGCATGATAAGCAAAATGCCATAGATGCATATACATTATCTTGCCTTTTGAGATCGATGGAAATAATTATAGAAAAGATATTTGTAAATAGAGAAAGTTCAAAGCAATTATATAACGAAGGATTACTAATTGGAACTTTCCATCCTCCGTGACCTACATATATAACGCTTTTCTTCAGTGTTTTGCTCACCTCCGCTCGTCACGGTGAAGCACAACCGCTATGATAAGCCTTCGCAGTACCACCTTCGGCCTCCGACGCCGCACATGAGTCAGCCACTACCGCCATTGTGTTTAGTTGCATCCGGTTAGGACGTCACCGACGCCCCACCGACGCACTCCGCCGCACCTTCTTGCACCGTGAACCGCCACTGCTGCTATCTCGTTTCCTGATCAAAAGAGGTTTGCATAATTTTTGAGGATGACTCGATTTGTGGACTTTGCTTTTGCTTTGCTGAACTAAGGTACGGATTCTTTGGTCTTCTCATCGTGGTATTTATTTTATGATATCTGTTCTTTTGTAGTATGGATTATGTTTCTTTTCATCGTAGTACGATTTCCAATTCCTTCTACGGGTATGAATTCTTAAGTCTTGATACCGTAACGTGATTTTATTTTCATTACTCTTAGTACGGATCTTTAACTTTGTTTTAGAGTCTGATTGTCATGGTTTGATTTGTTTGTTAGTATGTTGTAGCATGCCATGACTTGTATCATGGTCGCATGTTCCTGTTAGTATTGTTTCCAGTTTCCTATAAATTATTTATAAAGCCTTATTATTTGTACTTTGTCACCCAAGCATGTATGGCTTGTCATTTGGGCGTCAATGGCATGGCACTTATCGTGACAATGCGTAATCAAAGTCCACAGCGTCTCTAGCTCGTGCTTGTGTAGCACCTTGGCCACTTAAGGCGTATAGATCGATCTTAGTTGTGAGTTTGAGTTTGTTTGTCTGGAGATGGAATAATGGGTGAACGCCACACTCACCATCTCATAGGTGCATGGATTAGCTAGCTGTGTACCAGTCTGTTTATGGCTCTGGGAGCTTCTGTGTTACACGATTTATTTTGTTGATATATACATACGTCGTGTAAGTTAGTATATGTTTCTACCTGTGAATATGTTCAGTATATGTTCTGATATTTTTGTACGCGTCTGATTATGTTTCTGATCGTGTATGGGTTATACTTCTATTATGTTTAGTATCTGTTCTGATATGTTTTATATGTTTGTATGCATCAGGTTATGTTTCCGATCATGCATCTGGTTAATCATGTGTCTGATTATGTCCAGTATCTGAGTCTGTTATGTATTAGTTATGTCTGTTTTGACTCAGCAACCGTACCGGTTTGTATTAGTATTGTCTTAGTATCACTCTCAATTTGGATTTGGATTCCATATTGTATGTTTAGTATGTATCCGTCAACAGCTGTATTCAGTAATTCAGTGTTTGTTCGATATTTGTCGTTGAATCTGTCTTTATTTCGTGTCGATTTTTATGATCGGTTTAAGAAACTTCGTAAGGGTCTTATTATTCTACATATAAACTCAGATTATCTAAAGTATTTCGTTTACTAAATATAAATCTTTAAAGTTATGAAAATAGTTATTTTGGCTAAATAACAACTTATGAGTATTGATTAGTTAATAACTATGAATTTGAATCTTAACGTTTATGTAAAGATAATAGTTTCAACAATCCTTTCTTTTTCTTTTAAAGATGATGAGATTTAAATGCTATTTAAAATGTTTAGGCTTATGTATTTGGTTTTGTTTCTATATCGGCTTTTCATGTCGGTTTTAAGAATTTTTATAAGTATCTTATTTTGAAATCCAGGTTATTTAAATTATTCTATTTCTTAAATATGGTTCTTCGAAGTTATAAAACTTTATATTTTTTTTGTCTAATAACGATTTGCTATCAAATTTGTAAATTATATGTTTTAATAAATCTAAACAATCACTGTAAGAAAATATCTTTGCCAAGTAACTCGTTTTAAAAATATTAACACCATCAAACGATGTTTGAAGTATTCAATAGTTAATAGTTTCTGATTCCTTCAAACATTCTATTAAAGAAGACGATAAGTACAAAAAAATTCTTACTATTCAAATAGTAGATAATTAATAACATTTAAAATGAGTCCGATTATACAAGAAAAAATGTTTAACCAGCATGGTCAATAATATATCAGTATCTACATTGGTTTTTCTGTTAGGTTCGGTATTGGTTATGTAATAAAATACAATTAGGATCTTCTATTTAATATTGTGGATTGGTTTTTAGTTTTGATATTTGTAAGAGTGGCACGTCAACCGTAACGGGGTTAGGGTGTTACACTTGGGGTAGTTTGTTCACTTTAGTTTATGGAAGTCTCTTAAAGATTTACAAGATTAAGAATTTGGAGGTGTGTGACCTCAAAGTTTCTGGAATGATAACTTGATACAGGTCCCTCAACAATAGAACTTAGTGGTAACTCGGTTTGGTGTGCAAAATTTCCAAGAAACAAAGTAAATTAAAGACAAGTTTAAATGTTTAACATAAATCCTCACTTGGACCTCAAAAATGGTGATATACCATATGTGTTTACCTTGGTAAACATGTGGTAATGCTCCTAGAGGTTATCCAAGGAAGGAGAAGAAGAAAAACAAAAAGAAAAGTGCAAGAACAAGCTTAAAACTCACTTGTTTGAATTTAGAATAGTCGACCTAACTTGAAATTTTTAATTATTATAGGGTGTTAGAGAGAGTGTTTGGAGAGTGGAAAGTGTTAGGAGGTGGTAAGGGGTTGTAGTTGGGATTTGGGTGTTAAATGAGGTGATTGGGAGAGCCAAATTTCACGAATTGAAAACAATTTGCCAGACCAGGTTCCATACGGACCGCAAGGATGTTCCATACGGTCTGCATGGACCATCAAAAATAAAAAAAATTCATTTTTTGTCCTTGCGGTTATTGGTTAGTTATTTGGGTCAAAAACGCATAGTTAAACATGTTTTGGACATTTTAAGGTGTATTTAAGTATGTTTAATGTATGAACATGTTTGAATATCATTCCGAGAAAATATACTCTCGATGTATGGCTTGGTTTTTAATTAAAACCGCGTATCTCGAATTACAAAGGTTTGAAAATAGAGTAAAAATTACAATAAAATGGAAAAAGAATCAACAATACGGAATGTTACAACCTCCCTACATGGTGTCACATGTTTGTGCAAACTCAGGTGGGACTAGCGTGTCTGTGGTTTGATAGTCTGTTGGCATGAGAGATAGATGATTTCAAAGAGCTTCTAGAAAAATTTAACTGCAGTTCAACAAACAAAGAAGGGACACAAAGGATGTTGGAGCCATAATTTATTTAAGGCGCAAAGATAATGAGTCGATGGACGATTACATCACGTGCTATAATCGGGAAGCACTTGAAATTAGGGGCTTCACAGAAGACATAATGAAACTAGGTTTCATTCAAGGAGCAAGGCCTAGTGTCTTGTTATGATGTCTAAACGGATGAGATGTTATGCTAAAAACATGGAGTGGTCTCATGGAAGCAGCCAAAGGTTATGTGTAAACAGAGAAGAAAATATGAAACAATCGAGTCCTAGAGAAACCTAACCATCAGCAAGAAGCTCCTAGACATAATGACCATAAAAGAAATCGCAGAAACTACTCGTGGACTTATCCATAATCATCAGGGTAATTAGTTTTCTTAAAATCCGATAGTTCTCCTCGAAGTGACTCTTACCCTCACAATGACAGACAAAGAAACTCTTTCAATAATCGGCCACGTGATGCCAAATTAGGGCATTATCATTCGAAGTGTGTTTTTGTGGATGGCCAAAGCAATTCAGATGTTATGTGTATGCAATGTTTCAGCCAGCTAGATTAGGAGGACCAGCTGAGGCTAGAATATTATGATACACCTATTGCGAGGTTTTCAAATGAAGTCATGCAACCTCTGGGTCAGATAACTTTTCCAGTCACCCTTAACAATGGTACATGATCGCGTACAAAAGTAGTTACATTTACGGACATCCCTGTTATATCAAAGTACAATATTATATTAGGCCAAGAATCCCTAGCATTGTTTAAAGTTGTTATGTCCACCGTATAGGGAGCAATAGGATTTCCAACTAAACAGGTAATAACAATCATATGGTCTAATAAGCAATGTGCAATCATAGAAGACTTCCGACCAGTGAAACATGCAAAAGGTCCTGATACTAAGGAAGAACGGTTGATGCTTAATCCTCGTTTCCCAGAAAAAAAACCATCACCTTAGGCATCTCTTTATCGGAGAGCGTGCGTGACCGTATAAAGCAACAATTACACGCTAACATGGATGTTTTCGCATGGCAACCTTCTGACATGGATGGCTTCCTACGTGCCATGGCAGAATACAAATTTAATTTGTCTAAATATAGGTACCTGTTACATAAAAAAGGCGCAACATGTGCCCTAAACGGACCAAAGCAATGCTTGAGCAAGTCAAAGAATTGTTGGAGGCCGGCATAATAATGGAACTCAGATACCAGACGGGGTCTCGAGTCCAATTATGGTGAAAAAGAAAAACGGAATGTGGCATATGTGCGTAGATTTCAAAGATCTCAATTGTGCATGCCCTAAAGACACATATCCACTTTCAGAAATAGATATTAAAGTCAATTTGCTTGAACCATTAAAATTCAAGTGTTTTCTTGATGTGTACAAGGAATATTATGAAGTGCAAATGACTTTCGAAGATGAGGATAAGACAACTTTTCGAACAGACTCTTAAGTCTACTATTATACTAAGATGCCTTTCCGTATGAGAAAAGCGGGTGTGACTTATCAACGGCTAATGGACAAAGCCTTTAAAAACTAGATTGGTAGGAACTTGGAAGTATATGTCGATGAATTGGCAATCAAAAGCAAGGGGAGGAGGATTAGACGTTGGTTGACATAGAAGAAACTTTCACAAGGCTGCATAGCTTTAACATGAAGTTGAACCCAAGGAAGTGTTCTTTTGGGGTAGAGAAGGAAAATTCTTAGGAGTCATAATACAAATAGAAGGGTTCCAGGTACACCCAGAAAAGATTTTGGCCATCACCATCATCCTTAAAGGAGGCGCAAGGATTGAATAGATGATTGGCTGGTGCGAAGAGGTTTTTTTGCCAACTATGCAGATAGATCAATCCCTTTTATCAAGACATTAAAGAATTGCTTGAAAAGGAACATTTTCGGTGGATGAAAGAAGCTGAATTGGCATTTCAACAAATCATACCTGGCTAGGCTACCCATGCTTACTACACCAGTAGAAGGTGAACCCCTCATCATGTACCTCACAACCTCTAACGTAGCCATCGGGGTAGTGTTGTTGGTTAAAAACAACAAAGTACAAACTCCCGTCTACTACAAATAGTTTTGCAAAATGGCTTTCGGATTTAGGTGAGGGAAATGTTGGTGGTTCCAATGATGGTGAAACAACTATAGACATACTAGTCGATCTTCTAATTAATCAATCCGTTGATCCTATTCATGTTTAATTGACTTGTTTATCCATTCATTTTTCAACATTTCAAGGATCCATAATTGTTTTCGTGAAACATGTCACACCCTCAATATCCACATGCAGGGTTTTACCGTAAGGTGCTTGACAAACCAGGATCATTGCCATTAGTTACATTGAACAACCTCTAAATGATGTTTTAGAAAAACGTTGCTCAATTAAATGAGAAAACACTTGTTTAATTGTTCAAGTAAAATGTAGAAGCATAAAGCAAAAGTAAAGTTTTGCCAAATGCGCAAAACAAACACACCCAAATAATCATGCAATGATGTATAGAAATAAGTTCAAAGGTTTAAATTAATGCGACTCCATAGACTGCCCTAATCACGTGCATTACCTAGCGACCTGCGAAAGTATGCTAACAAGTGTCAACAAGGGGTTGGTGAGTTCACAAAATATATTGAAATAAATATAGTTGCAAGATAAAGTAAATTCCAATTATATATTAGGTAGCTAGCCTGTTACATGCTACTAAACGTTTTAAACCGATGCTGACTGAAAGAGTTTGTGCCTTCCACCACGTCTATCATAAACAATGGTGCAATGTTAGGTCAATGTTAAACCCGTTTGACTCCCAGTCATGCTAGAGCGACCAGCCTGGGTGAGGTTTGTCGAACCCAGTAGTACTACTCAATATTACCTAGCTAACTGCCTATATTAACGGTTGAGGTGTGTAAGGACTTTCATGATATGTGTAGCATTTAGGAACTATGTGATATAAATGAGTTACAATAATATAAGAAGTCGCTCAAGTGTTTCATCCCAGGAAAGCATAATGTTTTTGTTTATCTAGAAAGCTGCTCAAGTGTTTCCCCCATGAAAGCATAGTGTTTTTGTTTATCTAAAAAGTTGCTCAAGGTTTCCTCCCGTGAAAGCGTAGCATTTCAGTTTCCTATCCGGAAAACATATGTGAAAGAAGTATCGAACTCACCTTAGGGTGTATATGGTATTCCAACCAAGAAAGTAGGATAGACAACCTACTAACGGTAAACTATTACATTATGATATTCCATTGGTGTGCGTTTCATATGTTTGATCATAAGACCCTTGTATTCAACAATCCCATTATTTAAGTTTATCAAATAAGACACACCGTGATCAAGTTGACCTAACGACCCGTTGGTGACTGATTAAGTGAATTTGTGTTAACTTATATTCAGGAAATTCAAATAAGGTAACATCTTAACGGCACCTTGCATAGCTAAAAATATGTAAACTTTAGTGTTAACAAGTTTTAGTAATCACAATTCGACTTAAGTTTTGAGTCATTTTGGGTATTTTATTTAAAATATTAAATGATGCGTAAAATTATGAATATTTTATGAGATGCACAAAATGGTATATTTGAGATTGTATATTTTTACTGAGGCCTAAATATTTATAGAAAATTCATGAAAAATACCTCAACACAGAGAGGTCAAAAACATTGTTTTCTAGTGACAGTTTACCACCATTTATAAAAAATCTACGTTTCTCCGGTTGATGGAAGGCCAACTGGAGTGTTTCAAAAACTATTAAGAGTACCTACTTTAAAAATGTCATATCTTTTGTCTCAAAATTTTCCAAGTTATAGTCCACATAATGGACCCCATTATCTTAATAGAAAACTCCGGTTTACACATTAACATTAAAAATGTACAAAAACATACTTAGGATTTCATTAAAAATTATGATTTTTGTGGATCATCAATACATCCAATAGATGATTCTAGAATCACGAATGACCTTATTGGGTATCTATATGTCCACGTTATGATTAAAACAAAATTGGAAAATTCTACTGTGACATTCTGATGTTGATTAGTGTTCTGATCAAGTTTCTAGTGTTAGATCTTGTGTATTTCACCCCATGTAACGACCAAAACTCATTAGACCCATGTTATATCATGTGAAAGTGATTCAAACATTCATTTAATCATAAACAATCACTAGACATATCAATTAATTCATAAAATCATAAACAATCACTAGAAATTTCAATTCATTCAATAGAAATAGAGTTTGGATAATCTAGGGTTTTGACCAAATCTTTAAAAACCATAAAAACCAACGAAATTAACCATAAAACTTATTTGTAATCAATAGAATGTATAGGAAACGATCAAGAACACCTTCAATTCTCATATTCAAGCAACATGAATGGTGGATTAGGTTTTGTGATATGTGTGTATGCTTGAGGTCGTAAAATGGAGGGCGAGATGTGTATGTGCGAGGTGGAGTTTTGGGTAGTAAGTTGGGCTTTTTTTTATAAAAATCTAAGTATATGGGGAGTCCATGGGTTTTTGGAATGGGCTTTTTGGATCCCCATGGCTCATTTTCTAATAAAATACACTTTTATGTAAAATTTCCCAAAGGTTATATTTTTCTTAAAATTCCAACAATGTAATAACACTTGAAACCAAATAATTACGCGATAAAATACGTGATTTCATGAAAGTTCACAATTACACACATGCACTAAGATACCGAAAAACATCTAATTTCTCATAATTTATATCTATTTAATTTTTCCGGAATTCTTATTTCACTTAATCACTAACATTCAGGGACAGACTCATGTGTGATTCAATAATTCTCTGAGTTATTGTTATGTGAGTGTTCGTGTAATCACTGACACACTTAATTAATCCTAATAAAGTGTAACGCATAAATGAGTGTTTTTGATAATGTTAAAGATAACGGAGCTGCATTAACGGAGTTAACCTGAAAATATTGGATGTCATAAAATAGCAATACTAGCACCTAAAAAACAAAGTTGTTCACTAAATTAACGATTGGTTACTATAACTTTTTCCCTCATGATGAAACATAACACCTTAGCTCAGACAGTATTTGTCAAACGGAACATTTTAATAATTCAGTACAAGAAAATTTATGCTCCCTATATATTCTTAATGAACTGAAATATCAAGATTGCCAAATCATAGATTAATACTATAGATTTGTGTTCCGGTAATGCTTTTAAGAAACACTGATCAGCAAAATGGTTTGAGTAATGGAACAAGGCTACAAGTCATATCGCTTGGGAAATGTGTTATAGAAGTCGAGATAATGTCTTGAGGTAATATGAACCCATGCACATTATACCAAGAATTAATTTGATACCTTCAGACAAGAAGATCCATTCAAGTTTCAAAGACAGCAATTTGCGTTATTTGTATGTTTTGCCATGACCATCAACGAAAGAGTTATATTTAAAAGAACCGGTATTAACCCATGCACAATTATATGTTTCACTGTCAAGTGTGAAAACCAAAGACATAGTAAAGCTATTTATATTTGAGCAAGATGGTAAACCTACAAATCAAATAACAAATGTTGTATACATGGAGATAATTAGTTAGTGTAATTTGTCATCTCATTTATATTTCATATATTTATAGAATTGTTATTTATACAATTTAAATGTCTATAACCTATATAATACATGGGTACACAATCTAAATCTAGTTGTGTTAATATATAGGAGAGTATATATTACTTAATTGCCAACTTGAATTACGGTATTTATATTTTCTTTAATTAACAATCTATTTTCTTTCAAAACCAACTTGAATTACGGCATTTATACTTTCTTTAATTAACAAATTTTTTTTCAAACAATAGTGTTGAAACTTAGACATCAAAGGGTAATTAAAGTATAGATCTCTCTAACAAAAATTGTTTTCTTCTTTTTTTCGGAACAAATTGTCTATAACCCATATATATACATTATGGGCATTATCATTTGGAACGATAGAACAAATTAATACACCACCTGTAATCCTAAGAATGTAACATGAAAATGCCTCTTATGGACACCATCATCGTCACAAAGGATGTTTGATAACCACATTTTCAAAACTTCTAGTCTAAAATAAACATATTTTGACAGAAGGTTACGATTTTCTTATTTATGGAAAAAACATATATAGAAATGTGTCCAAAACGTATTTTTATGATCTCAATAAAACCATTAATAATCGTACAACAATATAATGCATGCGTTATTCCTACAAAGTGTAAAAAATCATAGAACACTATAATGTCAACCATAAAACACAATCAAAACCCACAAATAACAAAGTGAAGATTATTAAAACGCCATATTTGTGGGTTTTGTATTGTGTTTGGGATAATAAGGCTTTAATTATCGAATGACTAATATTAGTGTGTTTTATGTTGATTATTACGTTGTGTTTTGTATTCATAGTTCTACGATGGTGTGTTTGAAGTTTTATGGACTTTTTAGGGTTTGGATATAGTGTTTTAGTGATCTTCACTCTGTTATTTGTAGGTTTTGATTGTGTTTTATGGCTGAAATTGTGGTGTTTTATGACTTTGTACACTTTGTAGAAAAATGGACTTTGTAGCGGAACCCCACCATATATATATATATATATATAACACACACACTCAAGAACTTTGAAGTTTACATAGAAAAAGAAAATTGGAATTTCATCCTAAAAGAAGTCTTGAATTTGTTTGGTGTCTCATTCTTATGACCGTTATCATGCCACCTCCGCCAACTTCAGAAGCCAAATTCCCCATAAAATACGGTGCATGCTGAAAATTATCATCTTGACGGCCTAGTGGTTGGATGCGGAAGGGATAACGAACGATTTGATTTCAATCCGACTAACAATGGTGAAGAATACCTTCTTGAGTTTGATGATGATGTTCGATACTCTTGTGCCTATAATTGGAAAAACAAACATTAAATTTCCTGTTTTTAATCAAACCCTTAGCAAGCTTTGCACCGGAGGCATTATTAAAGATTGTTGGTGGCGAGCCATGGAGAGCGAATTCGAATTTCTTGAAGAAGTTTGGGTTAATATGAATTACTGGTAAACAAAACTATTTGCCTATGTATGTAGCAAAAACGAAACTTAATAAGTATATGTTTTCTTTCTCTTATAAAATTAATATGTGAACATGTGCCTTAAAAAATAGATATACAAAGCCTTTAATTTTTATAGACGTTGAGATTTCTCGGTAATCTAGGGGTCAACATACCATTCGTTGGTGAAATTCCATAGAAATCCAAGTAAATACTTCACCAATTGATCACTAACGGATTATTCATAACACATTTGCACATGGAGCATTGAGAGATAATAGTGATGTAGCTTTCGCCGATAAATCACCAACGGTTAATTATATTGCTGATACGTATTTTTTTAATGAAAAATAAATTAATAAATTTGATGATTTGTTGTAAATGGAAGTAATACGTTTAAGATTAATAAAAAAACATGTAAATCAAAATATTTACAATTAACCTATATTATAATTACATTTCAATTATAATAAAAAAGGAATAAAACTACCTACCTAGGAAGGGGTCAGGGTGCATGGAAACCTTGATCCGATTCAACAACTTATTCCCAATTTAATTTCTCAATTTTGATTACAAATAGGGTTGCAAATGAGTAAAGTAAATAATTATAAAAGAGTCGAGGAGGTTACATAAAGTTCGTTAATTAAATGAGCTCCAGCTTTTGATTTATGCAGCCGAGCTAAGAATTAAAGGTGCACAAAAAAACCCTTTCCAAAATTGCAACCGGTTTGTAACCTGGAACTGATGATTTGAAAACTCCTCATCTAAAACCAGTTTCGAACTCATGAAAACCGAATTGAACCGGTAAAAAAGGGAACCGAAATCGAAACCGTTCCTTTCCCACTTGGAAACCGGTTTAAGACCCGGAAATTTTTTGGGCAAAAACTGATTTTGACTTTCATTGATCAAAACCTGATTATTCATCTCTAGAAGTTAAAGAGTTTAAGCAGCCCACTATTTAACCCAATTAATAAGCCCATACTTTTTAAACGAATCTCTGAAGTTGAATCCTGCAACAGCCTATTCATCATAAATCAGTCGCTCAAAAGTCAAAACTGTCAGTGAATTTCTTTTTTCTTTGTCTATTGAAATTGAGAATTTAAAACAATCGTGTACGTACGGCAATGGTAAAGACAAAAGCATCGTTGATGACTATTGTCGCAAGAAGCTCTTGTGTTTATTGCAAATCTGGATCCAGTTGACTATTTTACCTCTAGGTTAACTAGGTTTTTTTAATGGGGGTTAAAATTTTGAACTTAAGTGGCATGTTTCGGATATTTCAAAGACAGAACAAGCAAAAAAAATTGGACCAAGGGGAATTTCCGACAAACCACAAGGACAAATTTAACAATTTACTCAAATATAATCAATGTCGGCATCTTTAATTTTTCATTTTTATCTTTTTTTATAACTAAACTTGTTTGCACCTCAAAGTTTTCAAACATGCATAAATTAAAGGTATGACCTAAAAAGTCAAACTTTCTATTGTTATTTGTTAAAAACAATGGTATGAAAATCAACAGAACAAATACAAAGATGTAGCGACAAAACAAGTGACAAAATCTTATTAAAACCAACCCAAAAGATTTACCCCCAATACCAGTAGATCTTACAAATTGTAAGGTCAACAATCAACACAAGATACAAACAATATCCAGTTGATCATCAACACCAGAAGATCGGTCTCTCCAAGAACAGAGATGAGAGACTGTAACTCTGCAATCCAACAAACTCAACAAACCCTGATGATACAGAGAGAGCCAGTGAAAAAAATGTGAAAGTGAATGAACTCTCTTACCTAACAAACAAGTTTAAATAACCCCTGATAAACAAAGTTACAACCAAGACCCTTAACAATGCTCCATGAAGATCGCAGTCCCTTTAATGTTGCAACTAGCACCTTTTAAGTTCCCCATTACACCTGATAAACAAACTACTTTCTAGCCAAGCCCATTAGTTATAACAAATACAATAGATGAAAGTTGTGTTTAGACCAAATGCATGACTTTAATAATAATAGTGACACAAAGTGACACAATGTCACATATTTTAACATTCCCCGTCAGTTAGTTGTTCTAAACATATCAACCAACCCCAACCTTCTACAAAAAATTTCATGTTGGGTTACACTTCAGCCTTTTGTAAACAAATCTGCAAACCAACTGATACCTTTTCTCTTAGAAAATACAAGTCAATTTCAAAATGCTTTGTTCTTTCATGAAAAACAGGATTGGCTGCTATAGAAATAGCAGCACTACTGTCACAAAAAAGTTTTATTAGTAATTTGCACTCTAACTTAAGTTCACTTAAAACGTTTACAATCCATACCAACTCACAAGAAGTTGAACACATTGCTTTATATTCAGCTTCTCCAATAAACCTTGACACCGTACTCTGTTTCTTGCTCTTTCAAGAAACCAAAATTCCACCAAAAAATACACAATAACCGTAACAGACTTTCTAGTCACCTGGCACTTAGCCCAGTCAGAATCAGCAAAACAAGTTAACTCACAGTTATCACCTTTCTTAAAACATTAAACCCTTTCCTGGACTAAGCTTTAAATATCTTAGCAGCCTTAAAGCTATTTTAAGATGTGAATTTAAAGGGTTGTGCATAAACTAAATAAGAAATTGAACAACATAACTAATATCAGGACGAGTTTGAAAGGTGAGGATCCAACGGTTCTAGACGTAAGTTTGGGCATAGTATCACTAATTCGGTAGAATATTATTAAGAAAGGAGTAGCAACAGAATCAGTGGAAGCTTCATTCATTCATACCAAAAGAGTACACATCTTGTCAAGCTGGCGAAATTATGGAGAAATTTTGCCAGCGTTTCCCCTTTGGGAACTCCAAAACTTACAAAACAATGAACACACGACACTATTTATGGGCGCGTTCTACCCTCGTGCGAAGTGAAGAAATTACCTTCGTACGAAGTGACATCTATGTACCTCTCACGTTCGCACTTAGGTCGTGTGTTCGTATCTAATTTATACAATATTCAACACACGTTCTATCTAGCCTATTCGTACAGTGACGGACACAAAGTGCATCAACAGAGTTAATGACACGTAAATTAACTTCGTAATTAATTTTTGATATCCTGTAACATCAACAAGTTTTCATCTTTTTCACTAGTTTTAGCATTTATCACATGACTTAACTCAACGGGTGTATTAACAGTCTTGCAACCAAGATAACCAAATTCATTTAAAAAGCACCAAATAATACTTTCGTTTAAATTTCAGTCTTATCATATAGTACTTCAAAGCCTAGAAAATATTTAAGTATACCCAGATCTTTTATTTGGAAAGTATTACTTAGGAGACTTTTAACTTTTTCCAATTTTCATGTCATCACTACCAATAATAACAATGTTATCAACATGTACCAACAATACAATTAGCACAGAGTTCTTAGACAGAATGAACAAGGAATGGACACAAGCACTTTGAACAAAACCAACATCTAAAAAAACTTTTGTTAGTTTTTCATTCCACTTCTTAGGGGCCTATTTTAAGCCATACAAAGATTTAACAAGTTTGCACACTTTGTTTTCATTTTTAGAAGAATACCCCTCAGGAAGAGTCATGTAAATATCCTCAGTTATTGACCCATACAAAAAAGCATTGTTAACATCTAACTGAAACAAAGACCAACCATTATAAACAACAAAACTCAACACACATCGAATTGTAACCATTTTCACAACAGGTGGAAAAGTTTCACCAAAATCCAAACCTTCCCTTTGGTTGTACCCCTTTGCAACCAAACGAGCCTTATACCTTTCAATCTCTCCATTGGCTCTATCTTAACCTTATAAATCCACTTACACCCAATGGGCTTCCTACCAACAGGCAATTCCACTAAATCCCAAGTCTTGTTCCTATGTAAGGCTTCCATTTCCAAATTCATATCCTCAACCCATTTGGGGTCTTGTGAAGTCTCACCATAGGAACTAGGCTCAACAGACTTATTTAAAGTACTAACAAAGCAAAAATTCTCAGATGATAAACAAGCATAACTAACCACTTTCCTTACATCATATTTTGCATTACTATTCAACACAAAATTATCAAAACGTTTTGGTAACAAAGTATTCTAAAAGATCTCCGAAGACCAGCAACGGTCCCCTCAGATGGGTTGACCTCATCACTTGATACTCCAGTGTCCTCTGCCCTGCCAGACTCCACTCTAACACTACTTTCTACACTAGAACCTAGGTTATGACTAGACTCAATCGTTCTAGGAGTGGCAAATGTAGAAGGAACTGGTTGCTGATCATCACTGTGAGTGTCATGAGATCCAGCAGTACCCTCTTCATCATCAGGAATGTGAGAAACTTCAGGTGTAAGCATTTCATAACAATAAAAAAAGTTTACATGGCTTAAGTTTTTATCAACAGCTACTTGATCATCATTGAGTTTAGACTTAAAAGGATAAACATGTTCCTAAAATTTCACATCTCTTGAAAAAAAAATATTTTTTTCTCATCTAAACTCCACAATTTGTAACCTTTTACATTTGACTATCGAGTTAGTACACACTTATCAGCATGATAAGCAAATTTATCATATTCATGTAACGCAATGCTAAAACACAAACACCCTAAGTTTCTTAAATGAGACAATGAGGGTTTAAATCCAAACATGAGTTCATAAGGACTCTTTCCTACTAACACAGAAGATGGAAGCCTGTTGATTAAATAAACTGCAGTTAACACACAATCACTCCAAAATTTTAGAGGTAGACCTCCTTGGAACATCAAAGCTCTAGCTATGTATAAGAGATGCCTATGTTTCCGTTCAACTACACCATTTTGCTGTGGTATATATGAACAGGAAGTCTGATGAATTGTCCCTTTACTATTACAAAGTTATTCATTTGATTATTCACAAATTCAGTTCCATTATCACTCCTAAAAACTTTAACCTTCTTTCTAAATTGAGTTAATATAAGTTCATAAAAAAAATTTTAAACTATCAAAAACCTCCATTTTATTTTTAAGCAGATAACACTAATCTTATCTAGAATAATCATCCACAATAGTTAAAAAAATTTATATCCTTCATTACTAGTAACTTTATATGGATCCCACAAGTCTAAGTGAATTAATCACCAACATTCTTAGACTTGTGTTCACTCAAAGGAAAAGGAACTCTAACTTGTTTAGATTTATGACATATTTCACAAGGACCATGTCCAATGGAACTAATACCTAAAGACCCTTTCAACACAGCCAGAACTTGATCAGAAGGATGGCCTAACCTACTGTGCCACATATTAGACTTCATAACACTATTAAAGCACAAATTCACTGAATTACCATTTCTTCCAACAAAATACAGACCATTATCTTGACTACCAATCACTAGGATTTTCTTTGATTTCAAATCCTATAGCATGAAATTATCCTCATTAAACAAAATTGTAATATTATTGTCCTTAGCAAGCTTATGAACAGATAACAGATTGACATTATATCCAGGAACATAAAAGACATATTTCGGAACATCATTTATCAGTTTTAACTCTCCAATTTTTAAAACACTAACAATGGTTCCATCAGGGTGACTCACTTTTAAACCACATTCAGAAACATCAATACAATTAAACATGTCCTTATCAGTTTTAATTATGTGCTGATTATCACCAAAACAATCCAATTGTAATCATGACTAAAACTTACACTGCTAGAACAACTCACGACATTATTAACGCAGTTATACATACATGACGACTCACCTCCCATATTAGACTTCAACTGTTCTCCCCCATGCTTATCACCAACCAAATTTATCAACTTAGATATATGCTCAGGAGTAAATGGTAAAGCAGATACAACAGAACTAGAAGGACCAGTTAACACACTAGACTTATTACTTGTACTTTTAGTTTAGCAAACTGACTAACAGACCTTCTTTTCGTACCAGGAGGATAACCAATTATTTCAAAACAACGATCAACAATATGTTCTAGCATATTGCAATTAGTACACTTCAGGTTTGGATTAGGACCCCTAAAGTTTCTTCTTCTAGGATCAAAAGACTTATTAAACTTAGACACAAAAGCAACATTATGACCTTTAGACCCACTACTAGACAACCTGTGTGACTCTTCTCTAGAAACAACAGAAAAGGCAACCTTGAAAGAGGGAAATGATTCTCTGGTTAACAAATTAGTTCTCACATGTTGTTAAACATCATCCAAACCCATGAGAAACTGCATTAATTTTATTAAATTGAAAATCATTGTAATCCTTAGTAGCTTTACAAGAAAAAGTAGGCCCTTTGAGCATCGCATCAAACTGTTTCCACATAGTTGTTAGTCTGTTATAATAATCTGCTATAGAACTACCATTTTGTGAAATACAGTTTATTTTCTTATAAAGATCATACACAACTGAACCATCAACCTTGTCATAGGTTTCCTTTAGGTCATTCCACACTTCTGAAGCAAATTGAGAAAAACTTGCCCTAAAAACAATTCCTCTGACACAGAGTTTAATAACCAAGTTAGGACTACTGAGTTACATCTATCTCATGGACTTGCTAACACATGATCATCAGTGGACCGTTCACATTTACCAAAAATAAAACCATACTTATTTTTGGCTTCTAAAGCTAACTTCATAGCACATGACCATACAGAATAGTTTTCAGTACCTTTCAACTTAATAACAACAATGGTTAACGCATTAGAGTCACTACGGTGCAAGTATAAAGGGTCACCATTGTCCAGTTTGCTAATTAAGGTCTGAGAAGTACTACTAGTATCACCCATTTTATACAATCAACCAAAAAACAACACAGAGAAGTATACAACAGTCAACAACAAATAATCACAGAATATCACAAGAACAACACAAGTATATAACAATACTAAACAAAGAACACCAACACTTCAAGACTATGTCAGGGACCAGATTCTAGGTTCGTGACTCTATATGTGCCTGGACAAGCCTTTACACGGTTGCAACCCTCAAACAACGCTAACTCAGAACAATAACAATCAAGAATAACCACAAAATATGCAACAACTAGCATAATGACTCGATCAAGTGCCGACCCAACTAGTCCGGTAACAATAATGCCTAGACATAATGCAAGTGTAACAGAAAACTAAAAAAATAAAAGATAGAAAGATCTCACAGAAGCGTTTAACTCCAAGCAAATCAGACTGTTAGTTTGCCTTGTAATCTTCTAGGATTACAGAGACTAACACAAATCTGAGCAAATAATCCCAAAAATCACCAAACCCTAACTAGGGTTTTATCTCCAATATGAATGGCACACCTCCAAACACACTGATCTAAGAAGATCTGAAGTAACAGCAACTTATAGCAGTTTCGGAGATAAGAAACCCTAAACACCATAGACAAACAACCAAATCAGATAAAATACACAGCGGAAAACAAAGATCGATAAAAAACAAGAGCCACAAAGCTCTGATACCAAGTTAAAAACAATGGTATGAAAATCAACAGAACAAATTCAAAGATGTAGCGATAAAGCGAGTGACAAAATCTTATTAAAACCAACCTAAAAGATTTACCCCCCCCAATACCAATAGATCTTACAAACTGTAAGGTTAACAATCAACACAAGATACAAACAATATCCAAATGATCATCCACAGATGATCATCAACACCAGAAGTGTAACATTCGTGTAAAACGGTTTTCGAAAACCCGCACCATTTTTACTAATCTAGTGCGTATTTAATATTGTCATATTTCTTGAAAATTTTGTCGATATTATTAGAATTCATAACTAGAATAAATAAAACCCTAATTAATAAATAAAACATCAATAAATAAAAACCATAATTTATTTTTAAAATCCATAATAAAATTAAATTAAATTAAGCTATAAAATTATTTAAACAAAACGAAAGGAGGGAAACCGGGATCGAACCCGGGTCTCCTGGACTTTCACACACTCTCCGCACCACTGCTCTACACGAACAATATGTGCTAAATCCCAAACATCAAATCATATGTCTATACGCGGAGTAAGAACCGGCAAGGGCAACGAATCTCCTCGCCGGAGATTTCGCAACCCACGCGTTTTCTTTTGACGACGACAGTTGTTACTTGATCTAATTAGACTAAACTTCAATCAGGCCCCCTGTCATCGATCATTCTTTTCGAATTTACAAATTCAAAACCGAAACTTTGGTGATCAAACCACCTAAAAATACCATCGATCTACACCCCTCATCCTCGTTCAATCCTTTCACAACTAATCGCAAGATTACTCTGCTCAGACCCCCCCCCCCCCTGGTTCACCGGAAACCGCAGCTCGTCGCCAGAATTAACTCGCCGGAGAACCGAAGGAACTGCCGTTGGTAACAATCCTTCACCTATTGATTTATTTTATGCACAGATTCGTTAACAAATCAGACGGGCTAAACCACTTCTGATAACCGATTATTGGGCGGGTAAATAATTCTGGGTTCTTTTTAAATGAAGAAGATGACTTGCAAACTGTTTATAAATATAATAAAATCCCAAGTTTTAACCGGGTTAGACACACAGTCCAGTGGTGGACTGTGTGCAAACACGACTCTCACGTCCTTGGTTCGAGTCTGGCATGTCCGGTTTTCTGAGATGAAATTCTTTTTGGTTTACAACTGAACTAGAACATTAATCAACAAGTATATAAAGATAATATAAAATCAAGTTTCATCGGGTTAGACACCCAGCCCAGTTGGTGGGCTGGGTGCAAATCACATCTAAGGTCTCGGGTTCGAGACCCTTAGTGCACGCCGGTTCAGTTCTGTTAAATCTTTTTAATTAAATTAATTTCTGAAATAGTCTAAAGAGATTATTAATATAATTAAAATCCAGAATATGTCGGGTTAGACACGTAGCACAGTTGGAAGAGCTGTGTGCACGTGAACGTGAGGTCTCGGGTTCGAATCTTGATACACCCTGCCAACTCCATTATCGAACCGTCTGACACCACCTTGTCAGACTGACAAGTTTTTTTTAAATATTATTTTATTTTTATTTTTATTTTATGGATTTATATTAATATTTAAACTGAAAATCAATTAAATAAAAAAGCTTAAAAATATAATTTCAAAGGTTTTTATATATCAATAAAAACCACAAAAATAACCTAATATCTAAACAAAGGTTTTTAACCGAAATATTAATTTATTTATTTATCGGCATATCGCGTTATTATTTTAGGTTAGAACTCTTTCGTCGGTCAAATTCTCAACTCGTGCGCACTCATCATCAACCAAGAATACGCATCCACTGTGAGTGAATCTCTATAAATTCCCCGTTTTAATCACGTTTTGGGGTGCATCATTTGTCGTATCATTTCTTTATTTTATTTAACACTTGTGCCTATATCATTTCGTGATCAAATGTGTATTGCTTGTAGTGTGGGTTATATGTGGATACATTTTATCATTTCAGTGCACTCATTTCATTAGGCCCATCAGTTCCTCGTGGGATACAGGTTGAGCATCAGATGCCTCATTAGATCGGCTCCGTTTGATTGAGCCTTGATCTCAGATACATCATCATTCATGTCATATATTCATTCAATGTGGTTTGTGATTGGTTACATATATACATTTTTTCACATGTGATTTATGCACAATTTTATTTAAATAAACATAAAAAATCAATTATTTAAATGTTTTATCAAGGTTCACTCGCCAACTTATGTTGACCCAAAATTTTCTCTGTTTTACGCATGATACAGGTGATCAAGTTGAGGAAAGAAACACTTAGGATGGCCTAGAAGAATAAACAACTTATTTCGTTGGAACAAGCATTTAGATTTTTATTTGTGTTTGTATGAAATTTTGTTGGATATTTAAATTTTAAATTGAATTTAATAAATATGAAACTTCTTAGTAAATATCATGAGCTTTGGTGATAACCCAATCATGCCCCGACTTTTATTCCGCTGCGGGTCGGGATGTGACAGATTGGTATCAGAGCTTGTGACTATAGGGATATAGGATAGGTTATTAGACCTTTAGAGCCTATACTATAGTTGACTAGATTTAAATTGTTTATGTGTTACATGCAAAATTCATGATGTTTATATGTTTTATGTTTATATTCACACACAACATTATGCAAACATTCTCACAAGTACATGTTAATATGCAATGCTCATTATAGATCATACCCTCATATCATATCATATCTATGAAAGCACACACCTCATAATTTCACAATTTCTGATATTTCATTTCGAAGATTTTTGCAATGTTTTCATATTTTTCAAATCACATCAAAGTGAGTTTTCACGACAGGCATCTAGTAACTGGAAGGGTACGAGTACCGGTAGTCGGAACGTCCTGTCTAGGCTTGGCATTCGTATAAATCCAATATAAAGGACCAGTTTGCCTACCTGGGGACTAACGATGAGAGTACGAAGGACCTATTAGGCCAAAGCATGCTATACCAAACGTCGTGTGAACTAACCCCACTTTGAGCTGTCATCGTGTCCACACCTGGACACCCTCCGACCATACATCTCGCAATCATGTTTACGATTTTCATTCGGGTGGTGCGACGCCGACACCACTGTGAATCCTACCAAGCCCAATAGTCATGGGGGCCCACATGACTACACAGTCAATGGTATGGGGGACATTTGGAGGCCCAAACATGAGCAAACCCAAGACATCCTATGGATGTAGTTAAATTATTTTCAGTTATGTTGTTTTCATTCTTTTTACGACACATGACACCTAGGAAATTCTTGAACTCACAATTTCCCTACATATATTCCTGTAGATGTCTGCTAGGCAATTACGTGGAGGTAGAAGGTCAGGAAAGTCAAACGAACGCTTGGCCACGCAAATTGCTAAACAAATAGCCGCAGTGCTTCCTGACATCGTACTACAAGTTCCGCAAGCTCTCACCGGTAAACACATCAACTCTCCCAACCAAGAAGACCAAAGCGTCGCCAACCCTCCTCCCAAAACCCCCAAATGCGCCTACAAACACTTCAAGTCCTGTGATCCCCCAAAATATGAAGGGACTGAAGGTGTCACGGCTCTCCTTCACTGGTTTGAGGAGATGGAAAACACCTTTCTCAATTGCGACTGTCCCGAGGACCGTAAGGTACGTTACGCGACTGGAAGATTGTTTGGGGTAGCCCTTACTTGGTGGAACACGGAAAAAGGAAAGCGAGGTATAGACGATGCCATGGCCTTATCATGGGAGGAACTAAGAGAGATCATGACAAGACGCTTCTGCCCTAGAAGCGAGATCAAGAAGCTTGAAGATGAATTCCATTCTCTAAAGCAAAAGGAAGGAGATCACACCTCCTACAACAAGAGGTTTCTTGAGTTGAACCAAATGGTTCCCAATCTGTTCACCCCATTATACCGCCTAATTGAACACTACATTCGAGGCCTCCCCTTGAAAATCCAAGATTCGGTTTTAAGCACTTCGCCTGCAACACTCGAAGCCGCAATGGAGTTAGCTACAAAACTCACTGAAAATCGCATTCGAAATGGCAAATTTAAAGATGAGAAGAAGAAAACACCCATTGAGACCCAGATCAACCCTCCCATCACTGCTGCTCCAATCACGCAAGTCGCCCCTCCAGCCGCACCATTCAAAAGGCCATACACTGGCCCACACCCAAAGTGTAACCGTTGCCAATACCATCACCCTCCTTAAAACCCTTGCCAACATTGCACAAGTTGTGGCCATGCGGGTCACACTATCCAAACCTGTCGTACCCTTCAGCGATCGAACCGCAGTCAACCTCCAACCCAAACCCAAAATCAAATGTTGGGCCAAGCCCAACAACCCTTACTTCTACCACCTGCACAACTCGCAGCCCAACCTTACTACCAACCCAACTACCCCATGATACAATCCATGCGAGCCTGTTTCAATTGTGGGGACCCAAACCACTTCAGGAATACTTGCCCACACCTGGTGAACATCATCCATGCCCAAGCTCAAGCAAACCCGGTATACCAAGCTAACTAAGCTCCTCCACCTGCTAGAGGAAGAGCTTTCAATATCAACGCTAACCAAGCCAGGGCTGACCACAATGTGGTCAACGGTACGTTTCTCGTAAATGGTAGTTATGCATCCATATTATTCGATACTTGTGCGGATAAGAGCTTTGTGTCTTTAGAATTCGAATATATTCTCGACCAACCTCGTGATAATCTCGTTGAATCTCTGACGGTGGAAGTTGCTGACGGAAAACCCACTTCATTAAATTCTATTATACGCGATTGTACTCTCACCCTAAATGATCACGATTTTTCAATCG
Source organism: Scalesia atractyloides (assembly GCA_947069175.1). NCBI lineage: Eukaryota > Viridiplantae > Streptophyta > Magnoliopsida > Asterales > Asteraceae > Scalesia > Scalesia atractyloides. The sequence continues at coordinate 13,065,707 of CAMTDV010000007.1, read as the reverse complement.
ATCTCATTCCTATGAAATTGGGAAGTTTCGATGTTATCATCGGCTTGGCTCAGCCAGCATCACGCTGAAGTGGTGTGCCATGAAAATTTTATTCGTATTCCTCTCGCCGACGGTCAGACACTACGTATCTTTGGGGAAACTCCTTCGAAAGGGCTCAAATTGATGTCCTGCCTTCAAGCCCGAAGTTATCTTCGCAAAAATTACGTCGCATTTCTAAATCACGTCGTCAAGAAGGAAGGCAAGGAGAGGAAGCTCGAAGATATTCCAATTGTGAAAGAATTCCCGCAAGTTTTTCCCGACGACGTTGCAGGACTTCCTCCTGTGCGAGAAGTCGAATTTCGAATCGATCTTGTGCTTGGTGCTACACCGGTCGCAAAATCTCCCTATAGGTTAGCCCCATCCGAGATGCAAGAGTTGGCCAGTCAACTGCAAGAGCTGACTGACAAAGGATTCATACGTCCTAGCTCATCGCCTTGGGGGCGCCCGTTCTTTTTGTGAGGAAGAAAGATGGAACGTTTCGCATGTGCATTGATTATAGAGAACTCAACAAGTTGACGGTTAAGAATCGCTATCCATTGCCTCGTATTGATGACCTTCTAGACCAACTTCAAGGCGCCACCTGTTTTTCCAAAATCGACCTTCGTTCTGGTTATCATCAGCTTAGAGTGCGCGAAGAAGATATTCCAAAAACTGCCTTTCGAACTCGTTATGGTCATTACGAGTTCATGTTTATGCCATTCGGTTTAACCAACGCCCCCGCTGTCTTCATGGATTTGATGAATAGGGTATGCAAACCCTGTCTCGACCGTTTCGTCATAGTCTTCATCGACGACATCCTTATCTACTCCAAGTCAAAATCCGATCATGAGCGACACCTTCGACTCATTCTTACACTCTTAAGGACTATAAAGCTTTACGCTAAGTTCTTAAAATGCGAATTCTGGTTAAGAGAGGTACAATTCCTTGGTCATGTCGTCAATGACAAAGGGATTCATGTCGATCCTTCAAAAATCAAGGCAGTACAAGAATGGCAAGCGCCACGTACCCCTACCGAAGTTAGGTCATTTCTTGGCTTGGCTGGTTATTACCGACGCTTCATTACCAATTTTTCCCGTATCGCCGTTCCGCTCACGGCCTTGACTCACAAGGGAAAACCCTTCATTTGGGGACCTAAGCAAGAGGAGGCCTTCCAAACTTTAAAGCAAAGACTTTATGACGCACCTATCCTTACACTCCCTGAGGGTTGCGATGACTTTGTGGTTATTGCGACGCATCAGGGCAAGGTCTAGGCTGTGTATTGATGCAAAGAGGAAAGGTGATAGCCTATGCCTCTAGGCAACTTAAAGTTCATGAGAAAAATTACACCACCCACGACCTGGAACTTGGAGCCGTTGTGTTCGCTCTCAAGATATGGAGACATTATCTTTACGGTACCAAGTGTGAAATATACACTGACCACAAGAGTCTCCAGCATATCTTCAATCAAAAAGAGTTGAATATGAGGCAACGAAGATGGGTCGAACTGCTCAACGATTACGACTGCGAGATTCGGTATCATCCTGGCAAGGCAAATGTGGTGGCTGATGCGCTCAGTCGAAAGGGATATGCGAACTCTATTCGTCTTCTATGTTCGCAAATCATAACCAATATCAAGGATCAATTCCGGGCAGCTCAACATATCTCTGTAACGGAAAATGACGTAGGCGATGAGCTGTCATGTGGAGCTGAACTCAAACTTGAAACCAAATCCGACGGTATTCTATATTATTTAAACCGCATATGGATCCCCGATCGCGACAATCTTCGTGATTTCCTCATGAATGAGGCACACAAAACACGATACTCTGTACATCCAGGAGCCGATAAGATGTATCAAGACCTACGATACACCTACTGGTGGCCTGGCATGAAAAAGAATATCGCTGTTTTTGTTTCCAAGTGCCTTACATGTTCCAAAGTGAAAGCTGAACATCAAAGACCTTCAGGACTTCTAGTCCAACCCGAAATACCGGTATGGAAGTGGGAAAACATAACCATGGACTTCATTACCGGGTTACCTCGCACCTCCAGTGGGTATGACACCATATGGGTAATCATTGATCGTCTTACAAAATCAGCTCACTTCATTCCGATTCGCGAGGACTTCAAGAATGAGAAGTTAGCTCGTGTCTACATCAACGAGATCGTAAGCCGTCATGGTGTACCGTTAAGCATCATTTCAGACCGTGATGGTCGTTGCACTTCACGAACATGGCAAGCCGTACAAACCGCTTTGGGTATACGGTTAGACCTTAGCACCGCCTTTCACCCTCAAACTGATTGTCAGTCTGAACGCACCATCCAAACCCTTGAAGACATGCTTCGAGCATGTGTCATAGACTTCAAAAGGAACTGGGATGCTCATCTACCGTTAGTCGAGTTTTCGTACAACAATAGCTATCATTCAAGTATCGGCATGGCTCCTTTCGAAGCTTTATATGGTCGTAAGTGCCGATCTCCAGTATGTTGGCATGAGATTGGCGAAGCGCAAATCACCGGACCTGAATTGATTCAAGAAACAACCGACAAAATCCTTCAAATTCGAAACAATCTTCTAGCGGCTCGAAGTCGTCAAAAGAGTTATGCTGACAAACGACGAAAGCCCTTGGAGTTTTGTGTTGGTGATCAAGTACTTTTGAAAGTGTCACAGTGGAAAGGAATGGTTCGTTTTGGTCAAAAGGGCAAGCTAGCACCACGGTATGTGGGACCATTCAAGATACTCGAAAGAGTAGGTCCTGTAGCATACAAGCTTGACCTACCAGAAGAACTCAACAGAATTCATCCCACATTCCACGTATCAAACTTGAAAAAGTGTCTCGCCGACGAAAATCTCCATATCCCTCTGGAAGACATTCAAGTTGATGAATCAATGCACTTCGTTGAAAGACCCGTAGAAATCATGGATTTCGGTGAGAAGCGTTTGAGGCGAAGTCGTATTCCAATCGTCAGGGTGCGTTAGGAGTCAAAACTAGGACCCGAGTTTACTTGGGAACGTGAAGACTCAATACGCGAAAAATACCCGCATCTTTTTCCAGTCACAACTACTACTTAAATTTCTGGATGAAATTTCTAAAAGTAGGGGATACTGTAACATTCATGTAAAACGGTTTTCGAAAACCCGCACCATTTTTACTATTCTAGTGCATATTTAATATTGTCGTATTTCTTGAAAATTTTGACGATATTATTAGAATTCATAACTAGAATAAATAAAACCCTAATTAATAAATAAAACATCAATAAATAAAAACCATAATTTATTTTTAAAAGCCATAATAAAATTAAACTAAATTAAGCTATAAAATTATTTAAACAAAAAGAAAGGAGGGAAACTGGGATCGAACCCGGGTCTCCTGGACTTTCACACACACTCCGCACCACTGCTCTACACGAACAATATGTGCTAGATCCCAAACATCAAATCATATGTCTATACACGGAGTAAGAACCGGCAAGGGCAATGAATCTCATCGCTGGAGATTTCGCAACCCACGCATTTTCTTTTGACGACAATAGTTGTTACGTGATCTAATTAGAGTAAACTTCAATCAGGCCCCTCTGTCATCGATCATTCTTTTCGAATTTACAAATTCAAAACCGAAACTTTGGTGATCAAACCACCTATAAATACCATCGATCTACACCCCTCATCCTCGCTCAATCCTTTCACAACTAATCGCAAGATTACTCTGCTCAGACCCCCCCTGGTTCACCGGAAACCGCAGCTCGTCGCCAGAATTAACTCGCCGGAGAACCGAAGGAACTGCCGTTGGTAACAATTCTTCACCTATTTATTTATTTTATGCATAGATTCATTAACGAATCAGAAGGGGTAAACCTACTTCTGATAACCGATTATTGGGCGGGTAAATAATTCTGGGTTCTTTTTAAATGAAGAAGATGACTTGCAAACTGTTTATAAATATAATAAAATCCCAAGTTTTAACCGGGTTAGACACACAGTCCAGTGGTGGACTGTGTACAAACACGACTCTCACGTCCTTGGTTCAAGTCTGGCATGTCCGGTTTTCTGAGATGAAATTCTTTTTGGTTTACAACTGAACTAGAACATTAATCAACAAGTATATAAAGATAATATAAAATTAAGTTTCATCGGGTTAGACACCGGGTGCAAATCACATCTAAGGTCTCGGGTTCGAGACCTTTAGTGCACGCCGGTTCAGTTCTGTTAAATCTTTTTAATTAAATTAATTTCTGAAATAGTCTAAAGAGAGTATTAATATAATTAAAATCCAGAATATGTCGGGTTAGACACGTAGCTCAGTTGGAAGAGCTGCGTGCACGTGAACGTGAGGTCTCGGGTTCGAATCTTGATACACGCTGCCAACTCCATCATCGAACCGGTCTGACACCACCTTGTCAGACTGACAAGTTTTTTTCTTTAAATATTATTTTATTTTTATTTTTATTTTATGGATTTATATTAATATTTAAACTGAAAATCAATTAAAAAAAAGCTTAAAAATATAATTTCAAAGGTTTTTACATATCAATAAAAATCACAAAAATAACTTAAAATCTAAACAAAGGTTTTTAACCGAAATATTAATTTATTTATTTATCGGCATATCGAGTTATTATTTTAGGTTAGAACTCTTCGTCGGTCAAATTCTCAACTCGTGCGCACTCATCATCAACCAAGAATACGCACCCACTGTGAGTGAATCTCTACAAATTCCCTGTTTTAATCACGTTTTGGGGTGTATCATTTGTCGTATCATTTCTTTATTTTATTTAACACTTGTGCCTATATCATTTCGTGATCAAATGTGTATTGCTTGTAGTGTGGGTTATATGTGGATACATTTTATCATTTCAGTGCACTCATTTCATTAGGCCCATCAGTTCCTCGTGGGATACAGGTTGAGCATCAGATGCCTCATTAGATCGGCTCCGTTTGATTGAGCCTTGATCTCAGATACATCATCATTCATGTCATATATTCATTCAATGTGGTTTGTGATTGGTTACATATATACATTTTTTCACATGTGATTTATGCACAATTTTATTTAAATAAACATAAAAAATCAATTATTTAAATGTTTTATCAAGGTTCACTCGCCAACTTATGTTGACCCAAAATTTTCTCTGTTTTACGCATGATACAGGTGATCAAGTTGAGGAAAGAAACACTTAGGATGGCCTAGAAGAATAAACAACTTATTTCGTTGGAACAAGCATTTAGATTTTTATTTGTGTTTGTATGAAATTTTGTTGGATATTTAAATTTTAAATTGAATTTAATAAATATGAAACTTCTTAGTAAATATCATGAGCTTTGGTGATAACCCAATCATGCCCCGACTTTTATTCCGCTGCGGGTCAGGGTGTGACGAGAAGATTAGTCTCTCCAAGAACAGAGATGAGAGACTGCAACAACAATCTTCTCCAATCCAACAAACTCAACAAACCCTAACGTATACAGAGAGAATAAGAGAAAAAATGTGAGAGTGAATGAACTCTCTGACCTAATAAACAAGTTTAAATACCCATGATATACAAAGTTACAGCTAGGATGCTCCATGAAGATCGAAGTCTCTTTAATGTTGCAACTAGCACCCTTGAAGTTCCACATTACACCCTCATAAATAAACCACTTTACAGACAAATCCATCAGTTATAACAAATATAATATAACACGGTGAAAGTTGTGTTTAGAACAAATGAATGACTTTAATAATAACTGTGACACAATGTCACATTATTTTAACATAATTCAAAAGGTCAAACTTTCTATTATAACAGTTGTGTTTTCTATGTGCATGTTATTATTATTATTACCTGGCCTAACACAAACTTCTCATTCATCTCATACAAATAATATCATATACTTTACATACCAAGAACATAAGTATGTATACATACAAATATGTGTATGTATACACACACAGAGAATGCCATAAACATGTTTTCAAACGGTAGCAACTCATAAGATTTCACATGTACGGCATAATCCACCATCCAACTTTCTTTGTTCAATCTCCAAAATGACCTCCAGTTCTGTTATGATGTCTTCAAATCTTGGCCTCACATCAGGATTCCGGTGCCAACATCTTTTTAGCAGCCTGTAAAATCAGACCTCTTAATTGTGACTGCTATGTTTGTGCATAAACAACTCTGAATGTAGAAAAACACTTACTTTGACTTTTTAGGTCAAACATACAATTTTGACATTCATGTTAAACTTGACTTTTCTTAAGCAGTCAACACTAGTATATTTCTATTCATATTGCTTGTTATGGAAGAGTTCAATCTGGTTGTCTAACTACATATAAATTCTAAGAGATGCTTGGAAATATTTGAAGTTGATAAGAAGTTTGTTTGACCTAAAGTGAGTGGTATTTCGTAGTAACCGAGCAACAATTTTTAGTATTTTGTGTATTACATGTGTTAAATATGATTTAAAAGCTAAATTAAGAACAGCATCATCATCATCATACTCTGTAAATCTGACCAATAGCAAAGCTAAGGTAGGGTCTGAAAATGCTAAGATGTAGACAGCTTTACCTCTACCCCACTGGAATAGAGGCTCTGCTTACAATGAGACCCCCGGCTTGATTAAATTAATAACATACTTTTTTTCAAATAAAACGATTATACTGACTCATTTCATTTTCATTTTTAACTTTTATACTTTGAGCTGTTTGACCCATGATCAATAAAATACAACTTGAATGGACCCATTTTCACATAAATGGGTTGAGAGTTCCACCTATGGTCACGCGGATTAATTTTTATTTTAATGAGACAGCTGGAGCAAGTATAAGTAACTTACATTCTCACAGGTTCAGGGTATAACCAGGAAGATAAAGGTGGTCTTGAGTGCTCATATGCTCGTTTGTCCGCTACATGTTCCGGTTGTTCTCCTATATTAGACGGCCCACCCTGAAACATCTAAAGCCACATCTACATATATATCTTGAATATTCAAACAATAGAGAATAAGCAAATCAGATGATGAACCGGATTTTGGTTAAAATTTTCAGTTATACCCTATAAATTTTAATATAATATTTACGACATCACCCGGTTCTTACATCCGAGCCAGTGGACGGTAAGAAGACTGGTTCGACGTCCGGTCCTAAAAACATGTGTTATGAAGCGTTCTAAGATGATTTAATGTTATCCTGAACTTCTTTTAGCTGAGCATAACAAAAGTCAAACAAGTATTGCATTCTAAGATTGAATAGTTTGACCACAAAAGTCAACTATGCATCTTTTTATTAAGAACTATGTCTTACTTCGTGAACAATGAGAGCAAAAGAGTAAACATCAACACTCTTGTCATACGATTCGTGACGATATACTTCAGGAGCCATGTATCGATCTGAAACAAACATACAAAACATGTAATCACAAAACATCAACTTATATGACTGTTATGATAAGGTGACATATTATAGTACATGAGCTAGTGCCTCCTGTCATTTTATAGCCGTTAGCGTCTTTCTCTCGTGCCGTTTTGCTCGAGTGGAAGCCTGTAACTTTCAGATGACCAGCTTCATCTTGCAATACATTTCTGAAAGATTTTTTAGGCAAGAAAAAGGAAAGGTGGTTACTTTAGAAGTATAAGTGTAAAACTAATCATGACACAAAAAAGGGCCTACATAAGGGCGAAGATGTATAACTAAACAGGTTGGGTCCGGGTCAACGTGACGGGTTCACATGTTTGTTATTCTATTTTTTAAAACGTGTTTTATATTATAATTTGAACGAGAATTTTTTTATGCCAAAATTGGATGATAAAATGGAAACAAGAAATGTCTTATAGTTTAAACTAATAGTTTTATACATATTATGTTTTTGGTTATAAGTTTATAACTTCAGAATATTAATACGTAAAAAAATTAAATAACATCTTTTGGCTTAAATGAGCTGTGGTCATGTCATGTTCGGGTTCATATGTGATTTTTGGGTTGCTAGTCGTGCATGTCCTAGAAAAGTTTTTGTAGACTTATGTATCGTGAAATTGAAAGAAATGCTACTTTACTGCATATTCTAAACAAAGATTGTTTGAATACATACCTTGGGGTCAAATCCCTGTGAATTATAGCATGGGGTTTATATAATGAAGATAATTCATACCCCTGCAGATAAGAAAGAATACGTCTTTCGCGTGTTAAACTTCTAAACGTGAAATTAGTGGAATCAGTTTTTAAAAAAGGTGAGAAATGATACACCTTGCAATATCCAAAGCATAACAAACAGCAGTCAATGAATCAAGTCTTCCTTTCTTTCTTAGAATATCATGCAAACTTCCCTAAAAAAAGTACCGAATTATGAGTGCAAACTAAAAGAAAAGAACATAAAAAACAATCCCACCCAACATTTTTTAGATATTCGGTAAGGAAAATGAGTCGGTCTGAGTCCAAAATGCCAAGAAACTGCACAATGTTCGGGTGGCGCAACTTTTGCCATAATGCCAGCTCCTTCAGAAAAATTCTCCTGTAAAACATTTTAAAACATAAGTTTAAATGGCTAGATGAGTATCAATGAGTCCATGTTTGACTTTCGAAAGTCAAATAGATTACTTTCGAAAGTCAAATAGTCCATGTTTAATAAACAACTCGTGTTTGGGTTACAACCCATATACAACCATCAACCTATTTGACTCGTTTAGATAAATGGGTTACACGGTTCGTGTTCGGGTTACAATATTTCAAGTGTGTCTTGTGTTTTTTACATGAATAAATATATGGTTCATGTCCAGATTCATGTATTCAACGCACTAACCTACATGATTCCACCCCTATACTTTGACTTTTATTGGTCAAAGCTCACCTCACTTTCTCATTTGTTTCAAGTGAAGACCGGATTGTCTTTGCAGCGACTTCTGTACCGCGCCATTTTACTTTATAAACTTCACCGTATGAGCCCTGTTATCATGTGTAGCATGGTCAATAGTCAACACAGTTATCAAGTTTTGTTACATGTGCAACTTATTTCCATCTTTAGTTTCTTTTTATAGATTAAATAAATATTTACTTCACCGATGAGAACCGCTTTTTGAAGATGAAGTTCAGTGTAATGAATTTCGTAACATGGAGTAGAGTCAAGTGTAACCTGTAGAAAGACACAGTTTGATTTTTGAGGTTAAAGGATATATGTTGAAGTACAAATTTTAATATTGGAACTTTATAATGAGTAGTATACGTATGACCAAGATTGAATCTTTCAGAAGGTTAAAATGGTAATTTACTATGTTTAGAACACACCCTTAATCCCTTTTAGAAAAGACTGTCCATTTTGGTAGAGCAATAGGTTTGACTTAAAAGTCAAAACATTTTCACTCACACTTTTTCTCTGCAGATAAGGGTACATGTTTAAGAAACGAATTACCGGATCTTTTCTTCCGTGTGCATCGAGGATTTTGCAAATTTCAGTGTGACCCATGCCACGTGCATCCGAAAGTGGCTGCATATAACATCCAAAACTGATTATTTTACTCTCGAAATCACGTTATCACCAAAGACTAGAAATTGACTAAATGTTTTGGCACATGCACATAATTCCCGAGCCATGCAAGTCGGTGTGGGCTTGAAGAGTTCAATTAAACAAGTCAGATTAATAGGACTTAGATTTGTGATAGGATTGAAACTCTTGAAGCTGAGTTTGAATCCTTGAAGAAGGAAGCCGAAACTATTGATGCCCGAATAGGAAGGAGGTCTAGTTTCTAAAGTCGCAAGTTTTGGAACAGTATTTGAAGGGAAAAAGCTTGTTCGAAAGCTTTTAGATCGCACCACCAAAGTTTATTCCTATGGTTGCTTCTATTAAAAAGTTTGTTGACTTGAAAACGATGCCTTTTCAAGAAGCAATAGGGAGACTCATGGCTTATGAAGAATGTTCAAAAGGGGCCGAGTCCAAGGTAAACTCTTATTCCAACAAGCCAGCAGTTCTCAAAGGAATTCTGATCGGGGAAGAATGGACTTTTTGAGAATGCACATCCAAACACCCCCTACAAATACAACTTCATAGTCACGTTTTTAACAACAACTTACCGTACGGCCCCAACGGTCAATAGAGTTGACATTTGCGCCTTTCTCAATAAGTAAAGTAACAATTTCTGTACAGCCTTCACAAGCAGCTAAGTGAAGGGCAGTTCTTTTATCGTAATTTTCTACATTCGGTTCTACACCCTGATCAAGCTCTTGCATAACCCCATATTTGTTGCCTTTACTCGAGCAGTAGAGAAGGCGGTACTTGCCATCTGAGTCGGTTTTTTGCACCTGCATTTGCTGCTACCATAACATCGAATCATAAACATGCAAAACATAACTGTTGCTGTAAGATAATGAGTTAATACCATAAAAGAATCAACATATTTTTTTTTTTTATTTTGTACGAGAAAGTTCCTCACACCAATAAAAAAACATATTACTTATATAAAGATAATAAACTTTATGTTATATAACAAATATATAATTTTCATAAATATTATCTATATAAAATTATGATAAAAATATCACAATAAGTAGCACATGCATAACAACAAAAACCCATGTAATAGTTTCTTGTGTAAATGAACCAAGTTGCGCGTGACTTACTCAAGATCTACTAGCTAAAAGATTGATTAGACCCTAATTCAAGCTGTAAAATTAATCTCGTTTAATAGATGAGCATGAGAATAAGCTTTAAAGACCTACCTTGGTTAGGCCAGCAAGCCTAAACGAAATTATTATTAACATAATATATAATTGCGTAATAAGTATAATATGTATATATATAATTATTATTATTAAAAATACTGAAAAGCTTAAGTTTGTATAATATGTATATATATATAATTATTATTATTAAAAATACTGAAAAGCTTATGTTATGTTACTCCAAAGATTACAATTATAAAATAAAATTATACATATTGATAAAAATAATAAATCACTCATGAGCCGAACATGAGCTCGAGCTCTAAACATAGAACTGCAAAATGATCGAGCTCGAGCTCAGGTTCTCTTGGAGTACGGGCTTAAGTTCTCTTAAATAAATGCATCCGAGCCCAGGCTCGGCTGCTTTTGGTAGTCAAATGAGTGACACTTAAGAAGCATGAATAAATGGATGAAAAACAATAATGGTATGTGGAATTATGCAGAATCATATTTTCGCCAAGAACACACGAACCATAAGTTCACTGGCACCAACAATTAAAAACTGGCGATGACGATGACGGTGGAAAATGAAGGACCTATTGTTAAGATCAATCTTTTTATAAGCTCATGGAATAATATGGCGGATGGAATTAAGGTACAGAATAACAAGAACAAAGTAATGCTGCTGAGGTACCAAGAAAGGAAATCTTTTCTAAATAACGATATTAACACTTATTATATTATGCTATAGTTTAGCTAAAATCAAGAGAGAGAGTTCAAGACAAATATTAGCATCATATGAATCTAGCTGACTCATCTTTGAATCTAGCAAAGTAAAACCTTTTCACTACTGTTATAGACTTATAACTGTTTTATTGAAGTTACAACCTTCGTCGTCATGTTCAGTAACTTGATCTTTGACCACGCAAATGTCACGGTCCAAACAAGAGAACACAATCCAAAAGACCGGTTCATCTGGTCTAGAAACTCTCCATTTGTTGTCCATTCAACTCATGTGGGACAAGTCACATACCTTGCAATGGTTTCAGTCTGTAAAAGCAATCCCACTGGACGAGGCTCCTGCAAGCCCAGGGTCGAATGAGTGCCACTTTTAAAACTTCAAACAAATGTTTTATCGTGACGATATTCATAAATTCACGGAGAACATAAGCAGAGCATGCTATGAATTAGAGACCTCCAAACCATCAAATTTTCTATTAACAGGAGAGCATTCAACAAACACAAGTTATATGACCATCCAAGTCTTATAAAATATGACATCTTATCAAACAAGTTCTGAGCCTTATTAAATACAAGGGTAAAATGGTCATAAAGAAACAGACTTGCAGCTAATTACATCATCATCAGAAGGCAACTTTGGCACAGAAGTAGTAACCAACATTCCATCAATATTTGCAGCCTTATCAACATCAAAAACCACAGTGCTAAGCCCCTTCCCAATAACAAACATCTTCTTACCAATCGCCACCAGCCGACACGGTGGTCTTGTAAGAATCGCTGCCAGTCTCCCGAACGCTTCCCATTCTCTACTATCCTTCCGCCACATCATCACTCTTGTTCCTGAACTCTGATCCAACACGTAAAGCGTGTTGTCCACTACGATGCCTGGGCCCCGCCAGCCTGACACCATGTCAGCATCTGCATGCTGCCATGTGCCGTTTAGTGGGTCATATACGACCGCGTAAACATGACTAGACACAGCCGAAAGCCCGCATCGGATGTAAATTTTCCCGTCTAGTACTAGAGAGTCTTCGATCTCGGGAACGATGTTCGGATCCATATGAGATGTCCATGAGTTTGTGGTTGAATCAAAAGTGTCCCATGAATGTGGATCGCTTGACTTGGATCCGAGCCCGCCAATGGCATACATTTTACCACCCATTGCTTCACAAGCGAAATAACACCTGGACAAAAAGGAAAGATTTAACAATGTAAGGTCTGTGCCCTAGAGGATGCTTGGATTTGTGTTTTAAAACCGATAAGCTTTTAATGTTTGGATAAATATATTATCCTTCTTGAGTCAAATAAGCAGTTTCATACCAGTTGTAGCAAAACCGATTATCAAAGTGTTGTATATTGGGTCACCGACCCGTTTGATCGAACTGAGTTGCACCGACCCGTGATCCGAATATCACCCATTCATGCATGCGTAACCAACCATCCCCAGTTATCCCACGTTTTATTTGCATTGTCTTTTTTCTTGTTTTATTATTTTATTTCAAGTCATGTAGTAGTGGTAAGTGGTCAAAGGTAGTTTCCATGTTTTTAGTAGCAGTTTCTTTTCTCTTTATGTATTGGTCGAACAAGCAACAAAAAGGGAGTGAGTTTTGAGTAAGAAATTTGTTTCGGTTAATTTTCTCTCAATGGATTTTGAGGTAAATTAATTGTTCCATTGCTAGCACAAATTTGGCATATTTGTGTGGTGTTCTTTGGAAGCTAAACTTGAAACGGGTGGTAATTTATGTATCCAGATTTACGTTTAGATTGCCCTACGGTTTGTGTCGGTGGTGAATCTATATCCGAAAATGAGCCGTTGATCTATCCTATGCAGTCAATCTTGGGGCTATATCGGTGATATCTCGGTGCTATATCGGTTATCGGACATCGAGTTACATATCGGTATTAAATATCGGTTATAATCTCGGTGGCGAGAATATCGGCGATAATTACACATATATCGCCGATATTTTGTAAATTTCATATCGGCCATCTCGCCGAGAATATCGGTAGGCCCAATTTTTTTACTTTTCCCTTTAAAATCTGCCATATCCAAGTCAAAGCCCATTCCATTTTCATAATTTTTGGCCCAATTATAACCTTAAATAACCAGTCGCACATGATTCACACATATCGGTAGACATTTATGAACCCTAAATCCATGGCACCTACTCGCTCTTCCAGATTGAATCGCAGTTGAACACTTCTTTGTTTTGCTATTAATATTATATAGGTTCTAGACTTCTAGTATATATAGGCTCTAAATATGAAAAAATATATATATATATAGGGGAGGGTTTAAATGAGAACACTAAATATCGTAAGAACCGTGAAAACGAATGAAAAAACCACTAGGGAAGAACGATAAATATTGCGAGTACCGTGAGAACAAATGAGAAAACCAATCAAAACCATTTTTTAATACAATCCTCATTTTAACTTTAATTAAAATACATCAAAAAAAATTTCAACATAAATAATTCATTTCTCCTCTCAAAATCACTCTTATTAGATTTTTTACACATGTGTAAATATAACAAATTTACACGTGTAAATGGCAAACTTACACATGTGTAAATTTTCTTTATTTCCGAATTCACGTAAATTTAAATGTCTAAATTTAAATTTCTAGAATTGTATTCGAATAATAATGACAAGTGTAAAAAGATATTTTGAATTTCACTTGTTTTTGACCAAGTTCTAGTGGTTTTTTCATTCGTTCTCACGGTTCTCGCGATATTTAGCGTTCTCATTTAAACCCTCCCCTATATATATATATATATATATAGGGTAGGAATTCTAAGAGAAGTCCACCCTATTTGAGAAACTTGAGAAGCATTTTGGACCACAAATTTTCCTAAGTTTTTGTAATATACACATATGTATAGTTTATAATTGACTATATACATATATGTATATTGAATTATACACATATGTATATAATCAATTTTGAACTATACATATGTGTATGTTACGAAAAGCTTACGGAAAATATGTGGTCCAATACTTCTCAAGTTTCTCAATTAGCCTAGGGTTTCTAACATCATCCTAACCCTATATATATAGAGAGAGAGGGGCGGTTATTGTACATAATGCCTTAACGTACGCTGCGTACGCGATGCAGTATCAACATGCGATTTTTTTTTGAACATGCGATTTTGGTTTTTTTTTTTTTACATGCGAATTTTGATTTTTTTTAACATACGATCTTTTGTTTTTTACAACATGCGAGATTTCCTTTCTGGGGTTATAACATGCGAATTTGCCATCGTGTACGCAGCGTACGTTAAGGCATTTTGTACAATACACTTTTTGTGTGTGTGTGTGTGTATATGTATGATATTATAAATGACCGATATCTCACCACGATAACCGATATCTCAAATATCGGTCCTTGACCGATAACCGATATTTTCCGCATTAACTGCATAGGATCTATCTTAAGTTGTCCGTTTCGTTCGAATTTTCATTATCTTACCCGTTCCTTCTTTTATTGTATCATTTGGTATAACAAAATGACATGAATACCCTTTCTTTTAACCTATTTTAAGAGACTTGTACGTGGGTGTGGCAATCATGTTGGATTAAAGGGTTAGAACATGACCCGTATATTTATTTGTGTCAAAGACATCAACCCTATTCTGGACACTTCAAATCTTGTAACCCAAACACAACCTGTTTATCTAAAAGAGTCAAATGGATTGGTGGGTTGTAAAACAGTAGTAGTAATCAAATTGTATACGTGTGAAACGGGTTGGCAGGTTATAATAAATGGGTTAAGCGGGACATAAACTGGTTTACGGGTAAAACAAGTCAACCCAAACACAACGAGTTTAGTTAAATGGGTATGTTCCCATGGAAAATATCGGTGTCAAATATCGGTCATAATAACGGTACCGATATTTTCAGCGATATTGACCAATATATCACCGATTTTCCCGATATCAGTAACTTTCTTCTTAGTTCTATCATTCATCTTTCTTCTTACTGATGCTATTAGTGTTTTAAGTCTTAGTTGTTAGTGTTAAATGTTAGTGGTTTAAGTCTTGATGAGTTTCTACTTGCTACAATTGTTAGTGTTTTGCAAGTTGCAAATAGTTAATTTGTTGATAATAGGATTGTATACTGACTTGTTAGTGTTAAATTGTTATATATATAAATTCTACATGATATCAAGATTACCGATATCCCACCGTGATAACCTATATCTCAAGTATCGATCCTTGACCGGTATCCAACATATACCGCATTAACTGCATAGCTCACAAGACATATATCCTATATTCCTATTCTCACAATCTCACAAGAATGCCCTTTTTTGGTCATTTAATAGATCTCACTACTTCAGAGAGAGAATCATGGATTATTTGAAAGTATATTATTTGTATTCTATACAAATTTTGACCGCTTGATAGTTTATATAATACGCAATAACTAAAAACCAAGAATTAAGAAATAGTACCTTGGAGTTGACAAGGGTGAAGCTTCACTCCACGCATTCCTACTAGCATCATAACAATAAACTTCATCGGTAGCATCTTCAACCCAACCGCATCCACCCAAAAAGAGTATCTTTTTCCCCAACACTTCAAACCCTACGCCTTTTCTTTTCAAACAACGGGGTGAACGATCCGGGATACGTTTCCAACCTTTTTTGGGCAAATCTGGGTCTAATACGTAACAACAAAGTTGTTCTGATTTGTCTTTACATAACGCGTAAATCCAAGTTTCAGCTAAATTATGCTTTTGACGGTAGGTATACCACTCTTCACTGCAAACCAAATCCCGCCACTTTCTTGAAATGCATTTGAGGAGTGAATGGTATTTACGCGGAATCCTTGCTAAGCAGGTTAGAGCGATATCGTCTGGGAGACCAGTGATTAATGATGATTGTGTGATGACGGTTTGACTTGAACCCTCTGGCACGCTTTCTGTAAGTTCCATATTGTTGCAACTTCAACCACTGTAACAATTTGGAGAACACACGTTGTAAATCACTAACAGCTGCTAGATTACACAGATTCTTACAGATTAAATCTATAACCAGTAGACTGAAAGTAGCATTTGAAGTATGAGAAAGAACAAGCTGACACGAATAGAGCCACAGATACAACAGAACTCGCAACACGGCTTCAATAATTCGGCATGCATCAACTCTATACCAATTTATGTAGATTCTTTCTGTGTACAAAGAATAAAATAAAGGGTTTTTTTACATATTTCCCATTGCATTTGAGGTGTTGAACTTAACATAACATATTTGAAGCATAACTATAAATCAAGTCTATCTGAATGCTAACTTTTAGACCTAATTCCACAAAACACTGATAACAAGTTTATTTAAAATTCAATAACATACATAATTGTTGTTTACTTACACATCTTCATTCATAGTACATCATCTAAATCACATCAATTTTGGTCAACAGCAGAAAAAAAAATTCTAATAACAAAATTATTTTCTTTGAAGATCATCAGATTGCAAATATCTGCAGATCAAGTCAAGTATTTAAAAAATACAAAAAGTACAAAAATTTGGATAATAATTCCGTGATTAGGGCACAAAATCTACATAAACTGAATCATTAACAACTTTTAAACAAAATAATAATTCGTTACAAATTAAGAAGAGCATAATACAACGAATGTGTTGATGTAATTAGGTTCCTAGGGTTACCTAAACACCAATTAAACAAAAGAAGAAAAAATCGCAACATTATATGCACAAATTATATCGAAATGAGATAGAAATCGGTATGTAAGAGCTTACAGACAGGTGAGTGTGGCCTTAGAACAAATTGATTCAGATCGATTCATCTGAAATCGATCACGTAAAAATGAAAATGAATTGATGGGTGATGGAGGACAGGTGCTAGAGGGTTATTTTGTAAGTTATACGAAACTTGTGGAGTCAGATGCTTATTATCATGTAGATTATTTAAATAATAGTTCTGCACAATTAAATCCCTCCAAATGTTTTCTTTTCCCTCGTACGAAACTCGGGAACACAATATAAGCGTTGTTTGGCAAGTTTTTAATGGTTAAAGGCTAAACCAGTAAAAGATCTGAACCATTAAGTGCTAAACTATAAAAACTAGTGTTATGTTTAACCGTTCAAAGGCAAATGACTGATCTTCAGATAAGAGGTCTTAACCAATCAGACTAGAGGTGTACAAATCGGTTTTATTTTTAAAACACAAAAACCAGTTTTGGTTACTAACCGGTTTTTAAACCCAAAACAGTAACTGGTCCCAACCGGTTCGGGTCAGTTCAAAATCGGTTTGTGCCAATAAAAAACCGGTTTAAACCGGTTTCGGTTTTTAAACCGGTTTCAAATATCAAGCATACTAACTGGTCTAAACTGCCGGTTCAGTTAGGGTAGAAACCGGTTTAAAAAATAACATTGTTTTAGGGTTTCAGTCCGAAAACCAGTTTTTTTGTACATCTGTGATTCAGACTCACTATAATCACAAAATCAAACAGTCTACACCATTAAATGTTAAACTAGTAAGAAGTCTACACCATTAAGAGTCGAAACAAGTATCCCCTTAGTAGGAGTTTGCCCGATCTATCTGATTTTCTGCATTAGAGCATTCACAATTGATTCTCCAACTCATTTCTATAATTGCACTGAAAATACTATCCATTCTCTCTTCTTTTAAATTAAATAATATTTTTTATACTTTTATTATTGTTCACTCTCATCTACTCACAACCGATTAAAAAATTATAGGGGATGAATAGTTTTTTTTCTCCAAACTAATGAATAGTAACATTTTCTCTCTATTCCACTTACGGCCTCTCTATATAATATGGAGAACTCACTCACATAATTATGAAGGATCGATGTGAATGCTCTTAAAAGGACATGTTCATCGTTCAGGCCTCAAGGATAGTTCATAATCGTATAGAGATGTTAGGTAGGGGGTTAGAAATTCGAATTGGGAAGTACTTCCTGCTAACCCATTCCATCCCTATTCACCTTCCACCTCATCACCTCTACATCTTGCCATGCCTAATCTTGTATGTATATTACGTAACCTTAGACTGAAGGGTGTAGGGTCCATGGGTTGGGACATTATTCATCACGTAGGACCACTAAAGGAAGGCTACACCGCCCCGTTGCCTGACGTGTAACATCCGTCAAAAACGGATTTACTAAACCCGCTCCGTTTATCAACCGAACAGTCAGTCAAATTTTTTCGTTGCGAATTAAATGCCCAAAATAATTTTAAACGATCCGTAATCAATTATTATGCGGGGATATATATTTAGTTTTTGAAAAACTGATAAAAATAACAAAATAAAAATGTTTTAATCATGCCGGGTTTCGAACTCGGGTCCATACCGGTTCAAACAAAGATTTATCACTCAGCCGACCAACCACTCCGCCGCTTTGATTTTATGTTGATAACAAGAAACATTTAATTCATATATTAAAGTTCGGTAATCAAATTCAGTAATTTGCGCCCAAATTAGCAGTCGTCGGAAATCCCGACGACTTCGCCGTTTAATTACGATTTCGCTCAAAATAACCGTAGAATTAACTCTCACAACGGTTATAACCGACGTCTGAACCCGCGACATCAGCTGTAACCGCCGGAGAACGGCTGACTTCGAATTGAGACCGAATTCAGACCCCATTCATCTCAATACTACCCTATAAATACACCCTCAACTCGCCAGAAACCTTTCACACTCAAATCGCACCTTTTCTCGGCGAAAACTCACTCGCCGGAAATTTTTATTACTTCGCCGGAAAACCGTATCAGTAATCTCTGAGCTTACTGAACCCCCTAAACTTTCACCGAAGTCACCCACAACCTTTGTAACCTTTCGGAAGACTCTCTGCTGCAAGAGACTCGTCGCCGGAAGAACTTGCTGCCACCGGAGTTCTGCCGGAAAACAGAGGAGAAACAGCCGGTACATCTCACGCCTAATTCCTTCCCTTTTTACTTTTATCTCGACTGTAATTGATCATAAAACACTAAAGAAACTTGAATCAACATTCGAATCCGTCAGTCGTCACTTCCGGTGAAAACCAGTGAAGAAGACGACGTTACGGTAATGGTTAAGTATAATTAAAATCAAGATAATTACCGGGTTAGACACACAGTCCAGCGGTGGACTGTGTGCACTTTTAACGCTAAGGTCACGAGTTCGAGTATTGTTCCTCACACGCTGCCTTAATAAAAATCCCTTTTTTCGCAAAACTGAACCGGAGTGTTTTGGGTATATGTTAAGTATAATGATAACCGAGTTTATAACCAAGTGAGACACACAGTCCAGCGGTGGACTGTGTACACGCTAACCCACAGGTCCCGGGTTCGAGACCTGTGGAGCGCACCGGTTCGCTAGATTAATTCGTTTTTAAAATAAAGGAATTCTGTTTAAAATCTAATTAATATATATATATATAATTAAAATCGGATATATAACGGGTTAGACACGTAGCTCAGTTGGTAGAGCTGCGTGCACGCGTACGGGAGGTCTCGGGTTCGAGCCTCACCCAACGCACAATAATATGCCTTCGAACCGGTCAACGTTAGTCAAAGTCAACGGTCAAAAGTCTACTGTAGCAAAAATAAAATATTTTTTTATTATTTTTTTATTTAATTATTTTATTTAAAAATCAATTAAAAATACTTAAAAATAACATTTTTAAGGTTAGAAAATAGCCTCAAACTCACAAAAATACACCCAACAATCCTACTAAAATAGATTGATAAAACCCGTTTACTTACCAAACCATAATGCGATTTATCTAGGTTAATTTCACTCGTGGTTAACACCATTTCGCGTGCATTCAACCTCATCAACCGAACGCACCCAATGTGAGTGAATTCTTACAAACTCCCCTTTTTATTCATGTTTTGGGGTGTATCATGTGTCGCTTAAACTAATTCTCTTATGCAAATTCGTGCTATACCATTTTATGAACTAAATTAGAATGTAACTATTATTGGTTGTGATGTATTACATATTGTCAAAGTTGTATGCAAATTATTTAGGCCCATCAGTTCCTCGTGGGAGACGAGAACAACGCGTGCCTTAAAACTCATTCATTAGGCCCATCAGTTCCTCGTGGGAGACGAGAACAACGCGTGCCTCAAAACTCATACATTAGGCCCATCAGTTCGTAAGAACAACACGTGCCTCAAAACTCATACATTAGGCCCATCAGTTCGTAAGAACAACGCGTGCCTCAAAACTCATTCATTAGGCCCATCAGTTCCTCGTGGGAGACGAGTCGAACAACGCGTGCCTCAAAACAATTATTTGGTGTTTGTGTGTTCAATATTCAATATTATGTGTTGTGTGAATAAATTTACATCTACATTTACTCATATGTGGTATGCACCTTATTTATAATCAATTGGATAAACTTGTTCAAATGTTTTCCATAGGATTCACTCGCCAACATTATGTTGATCCAAAAACCTTTTTACACATGATACAGGTGAACAGGTTGAGGCAAGGAAAACATAGGATATGCCTTAGAAGAGAACCAAGAAGGTTAGATTGATAGTTTGAACATGTTGTATCATTTATTGTAAATTTCCATTAAATTGTATTAATAAATATGAAACGTTTAATAAATGTCATGAGCTTTGATGATAACCCAATCATGCCCCGGTCACATTTTTCCGCTGCGGGTCGGGGTGTGACAGATTGGTATCAGAGCCATGACTATAGGGATATAGGATAGGTTATTAGACCCTTAGAACCTATACTATAGTCTGCCTAAATTTTAATTGATTAGGTGGTTACATACAAACTTGTGATATTTATTTGTTTCATATTTCAGTCAAACATACATGCTTATATACATATTCGTTATACATATATCAATGTTCATATATTCAATTCATTTTCATACTCTCATTATTCAAGGATTTTGTTGCAATTTTTCAAATCCCATCAAAGTAAGTTCTGCGACGGGCATGTAGTAACCGGAAGGGTACAAGTACCGGTAGTCGGGACGTCCTGTCTAGGTTGGCATTCGTATAAATCCAAAATAACGGACCAGTTTGCCTACCTGGGGACTAACGATGAGAGTACGACGGACCTATTAGGCCAAAGCATGCCACACCAAACGTCGTTCGAACTAACCTCACTTTGAGATGTCACCGTGTCCATGCCGGGGCACATTCCGAATATCATACGTTACATATTTCTCGATTTTCTCCGGGTTTTAGTGTACGTAACCAGGCTAACACATGCGAACCATATGAAAAACCCGTAATCATGGGGGCCCACGTGATTACGTAGGTGAAGTATGGCGGCATGCAAGGCCCAATTACGAGCAAAACCCAAGACATCCTATGGATGTAGTAGATTTATTTTTCTATATTTATTTTATGAACGTCCATTCCCAAACACAACCCACGATCCCAAAGGCATCCAACTCATACTCTTGACATGTATTCCTTGTAGATGTCTTCTAGCCTCGCTCGTAGGAAAATGAGAGCAGGAAAAGCCCGTGAACGCATGGCTACCCAAATCGGTCAGCAAATGGCGACCGTAATACCAAACATCGTAGTTCAAGTTCAACAAGCCCTTACCGCAAATTCCGTTAACCCAACCCAACAAGAAGATCAAAACACTATCAATCCTTCAGTCACTAAATGCACCTACAAACATTTCAAATCCTGCGATCCTCCAAAATACGAAGGTACTGAAGGTGTCACCGCTCTCCTCCATTGGTTCGAAGAAATGGAGAACACTTTTCTAAATTGCGATTGCCCCGATGATCGCAAAGTGCGTTATGCTACCGGTCGCTTACTTGGAACGGCACTCACATGGTGGAATACAGAGAAGACCAAACGTGGTGTTGAAGAAACTATGACCTTGACTTGGGAAGAGTTGAAGGGAATCATGACAAGACGGTTTTGCCCAAGAAGTGAAATCAAGAAATTGGAGGATGAGTTTCATGCTTTAAAACAAAAGGAAGGCGACCACACCACATACAACAAGAGATTCCTTGAGTTAAATCAAATGGTTCCCAATTTGTTTACTCCCCTCTACCGTTTGATCGAGCACTACATTCGTGGTCTTCCATCAAAGATTCAAGACTCTGTAATAAGTACCTCGCCTGCAACTTTGGAAGCAGCAATGGAGCTAGCAACCGCGCTCACCGAGAACCGAATCCGGAACAAAGATTTCAAAGAGGAGAAGAAGAAGGATAAAGCATCAACCGAAACCTCAAACTCCACACGAACCGAATCCTTTACACCACCTACTTCTAAGAGAAAACGTGATGGGCAAATCTTCGCCGTCACCCAACGCAACCAACCAGCTTCACAAGTTGTACCTCCTCAAACTATCCCAAACGCTCAAATAGCACCCAACTCAACTTACCCAAACAAGAAGCCTTACATTGGACCTCACCCTCAATGCAACACCTGTTTCTATCACCATCCATCTACCTTACCCTGTCGACTATGTGCGAATTGTGGACGCTACGGTCATTTGAGCAACATTTGCCGCACCTCTCAAAACCAAACCTCAACCCCTACTCAACCCATGATCCAAACATATCAACAACCTCAATACCCCATGTACCCATATGTTCGAGCTTGTTTCAATTGTGGCGACCCTACCCATTTTAGAAACACATGCCCTCGTTTGGTTAACATCATAAACGCCCAAGCTCAAGCAAACCCAGTTAACCAAGCAAACCCAGCTCCACCGCCAGCAAGAGGAAGAGTTTATAACATCAACGCCAATCCTGTTGAAGATGTTAACGGTCCAAACCAACTATTTAACTAGCCTTCTCTCATCAAGAATCCAGATTCAACTCCAATCACTTAGTTTTTATGTTTTTCTTTATGTTATCTCAATTTTCACGTATCTCAATTGGAATTTTATCCAAGAATTTTAATGCAAATTACTAGTTCAGTTTGTTTTATACTCATTGATTTAATATTCATATCATCATACTTCACGACATATCTCAGTTTCATCATTTAAAGAAGTTGAGTTGTGCCTCACTTCTACATAGACTAACCTCTCCATCATATTAAACGAGAGAGGTTTTGTCAAACACGGATACTATCAGAATTAATACTCAAGCGCTGGTTGTTGTGTTATTTATGTTGTAGAGTCGCATAGAACTAATCATAACTTGCGGATAAAGTCAATGAGAATTTGACAAGAATATGGTGGATACGCCGCTGGTACTTCCTATATATAAGTATTCTTGTCAAATGATCGGAGGCATTATCAGGCGGTTATGAGAGGTTCCATGCATAGGTTGTTTGTGTGATTAAGTTATTCATTTTCAGTACATGCAATAAGCTCGGCTCCGTTTGATTGAGCCTTGAGCACATAGACAATTTCATTTTTCAGTACATTCAATACGATCGGCTCCGTTTGATTGAGCCTTGATCGCACAGATATATATCATTTCAGTATTTTTATGTTTGTCGTATTGGTTGTAGAGTTATAGGACTAATCATAATTCACTGATAAAACCAATGAAAATTTGACAAGAATATGGTGGATACGCCGCTGGTACTTCCTATATATAAGTATTCTTGCCAAAGGATCAGGGGCGTTATCAGGCGGTTATGAGAAGTTCCTTGTAGGATTTAGTATTGCTTTGGTTGAAATTTGTGTTACATGTATATATCATCTCACTATTTAAAGAAATTGGAATGTGATCCATTTCTACATAGACTAAACCTTTCCATCATAACAAACGAGAGAGGAACTGTCACCATTCAAACATATATACTATCAGAATGTGGATTCAATTATTAGTTGTTGTGTTTTTGTGTAGATTGTAGTATTAGAAGTTTTGCCTTAGGATATAACCATACTTTCCAAACATATCTACACTCTTATACACGATATCATTTTAGCAAATCATTCCTGCTTAACAATACTTATACAGTAGGCAACAAAAAGAGATTCCTGTATTAGGATACTTAACCTTTACAAGGAACGTTACCGCCTCAAACAAAAACCTAAACCCTTATTTTCTTCTAAAAGATGTCACTGGCAAACTCAACACCGTCATTCTTTTAGTCAATTATATCCCTAATTAAATTTCGGGACGAAATTTCTAAAAAGCAGGGGATACTGTAACATCCGTCAAAAACGGATTTACCAAACCCGCTCCGTTTATCAACCGAACAGTCAGTCAAATTTTTTCGTTGCGAATTAAATGCCCAAAATAATTTTAAACGATCCGTAATCAATTATTATGCGGGGATATATATTTAGTTTTTGAAAAACTGATAAAAATAACAAAATAAAAATGTTTTAATCATGCCGGGTTTCGAACTCGGGTCCATACCGGTTCAAACAAAGATTTATCACTCAGCCGACCAACCACTCCGCCGCTTTGATTTTATGTTGATAACAAGAAACATTTAATTCATATATTAAAGTTCGGTAATCAAATTCAGTAATTTGCGCCCAAATTAGCAGTCGTCGGAAATCCCGACGACTTCGCCGTTTAATTACGATTTCGCTCAAAATAACCGTAGAATTAACTCTCACAACGGTTATAACCGACGTCTGAACCCGCGACATCAGCTGTAACCGCCGGAGAACGGCTGACTTCGAATTGAGACCGAATTCAGACCCCATTCATCTCAATACTACCCTATAAATACACCCTCAACTCGCCAGAAACCTTTCACACTCAAATCGCACCTTTTCTCGGCGAAAACTCACTCGCCGGAAATTTTTATTACTTCGCCGGAAAACCGTATCAGTAATCTCTGAGCTTACTGAACCCCCTAAACTTTCACCGAAGTCACCCACAACCTTTGTAACCTTTCGGAAGACTCTCTGCTGCAAGAGACTCGTCGCCGGAAGAACTTGCTGCCACCGGAGTTCTGCCGGAAAACAGAGGAGAAACAGCCGGTACATCTCACGCCTAATTCCTTCCCTTTTTACTTTTATCTCGACTGTAATTGATCATAAAACACTAAAGAAACTTGAATCAACATTCGAATCCGTCAGTCGTCACTTCCGGTGAAAACCAGTGAAGAAGACGACGTTACGGAAATGGTTAAGTATAATTAAAATCAAGATAATTACCGGGTTAGACACACAGTCCAGCGGTGGACTGTGTGCACTTTTAACGCTAAGGTCACGAGTTCGAGTATTGTTCCTCACACGCTGCCTTAATAAAAATCCCTTTTTTCGCAAAACTGAACCGGAGTGTTTTGGGTATATGTTAAGTATAATGATAACCGAGTTTATAACCAAGTGAGACACACAGTCCAGCGGTGGACTGTGTACACGCTAACCCACAGGTCCCGGGTTCGAGACCTGTGGAGCGCACCGGTTCGCTAGATTAATTCGTTTTTAAAATAAAGGAATTCTGTTTAAAATCTAATTAATATATATATATATAATTAAAATCGGATATATAACGGGTTAGACACGTAGCTCAGTTGGTAGAGCTGCGTGCACGCGTACGGGAGGTCTCGGGTTCGAGCCTCACCCAACGCACAATAATATGCCTTCGAACCGGTCAACGTTAGTCAAAGTCAACGGTCAAAAGTCTACTGTAGCAAAAATAAAATATTTTTTTATTATTTTTTTATTTAATTATTTTATTTAAAAATCAATTAAAAATACTTAAAAATAACATTTTTAAGGTTAGAAAATAGCCTCAAACTCACAAAAATACACCCAACAATCCTACTAAAATAGATTGATAAAACCGTTTACTTACCAAACCATAATGCGATTTATCTAGGTTAATTTCACTCGTGGTTAACACCATTTCGCGTGCATTCAACCTCATCAACCGAACGCACCCAATGTGAGTGAATTCTTACAAACTCCCCTTTTTATTCATGTTTTGGGGTGTATCATGTGTCGCTTAAACTAATTCTCTTATGCAAATTCGTGCTATACCATTTTATGAACTAAATTAGAATGTAACTATTATTGGTTGTGATGTATTACATATTGTCAAAGTTGTATGCAAATTATTTAGGCCCATCAGTTCCTCGTGGGAGACGAGAACAACGCGTGCCTTAAAACTCATTCATTAGGCCCATCAGTTCCTCGTGGGAGACGAGAACAACGCGTGCCTCAAAACTCATACATTAGGCCCATCAGTTCGTAAGAACAACACGTGCCTCAAAACTCATACATTAGGCCCATCAGTTCGTAAGAACAACGCGTGCCTCAAAACTCATTCATTAGGCCCATCAGTTCCTCGTGGGAGACGAGTCGAACAACGCGTGCCTCAAAACAATTATTTGGTGTTTGTGTGTTCAATATTCAATATTATGTGTTGTGTGAATAAATTTACATCTACATTTACTCATATGTGGTATGCACCTTATTTATAATCAATTGGATAAACTTGTTCAAATGTTTTCCATAGGATTCACTCGCCAACATTATGTTGATCCAAAAACCTTTTTACACATGATACAGGTGAACAGGTTGAGGCAAGGAAAACATAGGATATGCCTTAGAAGAGAACCAAGAAGGTTAGATTGATAGTTTGAACATGTTGTATCATTTATTGTAAATTTCCATTAAATTGTATTAATAAATATGAAACGTTTAATAAATGTCATGAGCTTTGATGATAACCCAATCATGCCCCGGTCACATTTTTCCGCTGCGGGTCGGGGTGTGACAGATTGGTATCAGAGCCATGACTATAGGGATATAGGATAGGTTATTAGACCCTTAGAACCTATACTATAGTCTGCCTAAATTTTAATTGATTAGGTGGTTACATACAAACTTGTGATATTTATTTGTTTCATATTTCAGTCAAACATACATGCTTATATACATATTCGTTATACATATATCAATGTTCATATATTCAATTCATTTTCATACTCTCATTATTCAAGGATTTTGTTGCAATTTTTCAAATCCCATCAAAGTAAGTTCTGCGACGGGCATGTAGTAACCGGAAGGGTACAAGTACCGGTAGTCGGGACGTCCTGTCTAGGTTGGCATTCGTATAAATCCAAAATAACGGACCAGTTTGCCTACCTGGGGACTAACGATGAGAGTACGACGGACCTATTAGGCCAAAGCATGCCACACCAAACGTCGTTCGAACTAACCTCACTTTGAGATGTCACCGTGTCCATGCCGGGGCACATTCCGAATATCATACGTTACATATTTCTCGATTTTCTCCGGGTTTTAGTGTACGTAACCAGGCTAACACATGCGAACCATATGAAAAACCCGGTAATCATGGGGGCCCACGTGATTACGTAGGTGAAGTATGGCGGCATGCAAGGCCCAATTACGAGCAAAACCCAAGACATCCTATGGATGTAGTAGATTTATTTTTCTATATTTATTTTATGAACGTCCATTCCCAAACACAACCCACGATCCCAAAGGCATCCAACTCATACTCTTGACATGTATTCCTTGTAGATGTCTTCTAGCCTCGCTCGTAGGAAAATGAGAGCAGGAAAAGCCCGTGAACGCATGGCTACCCAAATCGGTCAGCAAATGGCGACCGTAATACCAAACATCGTAGTTCAAGTTCAACAAGCCCTTACCGCAAATTCCGTTAACCCAACCCAACAAGAAGATCAAAACACTATCAATCCTTCAGTCACTAAATGCACCTACAAACATTTCAAATCCTGCGATCCTCCAAAATACGAAGGTACTGAAGGTGTCACCGCTCTCCTCCATTGGTTCGAAGAAATGGAGAACACTTTTCTAAATTGCGATTGCCCCGATGATCGCAAAGTGCGTTATGCTACCGGTCGCTTACTTGGAACGGCACTCACATGGTGGAATACAGAGAAGACCAAACGTGGTGTTGAAGAAACTATGACCTTGACTTGGGAAGAGTTGAAGGGAATCATGACAAGACGGTTTTGCCCAAGAAGTGAAATCAAGAAATTGGAGGATGAGTTTCATGCTTTAAAACAAAAGGAAGGCGACCACACCACATACAACAAGAGATTCCTTGAGTTAAATCAAATGGTTCCCAATTTGTTTACTCCCCTCTACCGTTTGATCGAGCACTACATTCGTGGTCTTCCATCAAAGATTCAAGACTCTGTAATAAGTACCTCGCCTGCAACTTTGGAAGCAGCAATGGAGCTAGCAACCGCGCTCACCGAGAACCGAATCCGGAACAAAGATTTCAAAGAGGAGAAGAAGAAGGATAAAGCATCAACCGAAACCTCAAACTCCACACGAACCGAATCCTTTACACCACCTACTTCTAAGAGAAAACGTGATGGGCAAATCTTCGCCGTCACCCAACGCAACCAACCAGCTTCACAAGTTGTACCTCCTCAAACTATCCCAAACGCTCAAATAGCACCCAACTCAACTTACCCAAACAAGAAGCCTTACATTGGACCTCACCCTCAATGCAACACCTGTTTCTATCACCATCCATCTACCTTACCCTGTCGACTATGTGCGAATTGTGGACGCTACGGTCATTTGAGCAACGTTTGCCGCACCTCTCAAAACCAAACCTCAACCCCTACTCAACCCATGATCCAAACATATCAACAACCTCAATACCCCATGTACCCATATGTTCGAGCTTGTTTCAATTGTGGCGACCCTACCCATTTTAGAAACACATGCCCTCGTTTGGTTAACATCATAAACGCCCAAGCTCAAGCAAACCCAGTTAACCAAGCAAACCCAGCTCCACCGCCAGCAAGAGGAAGAGTTTATAACATCAACGCCAATCCTGTTGAAGATGTTAACGGTCCAAACCAACTATTTAACTAGCCTTCTCTCATCAAGAATCCAGATTCAACTCCAATCACTTAGTTTTTATGTTTTTCTTTATGTTATCTCAATTTTCACGTATCTCAATTGGAATTTTATCCAAGAATTTTAATGCAAATTACTAGTTCAGTTTGTTTTATACTCATTGATTTAATATTCATATCATCATACTTCACGACATATCTCAGTTTCATCATTTAAAGAAGTTGAGTTGTGCCTCACTTCTACATAGACTAACCTCTCCATCATATTAAACGAGAGAGGTTTTGTCAAACACGGATACTATCAGAATTAATACTCAAGCGCTGGTTGTTGTGTTATTTATGTTGTAGAGTCGCATAGAACTAATCATAACTTGCGGATAAAGTCAATGAGAATTTGACAAGAATATGGTGGATACGCCGCTGGTACTTCCTATATATAAGTATTCTTGTCAAATGATCGGAGGCATTATCAGGCGGTTATGAGAGGTTCCATGCATAGGTTGTTTGTGTGATTAAGTTATTCATTTTCAGTACATGCAATAAGCTCGGCTCCGTTTGATTGAGCCTTGAGCACATAGACAATTTCATTTTTCAGTACATTCAATACGATCGGCTCCGTTTGATTGAGCCTTGATCGCACAGATATATATCATTTCAGTATTTTTATGTTTGTCGTATTGGTTGTAGAGTTATAGGACTAATCATAATTCACTGATAAAACCAATGAAAATTTGACAAGAATATGGTGGATACGCCGCTGGTACTTCCTATATATAAGTATTCTTGCCAAAGGATCAGGGGCGTTATCAGGCGGTTATGAGAAGTTCCTTGTAGGATTTAGTATTGCTTTGGTTGAAATTTGTGTTACATGTATATATCATCTCACTATTTAAAGAAATTGGAATGTGATCCATTTCTACATAGACTAAACCTTTCCATCATAACAAAAGAGAGAGGAACTGTCACCATTCAAACATATATACTATCAGAATGTGGATTCAATTATTAGTTGTTGTGTTTTTGTGTAGATTGTAGTATTAGAAGTTTTGCCTTAGGATATAACCATACTTTCCAAACATATCTACACTCTTATACACGATATCATTTTAGCAAATCATTCCTGCTTAACAATACTTATACAGTAGGCAACAAAAAGAGATTCCTGTATTAGGATACTTAACCTTTACAAGGAACGTTACCGCCTCAAACAAAAACCTAAACCCTTATTTTCTTCTAAAAGATGTCACTGGCAAACTCAACACCATCATTCTTTTAGTCAATTATATCCCTAATTAAATTTCAGGACGAAATTTCTAAAAAGCAGGGGATACTGTAACATCCGTCAAAAACGGATTTACCAAACCCGCTCCGTTTATCAACCGAACAGTCAGTCAAATTTTTTCGTTGCGAATTAAATGCCCAAAATAATTTTAAACGATCCGTAATCAATTATTATGCGGGGATATATATTTAGTTTTTGAAAAACTGATAAAAATAACAAAATAAAAATGTTTTAATCATGCCGGGTTTCGAACTCGGGTCCATACCGGTTCAAACAAAGATTTATCACTCAGCCGACCAACCACTCTGCCGCTTTGATTTTATGTTGATAACAAGAAACATTTAATTCATATATTAAAGTTCGGTAATCAAATTCAGTAATTTGCGCCCAAATTAGCAGTCGTCGGAAATCCCGACGACTTCGCCGTTTAATTACGATTTCGCTCAAAATAACCGTAGAATTAACTCTCACAACGGTTATAACCGACGTCTGAACCCGCGACATCAGCTGTAACCGCCGGAGAACGGCTGACTTCGAATTGAGACCGAATTCAGACCCCATTCATCTCAATACTACCCTATAAATACACCCTCAACTCGCCAGAAACCTTTCACACTCAAATCGCACCTTTTCTCGGCGAAAACTCACTCGCCGGAAATTTTTATTACTTCGCCGGAAAACCGTATCAGTAATCTCTGAGCTTACTGAACCCCCTAAACTTTCACCGAAGTCACCCACAACCTTTGTAACCTTTCGGAAGACTCTCTGCTGCAAGAGACTCGTCGCCGGAAGAACTTGCTGCCACCGGAGTTCTGCCGGAAAACAGAGGAGAAACAGCCGGTACATCTCACGCCTAATTCCTTCCCTTTTTACTTTTATCTCGACTGTAATTGATCATAAAACACTAAAGAAACTTGAATCAACATTCGAATCCGTCAGTCGTCACTTCCGGTGAAAACCAGTGAAGAAGACGACGTTACGGTAATGGTTAAGTATAATTAAAATCAAGATAATTACCGGGTTAGACACACAGTCCAGCGGTGGACTGTGTGCACTTTTAACGCTAAGGTCACGAGTTCGAGTATTGTTCCTCACACGCTGCCTTAATAAAAATCCCTTTTTTTCGCAAAACTGAACCGGAGTGTTTTGGGTATATGTTAAGTATAATGATAACCGAGTTTATAACCAAGTGAGACACACAGTCCAGCGGTGGACTGTGTACACGCTAACCCACAGGTCCCGGGTTCGAGACCTGTGGAGCGCACCGGTTCGCTAGATTAATTCGTTTTTAAAATAAAGGAATTCTGTTTAAAATCTAATTAATATATATATATAATTAAAATCGGATATATAACGGGTTAGACACGTAGCTCAGTTGGTAGAGCTGCGTGCACGCGTACGGGAGGTCTCGGGTTCGAGCCTCACCCAACGCACAATAATATGCCTTCGAACCGGTCAACGTTAGTCAAAGTCAACGGTCAAAAGTCTACTGTAGCAAAAATAAAATATTTTTTTATTATTTTTTTATTTAATTATTTTATTTAAAAATCAATTAAAAATACTTAAAAATAACATTTTTAAGGTTAGAAAATAGCCTCAAACTCACAAAAATACACCCAACAATCCTACTAAAATAGATTGATAAAACCCGTTTACTTACCAAACCATAATGCGATTTATCTAGGTTAATTTCACTCGTGGTTAACACCATTTCGCGTGCATTCAACCTCATCAACCGAACGCACCCAATGTGAGTGAATTCTTACAAACTCCCCTTTTTATTCATGTTTTGGGGTGTATCATGTGTCGCTTAAACTAATTCTCTTATGCAAATTCGTGCTATACCATTTTATGAACTAAATTAGAATGTAACTATTATTGGTTGTGATGTATTACATATTGTCAAAGTTGTATGCAAATTATTTAGGCCCATCAGTTCCTCGTGGGAGACGAGAACAACGCGTGCCTTAAAACTCATTCATTAGGCCCATCAGTTCCTCGTGGGAGACGAGAACAACGCGTGCCTCAAAACTCATACATTAGGCCCATCAGTTCGTAAGAACAACACGTGCCTCAAAACTCATACATTAGGCCCATCAGTTCGTAAGAACAACGCGTGCCTCAAAACTCATTCATTAGGCCCATCAGTTCCTCGTGGGAGACGAGTCGAACAACGCGTGCCTCAAAACAATTATTTGGTGTTTGTGTGTTCAATATTCAATATTATGTGTTGTGTGAATAAATTTACATCTACATTTACTCATATGTGGTATGCACCTTATTTATAATCAATTGGATAAACTTGTTCAAATGTTTTCCATAGGATTCACTCGCCAACATTATGTTGATCCAAAAACCTTTTTACACATGATACAGGTGAACAGGTTGAGGCAAGGAAAACATAGGATATGCCTTAGAAGAGAACCAAGAAGGTTAGATTGATAGTTTGAACATGTTGTATCATTTATTGTAAATTTCCATTAAATTGTATTAATAAATATGAAACGTTTAATAAATGTCATGAGCTTTGATGATAACCCAATCATGCCCCGGTCACATTTTTCCGCTGCGGGTCGGGGTGTGACATGACGCACCATGGTTCGCATGGATGAAACCACGGCAACCATGGTCCTCTTTTCCATTTTCCAAGATTTCCTTTTGTTTATTTGCTTTATACAAAAATAAATAAGGGATAGTGGTTTAGGTCATAACCACACCCTTAGGGTAGTGTATTGGGTGGTGGGTTAGAGGTAGGTAACATGCTACTGACGTGGAGAGCCATGTGGTCATGAGGGTCATGGCCACACCCTATAGCCTTAGGACCAACTAATTAAAATTCAAATCAAACTTAGAAGAAACTCAACTTAGTCTAGATGAAATTCAATTTAAGCTATTTTTTGTTTTTTTTGTAAGATTAAACGAAAGCGGTTGCTAATGCTTGTAGCTTGCTTCTGTCCTTAGTCAATTTTGGACTGAAGCTGTTCTGACTGCCGTATCTTTTGTGAACCGAATACCTCCCTCTGTCATCTCTGGTCTGTCTCTTTTTTGAGAGAAGATTTTCTACCACGCCTGACTATTTATGACAACTTATTTGTAGAAACGTGACTTGAGATACATCCATAGAATGAATGCTTAAACGGGAAGTGGCCTGAACTCTGATCTAGAAAAGAGAACACCATTAGGACTCATCACAGGTTCGGGTTATTCCTGTAACCATCATTTGGCGTGAAATAAGTATTGGTGGGAGAGAGAATATATATGAGAGAGGGAGTATATAGTGAATGAATCCTTACCTTGAGGCTTGTTCTGTATTTATACTTTTTTGGTGGTTCAGGGTTTCCTCTTTTCTCGAGTAATTAGTTACATAGTGATTCGACCATTTTTAGGAGTTTTGGTAGATACTTTATTAGCATGGAAATATCTCCAAAATATTTATAATAATTATATTTTATTTATTATAAATTTGATCGACCCGGAATGATCAAACCGAGTCACTCCTCTAAATTATTATTTTAGTTAAAAGTAAATCCTATTACTTCCCTCAAGTGGACATATGTTTAATGCTAAATGAATTGGATGTCTAAATGAATAAAAGGGTTTACTAGACTTGGTTTCAACTCAAAGCTTTTACTTTATCAAAATGAACAATGATTATTATTTCTTCTATACATGTTATACGTGGGTTCTTTTAAAATCATATCAGTTTGGAAGGATTTAAAATGAAATAAAATTACTTAAGTTTTCCTTTTATTTCTCTTCATTTCCTTCCTTAAAAAAACTCTAGAATACAACTTTTTTTAAATCCTTCTAAATCTTTTCTTTTCCTTCGTTAAATGAAATTCGGGAACACAACATAAGGGTTGTTTGGCAATTTTTGAATGGTTAAATGCTAAACCAGTAAAAGATCTGAACCATTAAGTGCTAAATAATAAGAGCCAGTGTTATGCTTAACCGTTCAGAGGCAAATGTCTGATCTTCAGATAAGAGGTCTTAACCAATCAGACTAGAGGTGTACAAATCGGTTTTATTTTTAAAACAAAAACCAGTTTTTTTATAACCGGTTTTTAAACCCAAAACAGTAATTGGTCCCAACCGGCTCGGGTCGGTTCAAAACCGGTTTGTGCCAATAAAAAACCGGTTTCGGTTTCTAAACCGGTTTCAATATCAAGCATACTAACTGGTCTACAAACTGCCTGTTCAATTAGGTTAGAAACCGATTTAAAAAAAACATTTTTTTCGGGTTTCGGTCCTAAAACTAGTTTTTTTGTACATCTCTGGTTCAGACTCACTATAATTGCAAAACCAAACAGCCTACACCATTTAATGTTAAACCAGTAAGAGGTCTACACCATTAAGAATCGAAACAAGCATCCCCTTAGTAGGATTTTGCCCCTATCTATCTGATTTTCTGCGTTAAAGCATTCACAATTGATTCTCCAACTCATTTCTATAATTGCACTAAAAATCATTATCCATTCTCTCTTCTTTTAAATTAAATAATATTTTTTATACTTTTATTATTGTTCGATCCCATCTACTCACAACCAATTAAAAAATTATAGAGGATGAATAGTTTTTTCTCCAAACCAATGAATAGAAACATTTTCTCTCTACTCCACTTACAGCCTCTCTATATAATATAGAAAACTCACTCACATAAATATGAAGGATCGAATGTGAATGCTCTTAAAAGGACATGTTCATCGTTCAGGCCCAGGGATAGTTCATAATCGTATAGAGATGTTAGGTAGGGGGTTAGAAATTCGAATTGGGAAGTACTTCCTGCTAACCCATTCCATCCCTATTCACCTACATCTTTCCATGCCTAATCTCGTATGTATATTACGTACCCTTAGATTGAAGGGTGTAGGGTCCATGGGTTGGGACATTATTCATCACGTAGGTTTAACACCCCAAAAACGGGTTTGGTAATCAAACCACGTTAATATTAAAGAACGGGTAAAGAACCGTTAGCGGTGAAAGTTAAACTATAACAAAATGACTAGGAACAAATTAACCTAATTAATAACATGTATACAAGTAACAAGACAATGAGTTGTAGTCTTATTTAATCAAAAACTAAACTTGAGGGGCTAAAGTTGCCACAAAAGAAACTTGTGTTTTAAAACACCAAAATTAAGACACAACACACATAGTAAATATGTGTTGGTCGATCATCAGGAGGTGAAGACTAGGGAAACCCTAGTTCAATCAAGAATCAACAAATTGAAAGCCAATTCTAACCCCAAATCAGTGCATGAAAGCATATAAACGATCACCTAATCGAGGGGATCATAAG
Organism: Scalesia atractyloides; assembly: GCA_947069175.1. Taxonomy (NCBI): domain Eukaryota; kingdom Viridiplantae; phylum Streptophyta; class Magnoliopsida; order Asterales; family Asteraceae; genus Scalesia; species Scalesia atractyloides. The sequence continues at coordinate 13,030,028 of CAMTDV010000007.1, read as the reverse complement.
GTATGTCTCAAAACTCAGATTTGGTAAAAATCATAACTTGAGACATGTTGATTTCTTGCAATTAGATAGTTGGATTATGATCCAAATATGAAATTAAGTGTATGTGTATGATTGATTTCGTTAAACTTAAAGAAATCATGCACAATTTAATGTAAGATTTCTTGTTATTGATTAACAAGTAAATAATGAAATGGGTTCTTGACTATATGATGAAATTAATAATGTAGGAATGTTTATGATCATCATACTTGTATACATGTGTAAGATACTCAAACAAATTAGAGATTCGAGTAAGTAATCATACATGACTTGAAATGAGTTTTGCATGATATGATTAAATAGATGTTTAGTTAATGTTAATAGATGTTAAATTGGTAATATTAGGTATTCGGATGAATGTCTAATAATATGATGAAATAGATTGCTACATAAAGATGAAAACCTAGCTAACGGATAAATTAGCATTGTTGATCAAAAGCTAAGTTAACTTGATGTTAACAATCGCTTGAATTTGTTTAAGTGAAAGAAACGACATGAACTTGGTTTGGAAAACGTAGCTATAATGGTGTCCTAAGATTAACGCTTACCGGGTAATTAACGGAATACTTAAATAAGTTGTTAAACTTATCCGTGAGTTTGTATGTGTAAATGGGCAGTTGACTTTTAAGAGTCAAACTGACCTATAATAAGATCAAATGATAAATTTATATAAAATCCGTAAGGTGGAATAGTCGTTTTAAATGATGACTAACATAACCATCTTGCGAATGATAAATGATAGTTTAACGCTTGACAAGCTAGGTGGAGGCTTGGGAAGAAGCGGGTCAAACGGATCAAGTATGCGGAAAGAGCATAATTGGATTCAAGGTAAGTAAAGCTTACATCCTTAATATAGAAAATCTAATTATGTAATTGACTAAGAATAAGTGATTTGGAAATCAGAATGAGATATGAAATGCAAGGTTCCGATTTGAATCGATATGGGTCGGAACAAGTGAAAATGGTAATAAACCATATTTGATGGTAAAAAGAGTAAATGAGTAATTTAGTCATGTAATGACAAATAAACAAGGAATTCGAAAAAGTTACTTTATGGTGTAAGCCATAAGAAATAAAAGAGTAAAATGGTAATTCAGTCACGAGTTGACAAATAAATATTATTTTTTTATATAGACACTCTATGGCGTATGCCATAACGGATCGAAGGTATCGAGGAACAAATTTAAGTAATATGATCATGAGGTGTAAACTGAAACTGATACATGATGAGATGGTAAATAAATACGATCTCGTAATGATAAAATGGTCATTTAGACCAAATGGATCAAATGGTGATGATATCACCATTTGACAATAACATCTAATGAACGCTTGTCAAGTTTTGTAATCACAGGGAAATGGCGTTTGGTTCGCAACGCTATTGATTAGTAACTAGTAGTGCAAAGTAATTAAACGGGTCAATGCTATGACCCAAGCCAGGTACGTGTAACGGGTCAAACTGTCAACCAGGACTAAAAGGTCCGATGAGAGTAAAATGAGTCATAAATGAAAAAGGGATTACCTAAGGTAAGGTAAATCCAATAATCTAATCTGTAATCATTATCTTCTTAAGAACATAATGATTTTACATAGATTATGGTTAAATGTTCGTTTTGGTCAAAACATAATATTGTAAGTCCTTCGTCGAAAAGAAGGGTCTAAGTTGACCAAAATGCCCTCGAATGATAAAATAGGTAAACGACTCTAATATTTGTTTAAAAATGAGTTTTATAATACGATAGACCTCTTTGGTAATGTAACGGCGAAAAGCATAAGCCCTTTTGGCTTCATGTCTCATATTAGATATTTTTCGTAAAAACACCAAACTGAAGGGTAGAATTTAAAATATAGCATATTTATAACCAATCCACCACAATGTATAGTTGTGGTGGAATGTAAATAGATATTTTGTGGGAAAACGAGAAACAAAGTAAGAGGAACTGAGATTTAAGTTTATACACTTAAATCACCTAATGGGTCAAAATGAATATACGCATAAATCAAGAGTGAATGTGTAATTCATAAGAAATAAGAATCCGGGTCAAGGATTTCGGGTAAAATATGTAAGAAAACATTCTACAGATATTTAGAAACAAGTTTCGGGTAAAACGGAGAAGAATCGAGTGAGTTACGGAAACGTCGTAACTAAAACTACAAACAAGAGAAAAGCTGCAGCAGTCTACCGTAAGCTACGGTGGCCTACCGTAGCTTACGGTAGGCAGCCGCTGATTGAAATTGGAAGTCTTAGCCGTAAGACAGTGAGCTAGGACAGTAATGCTGGACCGTAAGCTACGGTGGCACCGTAGCTTACGGTGGTGTCTGGAATAAAGTTTTGTTTTTATTTTTTTAAGACTTCATGTTTATTCGGTTATGTTATAATTTGTTTATAACTAATGTATTTCATAAATTATGAAATATAGGTGATGTTTGGGAGCACCGGAGGCGGATCAAGCTATATGAAGAACCGAACACGATCAAAGACGAAGCTTCTGCACTTGGTTTTGATTATAACAAAACAAATCATTGACAATATGTCAAATTGTTTAAATATGTTGAAAAAGTTTTAACAAATATGAAAATGAAGTGACGCGTATTCGCAATTACATGTTTAAATGCGAAACTTTTAATAGAAACTCGGTAAAATAAGGATAGGGTCTTACAGTAGGACCATTAATGGAAGGCTACACCGCCCCGTTGCCTGACGCACCATGGTTCGCATGGATTAAACCACGACAACCATGGTCCTCTTTTCCATTTTTCAAGATTTCCTTTTGTTATTTTCCTTTATACAAAAATAAGTAAAGGGATAGTGGTTTAGGTCATAACCACACCCTTAGGATAGTGTATTGGGTAGTGGGTTAGAGGTAGGTAACATGAGACCGACGTGGAGAGCCATGTGGTCATGAGGGTCATGACCACACCCTATAGCCTTGGGACCAACTAACTAAAATTCAAATCAAACTTAGAAGAAACTCAACTTAGTCTATATGAAATTCAATTTAAGCTATTTATGACAACTTATTTGTCGAAACGTGACATGAGATATATCCCTAGGATGAATGCTTCAACGGGAAGTGGCCTGAACTCTGATCTAGAAAAGAGAACAGCATTAGGACTCGTCATAGGAACGAGTTATTCCTGTAACCACCATTTGGCGTGAGAATAAGTATTGGTGGGGAGAGAATGTATATGAGAGAGGGAGTATACAGTGAATGAATCCTTACCTTGAGGCTTGTTTTGTATTTATACTTTTTGGTGGTTCAGGGTTTCCCTTTTTCTCGAAGAATTAGTTACATGGTGATCCGGCCATTTTTAGGAGATTTGACATATACTTTATCAGCATGAGAATATTTCTAAAATATTCATTATATTTATATTGTATTTATTATAAGTTTGACCGACCCAAAATAATAAACCAGGTCATTCTTCTAAAATATTATTTTAGTTAAGAGTCAATCCTATTACTTCACTCAAATGAACTTATGTTTAATGCTAAATTAATTGGATGCCTAAATGAACAAAAGGATTTACTAGACTTCGTTCCAACTCAAAGCTTTTATTTTGTCAAAATGAACAATGATCATTATTTCTTCTATACATGTTATATGTGGGTTCGTTTTAAACCACATGAGTTAGCCTCATTAGATTTAAGGGTGGCATCACTACCCATTTTACCACCCTAAGCCCCTCAAATCCAGTAACGCCACATTATTCACTTAATCTACTACTTTAAACTAACCAAATTTATGACATAGCTACCCTAAATCATCCTGATATTTTTTTTATTAAAAATAAGTAAGTTTTAAAACATACCATTAAAATTTAAATTAGTTAATGATAAAAGATAAAATCAACACGAAAATAGTTAAACATTCAACACACAATTAAGTTAATACATTCACAAAATTAAAACTGTTACATAAACATTAAACATTAAACACACATGGTATATAAATTAAATTTAAACATCTATATAAGCCAACACCTCCCACTACCACCTACCGGCCACCTGATGATACCACCAACACGACAATCTCCACAACACATCACCATCACATCCGCCGGTATCACCTTCTCCATTGTTGTCACGTGACCATCGTTGTTAGTGTTATTACCTTCACTACTACTGATGACACAATCTCAACTGGTTGTCGTAAATATAAAACATTGTAGGTGAACCCATTTTAGTACGCTTATTTTATATATAAAATAATAATTCATTACAACCTGAACCCATTTTTACCACCCCTATGGCCGATATAGCTCTCTAAACTAAAGTTAAAAGTCCAGTCTCTAAAATGGGTATAGACATAATATTCAGGTGGCCCATAATATAGACAATGGCCCATTAATAAAAGCCCACTAATATGAACAGACCACCAACAACACTTGATTTAGGGTTTGCAGCCGACTCCTGTCAATCGCAACCGCCTGGAGGAGATATTCTAGGGTTCGTTCTCTCATTCATCTCGCTTATTCTTTCACTAAATCGATTCATGTTGCCTGCTTTAATGTAAAAATGTTATGCTATTCTTGTCGAAATGGTTAATTTTTTTTCACTTCATGAATTCTGTGTTCGTATTATCAAAAGCGTTGTTGATTTTTTTTTCGTATACGTTTTGTTAGCTGATCAACGTCTGTTTATTGTCTTAGAGTTCAGGTACTGCAGTATCTAGATCATGTGATTTTTGTTTAAAAAACATGATCTCATTGACCTAATTGCACTTTTGATTGTAATTCATGTGATTTTTGTTTAAAAAACATGATCTCATTGACCTAATTAAGTGCTTGATGGTTATGTAGAACACACTGAAGACCACCGTTTCTTATTAGTGTTTGCTTTATCATTTGACATAAATGAGTGAGCTTATGAGTTGGTTATGGCGGTTTGGTAATACAAACACAATTATAGTAGTCACTTAGTCCATGGAATAGCTAAATTTGGGAGGTTAGAGAAATTTGTTTTTATATCCCACAATCACATTTCTTTATGTAAAGAAATTTGATAAAGGAGATGTTTATAAAATGGATGGATGTTAAAAAGGAACAATAAGCTGTGCTTAAGAAAACTGACGGTTCTGGTATGGATTTGTACCTGTTTATGCTGGTTTTGGTTGGCACTAGCCGGTTTAGTTTACTTTTGGTTATTGGACAGAACTTAGTGCTTGCCATGTGTGGTTATAGTTTAATTCTGTTGGAGGTGCCTGGGCCCGGCACACAACTGACTTGGTTTTGTCATTATGGATGACAACCAATGTTTTAAAATCCGGTTTTTATACCGTACCGGATTGGACTCAGAAATGGTTTAACCGGGTGTATTGGGCGGTTTAACTGGTTCAACTGGTAATACCGTCCCGTTTGAACCGGTTTTTAAAAGATTGTTGACAAATGACAACAATGTTTACTCAGCTACTATAATGCATATATAACCAGATGCTGGTATAGATCTAATTTAGGAAACTCTTATCAAAACTGAGCTTCTGAGTTCTGAATGAAAACTCAACACTGAGTTTAGCAACAGATCTACAAAAGTCATTGTTTTTTAACAGATATGCATAGTACTTTGCTTTTACAACAACTTTGTCCTACATGCATGGGTTTTTGAGCTTGGATTTGACGAGCATCTTTAATGTTGTCACCCTTTTATTGTTTTTTCTTGTATATGTATGTTGATTTATACTAAATTGCATTATCTTTTCAGCACAAAATGGCTCCAAAACAGCCAAACACTGGACTTTTTGTGGGTCTAAACAAAGGTCACGTCGTGACCAAGAAGGATTTGGCACCACGTCCGTCTGACAGGAAAGGGGTAAGTAATATTTTGTTCATATTTTTTTGTTAAAGACAAATAAATGGTTTTTATAAATCTCAATTGCTTCTCTAATATGTTGGTGCTTACTATAGAAAACAAGCAAACGAGTACACTTTGTGAGGAATCTGATCAGAGAGGTGGCCGGGTTTGCTCCTTATGAGAAGAGAATTACCGAACTTCTTAAGGTTGGAAAAGACAAACGTGCCCTCAAAGTTGCCAAGCGAAAGTTGGGCACTCACAAGAGGGCGAAAAAGAAGAGAGAGGAGATGTCTAGCGTTCTCCGCAAGATGAGGTAAATTCAAATTTTTACATGTCATACCTTTTGGCGGGACACCTTGTGTGTGTGTTATCTGTGTCTTACATTGTTGGGTGTTGTTTATGCAGGGCTGGTGGAGGTACCGAGAAGAAAAAGTAAGTTTGGTTTTCATACAACTTGAAGATCTATCGAGATTTTTGTTGACTAGATTTAGGGGACTTTTGTTGAACCTTCTTGTTTTACTGTTTTTGGATTTTGACTCATCTGGGTCAAGTTTGTTTGATACAGTTTTATGGCCGATCGCATTTTGAGTTGCAAAAAAAAATAAAAAATTAAATCATTGGGTTTTGAAAAAAAAATAATGGAACATAGATATTTCTTTTATATGGTTGTGTTTTACCATAAGAAAAGTAGGCCTCAGGTTTTTTTGTTAAAAAGGTGTAATGCGAGGAGAGACTCATCTTTGTGGATTGCTGATGGATCCAACATGACACAAATATGAAATGCGTGTTAGACATGAACACCAAAAGCATGTTAATACTTCAAAATAACATTTCACAACCACATGTATCCAAAGGGCATCAATAGAAGTTAATGGATTAAAGGGCATCCATTAAACAAAATAAATAACAAAAAGTGTATTTACCCTTTAATCTAAGTACATATGACTTGATTTCTTTTATATGTTAAAACACCATTCCATAAATCATATCTTTTTGCTATTTTTAAGAAATTTATTCTTTCATTCATTAAAGATAATTGTTTTCCCTCTCCGTTCTAAAGCATGCATATAATATAGTTATGATATGTGTTCATAGGTTGGTTAATAAATCACTATACATCTCATATCAGTCGTTAAGATCTAACAAACTTTAACAAAATAAACACATACCCCCTTAATACCAAAAGATGCAAATATATTTGACTAAAACACGTAGAACATCTCCAACTAGGACGTTTTTTACAATCAATTAAGGACATGGTACCAATGTTGAGAACATAGTACCAACATAAGAAATATGGTACCACGTGAAGGACATGGTGCTAATGTGAAGGACAATGTATCAGACAGGTAATGCTACCAACATATTTGACCATTCATGTAGTTTGAGTATATCAAAATAACCGTTTGTATGAATTTAGTAAAAATAAATTAATTCATAAACATTTCATATTTATTGATAAACGAGTTATAGATATCAGATGTAAACTTACGTATCTCATGTTTGGTTTATTAAAGGAATACTTCAACCATTTTAATAAAAAAATGTATATAACAAAAATATTATATAATAGGAGAAATTACCAATGTAGACAGTCTGACCAATCACCTAAATAGCTATTGATTCCAAATTGTCGAAAATAGTCATTCAAGATTCCAGCTAACCACCTTCTGCCAAATAAGTTTCATCAGTCGTGGTAATTAAGGCTTAGCTGACGCTTTAAATGGCTCATTCTGCGGTTTTAGATGTCGGCTAAAGCTTAATTTGCACTGTACTACCACTTAAATTCAATCGCTATTTAAAAAAGAATTATCATTTTTTACTAATTTTGATATATTTCTTTTTGTTTTATTCTCGCTACTCTTTTAAATATGAAGTAATATGTGAAATTACATTATTACCCTACCGAATAATTCTCCCACACACCCAAACATATTTCTAACAATCGCCTATAAATTATAAAACTTCAACCCCACCTTAGATCTATAAATTCGTTTTCATCCTTTCGGAAGGAATAGTAAACCAGAAGATCTCTTTTGATCATGGTTATTCCTATGACTTTGTTCTTTCTGTCTTGATTTTGTTTGAAAAAGAAAGTAAGATACAGTGAAAGAGAGACAAGGTTCGGGGAAGGTGATGGAATGTGTGGCTTCGAACAAAATAATCATTGTTAATTTATTGTTCCGTTCCGATACCACCCATTCCAATATCTTCCTTTTACTTTCTCCCCATCCCCAGTTATCGTTTAGACGAGACGACTGGTGCTGGTTTGTTGGAGAAGACAATGGTGATCGATTTTGTTTTATATTTTATATTTTTTATTGATTAATACATCATCAGCTAGGTATAGAACACGGTAAGATTGGAAAATTATCCATCGTTTGTTATGGTTTTTCTTTTTTTATTTAAAACTGTATTGTTTGATTTTCTTTTATTAGTTTGTAATTGATTTGCAGCTTCCGTTAAGTGCGTATAAATTCAAGTGTGACGATAGATCCAAACGCAGTGAACATCAGCACTCAGCTGTTATCCCGGATCTGTTCAGATTCCGGGGTCGAGCTCCGGCAAATTATATAAAAGGAATTAAAATTTTATTATTATTTAACGTTTTGGTTTTTTAATTTTGTTATTACTGACCAGAACTTAAGACACAGTTCTAACTAATACCTAGTTAGACTACCCAAGGTTTCACTCTACATCACCATCATCAAACCTCTAATCGCATGGTGTTACAAAGTAAACATTAAACGCGATTGCTCAGGATATTTATTTATTTTTATAACTCAATTCTTGTCTTCATTGTGAAATTAATTGTATGGTATGGTCTTGGAAAGTACAGTAAGAATCCATGTGTGGATGGTAAAAAGAGGCTTTGAGAATTTTGAAAGCATTGATTTTGTTTTGGTGTGTAATTCTTTTGTTTGGGTTGGAATGGAAGTTTGTTAGCTGGCCAAAAGAAACTCGTGGTGCCATCAACATAATTATGTAACAAGTCACCAACCAACGCATTACATGTAGTAGAAAAAATAAACGATTTATTCAATTCAATGCCCAAATTATTCATATTTTATATCAATTCAATTTAACTCAATGACGGTGCACGATCAAATTTATGTTGATATGTATATCTATATTTATTTTATTTTTTCCACTTCCTGATTTACTTACATTGCCGACTTTACTTTGAAATTACATGTTGTGGGCTGGGCCCCTACCCTTGGGGCCTTTGCTAACTTGCAAATAGATATCTGATCTGATACCATTAAGGAAGAAGCACGGGCCACCGCGAAGGGCAGGTTTACTCATCTAGTTAGTATATATATGATAATTAAATAAATACATTAAATAAAATAGATTAATATATCACAAACGAGTCGAGACATAGCCTGTAAAATCATTGATGAACTGCACTCAAGTCTCAAACAAAGAACTCGGATCGATACTTGTCAAGTTAAACGGGGCAAGCTCGAGACACACCATCTATCAATCCACCCAACTTGCATAATTTAGATTATATCATGTCAAAGATAATGCCATAACCTCTTCTTAACACTAATCATAAATCTAGAGATGACACAACCTGATCATAATATATATTTCACAACCAACAAATGGAGCATGAACCAAACAAAACTTAAGCATCAAAGCTTCTATGCATAATTGCATACTGAATAATGACAGAAATGCAATAAAACGCAAACATCCAATAAAAGTTCTAATTATATTCTTCAGCTAGTAACATCGGGCTAAAAGTAAAACCAAGTTCAAAACGGTTCAAACCGAATTCAATGTAAACGAGTCAAGAAGATGCAGTATAGAAAAAAAATGCTAATCAACGGTGGTTACCTGTTGCCATTCTCCATCAACAGCTTCTTTCCATAAAGTGACATTATTACCGCCAGCAGCAACCGCCAAAATATTTCCGGTTAAAGACCAAGATACCCTCCAAACTGGGACCTTGAAATCATACAAAACCTTACCATTCCAGTTATCACCTTCTTTACCAACAGTCCATATCACAACTGTACCATCCTCGGAAGCACTTGCGATTGTTGATTTCGGAAGTCCCAGGTTTGGGGCCCACGCGACAGCACGAACCCAATCACTGTGCATTTGTAAGGCGGGAAAACAGTCCATTTTCCAGATCCCGTTCGATAGCTTCCATACTTTTACAGTATTATCACACCCACCAGAAGCCAGCTTTTGAACGGGTTCAAAAGCACCACCAGATCCAACCAGAGCCCCAGAAGCCATTGATGGGGCCCATGAAACCGAGGTGACTCCAATAGGGTGAGCCTGATCGATCCGTGTGGTGTCCACCCACCATCTGACCTGGCGGTATGAACGGTAATGTTTCCATCAGAAGAGCCACAAGCCAAACAGAGACCAAGCTCGTGCGGGGCCCACGCAATAGAGTTGACCGAAGATTTATGGTCACTAAAAGTATGGAGTTGGGTCCACTCGTTTGGGTTACCTTCCTTCCTAACTATAATGGTTGAATCATAAGAACACGATGCTAGAAGTGACCCGAATTTAGGGTGGGCCCACGCGACCTGCCATACTGGACCGTTGTGACCGGTCAAAGTAGTCAAGTGCTGGGAAGTAGAGTTGTTGCTTACACCGATTATTTTGATGGTGGCATCAGATGATGCAGATGCCACTCATTTTCCATAATAATCCATGCATACATCGTGGACAGTGTCGGTGTGACCTGTTTCGATCTTTTGTGCAGGCATGTTTCTTTCTTTATGTTATTAATAACTGAACTCCTGCAATCCAAAAAAAACATTCAATGAAATAAACCAGATGAAAGTTCTTAGTGTGCTTAAAGACACAAGTGCAGAAAGTGATTTCTGATTCTGTAAAAGCTACAAAAGTGTGCGAGGGGACAAAAAAGTAACCATCCGTTCATACCAAAATTACTCAAAAAGATAGAAAATGAGTCAATTTGGCTATAGTATTAGTGGTTTCCATTTATTCGTTACAAAATTTATCCTCCAGATTATCTTGCTTAGTGGTAACCCATTCTCATATCTCACCGTTCCCTCAAATCCAACCACTCCAAACCGTGGTTAGTAAATTATTAATGTTAACGGTAATAATGTGATATTCATTGATTTTATGTCCTTACTTCTTGCCCAGAAACATGGAAATTTCACTTTTTCAGGCCAGTTTCCATAGGTGAATTCATAACTTTATAATGCACTGACTGCCCTCTTGTGTTAGCTTAAAGTTACAAACATGCATTCACTGAGTACTATACATTGAAGAAAAAAAGTACTAACGGGTTAGATACTTATTCTAGCTATTTTGTTATTAAATTTGCTTATTTGCTCAACATACCTCATGCTACAAGCACCTTCCGTCTGCTGTTTTACTTTTTGACAAGATTTATTGCAAAATTAGCTCTTAAAAATAGTTAAACATCATTTTGATATGAATATTTTTTGATGCAATAACTTTCTTAGTGATAAATGATTTTGTATACTTGGATCATGTGATCTTGATTTTAAAAATCGTGCCTTACGTGCTAGGCGACCAGAAAAACACCTTGGGGAATTAGGGCGCCAACGCTTCGTGCACACACGCCACGTGGGTCAAAATTGATCAAAACTAGGGTCTGGACTCTGCAAAATGACCAAAATGACAAAGATATACTTGATAAAAAGGCTGATATGTATAAGAGATGAGAAAGATGCAACTTTTGATTGTACATAAAATAGCGCCCCAAGTACATGAAGTTCTCGCCTCGCACCTCGGCTTTTGGGACTAAACACCTTGAAGCGCCACGCCACGCGCATTTTAGAACCAAGCATGTGATGAGTGAACAAATTCTTAATATTCATAATACACTAGTTACAATAAGTGATAACAGGTCATTTTTCTACTTACACATAGCAATATTTCAAGGGTACAAGTTCAGCTCAGTTCATTAGCTTGCCATTTGAGTTCATTTATGATAACGAACGTATCATATATTGAAAACGATATGCTAGATCAAATTAGCATTCATACAATAACTCATCAGAACCAAGTGTAAGAACTTTAATAATAAATTTGACTTCCAGATTCGTCAAATTAGGGCAAATCATGAAAGATTTACAAATCAACAAATCGTGAAAGATATACATGTTTTTCTAACCAATCGAAAGATTATCCAAATTAGGGCAAATCATGAACATGAGGACATAAACAGCTTGTTCCTTCAGATCACAATTGTTTTGTTCGGAATTTAGGGCTCCGATTGCATACCTAACTAATTCATATACAGATAACTACGAATTATCTGATCTGCCTAATTTAAATGATAACTCATCTGCTGCTAAACATAATAACAAGCGATCGAATACAAATTTATAGATGAAAATCGATAAGTTTACCTGTGAAAATCGCTGAATATAACGGAGTTAGAGAATTCCGTCAACGGAGATCGGCGAAGACGGAGATTGCCTCAGGAGCGGTTTTTTGAGGATGATTTGAAGGTAAAATATGGGTTGTAACTAGGGGTGTTCATCGGGTTTTTTCTTCGGGTTTCAGGTTTTTCGGGTCGGGTTGTTTGGGTTTTTGTCTAGGAAAAGTTGATCCGATAACCGATCCATTTAAAGTTCGGGTTAGTCGGGTTTGAGTTATTCGGGTTCGGATTAGTTCGGGTCGGGTTATTCGGTTTTCGGGTTTAGATGTAAAATGAAAAATAAATGTTTTTTTTACAAAATATCATCAATATTCATATTGTTACTTTAAAAATATCATCAAAGTTCAAACATTATTTGAAAATATGCTATATAATATTTAAAAGTCCAAAAACTTAATGTTACATATATTAAAGCCTCAAACCAAAACACTTCTATAAGAAAAAAACAATAAATGTTCGGGTTTTTATTCGGGTTTCGGGTGTCGGGTTTTCGGGTCGGGTTGTTCGGGTTTTTGGTGGGGAAAAAGTGACCCGATAACCAAACCATTTAAAGTTCGGGTTGGTCGGGTTCGGGTTTCTCGAGTTCGGGTTATTCGGATATTCACTAATTCGGGTTCGAGTGGCTTTAAATTCGGGTCGGGTTTCGAGTTTTAGATAAAAATGAACAGCCCTAGTTGTAACTTGTTAGAATTAAGTCACGTGCATTGCACATGCCTACATGAGTTTTTATCATTTATCCCTTGTTGGTTGTTAGTTCTTAGCAAAGTACTCGGTTAACATAATATTCGTGTTTCACGGTCGGTTCGAAACGTATATAAAAATAAGGAACTTGCGAACATGATAATAAGAAAACCATGTGAGATAGGTATATTCGAAGGTTATGGAAAAGTTATGTCGGCTTATACGGAACTAAGTTGTTTGAACAAAATTTACATTAAAACGTATATAAAGATAAGCACAATGGTCGCACATTACATCGGGTCGATTTAGACACAGATAAGAAAAAACGCCGCAATGGTGTATTTAGAGATGAGCTTCAGGTGGTTTCAAAAGACCGAACGCTTTAAAAAACTTTAAAACAACTGGTTAGTATAAAAACAACGTTACGAAAATTCATTTCGAAACGTAGATAAAAATAATTCACGTGGACTGTGGACATAAAATGCGAAACCGATAAAAAATCATGTACAAAAGATTTCAACATACTCAAAATGATAACTTTATTAAAGTTCAATGGCTATAGTGTAAATCGATTATAGAAAAAAGGAAAAAAAAAATAACCAACCATACTATTTAGCTAGTGTTTATATACCAGTATTCGTCATATACACGTTTGATTGTCATCGCTAGTGTTTATATAATAAGTTAACGATCATGGATTTAATGACGTAGTTGTGTCTTATGTTGAAATGGTTAAGAGATGAATATTTACAAAACACACGATGATGTGTTGGCATTTTTACATTATCGTGTCTCTTTATATGAGAATATGATTTTCGAAAAAACAAATTATATAATATGTATTAAAGTATAAAGACGTGTGAAATTATATTTTATTGATAAACGATGCGTATCCTTACTCTCCTTTATGCCAAGTGTTTTGTGTAGTTGCATATAGTAAATCTACCCAAGATGTAAGAAAGTCATAGAAAACTAGGAAGGATCTTTATGGCTTATTGTGTTGTATGGTAAATAACAAACCATACTATTTAGCTAAGTCTTCCGTCATGAATGTTATTTAGAAAAGAAAAAAAAAAGTCTACAGAAGACACGGGTGTTATAATATAATCTTTACTTGACTTTATACAATGTACAAAGATTTCACAAGAAACATTTTGTTTTATAGAAACATATTTTGTTAATAAACAAAGGGTTTTAAAGATTTCACAAGAAATATTTTGTTTATAAAAAAACATATTTTGTTAATAAACAAAGGGTTTTAAAGATTTCACAAGAAATATTTTGTTTATACGAAATATATTTTGTTAATAAACAAAGAGTTGTGAAAAAGATAAACCCTAATTTGTTGTATGAATCAGTCGTTCTTTTGTTGCAAATAATTGAACAAACGATTGCTTATAATATGTATCTTATAAGATGAAAATCATGCTAGAGAGGTTTAGAGGTCTATCAACCCTTCTTGTAATTTTATATTTTACAAACAATAAATCACTCCATATTAATTAAAAACATAATCAATGCTTGAACTAAGTTGCATTAAGAAAAAGAAAAAAGATAGGTTATACATTATAGACGTCGTTTATCGGAAAAAGCAACAAACCGACCTTAGCTCAGTTGGTAGAGCGGAGGACTGTAGTTGTAAATTGCTGAAATCCTTAGGTCGCTGGTTCGAATCCGGCAGGTCGGATGTTTTTGTTGAAATTTATTTTTGATTTTAATCTTTTAGTTTCAGATGATAAATCTGATTGGGCGAGTATGATTTATTTTTTATTTAATGTTATCATTTCAAAAAAAGTTTTATGCATTTTAATGTGTTACATTACTGGGTTCGAATTTTTTTTATGTGGAAAATGAAGAAGTATGTTAACGATATAAACCTGTTTCATAATTTCATATTTGGTTTTTTGAGTATTTATATAAGATGGAAGCTAGACATAGAAAAAAGGGGCTTGACTCGACTCATAATTACATCCGACAATTATGATTTACTAATAAGAAACAATTGATTTGGCTGAAAAAACTATACATGGTTCTCTACTAAAGTTATCTAGCGAGTCAATATGATTATTATCAAAATTATACAAACGGATAGTAGCAAGATGTGCGGGGCGGGCACTAAGTAAAGGCCCTGGTTTTTGTACTACAGTCAAATCAAGTTAACTTGAAAACGTTTGTTTTTGATCAACCAGTTGATACACAACATTAACAAAAACACTGTTGTTACAATAACTATCTAATTATTTGAGTTAAATAACTTAAGTTGTTCTATGCGATAAAACTAGTATTTGGATGATTTAAGCGATTTCAATTTTGTGATTTGACCTGATTAACTAGTCTCTTCATCAAGGTCTGTACTCCCATCATCTATGTAGATATGTCACTAGCCATTGCATCATGTAAGCCGTGTTCATTTTAGTCAATGCTCCAATTGGTTTCAACTTGGGATGAAAACGCGGAATCCTTGGGTCTTCCCCTTTTGTCAATTTCAATCCTTGTAACCCAATTATAAACTGTAAATAGATTTCTGACCCGGTTTTAA
The DNA here is from genome assembly GCA_947069175.1 of Scalesia atractyloides. NCBI lineage: Eukaryota > Viridiplantae > Streptophyta > Magnoliopsida > Asterales > Asteraceae > Scalesia > Scalesia atractyloides. The sequence goes on along the minus strand of CAMTDV010000007.1, from coordinate 13,014,566 downwards.
CAATAAAATATTTGGGTCATGTGACATTATAGACCATGCACGATCGTGCCTGGTCAAGAAAGGATTGTGCCTATCTTTGTTTGTTGACGATTGCAAGTCACTTGATAAGCACAACCATGCTTCGCCAGTGATAAGATTCCTATTACATCTCTCCATCCAACATTTGCTGAATCATATCTTTATTTTACACTGATGATTCTTCAATTGAACATTTGCATTGACGCGTAACTCTTTGTTCTCTAGTTCATATCAATAACCAAGGGTACAAGGAATTGAAGCAACTTCACATTTGTAGGAGTTTAGTTATTCTGATAAATGTGTTAATAACTATATCATTTTAGGTTTTGATAAGAACATGGCTTAGGGCGTGCACGACCATCGTTGGATCGTGAATCGATCACATTAGGTTAGCACACAAGTGTCCAAGTCTGAAACAATCATGCTTGTTGGTAAAAAGGTTAACAACTCAATTCACTATAAAAAAATGCCATTTAGTGGCACACACTTTTAGTAATATTTCGATTTTGTGCCACTAATTTAACTTTCAATGGCACTTTATGTCTGCCACATTTGCTTATTACACACTTTTAATGAGATTTAGTTTTTATGCCGCTAGTTTAGGTTTTTAATGGCACTTTAGCTATGCCACTAAAATTTTGACAACTTTTTTCTTATATTTTCACTTTTGAATGGCATTTTAGCTATGCTACTAAAAATTTTAACAACATTTTTAATAGTTTGACTTTTTATTGGTATATCACTAAAATTTTTTAACAACTTTTTTTATACTTTTATCTTTTAATGGCTTTTTAGCTATGCCATTAAAATGGTCTAGGAAGAAATGTTGGCTTCCTGGTATATCACCTTTCCCATTACCTTGGATCTGGTAAGCATTTTAGCCACAAAACCATTATTTGCTATAAGACATACCTAACCTAATTTCTTCAGTTAATAAAATAGAGATATCTTTTGGAATTAACATAAATAGGCAAATTTAGAATGATGGTGAAAATTTTGATTATGGAGAGAAAATTTGGAATGATATTGAATTGACCAATGAATTTTGGGATGGAGGGAATATTAGTAAATAAGGGGCAATTGATGAAATTTTGTGGAGGGAAATGGAATAACTGATAGACAAATTAATATAAATAAATAAATGATTCAGTTTTAAGCAAGGGTGTACATGATCCAAGTGGCTTGAGATTGATTCGAGAAAAAGCTCGAAACGAGTCAAGGCTTATTGATCCCGAGCAGACTTTAAGCCTAAAATAAAGCTCGTTTATTTATCGAGCCTAAACTCAAGCCCGGCAAACGAAACACGATAGGCTTGTCCATCGTAACCTTATTGAGTTTTAATGTAATATTAGCTTTTTATTTAATAAAAATTACCTCTTAGTTAAAGTTATCTAGTAGACGAGCGGGGCTTTAGCCTAAAATAAAGCTCGTTTGTTTATCGAGCTTGAGCCTTGCATGTGAAATTCGTCAGTCTTGTTAAGCCTTATCGAACCTTAGTGTAATATTAATTTACATTAATATTTAATAGCATTTACCCCGTATTTAAAGTTATCTAGTTAACGAGCCGAGCCGAGTTTATTTAAACTTGTTTACGAACCGAGCCCAAATAAGCTTGTTCAGTAAACGAGCCCGAGCTTTACTTATCGAGCTCCCGAGCCTAAACGAGCCTGTTGTTTTTATTGTTTTTTAATATATTAATTAATAGATAACAATTAAGCCGACCCCAAGCTGAGTCGAGCTTGAGAAAGAACCAACGATCCAAGCTTTAGCTTTGAAAACAAAGCTCAAACCGAGCCGAGCTCGAGCCTGGTGGAACTAGGCTCGGCTCAGCTCGTTTGCACCCCAGGCTTTCAGTAATTAAATATGTTATGTATACAAAACTATATGAACACGTTGCTACGGGTATGTGAGGAGAAATTGATGGGGGACCGATCATGTTCGTCGCGTTACCGCGATACACAAAACTCAACGATAAAACATTAAAAAGAACCATTAAAACGAACAACGCTAAAATTCAAATAATTCGATTAGTTGATATGAATATTCTAAATTTGATTGTGGAACATCCCTACGGGCTACGACGTCAACGACCTTAATTGATCATACTTAATCATAATCGACTAGTATTTATTCTAGTTGTATTTTGCTTCCTGTATAGTTTATAGTCAGTTACATATTTTTATAGTTTTACTATTTGTGTAGTAGTATTTTTAAAAAATAATTTAATAAATTATTATTCTAATACATAGTTTATGGTAGAGCTAGTTTAAGAATAATGTATATCAATAAAGATAAAACAATGTGCATCAATAAGAATAATGTATATCAATAAAGATAAAATATAACAATTATTTGTAATTTGAAGGAGCCTAATTGTTGTCAAAGAGAAAAGCAGTAAAGAAAAATTCAAACTAAATGGTAATTGAATTTACAACTTGTATTGAGGGTTTTAGGCTGCTGTTTTCTTTCGTTTTTTTTTTTAAACTAACCAGGCTTTTCTCAAGTTGTAGATGAAAACTTTACAGAATTGAAAGACAAATGGTTTAAATAGTCTAACATAACCTTGTGTAATAATGAATCTTTATAAAATATATACAATTAAGTAACTGTGCAAAATATGAATAAGTCCTCATTTACTTTAAGCATATATATATATTGTGAATTTTGCTAATTATTTAGGAGTTTACCGGAAGAGTGGAAGGTTTAAAGGTGGATCTTGTGTTGTGTACAGAACAAATACTCAAGATGCTTTTCCAGCTGGTCTATTATCGAAACATGTTGCAGAGGTCTCATTACTCAAGGTATCACTTTAAACCAAAAATAAAAATAAAAAAATCTAACACATTGTCATACATGAGACCCAAGTAAGTATAATCACAATATAAATATACCTATTTTTAGATTTATGACATTCATATTATACCCTTTTCAAAAACTCGTATTAGTGTATGACTATGAGAATGAGACTTTGAATTGTAAGGAGATAGAGAAGGGTATTATGAATTGTATTTTAAATATAAATATTTTAAGTATTTTAATTATGTATATTTAAAATTTCTATTTTTGGTTCGATAATTATGATATTATGTTACTTCTAGGTTAAAAGTTGAGTTTGAACAGTTGTTATATTTTTTCTGTTTTCCTTTTACATTTAGCATGGGTTTATGTTTATCTTGTTTTTTTTATTGTTATTGGTATTTGCATATGTACATACTCTGAGCTGCATTAAACCTTCAACATGGTGGGTGGGTAAGGGACTTCTATATATGTTCATTGTCATCTAGGTTCGTTTTCCTTATTTATGCATATGACATGGGGGCTGTAAAGAAGCCTATCTGAGCCGAGATACGTTGTGCTTGGGCTCGAGTTAAGCTAACAAGCTTGGCTCGGCGCATTTATCATCAGGTGGTGTGTAATATTTATAAATGTTTCCTCATTTTTAATAAAATTTGATGCTTATATCTTCAAGCTTTATATTTTCAGGTTCTTTTGATGGTATTTTGGAGGCTTTAGTGTGAGCTGGTAGAAGTTTTACGAAGAAGCTACTATGATGATGATCCATGACCTAACGACAAGAAACTTTGCCTTTTATTATTTGTTGTTACTTCTTTGATAGTTATGGTTAATAAATTTAACAAGAAGTGTGAAATTTCAGGTTGAATATGAACAATAAGTAGTAAGTGCAGGGAACAACTATGAAGCGAGAAATATGATTGCTAACAGAAAATTAACACATTGTATGGTGAACGCAATGAAGTTTTGAGTTTTTATTTAAACATTTAGTAGTTATTTGTTTTATATATTTGATATCTAGACTTAGGTTGACACTTATTAGACATTTGTTTGCAAACATTTGTAATCTATGAAAGATGATTGATTGAACTTTTAATTGAAGTGATTATATTATGATTTCTACATTTCTACATTTTATTTTTAATGTAAATAAATAATAAATAATTATTGTAATTAATTAAAATCAATATGATAAATGCCAATGGTATTTAATTTTGATGTGATTTTGTGGCAAACAATATGTGCCACTAAAAGCCCAAAAGTTTGTAACGGCAGATAAAAAGTGCCACTAAAAGTCCCAAAACTTTGTGCGGCAAATAAAAAATGTCATTAAAGGCTTTAGCGTTAGCGCTTCTGGTGTCACTTTTTTGTGTGCCGCACATTGCTACGGGGTCTTTAGTGGCATTTTTTGTTTTTTATGGCACTTTTTACGTGTCACTAATGGCATTTTTTAGTGATTTTTGGAAAATAATTATTAGTCAATGGGCTTAGATTAGTTTTGGTAAGCTTGTATCAAATATTTAGGTATGTTTGTACGATACTAATAGAGTTGTTGGTGCGGGTTTTTTTATCGGATAACTCATACAAGTCCTATTCATCATAAATCTACGTATTTGTACATCATGGGATTTGAACCCTTAACATCATGGAAGGGGAAATCATTTTTCTCTATACCTTGATACCATTAGACTACAAACGTTTTAATGTTTGTGTCATTTAAAAATCAGGTCCATATGAGTTCCTCTGAACATTTAAAAAAAATGAGATGTGTATGTTTAAATTGCAACTGTTTGTACACATGGAAAATGTCTTGAAATTTAATAAAGTAACGTGTTAAGATATAGTAATTTCACCCGCCCGTTGTAGCGGGAGTTTGGTTGTGTACATGACCGACACTCGATATTGCAACTAAAAGAAATAATGTAAAACCATGGGAAAAACGTTGTGGCGGCTAAACTATTAAACTGAACGAAAAGTATATTTAAAAACATTGAACCACACCACACACGCCTGTAGCAGCGTGTTAACACGCAAAAATTAGACTGAAACATAAAAAACATAGAAAAGAATAACTAAGTCGACTTCCATATGATAAATCATTAAAGTTTAGGGGGTTAGAAACGTAAGTTATTTAAAGTATTAGTAGGGTATTGACACTCGATATAACAACCAAAAGATATAACGTAAAACCATGGGGAATATGTTTCGGTGGCTAAACCATCGTATCATATATAGTGGTAATTCTGGTTTTTTTTTCCTCTCAACCATTCATATCATATATAGTTCAAGATCAACCGGTTATATGCCTTGGGCAACGTATCGTATTCACTGCCAACTCTTTGCTTATGGGAGAACCAAGCTTCTCTCGTTGATTGATGTAACTTTTCGTTTTTCAAAGCATAAGTGGTAACCAAAGAGCCCTCATGTATACGACAAGCTTGTAGCGCCTTCATATCCTTGAAGCACTTATGCCGAGCCTGTTGTTATTACATTTCCTTCGGCTGCTCAATCATGTTGTAAGCTACAATTGGTTCTAGATCCTTCTGAAGTTCAAAACCATTGTTGCTAACATGAAGCATGTCACATGAGATATGTGTGTGTCTACATAACTCTCAGATAATATGGGGTCGCACAGACAACAATTATCTTACATGACATGTTGAACCCACATATGCCCACTTTTCTAGGTAATTGTTCAAGACACATCTTACCAGGTTGAGCGATATGTCATCGTATATCACTTACTTAACCTACATGTTTCACAAGAATATTTTGTTTATTATTAAACAAGCGAAACCTATCTGTTTGTTGTCCTTATATCGCAAACACGTAATCATCTTTTCATCAGTAGCCTATAATATGTATTTTATATGCCGAAAATCATCAAGTAACAATAAAAGTGATGGACGGAACTAGAGGAGGGGTTTAGTGGTCTATCGACCCTTTGTTGTATTTTGAACCATAAGTTTTTGCTAGAATAGTTTAAATGAAAAAATAAGATTTACACGTAACATTAATATTTTATTAATAAGAAACATAATATTACAAACAATAGATCATTCCAGATGAGTACAAAATTTAATGCTACAATTAAGACACATATTACAGATTTAAAAGCTGTTTGTTGCCAAACAAACAAATCCGACCTTAGCTCAGTTGGTAGAGCGGAGGACTGTAGTTGTAAAGTGCTGGTATCCTTAGGTCGCTGGTTCGAATCCGGCAGGTCGGAATTCTTTGTTTTTTTATAATAAGCAAAGACATCCAAAATGCTGGCCGAAAAACATTATAATTATAATAGTTATTTTTCATTTAGTTCAAAAGAAAAAAAAAACTTATGATACGTTTTGACCGATACTAACACTTAAAATTGACATCAAGATCCTATTACGAATCATGTAGTTCATTTTTACACGGTGGTATCAAATTGGACAAGAAAATCTTACTTTATTTTGTAGACGCACAAATGATCATCACATTAGTGCATATCAGTAACAAACTAACAATCCTATATCTGTGTTAACCTTTGATGGATTTAATAATTGTTTTCGAGTCCCCTCCATGTGAGTTTTTATACGTTTTGAGTTGAAAAAACCCCACACGCACACACATCATTTTCTTTCTTAGTTAGTGTAAGTATAACTTTATATACATTGACGCTCGTTTCAACAACCTAAAGATAAAACCCAATAAATAAACTTGTTATATGCTCAGAAGCAGTGGTGAAGTTTGAGATTTCCAACCGGGGGGGCGAAAACGTATATACCGAAAGATTTCTATAAAACGGGGGGTGGAAAACTTATGTACCAAAAAATTTCTATACGAAAACTACATAATCTCCACTACTGAGCGAAAAGTTCGGGGGGTTAACCGCCCCCTCCCACCCCACTATCCTACGCCCACGCTCAGAAGGATATCGATCATCGATGATCCGCTGTTGTTTGAACAGAATCAATGTGAGGTCTCGACACTCGCTATAGCTTAGAATATATAAAAAATACTCTATCGTGAATACAACTCCATTTTCAACGAATTACATCAGATTTGTAAATTTAGTAAGTATTATTACATTACTTTAGTAAAAAAAAACTAAACGTGAGGTAGTTTTGATAAAAGTTCACATGCGTTTCGATTACTTGTACACCACTACTCACAAAATCAGTTAAAACAAAACATATTGACATGTATAAAAATACGCACGTCGCAACGATGTACACGAAATTTCAGGGGCGGACCTACCTTAGGGGAAGGGGTAGCCTCCGCTACCCCTTGCCACTCCGGCGGTAGTGTAAATTTTGAAAAAAAATTGACGTTTTTTCGATTTCGTTACCCATTTTTTATAAAACGTTACCCCTGCGAAGATTTTCTAGATCTGGCACCGCGAAATTTAATATAACATCGGAACTTAAAAGTTACAAGAGAAAAAAAATATGCTTAAAATTATATATAATAATAAAAATTTAAAAGTTATAAATGTAAAGTAAATAAATTAAAATATCTATATTATGTATAAATATGTGATGTGAGAGGGTGCTATTTATCTATTTACGTAATATTGCTCAGGAGGGTTGAGGGATGAGAGAGAGCTATGAGGATGTGTTTAGGCAAAGTGAGTTTGATGACCAAACCAGGGTGGTGGTGGGTTTTGCTTGATGTCTCCTTAGGTGTCAAAGGAAAGTTTAATGGGAGATTAGGTGGACTAATTTTATAAAAGTGATGATAATCACTTGAAGTTTTATAAAATCCGTATGGGTTTTTCATAAAATTTTGTTAATTAAGAGACGGTTTTTTAAAAATTTTAATAATTAAGTTATTAGATAGTGATTTAAGGTAGTGATTTTAACATGCAACCACTAAATGATTAGATATGTATAACCAAATGACCTAAAAATATATCTGAAACAAAAGTGCATAGAGATGTAAAATTTGGTAATTAGTTTGATGTTGTGTGAACCATATGCTTTTTAGTGTTCTGTGTATCTAGAACAAAGCATAAAGCTTTGAATTTTATATGTTTAGAATTCTAAGTGAATACTCTCGAATACATAATTCAATAAAAATAAATTCTTGATTCAATGACACAATGAATTCTAAGACCTAATCATTTTGATAGTAGGAATGTAAACAGTCTCTAGTCAACTACACCAAGCCTACACGAGTCAACCGAACCAAAGAGCACCTAAAATAGTAAAGGCGGCTTCAAGCGGTGATGCGGAACGCCACATTACGCCCATCGTCCTCGTCCCAGTCCTGTGCCCGGGCACGTGTCCGATGCTTCGCATCCTCCTGGCTATCACTGGGTGTGACTTGTCACATAGGAATACATTCGTGTAGAGAATTTTAATTATAAATCAACAAAAGATTTATCTCTCCACCAATTTGGGACAAGCACAACTTTCCACACGTTAAAGTTCTAAGACACAATTAAAGCTTATGATCGTCACTCATTTTAACTTTAGTCACTAAATAATCAATATATTATTACATAATATAAAAGTACTTAGTATAATTTCCAACAATACATATCTAAGTTTAATTACAACACATTTGCTAACTATTTTAACACAAGGTGTATACTTATATGTACACCATTACAAAACACAACATATATACTTATCTCTATACATATTATAGAACAAATTACATACCTAAGTTTAATTAACACATTTATTAACAATTTCAATAGAACATGTATACATATGTGTACACCATTTCAATATATATATATATATATATATATATATATATATATATATATATATTACAAAATAGAGTACATACCTAAGTTTAACTACAACACATTTGTTAACAATTTCAATAAAACATGTATACAAATGTGTACACCACTACAAAATAGAACAAATATACTTATCTCTATACATATATTCATAACATAGTTATATATGTGTACACCATTTCAAAACAAAACATATATGCATCAGTTTTAGACGCAAATAACACATACAATGACCCGAAAAAACAATAAACGCTATGTTAAATATCAAACGATTGTGTTACTCTATCAATCTATCATTAAATAGTGAACTAAAACCATAAACCCCAAAACGCATTTTTACAGTTGAAAATGAAACAGAAAAATTGAAATATCAAACCCTAACCCTAACCCTAACACTTATGATTTCGAATAACACATTCAAACAACTAAGATCAAAAATAAGTTTACGACTAAGAAGAACATTTCATATCGAACAATAGCTAGAATTTTCAGATTTTTTTCAGTGTTGTTGATGAAATAAGAAACAAAAAACTCGAAATCAAACCTTTTAGTGATGCTTATCGTTACGCCGTTAAAATGTAAGTGGAATCGAGTGATTTACCGAGAAATCAAACCCTAGTTCTTCGATTTGTAGAGAGAGAATGTGGGAGAGTGCTTTTTTTGGGAATTTTGAATTTAGAAGAGATACATATATCAGAGTACTGTATGCGTGACGAAATAAGAAATTGTTAATTTACCATAATGCCCCTTCGCGTTGTCACACCCCGACCCGCAGCGGAAAAGGTGATCGGGGCATGATTGGGTTTTCATCAAAGCTCATGACATTTATTATATTGTTTCATATTTATCATTTCAATTTAAAAGAGATCATACATTCATATCAAACAAATACAACATGTCCTATTCATCCTTCTAAACTTCATTATTTTTCTTCTAAGGCAATTTCCTATGCTTTCCTTGCTTCTTCCTGTTCACCTGTATCATGTGTAAAAATGGTTTTTGGATCAACAAAAAGTTGGCGAGTGAACCTTGTTAGAAAACATTTATTATTTATTTCTTGTTGTATTTTATATGGAAAAATTGTGCACTATTCATATATGAACAAACGTAAATAAACATACAATAACAACAATTAGCATACAATAACAAACCATTAGCATACGATATCACACGACAACAAACAATAACATACATTAACAAACCAACAGCATACAATAACATATCAACTTGCATAAATATATAACATGAATGAAACTGTGCGATCAAGGCTCAATCAAACGGAGCCGATCGTATTGCATGTATTGAAAATGATAAATGTCTGTGCGATCAAGGCTCAATCAAACGGAGCCGATCGTATGTTGGCACGCCAGGTTCACGCTCATAATGTAATGGGGAACATGCTCAACGCTCATAATGTAATGGGGAGCGGCGGCCTATGAAATTGCATGTACTGAAAATAATAAATTAAATCCAAACAATAACCACACAAACAATTTATACAAGCTGAATACACATTTATTCATAATATGATGTATGCACAAGGATTTAAATATAATAAATAGTAAGACACATGATACACCCCAAAAACGTGATTTAAACGGGGAATTTGTAGAGATTCACTCACCTCGGGTGCGTTCGGTGAATGATGTTGAATGCGCACGAGTTTAGAGGATTGATCGACGAGGAAAAACTAACCTAATTAATAACGAAAGTAAGGTAAATAAATGGATTTTATTAGCAACTTTAATAGGATTTTTGGATATATTTTTGTGAGTTTTAGGCTATTTTCTAACTTTAAAAATGTTATTTTTAAGTATTTTTAATTGATTTTTAAATAAAATAAATAAATAAAAATAATAAAAAAATGTTGACTTTTTGACCGTTGACTTGTTGACCGTTGACCGGTTTTATTGTGTAAATGTATGCGCCGGGCAGGACTCGAACCCGAGACCTCCCGTTCACGTGCACGCAGCTCTACCAACTGAGCTACGTGTCTAACCCGAAATATTTCTGTTTTTAATTATATTTATATACTAATTAAATTAATCCGAAAATCATTTATTTTAAAAAGATTTTAATGTAACGACTCGATGCACTCCACAGGTCTCGAACCCGGGACCTGTGGTTTAGTTTGGCACACAGTCCACCGCTGGACTGTGTGTCTAACTTGGTAATTATTCTGGTTTTTATTATACTTAACATCTTACTGAAGTTAACCCGGTTCGGTCTCTAAAAAAAGGCATTTTATTTCTGTGAAGGTGCGTGTGTCAAGAATCGAACTCGGGACGTTATGCATATTGTTTGCACACAGTCCACCACTGGACTGTGTGTCTAGCCCGTTCATAAAACTGTTTTTAATTAATCTTATATCATATCAGTACTTTGTCTTCTCCGATTAAAATTTCCGATTATGACAATTCAACTGATTTATGTCTCATTCGATTTTCAAGCTTTATAAGTAATTGAAAGGTAATGAATGGGGAGAGTTTGGGGGAAAGAGTATACCGATCAGCGTCTTTCACAGAACTCCGGCGAAGACTCGTCGGCTCTGTTTGTGAACTTCGGCTGTTAGAGTCAATTACCAGTTTTGTTCGATTAGTTATGATATGGAGGTATTTAAACAAGGATTTACAGGAGTTTGGAGGGTTATACCGATTCACAGCGTAAGAATTAGAAGTTTCAGATGTTTTTCCGGCGAGAGCTGAATATTCCGGCTACGTCGTCTGGGATAGATTCTGATGGTTGGATTGAAGTTAGTAACAGTCTAAAATCGGATTAAAACGGAAAGAATCGAGGTATTTACCGTGTAGATGAAATCTCGGTTTTCCGGCGACTTGCAGAGAATTCCGGCGAGTGAAATTTCTTGCGACAGAGATTCTTCAGAGGTTTAAGGTGAGTGGGAGTGATGTCAGTACGAGTTCTATGATCTTATTTTTGGGTAAGAAGAAAAGGTGGATTGAATTCGGTTTTCCGGCGGAAAATTCCGGTTAATTTACAGAGAATTTCGGCGACTTCCGGCGAAGTTTTCTGAGCGAAATGAAGAGTTGATTTTGATAAAACTCGCGAGCTCACTGAATGAATAAAGTATAACTCCCGGATTTGAATTGTATTTTTCGGTTTTGAATTGAAATTTAAGGTAATGAATGAAATTGATGGATTTCTTCAGTTATAACCGACCTTACTGTTAATGTTTACGTTATGACCAAAAAGAAACGGCAAACTTTGACGAAATTGTCGGGATTTCCGGCGTGAGCGGATTTGGGCGCGTTGTGTAACTGGGTTTTGATTTCCAGATTTAATTTATGTATTAATTGTTTCAATATGTAAACAAAGATCACGAGTGGCGGAGCGGTTGAGCGTGTGGGAGTTAAGACTTTGTTGACCATGTTGACCCGGCTGACCCGGATTCGAAACCCGGCAGCCTTGTTTTATTTTTAACCCACTATTTTTAATACTTTTTCAAATATAACTTTGATAATCCAATATACTTATTAATTATGTATCGTTTAAAATTAATTTGGGCATTAAATACGCCACGAAATTTTTAACTGGTTGTTCGGTTAATAAACGAAGCGGGTTTGGTAAATCCGGTTTTTGACGGATGTTACACGCGTTTTGTTTACTAAAAAACTTTTTAATTAAAATGTGTGGCTGAGATTTGTTCTCAAGTTTCTCAAATAGAGGAGATTTCTCTTAGGATTCATACCTTTTATATTATATATATATATATATATATATATATATTATAGGAGAGAGATCATGAGAAAACTCATTTTAATGAAAAAACAAAAAAAAACTTCCGCAAAACACGATGCAGACCGTATGAATAGATGTTTGTGGTCCGCAAGGCAAAAAACGTTGTATTACACATGTGCAGTCTATCAAAAAGAAAAAAATGAAAAAAAGGTTGTATTACATATGTGTAATATATCATGTATTACACATTTTTAATACTAAAAGTGCCCCTGCGGATCGTAAGCAAATTTCCATGTGGTCTGCAACGTGTTTTTGGTAGACTTTTTTCTCATGATCCTTCCATGTGGTCCACAACGTGTTTTTGTTAGAGTTAGCATTCCTTATAAAGAGTTATCTCATGATCCCTTTCTTATTCCAGTAACTCACTAATATAAATAAAAAAACCCTATATCTACACCAAAAAACCAAATATTCGATGACCAGCTTAATATGACGTAAACAGAACCTGATAATCAAACTTGATAAAAATCCTTATTGATATACATATAGGGTTAAGTTATTGTACAAATAAGTTTTAATATACAGAATACCATTAATATGAGAAGTAAAAGGGATGATTTTTTTCTATTTTAATACGCATGTATTTTTGTCATAAATAAAAAAATATTAATTATTTTACACTAGTAAAGTAATTATGTAGAGTAATTGTAATTACTCAATAAAGTTATAGAGTAATTTTAATCGCCCTACAATAATTACTCTACTATTGTAAGATTACGATTTTTTTTATATTTTGCAATTAATTATTTTTAAGTAGTAGGGAAAAAAACTAAAAAAAAACCCTTCCTTTATTTATGATGTTAAAGACATTTTGTATGATAAGACCTATTTATATTTGATCTTTATATATTACTAAAAAGTTTCTTTAGCTTTTTTTAAGTCTGCCCCTGTTAAGTACGAATCGTGTATCTTGTTTTTGGTTTTTGTATAACCCCCATGTCGAGATATATGTTAAAATTCAAAGTTTTCACACAACATATGTTGAAATGTCACTTTACTTCAAATTTATTGTACTTGTCATAAAACGACATGATATTTAATTTGAGCATTTACTAAAATATGTAGCATTTATTATACCATCTCAGTTCAATAGTATACCTATAAAATTATAATAAGATTGACATATAATATTTGAAAAATATCATTAAATAATAAAATCAATAAAAAAATATACCACTGTTTCACTCACCGGCCTGATAATCCATTTAACATAAAAGATTCAAACGGGTCGTTAGTTACTCAATGAAACGATCAACTTCAAGCGAGCTCAAATCTAAACTAAAGCCTATTGAATAAACAAGCTTGAACCAGGCTTTACATACCAAACTTAACTTAGTTAGCATGTTTAAATGAGTCAATTATTTATATAAACATAACTTTTTTATTTTACATAATAAAATTATCTAATACTATATATTTTGTTGGTTATAATTATAAAAATAAATCATTATACATGTATATAAAATAAAAACAGTTGAGTTGTGTATTTAATAAACAATAGCCAACCAAGAGCGATCAAAACTTGATCTTTAACAATTATTTAGGAGCCCGTCTTAGCTTCAAACATACAGTTTGAAACAAGCCAAAGTTTATATAAAATTAAACATGGCATGTATAATAAAATAAAAGTAAAAATATAATAAATATTAAAAGTCAATATGTTTAAAAATAAGATATAGAGTGTTTTTTTATAAAGCATGAAAAGGCTATGTATAGGTATTGCAATTTAAATAATAGACATGATTTTTAGATTATTTTGACATGATATTATATAGAAAAATTATCAAACGTAATAATTAAAAACGCTATTTAAAAAAAATATTTTCAATAAAAATTCTCGAGGACTTTTTTTTATCACAAAAGAAAAAGTGTAATCATGATGAGACCCACAAGCTTTACCAGAGTTAACCCACATCAGGTTACCAAACATCAGGGGACCCACATGAACCAACATATGAAATACATACACCCACACAGGCACGAGGGTTAAGTAACTTCCCTCACACATCTTCACAATCACAATTCACTTGCTAGGGGGGAGAGCTATGGACGGAAGAGGAAGCGACGAGAAGACTTGGCACGACGTCTCGTCGTGTTGGAAGAAAGACGACAAGGAGGGAGAGAAGAAAAGGGACAATAGCAAGGGCGGCAACATTACTAAGTTTTACATAACGAATCTACCAGTGGGATGCAATCCATGGGATGTGGCAGATTTTGTAAGGTGTTTCGGAGAAGTGGCAGGCATGTACATCGCGAAAAAAAAGAGACAAGGACGGGAAGAGATTCAGTTTCTTGAGCCTCATGAATGTCAAGGATGCGAAAGAGATAGAGTGAGCGCTAAATGGTACTAAGATAGGTGGATGCAAACTGCGTGTTAATATCGCAAAATTTGCAGCTGAAAACATGGGACTGAGGGAAGCCGAAGGTCAAGAAGGTAAGAAGAAGATGGCTGATAAAGGTAAGAAGCCACAGAACATGGTAATGGATATCAGTTAAGTTCCTCGGGTAACAGGGAGAGTTGGCTCAAAGAAGGGATTTTGTACAAAGATACGGTAGTTCCGGAGACTCATGTTAAGGAAGCAAATACCCCGGAGAAAGTCATTGATGTGCACGTGGACACCAGTGCATTATTTGATCTGCAAGGAAGGACGGTAGTTAGTAGAGTGAGAGACTTCGTCACTCTCACAAAAATGAACATAATCTAGAAAGTTGCAGGATTTACCAAGGTTAAAATATATTATCTCGGGGGTTTGAACTTGATGTTGGTTTTCCAGGAAGACTTAGAAGCGTCGGATTTCATCCTGAATGTTACTCTATGCAATGATTGGTTTTCATCCCTGGACATATGGGCTGGGCAATCCATGCCATATGAGAGGGTAGCCTGGATTAAATTCCATGGTATGCCTCTTCACCTGGCAGAGAATAAAGTTTTTGATGAAACACAGGGTTGTTCGGGAAGGTGATTCATGGGTCACAACTATCGCTGGAGGATTGGGATCTATCAACCAATAGTGTTGGGATCTTCATCGATCATGGATAACGCATAGTAGACTCCATAGGGTGGAAAAACAAAAAAAATCAAAGTTTGGATCCTGGAAAAACTGGACGATTGGGTTCCGGATTGTCTGGTAGGCGAGGAGTGACCAGAGTTTGTGCCCGGAAAAGACAAAGTGGAGTTTTCCCCGGCAAGATCGAACAGAAGTCGAATGGGTGGGAAGCAGATGAAAGGTTTTCTAGTCACGTGCATGGAAGTGTGAACATCGAGACAATGGATATTAATGGTGGAGAGAGCTTGAATGTTGGCGGTGTCAATTCCTAAGAACCTGGGAGACAATAACATTTTTATTTCTCTAATGTCGGTAATAGTAACAAGGCCAGGAAAAAACCTTTCAATATCCTTATGGATAAACACAATCCCAAGCCAATTAATTCTAGCCCAGATAGTGTGTTCAGGCCCAAAAAGCGGAATAGTACTACAATGGAGGAACTCTTTAATGTCAATGGCATGTTGGGCTTGGGTCCAATTACGGTAGGGAACAATTTTCAAAAGCAAATAACATTGGTGTTAAAAACATCGAGATTAACAACTCTGCTTATTTCGATCTTAATGTTAGAGTACAGTTATCAGAAGGCTTAGAAGGATTCATCTCGAAACATCAAGACACAGAGATTATGGCTGAAGCCTCAGCCAACCCGGACCTCACATTTGACGATAGCACAATCCAGAAGGAACTCGAAGCAACAGTTAGCTTGGGTACACTTTTAGGCGCTGATTTAGGAGATTATAACAAGCTTGTGGAAGAGACTATGGTCATTGAAGGTAACAATGTCGTTAGACCATGAATTTTCTCTCCATTAACGTGTGCGGTATTGGGGGTTCGTTGAAAGGTGGATGGATTAGGGGTCATAGAGAAAAACACAAAATTGATTTTCTGATGATTCAGGAAACGAAATAAGAAGACTTGTCTAAAATTAACATTGCTAATTTCTGGGGTAAAGGGGATTTTGGTATGGATTATGTGGAATCAGTGAGCCAATCAGGTGGAGTTCTCTGTATTTAGGATAAAGGGGTTTATGATGCTATCTCTTCGACTAAAAACAGGTATTTTCTGTTAATCAATGGGCGCTTAAAGGGTTGTAACTCGGAAGTAAATATGGTCAATGTTTACGCCCCGCAAAGGGTTAATGCAAAAATGGCCTCGTGGATCAATACTACCGATGTTATGTTGGGGTTTTCGGGTTGCTGGGGATTTAAATGCGGTTAGAGACCCGAGCGAAAGAAGGAACTCGAGATTCAAAAACACTTGTGCTGCCAACTTCAACAATTTCATCAATCAGGCAGGTTTGTTGTAATACGATATGAAATGTAACACCTCACTTTTCACAGCTTACCTTTTTAGAAAGAATGTATCGTGCTTCTATTTTCGGAAAGTCTTTATATTGTAATCGTATCGCATTTCGAATCGTTGTAAATCCGAGGCTTTGATTTTAATTGAGTTGATCATTTATACGAAATTCGCATCCTTTATACACATTTATACGTTTACTTGTACACATATTCGTTACATGATTTATAAACTTAAGTTGACTCGAAAATCCTTATTGTGTATTCATAATTCTTAAACGCTTCATTCAAGCAAGACATTCGGTGATCAAATACGAAACTTATAATTATTTAGCACCGCACTAAACGATTTACGCTTATTATACACTTCGTTTCATTTAAACTCTTAAAAACGTCTTATTTTTACGAAGGAAAATTAGATTATAATGTCCTTATGCTTAAGATATCAAGCCACCCATTAATATACGTTACATATATATAAAATAAACATCAGTTAATCTTATAATATCAATTAATTAACAAAAAAACAAAAAAACAAAAAAGAGGGCTGCCATATGTTGATGTTTTGGGTTTGTTTCAAGTTTAAACACCCAATAATCTTATCCAAAGCCCAACCCATTGAAACCTTAATCCCTTCCCTGTATAAACCACCTTTCCCCATCCATTTCCTACTTTTACAAGCCTCCAAACACTTCAAAAACACTCTCAAAGTCCCTAATATTTTCAGAAAATGCAGCAACCATATCTGAGTTTTTTTGTGAGTTCTAACTCACTTGTTCAACTAATTCTTCCTTGTTTCTTCTTCTAAAACACTTGGATAACCGCTAGGAAGGTTTTCACAAGTTTGTTTGGGCAAACTAAGGTGAAACCTCACCATTTTTTAGGTCCAAAGTGCCATAAACTTTCTGCTCATTTTT
This sequence comes from Scalesia atractyloides, assembly GCA_947069175.1. NCBI lineage: Eukaryota > Viridiplantae > Streptophyta > Magnoliopsida > Asterales > Asteraceae > Scalesia > Scalesia atractyloides. The sequence goes on along the minus strand of CAMTDV010000007.1, from coordinate 12,997,003 downwards.
ATCTTCTTGTAACTTCAATAATTTCATGTTTTCTTCCTGAACAAGAGTTGTAATGCTTCTAGGGATGTTACCATAGGTTTTTTCATGGAAAACCAAGGTGGAATAATACCATTTTTAAGGCTAAACTTTCTGTTTTGGAAGATGAACTTATAAACTTGTTTTCTCTAAACAAACTTGTGCTACTTGTGCCTCTAATCAAACCCATGGTTAGTGAGCTAGCTAGAGTTGTTTCATACAAACTAGGAGGTGTAAAATGCCTCTAAACTGTCTGTTTTATACAGGTTTTAACCCACAAGTGTTGGAACCATCCAAGCTTGACAAAGCTTGTGTTTTTGGTAAAGGTGTGATTACATGGAAGCCTTGGCTATCCTACTTTCAATCCACCACCTCACTTGATGATTTCTAACCACAAAATTATGTTCAACCTTCAATTGAGTAACAAGGCTACGACACGTTCCATGTTCGGGATGCATGCACCTAGCTTGCTTACTTGGTCAATACATGGTTTAGTGAAGTATTCTCTCTTTTATTTATTTCCATTCATGACCATCTGGATTGTCCTAGTGATAATTTGTGTATTGGTGAATCTTACAAAAGAGGTTAAAGGACGGTTATCCTCCTACCTCCATGCATGACATCTATAAAATCTATTACATCTATGAAATCTGTGACATTTATGAAATCTATGACTTATATGATGAACTAAATGATATATTATATAATAAATACATAAATAAGACTTATACATAAACGAACTTTTGACAATGATCATATGGTTACTTGTCCTAACATTAGGTTATATTATATAGGACTTAATTTCGTTACGATTCTAATGGGCATGACCCATGAAATAACAACTACCCTACGGGGATTATAGTGTCAAAAACGAGTGTTAAGTCTAGATGATTATTTTCTCGTATACATACTTTGGTATATTTAGTTTCCTAAATCCTCCGTTGTCATCTGAATACTTACACACATACGTTTCCTCATGTAGGGTAACTTGGTGTCCCACCTCCAAACAACCAACTCTTCACGGAATTACCAAGTGAAAGCTTGCAAAACCGTGAGTACACTCGAATACCCTTTTTACACTTTACACTTTTGGGTGCAACATGTTAACCTATCAAAATTACACGAAAAACTTTTATGCAATCACACAAACAATCCATCAAACATGCTAAAGATACGTGATACGTGATTTGTATACTTGGAACATTCTTATGTGATACAACTCGTCATTAACTTCGTACGAGCCTCCTCTTAACATGTATAGCGCTATAGGAGTAACACCCCCCCCGTAATCTTGTGGTCATGTTAAGTTTATTTTATTTTGCAGTGACACTTGAGGATTGACTTGTAAATCGCATGCCTTTTTTACATTAATCTAGTATACTGATTTAACATGTGGATTCGTTTAAACTACTTCATACTATGTTATATCAAACTTTTGTACTCGCCAATAATTTTGTGTTGAACTACACTTTTAACTTGTTGCAGGTTAAGAGAACGCCATTGACGAAACTTAGTAGGGACTTCCTAGAAACACACCTAGAAACTTATAGACTTTATGTTGCTATTTGTTAACCATGTTGTAGTTGAATTTCTTAAATGTTGTACTTTTAAATTTCTTATGTTGTACTTGACGAATTTGAAATGAAATGAAATGAAATTTTAAATCTAATATTGTTGCAAATAGTGTTATAATGTCTCGAACAACATATTTCGTCTCACTTCAATGTTTCCGTCATCGGTTGGGGTGTGACATGAAAAGAACTAGATATACATGAATTAGAGACAATGTAAAAAAATGAGCAAGATTGATAGATTCTTGGTTTGTTTGGAATTTTTTAATAGTTGGCCCGGCGCTACTCTCCGTGCGCTTACGTCTATCTGCTCAGACCATTAACCTCTGATATTGTCAGTCCATCACCGAAACTTTAGAGCAAAACCATTCAGAGTTTAGAAGGCATCAAAGCTATGAAAGAGGTTGAGGATCTTGAAGGGTGAATGGGGCTGAGTAAGAAGAGTGGTCTCTCGTGGAAAACAAAAAACTATCTTGGAAATTGAAAGAAATAAAAGCATCGACATGAGACAAAGATCTAGAATAAAGTGGGTGGTAGACGGAGACGAGAACACGAGATGTTTCCACACCCATGTTAACATCAGGAAGGCTGTGAATCAGATCCCGGGGCTGAATGTTGGGGTCACAAAACCATCGAAAATCAAGAAAGAAGTTAGGAATTTTTTTAAAGAAAGATTTATGGAAGTTGTCCGGGATAGACCGCCTCTGAACTGTGAAGGGTTAAGCCAGCTATCAGGCACCGATAAAGTTTGGCTGATTGAATCCTTCTCTTTAGCTGAAATCAAATCGGCAGTTTCTGATTGCGGTACTCATAAGGCCCCCAGGCCAGATGGTATGAATATAAAGTTTATTAAAACTTTTTTGCACCTTTTTCAAGTAAGATTTTTGACAATTCTTATGATAACGGTTCGTCTTTTATCACCAGATGGTATGATAGGTACTAGTTCCTCTTTTATCACCTTAATCCCCAAGATTAAGGATCCGGTGGACCTTAAAAACTATTGGCCGATCAATCTTGTCGGGATCATTAGTAAGATTGTCTCAAAGGTGCTGGCGAATAGAATAAAAAAGGTTATTGGCTCGGTGAGTCTCAGTCGACTTTCATAAAGGGTAATTTTATTCTCGATGGTCCTCTGCTTGTTAATGAATTATATACTTGGGAAAAGAAAGTTAAGAAAAAGGCTATCTTTTTCAAGATAGACTTTGAGAAAGCCTTTGATAACGTCAACTGGAAGTTTTTGATTTCGGTTATGTCTCAAATGGGTTTCTCGGTGAAATGGTGTGCTTGGATCAAAGGGATTCTTGAATCTGCTAGGTCTTCGATGTTGGTAAATGGTTCCCCGACTTTCGAGTTTCAATACTTGAAAGGGATAAGACAAGGAGATCCTTTATCCCCTTTCTTATTTATCATCGTAATGGAGGCTTTATCGTGCATGATTGAAAAAGCTAAGGGCGTGGGGGCTGTGCTTGGTGTTCAAACTCCCCTGAATGGGCCGATTGTGTCCCATTTATTCTATGCCGACAACGCTATCCTTATAGGTGAGTGTTCAAAAGCTAACATAACCAACGTTATTCGAATTCTTCATGTATTTCACATTTGTTCAGGGCTTAAGATAAAAATTTTTAAATCTAATCTTTATGCGATCGGAGTGGGGAATACGGAGTTAAAATCCATGGCTGAACTTATCGGGTGTCAAGTTGACGAATTTCCTTTCAAGTATCTCGATCTATGGGTTGGTGCCAATATGAATCGGGTCACAAACTTGAAACCAGTGTATGACATCTTTGAGGTTAGACTCTCTAAATGGAATGCGTCGATGTTATCGATTGGTGGGCGAATTGTTTTAATTAAGTCGGTAATGGAAAGCCTTCCTAACTACTACTTTTCCCTTTATAAAGCTCCTGTGCAAGTCATCAAGGACTTGGAAGCTAAAATAAAAAACTTCCTTTGGGGTGGAAATGTGGCGGATAAAAAGGTGCATTGGGTTGCTTGGGATCGTGTCTCTCTACCTAAAGATTGCGGTGGGTTAGGGTTGAGTAAACTTAAGAATACTAACATCGCTCTTCTAGCAAAATGGGGATGGCATTTCAAGTCTAATAAGAACAAACTATGGTTTAAGGTTATTGAGGCTATTCACACTTCGCGATCAAGCTGGGACATGCTTCCCGTAAAAAAATCTTTGGGAGGCATCTGGAACAATATAGTGAATGTGCTTGAAAAATCAAATATTGATGGCATTCCTTAAAGGAATTTATTCAAAGAGGAAGTCAGGAACGATATGATATTTCGTTTTGGTGTGATCCTTGGCTGGGAAATGAACCCTTACGAGATAAATTCCCTGCTCTATTCAGCATCGAATCTAACAAGTTATGCAAAATCTCTTATAGAATTGATGTTGGTAATGTTGGGCTGATATATAAGCGGCAATGGAGCAGACCTTTAATTGAAGAACAAGATATAAACGATCTGATTGAACTCTGTAGTAGGCTGCATCAGTTTGATCTGAAAGATGTTCGGGATAGATGGGTTTGGGCTGGAGCGTCTGACAAGGCGTTCAGTGTGGGGGCTCTAAAACGTATCTTAAATGTCAACAACAACATCACAACTGTCTTTGTTCCAGATTGGTACAAATGGCTTCCAAGCAAATGTAATGTCTTTATCTAGAGGATCGCGCTTGATAGAATTGCCACCTTAGAAGCTCTAAAAAGGAGGAACATAGGAGTCTCTGAGACAGCTTGCTGATTATGTAGTGAAGGTGATGAAACTACTGAACACCTTTTCTCTTCATGTCGTATAGCTTTCGATGTTTGGCAGTCTATTAGCATGTGGTGTAAGACTCCCAACATACTCGCTTTTTCCGTCAAATATTTCCTCGAGTATCACGACCATATCGGTATTGAGGGTCAGAAGAAAGAGGTTGTCAAAGGAATCATAAGAGTTGATTGTTGGAGCATTTGGAGAGCGAGAAATGAGTCGAAATTCAATAACAAGGTGGTAAAGCTCGAAGGGATCATGGGCGAAATAAAGTCGGTGGGTTTTTTATGGTAAATAGTAGGTCGAAAGATATAAAAGTCTCCTGGATGACTGGTGTAACTTTGTTAATATATAATTGTGTTTTGTTGTTCGATGCCGCCTCAGTTTGAGGTTTTTGACGTGTTCATAATGAAGTTAACTTAAAAAAAAGAAAAGAAAAAAACACAGGCACAAAACAAAGGAGAAAAAATTGGGGGTAAAAAAAAAGACAGTTGGATCTAGGGTTTGACCGATGCAATTGGGAACCCCAATTAGGCGTCAAATCTCCTCTCTCTCTCTCTCTCTCTCTCTCACACACACCACTAGGTGAGAGAGAAACACACACATCCTCTGCCCAAATCAGACGATTCTTCCGGTTCCCTCGCCGTCTTCACCATCCACCCCACCACTGGCCCACACAATCCGATTTGCCCAAAAAAATAAGCAATTGCACACAAAAACAAAAATTCTGAAATTCTGCAATTATACTTTTTGTATTTTTAGAGAGAGAAAGTGAAACTGAGTGGATCGTTAAATTTTCAAGGATTTGGATTTATAAATTTATTACTGTGTTCGATTTTTACGCTCTGCATTTCTTTTTATATATATAGAAGGCGCCGTACAGTTTTTGCATGCAATCTGGTGGTGGACATGCGCGGAACACGGTGGCCGGACCGCCGTCATCATTTGCGTCGCCGTCGTCTTCGTCGTCGGCGGTGTCTCAGCCACAATTGAGGTTTGATCCAGTGAAGCATCAACAGCTGCAACAGCAGCAGCAGCAGCAAAGGCAGGTTAGGTTTTATTTTTTTTTATTATGTTTGATCACTGGAGTTGTTTACTGAATGTAGGCTCAGTTGACAGTTATTATTTTGTGCTTGAATTGTTGTATATGGTTGATCTGGTTATTATGTTAGTGTTTTACTCAATTGGCCACATTCATGAATTTCTGGGTTGTTATATTTTGTTTGATGCTGGAAAAGGGTTCATGGGGCCTTAAGTACTTAACTGTCATTAGTTTTGGAAATATAATATTGAACTATGTTAACATTCATTGTGGTATCTTATTGTACTGCTTGCATAAAGTGTCATTTGTTCTGCAGCTCATTTATCTATGTAAAATCTGTTAATATTTGTGAGGAAAAGATCTTAAAATCTGTTATTGTTCTTCAGAAGTCGAGCTGGGTAGGTTTTAATGTGTGTGTTGTTGAAGGATTCAAGGAATATAGAGGTGGAAAGTAGTTAAATTGGTATGTGTTATACATTCATGCCATATATATATATGCTACCTGACTTGTAATGAGGGTAAGCACTATGATATGTTGTCCATGGCATGATGGTGGTTTTGTGGTTGTGCATTGATATCTGTAGCATAATTGGTTACTTAATTCACTGCTGACTGGTACATACAGCGCACGTGTCAGGTTAAAACTAATTAGGGAACCTAGAACATCACCTAGGGGGTGGGGGTGCTCCACTTTCCATCACTCACCACACCCAATCATGTTCCGCCACGTCATTGAACTTGGTTCCATCACTAGTGATGGATTTTAGTGGTGGTGCCCATCACTCACCACACCTTCCACTCCTCAACGTGACTTTAAAATTTTCACGCGTTATGACGAGCACGCGTTTTGGCCACCATGCGTGGTCACCTTTGGTGGCGGCGGTGTTCCACGTGTGGTACCAAGCCACAACGTGCCACCATGCAGCGCCCCCACCGGCCTTATATCTTCAAAGCTTTTTGATGACATGCACACACACTTTATTTAAATGAATTCTAAATTGTCACCTCATTGTGACGTGTTAAGGTTAGAGTTCTCAGCCTTTTTTTTCTTGTTCAATTCATTATTTCATTTTTGTAAAAATTGTGTAAATGCATTGATGATAACATAGGAATATGCACTTCTTGTTTGGAAACTGGATGCTTGTTAGCATCGTAGTTTGGCGAGAGTATTTAGTTTTATTCGAACCAGTTCTGCTCTTTTGTTGTAAGTAATTCTTTTTGTTTCTTATGCAGTCGTTGCAACAACAGTTACTAAGAAATCCCGAAGGGAGAGAAGCTATATTAGCATATCAAGCTGGAATTCGACAAGGAGTATTAGGAGGCGGTGCTGCCTCGACTTCCGGATCTATGCAAATGCGACGTGTAGCTCAGCAGCTTAGCCAAGAGGACGGACAAAATACAAGACAGGGTTTTGATCAACACATGATGAACCCAATGCAACAGGCGTACATGCAATACTCCCTCCATACTCAACAGGCCCAACAAGCCCAACAGAAGTCACCTCCTGGCATGCCAGCTCAGCAGCAAATGAAAGTGGAAATGATGGGCAAAGGTCAAGACTTGTATCAAAGTCAAATTCAAAATCAGAATCAGAAACCGTTTGCCGTTCTGACATCATTTGACCAATTGACTCAAGGGAATAACGTAAGGCCGATGCAAACTCTGCAAGCTCCACAGAGTATCCATAACATGGGAAACGGTCAAGCGCCAATGGCCGCTCAACTGCAGATGATGCAGGCTTTGGCTCTTGAGCGTAATATTGATCTGTCACTTCCTCAAAATGCTAATCTGATGGCACAACTAATCATGCAGTCTAGGATGCTTGGTCAACAAAAAGTCAACGAAAGCAACACGGACCCACAGTCAAAGCCGCTGGTCACCTCTCAACAAGTTGCAAATGAAAGTTCTCCTCATGATGTGTCTGGTCATTCAGGGTCTCCCAAAGCAAGGCAGGCAATGTCACCGGGCCACATCGGGTCAACATCAACCCCAAATACCATGTTGGTCAACACCCAGCTGCCACTTAGGCAACCGATTGTTAACAGTAGTGGGATGTCTTCTATGCCGCCCCCACAACCGCCTGCTAACATGAGCCAGGGTGTAGATCATTTTGGCAAAAACATGTTAACTGGATCAGAGTCGCTGCAAATACAGCATGCGAAACAGCAAATGAATAGGTCTTCTCCGCAGTCTGCAGCTTCATCTAATGATGCTGGATTTGATAACCCTTTGCCATCTCAGAAAATACCGAAACCGCCCCCTGGCTTTACAAAACAGCAACTGCATGTTCTTAAAGCCCAGATTCTTGCTTTCAGGCGAATAAAGGTTTGCAAAACGTGTATTTTTTTTATCATTCCAGACTACGTCTCTGGACACTGGGCCTGTTCTGTTCGTGTTCGTTTATTTAATTTTAATCGAACACATTTTTTGTTCATGTTTGTTTTTTAAGAAAATGGGCATGTTCAAGACTTTGCGATCGTTTATGTACGTTCGTTTAAAACCTAAACGAACAGTTCACAAACGTAAACTGACATAAACAAACAAACGTAAACGAGCATAATTTAACAAATAATAAACATAATTGAAGAAGCATAAATGAACACAATTTACTAAACATAAACGAACACAAAGTATTTTTTTTTATATAACTTAGTGATTTGTTTCGATAAATTCCATTGGAAAACCCATTTTCATTACTAGAAAACCCAATTACCAATTAGTTATATTTATATAAGTAGTTAGAAAGTTCCTTTTATGTTTAATATTTATATAAATATAACTACCTATGTATTTTAATTGAAATGAACATAAACAAATGTAAATATTCAAACATAAATGAACACAAATGAAGAACAAAACGTGTTTTCATTTTCGTTCGTTTAATTAAATGAACAAAAAATTGTGTTCATGTTCGTTCATTTATATCAAATGAACGAACATAAACAGTCTTCCCGTGAACAAGTTCACAATCAGATCATGAACGTTCGGTTCATTTACTGGCCTACTGGACACTGTTATTTTTGTTAATTGTGGACTTACTGATTTGACTTCATGGCAGAAAGGAGAGAAAACTCTGCCTTTTGAATTACTTCAAGCTATTGCACCACCTCCCCTTGAAGTTCAGTCGCAGCAAAACAATGCACCAGCTGACAGAAGTCCTGTGGAGACCAATAGCAAGGATCTTCAAGCTGTGGCATTGCCTTCCGGGATAAATTATCCGAAAAGAGAAGCATATGAGGAGAAATCGGCTGCAGGTACAACAGCTAATGCACAAGGTACAACTTTAATCAACGAAACGCCATCAGTTACCCTCCCTGCAAAAGAAGAGCTGAGAAATCCCACAATTCCTACCAAACAGGAACATGAGGGGCCCGCAGACAAGGGTAACGCGATTGCGTCAGGACCTGCGGTTGTCGCACAATCCGGAATGACACCTCAAACAAAGGATTTGGGTCTTACCAGAAAGTACCATGGTCCGTTGTTTGACTTTCCGTTCTTCACTCGGAAACATGATGCTTTTGGATCAAGTATAATGCTTAACAACAATAACAATCTAACTCTAGTGTATGACGTGAAGGATGTTCTTGCTGAGGAAGGTCTTGAATCGATTAACAAAAGGAAACAAAGAGTTTAAAAAAGATTAAAGGTTTGCTGGCGGTGAATTTGGAGAGAAAAAGGATAAGGCCAGATCTGGTTGTGAGATTACAAATCGAAGAAAAGAAACTTCTACTACAAGATGTACAAATGCGCGTGAGAACGGAAGTCGATCAACAACAACAAGAGATAATGGCTATGCCAGACAGACCGTATAGAAAATTTGTTCGGTTATGTGAACGTCAACGTATGGAGCTCAACAGGCAAGTGCAGGCTGCGCAAAGAGCCATTAGAGAAAAACAACTTAGAGCCATTTTTCAGTGGCGTAAGAAGCTTCTAGAATCTCACTGGGCTATCCGGGATGCACGGACTTCACGTAATCGGGGCGTTGCTAAGTATCATGAGAAGATGTTAAGGGAATTCTCAAAGAGAAAAGACGATGATCGGAGTAAAAGAATGGAAGCTTTGAAGAATAATGACGTTGAGAGGTATAGAGAGATTCTTCTGGAGCAACAACATAGTGTACCGGGTGAGGCTGCCGAGAGATATGAGGTCCTCTCGTCGTTTTTATCTCAAACCGAAGATTATCTCACTAAACTTGGAGGCAAAATTACGGCTGCCAAGAATCAACAGGAGGTAGAGGAGGCTGCAAATGCTGCATCTGTAGCTGCAAGAGCTCTGGTATGGGATTAATAACATTTATTAATTTTTCATTTCTTATACTGTTTATTTCATTTAAGTGTCGATTTGTTGTTAAAGGGTCTGTCGGAGGAAGAAGTGAGAGCTGCAGCTTCTTGTGCGAGGGAAGAAGTTCTAATAAGAAACCGTTTCTCTGAAATGAATGCACCCCCAGATAGTTCGTCTGCTAGCAAGTAAGCTCCATATGTTCATCATAACTTATGACCTTTTTCACTTGATCTTTCTCTTCTTATTTGTTATCTATAGATATTACACTCTTGCACATGCCGTGAGTGAAAGGGTCATACGGCAACCCTCAATGCTACGAAAAGGAACTTTGCGTGACTATCAGCTTGTATGTTTCTTTACCCTTGATATAATGAACTAAATAGATTTTAGTTACATTTACAATTCCTTTTTATTATGGTTTTATTTGGTCAATGTTACTGGTCTTCCAGGTTGGATTGCAGTGGATGCTTTCGTTGTATAACAATAAGTTGAATGGTATATAGGCTGATGAAATGGGTCTCGGGAAAACTGTCCAGGTAAGCTACTTGTTGTCTGTAATCCGTTTTGTGACTTTTGTCCACCTGGCAACATCTTTATTTTTGATTCGTTGCGCAGGTTATGGCCTTGATTGCTTATCTGATGGAGTTCAAAAGCAATTATGGGCCGCATCTTATAATCGTTCTAAACGCTGTTCTGGTTAACTGGAAGGTTGGTTAACCTTATTTACGTCCTTAATAATATTTCACGTTCCATGCTTGTCTAACTTGGTTTTCTGCAGAGCGAGTTACATACTTGGTTGCCAAACGTGTCATGCATTTACTATGTCGGTAACAAAGATCAACGATCAAAACTGTTCACTCAAGTAAGACACCCCCCACCCCCTCTCTTTTTACGTTTGCAACACGCCGGTCTCATGTTATTATTTTATCATGATAGGAGGTTTGCAATATGAAATTCAATGTCCTTGTGACAACGTATGAGTTTGCCATGTTTGATAAGTCAAAACTTTCGCGAGTTGATTGGAAGTATATAGTTATTGACGAAGCACAAAGAATGAAGGACCGAGAGTCAGTTTTAGCCCGTGATCTCGACAAATACTGCTGCCAAAGGCGGCTTCTTCTCACCGGGACCCCTTTACAGGTCTTTGATCTCTATGTTTTCTTGTGTATGTTACTATGTTATTACTTTTCAACTTTTTAATGCATATTCTGAGTTGGCAAATGTTGTACTCTTGTTTCAACTTGCAGAATGATCTTAAAGAGCTGTGGTCATTGTTGAATCTATTGCTTCCGGAAGTGTTCGACAATCGAAAAGTGTTTCATGACTGGTTTTCACAGCCATTTCAAAAAGAAGGCTCGCACAATGCTGAAGATGATTGGCTTGAAGCCGAGAAGAAAGTTATCATCATACATCGACTTCATCAAATCTTGGAGCCTTTTATGCTCAGACGTCGTGTTGAAGATGTAGAAGGTTCACTTCCTCCCAAGGTAATCCTGATTTTTGATGGATCAAATGGGTTAATAAAAAAATAGATTAAAAGGAAACGGGCCTATCAAAGGGGTCGAATGACGTCCAAAGTGTATTATTTAATGATAAAACCTTGTAAACGGTTTATTGAAAAGATTAAAAAAATTTTGAAGTTATATAATGAGTACAATGTCATTTTCGTCCCTGAGGTTTGGCCAATTTTGCTACTTTTGTCCAAAGGTTTTTTTTCTCCGCATCGGAATTACAAAGGTTCGAAATCTTGCCATTTTCATCCGGCTCGTTAACTCCATCCATTCTCTTTGTTAAGTCAGGGGTATTTTCGTCTTTTTTGTTGACTTAAAGGGCAATACGGTCTTTTTCACTTTACGTACAAGCATTTAGCATAATGTACAAGTATTGCCCTCTAAGTGAAAAAGACCGAATTGCCCTTCAAGTTAACAAAAAAGACGGAAATACCCCTAACTTAATGGAGAAAAATAGATGGAGTTAACGGGCTGGATGAAAATGGCAAGATTTCAAACCTTTTGGATCCAGATGTAGAAAAACAAACCTTTGGACGGAAGTCGCAAAACTGGCCAAACCTCAGGGACGAAATGGCATTTTACTCTTATATAATTTTGTCATCGTATTTGACACACTAGCTTTTTATAAAAACGCTGAAAGTTCGAACAAGAAGTGTTTTGGGTCAACCCAGACAGATACAACTCGTAACCAAAGTTACCGGTTTTGACCTGTTGCCCAAAATAATCATTGGTCCAGCTTCTTTAATCTGTTCCCTATGGCTGACATTAATAATGTTAATCACAGATCTCCATCATTTTACGGTGTAAAATGTCAGCTATCCAAGGTGTGGTTTACGATTGGATAAAAGCTACCGGTATAATACGAGTTGACCCGGAAGACGAGAAACGCAAAGTTCAAAAGAGTTCAATGTACCAAGCCAAGACATTTAAGCTGTTAAACAACAGAGCAATGGAGCTCAGGAAAACCTGCAACCATCCTTTGCTTAATTACCCCTTTTTTAACGATCTCTAAAGACTTTCTCGTTAAATCATGTGGCAAATTGTGGGTTCTCGATAGGGTCCTTATAAAGCTTCAACGAACAGGGCATCGAGTCCTTTTGTTTAGCACAATGACTAAGCTGTTAGATATATTAGAGGAATATTTGCAGTGGCGTAGACTTGTGTACAGACGAATTGACGGTACGACTAGTTTAGAAGACCGCGAGTCGGCTATTGTCGACTTTAATAGCCCGGATACCGATTGTTTTATATTCTTGCTCAGCATTCGTGCAGCTGGACGAGGTTTGAATCTTCAAACGGCCGACACGGTTATCATATATGATCCTGATCCGAACCCTAAAAACGAGGAACAAGCAGTTGCTAGGGCTCACCAAATCGGTCAAACACGAGAAGTCAAAGTCATTTACATGGAAGCTGTGGTTGATAAAGTTCCGAGTCATCAAAAGGAGGATAGTATTAGGAACGGAGGTAGTGTTGATTCGGACGATGATCTTGCCGGCAAAGATCGTTACATAGAATCTATCGAAAGCCTTATACGAAACAATATCCAACAATATAAGATCGACATGGCTGATGAGGTCATCAATGCGGGAAGGTTTGACCAACGGACCACACATGAAGAAAGACGGTTAACCTTGGAATCATTGTTACGTGATGAAGAAAGATATCAAGAAACCGTTCATGATGTCCCGTCACTTCAAGAAGTCAACCGAATGATTGCTAGAAGTGAAGAAGAAGTTGAGCTTTTTGATCAAATGGATGAAGAATTCGATTGGGCTGAAGAAATGACTATTAGCGGATGTATATCCGTTTTATAGTTTATGTATATCTGTGTATTTCTTATGTATATCCGGTTTATATTTTATCCCTGAATTAGTTAGGAATTATCCCTGAATTAGTTAGGAATTAGTTAGGTTCTTGTATTATATATTGTTCTCTTCTTCATCAATAGAAATCAAGGAATTCAGATTCAATTATATGGTATCAGAGCCTACTGCTCTGACCTAAAACAAATTCGCAGCAGCCCCTGTCCACGGACCCTGCAGCCGATTCTTTTTCCTTCTTTTGTTCATCTCGATGTCAGACAAACCAGAATCCTCCAAGCACACTGACAGCCTTCACCCTGCTTATTCGGTGACTAACATCCAGCACAAAGTTCGTGTTTTGGATGGTTCCAAAGTCACCTATGCATCATGGGTCAAGCTGTTCACCCTGCATGCACGCGGTTACGAGGTGTTACACCACATTGATGGCATTGAACCGCCTGCCAAAACAGATCCGGACTACGCCAACTGGGCCAAAATTGACTCTCTTGTGCTTCAGTGGATCTATGGGACACTTTCAGATGACCTGCTGGCACGTATTCTTGATGAGGAAACAACAGCTTATAGCGCATGGACCCGGATTCGGAAAATCTTTCTGAACAACAAGGGCGCCCGTGCAGCAGCCCTTGAAACAGAGTTTGTCAATCTTACCTTGCGCTCCATGCCCAGCCTCCAAGACTACTGTCAGCGTCTCAAGTATCTGGCTGACCAACTGAAAGCTGTTGAACAACCAGTCACAGAAGATCGCCTTGTCCTGCAGCTGGTTCGAGGCTTACCACCGGAATTCGATGTTCAAGCCTCTATCATCAATAACACCCTTCCCTCATGGGAAGATGCCTGCGACATGCTCGACTCAGATCTGCGTCGCCAACACGCACGGGACTCTATTGCCCCCAACCCGGCTGTTGTTGCTCAAGTCTCTCGCGAGCCACCTACAGCCCGCCGGGACCCCCCTCATTATCGCAACAACAACCGACAGCAGCCAAGACGTCAATTTCACAGGCCTCAGCAGTCATTCGGTCAACAGCAACATCGCACAGGTCGCGGTAATCAGCAGCCCTCTAACCGCAACCAGCCTCGTGGTTCTTCTCAGTCTTCGGCCCAGTATCAATTGGTCCGACCCAATGTCTGGAGCCCAGGTCCATCCCCCTACTGGCCACCATGGTGGGCTGCGGCCCCACCATGTCCCTACCCAACTCAGCCCAGTTGGGCAGGCCCATCTTGGCCGATTGTTCCTGGTCAGCCTCCACAGGCCACTGGCCCAACTTCACGACAGCACCAGCCCTGGTCCACTCCACCTGCTCAGGCCCACTTGGCAGATGTAAACCCACTGGAACCATCAGAATTAGGGGCAGCTTTCCAGGCGATGGCACTGGACTCGGGAGATGACAGTTGGGTTGCTGACACCGGTGCCTCTGATCATTTGACACACGAACCAGGTAATATTCACACTCCGTGTACTACTACTATTAATTCTGTATTTGTTGGAAATGGTAACCGTGTGCCAATTCACGGGTCCGGTCATACAACCATTCAATCACCCAATTCCCGGGTCCGCCCCTACACCCTTAAAAATGTCCTTTACACCCCAAATATTTTCCGAAACCTTGTTTCAGTTCGTAAATTCACTACTGACAATATGGTTTCCATGTCTTTTGACCCTTTTGGCTTTTCTGTGAAGGACTACAAGAATGGAACGCTCCTGAGCCGCCACAATAGTACCGGCCCACTGTACTCCTTCAACACCAAAACCAACAAACCTGCTTCTGCTTTGCTTACTTCTTCGCTCTCTAATGTTTGGCATGATCGCCTTGGCCATCCTGGCAATTTTATTATGGATTTCTTAGTTTCTCGTAATTTAATTTCTTGTAATAAATCTAAGAACAATTTCTTTTGCAACTCTTGTCAAATTGCTAAACATAAGCGTTTACCATTTCATGATTCTGATTCCGTTACTTTTCAACCTTTTGACATTATACATTGTGACTTGTGGACTTCACCTATACCTAGCAACACAGGTTACAAATATTACATGGTCCTCATTGACGACCACACCCAATTTGTTTGGGCTTATCCACTCAAATATAAATCCGAAACCTTCACCAAATTTACTCAATTTCACCGCCTTGTCCAAACCCAATTTAATAAATATATCAAAACTTTTCAGTGTGACATGGGTGGTGAGTTTGATAATTCCAAATTTCAATTATTCGCTCTCACTCACGGCCTTCAATTTCGGTTTTCATGTCCCCAAACTTCACAACAAAATGGTAAGGCGGAACGTATGATCCGACGAATTAATGACATCATTATGTCCCTCCTTACCCATGCTTCCCTACCTTCCCATTTCTGGGTTGAAGCACTTCACACTGCTGTCTATTTACAAAACATTCTTCCTACCAAATTCCATAACTTTCTAACCCCCACATACAAACTCTATCACCGGCATCCCACCTACACTCACCTTCGCACCTTCGGGTGTGCTTGTTTTCCAAATCACAATGCCACTCGACCCCACAAACTAGCCCGCCGTTCTACACCATGCATCTTTCTCGGATATCCAATGAATTATCGTGGATACCGATGCTTAGACCCCTCAACTGGACGTGTCTATTTATCCCGTCACGTCACCTTTGACGAATCCACTTTTCCTTTCTCTACCCCACCTACACCTCATACCACCCCAAGCTCTCACCCTGATTCGGAACCTTCACCCATGAGTACCCCGTTTCATTTCGCCTCCTCTCCTCCCACAACCGACACCACTACTACTTCCAAACCATCTACCCCACCCATAACCCACACCTACAGCCGACGAAACAGGTCTGACCCAGCAACATCCAGACCCATTTTTTTCCAGCCCATGCTTCCACACCCACCCCCACCCCCACTGTCTCACAGCCACATTCCCCACCCCTTACCCACACTTACAGCCGCGGAAACAGGTGTGATTCTAATGCATCCAGACCTGTTTTCTTCCCAGAACATGCACATAGCACCCTAGCTCCTTCACAATCTAACCTGACACCGATACCCTCAACAGATCCCACCCTCTTAGCCACCTCCGAGCATAATATTTCCCCACTACCCAAATCCCACACCCAGGCCTTGACCGACCAGAACTGGCACTCGGCTATGACCGACGAGTACCAGGCATTAATAGCTAATAATACATGGGAGCTTGTGCCAAGACCTGCAGATGCTCATATTATCAGATGTATGTGGCTATTTCGCCACAAATACCATGCCAATGGTACATTACAGCGCTACAAAGCGCGTTTGGTTGTAAATGGCAAATCTCAACAGGTAGGTGTTGATTGTGACGAGACATTCAGCCCAGTGGTTAAGCCCACTACGATTCGTACCGTCCTCAGCTTAGCAACTTCACGTTCTTGGCCCATTCATCAACTGGATGTCAAGAACGCTTTCCTACACGGGGACCTTAATGAAACTGTTTACATGTTTCAGCCACCTGGGTTTGTTGACAGTAAAAATCCAAAGCATGTTTGTCGACTTCAAAAGTCTTTATATGGGCTAAAACAAGCTCCACGTGCGTGGTACCTAAGATTTGCTTCCTATATACAAAAGTGTGGTTTTCGATCTACCACGAGTGATACTTCTTTGTTCGTCTACAAACAGGGTGATCAAATGGCATATTTACTTCTCTATGTAGACGACATCATCTTGACAGCCTCCAATCCGACACTTTTGCAGCACTTCATTGCCACTCTTTCCAGCGAATTTGCCATGTCTGATCTCGGACCACTACATCACTTTCTCGGGATTGCGGTATCCCGACGAAATGGTGGCCTGTTCTTATCTCAGACCACATATGCAGCAGAGATCTTAGCTCGTGCTAAAATGGAAAATTGTAAACCATGTGCCACACCTACTGACACCAATTCTAAACTAAGTGCAACTGCTGGAGAACCCTTCTCAGATGGTGCCTTATATCGTAGCCTTGCTGGTGCACTGCAGTATTTAACCTTCACACGACCTGATATATCATATGCAGTGCAACAACTATGTTTATTTATGCACTCCCCTCGAGATCCTCATTTCCAGTTCATGAAACGGCTCCTTCGATACCTCAAGGGTACACTAGACTATGGAATCTCTATTTTACCATCCAAATCAGCTCATATCACAGCCTATTCTGATGCGGATTGGGGAGGCTGCCCTGATTCACGACGGTGTACTTCAGGTTACTGTGTCTTCCTCGGTGATAATCTGGTTTCTTGGTCCTCAAAACGTCAAGCGATTATCTCACGTTCCAGTGCCGAGGCTGAATACAGAGGTGTGGCCAACACCGTTGCAGAAACAACATGGCTCAGAAACCTGCTTCTCGAACTCCATCTTCCAATTACCCGAGCCACTGTTGTCTACTGTGACAATATCTCTGCTGTCTACTTATCTCAGAATCCGGTCCAACATCAACGATCCAAGCATATCGAGATTGACATACATTTTGTTCGCGAGAAGGTTCGTATGGGTTCTGTCAAAGTTCTTCATGTTCCAGCAGACTATCAATACGCTGACATATTCACCAAGGGTCTTCCACGCCAGTTGTTTCAACGATTTCGGTCCAGTCTATGCATCGGAAGACCTACTGCTACGACTGCGGGGGCGTATTAGCGGATGTATATCCGTTTTATAGTTTATGTATATCTATGTATTTCTTATGTATATCCGGTTTATATTTTATCCCTGAATTAGTTAGGAATTATCCCTGAATTAGTTAGGAATTAGTTAGGTTCTTGTATTATATATTGTTCTCTTCTTCATCAATAGAAATCAAGGAATTCAGATTCTATTATAATGACACGATATGACCAAGTTCCTAAGTGGCTTCGTGCTAGTACTCGAGAAGTCAACACTACTATTGCCCACATGTCTAAAAAGCCCCTCAAGAACATGTTATTTACCGATAATATTGGTGTGGAAGACATTACTGATAAAAGAAGGGGACGGGGTAAAGGAAAGAAGTTTCCGAATTACGCTGAGCTGGACGATGACATAGAGGAATTCTCCGAAGCTACATCTGAAGACGCTCAAAAATCAGATGAAGAAAACGGTAAATTCTGATGATGATGATGATGATGATGAAACTACAAGTGTAGTTGACAAAAGTCAATCCGAAGATGTCCCTACTGTTAATAGGTATGAGTTTCATCGTTCTCAACTGCTCGTAGGTTCTTCGGGATCATCTTCAGAAACCAGACGATTAATGCCGATAGCAATTCCTTCTCTTTCTTCTCAGAAATTCGGTTCACTTTCTGCATTAGATGGTCGGCCTGGCCCTCGTCTAAGAAGGCTGGTATGTAACTTTTCAGATACAACCTCGCGTAAAAATAGTTCTTTTTTACGTTACATCTAACTAGCGTTTTATCGCATAATGTATGCAACTATGGTGATGATCTCGAGGAAGGTGGGATCGCCATGTCTAGAGATTCGCACGTAGACCATCAGCAATCTGGCAGTTTGACTTTGACCCATGATCATGATGAAAATGAACAAGTTTTGCAACCGAAAACAAAACGCAAGCGTAGTGTTCGGAATCGACCACGGCCTGCTATGAACAGGCTGGATGACAAGTCTGTCGACCGGTCTTCTCCCCTTCTTGGTCAGTCTTCTCACTTGCTCTTTCAAGCTGACCGAAGACTACATGCTAAAACACAGGCTGACAGAAAGCTTGTTCAAGAAAACAACACTTACAAGCAAGAGCAGAGCAAGTTCTCGTCGAAGGCTACTAAACGAACCCCCCCTGCTCGGAAAATTCCCAGGCAGCCAACAAGAACAAATCCCATATCGGGTCGTTCAGAAAGTTCGAATGAGCATTCTAAAGAAAGACTGGATGTCAAAGTAAAGAAAGGAAGTGGGCCGTTTGGTGGAACTATGATAACTGACGTTATCCAAAGAAGGGTATGTAATTAATACGATGGTTTCTAACAATTATGACTTGCTAGATAAAAAATCATTATTTATTTGCTTACTGCAGTGCAAAAATGTAATTACTAAGATCCAGAGGAGGATTGAAAAAGAAGGCCAGCAAATTATTCCTTTACTAACTGATTTGGGGAAAAGGACTGAAAGTTCCGGAAGCAGTCTTCTTGATCTAAGAAAGATCGAGTTGCGTGTTGACCAAATGGAGTACAATGGAGTTATGGATTTGATTGCTGATGTTCAAGTTATGTTAAAAGGTGGAATGCACTATTTTGGATTTTCACACGAGGTATAAATATAACCCTCAATTTTAAATTGAGTAAAATGTCATTTTCGTCCCTGAGGTTTTGCCAGTTTTGTGACTTGCGTCCATATGTTTGTTTTTCCGCATCTGGATCCAAAAGGTTTGCAATCTTGCCATTTAACTCCATTCATTTTTCTCCACTAAGTCGGGTACTTCCGTCTTTTTTGTTAACTTAAAGAGCACTTCGGTCTTTTCAGAGGTATTTGGTCTTTTTGGTCTTTTTACATAAATTGTAGAAGGCCGAACTGGCCTTTAAGATAGAAAAAATACGGAAATACCTTTGACTTAACGGAGAAAAATGGATGGAGTTAATGAGCCGGACGAAAATGGCAAGATTTTAAACCTATTGGATCCAGATGCGTAAAAACAAATCTTTGGACGAAAGTCGCAAAACTGGCCAAACCTCAGGGACGAAAATGGCACTTTACTCTTAAATGTATTTGAATATTTGATATGATGATATTGACTTATTGAGTAATAATGTGTCAGAGATGAAAGAGTTCATGCTCATCTGGGTCCTGGGTCTAAACGGGTTCAGGTTGGAACATATCATTTTTTAGTTTGGCTTGAAACAGGCCGGGTCAGGTTGACCCACAAACACTTTTTTCGTCCACATTTTATTTTTTTTATTCTCCGAGTGATTAGTGTGTCAATTATGATCTACAAAAACTAATACTTTTATAATAATAATTGTGATGAACAGGTGAGGTCCGAGGCAAGGAAGGTGCACGATCTGTTTTTCGAGATAATGAAAATTGCATTTCCCGACACCGACTTCCGCTGGCCCATTGGCTTCCTCACCCTCCAAGAGGGTTACCACTCGTTGGTCAAACCAAGAGACCAAAGCCGATGATTGACCACCCAGAGCCCGAACCAAGTCTCTCCCCAAGACCACTCCCTCGTGGGTCCATCCCTGCTAGAGAAACACGGTTCGCGAACAGCAGCACCAAGGCTCAGGAAGAACCTAGACCATTGACCCATCAGGGGAGCTTGTAATCTGCAAGAAAAAGAGAAAGGACAGAGAAAAGTCCATGCGAGCTGGGAACGGGTCAGCTGGACCGATCTCGCCCATTGGTCATGGGACTAGGAACCCGGGTCAAACCAGACCAAGTCAAAGTCAAACAATTGGTCAGTTGGGAAATGGGAGTGGAGCTAGCTTTGGCTGGGCTAAACCTGTTAAGCGCATGGGGACAGACGCAGGGAAAAGACGGCCAAGTCAACTATGACGGGTTTGCAGGTTAGCGTATAGTTAGTATTCATTAAGTAGTAAGTACCACTATTGAAGCATGTAATACAAGTGTGCTACTGCTTTCGATAATAAAAAGATTTTGTTTTCTCGACAGATGTTCGTTTTCAGTGAACTGTAAACCTGATATGCAATGATTTCCTGACTCTATTCAGCTTGTGTTTGTTAGGAGGTAATCAAGTAACTCACTATACACAATGACAACCCAGAGTGAAATGCTAACTTAAAAGAACACTTTTTCTATATGTTGTATAGTAACTTCTTGTTGCATTACAACTATATTATATCTCACGCTGTCTTGTTTTGAAAAGCACACGGAGCATCGAGGCATTTAGGCCCTGAAAGCCAGGGCGCGAAGTAAGTGCTTGTTGATTTTTAAACACTAATCCATTGCTTTAAAACGTTCGCTTATCTACAACAAAGTGGTGAGGGTTCAAGTCCTACAAAATGGGCAAAAGATGAATTCTAGGAGTAGCTTTATGGCGCTGTAAAAAAATCTGAACATCAATATATAAAATTAAAGTCTGAATAATTCGATGATTCAAAAAAGTAAATCAATTACAAAGAACATGTGTAGAAAAAAAATGCAAGCTTTAAATATTTCAAACGTAACCAATACGGTAACTCATGATCTTTCTTTATCAATGATATTGGTCTCCAATATGTCAATACTTAACTTTATTAATACGTAGTATTTATTAACTACCTAATATTTTAGTCACAATCCTTTACCTTATTACACGATTAAAATGTCTATAAACGTGGACAATAAATGATTGTAACAGGGGAGGGTTATATTGAGAACGTTAAATATTGCGAAAATCATGAGAACGTATAAAAAAGAAAACCAAATCAAAATCAATTTTTTTTTAATACAACTTTTGTTATAATTAAAATACAACATTAAAAAATTACTTTGTAAATAATTCATCTATCCTTTCAAAATCACTCTTTATAATTTTTTACACATGTTTTAATTCCACACATTTACACATGTGTAAATGAAATGGCAAAAGTACACATATGTAAATTTTGTTTTTTACGAATACATGTAAATTTAACGTGTAAACGTATTTTCTAATATTGTATCTGAATCATAATGATAGTGAAAAAAAATAAATTTGAATTGTTTTTGACAAAGTTCTTGCGGTTTTTTTATTTGTTCTCATAGTTCTCACAATATTTAACGTTCTCAAGATAACCATCCCCTTGTAACAAAACTTAAATAGACGATAAATATTTACAAACATGCATGTGTTCATTTAATTATTAAATAAAATTATATAAATGGGCTCATATATTAAGTAAACGAATATAAATAAAGTACCTACCTACTGAACATTTATTAAACATTTGGTTTCTTTGTGACCCTATTCAAATGTTTAAAAAAATAGCTAGTCTTACAAACATTTGGGTTGTTTGTGAACCTATTCAAATGTTAAAAAAAATAACTTTCTTTATGATGTACCATCAATTATACATATTATCCATATTTATTATGTGAATTCACCCTAATTATAAGTACTTTTGAGGCAATTTGATAAGGAAACACCATCTAAATTGTTCCTTTTAAGTTTTTGTAGGATTTGAAGGTCAATCATAAAAAATAAGCAGGAAATAATGAAAACTGGATGAAAAATACAAAGTTTCCAGAAAGTACCCCCATGCACACTAATGTGCCATGCCTACCGTCTCCCCCACGCCTTTTGTAATATTAGCAAAGATCAAGTAAACGTGGGCAAGAAAGAAAAAGTGTCGTGCA
Organism: Scalesia atractyloides; assembly: GCA_947069175.1. Lineage (NCBI taxonomy): Eukaryota > Viridiplantae > Streptophyta > Magnoliopsida > Asterales > Asteraceae > Scalesia > Scalesia atractyloides. The sequence goes on along the minus strand of CAMTDV010000007.1, from coordinate 12,974,751 downwards.
CTCCCATGCCACCTTAGGCACGACCATGCTTCCCACTAAAGAAAATTTGGACAAGACAAATTGGAGTACACCTGCTGTTAGCCCTGTCGGGACACCTCACATGCACGACCGTGCATGTGTAGGCACGCTCGTGCTCAGTACATCCCCAAGAGACAAAAAGGACAACTTCTCGAAGATTCTATGAGCCTATGGACGACTGCTCACCTGCCCTCAGCTGGCCCCTATAAATAGAGGTCTCCTTCAGCCATTTTAAGCATGGCCTTCTTTGCTCTCTTGTTCCCTAGTTTACTACAACCCTAAGGCTGATAGACTTGTACCTTCTTAGCCTTTTTCTCTCTTCCTTGAAGGCTCTCGTCTATTGAGAAAGTGTGGCTGATCCATGAAGCTTGGTTAATCAATAGCAAAGTATGTCAAGATCATGATGCGTCTTAAGCACCCTTTGCTTGGAAGATAAGAGATCCTTAGGGAAGGCCTTCATGCCAACCGAGACCTCTCCAAAGTTAGGATTCTAACATCCTATCTTTGATCATTTATGTTAAGAATAATGCATCATTAGGTTAGTTCACTAAATATATGTAACAAATGAGAGATGAGAGACACTTGTTACACAATTACTTGCATTTGAGCTAGTGCTTAAAGATCATGAAAAAGTGGTTATCGCCATTGGTAAAAGTGTTAAGATCTCTATATGGTTGTAATCTTTATGCCTTCTCATATTCTTGGGTTAGTTAATCTTATTAATATAGTATTTTATTTTGTTTAATATGTTAATCTTTTACTAATTTTTGGTTAATTATATTTTTAGACACATAACCACTTAATTTAACCATATTAATCTAACTTAACTTGTCTGGGTGTGCGTACGGCTTCTGGTATCCTTAATTAGATATGGTGTAACCTTCTAGCATTGAACCGAATTTTACTAGAGTTTTTTTGGTATTTACCCAAATTCGGGTGACAAGCTTTTTGTATTAAACCAGATCTTGGGGTAATAAAGAGTTGATATTACATCGAGATTCTTATGGATGGCTTTTGGTAATGCACCAGATCCAATGTGGGGGGGGGGGGGGGACAGGGTAAAGTTAAGAAGGTAAATTAATGGGGGTTATGGTAATTATACAAAATAGAAGAGACCGGTGAAATGGAACCTATTTTGTTTATTTGGTAACTTAATATATATGATGACTAAATCGTTCCAGTAATTAATTAAGATCCCTAATCGTGATCCCAATTGTGAGCTTGAAATATCAAACACTAATTAGTTTAGTTATATAAAGATAATACATGCAAGATGGCCTTTACCAATCTTGTTGTGGCATATCGTTTACTAGTCGAGAGGCTAGTGATGGTTCATTATGGACATATTTCCAGCCCAGTCTATCTGTATGTTGTAGCAAGATTGAGGGAATGTCGGTAACCTTAACATAAGCCGCTTCCAATTTCCATAAAAGATAAAACAGAAGACTTAACCATTTTCCTCGTTTTATAAATAAACTATACTAATTAATAAAGACTTCTCCAAGAGTCATATATTAGTAGTTTAGTCTACTAAACTAACTACAAATAAGGATGGTGGATATAGTAATGAACGATTGAGTAGGGGAAACTTATCCTTAGATGACACTTGGTTCTTATCAAAGCAATAATATACGTGATCTGTTTTCTGCCCGCAATGTGTATTTAGTCTATATAAAAATCATTTTTATAAATTTAAAACTAGATAATTGTGTTTCAAAGTTATTAAATTAATGCACTTAAGTTTGTTCATTATTACTAAACTAATACAACTAATAAACTCACATCATCTTAGACCCTCAGTGTTGTGGCGGGGGCCGTAAAATCATACCAAGTAGCAACTATGTCACTCCACCGTCAGTGACCACCATCACCGAAAAAGCTTGTAAAACAAGAGAAATGAAAAAGGAATGATTTAGATCTACAGATCATCATAGTCATTGCAAAACAAATAGACTCAGATAGACAACTTCTCATTGCCATTGTCACCAAAACATGACTCAGTGACGTCACGGCTGCAACTGAAGTTGCCACGTGGTAACAACAAGGATTTTTTTTCTTTTGTGTTTAACACTCGGTATTTTGAAATTTCATTATAATCAAAGAAACACTTTAGGGCCTTTTATCATTTCACATATTTAATCATATCCGGGAGCCATTGTTGTTTGTTATAGTTATCCTACACAACATGTTGTAGTTATTGTTTTGAAAAACCTGTATTGTTTGGTGTAGCTATTTCTTAAATATTTTTCTATACAACCCTACAAACTTTCATATGCAATGTTAATTTGATAAACATGGCAATCATGTATGTTCAGTTTTAATTGTTTCTTCCTGTTTTCCAATATAGAACTAAATATTAAAAAAATGATAAGACAAAATAGTTAGTAATTAATATTGTAAATAGAAGAAAAAGAAAGAAATCATAAAAAGCTATAGAGATAAGAATAGAGAATGAGATGTGGGATATTTTTAGAAAATGAGAGATAAATTTAAAGAAAACTGATTTTTGATTAAATTATATAGATAAAGATAAAGAGCCTATTGTGAATGCTCTTATGTACTCAAGTCTATGTAAAAAAAATTAAGGTACACGGTAGCTATAGTGAGACGACACACACCCCGTCTCATCCATTCATTCTCCCCCAACATTCTTTAGTGTTTTAGAATTAGAGATTTTTGTTTAAGATAAAAGATGTCAATTCACCGGCTTAAATTATTGTGCTATCTTTTTCTTTATCTTCATGATGATATATTCCATATGTGTCATTTCTAAATAGATTGTTGTTGAAAATTTTGCACTATTATTGTTTATAACATCTTGGAATTAGAGATTTTGATTTAAGATACACAAGATTGTTTGATGGGTTTATGGATGATGCTTCTAGCTAGTAGGAATACAATTACTTATACAATTTTATATGTCTTTTTTTTTTTTTTTTGTAAATTTAATTTGTTAACAAAATTAGTACACCTGCTTAAAAATTACTCTCTAATGTTTGGAGCAATGTTTTTAGGATTGCACTGGGCGTCGAACCGGTCTCCTTACGGTTCACTGGTCGGCGGGTCAAACCGGTTTGATCGAATGTAAGAACCGGGTTATGCCATAAATATTATAAAATAAATAGGTTAAAATTGAAAAAACTTAAATCAAAATCTGGTGCAACCCCTAAAAAATTAGGTTCGATCAACGGTTTTCCAGTCTAAGCGCAGGTTCCCGGTCTAACTGACTGGTTCAACTCAAAACTGGTCTGACAGGGTGAACCGGACCGGTCAGACCCCGGATCCTAGTTTTTAAAACACTGGATTAGATGGTAAGTAGAAAACATACTTTTTAGTTCGAAATAATACGGTATTTGCACATATACAAGAAAAACTTGAACAACACTCTAACTTTACACATAAAGCTGTATTTGAGTTTAGATTTCTATGAAAAAACCTTTTCATGAAAAACCCTATAACACTCACTTTGTACATTGTTCTACTGTTCATTGCATCCTTATATCTTTTTTTAACATTAACCGCAATCACACTTATCATTGTTCATTGCATCTTTGTCATTGTTGACCATTGTCAATTGTTTACGGTAATTTAGAATATACTATGCTAATAAACTATATGCATTCATATGAACTCATGTTAAAATAACATTAAAACTCTATTAGCCTCTGTTTTATGTTAAGGATTCACTGTTCAAGAGACCACTGGAAACTGTTCATGATAATTTGGAGGATATTTTGGTTATAAACTACCTGCCTTCAAATGATCTCATGCTAGAAACATTAAAACTCTATTCAAATTTGTTGTATGTTAAGGGCTTATTGTTCAAGAGATCATTGTCAACTTTTCAAGGTAAATTGGAGGCTATTTTGGTTATAAATTACCTGCATTGATGCTACAAAACATTAAAACTTTGTTAACCTTTGCTGTATGTCAAGGATTTACTATTCAAGAAGACAATGGTTTCATCTAATTGTATTATGAACTTTTGGTTTCATCTAGGTTATGATTGAGTTTGGTGTATCAATGTATAGACAACCATCTTCTCGTCTATCCAAATTACTTGAATGAATTTTTATGACCTTATTTTAGATGGACGATCTCCTCGCATGACTGGACGACTTCCTTGATAATGTACTCTGGCAAATGTTTCATACGATTTGTCTGAGCTCCTTATAGTAAGAGATCAAAATCAACGGTTTCGAGCAATGGTTACTAAAAATAGGTTCATGAGAAGCTACAACACTCAACATAGTGGCTTTGTTTGGACATTCGCTCATTCCTTTTGTTGGCAAATCCCTCACAATCACTATGTCGTTGATTATAGGGCACAAGATCATCGAAGGATAACTTATACCTCACTGCATTTGGTGTATACATAGATGAAAGAGCAGAGCAAATTGAGTTGATAGGGGGTTTAAGAGGTGTTTTTCTTTTTTGGTATGAAGATGTCGGTTATTTGATTTGTAATATCTGGAATATGACTTCTAGAGTAATTCCCTATCCAAATTGGATGGTTTGCATCTACACAAAGTCATAAGAGGAACTCAAATTATGGAGGATCCAACTGACCCCTCCAACTACATTTTCATATTTGTTGTAAAAAAATGTATTTTCATAACACCTACTTTATTTATGTGAATGTTATCACATATCATTCTTTTAGACGCTGGTGGTTCCCTTTCGATGATTGTGTTGAAGAAGAGATCACTTAAGTTTTCAACAGATGAACAACCTTCTAACTACAAGACAAGCTTTTTGTTCATAAAATAACATACTGGGGAAGAAGGCTTGAACCCACTTTTGAACAACAGGATATGGCTTATGCTGAGATCCATGTGCACTATCCTGGTTTTATACCTAGATACCCCCTTATTCAAATAAGCTACGATGGATATATTTTGACAACTGACTCTTTCATTGTTGATGTAGATGGTTAAGTGGGCCATAGAATTGTGAGAATGTTGTTCTTCTATATCACACCGGAGTCTATAGAATATCAACTAGCATAAAGTGTTTCACTTGAGGCAATACCTCAAGAAACACTATTCTTTGTTGAACCTTTGCTGATGAGATTATTTGACAGATTTTTCGAGTTAACCACTCAACTTGAAGCTTCAATCAATGAGCCAAATATTTGGCATTGTTTGATTTTCAGGTATGACACTTAAACAGGATTGTGGAGGACATGGAGAGAATGAGTGACAACGACTGTTGGATCAGTTGGTGGTGTGAGTATTAGTGCGAGGCTAGTCCTTATGAATTATGAGAGAATGGGAAAATGTTTTGAGCAATTGAGAACCAGAAAAATGGAAACTAGAACTTGATATTTTGCTTTTTGATTGATTTGTTTCTTTTTGTTTTGGTGGATGTTGAAAATAGCACTGGTTATGCGACTAAATCTGGATACTTGGAGTAAATATGATAGCTTGCTTGTAATTTGATTTGTTTCTTGTTTTGTGCTTGTTGTTTCTCGTGAGCTTTTGGTGTATGTTTGGGTATGGTTTAATAAAAGTAGAAGTGTATGAGAAGATAAAAAGGTACAAGAAACACTTTTTAGTCTTTGTCTTATACATGAATTTATATAGCATTCAAAGTTATTTTTTTAAAATTTTTAAGTTACTATATATATTAATCTACAAGATATCTATGAATAGTAATCTAATTTTGTTTTTAATCTATTTTGTTTTATAGTGTAAATTAGCAGATATATTTAGAAGATATTGAGTAATAGTAATTATTTCGTATTTTAGTGTATTTTGTCTTTTAGTATAAACTTGTACTTTAGTTATTGTATTTTTTTCTTTAACCAATTTACTTTTCTACCCCTGAACTTTAATAAAGTTATCATATAGCTCTTAACTTTAATAAAATTGTTTTTTACTCTTCTTTTCCTACAAAAACTTTTTTGTTGTACACTTTTACCACAACATTTTGGTTTTCACACTTTCACCATAAAAATTGGTAACATTTTGGTTTTCACACTTTCTCTACAAAAAGTTTGAATGTTAGTAAATTTTTTGGTCTTCAGTTTTTTGTTTTCGCACATTGTTAAGAATAGTAAAGTTTGTGACTTTTAGGTTTTGCCACCAAACTTTGTTTAGTTGTCACATTTGGTCCCTTAAGTTCTTTCCTTTTAGTGAACGGCCTTTTTTCTATTCCCTCAACTTTTAAAGTTCTCACAATTTTGCCCCCAATCTTCTAAAATTTTATAGAATATCACTTTGACCCGTGACTTTCCAATACGTGCCGGTATAAATTCGACTTTTTCTTCGTTTTACGTCATGTGAGTCACCTTGTGTTAGAAATTTGTGTTTTTCTTTTACGTTTTTCTCGATTTTGGTCATCAGTTATAACGCCCCAAAATCCCTAGCTTACTTATTGTGTTCATTTAATTGTCATAACTTGATACTTAACCTAGTTATATAGTGTTGTATATTAGTAAGAAGGTAAATAACTAGTGGTCGACTAAAAATAAATACTAAACTTTCGGAACTAAATATGTGCATTGTGGAAAGATAATATAACCAAAAGGAAGAAAACCAAATTGGGTGAGTATGTGTGTGGGACGAATTCAGGGAAAGAAAAAGAGGGAAACCACCTCTTCCACACCAAATCACAAAATTAAGCAAGGTTATGATTAAATTGAAGATTTATCATATGCATGAACCCAATTTCTTGATCATCTAGGCTTGGTAATGATAAGGTAAGTTACAATTATTGATTTGGTGAAAATTGTAGGAAGAATGAGTATAAAAGAGCTAAAATCTTGAATGGTTTTGATACTATGAGGTAAATTGATGTAAAATTCTTGTTTAGAAGCATCTTGTGAATGAAAATATGTGTAGAATTAATGTTTGCATATGATTTAAGTAAGAACTCTCATGGTGTATGAAGTGGGTTTTGTGATATAATCATGAAATTGAAACTTTTAGGAAAATTGTTTATAGTAGCTAAATAATATGGAAGCATGATGATTATTATGTTAAAATAATATTAGGATGAGTTTGATAGTTTGAAATTGACGTATGGAAGAACAATGGAGTATAATGTCAAGAAAATGGTAGTTTTCTAAATATTTAAAAATATCACCTACCAAGTATTTGATGAAACTCCTTGAGACAAATTGTGTGATTTATTGTGTTGGATGCTTCATGATGAACATGTTTGGAATGTGAGAATTCATGCATGTGGTAAATTAACATCATTTTATGGAATGAGTATGTTGCTGGATTGAATTTAAGCAAAACTAAGTGTGAAATCTTTGAGTGTAGGAATAAAAGAAGAAGGGTCAAGCAACACCAAGCATCAAGGGGCTCAATACCGAGGTAAGTTCTTCTAACTTTCAAATTGTTATTTATATTTGGTAGTGTTTATTAAGTTATGTTTTATGCGGACATTGACTTTTAAGCGGTAGTAAGGTGGTATAAAGTTGACCCGTTGAAACATGCCAATTTGGGTAAAGAATGAAAAACCAATGATAATCAAGATATAAATCTTGTATATGGTTGTGGTCTAATAAATTGGACATCATGTATGTCTAGAATGTATTTTGGAATGAAAAGTATGAAATGGGTCAAGAAGACCCTATTCTATAGTATTACTTAGTATGTTGTAGAATGAAAATGCTAGAAGTTTAATCAACGGTCATCAAGATGAAAGGATGAAATGGTTTATGTTATGTGAATGGTTAAAGACTAACTCTTATCATAGTGTTGTAGGTAAATCCTCTCTTTAGGGTGGTGACAAGCTTGGGATGAAACATTTACACACTTCCGCAATGATACAAGTCCAAATGAGTCAAAACTTTCGGTTGCGAATTTTTATGGTCAAATCTTTTGGTTGTTGTTTTAACTACACTTTAAAATCATGTTTTGAATGTAAGAAATGGGCAGTTAATAAGCATGTTTTATTATAACTAGACCTTAGGTATGTTCAATCTAACTTTTTCAGGGATCTTTTAAGTAATGTGTAAAAGTTTTAAATTTGGACCAAAAATTCGTTGTTTATAGCAGTTGATAGCGTTATGAAGTTTGGGTTTTACATCGTTTAGTTAGCAAGGTTTTACACCCCCTGACCGCAACGCTAGTAGCATGGTTTTATGTCTCCTGCCCCGTAACAAGAGGGCATAAGACTAATTGAAATTAAACTTATCAATATTTATGCGTTTGAGATGACTTTTAAAAAGCAACCATGCCTAGTTTAATCTGAACCTACAATCAATTTTGACAAACAACGTGTTGTAAGAGTGCTTTTTTTACTTGTGTTTTTTGGTTGGACTTATATTAGTTTGTAACTTATACATTTTTGTTCTTTTGTGCAATAGGTTATTATTGAACTTTAATCTAGACTCTAGACTTTAATCTAAGTCCTTTACTTATTGAACGTTACCATTTGAACAACTTAGGATAATTGTTTTTGGAATTCTCCTCACAACACCACATCAACTTACGAGTACCTTAGCTTGCTAAAGTGAGTTTACATAGCCCCTTTTTCACTTTTACATTTTGGGGTGATTAATGTGTCATATACAGATACAAGTTTTCATGAAATTTACAATTCAATTACTTTATGGCTTGTATGATATTTTGTTTGCTATTTGTGTATACTTGCTTGGTTAACTACGTTACATTGTATTCGTATTCGTACACCATTTACTACGATTCACACTTAGACTATCAAGAGGTTAACTTGTTCCATACATACTATTAACATGTTAACTTGTTCCTAACATACTATCAAGAGGTTAACTTATTCCTCACATACATACAGAGTTTAACTTGTTCCTCAATTTCTACCAGCAAGATTAACTTATTCCTCACTTATACTAGCAAGAGGTTAACTTGTCGCAGTTCTTCATTTTCATTTCAATATAGTTTTCAAAGTACATTTGTTTTGCCATGTCTTTGTGTTACAAATTTCTTAAATAAATACATTGCCATATGGATTATACAATTTTCAATTTACACACACACACACATATATATAGGGGATGATTATTTTGAGAACACTAAATATTGCGAGAATCGTGAGAACAAATCAAGAAACCGCGATAACTTGGTAAAAAACAACTTAAATTCAAAAAAAAAATACGCTTATCTTAATTATTATTCGAATACAATATTAGAAATTTCAATTTACACATTTAAATTTACATCTATTCATAGATAAATAAAATTTACACATGTGTAAATTTGTCATTTATAAATGTGTAAATTTGTTGTATTTACACATGAGTAAAAATTTATTAAGAGTGATTTCGTGAGAAGGGATGAAGTGTATTAAGAGTAAATTCTTTTTTAATGTTGTATTTTAATTATAATGCTTTTTGTATCAAAAATTGATTTTAATTGGTTTTTTATTCGTTCTCACGGTTCTCGAAATATTTAGCGTTCCTAAGATAACTGTCCCATACATACATACATACGTACGTACGTACGTACATACATACATACATACATACATACATACATGCGTACATATATACATCCTATGTTGCTCACCAACTTCTTAAAGTCGACACTTGATTTACACATGTTTCAGGTAACAATGTTTGAGGTTATTTCCAAGACTTGCTACAGTTACGGGCTCTGGACTTAGTTAATTTCATGTTTCATTTTTATGAATCGTTTGTTATTTTTTTGATGCATGAATATTGAACTTTGACTATATATATATTTCAATTTCAATTAGTGTGATCATGTTTTATTGAACAATCTATCATATTGCCTTAATATTTCCGTTGTTGGTTGGGTGTTACACATGCCAAGTAGCAGGCCACCATCATCGCTTTGCTGGCTAAAACCCTCAACAAAAAGAGAAAAAAAGTGTTGTTCTTTTTTTTTTTATTTCGTCTACCCTCTTCTCACACATATCGGACTTGAGATCAACTTTACCATTCACATGAACAATGTCACATCTTCAAAACATCGTACAACCTAAAGTAAGGAATCCACTTCACGTATATGTGACAAACAATTATTACCTAAGCCCTTGCCTTGACTGGCTCCTAAATCATCGATGAAATAAGGGTTTAATTTTTGAAACCCCCAAATCGGACAGATTTCCCATACATAGATTTGGGTTTTGATTTTAAAACCCTCAAATCGTAAATGAACCGAAAAGTAAGTTGGTAATTAATCGCACAATAACCTGCTAAAACCATTGGCCACACCACTAACAGCACACCACTGCTAATGGCCACCACCACCGTTCACCAAAATCAGTTAAGAGGGGTGAATCAAATTCGATCGGGTCTCTTTTCTGTGACGGCGAAATGTGAAAGCGGTGGCATGAGTGAAATCGAAGGAGGAGGACAGCGCGGATGGTTCAACATCATCAGAGGTAGATGATCGATGGATTTGTGTGTAGGTATATGAACTGAAGTAGAAGAGATGAAGAATCACATGCCTTGTTAGTGTGTAGAAGTACAAATGATAAAACATGTGGTACAACTAACTATGCATATATAAATATATATATATATATATAGGATAAGGATCCGTTAGAAACCACCTTTTATTGCGAGAACCAATGTGAACACAACCAAAAATACCTAAAAAAATCTAAAACACACAATTTTTTAAATATATTTAAAAAAAACTCTATGTTTCGTCACTAAAATTTTTTTCGAGTAACGATTATCGATGCACATGTGCATATGTATCATTTATTTGACAAATTCCGTAATATATTACCGATATTAGACAATTGCACTTTCATTTACGCTACCATCCATAATACACTACTTTTTACATTACCAATATTAGAAATGCACATGTGCATCTATATGTATGAACATGATATAACGTGTTTTGGTACGCTACTTTGAATACACTTTCCCTTTCATCTATATTACCATCCATAATACACTACTATTACCTCCTACCATCCATAATACACTACCATTACCAATATGTATACTATTTCACTTTATGCACATGTACATCAACACCCTTGATACCATCCAAACAACATATTACATCATAAAGTGACAAATATAACCAAACTATCAACCACTAGATATAATTATCCAAAAAAACATGTATATGGGCATACTTTATCATTCAAAATCACAAACTTTTTATACGAAAACACGTTATATCATGGTTATTCATAATGATGCACATGTACATTTTTAATATTGGTAATGTAAAAAGTTGTGTATTATGGATCGTAGTGTAAATGAAAGTGCAATTGTCTACTACTGGTAATGTATTAGGGAATTTGTCAAAGAAATGATACATATGCGCATGTGTATCGATAATTGTCACTCGAATTTTTATTTTTCTTAGTGACGAAATGTAGCAATATTTTAAAAAATATATATTATAAAATTTTTTTTGTGTTTTTTTAGATTTTTCTAGGTATTTTTTTGTGTTCACATTGGTTCTCGTGGTTCTCGCAATAAGAGTGGTTCTCAAATGAACCCTACCATATATATATATATATATGTATATGGAATGGATCATGAGAAAACTAATTTAAATGAGAAAAAAAAAAACTAACTAAAAAGCTAAAAAACCTACCAATTTTTTTGAATTTTTTTATTAAAAATCACTATAAATAATATATAAAAACTTTTTTTTAAAAAAAGTTGTGCTGCACATGTGCAATAATACGGAAAAGCCTAAACCACCCCTATCGACACCCCCATAAACCTAACCCCCCCCCCCCCCCCCCAAAAACCTAAACCCTCCCACCCCCACCCCTCCAGAAAAAAAAAACTTAAAATTAAACCGTAAACATAAACCCCAAAATACCTAAACCCCCCACCCGCACCCCTCAAGAAACCTACTTTAGTGAAAGGTTAAAACGCTCTTACGTATTCAGTATATTTTAATGAAAGTTAACGAACACAAGTTATAAATGAATAATAAAATTAAATTGGTTAAAGACGCACATAACGAATGTTGGTATCACTTTCGACAATCACGACCTACATATATTTAGTTTCGCAAGCTACGTATAGTTTTTAATATATTAATCTTATAATTAAATTAAAGGTGAAAATTATAATATATTGATCGATTCACAGTAGTTTTCTTGGTTTTCAAGTTTTTAGTTGTTTCTCTATTAACCTAACCCTTTATGTATCTCTTAGGGATGAGCACGGTATTCGTTCGGTACCGGAACCGAAAAACGGGGAAAACGATACCGGTACTCAGAATATACTGGTTCAGTATCGGTATTTACCGATGTAGTACCTATAAATACCAATACCGGTACCGAAAAACAGGAAAAATGGAAACCGGTACCAAATGCTCATCCCTACTATCTCTAGTCAATGTGTAGCTAACCTATTTGATAGACATATCTCTTAGAGAAGTTCAAGGTTCAAACATTGGCAAGTAAAATATTTTAGAATAATTGGTGTAAGGTAGAATGTAGATAACATTTATCGTTAAAAATAATATATATATATATATATATATGTATATATATATATATCTTTTTTGTTTGGACGATAGATGGTATGCCTACCTTATTTTACCAGTTATACCAAAATGCTTCCCCTACTCAGGTTTGAACCTTAGACCTTTCCTTCTACAGACCTTAGACCTCCCAGCTTACCTAAACAAGAACCCTACACTGGTCCCCACCCTTAATGCAACACCTGCCACTATCACCACCAACTCACCGTACCATGTCGTCTATGTGCCAATTGTGGGCGTTATGGCCATTTGAGTAACACGTGTCGCACTCCTCAAAACCAAGTTTCACCTCTTGCCCAAAACATGATCCAGCCTTACCAACCACCGCATTACCCCATGGTACCATATGTTCGAGCTTGCTTTAATTGTGGTGATCCTACTCATTTCATAAACATGTGCCCTAGGTTGGTTAACATCATCAACGTTCAAGCCCAAGCAAATCCAATTAACCAAGTGAACCCAGTTAACCAAGCGAGCCAGGCAAACCCGGCACCCCCACCAGCAAGAGGGGAAGCCTACAACGTCAACGCAAACCCAATTGAGGTCAACGACGGTGCGAACGAACAACCTAACTAGTCTTTCTCCCATCATGAAGACTCAAGACTCTGCTCCACTTGTTTATTTTATTTTTATTCCCAATCCAAGCTTTAATAAGTTCCATTTCTTGTCCTGACTATTCAAATTACCATTGTTTTCAATTTGGGTAATTATGTTTCAAGAGTTCATTATTTCATATTAATGCCATTAATGCAATTTATATCACGCTATGCCAATTTGTTTCATTACATGTCTCTATACATCGACTAAATTTCATGTTATTCGTGTCATCATACATCACGACGAGCCCCGTCTCATCATTTAGGGAAGTTAGGTCGTGTCTCACTTTTTCATAGACTGACCACTTTCTCATAACATATGAGAGAGGTACCGCCGTCATTTAGTCTTGCTCTCTTCGGATTCGAGATTCAAGCATGGGTTGTTGTGTTTGTTTATGTTTGGTAGATTTTAGGATGAATCACATAGAACTAATCGTGACTTAATAACAAGGCCAATGAAAATTTGACAAAGACATGGTGGATACGCCGCAGGTACTTCCTATATATAAGTGTTCTTGTCGGGTGATCAAAAGCATTGTTAGACGGTTATGGGAAGTTCTATGTAAGTAGTGTCAATCTCAATTTGGATAACGATGTGGTTGATGATTTCGTTTTGAGATGTAACTTTATCATTATGACGCTTCGATTTTCTCAAAACCCCTTATCATGAGACAATATCCAGTTAGCCATCTCCGTGTTACAACACTTTTCATTTTTACATCTCAGGCATCAAAAAGCGATTCATGTAGCAGGGTATTCAACCCTTACTAGGAACGTTACCGCCTCAATAAAAATCCAAACTTCACACACACCAGGTTATGTATTTCCTTAGCATCATCGAGATTTTTATTACCTAGCATACTCGAGATCCAATCTATAAGAAACCATATTAACTAACCCTCAAGAACGGTTCCCTCCTAATTTTGGAATGAAATTCTTAAAAGTAGGGGAGACTGTAACATCCGCAAAAAACGGGTAGTCCGGCCCACTTTGAAATCCAGATCCTAACCTTTAAACTTCGGAAATGTTCGCGAAATAAATAACCATTGAAAGATTTTACTCTTTAATTTAAATTCATTTATCGATTTATTTATTTATTAATTTAATTTGATTTAATTAATATCACAATTAAAATCATTAATAAAATCTAGTTAGTTTTTACGTTATTAGTGTTTTAAGTAAATGATTAGGAAAGTTAGTAGCCAAGTTAGTTCGGATAGTAGAGTTAAGGTGTCTGATTTGTAACATTTCAAAACTTTAATTTTAAAAACGAAATATAAAATAGTGGACCAGGGATTTGAACCCGGGTCTCACCAACAAACAAAACACTTGTGCCACTCCACCACATCAAACCTTTGTTAAAATTTCCATTTCCAAAATCCTTAAACACTGCAATCCCTATTGAATTACCTTTACCCCCCAAATGTTAATAGCTAAACGGTTACCTCCTAATTTCGGGACGAAATTTCCAAAAGTATGGGCGACTGTAACATTCGTAAAAAAAATGAATGAATCCTAAAACCCGGCCTGTTTTTGTAACTCGATCCGTTTTCATATTCCACGTAATTTTGTTTAATGTTTAAGCAATAAAATGTATTGGATTCTATGTTTTGATCATACATGTTATCATATCTGGTGATTTATAGTCTTATACATGTTTTAGACAACCTTATAAATTCATTTCCATGTATTTTGAAGCAACCCTCCATATCTCAAGGTCTAAAACTAAGGTTTTCCTTAAGTTAATCAAAAACTTTGGAGACCTCGTGAACATACCTAACCCATCACATCCTAACCTTCATATCATTCAAATTCATTATACATGCCTTAAAATAGGACATTGTGTTTTTGGAGAGTTTAGATGTAAATGATCGCAAGTAAAAAGCTCTACATGTTGTATTCTTAGTTTTGTCATAAGATGACTTTCGGGTGACTTTCTTGCTAACTTTTCTCCATCCTTGAGCTATCATTCTGGTCCATTCAAAGCTCCAAGATATACTTGGTATACTAAGGATCAAGTAGGTTCAAATGGTGCATAAAACTGAGCTCCAGCGTAACGGGAATCACAAACACAAGTTTTAGAACATAACCCCCGACCCGCATCAAGACCCAAGGTTTAAGCCCAATTCTCGACACCATGGATGTTGGATTATAGTACTCTGAAAATAATCACCATTTTGTGCTCCATTTCACACCTATAAATACCCTTGCTTGGTTCTTTATAGCTTGCAACTCCTAGTTTGAGTATAACCAAGTGGAATAACCAAATTTGGTGGCTCCACAAGCACAATACCCCTTTGGGTGTGGTGTGTAGTAGTTTTTATTTCCGCTTTTGACGAGGAGGTGCTGCCCTTCAAGCTCTTCTCATTTTGTAAAGTTCTTCTTCGTGGTAATCTTCCTTGCTTTGTTTTTTTATTTATTATTATTATTATTATTATTTTAATATTAATTTATGTATTGCTTTCTTAGTTTAATTAATTTAGTTTAGATTCTTAGTTAAGGAGCATTAGGCTCGTTAAGGTAGCCTAGTTTTGGCTCGTCTTTAGGCTTGGCGTAGCCTTGTATAGGCTCGTTAGGCTCAACAAGTCTAACATATCATGTTCGTTCATTTAGCTATGCCTAGCATAACGTTTACTTTTTTTGTTGCATTCGTTTGTCTAGCTTACATCACGCTTAGCAATTGGATTTTCTCCTTATTCTCGTGCGGTTTTTCACAAAGGATTAAAAACGCAAACACTGTGAGTGAATCCTTACAAATTCCCCTTTTTATTCACGTTTTGGGTGTATCATGTGTCGTAATTTACTTTATTTATACAAATGCATGTGCTACCACCATTGTGTGATCTAATGTGTATATTTGTTTGTTGTGGTTATGTGTGGTTACATTTTATCATTTCAGTGCAATCATTCATTTAAGGCCCATCAGTTCCTCTTGGGATACTAGTTGAGCATCAGGTGCCTCATTAGATCGGCTCCGTTTGATTAAGCCTTGATCTCAAGTTCATCATTCATCATGTTCATATGTTCATTGTTGATATTATGTGGTTTGTGATTTAATTATATATACATATGCTCACATATGGTCCATGCACATTTTTATTGAAATAACCAATTTAACAAACTGTTTAAATGTTTAACTTAGATTCACTCGCCAACCTTTGTTGACCCAAAAACCATTTTTACACATGATACAGGTGAACAGGTACGAAGAGAACATTGGACATAGGATGGGCCTTAGTTAACAAGAAACGAATTAGTGCAATATACTTGTTATAAACATCGTTTTGTGTTTGTAATTGTTTATGTGAATTATTTGTATTGTGAGACACTTGATATGAATTAATGAATATTTAAAACAAGTAATAACAAGTCATAAGCTCTCGAGTTAACCCAATCATGCCCCGATCACCTATTCCGCTGCGGGTCGGGGTGTGACACATTTATCGTTAAAATAATATATATATATATCTTTTATTGTTTGGATGATAGATGGTATGCCTACCTTATTTTACCAGTTATACCAAAATGCTTCCCCTACTCAGGTTTGAACCTTAGACCTTTCCTTCTACAGAGCTTAGACCTCCCTTCTAAAAGGCAGGTTAAGTAGACTAGCCCCAACAAATGGGATGGTGATCCATTAATAAACGCAAAGCCTTTAAACACCTTGAGAGGAGGAGAAGGTAATGGGTTCAAATCACACAGACAACAGATAATAAAATGAATTTGCCGCACAAGAAAAAAGGTAGACTAACCCCACATTGACAGAAAAATATCTCTGTGTGTATGTATATAGAGGGAGAGAGAGGGGCACATACATACAGTCATGAAGCAAATAAACCATCAAAGTACATGAACAGAAGCAGATGAATTTATGGACATGAGATGAAATACACAGGGAGCAGGACTTTCTTTTTCATCCTTTCCCATACAAATGGTCTTTTTTTTAAGTCAACAAGACACAATTACAATTACAATAACTAAAACATAATGTGCAAACATCAAAAAGCTTAAACAACGATCAATTGGTCCGATTAAGGGTCCACCGGGCCTGCTGCCATGTCATCATCTCCCGAGTCATACTCGTCTTCACTCAGCTCCTCATCGCTTGATTCCTCCTCTGGAAGACCACCCACATCCTCTGCTTTCGCGTACTTCTCGCAATACTCTGTTCAATGAACCAATGTACAACTTTCAGTCAACATTTGACTTTATTAAGTCAAACCAATCAATATTCGGCTTAAAAATGTCACTTGATTGTAAGTTAACATTAGAGAACAAAAGATTATATTAATCTCTATAAAAGGATGGTAAGCAAAAAATATTATTGGTGTTGAACAAGTTGTAAGATTCACGTCCAACTTGAAAGTCAATAACATTCACTTTGACCTAAAGTTAAAAAAATAAAAATAAAAAGGTACAAGATTAAATGTTACAGAAGCAACCACTTCACAAAATGCAAAAGATGACAAATTCCAGTATTGCAACTTTGACCTCACATGCGAAACGTGTTTAAAGATAAAGAAAACCGTTACAAATCTACGCAAAATCATACCTTTCACTCGTTGTTCATAAGAAGTTTTATCACGCATCAAAAGAGCCGCAGCCTCACCATTCAATGGATCTGAAGCGTTTGGATACAACAGAAGTTGTGGAAGGAACACCTCAAATACATTCACCAAGTCTGTAAAGATACATCACCGTTAGATATCAAGTTAAATGTCTAAAATACCCTTCAACAACGACAAGTATAAAAATTCTTGTCAATCTAAATTGTAAATTGAGAACTTCAGAAATGCTGCAATTACCGAACATGGGGCTCCATGTTTGATTAATCACGTCCAAGCAAACCGAACCCGACCTGAAAATTAAGTTACATGCGTAAATAGTGATCATCATGAACAATCATACCTTTACCTAAACAAGATCATGGATTCTTTGAATCAAACGAGCGTAAGATAACATGACACGCATTCACACTCACATTTCATCGACATTTGGATGGTAAATTTTGTTAACGAAGCCAATCGATGGAGATTTGTAAGGATAAGCATCTGGAAGCTCAACCCTTAGCTTCCACACACCTCCATGGTATGGACCTGCATAATTTACGATCAAATTTAAGAAAAGTAAAAAAAGATTAAAACTTTTCACACAATCTCAACATTAATTTTTCCTTTTTCCTCTAAATCTTGATTCACAATCCAATTTCAGATCTTAATATGTTATTTTTGACCAAAAAGGTCAAAAGTTACATCTGATTTACAAAATAAGATGTCCAGACCAGTAAACATTGCCGGATTTTAAATAAAGATATAAACTTTTCTCCCAAATACTCGAATCGAAGATCAAAATCCAATCTGAACCTTGTCATATTTCTATCTAGTATTCACAAAACACCCACAAAACCTAACATCATATAAAGAAGAACCCTGTTTAAAATTTTGAAAAAGAAAGTCAAAATCTGGTATAATCCCACAAACCCTAACATCAGATAAAGAACCCTGTTAAAGCATAGAAAAATAAAGTCAAAATCTGGTATAATCATCAGTTAAATCTAGATAAAATCAAGAATACCCACAAATCCAAACATCAGATAAAGATAAATCCAGTAAAAAAAATAAAGTCAAAATCTGGTATAACACAACTCATATCAGTTATAGCCCACAAACCATAATATATATATATATATATATATATATATATATATATATATATATATATATATATATATATATATATATATCAAAAACTACATTTTTATTTTTTATTTTTTAAAGTACATATGAAAATGAAGAACACAATAATCAAGATAAGTCTAGAGGACATACTTTCAGCAGGTCCATGAAAATGCACATAAAACTCTTGCATCCCATCATTGATCATCTCCACTTTGTAATCACTCATCATCCTAAGTTCATGATGAAAATATAATATTAAAAATATATATATTCAAGATAAGATTTATAAATAACAAATTGGGTATCTGTGAATAAATTTTTAAACTAAAAAGATGATTTTAATGAACTTACAACTTCATCAAATCCATCTCTCTGCGTTTGCTTGGAGAAGACATTTTTTTGTGTGTGTTTTTGTGGGTGAATCTGTGCGTGTTCTTCGGTGAGAGTTGAGAGAGATAAGAAAGAGAGAGAAGGGAGTTAATTATGGAAAGAAAATGGATTTGCACAAGAGTTGTATAAACAAGGGACACCCCTTTACTACAAAAGATAATTTTATTTTATATAAATCATGATGATGATGATGATGATGATGATGATGATGATAAACTTTAATTTTATTAGAAAAATTTGACAGAATAGTAACCAAGTTTTAAAAGTGTTTTAATTAGGTTACTCGTATTGTTTTTATCCCAATTAGATAACTTAACATTCAAATCGAGTCATGTCATTTTTTTCATGTGTCAAGAGAAAAATGGAGCATAAGATGCTAGGGACGGATTTTATTAATATATGAAATTTTATTTATTAAAAATAAAAACACTTTAATTACATTAAAAATTAAAAAAACAAGTTAAAATCCACGTCCTCACTGGACGTTAGCATCAAATGAAAGGGAAAAAAGAAACAAAAAATCACATCACCACGGTTACCTATGAGATTGATGAAAAACCCTTAATTTTAATAAAAAAATGAGTGTTGAGTGACCTGATCGAAACACTTTTGAAACTTGAGTGACCTAATTAGAACACTTTTAAAACTTGGTTACTATTCTAGAAAGTTACCCTTGATTTAAGAATTCTAAAAAGAATCTATATAAAAACTATTAGTTCTTTTTTTACGAATGCTTAAAAGAATCTATTTATAAACTATTAGTTTTTTTAAATATAAAATAAAGAGTAAAGGAAATATAATATAGTATTCGAAAAATGGTAAATCGCAAAGTAGTAAATCGAACTTGTTAAACACTGAGCCAACCTCTTTTCACCCGACTAACTTTTAGCTCCCATGTAAATTCATGAATCTATTAGGCTATGTGGTATTTTCCAGAGAAGGGGAGTGGGGAGGTGATGTGGAAGATGCGGTGAACAGAAAATTTTAGAAAATGTTGAAGAAAAGGAGTGAGGGATTAGTATAACATAGGCTTGGTGGTGGAGGTGACTCAGGTGTCGGATGAGAGGAGATAATAAAGTGGCGTTAAGGTAGCAGTCAGGGATGACTATAACATATAGCCTTGGATAGTATTTATTTCACATAAATGGATGGATTTTGGTAGAAATTAGAATGTATATTTTATTTCTTGTGTTGTTCATTTCAACAATAAATTAATTTTAAATCCTATGAAAATTTAACTGTCAAACA
This sequence comes from Scalesia atractyloides, assembly GCA_947069175.1. Lineage (NCBI taxonomy): Eukaryota > Viridiplantae > Streptophyta > Magnoliopsida > Asterales > Asteraceae > Scalesia > Scalesia atractyloides. The sequence goes on along the minus strand of CAMTDV010000007.1, from coordinate 12,954,390 downwards.
TATTATTGGATTTAAGGTATTTATGTGATTTTACATATTATACGTTCTAATTTCATTGATGATTATTCCAATCAAACACATCTCATTATATTCCATGAAACAAACACTACATTAGTGTTTTTAATATAATCATTCTAGCTTGGTCATATACATATTTCAATATCTTCTTTTCATGATTGTTCTTTCGATAATATCAAGTTAATATGGTTTCGATTTTTTTGTGTTTTTGGTTGTTAATTCTTAATCTATGTTGAAAAGTTGGTTTTAGTTTACAAACCCTAATGAAGGTTATATATATTTCCGAAACTCTTTAACAACTAAACCTAATCTTAGATTTGAGTCATATAAACCAGAGGTGTTCAGATGATTAGTATTTGGCTCGGTGACAAAAAATCGAAATTCGACTCGATTCGAATTCAGTTATCAAGGTTCGAATTCGGTTTTCAAAAATTTGATCTAATTCAAATTAGAGGTTAGTAATCGAAATCGAAGTGAATAAGAATTCTTGATTTTCTATTTGATACGAAATTCAAATTCAAATTTACATATATATACACACACATGAAAAAAAAACCCTTTTAGATTTGGGTTATACTCTAAAAGCTCATGGTCCCTAGTTCCTTACTACTTTTACCATTCCTATACATAAAACCGGTTAACCGGTGGTTTTTAAGAACTGAATCCGAACCGGTTCAAAACCATAATCACACGAACTGGTTAGCTTTGAAATCCAAACTGACGGTTACACACCGGTTTCACCTCTCTAAAGGAAATATTGAACCGAAATTAGTTCGGAAATCGACGTGAAAAATCCGGCTCAGAACCGGTAAGAAACCGGTCCAGATTGTTTGGTTTTATTGATTCTTTTTAAAGAATCTATCAAAAACTGGTTATTTTTTACCTGAAATAATTCAGAAACTATAAAAATACTAACAAAGCTCACATTTTATGTTTTTTTTTAATTATTTTGTCGTCAAAATAGTTAAAAAAAAGTGCACTCAAGAACCGATTTGCGAACCAAAATCAAACAAACCTGGTGTTTTAAACGGTCTAAAAAAGCGACCAACCTGTAGACGAACCGAACCGATTTGACCAAGAACTGGCCAATTTAGAAACCGGTTTGCGACCAGTTTTGGTTCCTGAAAAAAATCCGAAATGTTCATCTCTAGTCCCTACTACTTTTATCATTTCCGTATTTGACATATTGATAGTTTATTAATGTCGTAAATTAGCATTTTATATATTAAAAATAATTAGTTTGTAGTAGTTTTAAAATAAAACTAAAACAATTTATTATATTGTTTCAAATACGAATCGAATAAATCAAATTTTGATCGAATTTAATCGAATACGAATTAATGTAAAAAAAATTCAAAAAAAATCGATTCGATTAATTTGAAAATTCGTTATCCAATTCGTTAAACACCCCTTATTATAAATCTATAAAGTAACAAGTTAATAACCATAAATATAACTTTTAATGTCAAGATGCAAAAACATATACATGTTAACTTTCTTGAATGTAATTATTCAAAGTTTTATCAAATCGAATAATGCTATGAATATGTCAACATTAAGATTCTAATTAACTATTTGAGTTTTTATTTGATTCCGACATAAAAAGAATACAACATATCTTCAAATTATTTCAAGTTGGAACGGAGATTTTAGTACATAGAAATATTTACTTTGTGCTTGATTGGAAGTATTTTATATTATATTGTTATCGAAATAATTGTATCACATATAGAATCTTCAAAGGGAGCTTTTGGAACTATCGAACAAATATCAAATAAGTACAAGTTAGCTTCGTTCATTGAACAATGACACTATTTGTACATAACATTAATTTATTTGCACCTACCATTAGATCAAGAAGCTAAGCATCAAAATATATCTCCGTTGTCAAAACTTTTAACCTTTCAACAAATATATATTATATCAATTGGTTTTTATTCCAAACCTTTCAACAAAAATCACTTTAAATAATTGAAATAATTCATTTTAATGATCTCAATTATTTGTTATTGGCCGGTAATAGTCACAATTACAAAAATAATAACCGGTGATTCCACCTTTTGACCTATTGTCTAGAAACAAACATTTTCTAACTGAGGTCTAATCCAGTTAGTTTTTTGATAACGTGAACGCTGACGTGACACAATTCTTTGTTATTTGATGAGGTGGTTGCATATGTTACAGTCTCATCACCACCCACCTCCATCTCACCTCCACCATCAGCCGCTTCCATTCACCTCCACTACCACCAATGTTTTAAATTTTTTGGCTAAAATTTTTGAGTTGCAGGTTTCAGTTTCAGATTTGACTGGAGATAGTTGTTTTGTTTTGGTTTGCGACTTAAGGTTCTAACAGGCGAAAGTAATCATGGATCTTATTTGATGAACATCTGACTAGTAGGTGTTAAAAGACAGGGTTTGACTGGCTACTAATTGTATTCACTGATGATTGGCGGCGAGTTATTTGAAATGAGAGTTAATCAGAGTTGTTTTGTTGTGGAGGTCGGCGATGAAAAAAAGTAAAGTGAAGGTGAGATAGGTGGTGCTGATGGTGGAGTTGAGGGGGTGGTGTTGGTGGATGTGGGTGGTGGCGGCTGCTAATGGTGGTGGAGTTGAGGTGGAGGTGAGGTGGTGATGAGAGTGCCACATAAGCAGTCGCCTCAACAAATAATAAAGATTTGTGTCACGTTAGCGTCCACGTAACCAAAAAACTAATTCGCTTATACCAAGTTAGAAAATGTCCGTTGGTTAACAATGAGTTAAAAGGTGGGACAATCGGTAGTTATTTTTATAATTGAGATTGTTGTTAGCCGATATCAGATAGTTAAGATTATTAAAATACATTATTCCTAAATAATTTGTCAATTTAAGCATCTCACATAGATTTGAGTTGGAAGCGGTACAAACTAGTTGTGGTAATATTTGACATAACTTGAACATGACATAAAATATCAAATTTTGACGACTCCTTTTAAAAACAGTGGGTTCAGGTTAACGCATATAAAAATGAAATAGCCTATTAACCCTTTTAAAGATACGCTTTTAGTTTCTAATCTATCTTCAATATTTAAGAAAAAAGGTCTTTGCATTCCTTGTCGACTAATCTCAAATTTTTAGTTTCAATTTAAATAGGTAATAACTTATTAATAATGTAACAGAATTTTATTTTATCAATCTATAAAGTGACACACCGAAAGAAGTCTGATAAAGAGTTGCTTGATTAGTCAATAAAGTCAGTCTGATAAAGAGTTGCTTACAAAATGGGAAAACCGAAATGTAGAGAGAGAATCATGTTTATATAATTCTTTTTATTAATATTTTAACCTATTTATTTTTGACATATTTATTTGTCAATCTTCAACTAACAACACTGATTTTTTTTTGCTCACAAGTGTCACCATTTGAATAGGAAGCCATAGTTTGATTCACTTAATACCTTTGCCCTAACACACATGTAGGGACGAAGAAACTTAATGATCGATAACATCTATAATTACAGGCGGATCATATCGATAGTTAAATTTTTTACATATCGTATAGTATCAAATACTTGTTTTCTATTTACGTATCTGACATTTGGATGACATCGTTTCATCAAACATTATCAAATAGTAACACCAATACAAAAATCTTGGATCTACATGTTGACTTGTCCAAATTGCGATTATAACAAAATATATATTTCCCAAATTCTAAAACCATGTGCCGTGAGGTATGCGTTATATATATTTTTGAACGGCCAACTAAATCATCGTATAAACATCCTGGGATGCCCTCAATCGAGCAAATGTATCCTCTCCTTTTTAACGGTCAGAGTTAGATGCATACCCGAGCCACCAGTTCCGGGGAAAACCCGCCCGCCCGAAGGTCCACTGCGGTAAAACCCGGTTCGGCTCGGTTTCGAACTGCCGACCTTCAGAGAGGCCTAGTTCTAAACTTCATTGCCACCAATGTCCTTCAAAGTGATACTAGCGAGAGTTGAACTTAGGACCTTAGGAAGAGAAACCAAGTATACCAATTTATCATTATACTCATATGAGTAGTATTCATTATTCACATCTTGCATTTTTCTTCCCCTCTTCATCACCAAAATTTTCAAAGTGATCCCAAACGCCATATTTCATCGTTTTACTTTTCTTTCGTACACTTGTGTTTTCTTTTGAATATTTTGTTGTGATAATTTTTTTTACATTTGTTGACTATTTCCAGGACAGAAACAACCAAAGTTCAAAGTTCAAACTATTAGACTATGAGCCCGGGCTCAGTTAGGTTTCTAAGGTTAATTATAATCCCGGTATATTATAACCCACTCATTCAATAATGATAATCAAGTCATTCATAATCTTACACAAACTAATGATATACACCTTTGTATTGATATCTTTTGTTGTTGGCTTGCTAGTTGCTACCGAACCATATGAAGTTATAAACAATCAAATAACACAAACGATATGATGTTATGGATGTATTTGTTGACTGAGAATTGTCGTATCCACGAATGTACGTATTTCCTTATCAAGAATTATCGTATGTATGAATGTATATGATGTTCGAAATTGTCGTATGTAGCATTGTATTTGCTGATCGGGAATTTCTGTTTTATTTATTTATTTGATGTAGGGTCGACTATTTAGATGAAAATGAAATGTTTGTGTTTGTGAATTGTGATGAGGCTGACTCAAATCAATTGCTTGGGCTAAGGATACAACATTAGTTGAGTATGTTGATTTTATGGGCCAACTCAAATAAATTTCATGGGCCAATACACTTGAACAAAATACTTGGTCTTGGTGGCTTTCTGCCTATGTCCAAGACAGAACCCGATAATTTACTTAATTGTGAACCAAGGAGTCGAGGACTAACCGAAGTGTACATTCTCTGCCCAACTAGAAATATGGTCACCCAAATAATACATGTTTAAACTTTAGATTATTAGAGCATCTCTAGCAGTACTTCATCCGATGCCACCGGACACCGCCACCTATGCACCACTCTCCTCCCTCCTCACATATATCGTTCATTGAAAGTGTATAGTCTTAAATCCTACGCAAGACATTACAACATAGCACTCAGCTATCACCAAAGCTAATGCGCAAGCCCTCGTCCGCGCATATAGCACAGTGACAGCAAATGCAAGTACAAATAGTACAAATGGCAGGAGCTGTAGCCAATCAGCGTACGTCAGGCTCTGCCCAGATAACTCCATGATGATCAATCGTGCAGTGGACAGAAAGTATAAAAGGACAGTGACGTGTAACCAATCAGCTTGCACCATTCACTACTCCATGATCTCCACTCACAACTGGTGGTACACTCGACAACAAGGACAATCGACAAACCATGTGGCACCAATCACCGTGCGCTAACGTCTCAACCCTCTACAAGCACTAACAATCGTGCCTGAAGAGACAAACCAGATATTCCTTGTTAGCGTCATCTGGTACAAGGCCCACCAGCCCATCTCCTTCTCCGCAGTCTTCGGCTATAAATACTAGTCTTCAACCACATGTTCAAGGATCAGCTCTCTCACTCTTAACACACACTCGTTTACTGTTCTTAAACGACACTTATTTTTACGCTAGAGGGTGGTTACAATGAGAACCCCATGTATCCTTCTTGTAACGAGCTTCACGATGTTATTGTTTTGTAGATTACGTTCCCAGCCATTGATAGAGAAAAGATAAAGGATTAACATTCTTATAGAGACCAGTCCCTCAAGGATAAACCCTATGGTTTACACTTGGTGTTTTTCATTAGCGCCAACCGATTTTTCTTACTATTTACCATCCTTTTCTTTTCTGAGGTGATCACATGGTGATCAGAGTATCCCATTTCAAACCTTCGGTTCACACTCTCAGCATGCAGCGAGGGCGGACAACGCGCACATTGATGTAGATGTCGTGGGTTAATAAAAAATAAGTATTTTTCTGACTTATATACCTATAATAGTACGGGTAAGTAAGGTCGTCTCCACAGGAAATATGTGATTAGTGTTTAACTAAAAATATATTACAGATTAAAGAAAAGCAATTCTCACCCAGGATTCAGGTTATCGCTTTCACACTAACTTCGTTTAATTACTAAAACACCACATAGACATGGCTTTGAGATTTATGAATTAAAATAACAATTAAAGACAATTTTTTTAAATAATAACCGTACAATCTAATCGTCCATTCAAAAATACCAATTACCCACCTAGTTATCAACTCGTCAATGATGTAAGAAATCACAAATGCATTTGATAAAAGACAAGCAATTCAAATATAAACAAAAGTGTATTCAATTCAAACACAAGTAGTCAAGATATACTAGTTTGCAAAGTAATCAACACAGTTAATGTGTAAAAGCTAAACAACTGTTCACCCGAGGAAAGCCACAAGAGGTTTAGAAAAAGTAATCTCCTCCAAGTTTCGGATTCTAGGTTTACACAAAACTCAATTTAATAAATTAATTAGACACTACATAGACATGGTGCTGAAAAGTCGATTAATTAAGTGGTAATAAAAAACAGGTCTTTGTCACCAGATTTTTTACAATTCAATTAACCATATTTACTAATATGAGTCAACCTATTCTATATCATCTAACAAATTACCGGCTAAGTTTTGTCATCAATCGAACAAATTGTAAAGCAGAGACTACTAACACATACAAATAATTTAAATAAACCACTGAATTAAATTGTTTATACGACATTGTAAATATAAAAAACAAATCAAATATAAATAAAACTAAGAAAGTAATCTTACGAACCGTACGCCTTAAAAACAAATCAAACATAAATAAATCTAAGAAAGTGTTGTCCCTCCACCCTCCCAATTTCCACGTGTCACCTGCCCTTTATAATTTCCTTCCGTTCCATTAGGTTGTTGTGTGGGCCTGTAATACGATCCCCTTATATTTCTTTTTAATCCAACGTTTAGGCTTTAGATCCATTCAAATGTTTAGCCCAATTCATTTTATATGTGAAGTCCAATGTTAACAAAAGATGCAGCCCAATTAATTTGCCATGGCTCAAATTGACTTTCTGACATTTATTCTCTTTTAGCTTTGATTCATCCATAAATTGCCACCTTCAAACACAATTTAATATTTCAATTATGTATTTCATAACAACTTCGTTTAAAATTGTAAACTTTTAATACTTTATTTTAGATCATTATAAATTCAATTTAGCTCATTTTCATCATATCCTAGAAAATATATAACCAATCCAAATTGATATGTTTTATACCAAATCAATGCATTTTGTTGAATAAATATTGATTAATATGTAACTAAAATGCATTAATCATATCCTAACATTTATCTTTTTTTTTCCCAAAAAATATGCAATGAAATCAAAATCACAACATTGGCTTTGGAATACTAAAGTTACTTGATAAAAAATAAAATAAACACACTAACTGAGATTGAAATACTTTTGTCCAATTAAACCGAACCACCAACAATTCAAATCTCCATGTTTCCCTTTAGATTCCAGCATATCGTTCTATCGATGAGTCTCATATTTAAGAAGCCATAACTTCACCTTATCCCACCTCAAGTTAACAAGACAACTTAAACCATATTTTGATTTTCCTACCACTAAAAACCTAAAACCCTGATACATTAGAAATTATTTTTTTATGGATGATCCTAAATCATGTGCAAAGCATTACAATATATACGCGCAGAGGACCATACCCAGACTTAACAACATAACACTCATCTATCACTAAAGCTAATGCATAAGCCCTCGTCCGCGCACGCAACACAGTGAAAGCTAATGCAAGTACAAATAGTTAAGATGGCAGGAGCTGTAGTTAATCAGTGTGTGCCAGACCCTGCCCAGACAACTCTCATGATAATCAACCGTGCAGGGGACATGATGTACAAAAGGACAGGGACGTGTATCAATCAGCTTGCGCCATTCATTACTCTATGATCTCCACTCACAACTGCTGGCAGACTCGACAACAAGGACAATCAACAGGCCACGTGGCACCATTCACCGTGCGCCAGCATCCCAACCCTGTGCAAGCACTAACGGTCATGTCAGAAGAGACAAACCGGATATTTCTTGTTGGCGACGTCTGGCCTAAGATCATGTGTAGTGGTAAGGGTGAATAATGCTCTCACCCTTGGGCGTTTTCCGCCATGTGACAGTCCAGTCAGTAAAGGGGCATTATTGAGCGTTTTTCTATAAAAGGCGTAGTGGGATAATGCCCCAACCAATCACTACCCAATAATTTTTATTTTTATTTAATTAAAACTAATAATACATTAATAAAAATAAAAATAAGAAACCGGAAAAACTTTTAAAAAATACATTAATTTTCGTCTTCGCTTTCGACATTCTCGTCATCTTCGTCTTCCTCGTCATCCGTTTCTTCTTCATCCTCGTTTGGAATATATCGAACCGACCATGCGTGTTGGACCAAATCAACCGTTAACGCGGAATGTGCGGGTTCATAACGCAATTCTCGTACATTGTTCACTCTTTCTTCCATTGATGCTTGCGGATGCTCCACTTGGACAGCTTCCGGTACATAATTCTGGCATACTGCTTTTCCTTCGTATTCCAAAATCATATTGTGCATAATTATACGAGCGTACATAGCATTTCTCATTTTTTTCGTGGTCCATGAACGACAAGGATTTCTCAAATAATACCATTGTAACGCTCCGCGTTTCTATACTTTCTATATTTGGAAACCTTGTATCGTACTTCTATTTTTAGTAAGCGTTGTATCTTGTATTCGTCTTTCGTTGTAAATATTGTAAACCGAGACTTGGATTGTAATGAGAAACTCGTATTTTACCCATATTATGTTAATCATAGTCCTGTTACACTTATACTTGTTCATACTTTAAACATGTAAACATATTCGTGGTACTCTCAATCGTAAACGTAACTTGCAAACATGGTATGTATGCGTAATCGAGACTTAAACGTGAAACTTGTAATCGTTAAACTAAATTCGTTACGAAAATATAATTACCTATTCATTTATTAAGTTAATTAATTAAATTAATTAATTAATTAATTAAATTAATTAATTAAATTAGTTAATAAAATTAATTAATTTCTTTTTACAAAAAAAAAAATTAAAATGCTAATATATATATATATATATATATATAACATTTGAATTTAAATGTTAATATAATATCTTCTTTAATAAAGTCCAAGGTTTAAAGTGTAATTATTGGATTCTTGAACTTCAGGGGTCTTTCCTGCCAATTGTGAAACTGAATTATTGAGTTTTGATTAAAAATAAAAAGAAAATAATAATAATCAAACAAAACCGGATCCGCGGGACTCGAACCCGGGACCTCCGGTTCAACATGCAGCGCCTTAACCACTCCGCCACTCGCCATCAATCTGAAGTAACCCGGGAACAAAAGCCTTATATGCTTTGTTCCCGGTCGAGCTGAAAGGCAACAAGCGCGGACAGCAAACAATTGGGCGGGTTTTTGGTTAATTTTTTGAACTTTTTACCATTAATTACCCACTTAAACCCCACCTAACTAACCCTAATCCTTCCCCTATAAAACCCACCTCTAATCCAAGCATTTTTACACTTTAATCTCTCTCAAATCACTCTCAAATCACCTCAAGATCCTTGCAACATCAGATTTTCGAGCAGATTGTATACCTCTTACTAAAGTGAGTGTAACTCACTCATTTCTTAATGAAATCACTCCATTCTTTTTCCTACTTGCTTGGATAAACTTTGGGTTGAATTCCTAGGTTTCTCCATGGAGAATCCAGACCTGGAAATGCCCCAAAATGTCCACAAACTTTCTGTTTTGTCTAAACTTTTATCAAACTTGTGTTTTAACTTCAACAAACTTGTGTTCTTGTGCTTACAATCAAGCTTATGATTAGTAAAGCCTAACCAAGCTTGTTAACATGAACTAAGGGCTGTTTTAACACCCTAAACTTTCTATTTTTGAAGAGCATTGAGCTCACAAGTGATGCAAGTTCTTAAACTTGTTCATGTGTGTCCACCAAGGAAGCTTGGGCTATCCTAACTTGAGACCACACATCACATAATGATTTTTCATCAAGATCCCAAGATAGTTTGCTAGACTTAAAGTGTCACAACCCCACAAAGCCGTTGACGATTGTCCTCGTGTGCTCGTCGGGTTGTTGAATACTTGGCTACTTGGTATCTAGATGACACCTTATCATTCTTGTCTTTACATTCTTGTATAGTATATAGTTCTTGTACCCTCCTTGTTACCAATGGTAACTTGTGTAGTGGTGAACATAATCCGAGGTTCAAAGTGAATGGTTTAACCTCCCACCTCATACTTGACATACATGACACTAGAGGTTACAAAGTGGATGGTTCATCCTCCCACCTCCTACATGATTATAATGATATATATATAACTATATTATAATTCTAAAACCGAAACCTTGATAATGAACTTATAATCACCTATCAAGTTATTAAGTTTAACACTAAAGTATGTAATTCCTTGTCACGATTCTAATAGGCCCCGAACCTATGAAATCACACCCAAACTCGTAAGAGTTACTATAGTGTCAAGAACGAGTGTTACATCTTAGTGAATACTTTCGTATCATAATACTTTATCAAACATATTTTTTTATCATGCTCGAATACTCCTAATCTCCCGTTGAAACTCTATACTCATACGCCTCGTTTCCTCTTGTAGGGTAATTCGGCGTCATCCTCGAACCAACGTCTTCACGGGTTGTCAAGTGTAGAAAAGACTTAGCAAAACCGTGAGTACACTCGACCCACTTTGTTTCTAACACTTTTCGAGTGTAACATGTTTCCATATACAAAATCACGAACACTTAAACTTTTTGAAACACACAAACAATCCCATATACATGAAAACTTGAATCTTATACTTGATGCTTGTCTTGGATATTCGTATTGCTATGCTTTAGTCATTAACTATTTTTAGCCTTCGTTTGACATGCTTAGCGCTATAGGAATTCACGCATCCACCTCCATCGTGTTATTCGTGAGGTCATGTTAAAACATCGTGATTGCGTTAAGGGTTTGATTATTAGTATTGCATGCCTTGATATTGCTCTTGTATAGATTTGGTTGCCATGAGGATTGTTTAAACTTATTCGTATACGTATGCTATGCCTAAACTTGTGTACTCGCCTTTGCTTTCGCATTGACATTATTTTAAAACATGTTACAGGTTGAAGGAGATGATGCTATGAAAACAATATAGCAAGGACTAGATACACACAAATTAGACGTTAGGTTTAATGTCGATGTATCAATTTTGTTATGACTTTGCAAATGTTGTATTGTTCTTTGTTTTGTTACATTGATGTATTTGACAATTCTTATGAAATGATATTGTCACTTAATAATGTTGTGAGCAATGAGCAATCTCGTTTTCGTCTCATCCCGATGTTTCCGCCATCGGTTGGGGTGTTACAGATTGGTATCAGAGCCATAACTATAGGGAATTAGGTAGAATTGCCATATTCGACCTAGTCTATAGTTCTAAGTACCCGTTGTGACCATTCTTGATTATGCTTAAAACTTTATGCTTCCTACTTTGCTTCTCTCTTTCCTTTTGGTCTTAATACATATACATGGTGTCTTCCTAAGACACTTTTACACAATACACGTTTGGACGCTTGAAGACACTCGTAATATAAACGAGACGACTTCACTAAAATAGGTGTGAAAACCGCAATTTGGTGAACGACTCTCAATCCGCTATACTTATTCTTTTTGCACGCAATTATGCTATCGAGTTAGGAGTGAAATCCAAACCTTGATGGAAAATTTCCAACTCAAAACTCTAGTGGACCCTTACCAACGAATCGGAATTTGCTCTTCGTTTGGTAAGTACCAACCACACATTGGGTACAAAATCGTCAAGTTAGGGGTGAAACCCGCACCTTGTCGATTAAGTCCCATTCCTTGATTTTCGCTCTCGCCAAAGTCTCGATTTTCCGATCGGTTAGAGACGTGTAGTAATTGGAAGGGTAAAATGTCGTTAGTCGCTTCTCGATGAGAGCATTTTACCTATAGGCCAAAGCACGTTTCTCTAATTCGAAAAGATCTTCGATTCACTTTGGAATTGTCGACGATTCTCTACCCGAATCATTCCCATGTTTTACGAGCCTATTCTTTTTATGTGACTCAAATTTTATGTGTTTTGATACTTGTTACCTCGTTCATTTCAAACCGTTACACACTCGCACGTTTATCGCAATCAAAAACAATACTAATCCTCGTGAACAAACTAAATTTATACTCTTTATTTGTATTCATACGTGAGTATACATGTTATACTTGTTGAACTCATGCAAACCATGTGAACCATACTTGATGAACACATGTTTCTTATGTGAGACTTATGTGAATTTTATTAATACTCATGCATGCAAAACCTATTTTCTTTGTTACAATCAAGTCTCATGCTTTTGTCTTGTTTACAACCTCTAGATGCCTCCTTTCCGTAACTCGTTAAACCGCCTCAAGAAGTCCAAGAAGACGGATTCCCAGAAGGAATCCAACAACGAGGACTCGATATCGAAGCAAGAACTGATTGGGCTCGTTTCGGAGCAAATGGCCGGGCAATTGGCTAAGATCATACCCGACATTGTTAGCCAAATCCACACCATACACGCCGAAGCCACACCTTCCAAACCTGATACCCCCAAACCATCTTACCAATTCAAGCATTTCATGGCTTGTAAACCAGTGGAATTCACTGGCATGGACGGTGTTACCGCCATGATCAATTGGTTTGATTCAATGGAGCTTATCTTCCTTCAGGGCGGCTGCCCTGAGGAACTCCGAACCCTTAATGCCACCGGGGTCTTCCGCAAGAGAGCCCTCGAGTGGTGGACCACCGAACGAAACACGCGTGGAAATGAAGCAGCCCATGCGATGACTTGGGAATAGCTTAAGGAGCTCATGAAGGAGCAATTCTGTCCTCCCCATGAGACCCAGAAACTTGAAAACGAGTTCTGGAATCTCACACAACAAGGGAGCGACGCTGAAAGATTGATTGCGCGCTTTAAACAGTTAAGTATCATTTGCCCTGGGCAAGTCGATACTGTTCCCAAGTCAATCGCCAAGCTCATCCGTTGCCTCTCACCGGTGATCATGAACCATGTAGCCGCAGCCAACCCGAAAACCCTCGAGGAAGCCTATGCCATAACCCTCCAACTCAACCATAACTGCATCCTTCAGGGGGCCTACGACAAGGTCCCTACGAAGCATGCGCACCAAGCCATAGCCAACACCACCAATCACCTACCCTCCAGCCAAGAAGCCCCACAACAAGAACAAGAAGCGGAAGGCTTCTTCTCAAAACAATGTTGTCGTCACTCCGCCTACCCAAAACACCAACCAACCTGGACAAGGTTACATTGGCTCTCACCCCAAGTGTACCACTTGCAACTACCATCACCCTGTTGGCACCTCATGCCGAAAATGTGCCAACTGTAATAGGTTGGGACACCTCTCCAACTACTGTCGCCTACCCCAGAACCAGCAAACCCAAGCCCTTTTACCCAATCCTAACCCAAACCGCCAAACCCAAGCTACACCTGGTCGAACCTGCTACAATTGTGGCGATCCTAACCATTTCGCCAACGTTTGCCCGAAACGCACCAACAACCAACAGCAACAACAAACCGAACCTGCGAAAGGACGAGCTTTTGTTCTCACCTCAGCTCAAGCCCAAAGTTCGAATGACGTCATCACTGGTACGTTCCTTGTGAACCATATCTATGCTACTTGTCTGTTTGATACTGGCGCGGATAGAAGTTTTGTATCCGTTGAATTTGAACCCTTGCTTAAGTGCAAACGAACAAAAATGCCTAATCCTTTTGCTGTCGAAGTCGCTATTGGTAAGACCATCTCCGTTGACTCTGTTCTTTCTGGTTGCTCCCTAATCTTAAACGATCATAAGTTTTCCATCGACCTCATACCTATGCAAATGGGTAGCTTTGACGTCATAGTAGGCATGGACTGGCTTAAGCGAGTTCATGCTGAAGTCGTTTGTTCTGAGAAATTCATTCGTCTTCCCCTACCTCAAGGTGACTCTTTACACATCTATGGTGAGAAACCTTCTAAGGGTCTCAAGCTTATGTCATGCATCAAAGCAAACAAGTACTTGCGTAAGGAGTACTTTGCCTTTCTCGCCCACGTTGTGGAAAAGAAAGACAAAGGTCCTAGCATAAGTGATGTTCCTGTCGTTTGTGAGTTCCCTTCTGTTTTCCCCGAGGATCTCCCTGGTCCTCCCCCTCCTCGAGTTGTCGATTTTCGTATTGACCTCATTCCTGGCGCAACTCCTGTTGCGAAGGCTCCCTATCGTTTAGCACCCTCGGAGATGCAAGAGCTATCAAGCCAACTTCAAGAGCTTCTTGATAAAGGCTTTATACGCCCTAGTACTTCCCCTTGGGGCGCTCCCGTGTTGTTCGTCAAGAAGAAAGATGGGTCTTTTCGGATGTGCATTGATTATCGTGAGCTCAATAAACTTACAGTAAAAAACCGATACCCACTTCCTCGTATTGACGATCTCTTCGATCAATTGCAAGGCGCGAAGTGCTTTTCAAAGGTTGATCTCCGTTCTGGCTATCATCAACTTCGGGTTTTCGAGGAAAATGTACCCAAAACCGCATTTCACACACGTTATGGACACTACGAGTTCGTGGTCATGCCTTTTGGTTTGACCAACGCTCCTGCAGTATTTATGGATCTTATGAACCGTGTGTGTAAGCCTTTTCTCGATCATTTCGTCATTGTATTCATCGACGATATCCTAATCTACTCTTAGACGAAAGAAGAACATGGACGACATTTGGGTCTTATTCTTCAGCTTTTACAAACCGAACGTCTTTATGCCAAATTCTCCAAGTGTGAATTTTGGCTAAAAGTGGTTCAATTCTTAGGTCACACCGTCAATGAACTTGGTATTCATGTTGACCCTGCAAAGATACAAGCTGTGAAGAATTGGATTGCACCTAAGTCGCCCTCTGAAATTCGTTCGTTTCTTGGCCTAGCTGGGTATTATCGCCGTTTCATCTCGAACTTCTGGAAGATTGCCGTTCCTTTGACTTCGTTGACTCAAAAAGATAAACCTTTTGTTTGGGGTCCCAAACAAGAAGAATCTTTCCAAACGCTCAAGGACATGCTTTGTAATGCTCCTATTCTCACTCTCCCCGATGGGAATGACGATTTCGTCATGTATTGCGATGCCTCTAACCAGGGTCTTGGTTGCGTTCTCATGCAACGGGACAAAGTAATCGCTTACGCGTCGAGACAACTCAAAATTCATGAGAAAAACTATACTACTCACGACCTTGAACTTGGTGCAGTTGTTTTTGCATTAAAGATTTGGCGACACTACCTTTATGGTACAAAGTGTACGGTCTTTACTGACCATAAGAGCCTCCAACACATCTTTGATCAAAAGGAACTCAACATGCGTCAACGTCGTTGGGTATAATTGTTAAACGACTACGACTGCGATATCTGCTACCACCCTGGTAAGGCGAATGTCGTGGCCGATGCACTTAGTCGTAAGACTCATGTCAAAAGTGCTCGTTGCTACCAAATCGTGGGAAAACTCAATGAGTTGATTCGACAAGCACAATTTGCCGTCATTAACGAGGGTAACCTCGATAACGAGTTGAATTGTGGAATCGAAAACCCACTCGAAGCTAAGCCTGATGGTATTCTTTACTACCATAGTCGCATTTGGATTCCCGATCGTCTCAATCTTCGGACTACTTTGATGGACGAAGCCCACAAATCCCGATACTCCGTTCATCCTGGAGCTGATAAGATGTATCATGACTTGCACGCATCCTATTGGTGGCCTGGAATGAAACGTGATATCGCTCTCTACGTCTCCAAATGCCTTACGTGTTCCAAAGTCAAGGCAGAACATCAACGTCCCTCCGGTTTGCTCGAACAACCAGAAATTCCGGTCTGGAAATGGGAGAGCATAGCCATGGATTTCATCACGAAATTGCCTCGTACCTCGTCTGGTCACGACAGCATTTGGGTCATCATCGATCGTTTGACCAAATCCGCACACTTCCTCGCCATTCGTGAAGATTACAAGGTCGAGAAATTGGCTCGTATCTACACGAGTGAAATAATTAGTCGTCACGGTACTCCTCTTGATATTATTTCTGATCGTGATGCTCGTTTCACTTCTCGCCTTTGGCAAACTTTCCAATCCGCCCTTGGCACTCATTTGAATCTTAGCACCGCTTTTCATCCTCAATCTGACGGTCAGACCGAGCGTACTATCCAAACTCTAGAGGATATGCTTCGATCATGCGTAATCGATTTTGGCGGCAACTGGGATTCGCACTTACCCTTGGTAGAATTCTCATACAACAACAGCTATCACGCAAGTATTCAAATGGCTCCATTTGAAGCACTGTATGGTCGCAAATGCCGTTCGCCTATTTGTTGGCACGAGATCGGAGATGTACAACTCACCGGTCCCAAACTTATACAAGAGACGACGGACAAGATCCTACAGATTCGTGACAACTTGCTCAAAGCTCGAAGCCGACAAAAGAGCTATGCTGATAGAAGACGCAAACCTTTGGAATTCAACATAGGTGACCACGTACTTCTCAAGGTTGCACCTTGGAAAGGTGTTGTTCGTTTTGGTAAGAAAGGCAAACTCGCTCCTCGCTATGTGGGTCCTTTCAAGATTCTCGAAAGGATAGGCAAGGTAGCGTATCGACTGGATCTACCTCAAACGCTCAGCAATGTTCATCCTGTGTTTCATGTTTCGAATTTGAAGAAGTGTCTAGCCGAAGAAGGACTTCAAGTTCCACTCGAAGATCTTCAGATCAACGATACTTTGCACTTTGTGGAAAAACCGGTCGAAATCATGAACCGAGGAGCCAAGCAACTGAGGCGCAGTCGTATTCCCATTGTCAAGGTTCGATGGGAAGGTAAACGTGGCGCCGAATTCACTTGGGAACTTGAAAGTGATATGAAGACTAAGTATCCATATCTCTTCGTTACATCTTCCTAAATTTCGGGACAAAATTTCCTAAAGGAGGGGAGACTGTAACGCTCCGCGTTTCTATACTTTCTATATTTGGAAACCTTGTATCGTACTTCTGTTTCTAGTAAGCGTTGTATCTTGTATTCGTCTTTCGTTGTAAATATTGTAAACCGAGACTTGGATTGTAATGAGAAACTCGTATTTTACCCATATTATGTTAAACATAGTCCTGTTACACTTATACTTGTTCATACTTTAAACATGTAAACATATTCGTGGTACTCTCAATCGTAAACGTAACTTGCAAACATGGTATGTATGCGTAATCGAGACCTAAACGTGAAACTTGTAATCGTTAAACTAAATTCGTTACGAAAATATAATTACCTATTCATTTATTAAGTTAATTAATTAAATTAATTAATTAATTAATTAAATTAGTTAATAAAATTAATTAATTTCTTTTTACAAAAAAAAAATTAAAATGCTAATTTATATATATATATATATATATATATATATATATATATAACATTTTGAATTTAAATGTTAATATAATATCTTCTTTAATAAAGTCCAAGGTTTAAAGTGTAATTATTGGATTCTTAAACTTCAGGGGTCTTTCCTGCCAATTGTGAAACTGAATTATTGAGTTTTGATTAAAAATAAAAAGAAAATAATAATAATCAAACAAAACCGGATCCGCGGGACTCGAACCCGGGACCTCCGGTTCAACATGCAGCGCCTTAACCACTCCGCCACTCGCCATCAATCTAAAGTAACCCGGGAACAAAAGCCTTATATGCTTTGTTCCCGGTCGAGCTGAAAGGCAACAAGAGCGGACAGCAAACAATTGGGCGGGTTTTTGGTTAATTTTTTGAACTTTTTACCATTAATTACCCACTTAAACCCCACCTAACTAACCCTAATCCTTCCCCTATAAAACCCACCTCTAACCCAAGCATTTTTACACTTTAATCTCTCTCAAATCACTCTCAAATCACCTCAAGATCCTTGCAACATCAGATTTTCGAGCAGATTGTATACCTCTTACTAAAGTGAGTGTAACTCACTCATTTCTTAATGAAATCACTCCATTCTTTTTCCTACTTGCTTGGATAAACTTTGGGTTGAATTCCTAGGTTTCTCCATGGAGAATCCAGACCTGGAAATGCCCCAAAATGTCCACAAACTTTCTGTTTTGTCTAAACTTTTATCAAACTTGTGTTTTAACTTCAACAAACTTGTGTTCTTGTGCTTACAATCAAGCTTATGATTAGTAAAGCCTAACCAAGCTTGTTAACATGAACTAAGGGCTGTTTTAACACCCTAAACTTTCTGTTTTTGAAGAGCATTGAGCTCACAAGTGATGCAAGTTCTTAAACTTGTTCATGTGTGTCCATCAAGGAAGCTTGGGCTATCCTAACTTGAGACCACACATCACTTGATGATTTTTCATCAAGATCCCAAGATAGTTTGCTAGACTTAAAGTGTCACAACCCCACAAAGCCGTTGACGATTGTCCTCGTGTGCTCGTCGGGTTGTTGAATACTTGGCTACTTGGTATCTAGATGACACCTTATCATTCTTGTCTTTACATTCTTGTATAGTATATATATAGTTCTTGTACCCTCCTTGTTACCAATGGTAACTTGTGTAGTGGTGAACATAATCCGAGGTTCAAAGTGGATGGTTTAACCTCCCACCTCATACTTGACATACATGACACTAGAGGTTACAAAGTGGATGGTTCATCCTCCCACCTCCTACATGATTATAATGATATATATATAACTATATTATAATTCTAAATCCGAAACCTTGATAATGAACTTATAATCACCTATTAAAGTATGTAATTCCTTGTCACGATTCTAATAGGCCCCGAACCTATGAAATCACACCCAAACTCGTAAGAGTTACTATAGTGTCAAGAACGAGTGTTACATCTTAGTGAATACTTTCGTATCATAATACTTTATCAAACATATTTTTTTATCATGCTCGAATACTCCTAATCTCCCGTTGAAACTCTATACTCATACGCCTCGTTTCCTCTTGTAGGATAATTCGGCGTCATCCTCGAACCAACGTCTTCACGGGTTGTCAAGTGTAGAAAAGACTTAGCAAAACCGTGAGTACACTCGATCCACTTTGTTTATAACACTTTTCGGGTGTAACATGTTTCCATATACAAAATCACGAACACTTAAACTTTTTGAAACACACAAACAATCCCATATACATGAAAACTTGAATCTTATACTTGATGCTTGTCTTGGATATTCGTATTGCTATGCTTTAGTCATTAACTATTTTTAGCCTTCGTTTGACATGCTTAGCGCTATAGGAATTCACGCATCCACCTCCATCGTGTTATTCGTGAGGTCATGTTAAAACATCGTAATTGCGTTAAGGGTTTGATTATTAGTATTGCATGCCTTGATATTGCTCTTGTATAGATTTGGTTGCCATGAGGATTGTTTAAACTTATTCGTATACGTATGCTATGCCTAAACTTGTGTACTCGCCTTTGCTTTCGCATTGACATTATTTTAAAACATGTTACAGGTTGAAGGAGATGATGCTATGAAAACAATATAGCAAGGACTAGATACACACAAATTAGACGTTAGGTTTAATGTCGATGTATCAATTTTGTTATGACTTTGCAAATGTTGTATTGTTCTTTGTTTTGTTACATTGATGTATTTGACAATTCTTATGAAATGATATTGTCACTTAATAATGTTGTGAGCAATGAGCAATCTCGTTTTCGTCTCATCCCGATGTTTCCGCCATCGGTTGGGGTGTTACAACCATTGTTGTTTAAGAACCCCAAAGCATCTCTGAGTGTCCTTCCGCAAAGACTCTTGAACTTTTTTAAAGTAAGCTTTTTTTCATCGTACGGATTACTGAATGTCCTCACGACATTCGAATACCTAGGATAAATTCCATTACACAAATAGTTACCGTGCTGGTAGTAGTTTCCGTTTGCGTAAAAAGATACTTTTGCAGCTCTACCAGAAATATAGTCCTCAACCAATAGAGATTGTTCGAAAACGTTTATATCATTGCGTGACCCTACCACGCCAAAGTAAGCCGACCAAACCGAAAGGTCATGTGAGGAAACCACCTGAAGAATAACCGTAGGTCCGTCTTGGTTACCTCGTGTGTGTTGACCTCGCCATGCGGTCGGACAATTATCCTACACCCAATGCATACAATCCAAGCTCCTGATCATGCTCGGCAAACCATGTACATTAGAATGGACCTCGTAAATTTGTTGAAGGTCGTACCATTTTTTTTTGGCGTTCTCAGATAACGCGCTCCATACAAATTTATAATACCTTCAACAAACATATACAACTATAAGCTTAAATAAATATAAATACATGTAATGTTTATAGTATAGTAATGTACCATGACAAAAAAGTTCTCCAAGGTGTCTCGCGTTGTTTTCTCGCCCCTTTTTAAATACTCGTCGTTGATGTCGGTTGTGTTTCCATACGCAAGGACTCGTAGTGCTGACTTACTCTTTTGAATACCGTAGAATCCAAGTGTCCCTCTTGCATCTGGTTTTTGTTTAAAATAATCAAAGTTGTTTTCCAAGTCTTCGAGGATTCGTAAAAATAGCTTACTTATCCGGAAACGACGCATAAAAACTTATGGGTTCGGGTAAGTTGGCGCCTCATCGAAATAATCTTTCATCAACCCATCGTTTGCCGTACGTCGATCTCGTTCAATATATTCTCTTGGTAAAATTTCAACCGTCGTGAGTTCAAACGCACACGTAACCGCATCTTCCTCGACCTCCTTATCGGTCGACTCACCCTCATCCGCTAAAAACTCTATATAATAATAATTTGCGATGGACGACGAAGTAGGGGAATCCATTTTTCTATAAAATTGGATTGAAGTTTGAGGTTGTGTGTGTTTTAGTTTGTATAAAAATGGGGTTTGTAGTGAGTATATATATATAAAAGTGAGAAAAAAATAAAATAGCCGTTAATGTGACAGTTTGCAACGGTCAGATTAGCCACAAAAGACAATGCACGACGTGTTTTGAAGGACGCCTCTCGGTTTTTTTTTTGGTTAAAAACTCCCAGGGGGCGGTTTGAGGCGTGGGCTTTTTTGAACGCAAAAAACGCCTGAAACTGTCCTACTACGCATGGTCTAAGACTCACCGGCTCATCTTTTTCTCCACACCATTTGACTATAAATACTAACCTTTAATAACAGCTTTAAGGATTAGCTCTCTCATTCTTAACTGAATACATCTCTCTAAATGATGTAACATCTAAATCCAAAAAATATATAGACAAATAACAAGTTGAGCACCTCTGCATTAAATCACAATTGAAATATTATAATTCAACTGATAACTAAATTTAAGAGTAAAATGTGTGAAAATTCTTAAGTCATATAAAAACTAAAAAAGGTAATAGTAATGAAAACCGAATTTAGAATATCTCGTATCAAAATATTAAATTTCAACTAAAAAGGTAATAAGTTATAAAAACATGTGAAATCTTAAAAAAGGTAATTATGTTAAGTTTGAGGCAATTACTAGGAGTGTTGAAGATCAAATTATAAAAAAAAAACAGTGAGTAAAATACTAAGGCTACTCGGTATGGGTGACGGGCTTCTCTCCAGGACGACCTATCACGTTAGCAAACGCGTTAGAGACCTTGGAGGACGCCCCTCCAGGGATGAAAGTTTGGAAATGGGTGACGACCCGACCCATCTAGTGTTTTAGTTTTCTTTTTAATTTTGTCAAAATATTTTTAAAACTAAAATTAGGAGGATTGTGTGGAATGGAAGTTGTTGAAGGAACCGGTTCCGACTTATACGTCACCCCACACTCCGGCTCCGACTTAAACGTCCTCATCAACCATCCGCTTCCGAGGTGGCGTAATTAGGAATTGCGCGGAGTTGGGTTGGGGATTGTGTGGAATGGAAGTTGTTGAAGGAACCGGTGCAGACGAGGATGGTGGTGGTGGTGGTGTTTCTGATGAAGGTGAAGATGAAGAGGGCGGCGCCGATGAGGGCGAGGATGATGAACGCGGCGGAGATTTACGGTCGGGGATGATCCAACGGCTATATATTTAAAATATAATAAATTATCGCCCCGTCCCCATCGTCCGCAGGAGAACATGGGCGACGGGCCACCTGGCGCGGTGTTGGGGGCGTCGTCGGCCAGCGACGGGCCTGAGACCGGCTCCCACACCGAGTGGCCTAAATTATAGTAATTTAGAAATCGATCTAACAACATGAAACTAAGTTCAAGCTGAACAGATCCTATTAGAAGAAAATATTAGATGAGAAAATTTGATAACTAGAAGAAGTTCTTGTGTAATATTCCCCTCCTGTTCCTTTATTATCCATCCCTATTTACCCAAGTTAGATCCACTGTTTAAGATGGACCCAAATAAAAGTCTGCAACTTAGAATTGCCCCACTTAATATAAACAATTTCACATATAGAAAGGCTGAGGGGCTGTGGGAGAACAAGGGCGACGATGATTGCCGGTGAGAGAAGACTGAGGTAGAATGGCGACGGCAGGCAGTTATGGAGAGAAGATAAAAACCCTAGTTTGTTTTTCAAAGGCCATGGTTATCCATACATCCCTCCATTTTATTTACACATCCTTTAAACCCTATAGGAAGCGTATTGAGCAATACACTTCCTATATATGTGCTTGAAGTACCAACCTTTTAGAAGATGGCCGGCTAATGATTAGGAGGCCGGATGAATCGTATAGGGCCATACGCTCCCTGATGGAATTTTTTTAAAGGATCAAAGGAATCATATAGGGCCATACGTTCCTTTGAGAATTTTTTTTTGTAAAAGGAGCATAATGTTATTAATATCTTTTTTAACTTTATTTTTTTAAAAATTAATTAAGTTGTTTTTTTTTATAAAATGATGTTAGTTTTTTTTATAAAGTTTTAAAAGACGTAGTGAAAACATTATAGTATAATAATAATAATAAATTAAAAATTTGAGTCTAGGGGAACCATATTGCCCCATATGTTTTCTATAATATATATATATATATATATATATATATCTACATAGTTTTGTTTAATAAGTGTTTTTTTATAAAAACATTATAATGTAACAATAATAAGTTAAAAATTTGATGCAACTTATATATATTTAAGTAAAACTAATATGAACAACCATTTTTAACACACAATAACTCTATGATTAAATAATTTTAACATGATAACACTAAATAATACAACAACCAATGCTACGACTAATCAAACACGTTTATGTACTCTTTATGTTGACTTTTGTTACTTGCCATTAACGTCTTACCCTGTTGAATACGAGACGCGTATAGTGTCTCCCATTCTTTAGCTTCGGGAGTTCTGCATGGACTCCAAAGTCCATTCGGAGGAGGTATTGGGCTATATGCTTCCAATAGTGTACTTGAAGTAACACTTTTCAGACCAATGATTAAGGGACAAGGGGAAGCATATAGGGCAATACGTTACATGGATAAGTTTTTTTTTTTCAAGAGCAACATATAGTTGTTAGTATCTTTTTAGACGTTATTTTTTTTTAAAATAATTAAGTTTTTTCTGTTATAAAATCATTTTGGTTTTTTGTTATAAATTTTATAAAATACGTAGTGAAATTAAGCAATCCAAACAAAGTAAACATATCCATACATTATAACTTATCAAAACAAAGATATCCAAATTAAACAAATATTACAAATATTGAAAATTAATTTGTTCATACATCAAAACATAAAAATTAAATTGTTCGTACAGTACTGTGTCATATGAAAATAACATAAACCATTGTCGTCATCAATCCTCGTCAGACTCCGCGAGCTCCTCCTTCGTAAAGTTCGGGCCACGCCTAGTAGAGGGTGACGGGCTGTGCAGCGTATAGGACGTGCTTGGAGCCTATAAAAAATTTAAACAAAATACTCATTACATAACATTCAAACTGTTCATAAAAATGAAACAAAAACAAAAAACATAGGACATAGGAAAGAGTGGCATGGTCTGGCCGGACCGAGGAAAATGAGGCATGGAAAGTTCGCACTGAGTATAGGACGGGCCAGAAGCCTATAAAAATTTAAACAAAATTCCTATTATATAACATTAAATTGCCCGTAAATAAATGAAATACAAATAAGATAAGACGGGATGGATTGAGTAAAGAGCGGCATAGACGTGATGGGCTGGGTAAAGGATGGCATGGACAGGCCGGGCTGCTGCGTATAAAACGGGCCCCGGTCCAGATAAACTCGTGGTGGTGGACGGGGTGGAACCAACATACCCATATACTTGTACATTTCACCCATGCCAGTCATCAACCACCCCATGTTATCATGCATCCGACAATGTCAGAAGCCACATCTGCTCATACAGGTTACGCAGAATCCTATCGAGAAGACGATTGGTTGATCAAGGCAACCTAACTGCACGATAAACTCTCTGTGGATGCCGATGGTCCCCTTGTTCATGCTGAGGCGAGACCTCAACATCATCCTGCTCAGCCTATAATTAAATAGGCTCTAGTTGGATTCTGGACCAAACGTTATTAATTTGCACCTCTAGTAATTATATATATATATATACATATAAAAAAATAATTCGAGTTAACCGAGTCGAACCGAACTGAGCGGACCTTTGCTCATGCTCAGTTCGTTTCAAACTTAATCGATCCGAACCAAGCGCTTTTTTTCAATCGAGTTGTATCAAACGAACAAATTCCAAACATTTTTCGATCGAGCATCGAACGAGTCTCGAGCGTCGAGCAATTTGAACAGTCCTAGATAGGTGTATATGTATATAGGGATAAGCTCGATAACGGATTAGGGGACAAGGGAACCGTATTGCCCTATATGCTTTCTATACTTTAGTGACAGGGGAACCATATTGCCCTATACGCTTCTTATACTTTACTAACAGGGGAACCGTATAGCCCTATACGCTTCCTATACGACTCCCAAACCTTTTCAGACCTATAGGAATCATATTGCCCCATACGCTTCCTATTGGGGTCACTTTTCAGACCTTTTAAGTTCTAAACTACGTGCATGTCAGAGAGTATGTACATCGTACCAATAGGAAGCGTATTGCCCTATACGATTCCTATTGGTGTCGCATTTAATGCGTTTAAACCCTATGGAAAACGTATTGAGCTATAAGTTTCATATTGAGGGATGTACAGATATTTTGAGGGATGTCTAAATAACATCACCCTTTTCAAAAGGGTGAATTATCTGAATGAGTGAATATGCCTGTACACTCTAATGTGTATATATTCTTTTTAGGTTAAGATGTAAATGGGCAATTGATATTGGATGCAAAACATATATCTAATTTTTTTTAAGGTTTTAGATTCGGATGATCCGATTATCTGAATTTTTTTAAAAGCAACATCCGGATCCGAATCCGAATTTTTGGATATTTCGTATACGGGTTTGCGGATATTTCGGATTCGAATTTTTTTGAACACCTCACATGTTAATCCTAAAATATAGCAGGTCAGACATGTATACCTTAAAGGCGATGAAACAGAAACAAGGGTAATATATTACTACAATCCCTAGGGTTAGATTCCTGGCACAGATACCAACTAGCTAGGCGAGTCAAGCTCGCTTGGTTTGTAACAAGCTGAACTCAAGTCAAAGTTGGCTTGTTTGTTTTACTTGTGTAAATTAACCCTAACATACGCCCAAACCATTTTTTTAGAAACCATGTGTTGTGTAAATCAACCCGACCTATAAGTTTTAATATTTTAGGCTATAAGTAGTGGTAACTCCTCATAACCCCCATTCATTCAGCATAATCCCATGTAACACTTGGGCAGTGGTTAACACCACATAACCCCCATCATATACCCAAAATAAACACATTCCTCAACCCACCTTCACCCACATTCATCCAACACCACCCCGTTATCACTATCGCGCTCCACGAAATTGACATTCCATAATGCCTCGGGGGGCGGTGTTCCCGGCGTTATGGGGCGCCATAGGCCCTCTCACCTCTTGATAGCGCTCCACCACGCATGCACTTATAGCCAAAGGGAAAAAAATACTCAATTTGTTCAAACCTATCTTTTAGAAACCGAGCCGAACTCGAGCTTATGTTTTCAGCTCGGTTTGATATTCAAGCTAAGCATGCTCAGTTCAAAATTCAAGACTAGCTACCCGGTTTGGTCTAAACTAGGGCCATGCTTGTGAGCTCACCCTCGCATCGTAATAGCACTATATATAGTTTAGGGGTTGGTTGTTTTTTTAACTCTTAATGTGGCTCTTAATGGTTCAGACATCTTAGTGGTTCAGTATTTAATGGTTCAGAATGTTTGTTTCGTGAGCAAATGTCTAAATGGTTTAGACAATTTCCTCTGAATGGTTAAGCATTATACTGAGTTTGAATGGTTAATACCTTTAATTTGAATTGGTCAGACATTTGCCTCTGAACAGTTAAGCATTATATTGGCTCTTAATGGTTCAGACCTCTTACATCTTACTGATTCAGCACTTAACCATTAAAAAGTTGCCAAACAGCCCCTTACACTAGTTTAAGTACTCGTGTATTACACGGGTGGCCTCACAATAAATTTATTTTTTAACAATATTGTCATAAACTTTTTTTAATGAAAGAAACGTTCTATTACTAAGGTAGATATTAAATTGCGATGAACTGAAAAAAAATGAACACAAAAAATCACAAGTCGTTAAAGATTTATTTATATACTACATTTGTTGTTTTATCTGTAGTTTTGTCGTCTTTGTCTAATACTAGTAATAGTTTAAGTACATGTGTGCTACACGGGTTGCGCAATGTCAATTATATAATTTACACTAAAAAGTAAACATTCAATCCGTTTGGCTAGTTCATTTAAGTTTTTTATTTATTTGACCAGACCCATTTATAAGTAACATAGCTCGTTATTTATAGTCGCATACTAACGCAGCTCGTTCTTTTTTCAAAAGCTACTCAATATCCTTAAGCTCATGCATTGTAAATTCATATATAGTCGCACAAACTGTTGGTCACTTCTTGGAACCGTACCAAAGCCTGCAAATACCAAATGAGAAACATTGAAACCAAAAAACTTTCCATTATCTTGCTAGTAATAATTTTTTTTAAAATTGAAAACCGAAATCAAACCGTTAAAATTTAAAAACAAACTAAACCGAACCGTTACTAACAATTTGGTTTTACGTTTAATCTCATTTGGGCATTAATACAAATTGTAAAAATAATACATGAAATAATTAAAAAGATGCTTAAAACAAAGTTGAAAGTATTCCATATTTAAAGTAAGCTAACCAAAATACAACTACACAAGTTCTTTAGAAATACATAAAAACAAAAAGTTAACCGAATAAAACACCGAACTTAACAAAACTAATATATATATAACTTAAAAGTAAAAAAAAAGTGTAGATTAACAACTTGCATAACTCAAAATGAACACCAAACTTAACGAAGGGAACACTAAATATGCATGTTTAACAAAAGATTATATTAATAACTTGCATAACTCAAAATGAACACCAACCTTAACAAAGGGAACACTAAATGTGCATGTTTAACAAAAGAGTAGATTAATAACTTACATAACTCAAAATGAACACCAAACTTAACAAAGGGAACACTAAATGTGCGTGTGTTTGACTCGGATGGGAGAATGGAAATCGATAGCACACAAAACATGAGTTTTACTCTGTGAGTAGCCATATTTTGAGATAAGCCCAAGTTGTATAAGTACTTAATTAATATAAATATGAATAATTAAATTAGCCCAGCCTAAATATATATAATATGAAATATTGAAAAAAACTAAAATATATTGTCAAATCTTACGATTTGGTCCCATTTTATACAATCGGTTTCATTTGGGCAGTGCTTAACACCACATAACCCCCATCACATACCACACAAAACACATTCTCCAACCCACCTTCACACATTCCTCCAACATCATGTTGGATATTTTAGTGTAATTTAAGATTGTGTGTAACGTTCAAATAAGAGTGCACGCTTATTTGAATGTCATCGGGACTAACGGGGGATCCAAGGGGGCAGTGCCCCTTTGGCGGGGGTCCGGGGTCAGCACCCCTGGGAGCAGGGTCCAAGGGGCAGCAGCCCCTGGCGGGGTTCAAGGGGCAGAGCCCCTGGCTGGGGTCGAGCAGGGTCCAAGGGGCAGAGCCCCTGGCTGGGGTCCTTTATCAAAAATGCATCAGAAATTGAATTTCGGGCTAAGTATGCACTTTTGGAAACTTAAGGGACTAAAGGTGTTTTTGTTCAAAATTGAAACTGCAAGCAGTTGTGAAAAACTGAAAATACGCTCCCAATTTTTTTAGAAAAACTCTGGACGAATTTTGATTTTCGGATACGAATTCCCAAAATCTCACAATCAAAAAATTGACATACAAAAATCTAGAATTTTTCTGATTTTATCCGATCAAAGATTGGTAGCCACTCCAATTGTTTGATCTGATAGTGATTACACGACTTCAGAGTTATCCAAGCATTTACGAATTATTCCCAACACATCACCCCGTTATCACCATCGCGCTCCACAGAATTCACATTCCATGACGCCAGGGGGGGTTGTTCCTGGCGCTATGGGGCGCCATAGGCCCTCTTCACCTCTTGATTGCGCTCCACTACGCATGCACTTATAGCCAAAGGAAAAAAAATACTCAATTTGTCCCGCAGGTATATTCAAGCTAAGCCAGCTCGAGCTTAAGCTTTCAGCTAGGTTTGA
Source organism: Scalesia atractyloides (assembly GCA_947069175.1). Classification (NCBI taxonomy): domain Eukaryota; kingdom Viridiplantae; phylum Streptophyta; class Magnoliopsida; order Asterales; family Asteraceae; genus Scalesia; species Scalesia atractyloides. The sequence continues at coordinate 12,925,615 of CAMTDV010000007.1, read as the reverse complement.
TATTCAACCTAAGCCGGCTCAGTTGAAAATTCAAGACTAGCAAGCTGGTTTGGTCTAAACTAGAGCCATGCTCGCGAGCTCACCCTTGCACCACAGTAGCCCTATATATATATATATATATATATATATATATATATATAAGTTTACATAACACACATTTCTCCGTCAAACGCTCCCATTTTGCATTCACATTTTCTCTTTCTCTTACACACACACAGCGTGATCGTCAATGGGGAGTTCACCGGAGACTGAGCACCCAGTGAAGCCCTTTGGATACGCCGCTAGGGATTCTTCTGGTGTACTCTCCCCCATCAACTTCTCCCGCAGGTATATATAATTTTTATATTTTTTCTTTCATGAATTTGTTTTTTTATTCATTGACTATACACATGTGTATATACTAACAACTATGTATCTTGCATATACGGAAACTAGCAAGATTATAGGAATTTTGATTATATTGTTTAATAAATGCAGTTTACAAAAGACGCAAATACCCTTTTGTCAATTAATTTAAAGGGAAGTTACAACATTATAATTACAATCTTGTCATTGTTTAAAAATGTCTAGATGATACAATCCAATGCTCAGATTAATTCACAGAGTTCATTCTCAACCTAGTGTTCACTCTAGAACCCTACCCTATATATATATATATATATGTGTGTGTGTGTGTGTGTGTGTATGTGTGTGCGCGCGCGCACTTTCTTGATGTTTTATATGTTTATGTTTTACTATGCTACTATCTCACCATTGCTTGTGTAATTTGGTTGCTTTTTTCTTATGCTCTTACAGTTTGGTTTGTTGTCTGTTGTTTGTTTTCGAGTTGGGGGTCTCTCTGGAAGTAGCATCTCTATCTATACGAATAGAGCTAAGGTTTGCTTATATCCCACCCTCTCTAGACTCTACAAGTAGTTGTGTTATTTGTGTGATTTACTGGGTACGTGTGATTGATTGATTGCTCTTGTCCATTTGTTAAGAAAATGAGTGTGTTTGCATTCCTTTATGTTCTTTCATTAATAGTATAAACGAACAATTTACAAATGTAAACGGACATAAACAAACAAAAACGACCATTAACAAATGAACATAACTAAACATAGATGAATAAGCATAAATGAACGTAATTGACTAGACACAAATCACATGTAAATGTGCACGTCAATCTATTGGGTCTAAAGATTAATAAAACTTGAGTAAATCATAAAGAGCATAAATGAAAATTAAAAGTTATGACATAAATGAATGTAAATGAATGAATCTTAACGAATCTATATGAACAAATTTTTCTACACATGATCAAACGGACAATACATACATTTATTATCTTTCATTTTAACTAAATTAACAAAAGAAAAAGAATATTCATATTCGTTAGATTATTGTATAAACAAACTTAAATGAACTTTCCACTTAAGAGTTCACAAATATTTTGGTAAACAAATGTTTGATTCATTTCAAAGCCTAGTAGAAACGTTAAAAAAGAAAATTGTAATTTGTAAGAACAAACTGTTTTGAGAAAATAATAGTATAGATCCCAAAGAAAAGATAACGTTAAATATTTGTGAAACAATGCCTATTATTGCAATATATATATATATATATATATATATATATATATATATATATATATATATATTTATATTTGATTCATTTCAAAGCCTAGTAGAAACGTTAAAAAAGAAAATTGTAATTTGTAAGAACAAACTGTTTTGAGAAAATAATAGTATAGATCCCAAAGAAAAGATAACGTTAAATATTTGTGAAACAATGCCTATTATTGCAATATATATATATATATATATATATATATATATAGGAAGATTCATTTAAGAAGAAAAAAAGAAAGGGCATAACTGTAAAACATTAAATAGTTTAACAAAAGAGTAGATTAATAACTTACATAACTTAAAATGAACACCAAACTTAACAAAGGGAACACTAAATGTGCGTGTTTTTGACTCGGATGGGAGAATGGAAATCGATAGCACACAAAACATGAGTTTTAGTCTGTGAGTAGCCATATTTTGATATAAGCCCAAGTTGTATAAGTACTTAATTAATATAAATATGAATAATTAAATTAGCCCAGCCTAAATATATATAATATGAAATATTTAAAAAAACTAAAATATATATTGTCAAATCTTACGATTTGGTTCCATTTTATACAATCGGTTTCATTTGGGCAGTGCTTAACACCACATAACCCCCATCACATACCACACAAAACACATCCTCCAACTCACCTTCACACATTCCTCCAACATAATGTTTGATATTTTAGTGTAATTTGAGATTGCGTGTGACGTTCAAATAAGAGTGCACGCTTATTTGAATGTCATCGGGACTAACGGGGGATCCAAGGGGGCAGCGCCCCTGGCGAGGTCCAAGGGGCAGAGCCCCTGGCTGGGGTCGAAAAGGTATTGGACAAAAGTCCTTTATCAAAAATGCATCAGAAAGTGAATTTCGGGCTAAGTATGCACTTTTGGAAACTTGAGGGACTAAAGGTGTTTTTGTTCAAAATTGAAACTGGAAGCAGTTGTGAAAAACTGAAAATACGCTCCCAATTTTTTTTAGAAAAAAAACCCTGGACGAATTTTGATTTTCGGATACGAATTCCCAAAATCTCACAATCAAAAAATTGACATACAAAAATCTAGAATTTTTCTGATTTTATCCGATCAAAGATTGGTAGCCACTCCAATTGTTTGATCTGATAGTGATTACACGACTTCAGAGTTATCCAAGCATTTACGAATTATTCCCAACACATCACCCCGTTATCACCATCGCGCTCCACAGAATTCACATTCCATGACGCCAGGGGGGGGGGGGTTGTTCCTGGCGCTATGGGGCGCCATAGGCCCTCTTCACCTCTTGATTGCGCTCCACTACGCATGCACTTATAGCCAAAGGAAAAAAAATACTCAATTTGTCCCGCAGGTATATTCAAGCTAAGCCAGCTCGAGCTTAAGCTTTCAGCTCGGTTTGATATTCAACCTAAGCCGGCTCAGTTGAAAATTCAAGACTAGCAAGCTGGTTTGGTCTAAACTAGAGCCATGCTCGCGAGCTCACCCTTGCACCACAGTAGCCCTACATATATATATATATAGTTTACATAGCACACATTTCTCCGTCAAACGCTCCCATTTTGCATTCACATTTTCTCTTTCTCTTACACACACAAACGTGATCGTCAATGGGGAGTTCACCGGAGACTGAGCACCCAGTGAAGGCCTTTGGATACGCCGCTAGGGATTCTTCTGGTGTACTCTCCCCCATCAACTTCTCCCGAAGGTATATATAATTTTTATATTTTTTCTTTCATGAATTTGTTTTTTTATTCATTGATATGGGCGATCGATCCACATTCTGATACTTTTGAAATCTTAATCTAAGATGGGTGAAACATTAATCTTGAAATTCGTTGGAATATATATACATATATATATATATATATATATATATATATATATATATATATATATATATATATAAATGTGGCGAATAGGGTTTGTACATTCGCTTTAAACAACGTTAATTTGTTTAGGGTTTAAGATCTACGTAAACAGTGTATATAATTTGTGTTAAAATTGTTTTGTAAGTTATTTTGAGTTTTTGATTGTAGGGAAACAGGAGATGAAGATGTGAGGTTTAAGGTGTTGTACTGTGGAGTGTGTCACTCAGATCTTCACTCTATCAAGAACGACTGGCTCAATGCCAAGTATCCCATGATCCCTGGGTAAAACCTTAATTGCCCCCACGATGTGTTTTTATTTTTATTTTTTAATGTGTGTGTAAACGAACCGAATTAACACGAACGATGCTTGTTTGTGTTTCATTAACCTTGGTTTTAATTTTTAAAAGGCTTGTGGCTATCTGATGAGTTTTGATCACAAAAGCTGGTTCGAGATACACGATGCACAAAGCGCGCGCATCATGTATTCCAGGTTTTTGTTATTAAAAAAAAACTAAAAGGTTCACTTTTAAAGACTAAAATTTAGGTTGTTCTCGTCATTTCTAGTTAGATTTGTTCAATCGATGGTTTAATTTGTTCAAATATTCAAACCCATTGCTCACTTAGATTTAAAAAATTCAGACCCTTTGCAATAATGTCTCTTTACTGGTCATCAGACCGTTCATATGATGCGCACATCATGGAATCGATCGCATCACCGCATCATGTGATGCATGCGTTACACACTCCTGATGCGTGCATTTTAAAACAAAGGAACAAACATACATTAACATAAATGAAAACAAGCGAACACCTATCAAAAGTTAACAGCCAAATATCTAGGTGTAAGTAATGGCTTGGTTAAAACAATTGATTGGGTTGGGCTAATTAGTATTGCTGAACAAAAACTTTTGTTGAGTTCCAATAAACGAAATTCTTATCGAAGGATTCACTAAACGTTCAGCTCGTTTAAAGGTGTGGTTGTAAAGGCGGAATGCTAACTAAGTTGCTTCATTTCAGGCATGAAATTGTGGGTGTGGTGACTGAGGTGGGCAGCAAGGTCAAGAAAGTCAAAGTTGGTGACAAAGTTGGGGTGGGTTGTTTGGTTGGATCATGTCGTTCATGTGATCAATGTGGTGCTGATCAAGAGCAATACTGCTCGAAAAATGTCATGACCTACAATAGCAGTATTGTCATAACCTATGGTGGCTACTCGGACCACATGGTTTGCAATGAACACTTCATCATCTCCTGGCCCAAAGACCTTCCACTCGATAGCGGTGCACCTTTACTATGTGCTGGGATCACTGTTTACAGCCCGATGCGATACTATGGGCTTGATAAGCCCGGAATGCATGTTGGTGTGGTTGGTCTTGGTGGGTTAGGTCATGTTGCTGTTTTGTTTCTTAAAGCTCTTGGTGTTAAGGTTACTGTTATCAGCACTAACCTTAAGAAAAAAGAAGAAGCTATGAGTAAACTTGGTGTTGATTCATTCTTGGTCAGCAGTGATCAACCACAGATGCAGGTAACAGTTATGACTATTGGATACATGGTTATTTACTAGCTTTTTGAAGTATGAAATAATACTGTTACATAGGGTGTGCATGGGTCGGTTTGTTTCGGTTTTCTACACTTAACCATAACCGAACTTTAACCGAACTTTGGTTACGGTTAATCGGTTATGAATTCGGTTTTGGTTCGGTTATGGTTATTTCAGTTATTAACCAAAAACTTCAGCTAAAACTAACTTTCGGCTAAAATTTAAAACTTTTAAGCCAATGGGTGTACAAGATACAAAATGCAACCAACTATGTTGGACTACACTTTCTGGCAACGTGGGATCACTTTTAATAAGATATTTCTCAACAAAAAGAAAACTAATAAGATATTTCTCAACAAAAAAAAACTTACTTAAACCATTTATTAGAAGTACAATTTTTTTACCAAAACAAATGGCACCTATATAAATATCATTTTTTACAAACATACTTTTATTCTAGTAAAAAACCTCTGCATAGTTAGTGTTAAACGAAAATCTATTACATAGACTTAACATTATAAGTTCAGTTCGGTTTTATAACCATAACCATAACCACTCGGTCGGTTAAAGAAATTTCATAACCATAACCATTGGTTATGTCGGTAATGGTTAAAACCTGTTCAATTATGTGGGTTATGGCGGTTAATTTGCTCACTCCTGCTGTTACAAATGATTACAAGAAAGCATAACATGATAAAAAGACACCACACGATCTCATATGTGGCAGGTTGCGCGGTTTTAGCGATAAAATCAACATTTGATTGGTTTTGACGAAAATGTTGTGGCCAAACAATCAGTCATGAGTTGAGACGTGGGTCGAAAAAGGCATGGTTTGGGCTATAAAAGCTAAAATAAGGTAGCATCTTGTTTAGCCAATGAGATTTTAATACTTAGCACTAGAAATGTTAATTTTTTTTTTTGCTTGGGATGTGACCATTTGACCGTCAAAGAGTCACATGTTAAAAGTTGGTTAAAAAAGCCATTTTTCTAATTTTCATCAGTATTTTCTTCTGTAAGCTCAAACCTCCTATGATTTCTCTTGTTAACATATTGACTTAGTTATATTATAAGCTCTACCTATGCTTTTGAAAATAGTTATAGACTTTGCCCGTAGACTCCTAATCCCTCCCTGAAACTTGAATAGCACCATCAAGTCCTCCAGTATATAGTTTCAATTGATCAATCATGTCCTAAGTCGTCTAGATTAGTGGTTTTTGTTCAAATTTTCCCTTAGGTCCTATCACACATTCACACACATGTTTGGCACTCATCAGCATTATGATCATATTATATTCATTTCTAGAAATCATGAAACAATAATATTCAACATAGAATTTCATTCGACACTTAATTACATTAAACAATCTAACCCAAAAGATTCAGTTTGTATATTATTCCTTTGTTTTAACTGTTTGTACAGGCTGCTGTGAGTACTATGGATGGTATTATTGACACCGTTTCTGCGGATCATTCTCTAATACCTTTAATCAGCCTCCTAAAGCCTAATGGCAAATTGGTTTTGGTTGGTGCCCCAACCAAACCACATGAATTACCTGCTTTCCCTTTGCTACTTGGTATGGCTTTGATATTCCTCAATGCATTGCTTGTTTTGTTATAAATACTAAATAGAACATAAGCAAGTTGACTTTCTGGTCAATCTCTAGTAATTGAAGTCAAAGTCTACTTTTTCATGATTGTAGCGAGGAAGCTAGTGGGAGGAAGTTTGATTGGAGGGATAAAAGAGACACAAGAGATGATTGAATTTGCAGCAAAACACAAGATAACAGCAGCAATTGAGCTCATCCCCATGGACTATATCAACACTGCCATGGAGCGTCTTCAGAAATCTGATGTGCGTTATCGCTTTGTCATTGACATCGCAAACTCGCTAAAATCCACCTAGTTTCTTAGTTATCGACACACATGTTCGACTGTTGCATTTCGTATTTTGGTTTGGATTTGGATCAAGAGTTTACCATATTATTGATGATCATAGAACTTTTGAATAATAGTGCATGAGTTGACAGTCATTTGATTGTGGAAACTGTTATGTTTCCTTGACAACTGGGAAGAGATGAATTTCTGACATGGCTTTAAATTTGACAAGTTGTTATGACAACTTGGTTCAACCTTTTATTTATTGTGGCATCTAAGGTGTGAATTTCTGACATAACATAAAAGTCGTAGGTTTGAGTCCAGAGAAACTTGTATAGGGTATCTACAAATATTTTGTAAATCCTTGACAATTGAGAAGAGATGAATTTCTGACATGGCTCGAAATTCATTTTGGCATCTAAGGTGTGAATTTCTGACATCACATTAAATTCATAGGATTGAGTCTAAGCTAAGTGTGTTGTGGTTAGTTTCATGTTAAACATGTGAACACGTGTAACTAAACAAATTAGGATTGGGTCACTTGTGGATTCACGGGTTGACATTTATTTAATAGCATATGGTATTGTACCATGACAATGTAGGGTAAATTATACTTTTCGTCCTTTATGTTTGCATCATATTGCAATGGATAACCTTTAACTTCAATAATTACAATCATAGTCCTTTATTTGGAAAACTCATTATACTCTACGTCCTTAAGCACTAATCTGGTTAGAATTCTCTGTTCATGTGACTTGCACATGAGGGTAGATCAGTCATTTTACTCATTTGTATAAAAAGCTAAAAAAATTATATATAGAAACACACATAAAATCTTATCTCGTTCTCCCAACTTCCCTCCACCACCGGCGAATCCCAGCCACCACCATCAGCCACTGTATACGTCCAACAAACCACCATGAATTCCGGCAGCAAAAAACTCTCCGGCGGCAGAACCACCATGTCCCCCTCTTTCCATTTCTCACCTCCCCTCTCCTTTTTTTCCGGCCAACAACTGCCGAGCACTACCACACCACCACTGCCCCTAGTAAATTAAATGGCCACCACCACTACTTCGGAGAACACCATGTGCATAAGCTCTAGTTTTTCCGGCAAATAAAAATCAATCTGAGAAGCAGATTTCTTTCCTCTGTTCTTTAGATTTCGTAAATGGATCGGAAGGTGAGATTCAGATCTGCAACAACTTTACATATTTTCTTCTAGTTGATACGAGATGGGGGTTCGATAACTACAAACAAACGCCCCAAAACGCTGCCAAACCGGCCCCATGGGCGTTATTTCCAAAAAAATTTGTTTTGACGTTATTTTTTCCACACCTTGTTCATTTTGTTTTGGTCAATAACAGGTTAGAAGGTTTTGTTTGCCCAATAACATTTTTTGGATGGTTTTTTTTTATTTAGTTGTTTAACACCACAATGTCCACATTCTCACTACACCTCCTATTTTAGAAAAACGCCCATAATACCCCTTTGCTGACTGGACTGCCACGTGTCGCAAAACGCCCAAGGATGAGGGCATTATTCATGTGTACCACTACACATGGTATTAATGACATGTTGGATGGTTTTGTTTGCCCAATAACATTTTTTGATTTTTTGGATGGTTTTTTTAATTTAATTGTTTAACACCACAATGTCCACATCCTCAATACACCTATTTTAGAAAAACGTCCCATAATACCTCTTTGTTAACTGAACTGTCACGTGTCGCAAGACGTCCAAGGATGAGGACATTATTCATGTGTACCACTACACATGGTGTTAGGGATATAGATGCAGTATTAGTAGAGAATCTACATAATAAAGAGGCATACATCAAGGATATTGTTCTTGATAATGGGAGCGCAATTTTCCCTTGTGAATGAATCATGCAAAACTTGAAGATGAAGAGTTGCTTACGGTCATTCAGCCGATGGTTTCTAAACTGATAATTAGGGCTTGCACATTCTTTGATAATTAGGGCTTGTGTATATGTTATTTTATTTTTGTTTTATTTATTAGAAAACATTTTAGAATAAAAGCATGAAAGGACTATACTACCCTTAAATGAATAGATTTAACTGAAAAACTTAACCTAGTTAATGCTCAAGGACGTAGGGTGTAATGAGTTTTTCAAAAAAGATTGTGACTGTAATTATTAAAGTTAAAGACTATTTGTTACAATATGATACAAACATAAAGAACGAAAAGTGTAATTTACCCCTTAAATGTTTTATGTTAAAGTTTAAAAGATAAAGAAAATAAGCGTTAGGTTATACACTTTAATATGTATTTATATTATAGTTTTTAGAGTATTAATAATAAAAAATATCAGGATAAATAATTCATGTTTGTGTTAATATGCATATACGTGTCCTGTGTGCATTCATGTGTTTTGCAAAATTTAAAAAACCGTATAAAATTTCCGGGTTCATATCAGGTTCAACATAAAAACTGATAGACATGGCTCATTTTATACCCACCATTTATAGCATGGATAACAGACTTTTGCGATTGCTTCTAGAGTTCTAGAGAATTGTGCTATGTGTTACGATTTTTGTACAAGTTAATACTTTTAACGATTTTGGGCATCATACTACTAACATCTAGACATTAGTGTCTTAACTTCCCCTTAACTACCTTATAAATGATATATACCATTTTTTATGCATTTTAGAACACATTGTTCTATTATGATGTCCAACCCTTGAGCACTATCATCTGGCCCTTTTGTTGTTGTGTGACTATTACGTGGCAACTAAAAATTCATATATTGAAGTGGCATGTAAGAATCACTAAAATCACCCACTTTGAATATGATTTCATCAACCGTTCTTTGGTTGTTAGCAAATATATGTCGCTTAAATCATGGAGTTTGCCAATTTTGTTTATATTTTTCTAGAAATCAGGCTTGTAACAAATTAAACATGAAGAAGGCATGTTTGTGTTCATTCGCTTACTTAACCAAACCAAACAAATGACCGAATACGAACAATTAAACAAACATGATTGTTTGGAGGCGCAGGAGTAAGGTTAAAGTTTTTTAGGAAGGGTACTCTGGAGCTTTAGTTGGGTGTTAAGGGTTTAGATTTTCCTAAACACTAGGATGACTATACATGTGATTGTGTTGATACATGTATGTGTGTGTGTGTGTGTATATATATATAGGATTAGGATTATTTGTGAACAAGTTCTTAAAAATGAACTCAGTGAACTAATCTTGACCATTGATTATTTTTTAGATTAAAAGGGTAAGATTGACATTAGCTCTCTCTCTCTCACACACACACACACACATTTTTAATTACTTCTTCATTATTTTAAACTCGTGTAGAATCAGTTGCTAATTACGCATATGAAACTCCTAACGGAACTAGATACTGGACACCAACTGTCCCTCCCGGATTCAAACCGTATATGAAACGCCTAATGGAACTAGGTCGTGGACTACAAAATACACAGATGTATCAAAAGTCTATACACATCTGTATAAACTAACAACTGTGTATCTTGTATAAACTGATAGTTAGCGAGACTGTACACATGTGTATAAATTAACAGCGGTGTATCTTGTATAAAGTTAGCGAGACTGTACACATGTGTATAAACTAACATCTGTGTATCTTGTATAAGATGATACTATCGAGACTGTACACATGTGTATATACTAACAACTATGTATCTTGCATATACGGAAACTAGCAAGATTATAGGAATTTTGATTATATTGTTTAATAAATGCAGTTTACAAAAGACGCAAATACCCTTCTTTCAATTAATTTAAAGGGAAGTTACAACATTATAATTACAATCTTGTCATTGTTTAAAAATGTCTAGATGATACAATCCAATGCTCAGATTAGTTCACAGAGTTCATTCTCAACCTAGTGTTCACTCTAGAACCCTATCCTATATATATATATATATATGATATATGTGTGTGTGTGCGCGCGCACTTTCTTGATGTTTTATATGTTTATGTTTTACTATGCTACTATCTCACCATTGCTTGTGTAATTTGGTTGCTTTTTTCTTATGCTCTTACAGTTTAGTTTGTTGTCTGTTGTTTGTTTTCGAGTTGGGGGTCTCTCTGGAAGTAGCATCTCTATCTATATGGATAGAGCTAAGGTTTGCTTACATCCCACCCTCTCTAGACCCTACAAGTAGTTGTGTTATTTGTGTGATTTACTGGGTACGTGTGATTGATTGATTGCTCTTGTCCATTTGTTAAGAAAATGAGTGTGTTTGCATTCCTTTATGTTCTTTCATTAATAGTATAAACGAACAATTTACAAATGTAAACGGACATAAACAAACAAAAACGACCATTAACAAATGAACATAACTAAACATAGATGAATAAGCATAAATGAACGTAATTGACTGGACACAAATCACATGTAAATGTGCACGTCAATCTATTGGGTCTAAAGATTAATAAAACTTGAGTAAATCATAAAGAGCATAAATGAACGTTAAAAGTTATGATATAAATGAATGTAAATGAATGAACCTTAACGAATCTATATGAACAAATTTTTGTACACATGATCAAACGGACAATACATACATTTATTTTCTTTCATTTTAACTAAATTAACAAAAGAAAAAGAATATTCATATTCGTTAGATTATTGTATAAACAAACTTAAATGAACTTTCCACTTAAGAGTTCACAAATATTTTGGTAAACAAATGTTTGATTCATTTCAAAGCCTAGTAGAAACGTTAAAAAAGAAAATTGTAATTTGTAAGAACAAACTGTTTTGAGAAAATAATAGTATAGATCCCAAAGAAAAGATAACGTTAAATATTTGTGAAACAATGCCTATTATTGCAATATATATATATATATATATATATATATATATATATAGGAAGATTCATTTAAGAAGAAAAAAAAGAAAGGGCATAACTGTAAAACATTAAATAGTTTAACAAAAGAGTAGATTAATAACTTACATAACTTAAAATGAACACCAAACTTAACAAAGGGAACACTAAATGTGCGTGTTTTTGACTCGGATGGGAGAATGGAAATCGATAGCACACAAAACATGAGTTTTAGTCTGTGAGTAGCCATATTTTGATATAAGCCCAAGTTGTATAAGTACTTAATTAATATAAATATGAATAATTAAATTAGCCCAGCCTAAATATATATAATATGAAATATTTAAAAAAACTAAAATATATATTGTCAAATCTTACGATTTGGTTCCATTTTATACAATCGGTTTCATTTGGGCAGTGCTTAACACCACATAACCCCCATCACATACCACACAAAACACATCCTCCAACTCACCTTCACACATTCCTCCAACATAATGTTTGATATTTTAGTGTAATTTGAGATTGCGTGTGACGTTCAAATAAGAGTGCACGCTTATTTGAATGTCATCGGGACTAACGGGGGATCCAAGGGGGCAGCGCCCCTGGCGAGGTCCAAGGGGCAGAGCCCCTGGCTGGGGTCGAAAAGGTATTGGACAAAAGTCCTTTATCAAAAATGCATCAGAAATTGAATTTCGGGCTAAGTATGCACTTTTGGAAACTTGAGGGACTAAAGGTGTTTTTGTTCAAAATTGAAACTGGAAGCAGTTGTGAAAAACTGAAAATACGCTCCCAATTTTTTTTAGAAAAAAAACCCTGGACGAATTTTGATTTTCGGATACGAATTCCCAAAATCTCACAATCAAAAAATTGACATACAAAAATCTAGAATTTTTCTGATTTTATCCGATCAAAGATTGGTAGCCACTCCAATTGTTTGATCTGATAGTGATTACACGACTTCAGAGTTATCCAAGCATTTACGAATTATTCCCAACACATCACCCCGTTATCACCATCGCGCTCCACAGAATTCACATTCCATGACGCCAGGGGGGGGGGGTTGTTCCTGGCGCTATGGGGCGCCATAGGCCCTCTTCACCTCTTGATTGCGCTCCACTACGCATGCACTTATAGCCAACGGAAAAAAAATACTCAATTTGTCCCGCAGGTATATTCAAGCTAAGCCAGCTCGAGCTTAAGCTTTCAGCTCGGTTTGATATTCAACCTAAGCCGGCTCAGTTGAAAATTCAAGACTAGCAAGCTGGTTTGGTCTAAACTAGAGCCATGCTCGCGAGCTCACCCTTGCACCACAGTAGCCCTACATATATATATATATAGTTTACATAGCACACATTTCTCCGTCAAACGCTCCCATTTTGCATTCACATTTTCTCTTTCTCTTACACACACAAAGCGTGATCGTCAATGGGGAGTTCACCGGAGACTGAGCACCCAGTGAAGGCCTTTGGATACGCCGCTAGGGATTCTTCTGGTGTACTCTCCCCCATCAACTTCTCCCGAAGGTATATATAATTTTTATATTTTTTCTTTCATGAATTTGTTTTTTTATTCATTGATATGGGCGATCGATCCACATTCTGATACTTTTGAAATCTTAATCTAAGATGGGTGAAACATTAATCTTGAAATTCGTTGGAATATATATACATATATATATATATATATATATATATATATATATATATATATATATATATATATAAATGTGGCGAATAGGGTTTGTACATTCGCTTTAAACAACGTTAATTTGTTTAGGGTTTAAGATCTACGTAAACAGTGTATATAATTTGTGTTAAAATTGTTTTGTAAGTTATTTTGAGTTTTTGATTGTAGGGAAACAGGAGATGAAGATGTGAGGTTTAAGGTGTTGTACTGTGGAGTGTGTCACTCAGATCTTCACTCTATCAAGAACGACTGGCTCAATGCCAAGTATCCCATGATCCCTGGGTAAAACCTTAATTGCCCCCACGATGTGTTTTTATTTTTATTTTTTAATGTGTGTGTAAACGAACCGAATTAACACGAACGATGCTTGTTTGTGTTTCATTAACCTTGGTTTTAATTTTTAAAAGGCTTGTGGCTATCTGATGAGTTTTGATCACAAAAGCTGGTTCGAGATACACGATGCACAAAGCGCGCGCATCATGTATTCCAGGTTTTTGTTATTAAAAAAAAACTAAAAGGTTCACTTTTAAAGACTAAAATTTAGGTTATTCTCGTCATTTCTAGTTAGATTTGTTCAATCGATGGTTTAATTTGTTCAAATATTCAAACCCATTGCTCACTTAGATTTAAAAAATTCAGACCCTTTGCAATAATGTCTCTTTACTGGTCATCAGACCGTTCATATGATGCGCACATCATGGAATCGATCGCATCACCGCATCATGTGATGCATGCGTTACACACTCCTGATGCGTGCATTTTAAAACAAAGGAACAAACATACATTAACATAAATGAAAACAAGCGAACACCTATCAAAAGTTAACAGCCAAATATCTAGGTGTAAGTAATGGCTTGGTTAAAACAATTGATTGGGTTGGGCTAATTAGTATTGCTGAACAAAAACTTTTGTTGAGTTCCAATAAACGAAATTCTTATCGAAGGATTCACTAAACGTTCAGCTCGTTTAAAGGTGTGGTTGTAAAGGCGGAATGCTAACTAAGTTGCTTCATTTCAGGCATGAAATTGTGGGTGTGGTGACTGAGGTGGGCAGCAAGGTCAAGAAAGTCAAAGTTGGTGACAAAGTTGGGGTGGGTTGTTTGGTTGGATCATGTCGTTCATGTGATCAATGTGGTGCTGATCAAGAGCAATACTGCTCGAAAAATGTCATGACCTACAATAGCAGTATTGTCATAACCTATGGTGGCTACTCGGACCACATGGTTTGCAATGAACACTTCATCATCTCCTGGCCCAAAGACCTTCCACTCGATAGCGGTGCACCTTTACTATGTGCTGGGATCACTGTTTACAGCCCGATGCGATACTATGGGCTTGATAAGCCCGGAATGCATGTTGGTGTGGTTGGTCTTGGTGGGTTAGGTCATGTTGCTGTTTTGTTTCTTAAAGCTCTTGGTGTTAAGGTTACTGTTATCAGCACTAACCTTAAGAAAAAAGAAGAAGCTATGAGTAAACTTGGTGTTGATTCATTCTTGGTCAGCAGTGATCAACCACAGATGCAGGTAACAGTTATGACTATTGGATACATGGTTATTTACTAGCTTTTTGAAGTATGAAATAATACTGTTACATAGGGTGTGCATGGGTCGGTTTGTTTCGGTTTTCTACACTTAACCATAACCGAACTTTAACCGAACTTTGGTTACGGTTAATCGGTTATGAATTCGGTTTTGGTTCGGTTATGGTTATTTCAGTTATTAACCAAAAACTTCAGCTAAAACTAACTTCCGGCTAAAATTTAAAACTTTTAAGCCAATGGGTGTACAAGATACAAAATGCAACCAACTATGTTGGACTACACTTTCTGGCAACGTGGGATCACTTTTAATAAGATATTTCTCAACAAAAAGAAAACTAATAAGATATTTCTCAACAAAAAAAAACTTACTTAAACCATTGATTAGAAGTACAATTTTTTTACCAAAACAAATGGCACCTATATAAATATCATTTTTTACAAACATACTTTTATTCTAGTAAAAAACCTCTGCATAGTTAGTGTTAAACGAAAATCTATTACATAGACTTAACATTATAAGTTCAGTTCGGTTTTATAACCATAACCATAACCACTCGGTCGGTTAAAGAAATTTCATAACCATAACCATTGGTTATGTCGGTAATGGTTAAAACCTGTTCAATTATGTGGGTTATGGCGGTTAATTTGCTCACTCCTGCTGTTACAAATGATTACAAGAAAGCATAACATGATAAAAAGACACCACACGATCTCATATGTGGCAGGTTGCGCGGTTTTGGCGATAAAATCAACATTTGATTGGTTTTGACGAAAATGTTGTGGCCAAACAATCAGTCATGAGTTGAGACGTGGGTCGAAAAAGGCATGGTTTGGGCTATAAAAGCTAAAATAAGGTAGCATCTTGTTTAGCCAATGAGATTTTAATACTTAGCACTAGAAATGTTAATTTTTTTTTTTTGCTTGGGATGTGACCATTTGACCGTCAAAGAGTCACATGTTAAAAGTTGGTTAAAAAAGCCATTTTTCTAATTTTCATCAGTATTTTCTTCTGTAAGCTCAAACCTCCTATGATTTCTCTTGTTAACATGTTGACTTAGTTATATTATAAGCTCTACCTATGCTTTTGAAAATAGTTATAGACTTTGCCCGTAGACTCCTAATCCCTCCCTGAAACTTGAATAGCACCATCAAGTCCTCCAGTATATAGTTTCAATTGATCAATCATGTCCTAAGTCGTCTAGATTAGTGGTTTTTGTTCAAATTTTCCCTTAGGTCCTATCACACATTCACACACATGTTTGGCACTCATCAGCATTATGATCATATTATATTCATTTCTAGAAATCATGAAACAATAATATTCAACATAGAATTTCATTCGACACTTAATTACATTAAACAATCTAACCCAAATGATTCAGTTTGTATATTATTCCTTTGTTTTAACTGTTTGTACAGGCTGCTGTGAGTACTATGGATGGTATTATTGACACCGTTTCTGCGGATCATTCTCTAATACCTTTAATCAGCCTCCTAAAGCCTAATGGCAAATTGGTTTTGGTTGGTGCCCCAACCAAACCACATGAATTACCTGCTTTCCCTTTGCTACTTGGTATGGCTTTGATATTCCTCAATGCATTGCTTGTTTTATTATAAATACTAAATAGAACATAAGCAAGTTGACTTTCTGGTCAATCTCTAGTAATTGAAGTCAAAGTCTACTTTTTCATGATTGTAGCGAGGAAGCTAGTGGGAGGAAGTTTGATTGGAGGGATAAAAGAGACACAAGAGATGATTGAATTTGCAGCAAAACACAAGATAACAGCAGCAATTGAGCTCATCCCCATGGACTATATCAACACTGCCATGGAGCGTCTTCAGAAATCTGATGTGCGTTATCGCTTTGTCATTGACATCGCAAACTCGCTAAAATCCACCTAGTTTCTTAGTTATCGACACACATGTTCGACTGTTGCATTTCGTATTTTGGTTTGGATTTGGATCAAGAGTTTACCATATTATTGATGATCATAGAACTTTTGAATAATAGTGCATGAGTTGACAGTCATTTGATTGTGGAAACTGTTATGTTTCCTTGACAACTGGGAAGAGATGAATTTCTGACATGGCTTTAAATTTGATAAGTTGTTATGACAACTTGGTTCAACCTTTTATTTATTGTGGCATCTAAGGTGTGAATTTCTGACATAACATAAAAGTCGTAGGTTTGAGTCCAGAGAAACTTGTATAGGGTATCTACAAATATTTTGTAAATCCTTGACAATTGAGAAGAGATGAATTTCTGACATGGCTCGAAATTCATTTTGGCATCTAAGGTATGAATTTCTGACATCACATTAAATTCATAGGATTGAGTCTAAGCTAAGTGTGTTGTGGTTAGTTTCATGTTAAACATGTGAACACGTGTAACTAAACAAATTAGGATTGGGTCACTTGTGGATTCACGGGTTGACATTTATTTAATAGCATATGGTATTGTACCATGAAATGTAGGGTAAATTATACTTTTCGTCCTTTATGTTTGCATCATATTGCAATGGATAACCTTTAACTTCAATAATTACAATCATAGTCCTTTATTTGGAAAACTCATTATACTCTACGTCCTTAAGCACTAATCTGGTTAGAATTCTCTGTTCATGTGACTTGCACATGAGGGTAGATCAGTCATTTTACTCATTTGTATAAAAAGCTAAAAAAATTATATATAGAAACACACATAAAATCTTATATCGTTCTCCCAACTTCCCTCCACCACCGGCGAATCCCAGCCACCACCAGCAGCCACTGTATACGTCCAACAAACCACCATGAATTCCGGCAGCAAAAAACTCTCCGGCGGCAGAACCACCATGTCCCCCTCTTTCCATTTCTCACCTCCCCTCTTCTTTTTTTCGGGCCAACAACTGCCGAGCACTACCACACCACCACTGCCCTAGTAAATTAAATGGCCACCACCACTACTTCGGAGAACACCATGTGCATAAGCTCTAGTTTTTCCGGCAAATAAAAATCAATCTGAGAAGCAGATTTCTTTCCTCTGTTCTTTAGATTTCGAAAATGGATCGGAAGGTGAGATTCAGATCTGCAACAACTTTACATATTTTCTTCTAGTTGATACGAGATGGGGGTTCGATAACTACAAACAAACGCCCCAAAACGCTGCCAAACCGGCCCCATGGGCGTTATTTCCAAAAAAATTTGTTTTGACGTCATTTTTTCCACACCTTGTTCATTTTGTTTTGGTCAATAACAGGTTAGATGGTTTTGTTTGCCCAATAACATTTTTTGGATGGTTTTTTTTATTTAGTTGTTTAACACCACAATGTCCACATTCTCACTACACCTCCTATTTTAGAAAAACGCTCATAATACCCCTTTGCTGACTGGACTGTCACGTGTCGCAAAACGCTCAAGGATGAGGGCATTATTCATGTGTACCACTACACATGGTATTAATGACATGTTGGATGGTTTTGTTTGCCCAATAACATTTTTTGATTTTTTGGATGGTTTTTTTAATTTAATTGTTTAACACCACAATGTCCACATCCTCAATACACCTATTTTAGAAAAACGTCCCATAATACCTCTTTGTTAACGGAACTGTCACGTGTCGCAAGACGTCCAAGGATGAGGACATTATTCATGTGTACCACTACACATGGTGTTAGGGATATAGATGCAGTATTAGTAGAGAATCTACATAATAAAGAGGCACATCAAGGATATTGTTCTTGATAATGGGAGCGCAATTTTCCCTTGTGAATGAATCATGCAAAACTTGAAGATGAAGAGTTGCTTACGGTCATTCAGCGGATGGTTTCTAAACTGATAATTAGGGCTTGCACATTCTTTGATAATTAGGGCTTGTGTATATGTTATTTTATTTTTGTTTTATTTATTTGAAAACATTTTAGAATAAAAGCATGAAAGGACTATACTACCCTTAAATGAATAGATTTAACTGAAAAACTTAACCTAGTTAATGCTCAAGGACGTAGGGTGTAATGGGTTTTTCAAATAAAAGATTGTGACTGTAATTATTAAAGTTAAAGACTATTTGTTACAATATGATACAAACATAAAGAACGAAAAGTGTAATTTACCCCTTAAATGTTTTATGTTAAAGTTTAAAAGATAAAAAGAAAATAAGCGTTAGGTTATACACTTTAATATGTATTTATATTATAGTTTTTAGAGTATTAATAATAAAAAAAATCAGGATAAATTATTCATGTTTGTGTTAATATGCATATACGTGCCCTGTGTGCATTCATGTGTTTTGCATAATTTAAAAAACCGTATAAAATTTCCGGGTTCATATCAGGTTCAACATAAAAACTGATAGACATGGCTCATTTTATACCCACCATTTATAGCATGGATAACAGACTTTTGCGATTGCTTCTAGAGTTCTAGAGAATTGTGCTATGTGTTACGATTTTTGTACAAGTTAATACTTTTAACGATTTTGTTCTCACAGCCATGTTCTTTGCCTTGGCTTTAAGAATAAGCATCATACTACTAACATCTAGACATTAGTGTCTTAACTTCCCCTTAACTACCTTATAAATGATATATACCATTTTTTATGCATTTTAGAACACATTGTTCTATTATGATGTCCAACCCCTGAGCACTATCATCTGGCCCTTTTGTTGTTGTGTGACTATTACGTGGCAACTAAAAATTCATATATTGAAGTGGCATGTAAGAATCACTAAAATCACCCACTTTGAATATGATTTCATCAACCGTTCTTTGGTTGTTAGCAAATATATGTCGCTTAAATCATGGAGTTTGCCAATTTTGTTTATATTTTTCTAGAAATCAGGCTTGTAACAAATTAAACATAAAGAAGGCATGTTTGTGTTCATTCGCTTACTTAACCAAACCAAACAAATGACTGAATACGAACAATTAAACAAACATGATTGTTTGGAGGCGCAGGAGTAAGGTTAAAGTTTTTTAGGAAGGGTACTCTGGAGCTTCAGTTGGGTGTTAGGGGTTTAGATTTTCCTAAACACTAGGATGACTATGCATGTGATTGTGTTGATACATGTATTGTGTGTGTGTATATATATATATATAGGATTAGGATTATTTGTGAACAACTTCTTAAAAATGAACTCAGTGAACTAATCTTGACCATTGATTATTTTTTAGATTAAAAGGTAAGATTGACATTAGCTCTCTCTCTCTCTCTCTCTCACACACACACACACATTTTTAATTACTTCTTCATTATTTTAAACTCGTGTAGAATCAGTTGCTAATTACGCATATGAAACTCCTAACGGAACTAGATACTGGACACCAACTGTCCCTCCCGGATTCAAACCGTATATGAAACGCCTAATGGAACTAGGTCGTGGACTACAAAATACACAGATGTATCAAAAGTCTATACACATCTGTATAAACTAACAACTGTGTATCTTGTATAAACTGATAGTTAGCGAGACTGTACACATGTGTATAAATTAACAGCGGTGTATCTTGTATAAAGTTAGCGAGACTGTACACATGTGTATAAACTAACATCTGTGTATCTTGTATAAGATGATACTATCGAGACTGTACACATGTGTATATACTAACAACTATGTATCTTGCATATACGGAAATAGCAAGATTATAGGAATTTTGATTATATTGATTAATAAATGCAGTTTACAAAAGACGCAAATACCCTTCTGTCAATTAATTTAAAGGGAAGTTACAACATTATAATTACAATCTTGTCATTGTTTAAAAATGTCTAGATGATACAATCCAATGCTCAGATTAGTTCACAGAGTTCATTCTCAACCTAGTGTTCACTCTAGAACCCTATCATATATATATATATATATATATATATATATATATATATGATATATGTGTGTGTGTGCGCGCGCGCACTTTCTTGATGTTTTATATGTTTATGTTTTACTATGCTACTATCTCACCATTGCTTGTGTAATTTGGTTGCTTTTTTCTTATGCTCTTACAGTTTAGTTTGTTGTCTGTTGTTTGTTTTCGAGTTGGGGGTCTCTCTGGAAGTAGCATCTCTATCTATATGGATAGAGCTAAGGTTTGCTTACATCCCACCCTCTCTAGACCCTACAAGTAGTTGTGTTATTTGTGTGATTTACTGGGTACGTGTGATTGATTGATTGCTCTTGTCCATTTGTTAAGAAAATGAGTGTGTTTGCATTCCTTTATGTTCTTTCATTAATAGTATAAACGAACAATTTACAAATGTAAACGGACATAAACAAACAAAAACGACCATTAACAAATGAACATAACTAAACATAGATGAATAAGCATAAATGAACGTAATTGACTGGACACAAATCACATGTAAATGTGCACGTCAATCTATTGGGTCTAAAGATTAATAAAACTTGAGTAAATCATAAAGAGCATAAATGAACGTTAAAAGTTATGATATAAATGAATGTAAATGAATGAACCTTAACGAATCTATATGAACAAATTTTTGTACACATGATCAAACGGACAATACATACATTTATTTTCTTTCATTTTAACTAAATTAACAAAAGAAAAAGAATATTCATATTCATTAGATTATTGTATAAACAAACTTAAATGAACTTTCCACTAAGAGTTCACAAATATTTTGGTAAACAAATGTTTGATTCATTTCAAAGCCTAGTAGAAACGTTAAAAAAGAAAATTGTAATTTGTAAGAACAAACTGTTTTGAGAAAATAATAGTATAGATCCCAAAGAAAAGATAACGTTAAATATTTGTGAAACAATGCCTATTATTGCAATATATATATATATATACATATATATGTATATATATATATAGGGTGGGGTTATTGTGAGAAAATTAAAAGTGTGAGAAGGATAAGAAAGAATCTAAACCATTAGATATTTAATCTAATGGTTGAGATTATAGTGACAATTCTGTAAATAATGTTGACTATTAAACTAACTAATTTTCTAGCTTACGGGTATAAAGGTAAATTTAATATTTTTAAATTAAGAAACTAACATTAATACACATGCAAAGTTCCCCCTTCTTTTTTAAACATCAATAAATTTTTATACGCAACTCTTTTTAAAAAAAATACACCATAATAACGAGTGTTTTTTTATCTTTAAAATGAGTACTATATTGAAATACTTATGTAGAGTTATTTCTGCTTTTTATATATTTAGGGTGTTATTTCTGTTTTCATTCTGATTAAAGTGTTGATTGGTGTTATATTAGGGTGTTATTTTTGTTATATTCAATGTTAGGGTGTTCTTTATAAGATGTGTGCCTTCAATATAACTGCTGTGGTGTTTTTTATGAGTTATGATGTTATTTTTTTTTATATTTCTGTTCTTTATAAGATGTATGCCATCAATATACATGTTGTGGTGCTTTATGAGTTAGTGTGTTTTTATGAGTTATATTCCTGTTCTTTATAAGATGTATGCCTTCAATATACATGTTGTGGTGTTTTTATGAGTTAGAGTGTTATTTCAAATTCGAAAATCCCTAACTGCCAAAAATTGGTTGCATATATTCATTCGATAATTAGATTTTATTAGTTAAATTACACTTATACCCTTAAACTACCAAAATAAAAGGGATACATGTCACCTCCATAATCTTTCTTATCCTTCCCACACTTTTAAATTTTATCACATGAACCTATACCTATATATATATATATATATATATATATATATATATAGGAAGGTTCATTTGAGAAGAAAAAAAAGAAAGGGCATAACTGTAAAACATTAAATAGTTTATAATTCATCTCATTAATTACATTATCTCTCATTAATAAAATAAAACATTTTATCCTACACATTTCAAAAGTTATCCTACATGCATCTTATATTTATCAAAATTTACCCTACACATATGTAAATTTACTCTACACATTTCAAAATTTACTCTACACATACTAAAATTTATCCTACACATATCGAAAATTGTTCTCACCATGAATTATTTTATCTTGAAAAAATATATTAAAAAATGAGTTACAAGTTTAATTAATTAGCTAATTAATGACAATTAAATTCTATTGGTTTAAAAGTCTTTTAAACCAATAGAATTTCTCCATTTACTTCATTTAATGTGTGTATTTAATATTATGAAAAAAGGTATATAGATAAATTTATAATTATCATTAATTAGCTAATTAATTAAACTTGTAACTCATTTTTTTAATATATTTATATTCTACAAAGAAGTTAATAGATTACTTTTAACTTGCATGGGTGTAAAATCGGTTATGTCACACAGTGAAACCAAAAGTCACCACAACTTTGGTTAATTGGTTATGACTTAATAGAGGTTAATTGTTTGGTTCAATTAATTTGGTTATTTCTCAACCCTAATCCTAACTCATTTAACGAAAACTCTAATTAAATTTACTTTAATATGTCAAAGCGATTATGGTGGATTAATAATAATAATAAAAAAAGGAATGGGTCAGATTTGGACACCAATTGCCCATGCACGCGACCAGCGACATCACATATGACGACATGAAAACTAAAATTAGCCAATGTAATAAAGGAAAACAAAAATACCCTAAGGGGTCGGGTTTGAACCCTAATTGGCACAATATAAAACATGGACTTTCCCTTTTAACACCTCATTATTTGTCTATATTTCAGCCGATTGTATATCCAGATAATCACATAACACCATCCGTAATAATTAATACTTCTAAAGGGTATTTTTTATCACATCAGTATCAACGTCCATTCAAAAAATGTGTAATGCTTAGCATCTTTTAAAGCTCTTTGAATCATTACTTTACAATTTTTTCTTCTCTTTTGGTGTTATACTAAAAACGTATCTCCTTCTTCATGGTCCTATAGCGCCTAGGGGCGATGTTGGGAGACGTTATCACTTATCAGTTATCAAGTTTCTTCACGTCTAATGATGCCCATTACGCATGGTCTAATATTATTTTTATTCTTAAGAAAGTGTTGGAAGAAATTTCGGCCATTGATTGCCTTACATTAGATGTTCCAATAATTTGATAGTACAATTGTAACTAATAAGAAATTAAATACGTCTGAAACGTAGCAAAGAAAAATAAAATTATAACTAATAAGAAGTTAAATACGTCTGGAACGTAACAAAGGAAAATATAGTTTTCGCCAAATCTTTTAATCCTAATATTTTTATTATACTTTGTCTTGTAGAAAATTTTTTGTAAAAAAACTCTAGAATTGAATTCTCTCTAAACTTTATGTAAGTCTTGTTATATTATTTAGAAAACAATGTTTTTACATAGTCGCATACTAGTTTAAGATCTCGTGTGTTACACGGGTTGCATAAAGAAATACTACTTATAAATATATTGATTTAATCTATTAATTACAATAAATGAAAATACGTGTGGAACACGTGTTAGCTGTCACACCCGCTCATAGACGGAAGCACGTGGTTCGATCGTGATTGATTCTCATTGCATTCGATATAAGTAAACATACTAAATGAAATAAATAACTCGAATGCCAAATGTCGTAGATTTAAAACACCACGCAACATAATTGTATAGTTTACATCTTTTTCAAAAGATTATAAGTTTAACAAAACATCGTTGAACAAAAAGAAAGTTCATGGATTAATGTTTTGGCCATTAATCACCGCAAGGAGGCGGTATATAATAGACAAATCCCTCAAAAATGGCATCGAGTTCTGATTCTTGATTTCTTGAGTTGGTCACTCGCATAGTCCATTAATTGTTTGAAATAGATGTAAGTTTAAAACGTCAAACAAAGTTGGTGAATTCATGTAGTTGTTTTTGTATCAATTGAATCTATAAAATGTGAGACGTATTTTGTATAAACCGGTATGTTGAAGCGTCAATGAAATCGTTGATCATTAAATATATAGCTAGGATATTAATATGTGTGACGACATAGAAAACAATCTAACTATTGACAAACTATTGTGTTAATTACCCTCGACTGGGACACAAAAGCACTCTTCCGGTCTCGTGGACCAAAAGTGGAGCTCGTCAAAACCTAATAGATCTACCCCTTTTGTTCCTCGGTCTAATGAGGATTAATTGTGCTTATGTACACCACTTGTACATGTATCTCCTCCGAATGTTTAAAAAAATAGAAAGCATTTAAAAGAGGGGACATGAACTCACTGAATGCGTCTGTGTGTAAGCTGCTAGAACTCAAATGTGTTTTCCTCGCTTGTGACACAACCTACAAGTGTCCTAAATTTGTTAGCCACTTAGGCTTAGGTTAATTATGTACAAGTCTTTCATCTTGAATGTGTATTAGAATTTGTATTAAGTTGTATGGAATTATTGTTTATTGAATTATGTTTAGATGGATTCAAATCTTTAAGTTGTAATATAAATATTTCACAAAATACATATTTTGTATATTCGTGAGTTGTATGAATGGGCCTAGCCCTCTTGTGACTTTGTGCCTCGCACGAGTGTTATGTATGTGTCCTTAACATGTATAGGGTCGCGCCCTCTCATAGTCGGGCTTCACACGTTTGTTTCGATGACGACGTTAGCGTATATAATTTTATATTCTTTAAAATATATAACCTTGTTTAGTGTGATCCTTGATCATCTTTAATGTGTATGCTGATATATATACATTTTCAAATAATTATATATATAATCCAAGTTTGATGGGTGTTAAAAATAATATATTTTTAACTTGTTCTTGTATATTTATACTTATATTATTTTGTGTGTTCTTGTCTTTGGGTACCTTTGACCAAGTCAAAGTAGATGTATGGTTTTGTCAATTTCCAATATTATTTTAGAATAAATATATTTTTATGAATAATTTGAATATCTTGAATTTTCACTAAGTATATACTTAAACAAGTATATATGTATTTACGTATAATACCTATGTGTATGGTATTTAGGAATTTTTATATTTTTCCGAAAATATACTTCTTGTAAATGATGTATACATTAGTATTCTTAAAATTGATAAATTTTAAGATCGGTTATATGTATAGATACATAACTACTTTACTTGGTAAAATTTATGTATTTGGTATACTTCAAAAATAGTCCATATTTAAGGTTAATATGGAAAAACATATGTTTTTAGATTCCTCTAAAAATAATATAGTTTTAAGACGTGATAAAATATATTTTTGTCGTCGTCAAAATAATGCATTTTCAAGTTTGACAAAAATAGTATATATCTTCTATCCTTGCTAAATATAATTTTATCACTTGTTGGGTTTACAAATATAATTTACCAAGCTTCGATAACCTATATTTTTAGTCTGGAATATGTATATAGTTTTGTTCGTTTGTCCAAAGTGTCCAACTCTTGGTGTGGGAATATTTATATAATTATATAAATATATACACTCTTGATTTTTGTCCATATACCCAAGTATGGGTAAGTATATGTATTTTTTACTTATTTGTTTTCCATGTACATTCTTGTAGTGTATTTTTTATGGGTATTTAGTGAAATGTAATTTCATACATTTACACTAAATCTACATATACACATAGATATAGACATCATCTCATTGTGAAGTGGTGACTAAATATATATATTTTCCTAAATATATATATATATATATATATATATATATATATATATATATATATATATATATATATATATATATCCCTTTTTTAATTTTTATGAAAATTCAAGTTTCCAAAACTTACATCTTCCACCCAGAACTTTGTAGTTACATATTTAGTGTTTTTAAACCCTATATATCTGATTCGTGTGGATTACCATTTGACGCAATTGTTGGTATTTCGTTGAGTAGGTGATTAGTATCCGGAAGTGGTGTTTTGAAAACCCTAAGAACTCATCTGTTGATTTCTTCTTATATTTGTGTTTTTGGAGCTTGAGGTTTTATTTTTAGGATTTTCATTCTCCTTGTCTTAATTCTTTATTTCATATATATTGATTGATTATAGCGATTAAATCACTGGATTAGATTAACCTAATGTGTCTTTGAACAGTTTATCAAGCTGCTTAATTTAATTTACTAAGTTAGAAATTTAGGTTTTTTTTAACAACGGTAAAAAATTGTATTTGGTTAATTAATTAACTTGCATTGTAACTGAGCGGATGCGGCTATAAGGTAATTTTATTTGGATCTTTATGTACAGTGTAGCTTGGGTATGAACTTGCCCCCGCTCAAATATAAATAACAAGTTTTATTTTTTAATTGTGTGCGTATCTCGGATTTTACGTATGAGTTTTGGTATCAAACATGTTGCAGCCACATTTCACATTCTAGCCGTTTTTGTTGGACCAAGTGTGAGTTCCGTTCCTTGTGTCTAATCTATTTTCTTTAGTTAGTTTGATCAAACGTAGATCAACTGAAAATGTTAATAAAATAAGCACAAAAACGTCTTATATTTGACATGACTAATTTTCAAGATAAATTACGTTGAAACATAAATCAACTTAAATTCATACGTAAACGTACATAAAAATAAGCACGTAAAACTGGAGGGGGTCAGAATGTTATTAGGTCGAAACGTAAACCAACTCATATTATATTGTCATGCACATAAACGCCCAAGTGTAGACCAATTGAAAACGTCAATAAAAATAAGCACCAAAACGTATTATATTTGACATGACTCATGAAACGTAAATCAACTCGAATTGTCAAAATGCCATTACGTCGAAACACAAACCAACTTGAATTTGTATGGACATTTACAAATCGTCAAGCGTAGACCAATTGGAAATGCCAATAAAAATAAAAACAAAACGTATTATATTTGGCATGACTAATAAAAAGTAAAGCAACTCGAATTTATACCGTCTCGTATTGTATTTGACATGACTCATTTTTTTTAAAAAGAAATTACGTGAAAACGTAAACCAACTTAAATTTGTATCGACATACATATAAAATTAAGCATGTAAAACTCAAGGAGATCAATATAACATTCTACAAAGTCTTTAGAAAGTTAAAAGGTGTAATTGTAAATATTAAAAGTTGAGAGAGGTGATATTAAAAAAACAAACATCAAAACTACTGTACTATTTGATCAAGCAAGTGTGTTCACTTTGATTTAAAAGAACTACTGTGCTAAACTTCTAAAGTCAAAACTTCCATGTAGCTA
The DNA here is from genome assembly GCA_947069175.1 of Scalesia atractyloides. NCBI lineage: Eukaryota > Viridiplantae > Streptophyta > Magnoliopsida > Asterales > Asteraceae > Scalesia > Scalesia atractyloides. The sequence goes on along the minus strand of CAMTDV010000007.1, from coordinate 12,897,605 downwards.
AATAATTTATTATAAGATTGTCCATTAAAAGTTACATATTATATACTATATATTTGTACAAAAAATATTGATTGATACCTGCCAAGGCAGTTTTCATCTAACGTTGATTAGAAATCATCCGATTTCCTCGATTTTTGGGAGAGCATGTGAGCTAAATCAATTTCACCATACTCAAGTACCATATATACACACCCATTTTCCTTCACTCTCCCATCTTTGTTAGTCACTCCCACTCATAAAGAATTGGGGCATTAAGAAACTCCCCATCACTATGTTCACTTGCATATTATTATACCATGTGGTAGAACTAAACCCTCTAATTCTTTTTTGATAAAAAGATTTAGAACTCGAATACACATAGAACAACTTTCGATATGTTTGAATCATTTTCATTGTACCTAAATTTTTGTATATGTTTGCTCACTTACGATGAATGGGTGGATCTATATGATCTCAACTTTTTCACTTGGTCAAGGATGTGCCCAAGTTAATCTCCAAGAAAGGTCTATCATCTCAACGTATTTGTTAAATTGTGTAAATACCAGCTGACAACCACTTATTTTACAATTTCAGTTCAGGTGTCGAGTGCTACTTATCTTCAGAGCAAACCAACAGCTTCGTCTCAAGTGAGAACTGATAATGCCTTACTTCATTTTAATTGTCTTTTTTCTGTATATGTGTCAATCAGGGTTGTATTCACAACGAGTGAATCCGTTCATATTACAACGACCAATGAGTCAATTCGGTTTGTGTATGATTAATAACGGGTCAAATTAATGAAATAGAAAAAAGTAGCCATAAATGATAAAAGACAAACAGTTATCTGGTTCATAGTTATATGGTTTATTTAAAATGTTACTATTTCTTTAATTATATACTTTTTGATCATATTTATATTAATTATGTTTGACATATAAACAATCGAGCTAATAGGTCAACCCAATAGGTTTAACTATCAACACTATTGTTATGAGGGTTATTTGATAGGATGTATTGTTAACTTCTTTGTAGGAATTAGAGTCATATGACTGGAAAAGCAAAGGGTTGTGTTTGGTGCCAAATTCTTATATAATTGGAGTTACTGGCAGCAATGGAGCAGATTATTGTGTTACACTCCAATTGATGGCATAATCATCAGGCGCGGGCGTAATTAGATTGCTCAAACACTGATGTGACAATATTTAATTCAAAACGATTTCATTCATAGATAATCATTGTCAAGTACATTATAAGAAAACATAATACAACAATTGAAAATTTAAAGTACGACAATTTCATCAATACTACAATAGTAAAATCTAGCATTTCTAATTTGTCTCTACTAGGCTTCGCCAATATCAACATCATCAACATGAAACATGTTTAAAAGTATAGTTCAACACACAAAACATTGGCGGGTACACAAGTTTTTATAGCATAAGTATGTAAAAAGGTTTAAACGAATCCGCATGGCAAAAATAGTTAACTAGATTAATGCAATCATGGCATGCAATTATACAAGTCAATCCTCTTATTACCGCATGAATTTAAAAGACTTAACATGACCACAAGACTACAGGTGATGCGTTACTCCTATAGCACTATACATGTTAAGGGGAGGCTCGTACAAAACTAATGACAAGTGAATCACATAAGAATGTTCTAAGAATACAAATCAAGTATCACGTATTTAAGCATGCATGAATGGATTGTTTGTGTTTGCAGAAAGTATATGTGTGTATGTGTGATTTGATAGGTTAAACATATTGCACCCAAAAGTGTAAAGCGAAAAAAGGGCTTTCAAGTATACTCACGGTTTTGCAAAACTTCCTTTGGTAATCCCGTGAAGAGTTAGAGGATGGAACACCGAGGTCACCCTACATGGGGTAACGAGGGTGTGTGAGTATTCGGAATGTTAACGGAAGATTCGTATTGGAAATTAAAGTACAAAATTATGTGTGCAAACTATCTTGTCTAAGTACTCGTTTTGACACTAAGTTGTATGTGACTTCATGGGTCCTAGTTTGTCCATCAGAATAAAAAACGAGAGACTTAGAATCATAGATAAGGTAGCCTAAGTTCACAACGATTAATCATAAACCGATTAGCATCATGAGTTTGGCCACGTTTCATATATATATATATATATATATATATATATTTATATATATAGTTCATATAATAATTCTAAGCTAAGTGCATCAATAGTATCATAGATTGTCATGTAAGTCAAGCATGAAGGATTAACCTCATTGTATGATTCACCAATACACAAATCATCAAAATGATGATTCCAATGGTCATGAATGAAAATGAAATGTACAACTACTTACTATATCAAGTAGCCAAGTAAACTTTAACCCGGGTGAGTCATTCCCAACATGGAAAGAGTTAACTAAGTTTCAGAGGCTAGACGGGGTTAAGTTACTTTAAGTCTAGCAAACTACTTGAAATAGCTAGATAAAACATCAAGTGAGGTGGTGGAATGAAGTTAGGATAGCCAAGGCTTCCAAGTATTCACACCTATACCAAAACACAAGTCTTTCATAAGAATTATGGCAAGCTCGGATGGTTTCATCACTTGTGGGTTGTATGAACCCTAGTAAAACAGAAAGTTTAGAGGTGTTGCATTTCTTAAACTCATAAGAATCTTCTTCTAACAAGTCTCATAACCTTAGATATGCTCAAGAGCAAGTAGGCACAAGATTGAAATAAAGAAAAACATAGTTTATAAAGTTTTAACAAAATATTCATTCAAAACAGAAAGTTTGAACCTCAAAATGGCGATGTTTCACCTTAATTTACCATGGTAAACCTGTGAAAACAATTCTAGAAAATATAATTTACAAGGGGATATAAATTTCTAAAAATAGAATATATGACAAACTTTCTAAATGAGTAAAATTAAAAAAATAAACGTTACATAAGGGGTCCATTTAATGACCACTTCCTCAAAATCATAAATAGGTGGTGGTAGAATTTATATGTATTATTAATTTTAATGTAATTTCTATATAATTTATATATTAAAGAGATTAGGTTAATATTGTACTAAGTTGAAAATGTTTGAATGGGTTCTTCTTCTTTACTTTAGTATCATGCGTGACAATGCAAGCAAAAATATACATTAAGTTATGTTTTAAATTTTGATAAATTAGTTTTCAAGAAAAATAATCATAATTGTCTTTATAACAATAGTACTTATGATTATAGTAAAACTTAATTATAAATACGAATCACAATCAATAGGTTTACAAGTCAGTCAAACTTCATTAACCGTGTAACTTTATAAGTTTGCTTATAGTGAGCAGATTAATATGTCAATTTGTTTGTATGATTTGAATTATGTATTAATCACTAATCATAAATAATTTTTTTATTAAAAGTAACTTTCTCGAGCCCGGTAAGCACTCGCGGGTGATAAACTAGTAAATTATACATAGATGTAGATGCTACTATACTCACAATTGGTTCCCGTGTTATGATTATTAACATATTTTAACACCTCATACTCTTTAACACAAAGTGACTTCTCATTTACTAATAAATACGAAAAACAATCACAGATCCTTTTATATAATATATTTTACTTTATATAATATATAATATAATTCATCTTATAATAATACGAAATGATGCATCAAATATGGAAAAAAGTTAAATTACAACATACAAGTTTTTTTAGTTTTTTACTTCTGTTGTACGTGAGACTTGAACCTAAAACATTCAAATCTAAGTGTATCTAAAACCTTATGCATTTGCCAATGTATCACCAATCTCATTGGTAATTATAATCTATAAATCTCTAAATATTTCTTTGTACATTAAATTTGTCGTCTTATTTGTAACATTTTCATCTTTGTCTAATATTAGTAAGTCGACTTTATGTCTTCTTTTATTCTTAATAGTGTCACATATAACTGCTCAAGAGCAAAAACCAATTCTTTTAAGTACAAACTAACCTTTGATAGTGATTATGTGTTTAACTTTTATTAATGTTTATTTGCTAAACATCAAATTGCTGTTTATTTATAAGCTATGCAAATATTTTAAATATAGAAATGATTTTTAGTTATCATTCAAGATTCATTAGGAATTATCATATTGATTTATTTAAAAAAAAAAGGCAATTTAAACTATTACCATTCTTGAACATAATTAAAAACTTTAATTATTTTATAATTTGAATGCGTAAAATCTATATTATATTTTTTATAAGTCAGTTATAATAATAGTTACAATTACAGATTATATTTTAAAAGGTCATTGTATTTATTAAGTTTTTAGGAATGATGACTTAAGAAAGAAAATTAAAAATTCATACAGTTATAACGAAATTACATTTACAGTTTAGTTAAAAAAACAACTTTATATGAAGAACATCATCTCGAAAAATTAGTTAAGTAAAAAATCTCATAAATATAAAAAAAATTTGATTAATCTTAAAAAGGAATTAACTTAAAAAACAATGATACAACAAATTAATTAAAAGCATTTTTAATTATTTAATTTAATATTAAAAAATACATATGCAATTTTTAATAATCTATTGACAATTCTATGCTGAATTAAAAGAATATTATTAAATGTCAATAAATCAAAAGATATAATCAAAGATATATTTGAACCTTTAAAATAACATGGAATTTTTCAAATGAAATGTTAAGTAATTAAATATTAAAAAATTTAACGGATCAACAATACCTAGTTTAAAATCGGTGTAAAATAACTAATCAAATGCAAGCTTTTGCAAGTAATTTGTTAATGAAGAAATTACTGTTACAAAATTAATTTTTTAATGAAGAAAATACTGTTCAAAAGATAAAAAAGGAAAATGTATATATTAAAAAAGAAGACACGTCTCTAATATCTTATGCAAGTAATTTTCTACATATTAATGATATTGAAAGTAAAGTGTTTCATATTTTGGAAACAATATTGTGAGAGAAAGAGAAAGCTGTGTGGGAGGAAAACGAATATTGCATACTTATACCATAAAAAGCGATGAAGAACAAACCGTATCTTCAGTATCTGGTTTTGCTGCTCAAACCAAACAAGGAAAAAAGGATGGAGTGTATAATTAATTGTCACGTGACACTTAATAGCTTAAGAGAAAGACATGTAATTTATAGATTACAATGGCATTCTAATAAATTATAACGGTACATTGAACCGATTCTAACCATGTGTTCAATTTTTCATATTTGCTTCACTTTTGTAATGATCCTACTTGCGCAACTACCTTGTCGTTGTGTTATGTATGAACTTATTAGAATTAGAATGATGCATAAAACTTTGTGAATATTGATCATTAATTGCCACTTTTGGGTAGTTCATTCATATCTACTATCTATTATCTGTTATATATAATAAATGAAAACAATTTGGATCACGTGTCAAGAGATGAGGGCTACAATTCTTTCGTTTTCTCGCCCAAACTCCTGTCCGCATTTTTGTGTATGCATGTGTTAAAGAAACCGTAAATCTCCGACGTAAATCATTCAGCCTCACAACTTTCCTTGCGATTCCTCATTTTCCATCTCAAAGAGATTCTTCATCTTTCCTCCATCCATTCTTCGTTGTCTTCTACCAAATATCACTAGCAGGTGCGTTTCCTGATTTTCCTCACAATGCCTAATACAAAAGATGATCCTCTCTCTGAAACGGCGCTGCTAGGATCTTATCAAGGTGAGTTTATACGATTTCGATTACCAAACCCTAATGGTGACGACAAACTATTAACCATTCATGTGTTGATTAATCAATGTTTTTTTATATTCTCAGTTTCGCCCCAATAAAGGATAGTATACGTTTGTGAATCGTATATTTGATTATTTGAATACAAAATAATCCATTCCAGCAATTTACTTTTTTGCCGAGCATTAATAATCACCGAGTAAGTTCTTCAATTTTGTGTAAAAATGGTAGAAGTTTTGATTCATTTGTAGATTCGTGATTTGAACCATTTACTGTGTGGAATTTTGTTTTCTACAAGTATAATTTAGATAATCAACAAAAAAACAGCTTTATTCCTATGTTTTTCTAGGTATTTAGTTTATTTTTGTTTTTCTTTTAGGTATTTTTTATGGTGTTTTGGGGTACTTGTATTCGGTTACCCAATTGTCAAACATCTATGCGACTTCTGGAAAGTAGGACCAAGTAGCCAAAATGAGACCATATATCTATGGTGATGCTATTTTTATGGCATTGGTATAATGAAATTTGATGATTTTTTGTCCAATTTCATTTCTATTCTAAACGGATTGCAAGGTTACTTACTAAAGTCATGGATATAATATTTTTTGAATGTGTTATTTATTTAATTCATTAGATGTGTTTAGTAATTCATTTTTCCCTTTTATTTGAAAGTTTCATGGTGATTTCAAGGGAGCTTACTATTGCCATGTTTCTTCTTTTAGCAGCATTGATAGCATTGATGATGTTACCTAAATTTAAATGGTTATACATTCCATCATACCCTCTTTACAACCCTGCAACATGTCCCTTTGTAGATCCGGACTTTGAGTATTTCAGATACGCGCGACCCGATAGATTGTATCTCAAGTACACGTAGTAGCCTTTCAACTATAACCTTTTGAGGTTTGTACCTTCTTTTGAAAGTTGAGTGTCTTTTGGACTTAGGCCATTTTTTCACAAGTTTAAAATTTCTAACAAAATGGGTACAAATTTGTGACTTGCTACAATAACCGATTCTGATCCCTTATAGTACAAACCAATGTCTTGTGGAATTACAACAAATTTCATCTTAGCTTTCTTTCGGAGTGCCAACTCATGGGCTTCAAGCTTTTCAATAAACTTTGCTGGATTCAATCTTGCGTAATCTATCGGATTCGACTTCAGAATCATCAAGTATGTACCCCAATCTCCATCGAGTAATGCATTTTCCAGTTTATCATCAACTCAACATCTTCCTTCTCAATTCCAATCCTCTTCATTTCCACGACTAAGTAAAAAAACCTTTCAATTAACAGATGCATTGCTTCTCCTTTGATCGCTGTGAAAATATCAAATTCCTTTTTTAGCAGCGATGTTTTACTTTTCCTCATGTCATTGTTACCGCGATTCTTGTTTTACAAGGCCCACCAGATTGATTGACATGATCCACAATGCTATAATAGTTCTATAATATATTGTTTAATTGATTGTTGAAGCAGAGTCATCATCTTTTTCTCTCTGATGTATTTCTCTCGTTCATTCTCAGGAATTTGTGTTATCTTGATGTTTTATCCAATCTCATTCTTCTTAATCACATACTCGTCTTCAATCACCATCCATGCATCAAAATTATTTACTAGAACATAGTTTTCAAATTTGCCTGCCCACCTTGAATAATCTTCCATTATTAGCAACTTAGGTGGTTTATTCGTGGTTCCCATTTCATTATCTAAGTTCATGTTTTGGACCACTGTTGTCGGTGTTATAGCAAACGAATTCATGGTATCAAAATCAATTGTGTTGAACTTTTCAAAAAATCTCAAATCACTAATCATTTCAAACGCATAAAGCACTTAGAGCGGACGAGTAAACACCAGCGTTTGACTAATACAACGTATGAGTGACTTAGAGCGTATGAATGAGTTAGCTTGTGAACAACTTTCAGCATATGAGACCCCTTAACAATGTATAACTTCAAGCATATGAGGCTCGATTATGCGTATGAGCCTCTTGCGTGCTAGTCCCGTGATCGAAATATCCCTCCTGCACTAAAACTAACCTCCTGTGCTCCAGGCCATTTTTGATGAAATTCCAACTTTTAATGATGAAAATGTTTGCAAATACCTCTATCCTTCTGACATGTTGTTTGTAGATGGTTTTGAAGATATTCTAAGATTATGGAAGAAATTAAACTGTAAATTGTGAGAAAACATGAAAAGAATAGTAGAAATGAATTTTAATGCTTCAAAACTTGAAATCTAAGTGTTTTTTTAGTAGATATCAACCCTCTTGCTCCGATACCACTTGTAGGATCATTTTGGTGTTGTCCAAAGGTCTTCAAAAACACGTAATGAAATCTATGTAACAATGAAAAGTGCGGAATCCATTTCAAAGTCGAAGAACACATGAGATTTCATAATATATCCGTTTTGTATTCATTTTGGTAGCATAACAATAGGACATGCAAAATTTGACAAAAGCTCTCCAAGTCCAAAATCACACGTTGTTAGGTCTTGCGCCCCTCACCACCTGTATATAGGCAACGCAACACACTCCGTAGCGCAGGACTCTTGCGTTGAGTGTTTCCTACACGTGTAGGACTCCTGCGTGCATATGAGCACTTTACAATGTTAACTCAAACACAAACACAACCTGTTACACCCCCTCTATAATCTAAACAGACTCAAGACTTAGACGTAGGCACTAGACAGATGTATCAACAATAATATTTTTTTGTACTTTTATCATTATCTTTTCTCTTTCCCCCACTCACAACCACTTTAAAAAATATTAAAAAACTATAGGGAGTGAACAATGTTCCTCCAATTTTACAGATAAATAGTAATATTTTCTCTTTTATTCACACAAAACCATTTATAACTACTCTGTAAAATATAGATAATGTACTCATATAAATATAGAGGATTAGTTGTGAATGCTCTAATACATAATATGATATTGTTATATTATATTATTTATTTATTTATTTATTTTCTAAGACTGATTGTTAATTACTAAAAAAGTCAAGTACGATTAGTAAAAAAAAGCTAATTCTAAAGAGGGGTCTATTTTTTAAAATTATCATGTTTCGTTTTATTTTCTAAGACCAATTGTTAATTACTACAAAACTCAAGTATGATTAGCAAAAAAGCTAATTCTAGAGCGGTCTATTTATAAAATTATCATGTTCCGTTTTCTAAAGAGCGGTCTATTTATAAAATTATCATGTTTCGTTTTCATAAGCAAACTTGGATTTATAAAAGTCTAAATGTGAACTGATTGTGTGTATGTAAAAAATAAAGGATGAGAGTCAGCTCTATGCCCCTGACTTTAGCAAAAGTCAGTCCTAAAGCCCTTCTGTTGTCACAAGTCTTGTTTACTCAGCCGGGGTTTCCCCTTCGTATAATGAAGCACGAACTCAAACAATCATCGATTTTTTTATTAAACAACATTTTTTATTAATTTTTTAATAAACAACAACATTTAACAGTCCTTGTTCAAACCGATTTAAACGTGGAAGTGTTTACACTTTACAGGGAAAGCCGGCCTAAGAATTTAAATGTCATCAAAAGTTTGAAAAAAAGGCTTTTAAACCCTAACAAATAATTTAATGTAACATTTGTCAAAAATGGGTTTCCAAAAACCCGCTCCGTTTTGTAATCAAATATCAAGTTATAAAAGTCACGTTGAATATTTATGAGTATTTTGATTTAAAATAATACATAATTAATAAATAAACTAAACTATAAAAATTATATTTGATAAAAAGTTAAAATAAAATAAATAAAAAAGAAATGCTGCTGCCGGGACTCGAACCCGGGTAAGCCGGAATCTAAATCCAAAGACTTAACACACACCCACATCACCACTCCGCCACTTGATCATTTTGTGAAGTTCTGGGGAACAATTAAATCATATATGCAACTGAAAGTCAACCTGTTACGCCAACAGAAACCGATATCGGCTTTCAAACCGATCAAGACGTTTGATCTCTCGCGGAATCCTGATCATAACCGATAAAACCGATATCTTAAATCAATTCGACGTTAATGAACTTAAATTCAGGGGTTGTTTGGTTTTTATAACCGAAAACTTTTATTCTGAAACTACTTCAACAAAACACTCATCTAGCGATTCAATATCATTCCCAAAGCTTCTAATTCTGTGTTTATTCTATTTTCTGGTCGTCAGAAGTGCTTTCTGATCATCGCCGGAATTCTCTGCAAGTCGCCGGAAAACCGAGATTCAACTCAAACCGGTAAAATACCTCGACTTTACTGTTTCAATCAATTGTTAGAACCTTACTAACATTAACCCCTCGCTCATAATCAACCACAGACGACATTGCTGGACTTTCTGTTTTCACCGGAAAACTCCTGGATTTATCGGAAACTCGCTGATTACCGGTATGCTCATTCAAACATACTGATAATCATTACTCATTAGTTCAATTTCACATCTAATCCCTTCAACCTGTTAATTGATTCTCACAGCCGAAGGTTCCAAAACAGAGCCGACGAGCTTCGCCGGATTCTCTGAAGAAGACGATCTGTTTGGTATTTCTTTCCCCAAACTTTTCGGTTCAATGCTTTCAAATTGTTCATCTTGTTCATTAACTGAATTAATCGCGTATCAGTTGCTTTGATTGATGTCTGTGTTTGAAATGAAGAAGACGAGTTCAGAGATGACATAAGATTAATTAAAATCGGAATTATAAACGGGTTAGACACACAGTCCAGCAGTGGACTGTGTGCAAATAAAAAACATACACGTCCCGAGTTCGATCCCTGATACACGCACTCCTTATGTAATAAAATGCCTTTTTTGATTAAAACTAAACTGGGTTAATCCCGTTAGTTGTTAAGTACAATAAAAACTGAGATGTTAACCAGGTTAGACACACAGTCCAGCGGTGGACTGTGTGCAACACTGAATCGCACGTCACGAGTTCGAAACCTGATACTGGCACCGGTTCGTTGAATTAAAGTGTTTTTGAAATTAAAAGAATTTTGGTTAAATCGAATTAGTATATAAATATAATTAAAAACAAGAATATTTCGGGTTAGACACGTAGCTCAGTTGGTAGAGCTGCGTGCACGCGTACGGGAGGTCTCGGGTTCGAGCCTCACCCGGGGCAAACTATTTCGCTGACCAAACCGGTCAACAGGTCAACGGTCAACGCAAAATAAACAATTTTTTTATATTTTTATTTATTTAATTTAATTTAAAAATCAATTAAAAATATTTAAAAATAACATTTTTAAAGATAGAAAATAGCCTTCAACTCACAAAAATATATCTAAAAATTTCATTAAAATCCTTAATAAAATCCACTCATTTAATATATTTTTCCGTTATTATTTAGGTTAGTATTTCTCGTTGTTCCGCTCATCTAATTCGTGCGCATCTCACCATCTCCAATCCAACGCACCCAATGTGAGTGAATCTTTACAAATTCCCCATTTTAATCACGTTTTGGGGTGTATCATGTGTCTTGTTATATATATATTATAATTAAACCATTGTGCATACATCATATCATGAACATGTGTATTCAGTTTGTTTCAACTGTTGTGTAGTTATTGTTGGATGCAATTTATTATTTTCAGTACATGCAATTTCATAGGCCGCCGCTTCCCATTACATTATGAGCGTTGAGCATGTTCCCCATTTCATTATGAGGTTGAACCTGGCGTGCCCACATACGATCGGCTCCGTTTGATTGAGCCTTGATCGCACAGACATTTTACATTTTCAGTACATGCAATACGATCGGCTCCGTTTGATTGAGCCCTGATCGCACAGTTTCAATTATGTTATTTATTGTATGATGTTGGTATGTTAATGTATGCTATCATATGTTATTGTATGTTATAGTTGTGATTGCTATTTGCCACTGCTTGATTATTTACATTTGCTCATTTATGATTATGCACAATTTTTCATTGATAAACTAACAAGTGAATCAATAATAAATGTTTATCTAACAAGGTTCACTCGCCAACTTATGTTGACCCAAAAACCCCCATTTTTACACATGATACAGGTGAACCAGCAGCAGCTAGGAACACATAGGATTGGACTAGAAGAATAAAATGATTTAGAGTTGGGATTGTTATGTTTGGTTTATTTTCTTTGTATTGTATGAACATGTTTGGATATTTGGAAATGTAACTTTGACTTTATTAAATATGAAACATATTAGTAAATGTCATGAGCTTTGGTGATAACCCAATTATGCCCCGACTCTTATTCCGCTGCGGGTGAGGGTGTGACAGATTGGTATCAAAGCCATGACTATAGGGATATAGGATAGGTTATTAGACCCTTAGAGCCTATACTATAGTTGATTAGAAACTTATAAGATTTTTGTGTGTTACATGCCAAATTTCATGATGTTTATATGTTTTATGTTGAATGTTACATTCAATGTTATGAAAGCATGTTCATAAGTATGTATTATCATATAATGCCTATCTTGAATCATATACTCATAACATATCACATCCATGAAAGCACACACCACATCATGATTGCTTTTACAATGATTTTTGTGTTTTCAAATCTCATCAAAGTGAGTTCTCATGACGGGCATGTAGTAACTGGAAGGGTACCAGTACCGGTAGTCGGAACGTCCTGTCTAGGCTGGCATTCGTATAAATCCAAAATAAAGGACCAGTTTGCCTACCTGGGGACTAACGATGAGAGTACGAAGTACCTATTAGGCCAAAGCATGCTATACCAAACGTCGTGTGAGCTAACCCCACTTTGAGTTGTCATTGTGTCTACACCTAGACACGTTCCGACCAAACATCTCATGAACATATTTTGTGGTTTGCATTCTGGTGATGCGAGTGTTAAATTGCCAATACTAATGTGAATCCTACCAAGCCAATAGCCATGGGGGCCACATGACTATATAGGTGAAGGTATGGGGGACATTTGAGGCCCAACATGAGCAAACCCAAGACATCCTATGGATGTAGTTGCATTATTGATATTTATGTTATTTTCATTTTCTTAAAGACACATGACACCTAAAAAGACTCCATAAACTCACAATCTTCTTATGTACGTTCCTGTAGATGTCGTCTAGACAACAACGAAGGGGTAAAAGATCAGGAAGGTCTCAGGAACGCTTGGCCACACAAATCGCGAAACAAATGGCCACGATACTGCCTGACATTGTGGTCCAAGTACAACAAGCCCTCGCTACAAATCCTACTCATCCTCCCCAACAACATGACCAGGACATCGACAACCCTCCTACCAGCAAGTGCTCATATAAACATTTCAAGTCTTGTGATCCTCCTAAATTTGAAGGGACCGAAGGTGTCACTGCTCTCCTCCACTGGTTTGAGGAGATGGAAAACACTTTTCTCAACTGCGATTGTCCTGAGGATCGCAAGGTTCGATACGCTACCGGGAGACTATTTGGGGTAGCTCTCACTTGGTGGAATACTGAGAAAGGGAAGAGGGGAACTGAAGATGCTATGGCCTTAACTTGGGAGGAGTTAAGGGAAATCATGACTAGGCTTTTCTGTCCTAGGAGTGAGATTAAAAAGTTGGAGGACGAATTTCATTCTTTAAAGCAAAAGGAGGGAGATCATACCATCTACAACAAGAGGTTCTTAGAGTTGAACCAAATGGTCCCTAACTTGTTCACCCCAACTTATCGCTTGGTCGAGCATTATATTCGAGGTCTTCCCTCGAAAATTCAAGATTCAGTTCTCAGCACTTCACCAGCAACACTTGAAGCTGCTATGGAACTAGCCACTGAACTGACCGAAAATCGTATTCGAAACGGTAAATTCAAAGAGGAGAAGAAGAAAGCCCCCATTGAGGCTCAAACTTCAAACCATTCTGGTTCCTCCTCGAAGTTTACTGGTAAAAGGAATCGAAGCACAAGAAACATCGCCGTCACACAAACCAATTACACTATTCCTGCTGCACCCATTACCCAAGTCGCCCCTTCACCTGCACCATACAAAAGACCATACTCTGGCCCATTACCAAAATGCAACCATTGCCAATACCACCATTCTCCTGATCATCCTTGCCAATATTGCACCGGCTGTGGTCGCGCAGGTCATACTGTTCAAACCTGTCGCATACCTCAGCGAACGAACCGTCACCAGCCTTCAACCCAAACCCACCAACAAATAATGGGTCAAGCCCAACAACCCCTACTACTACTACCACCTACCCAACATTTAGCCCAAACATACTATCAACCCAACTATCCCATGGTACAACCTATGCGGGCTTGCTACAATTGTGGAGATCCAAGCCATTTTAGAAACACTTGTCCACGTTTGGTGAACATCATTCATGCCCAAGCTCAAGCAAATCCGGTGAATCAAGCTAACCAAGCTCCACCACCTGCAAGAGGAAGAGCTTATAACATGAACACCAATACTGTTGAAAATAATAACGGCCCAAACGAATCACCCAACTAATTTCTCCTCGCCAAGAATCAAGACTCAACTCTAATCGTCTAGTTTTAATGTTTTTCTTTATGTTATCTCCATCTTTCCGTATTCCAGTTGTAAAATTTGGAAATTATGTATCCAAGAATTTTAATGCGATTTGATATTACAGTTTTGTTCTATACTCATTGATTTAACATTTACATCATCATACATCTCGACGTATCTCAATCTCATCATTTAAAGAAGTTGGGTTGTGTCACACTTTTACATAGACTGACCCCTTCATCAAAACCAACGAGAGAGGTACTGTCAACATTTAGTCATGTATCATTTCAGAATTGAGACTCAAGTTTTGTTCGTTGTGTTGTTTATGTTTTAGAGTCACATAGAACTGATCACGATTTACTGATAAAGCCAACGAAAATTTGACAAGAATATGGTGGATACGCTGCTGGTACTTCCTATATATAAGTATTCTTGGCAAAGAATCGAAAGCATTACCAGGAGGTTATGAAAAGTTCCGTGTAGGTTTAAATATCGTCATGGTTGAAGTTTTTGTTTATGATACATACCTTATCATTACAAATGCATCGGTTCCCTCAAAACTGTTATAAATAAAATCGTAAGCGACATCAAAGATCAAAATCCGAGAAGCCCAGCATGTTTCAGTAACAGAAAGGAGACGTACGCAAGGAGCCGTCTTGTGGAGCTGAACTTAAAATTGAAACTAAATCCGACGGTATTCTATACTGTCTAGATCGCATATAGATTCCTGACCACAATAATCTTCGTGATATTTTTCTTATGAATGAGACGCACAAAACACGATATTCTATACACCCAGGAGCCGACAAGATGTATCAGGACCTTTGATACACCCACTGGTGGCCTGGAATGAAAAAGGATATTGCTGATTTTGTTTCCAAGTGTTTTTCATGTTCCAAAATAAAAGCTGAACACCAAAGACCCTCAGGACTTCCGGTCCAACCTAAAATACTTATATGGAAGTGGGAAAATATAATCATGGACTTCATTACCAGGTTACCTCTCACTTCTGGTGGGTATGACACTATATGGATAGTAACTGATCGACTTACAAAATCAGCTCACTCTATTCCTATCCGCGAAGATTTTAAGAACGAAAAGCTAGCTCGTATTTATATCAACGAAATCGTAAGCCGACATGGGGTACCGTTAAGCATTATTTCTGATCGTGATGATCGTTTCACTTCACGAACATGGCAAGCAGTACAATCCGCTATGGGCACGCGATTAGATCTCAGTACCGCCTATCATCCTCAAACTGATGGACAGTCTGAGCGCACCATTCAAACTCTTGAAGATATGCTTCGAGCATGTGTCATAGACTTCAAGGGAAATTGGGACGCCCACCTACCATTAGTTGAATTTTGGTACAACAACAGCTATCATTCAAGCATCGGCATGGCACCTTCTGAAGCTTTATATGGTCGTAAGTGCCGATCTCCAGTATGTTGGCACGAAATTGAGGAAGCTCAAATCATTGGTCCAGAATTGATCCAAGAAACCGCAGACAAGATCCATCAAATCCGAAACAATCTTTTAGCGACCCAAAGTTGTCAAAAGAGTTATGCAGACAAATGACGGTAGCCTTTAGAGTTTAACATTGGTGATCATGTACTTCTAAAAGTATCACCGTGGAAGGGAGTAGTTCGTTTTGGTCAAAAAGGGCAAGCTAGCACCACGCTACGTAGGGCCTTTCAAGATACTCGAAAGAGTAGGACCTATAGCTTACAAGCTTGATCTACCAGAAGAACTCAACAGGATTCATCCCACATTCCACGTATCAAACTTGAAGAAGTGTCACGAAAACCTCCACATTCCTCTGGAAGATATTCAGATTGATGAATCTATGCATTTTTATTGAAAGACCTGTAGAGATCATGGATATCGGAGGAAACGTCTTCAACGAAGTCGCATTCCAATTATTAGGGTACGCTGGGAGTCGAAACGGGGACCTGAGTTTACTTAGGGACGTGAAGACTCAATGCGCGAACAATACCCGTACCTTTTTCCTACTACTATTACTTAAATTTCGGGACGAAATTTCTAAAAGTAGGGGATACTGTAACATTTGTCAAAAACGGGTTTCCAAAAACCCGCTCCGTTTTGTAATCAAATATCAAGTTATAAAAGTCACGTTGAATATTTATGAGTATTTTGATTTAAAATGATACATAATTAATAAATAAACTAAACTATAAAAAATTATATTTGATAAAAAGTTAAAACAAAATAAATAAAAAAGAAATGCTGCTGCCGGGACTCGAACCCGGGTCAGCCGGAATCTAAATCCAAAGACTTAACACACACCCACATCACCACTCCGCCACTTGATCATTTTGTGAAGTTCTGAGGAACAATTAAATCATATATGCAACTGAAAGTCAACCTGTTACGCCAACAGAAACCGATATCGGCTTTCAAACCGATCAAGACGTTTGATCTCTCGCGGAATCCTAATCATAACCGATAAAACCGATATCTTAAATCAATTCGACATTAATGAACTTAAATTCATGTGTTGTTTGGTTTTTATAACCGAAAACTTTTATTCTGAAATTACTTCAACAAAACACTCATCTCGCGATTCAATATCATTCCCAAAGCTTCTAATTCTGTGTTTATTCTATTTTCTGGTCGTCAGAAGTGCTTTCTGATCATCGCCGGAATTCTCTGCAAGTCGCCGGAAAACCGAGATTCAACTCAAACCGGTAAAATACCTCGACTTTACTGTTTCAATCAATTGTTAGAACCTTACTAACATTAACCCCTCACTCATAATCAACCACAGACGACATTGCTGGACTTTCTGTTTTCACCGGAAAACTCCTGGATTTGTCAGAAACTCGCTGATTACCGGTATGCTCATTCAAACATACTGATAATCATTACTCATTAGTTCAATTTCACATCTAATCCCTTCAACCTATTAATTGATTCTCACAGCCGAAGGTTCCAAAACAGAGCCGACGAGCTTCGCCGGATTCTCTGAAGAAGACGATCTGTTTGGTATTTTCTTTCCCCAAACTTTTCGGTTCAATGCTTTCAAATTGTTCATCTTGTTCATTAACTGAATTAATCGCGTATCAGTTGCTTTGATTGATGTCTGTGTTTGAAATGAAGAAGACGAGTTCAGAGATGACATAAGATTAACTAAAATCGGAATTATAAACGGGTTAGACACACAGTCCAGCGGTGGACTGTGTGCAAATAAAAAACATACACGTCCCGAGTTCGATCCCTGATACACGCACTCCTTATGTAATAAAATGCCTTTTTTGGTTAAAACTAAACCGGGTTAATCCCGTTAGTTGTTAAGTATAATAAAAACCGAGATGTTAACCAGGTTAGACACACAGTCCAGCGGTGGACTGTGTGCAACACTGAATCGCACGTCACAAGTTCGAAACCTGATACTGGCACCGGTTCGCTGAATTAAAGTGTTTTTGAAATTAAAAGAATTTTGGTTAAATCGAATTAGTATATAAATATAATTAAAAACAAGAATATTTCGGGTTAGACACGTAGCTCAGTTGGTAGAGCTGCGTGCACGCGTACGGGAGGTCTCGGGTTCGAGCCTCACCCGGCGCAAACTATTTCGCTGACCGAACCGGTCAACAGGTCAACGGTCAACGGTCAACGCAAAATAAACAATTTTTTTATATTTTTATTTATTTAATTTAATTTAAAAATCAATTAAAAATACTTAAAATAACATTTTTAAAGATAGAAAATAGCCTTCAACTCACAAAAATATATCTAAAAAGTTCATTAAAATCCTTAATAAAATCCACTCATTTAATATATTTTTCCGTTATTATTTAGGTTAGTATTTCTCGTTGTTCCGCTCATCTAATTCGTGCGCATCTCACCATCTCCAATCCAACGCACCCAATGTGAGTGAATCTTTACAAATTCCCCATTTTAATCACGTTTTGGGGTGTATCATGTGTCTTGTTATATATATATTATAATTAAACCATTGTGCATACATCATATCATGAACATGTGTATTCAGTTTGTTTCAATTGTTGTGTAGTTATTGTTGGATGCAATTTATTATTTTCAGTACATGCAATTTCATAGGCCGCCGCTCCCCATTACATTATGAGCGTTGAGCATGTTCCCCGTTTCATTATGAGGTTGAACCTGGCGTGCCCAAATACGATCGGCTCCGTTTGATTGAGCCTTGATCGCACAGACATTTTACATTTTCAGTACATGCAATACGATCGGCTCCGCTTGATTGAACCTTGATCGCACAGACATTTTACATTTTCAGTACATGTAATACGATCGGCTCCGTTTGATTGAGCCTTGATCGCACAGTTTCAATTATGTTATTTATTGTATGATGTTGGTATGTTAATGTATGCTATCATATGTTATTGTATGTTATAGTTGTGATTGCTATTTGCCACTGCTTGATTATTTACATTTGCTCATTTATGATTATGTACAATTTTTCATTGATAAACTAACAAGTGAATCAATAATAAATGTTTATCTAACAAGGTTCACTCGCCAACTTATGTTGACCCAAAAACCCCCATTTTTACACATGATACAGGTGAACCAGCAGCAGCTAGGAACACATAGGATTGGACTAGAAGAATAAAATGATTTAGAGTTGGGATTGTTATGTTTGGTTTATTTTCTTTGTATTGTATGAACATGTTTGGATATTTGGAAATGTAACTTTGACTTTATTAAATATGAAACATATTAGTAAATGTCATGAGCTTTGGTGATAACCCAATTATGCCCCGACTCTTATTCCGCTGCGGGTCGGGGTGTGACTTTTAAACTTATAAAAAAATTCTTAATATTAACGTTATAGCAAAAAATATAATAAAATCATTGTATTAAAAAGACATAATGTAATAGCTAACTGATTATTCTTGAAGTTCTTTTAACATTTTTGTAGCAAATTGTTTGATCACCTCTTCGCAGTTTATAATATCTAAAATTTCATTCTCGTTAGCTTTTATCGTCAATTCACTACGTCTTTCTTGGGACATTGTGGACCATAAGTAAGATTTCAGTAACTACAATTTCAAAAAACTTCATATTTTTCTTATTTAGGCACGTGTTTTAATTTTTAGATAGAGAGTTTGATAAGTTTTGAGATTTTATTGTTTCATACATTGGCGGACCTATATATATAGGGTTGCAAACAAAGCGAACTTTAATGAACAGTTCATGAACCATTCCGCAAGAAGTTTGTTTGTGTTCGTTTGTTTAATAAATGAGCGAACATGAACAGCGACCGCATTTGTTTATTTATGTTTGTGAACGTTTGATAACATGTTTGTTTGTTTTCATTTGTGTTTGTTTATGTTCGTTTGTGTGTTGGATTTTTAAGTATGTATAATAATCAGGTTAAGTGCTAAAGTATGTATGGATAATTAGGTTGGTAAACTTTGACAGGTTCTACTTTGTGTCTGTGATACCGATTTAGTTGACATATAATATATCTTTGTTTCTGTCCGTTTATGTTCATTATCGTTTATTTGTGTCCGTATGTGTTCATGAACGTTTTGTTTGTAAAGTTCCGCGTTTCCACGCTTTCCATATTTATCAAGTCTTGTTGTACTTTCCATTTTTGGAAACTTTCTATTTTCGGAAACTTGTATTTGTATCATATTTTCAACTTGTAATCCGAGACACTGATCATAATGAAAGTCATATTTATATCAATTATGTTCCATTTATACTTGTTATGTTCAATTTATACTTGTTATCGCATGCAATAAACCCTGATACGTGCAAATAACCGACTTTCAACGTGTTTACATGCAGTACTTGTGATTAACCAACAATTAATGATTCTGATACTTATTATACATCATGATACATCATATTATACTTGTAAACACCTTCGACATGTTAATTATACTTGCAATTATGTGTTATAGATCGTAAATCGCCTATACTTGCATTTCGTGCGATAACCGACAATTATGTGTTACGACCGGCCCTATCGATACTTGTTTTACATAATTTCACATACATGAACATACTTTACATCACTTATAAGTATACGATACTTGTATGCTTGTTACACGCTTGAAACTACACGAAAAGTACTCGAAAACACCCTAAAACCTAACTTTGGGGCCCTAATCGCATACTTATCAAACTTGAGGGACCATTTGTGACAAAAATCCAAACCCCCCTAAAACCCACATTTTGAATCTGCATTTTTGGCTCTAACCTCCACTCTAAAATACAAATTTTGAATCTTGTATTTATGGCTCCAACCTCCACCTCCATTCTCTACCAATGGCTTCTAAACCTCACTAAACACTCACCTAACCTCACCCACTATAAATACAAGACTCCTAACCCTCATTTCTCCTTTACACCTTCCTAAAATCTCATTCTAAGCTCCATAATCTGCTGAAAACTCAAGTTAGGGCAGAATTCTTTCAAGTTCAAAAGTGGGTGCAAGAACTCACCTTTCACCTATCTTCTTCTCTTGTTCTTGCTTCCTATCATCTTGGACTTCAAATGAGGATGTTACCCAAGATTTCTCAGATGTGTGACACTCTTGTTTGAAGGTCCAAGATGCTTAGAAACCTTTGGTTTCGTTGGTTTCAGCATGTTTGGCATAGCCTTCATGTTCATAGCCTACCCAACATGTGCTTGGATAAGCCTACAAACTTGTGTACATGTTGTAGTTGTAGTCTATGGATATTGGAGCCTATGAAGACTCAAACTTTCTGTTTTGATTGAGGTTCATGAGCAACCTTCAAGTGTGCACATCAACCAAGCCTAGGCTTGTGTGTCGAATTAGTGTATGGACCATGAAAGCCTTGACTATTCAAACTTGTCCTACACCACACTTTTATGATTTTCCTTTTTACTTTTTGTATTTTCCTTTATGTACATTCATGACCAACCGACCTTCGGGTTGTGCTTTAGTGAATTCTTATGACGAGGTTTAAATGGATGCATATCATCCTACCTCCTACTTGAATCTCCATGACCCCTTCGGGGAATACTTGACTATAAACTAATGTAATTGTTAAATTTACTTTCTTTACTAGTCATGTTAACCCGAAAACTTACTCACCTTTGTTCCCATTTATAGGGTAACTTCGGCTCCCGGTCCACCCATTTCATCACCCAAGTTTCACGGTTTCGGAAAGCTTAACGCAAACAGTAAGTATACTCGAACCCATTTTTCGTTTACACACTTTGGGTGCAACATGTACAATTATACAAATCACGATTCATATTTAAAACTTGTTATAATCATACTCTATCCGTTATAACATGAAACTTGTATTATTCTTGTTATCGCATGCTATGTGTACTTGTGTCTATATGCTCATTAACCTTGCTAGCCTCCCTTAACAATTATAGCGCTATAGGATTAACGCACCACCCGTATTCTTGTGGTATTGTTAAGTAAACTATTTTATACCTTGTCATATCGGTGACAAAGGTAATCACGATTGCGTTAAACTTTGGATTGACATATAGTTATCATATGTTAGTATGTTTGTAACATAATATGCAATTTACCATCTTGGATATGAAGCAACTTTTTCATTATTATGCTATGTAAATAAATTTGTATGCTCGCCAACTTTTGTTGATCATTATTTTAATACATGTTGTCGGAAACTAGTTGTTGCCGATGAAGAAACTTATTCGGGGTGGATTAGAGTTAAATTTATGTATTTCAATTCAAGTTGTTATTTCATTCGAAACTTGTTGTATTTCCATTTTTGAAGCTATGTATTGTCTTTTTGGTATCAATGAAATCGAATTATTTAAATATTGTCACAAAGTGTTATGAAGTCTTTTGGAATCTTGTTTTCGTCCCGCCCTAATGTTTCCGCCATTGGTTGGGGTGTGACAGTGTTTGTGTTTATGACGATTCATTAATGCTTGTTCGTCTTCATTTGTATCATTTGTGTTCATGAACACTCGTTTATGGCAGTGTGCGTTCATGAATGCTCGTTTATGTTCGGTACCTAAAATTAACAAACAAACACGAACAAGCTCAATTCCTTAATGGATGAACACGAACAAAAAATGTTGTTCGGTATGTGTTCATAAACTATTCGTGAACATACGTATTTCCTTAACAAAGGAACACAAGTGCGTTTGCAGCTCTATACATATAGATGTGGGGGGTGGTCATGCCCTTTAAAAAATTAGTGTAGTTTTAGACAAAAATCTCGATCGCCCCCCTTACAAGTTCAGTCAAACCACCAAATTGTCACGTAGAAATTAATTCCTGGGTCCGCTACTGGCTTATATAGAGGGCCCAATAAGTTTCTTGGTTTCATATATATGTGTGTATATATATATTATTTAGGCCCCGGATCGCCCACCATTGGGGCCGGCCTGCTTAAGCATGTGTGCCCTTTTAACACGTTTTTAGTGATTATAGTTATACTCTTGCCTTAGAAAGATAAGATTAGATGCTAGACCGCCACTAACGCGGATCCAAATTGGATAATTCTTCAACACAGTAAATCCCAATAATAACCACGTAGAAATTTTGCAACTGTCGCACAATTTTCATAAATTTAACTTACATTAAATATCCATTTGCTATATTTTAAAAAGAAAGGTCATTGAAACATTCACTACTAACCCTTAAAGTTTGGACATAAAACACTTAACCCTTACTTTAAGTAAGTTACATATTCACTTCTAACTTTTTGTAATTGAAAAGTTTAACCCTTCAACCTATTCTATTTAATAACTTGACAATGACACCTCCTTTGGTTTAAATTACTTTTATACCCTCTTCATTTCTAACTTTTGATAATTGAAAACCTTGACCCTCCAACCTTTTCTACTTAATAACTTGACACCTCCTTTTGTTTAAATTACTTTTACGACTTTACACCGCAACGTACTACACATTATTATATTTTTTTAATCTATGCTAACCCCCTTAGTGTCTAAATTATTTTTACGACTTTACACCATTATCTAAATTATTTTTACGACTTTACACCACAACGTCCGAATACTTTTTTATCTATGTTTAATGACATTAATGTCATGAACGTAATGTCACATGTGCGCACCAAACGTTAATATCATCCTCGTTACATGTGTAACGAAGTCACAAACGCGACCTTGTCGTCGCACTGTGCGACACAGGTCAAAATTCTAAAGGTTAGCGGCAAAGCCAGACGCCCATTCTATCCCCAAACTTTGTTATAATGTCAAAAGTAACCTCTAACTTTGTAAATGTCACTTTTCAAATGTCGGCGACAAAGCCACCTATGTATTCTACCCCCAAACTTTGCTATAATGTCAAAAGTAACCTTCTAACTTTGTAAATGTCAAAATTAACTTTCTAACTTTGTAAATGTGACTTTGACCCTCTCAAGTTTCTAAAGTTTCGAGTTTAGCCTAAAACTAATTTCTTACGATTTTTTTTATGTATATGTCGTCATAAATACGAGTTTGTCGATGCTATAACGTAATTTTTGTTTGGAAATGAGTCAGGTTAATTATAAAATGTTTTATTTTTATGCATGTTTTGAGTTGGACTATGTTTTGACGTAAATTTTGTTTGGAAACAAACCTCGTCAAAGATCATACGTTTTCATTCGATGGTATAAATTTGAATTACTATATGTTTCGACGTAAATTTTGTTCGGAAATGAGTCGGGTCTATTGTATTCTATACTTTATCATGCCGCATACGACGTCACCACACATGTTTATTTTATGTATGTTTCGAGTTGATCTTCGTTTCGACGTAACTTTTTGTTTGGAAACAAGTCGGATCAGATATAACACATTTTCATCCAACAATATGAATTCGAATTACTCTATATTTCAACGTAAACTTAGTTCGGAAACGTGGCAAATTGATTGTAGACTATAATTTATCACGTCACGTCACGTCATGTACAACGCTGCCACAACATGCGACGGGTAAAAAACTAGTTATTTATCTAAAATTTGCTAAAAACAAAATACATGCTGGATAAATCAGAAAACTTAAAAAAAAAAAAACTGTTAATCATTGGTATCCAATTGGTATGTAATAAATGGCAAGTGGCGTATATTTAGCTGGACTATCGTCGGCCTTTTACTAACGCGCACGTTAGCATCACCCACCATCTCATATAAATCAAGTCTTTGTTTACGGTCAATACGTTATAATACATACATACCCGCCATATCTCTCTCTCATCTATCTCCCTCTCTCTCTCTAACACAATGTCCGGTCGCTGGAGAAACAGCTCCGACATGATGAGTACACCTGACCGTTTAAGTTATCCTCCATCACCGTCAGCCAGCTCCTATTTTACCTCCTCGTCGGAAAAGTCAACTTCTGGCCGGAGCCGAGTCAAAGGTGCTGCGAGATCCGTTGCCGGAGTTTTTGTTGCTTGTTTTGCTCCGCCGGATGAGGACTCGCATCACCATAGCTCCTCCGCGTACGGTGGTTCTGATGCATTCAGTTCAACAACATCAGGTAGTTATTAATATATTATATTGTTATTATAATGAATGGTATGTTTTTAATTAATTGAGCATGAAAAGTCGTTTGAATAAATAATTTAGGTTAAGTGTTGAGCACGGCAATGATGAGATCCGGTCTAGTTATGTTATAGGTTAGTTGTACATTTTGTAATAAAAGTTGTACGGTATCATTTACTTATTCATAGCCGCACATTTTTTTCATGATCTGTTTCAACCGGATTTAGTAAAATTCTGACAGAATGATTGTTCTACTTTATTTGAAAATTAATTAATTAATTTTATGGTTTAAAAATAATAAAAAAAGGTTATATGAATAAGAAAGGTTAAACGGTAAAAACCGAACCATTTGATTTCAAACTGCTCGTCCTGTTCTGGTTTGACGTGTTTCAAACAGTTTATGAACACCTTTAAAAGTGGAATTGTTTGGTTTCATAGATGTTTCGGGGGCTTCTGATTCTACCGAAGCAAAGAGGTGTGGAACGGCTCGTGGCATATACGCAACCCAGAACGACTCTACACACACAAAGGAACCCGGAAGTATTAAATTCACTCTGGCGGAAATCACCACGGCAACCAAGAACTTCTCTCCGGCTCTTAAAGTTGGTCAAGGTGGATTCGGGACTGTGTATAAGGGTCAGCTTAAAGACGGAACCCTCTTGGCCGTGAAACGTGCCAAAAAGGTATCAAGAACGAACGACCTAGCATAAGTTTGAGTTTAACTTATTTAAGTTAAGAGATCTCGGACTTGACTCATTTATCATTAATATACCTATTTTATTTATATACACACATGTATATAATTGAAAATAAGGATGGGTTTTAATATATATATATATATATAGAAAGAGAGAGAGAGGTAATGGGCATATGTGGCAACACATATATTATTTTATTTTGTCACAATTTTCTATATAATAGTGTCTACAATGTTATTTTATATTTATCAAAATATTAAAAATTGTATATTTATAGAAATAATAGACTTGTTTGGCTAGTCAAGCTCGATATGTGAAGCTTGAGATTAAGCTCGTTTATTAACTTAGCTCAATTTGACCCCAAGCTCCTTTAAGCTCTTCTTGATTCGAGTTGTTTGCGAGGCAGTCTCAAGTAGCTTACAAGCAAATCGGCTTGTTTAGACCCAGCATGACAAAAGGTTTGATCTCCGAATTACTAAGACGTTGCTTGATATTGTTTTATTGTGCAGAGTATGTATGACAAAAATCTAGGAGGGGAGTTCTTGAGTGAAGTCCAGGTGTTATCAAAGGTAGAACATTTGAATCTGGTGAAGTGTTATGGGTATTTGCAGCATGGAGATGAAAGAATCATTGTTGTTGAATATGTTGCGAATGGAACGCTTCGTGAACACTTAGAGTGTAAGTTATTTTCTCTCCGGGTTTGTCATTATCATATACAAAAGCAACGAAAGCGAAACAACACCTTTAAACCATCACCAACAAGGATTCATATGCACTCATTAATGAAAACTTAACATACAATCATATGGGATTGATAGTGGACCTTGTATATATTAAGTTACACCGTCATGTTTCCCAATCAAGTATAATAAACAAACACCATTGAACAAATCATTTAAGTTGAGTGTGACCACACATTCTAATCAATTATATCATTGAGGGTCCCAGAGATATCAAGCTCTCATCATGACGAATGGAACTAATCTTATTGAATGTATATACCACACATATCTCATGTTGTACCCAAAAATGTCCTTTATACTACCCGAACAAGGTGAAACATTGGATTCATAGCAAAGAACAAAGTTACTCATGCTTGAGCATGAATATGCTTCTTAGGTCTATGGTCCTATGGATATTATTACTAGAGGATACTAATATGTTGTCACTTTAAAATCTAGTTCATGATGACGATCCATGAAATAATTCTTGATGTTGGGTCGATATAAGCTTGTTTCGAACATATGGATACATGCATTATACCTACATACATATAGTCGTCCTATAAGTCACTTTTGCTCTTGTATTACCCAAGATCTTTGAGATCTAATATGATAGGTGTTCCCCAAGATACTTGATGAACTCTTCATTGAAACCGCTATATGAAATACCATGTATGTGTACGCACACACACATATATACATATTATCTATGGACATTAAGCATGCTAATATGGAACTCAGCAAATATAAATAAATATAGTTGAATTCAACATATATGTTCATTCTCATAGTACACCATATTGTATTAAAGTTCTCGTATATCAAGATTACTAAAGTTACATATGAAGCCAAATCACTATTGTTACATTGTTATTGTGTGAATTTTAGAGACGACGATGTCTTCGTTTACTATGATGTCTTAATCAAAAGGAATCTTTTGAATATATGTTTGGAGCGCTGGTGTCACCTAGGTTCTTTTGCTTGCGTAACGTTGTCACAAAATACTAAGAATATATATATTTGGTTCTTCATAAGTACTTAAGGATGTTCTTAAGAGCTATCTAGTGACTTTCATCGAGGCAAATCCGTGTGCATCCGACCTAGTTAGCCAATTCAACAATCTTCCCAAGAGCAAATCGGTGTGCATCGAGCCTAGTTTTGGATAAAATGGCGATAGAATGAAAGTATTAATAGTAACTGAGATCAAACTATAAGCGATCATTTCATTCCTGCGTTTAACGTTCAAGTATCTAACAAATGCAGGTTTCAACGGCAATGTACTTAGTCTCGCCTCTCGTTTGGATATCGCTATCGATGTAGCACACGCGATTACTTACTTACACACTTATACAGGTACTCCTTGTCTCCTCAACTAAACCTGGACCATTTATTTTGAATTTAACCCAAATGGTGATATTTTGAATGCAGACCACCCTATAATCCATAGGGATATCAAGTCTTCAAATATCCTGCTCACCGACAAACTACGAGCCAAGGTTGCTGACTTTGGTTTTGCAAGACTAGCAGCCGATGCAGACTCAGGTCAGACCCATGTGTCGACTCAGGTTAAAGGGACCGCAGGCTACTTAGATCCTGAATACCTCAAGACATATCAACTTACTGAAAAGAGTGATGTGTATTCTTTTGGTATATTACTTGTGGAGATTTTCACAGGTCGAAGGCCTGTTGAAACAAAACGGGAACTTGAAGAGCGCGTAACAGCTAGATGGGTAAGTTATGTACTAATGTACATTAGAAACATTATCATTGTATCAGTTATCAGTTGTCCTTAAAACTTTCATTGGTGAAAATAACAGGCGATAAAGAAGTTTAAAGAAGGTGATGCGATTTCAGTATTGGATCCGAAACTAGAAGCATCGGATGCAAACGGTATGGTTCTTGAGAAGATTCTAGAACTGTCTTTACACTGCATTAACGGTCATCGAAAAAACAGGCCAACCATGAGGAGATGTGTTGAGGTTTTGTGGAACATCAGGAAAGATTACAAAGAACTGTTAGATTGATATGGTGTTACTTTTTGTTCAAACGGGCCAAACATTTTGTGGGTTTTGGTGTTTCTATTTTGTGGGTCCCATCGTTAAGACACGTGAGAAATGTTATAAAGAAAGGCTTGTTTAAGGTATGTACATAAATATGGTACAATGAATTGGTTTTCTTCTCGAACTGTTGTAATATACTAACATGTTTGGTTCACAACACTAAAACACGAGTGACTCTTTAAGAGGTGAATTGCCGATTTTCTTCACTATCCGTTTTTTTTAACATCCAGCCCAGCGACCCAGATACACCCATTGGCAAAAGGCTGCCCATACCCGCGATCATAGACAGCGCTGATGACTTGGCCAGTCACCAATTCCAAAGGAAGCTTACCGCGCAAGGGCCCACTGTGGTAAAATCACTGACGCACATGACATTCAAAGGAAACTTACCGCCCAAGGGTGCACTGTGGTAAAACCACTGACTCGCACATGACATTTTTGTCACAAACGAGACTCCAACCAACAACTTCTCCTAGAGAAAGTCACTGGGTACCACCAGAGCACCACCCCATTGGTTCTTCACTATCCAATTATGTCGATTATCGTCAATTTAGAGGTGAATCAAGTAATGATGATTCATTTGTTCCACACTTAAATACAAGTTATAGATTCGAAAACAGCTATTTTAACGTCTTATAAAATGTTATGGCCAAATCCGAAATTTGAGTACATAACATATGAACATCAACTAAAAACTATTATTGTGTTTTGAGCAAAAAACTTGTTACTTCTATAACAAATTCTGTAGAGGTTATCATATACATTTCTAGGTTATCTTTTATAACATCCCAATAACAAAAAGAATTAGAGCAAACAAAACATCTAGCTCACTCGACCATTTTCCGGTCGGCCTTGACCTCTTGAGAGGGAGTCTTGTCGGGTCAACTCATAGTTTGTGTTTGGAGGCTCTCCATTTACAACACCATTTACTTTTGAGAAGATGAAGAAGAAAGAAGTGTATATCGATACATGCCACATAGTGCAAAATAGTTGTTATAGCTTTAAAGACGAAGATATCAAAAGGAGGGTACATCTGACGTTTAACTAGGGGTGTTCATAAACTGTTGAAACTGACTGAATTGTTCGAACAAAAGCAAGTTGGCCAATTTTAAATACATACGGTTTGATTTTGGCGGTCTTACTGTGTGACGGAAGGTTTAGAACTAGGAACCAGCTGTTTAACATATTATTTATCATTTTTTTAATTTTAAAAATATGCAGTGATGCATATGCATTATTTTGTAAACCATCTTTATCATTATAATAATTTCTATACAAATCAAGGCTTTTAAATAAATATACAAAAAATCAGTTCAAACCGCCAAACTGCTAAAAACCGGCCAACCCAACCGGTTTGGATTATAGTTTTTTTCAAAACCATGGTTGGCAATTCGGCCTAAATTAACGTCAAAACCGGCCAAAACTGAACAGACCTACGGCCCAACTTTTAACATGTTCACTTTCGGTTACACGCGCGACAGCTAACTACCATTGAAATAGAAAATGTTTGCCTTTGACATCGAATGTGTCCGGTGGGAAAGTACAAGGGGGTAAAGTGATTATTTGAAAAGTATTTTATGAAACTGACCTGTGCCAAAACCAATAACTCTCTGTAGATTCCAGGTTCCAACTTATGGCAGCCATTGCTAATGCACCAAATCCGGCAACCACAAAAAACCATCGAAAACGTTTAAGAATCGTCTTTATAAGATTATGAAACCATTCTTTAACTGTTTGCCACCTGAAAAAATAATATGTCAAACGAGCTGAAATTCAAATGGGCTGATTCCAAACTTGAATTGCAAATGATTTCACAAAAAAAATGTACCAAACATGAAGAAAGATGGTTTGAATTCTTAACAAAATCTACATCAATTTTGAATCCAGGATCTACCAACTTTGACCCAAAGGTCAAACTGTCTAATTGTTTAGAATTTTCTTTGTAGAAATAGTGATTTTTGGAAAAGTATGTGTAAAAATGGTGCTCGTTTTTTTATTAATAGTGAATCCATGGGTTAAGACCACGGATTCTCTCCTCAATCTCACTAAACTTAATTTTTTTTCTTTTATTTTCAGTATTCATTTAACATATAATTTAGTTTTTTTTTTCTAGTAACTTGAATATTTAATATTTAATATTTAATATTTAAAAGTCCAAGTGCACAATTTTGTTCAATATTTTTTGTCTACATTTTGATAAAGAAAATTATCAAAAAAATGAATTGTATTCAAAATACAGTATTTTATAGTTTTGTAATATCAAAAGTTACTTTATTCTACTACTAATCGGTTTTCAATAGAAATTAATACCAAAATGTAGACAAAAAAACGTTGAACAAATATGTGTATTTAGATAAGTTTAAATATCAAATGTTACAAATTATTAGAGATAAAAGTTATATGTTAATAAAAACTGAATGTGATTGTGGGATCGAGGAGAGAGAATCCGTGTTTTGCAGCTGCGGATTCACTATAAATACAAACCAGAAAAGGAAAAAAAACACCGATTTTTACAAAAACTTCTTCAAAAAAAAAAAACACTATTATACAAGAATGTTGATCGTTTAAGATTGGAAATACACAGAGAACCTAACCTATGAAGCATATTTAGCAAGAGTTCGGTTGAAAATGAAAATCGCCTATAATGCCTGAAAAACTCGATCAAAAATCCAATAAGAAGACTCGCTGCGCCGATTGCTATAACAAGAACAATATTGGAGGATCTGTGATGACATAAGCATCATATTACAACCCACAAAGCATAAACTAAAACATTAACAGCCCATAAAGCATATCGAGGTTACCTAGTTGGCCCATTTTCAGCCATAAGGGCCGTAAGAATGGCAACAACCGTATGAATTGTGCGTTTTGACCCTTCATCAATATCAGCCAAGTATACAAAAGTGCTTACCACAGCCATGAATGAAAGCCAAAAGTCCATGAACTGCAAAGGGCAAAGAAGTCTTTTTAGTTGTGTATTTTTTAGGTTCTTATCGCAATGGGGTAAAAGATAAATTACCTGCAATACACGGAACGATAAAGCACACCAGGTGCCAACATCGCACGCGTGATATAAACCACTCGAAATTCCACTAGATGTGTATATCACCCACTCGGCAAACGCCTGCAAGTACCACATTATATGTTCAATTTTGAGTTTTTCAATAGTCAAACATAAACTTAACTGAAAAGAGAAAAGACAACAAATATTCTTACCTTCTGCCGAAGTGCCCAGTAAGCTGGAAATACAAATGCAGCATTGGATGCAATAAGAGAAACCGATTGCCATATATGCCCTACAAATCCATTATTCTTGCGTATATCAAATTATGACCCGTATATGAATGCTAAAATAGAAAGAAGATCAATGCCAACATTTAACTAACTTATGCTTATACGTTTGCAAGAAATAAGAACCCACACATGTTATTCATTTGATTTGAGTACGTACGCAATAAACAAGTTTACCTTGATGGGAGACGATTTCAACGCTGCAATCAAAGCCGCCATGGGTACGATCACACCAGCAGTAGCTGTATAGAGACAAGCCACTCATTTCCACAAGATTTTGACACGTTCCATGCGATGAGCATCTTCTCGGGCATCTTTCAATCGAAATAGACATGGTAGTTTGACTTTGACTTTTCAAGGCATTGCTAACCGAAGTCAAATGTTTTACACCAAAACTCCAAGTTCCTCCTCTAACATACACAATATAGAAACTAATCGTCTTCTCATCCGAATCATACAACTTAAAAAACATAGAACCATTACTGTTGCTAGTTGAATTCGCATAAAAGTAGTCCCATTTATCTTCAAACGGTAGTCCACCATACGATGCATATATTTCGTGATTTATTTTATTGTCTGAATTCAACCGAATGTGAATACTTCCTCCACTTGCACCTGAAGGGATGTCTACTAGAAAATAAGTCCAAGCAAAATGTTGACTTTGACTTTGACCAAGTGATATATTGCTAAGGAGAGGTTCTAGAGGGAAATTAGGAGAATTTGATGTAACTTTATTGCTGGCGGGTAATTAATACGACTCAAACGGTACCGATGGATTCTTCCTCATAATTGTCTGCATATTCCACCATTTTTCTGTAAGAATCAAATTAATGAACAAATGACTGAACCTGTAAGATGAAAATGCTAATCACTCTTTATCTAAATAATATATATATAGGATCTATTTCAATTAAGAACCACTTTGAGTTATGAGAATTCCTACTTCCCGTGCAAGTTTCGCCACCATTTTTTGCACAAATGTAGATGTAAATGTTACAAACACATCTGTAACAAAAAAAAATAGCCGCAGGCAACATTTCTTTTATGTCTTATCTGAAACCGTTCTATTTTTCGATTATTCTTTTTTTGAAAAAACCTTTTGCAAGGCCTAGTTTCACGGTTCTCACAACTCAAGGTGGTTCTCATTTTACCCTTTCCCTATATACATGTATGTGTTATATATATATATATATATATATATATATATATATCTAATTTTAATGATTCTTATATGCAAATAACTTAAGAAAGATATTAACGAACCTGAAGTGTGTATCTTTCCCATGTACAATTCAAACCGGCCTTATTTATCGGACACTGAAGTAATTTCCACTCTAATGAATAGCAAACATCCGTGCTCCCCGCGATTTCTTTAGAAACGTTGAGGGTTGTAACGGTAATATACCACCGACCAACTTTTGGGGATCGTATAACCAAAGGGGCATTATTGATACTACCCGAATAATCATGTGTGGATTGTGACGATATGCTTCCATGCCGAGCATAACACACTAGTATGATATCACTATCGCTATTTCCACCATTTGAGCGTTGTGTTTGGTTG
Organism: Scalesia atractyloides; assembly: GCA_947069175.1. Taxonomy (NCBI): domain Eukaryota; kingdom Viridiplantae; phylum Streptophyta; class Magnoliopsida; order Asterales; family Asteraceae; genus Scalesia; species Scalesia atractyloides. Next base: position 12,864,671 of record CAMTDV010000007.1, on the reverse strand, counting down.
GATATGACATTGGTAGCGGATATAGTAATCTCTTCCGTAACTCCCAACAAATCCAAAGAGTAGAGTTTTGATTCGTTTTGATGAATGCAAGATCGTTCGCCATCATTTTTACACGAAGTGACGATACCTTGCGTTGAATTTTGGTCAACGCATGAAAGATGATCAATTGTTTCATTGCAAAATTGGCCCGAGATGGATGGGCTCATACAACCTTCAACGCTCACGTTCCCACTAAAAGAATACCCCGAGCCTCGATTTATCTGTAATGAAAAGACCAATACATGATTTTTATGGAATTTATTTGTAGATTATTTTCAAGATAATAGGAATTACCATCTTTGATTGCGTCCTCATGGATCCAATGCCGTTAAATAGACCAAAGTACCATACTCCGGGAGAAATCTATAGATACATGAAAGCATAATGAGCGCAAGTGATTACATGGATTAAAATGAACATGTAAGCGATTACATGGAAAGCCAAAAAAAGCATAACGACTGTAAAATATAAGTGAATAACTGACTACATATGTTGCAGGTTAAATTTTACATAAGATGGTAATGAATTGAAAGTTCATCACATCAAAAACTAATAAAATTTGTTTGTTACATACAATGACAATTTTGTAATAGTCGGTTAATATTAAATGACCTTCACACAAAGGTATGTAACCTTCACACAACATAACATAGCCTTCGCAGCTCTCATATATACACATATTTTGTATATGTATATTCTCATTATCATAATTTCCATCGCAACTAGAAAAATCTAAGTGTGAGAATATAGAAAGAAAGCGTACCTGCTCGTTTGTTAGTTTTATCAGAATATTTTCTGCATAGGATAACATTTCTCAGAAAACTGAAGTCCTTCGATTGCCAAAGACCCATTTGAAATGGGATCCAACACTGCAAAAGCAAACAAGTAATAGAAATAAATGTTAATAAAATGTAAATTCAAAAAATCAGCCAAGCTTGATGGGAATTGTTCATTTAGACCATTTAACATTTATACTCAATAAGCGAAGATGTGATTGAATTATTGTATAGGGAATTCAAGAGTTTAATTATGTACCTAAACCAGTAAAAGAGGTATTATGTGTGTCAGGCAAAGGAGGGCTGCCTTCACGAGCACAAATCATCGGTAGACTACTTTTATCTGCCATCATAATTCTAGTTTTATCCTGCAAATCATTAAAAGTAAGAAAAACAACACAAATGTGTTTGAAAAAACTGTGTCATGTTTGTTTCGACCACCGGATAATTTTCTTTTATGGGCATCATCTATATGTTGAAAAAAGAAATAAATTCAGGACCAGATATTGTCCTAAACATGGTTGTCAAAATCCCGCCTAGCCTCTCATTAATCGCTAGTCCCGAGTTCACCGGGCAATTTTCATCTAATCGGCAAATTAATCGCTAGGCGGTCAACAGTAAACAAATCCGGTCCTAATCAACCAAAAATCGGTGGCCGTCTAGCAATGCCAGCCAAAACCTTTAAATTCCGGCCAGATCCTGGCCAAAGCTGTAAATTCTGGCAATTAATCCTATGTACTTCAAAATATGGGTCGGAGAAGGTGTTGAAACATGTATTCTTAGAAAAAATACATTATAAAAATGTGTGTACATATAAAACTAAAAATTACATATACAATCCCAATCCGATTAATCACTAGTCGCTAGCGTCTAGTGATTCTTACAACACTGGTCCTAAATATAATGCATAAAACACCAAAAGGATAAGAAAGCCTTTGAACATTAATCAAAATGTAACGTTTTGATGACACGGTTTATTCATAAAAAGTTAGTGTGGTTTTGGTAACGCAGTAGATCATACTTACAAGGTCTACATCCGACTCTAAAGATATTGTCACTGAAGAAAACCATGTTGGTAAATCAACTGCAATAATAAACACAATATTGAATCAGTATCTGATAAGAAAATTGTAGAAATAAATCAATCTAAAACCTAATCTTGAGGACAACAAGTCAACAACATAAAAAACAATAATTCTTTTATTCAAACTAGTTGCATTAGGATAAAGATAAACACTTTAAAGTTTACAGGGATCACCGTGCAACAAATTGTTCTCGATCACGACATTCTTTACAGCAAATAGTATTTAACTAAACCCTTAAGCAATAGCTCACCAGTCAAAACATTAAACTCTAATCCTTTTAAGTAACATATTTATTTCAAAGTTTTAATAAACAATTTGAAACACCTCCTGAAATGGTGGTTAATTCCTTGATAACAGGTCAACTATGTTTAGATCCCATGGCAAAACAGACTAAATTAATCTTTCAAATAAAAAATTCCCATTTTTTAACTTTGACAATTTGACCCAATATCAAAACCTAATTATAACTTTATCAAAACCCTACTTAAATCATATCTTAACCTGATAACCCAAATGCAAAAAACACAAAATTTAACCTAAAAATTCTCAAATTTCACCTTGACCCACAAAACAAGATTAAAAATAAAACCTTAATCAATTGCAGAAATGATCAAACAATTAATAAAAGAAGATTACCTCTGATGTATCTCCAATCACAAGGCTTGAGCACAGTTCTGCCATAAGTGAAACTTGAAAGGGTAAAAGATTCGGACGAAACAGCATGAACTTCATAAGAACAACAGCAGATAACAAAGCTACCAACACATATAAAAAAGTAAAATTTATTCGAATAAAGAACACCCAGAATCGAATAAATAGTTTTCTTTTCCATTTGAGCCTGTTTTCCACTGATTCTGTAACAAAAATCAGAAATGGGTAGAACCAAAGAAAGGAAAGATTTTGGTTAAAACCTAACCTGTTAAATTTTGACTAATTGAGATGTTTAACAGTGTACAAAATTGGTGTTTGGTGTGATTTCTGTTGTGAAAACTAGACGGAAATTTAGAATATAATAATAATAATAATAATTTGTGGACTTTGGTATTTTGTTATGTCACTAGTCGTTGCCCTAAAATTATTAATTTGCTTTAGTAAAGGAGAAAAAATAAAGGTTTAAAGTTTACGCTTTGCACGTAGCCTTAAATTATTTGCTTTAGTAAAGATCTACCTAATGCTTGATAACTTACACGTCTTGTGCCCGTTTGGCAAAATATAACCGTTCAAAATGCAAATATTTGACCAATTCAGATTAGAAGTCTTAACTATTCAAAGGCAAATATCTGATTAATTCAGATTAGAGGTTTTAACCATTCAGACTCAGTATAATACTTAACTATTCAAAGGCAAATGTCTGAACCATTCAGATATATGCTCACGAAACAAACAGTTTGAACCATTAAGTGCTTAATATGTCATTAAGAGGTAAACAAACAACTCCTTAATTTATTTCCAGGGGTGTGATAGTAGAATTTTAATATTCTTAAAGGGTGTGATTGAGAGTTTTGCCTAAATAATAAACTAATTTTTTTAAGCCTCCCCCACCAAAAATCATGGCAGTAGGTCCGTCACTGCCTATAATAAAGCTATATCAAGGTCTGCCAATGTGTATAGTAGAGTAACCGTGGCTTCTCTCTAACTAGTTGAGAATTCTATTCTTATGATAAAGATTGGTGTAGATTATATGTACATTTAAGAAGTGTGTACGATAATCATTCTAAAAAAACTTACAACTAATATAGCCATCCGATGGTTACTTTGTGTTTGTTTGAATCCGGCTTCCGAACATTGAAAGTTGAATCGAATTAAATTTGTATTATGGTTTTCAAATCCAATGTTTTAAAAATCGGTTTAAACTGGATGTTTGGCCGGCACGAATCATACCGGTAAACTAAGGAAACGGCAAAGAAGTTGTACCGTCTGTAAATTGGGTTATACCGATTTAAACCGGTATACCGGTACCGGTTCATATCGAGCCAAAGGTTAAAATTTTGAACTTTTAATTTTTATGTGTCTGAAAAAGGTGACTATTTTACCTTCTTAGTTAAAGTGTAAAACTTAGCGCCCATAATTGACAATCCACTTCGATCAAACTATTTGCTCACTCAAAAATCATTGGGTTTCATCCAGGTTTACCTTCTTCTAACTTTTGTTCAATCATTCATATTGTTAATTGTTATAGTGTTTGCTGATTGCTATATAATGAGTATTAATCATTACCTTTTTGGACAATTTTTTTTATTATGGATTAACTTTTGGAATATCCTTTTATTATAGAATGATGTAGTTTGGATTATTTTTTGAGTTGAAATTATATTTATGGATTTATAGAGTTAATTAGTTAACACGGTTGAACCGCCCCATACAACCGAGTTCAACCAGTTAAACCATTTCTGACTCTAATTTGATACGATTAAAATACCGGTTTTTAAAACATTGTTTGAATCGGAACTTGCACTAAATCAAATTGAACTGAATATATACATGATATGCAGCGGTGGATTCATAAATTTTTCTTTATGAAGACAAAAATTAGTCGAATTATTAACGGGTCAGATCAAGTAAACTTAAAATAATGGAAAGATAAAGATAAAGGATTTAATATAATCCAAATGATACAATACAGTACATGAAATATGATCATATCAAATTACTTTTACTCTTCTCCTTCATGTGTTTTCGGATATGCGCAATTAAATGTTCACTAGTGAGTTGTGACATTGTCAAGTCAATCTTTTCTATGACACAAACTATACAAGCTTTCAAAAAATTATGATCACGTGGTTTGACGAAAGACTTTTAAAAGTTTCTATAGCTTCTTATAGAAGAATAGTCAATAATATATTTGCATTTGAACAAAGTAATAAAATTAAACATTAAGAAACAAGATTAAATTAGAAAAATTGTATACATTTGTAAATTATAATAAATCAAAAAAACTATCTTATGCTATATGGTTTTCTTTTAAATATTTAATTGTTACGAGGCAATGTATTGTGAGACATTGACCTAATTTGAGCGGTAAAGAAAACAAGAATGTTTAGGACTTTTTCTCCCCCTGTTATTCAATCTTGTATCATTTATTCTCTCAATAAAATTTGAGTTTCCTAAATTACTAATTCGTTTCCCTTCAATCTTTTTTAAAATCTTAAATCCAATTACATGTTTGTTAACACTTAAATAATTGTGATCAATGCCTGTTAACATTCAAATTTCATTAATTTTGGCTACATTTAATATTTTCTAAAATTGCGAGTGAATTTTGTTAATATATTTTGTAGATAGCTTTGTTATTAAGGTAAATTAAGGTTATCATTAATTGTAACTAAAAAAATTCTTTCTTGATTTTAAAAAATAATAATTCTACGTAACTATATTATTTTGTTTAACAAGTTATTTCTTGTTTCTCATTAATTGTAAGTATATTATTGTTTTGTTTTACTTCACAAGTTAATATATGGCATTTGTTATATATAAAGAATAATAAAAACATAAATAAACTATTCGGAGTCTTGACATCTTAAGGTATGGTAGATAGCCGAAAATGTATGTCTTTATCACGCAGATCCGTAAGGACGTTTTCATCAAAAATTAACTCGACGGACGCACCTCTTACGTGGACATGTGATATTGCATGGTACAAGGTCGTCGTCCTTCAAGATCGTGGAATATAATTCTAATTATAAGAAGTATTTTCTTTATACAACTCGTATAACACACGAGAAGTTAAACTAGGTCTCAACTAAATACAATCATAGTTTTATAATAAAAAGCTAAAATTTGTGAATTCAAAACATAACTTTTAATTGGAAATTGTTAGGGTGCATTGTGTTATGCCCCTTCAAGAATAAAACTATGAGGCAATGGGCCTTTACTTATCAAATTCCGAATAAAAAAAGGAAATCAATATGTTTTCTAAACTTTAATTTTGGTTTTGATTTGGGTTAAGTCTAACATGACTCAAACTGACTTATGTATACCTTTAATGTAACATTTATGTATGTGAGATAGCCCTTTATTGTAGCTTAGGCTAGACCATCCATCAATGTATAACATCTTTGTGTGTGAGATAAATCACTCGTGTAATTAAGTTGGTCTCAATTAAGTGTTATCAATTAAGTGTTATGATTTCTATTTGTTTATCTTTAATTGTGATCAACTAACAGTTTGAAATTTATTTCCAACCCAAGTGAACTTGTAATTTGAGTTCTTCAATCCACAACAATTTTAAAGGAATATTGGATTTTAATAACCTCAATTCTCATCAATTGACCGATAACATTCTCAACTTTCGATTTGTACACCAGCACTCTCAACTTTCAACTTTTTGGCCGATAACACTCCTTAACACCCCCCCAGTTAGTTGATGCCAGCTGCCACGTCATCAAAAATGCCATGTCAACTGCCACATCAATTGCAACGTTATAAAAAATGTCATGTCAGCTGCCATGTCATATGCCACGTCAGTAAAAAAGGGCCACATCAAAACCACATCAGCAAAAACTAACTGGGTTAGGGTTCAGTTAGTTAGGGAGTGTTATAGGCAAATAAGTTGAAAGTTGGGAGTGGTGGTGTACAAATCAAAAATTGTGAGTGTTATCGGCCAATTAGTTAAAGTTGAGAGTGTTGGCCAATTGGTGATCAAGTAATGGTTTTAAATTTATTTCCAATCCAAGTGTAATTTGAGTTATTCAATCCACAAGAATTTTAAATTATAGATTTTCTTTGTGTTTATCATATATTGAGTATTGAATGACTCATCTCATTCTTTAATCTCTTAAAATCATCATTTTGCTAACCTTATCTCGTGGACCCATGATACATTCCCCTTTCAAAAGACACACGTTCAATAGCCAATGGCCAATGGCTATTGGAGTTGTACTTCGTATAGTACATTGCGGACTTTCAGTTTAGCTTATATGGGCTTTCTAGTTATTTTTGTTAAGGAGTTAGAAGTCCATTTATATTAGTTAGATATTCTTATACGAGTGTTCATATATCATGTACTATTTTGAAAGACTTTAAAGTGAGTATTGATTCTCACACAAGAGGGCCCTCATGGAGACACCACAATGTTTCAACAACCATTTTCAAGAATCTTTGGAGCATCAACCATGTGTGTGTGTTTTTCCATTATCGACTTTTCATAGCAATCTGAAATTAAACTTCAAATATCCTATTTTTTTCGGACAAAACATAACCAAATCTATCATGTTTTCGAAATGGGTTGAGCTTGTCATGTCAACATGGGTTTCATGTGTCGGGTTGGGTTTTCACACATTCATGGGTCTAATACATTTATCTTTACCAAGATACTAGCAGGATGCCCCGCGATGCGGCGGGACTGACACGTCGCATTAAGATACTCGTTTTTGTTAGTTTTCTTATTCATGTAATATTTATTCTAGCATCATTGTGATAGATATACATCAAAAGCAAAGTAATCGAGTAATCCATTTCATTGTATTGTGCATGGTTCAGTTGGTTCGGTTATTATCCTCAACCGAAGTTGAAACCAAAGTCATCGGTTAGTCTATTTTATTAACAAATCGGTTTTCGGTTAATCACTTTGATTTATTCGTTTAGATTGACGGTTTTTGGTTTGGGTCATTAATTTCAGTTAATAGCAAAAACCAAACTTAGGCTAAAACTTTCGCTTAGAAATATATGAAATTGAGGTATAAATACATGAAATGAAAGTATAAGTATATGAAAAAGATATAAAACAATATGTGAAAAGCTATAAATATGAAAATTTGAATGATCCAGTTCGGTTCAGCTAAATTTTGTTAAACGAGAATAAAAGAATTTTGATAACCGGTTTTTGGTTAATTCGGTTTTCATTTAATTTAGTTTTTGGTTGATTTCGGTCGGTTTCGTCTGTTTTTTGTTTGGTTTAGGTTAACGATTTAGTTATTGCTCACTGATAACTAATTTTGGTTAATAACCGATAGGTGTGCGCGCGATGCGACGGGAAACACAGACACTATCACGGTGTGCGTTGTTCGGTTGGTCAGATTATGATCCTCAACCGAATCGAGGTTATCGATTAGTCTATTTTATTAGCCAACCCATTTTCAGTTAATTGGTTTGGTTTATTCAGTGATATTGACGGTTTATGTTTGATTCATTTAATTTTGGTTAATCGCCAAAACCAAACTTAGGCTAAAACTTTTGATTATAAATACATGAAATTTAAGTATAAATACATGAAATGGATGCATAGGTACATGAAATGAAGGCATAAATACATAAAATTGGGGTATAAATATGAAATACATGAACTAAAGGTATAAAAGCTAGAAGTATATGAAAATATGAATGGTTCGGTTCCGTTAATTTTGGTTAAATGAGGGTACAAAAAATCGATAACCGTTTTTTGTTAATTCGGGTTTCAGTTTATCAGTTTTCAGTTAATTCAGTTTTTGGTTAATTAACGATTCAGTTATTGATCACCCTTAGACACTGTTAATCACGTAACATATCAATTCTTTTAATTACAAAACTATAGTAGTACTATACTTAAATTAAAGAGAACAAAATATTCATTTCTATGGTGTAAAACGTACAAAAAGTTATGAACGTTTAAAAATCGGGGGGGGGGGATTAGTTTTTTACAAGGAGATAAAACGTAACTACTAACTAATTATCTATAATTTTGTTAAAGATGAGGGTTAAAGTGTAATCTAGATGAGAGGATTAACTTGACGGTATCTAATCACTTAACATTTTGTAGCTATTAAACATTATGGGATAATAACTAAGTACGTCGAGCTTTAATCACTTGTACAATAAGGCATCATCTACTTGTACCTTTTAATCCACACGTCAATACTGACCGAGACAACTACTGAATTATCGCCAAAAATGAGTAGGTCGTCACAGTACTTTTGGATTTTTTTTAAACATTATAGTTTATAAGACATAAAAAGAATACGTAAAGAATTATAAGTTTGTTGTGAAGGGGGGAAAATGTAACTAATCACCATGATTACCATAATTATATTAAAACTCAAGGATTTAAGTGTAATAAGATGAGGGCTAAAATATAATTATTGTTTAAAGACCAATTTACCTTTATTTTAGGGGTGTATTTATAGATTAAGAGGGAAAATGTTCTAATTGTTTGGGTATCTTAAAATGCTTATCTCTCATCCATTATAACATAGTATAGATGAGTAAATTGCCTGGATATTCCATGTGGTTTGATAACATTTCACTTTCAGTCTTCAACTTTCTAAAATTACGTTTATATTCCTATGATTTAAGCGTTGGTTACTCGAATAATCCCCTAAATAGGTGGTCATTAGTTTGCTAAATTAAGTCCCTATAAATGACATAATTTCTCTTTATAATATTTATTTTCGAAGGTATTCAAAAAATAAAAATATACTATAGTTAAACTTAATAGAGGGATTCACCCTGTCATATCTTATATAATTAAATATAAACTATTAAACCCATCCTTACCTGCTAACAAAACTACAAAGAAGACCCAAGTTCTAATCTTGAGCAAGGTATGGCTTAAGAGTAGTGTGGTGAGTGTATGTTTAGCCTTTAAAAGTGATAAGAAAGAAAGCTTATTTAGAGAAGACCCAAGTTCTAATCTTAAACAAGGTATAACTTAAAGAAAGAATAATATTGTGAATGTATGTTTAGCCTTTAAATAATTTTTTCGTCATGATCTATTTCAATGGACCAAAAGAGTAAATAACCAATTAAATCAAGATATAAATGAATATTTCACTTAATTCAATGCCAACATCAACGTTTCTTTCATTTTATTTTATTTTTCAAAGTTTTTTTTAATGCTCTAGTTAATTAATCAAAATTTTCTAAGAATAAATAAGACATAAATAGACAGTTTTAACTCATTTCTATTTCACCTGCATGTTAATAAAACAAATCAAATAATCATATTTTATAATATTATTAATGTACTTATATCATGATTTTTATAAAACAGAATATACCTAAAATACACCGATCACTGAGTTTTCGATCTGGTTTCGTGTTCGACTAAATCAACCCTACATCTCAACGAGGAAAATGAGTTGTTATGATAGAGGGAGGTAGGGGTGGATAAAGGTTGGATGGTGGTAAGGGGTGTGATGGAGGTTGCAGGTGCTGCTAGAAAACAAGATGGTGTTGGGGTGACTCTGAACAATGGTAAAGGATGGTGGTGTCTAAACACTGGTAGGATGGTCGGCACTAGAGATGAACCGACGATGGAGAAGACCGAACAAGTGGAGAAGAATAGGTGAAGAAGAAGGGTAGGGGTGTGCTAATTAAAAAAATGTATGCCCTACTTCAAGGGTAGTTTTGTTTTCTAATTAGTAAAAGTAATTTTGTTATTTTGCATGGAGAGTTAATCGAGCAAACTAACATTCATTCATTCATTCAAGAGATTATCTGAGTAACGCAATTAAACCATAGAGAATATAGATATAATTTTAGAAAATTATGGATTAAAGGTGAAATGTTAGCAAAAACGGATAGACTATTCAAGCAATTATTATACATATAATTTACTAGTCTAAGTACCCGTGTAATACACGGATGGCTACACAAAAAAAATATTATACTTTAACAGTGTTAACGTAAATAATTTTATTATGTGTACGTTCAAATATTAACATAAATGATAAAGAGTACATCAAATAACTGAAATACATGAATACCATAAAATTTCACAACTCATTGAAGATCTCTTTATATACAACATTAGTTGTTTTATTTGTGGGTTTGCCTTCATTGTGAAGTGTTAGTAGCTTGACTCCATCTCGTGTTTTAACCCTTGATAAAGCTACGTACAACTGATCATGTGTGAAAACTGGTTGTCTTAAGTACAAAACAACTTTTGATTATCACACCCCAACCGATGGGGGAAACATCGGAGTGAGACGATAACGAGACTGCTCATTGCTGACAACGCTAATAATGAGAATATTTAATAAAGTCAAATTTCATTTTAATAATAACTGTCAAGTACAACATTAAAGCAATTACAATACAACAAAATTGATACAACGAATTTAGCCTAACGTCTAATGGTGTGTATCTAAGTCCTTGCTATTTGATTTCATAGCATCCTCTTCATCAACCTGTAATATGTTTTAAAATACAATTCAATGCAAAAGCAAAGGCGAGTACACAAGTTTAAGCATAGCATACGTATATGATTAAGTTTAAACGAATCCTCATGGCAACTATGATTTTACGAGAGCATATATAAGGCATGCAATACTACTAGCCAAACCCTTATCGCAAACACGTTGTTTTAACATGGCCTAAAGTTTATGCGATGGAGGGGGATGCGTGAATTCCTATAGCGCTATACATGTCAAACGAAGGATTTAAACAAGTTAATGACTAAAGTATCACATATAAAATATCCAAGATATAAGCATCACGTAAATGTATCAAGTGTTCATGTGTATAGGATTGTTTGTGCATTTCAAAAAGTTTAAGTGTTGTGGGTTTAGTATAAGTAAACATGTTACACCCAAAAGTGTCGAAAATGAAAAGTGGGTCGAGTGTACTCACATTTTTGCAAAAGCTTCCCTTGTTACTTCCGTGAAGGGCTTGGAGGAACACCGAGTTATCTTTTGAAACTTTGAATCTTTAGAAGAAGAGAGCTCTTAGAGCTTTTAGAGAGAAGAGAAGAGATGATTGAGGTGTGAAATGAGTGTGAGAGGAGGTGGGTATTTATAGTTGAGGTTTGGGGGTTGAGTTAGGTGAGTATTAAATGCAAGAAGAAGTACAATCCAACAAACACACTTTTGCCCAATCCATGAGCTAGAAACAAGAATCTGCGGATTATGCTATTTTTAGTCCTTGAACTTAGTTTATCTTTCATTTCATGGTAAAACTTGATAGTTTCGCATGTTTTCAAGTGTATAACGTATTTGTAGTATATTTTAGGTATCAAGAATGTATGTATGGATATTTGTACGTATAACAAGTATCGGTTTGTATGTAAGCACGTATTTAACAATTAAATGCATGTAAGACAAGTATGTATCAGGTATGAATTTTATTACGATCAAAGTCTCGGATTATAAGATTGGGAAATGAAATACAAATGCGATACGAATACAAGTTTCCATAAAGAGAAATACGATTACACTTTCTAATTAAGGAAAGTATGAAAAAGCAAGGCGTTACAGTCTCCCTCCTTTAGGAAATTTCGTCCCGAAATTTATTCAAAAGGAAGACTTTGGAAAAGATGTCATTTTGGTGAAAAAGTTTGGCCAAAATCAAGATTTTGAAGTTTAAAGTTTTTGCGGAGTTCATGTATAAGTGTGTCAATATGTATCGAAATCTTGAAGGATAAAAATGATAGGTTCGTGAAAGGAATTTGTTTGACTAAGGTCTTTTTGAGACACCAATCGTAAACGTGTATAAGGATAAGTAAAAACGTGTATGTGTGTGTGTAAGCAAGTGAGTTTGACTGGGTCTGGACAACTCATTGGAAGGAATATTTTAAAAGAGTGCGACCTAGGAGGAAGGTTTTAGTATAACTATGGATGTATTTTGATTAAAATGAGCAGTCCGCACTGAAAGCTGTAAGAACAGTTCTGTCAGTTCTAAGGCGTATTAGTAAAATCACTTGTTGTAGAAAAAAAAAATCTATTGGAGAGAACTAGGATGGTAAATATTTATGGTTTCTAAAAGGTTTTGGCGGTAATAGACCGACTGGTTGAAGTTTGCGCGTAGATAAGAGTGAAAGATAGTTTTAAAAGAAAATGAACATTTTGACCAAATTGAGCCGGTGGGGACATTTATGAAAATGGATTGAACGTTTTAGGCTGATTTGCTGTAAATAAAGTTTGGATGAAAGGTTAAGGGAAGAATTGGGAAAATCGTGGTTTGGTAGTGAATGATTCGGTAGGTGTATGCGAGGGGTAAAAATGGTATTAATATCGGATAAAATGCGACATGGAATGTTGAGAGATGCTAGTGATAGTTGTGGCGGTTAAAGCTAACGATTTTGAGAATGAAGCTTTGTCATGGGTAATCGAGTACTAATCATTTCGAAGTGGGGTCACCAAAGTTTGTTATGAATCAAATGTATTTAACAAGGTCTGGGAAAACACCGAATTTCTCATGGCACGTTTTACGAAAATTTGGTAACATGGTAGGGACACTTATATATAAGAAGTACCAGCGGCGTATCCACCATGTTCACACCATGTTACGTCGTTTCGCTATTTGGTGTCATGTTACGTTCCATGTTGCGATACACAGTAGAACCCACTATGGTTTTCATGCGCCTACAATTATAATCCCGTGTGCACCCGCGATTATTTTGGTTTGTGCATGATCCGCATAGTTTGTACTAGTAGTGTACGGGTCAGGTTACATCTAGTAAGCAAATGGTATGTAAGATAGCGTATAAAAATTAAGTATGTAAACATGATTGTATGTATGTGTGAGTATGTCTAACGTAGGCGAAACCACTCGGGTTATGCCCACTTATAGGTTTCAAGTATGACTACGAAGTAGTGCGAATGTATGAGTTTTGAGTATGATTGATGACAGATACGAATAAAATTAGCATGTAGTATAGAACGTATAAGTTGAAATTTACATGGCGTTAAGCACATATAAGTCTAATATATAGTTTGAGTGTATAAATAAAAAGGATAACAATGACACATGTAGGATTGCTATGAAATATTGACTGCATAAAGTGGATCGTGTATGATGATATGCATGTGTATGGTTGCTTGAGTCAAAACATTGAGTTGGTTAAATTAAAATAAGTCGGGTTTGTCGGGAATGAAGGACCAAAATTGTGAATGTCGGGTGAATATTGAGAAAAGTATTAATTTTTGATGTAATATGTGGTTTGTAAAAAGAAATGCTACTTTTGTTTTAAAAAATTGTATTCGCATATGAAATTTTTCTTGCCCATGTGTTCAGATTTAGATTTGCGTACTTTCAAAAGGTTGTAAAATAGTGAGCTTGCTTTATTTTATTTTATTGATGCAAGAAAAGTCGCGTTTTGAAAATTTTCACGTAAAACTTAAATTTTTGAAAAGTATTTTAGCAAAGTACTTATACGTATGTGAGAGAAATTTCGTTGGAAATAAAATGTCTTTAGAATGGTAGTATAAAGCGAGTGTGTTTTGGACGAGTTGTGAAAATCGAGGGTAAGAGGTTCGTTTGACTGACTAAGTTGATGGTAGCATTTCATAAAGTTTTTGAAAAATCGTGAAAGAAACGTTTAAAGTGTCATTAAGGGTTTCGTGTATGTAATTTACGTAAATATGTTGTAGGGTGAGAAATCATTTGGATAAAATAGTAAGGTTCGAGGTTTATGCATAAATGAGAATAATTGAAACAATGATAAAAGGTTTAGGTATAAGTTTTGATATAATGATTGTTATGAAAATAGTCGAGTTGGAGTTGGACTTCAACTCATTTCCCCAACTTGAGTTTTGAAAAAAGACATCTAGGTGATCGATAATAAAAATCACGTTTGAGCATGTAAGTATTGTATAACATGCATGAGTTCACCTAGGTGACATAAGCATAACAAGTATTCAATAGTATAAACACGTATGATTGCGTAAGGAGTATGAATTTAGTTGGTTTGTGAGAATTATTATTGTTTTGGATTGCGAAAGATGTGCGAATTGTGCATCGGGTTCGAAATGAACGAGGTAATAAGTATTAAAACACATAGAAATTGAGATAGCATAAAAGATATGCTTAGTAAAATATTGGAGTGCTTTGGGTTGAGAAGCGTCAACTATTCCAAAGTGAATCGAAGATCCTTTCAAATTAGAGGAACGTGCTTTGGCCTATAGGTAAAATGCTCTCGTCGAGAAGCGATTAACGACATTTTACCCTTCCAGTTACTGCACGTCTCTAATTGATCGAAAAATCGAAACCTTGGCGAGATCCAAAAATCGAGGAGTGGGACTTAATCGACAAGATGCAGGTTTCACCCTTAACTTGACGATTTCGTACCCTAAGTGTGGTTGGTACTTACCAAACGAAGAGCAAGTTCCGATTCGTTGGTAAGGGTCCACTAGAGTTTGAATTGAAAATTTTTCCATCAAGATCTGGATTTCACTCCTAACTTGATGGTGAAATTTCGTGCAAAAGAATAAGATTAGCGGAATGAGAGTCGTTCACCAAATTGTGGGTTTCACGCCTATTTTAGTGAACTCGTCTCGCTTGTGTTACGAGTGTCTTCAAGTCATCAATGTGTGTATTATGTAAAAATGTCTTAGGAAGGACATTATGTATACGTATTAAGACCAAAAGAGAAGATGAGAAGCAAGGTAGGAAACATAAAGTTTTAAGCATAACAAGAATGGTCAAATCGGTATTTAGAACTATAGACTAGGTCGAACATGACAATTCTACCTAATTCCCTATAGTTATGGCTCTGATACCAATCTGTCACACCCCAACCGATGGCGGAAACATCGGAGTGAGACGATAACTAGACTGCTCATTGCTCACAACGCTAACAATGACAATATTTAATAAAGTCAAATTCATTTTAATAATAATTGTCAAGTACAACATCAAAGCAATTACAATACAACAAAATTGATACAACGAATTTAGCCTAACGTCTAATGGTGTGTATCTAAGTCCTTGCTATTTGATTTCATAGCATCCTCTTTATCAACCTGTAACATGTTTTAAAATACAATTCAATGCAAAAGCAAAGGCGAGTACACAAGTTTAAGCATAGCATGTCACACCCCGACCCGCAGCGGAAAAGGTGATCGAGGCATGATTGGGTTATCATCAAAGCTCATGACATTTATTATAACGTTTCATATTCATTAATACATTTTAATGGGAAATATACAATCATAATTACATCATGTCCTAAACATCAATCTAGGCTTCATTGTTTTCTTCTAAGGCATTTCCTATGTTTTCCTTGCTTCATCCTGTTCACCTGTATCATGTGTAAAAATGGTTTTTGGATCAACAAAAAGTTGGCGAGTGAATCCTATGAAAAACATTTGAACAAGTTTATTTAATTGATAATAAAATAAAGTGCACAACCACACATGAGTAAAAATAGATGTAAACTTATTCACCAATCATTTAATATTAAATAATGCACACATGAACAATAGTGGATCGTTTTGAGGCACGCGTTGCTCAACTCGTCTCCCATGAGGAACTGATGGGCCTAATGAATGATTTGCATATACTTGACAATATGAAATACATAACTACAAACAATATAAACTAAATAATACACACACGAACAATAATGGATTTGTTTTGAGGCACGCGTTGCTCAACTCGTCTCCCACGAGGAACTGATGGCCCTAATGAATGAATTGCATATAACTTGACAATATGAAATACATAACGACAAACAATATATACAATCTAAGTTTAGATCACAATATGGTATGGCACAAGTTTAAATAAACAAGTTAATTTTGGTGACACGTGACACACCCCAAAACGTGTAATTAAAAAGGGGAGTTGTAAGATTCACTCACATTGGGTGCGTTCGGTTGATGATGTTGAATGCGCATGAAGTTGGTTTTAACCACGAGTGAAACTAACCTAGATAATGGCATAATGGTTCGGTAAGTATGCGGATTTTATTAATCAATTTTAGTAGGATTGTTGGGTGGATTTTTGTGAGTTCAAGGCTATTTCCTAACCTTAAAAATGTTATTTTTAAGTATTTTTAATTGATTTTTAATTAAAATAAATAAATAAAAATAATAAAAAAAATGTTGACTTTTTGCGACCGTTGACTTGTTGACCGGTCAGACTGTGTAATTGTGTTCGCCGGGTGAGGCTCGAACCCGAGACCTCCCGTTCGCGTGCACGCAGCTCTACCAACTGAGCTACGTGTCTAACCTGAAATATTTCTGTTTTTAATTATATTTATATACTAATTGAATTAAACCGAAAATCATTTATTTTTAAATACGATTTTAATGCATCGAACCGGTGTTCTCCACAGGTCTCGAACCCGGGACCTGTGGTTTAAGTTAACACACAGTCCACCGCTGGACTGTGTGTCTAACTTGTTAAATAATCTGATTTTTATTATACTTATATACAAACTAAATAATTTCGTTTCTGCTTTATATAAAAAGTTTGATAATTGTCCGGACCGGTGCGGTAGTCCGGATTCGAACTCGTGACGTGTGATTAAACGTTCACACAGTCCACCGCTGGACTGTGTGTCTATCTTGGTTATTATTCCGGTTTTTATTAAACTTAACATCTATAAGCATTGGATCCGGTTCGGTAAAAAAAAGGAATATTTTTATTAAGGCGAGTGTGCGTGGGACAAGAATCGAACTCGAGACGTAAGCGTGTTTTATTTGCACACAGTCCACCGCTGGACTGTGTGTCTAACCCGAGATATATCTTGATTTTAATTAAACTTATACGATACTAAAACTTCGTCTTCTTCGTTGGACTCAACCAGAAACGGAGGTCCGACTGGTTCGAAGATTTAATCAAGTCCGTTAGTGTCTGGTGGTTAATTACATGTGAGATTAATAAAAAGAACGAGAGATTAAGTGTAAGGTATACCGAACTGGACTCCTCTGTTTCGCCGGCGAAACTCCGACGACAGCAGATTATTCCGGCGACGTGTGTCCTGCGGCAGAGGGTCTTCAGGGAGCTTGAGATGAGTGTGGGTGGCTTCGGTAGGAGTTCTGGGTGTTCAGTAAGGCTCAGAGGTGAAAGGCTCGGTTTTCCGGCGAGTTGCAGAAGTTCTCCGGCGAGGGAAATTATGTCGGAAAAAGTGTGATTGTGAGCGAAAAAGCTAACAGAGGTTAGAGGGGGTATTTATAGGGCAGAACATTGACGAATTTAGTCCGATTTCCGTCTTGGTTCGTCGGTTAAAGATTTTCTGGCGGTTATAGCTTGTGTCGCGGACTGGACATCAGTTATAACCGATGTTGAGGTTTAATGTTTACGTTAAGTCATTGATAACCGACGCCGTTTGACGAAATCGTCGGATTTTCCGGCGGCAACGTATTTGGGCGCGTCAGTTGACTGGATTTGATTTCTGTTTCATTATTTGAATTAATTGTCTGGTTATATTACTAAAAAGTACAAGTGGCGGAGTGGTTGAGCGTGTGTGTGTTAAGTCATTGTTGAATCCGGTTGACTGACCCGGGTTCGAAACCCGGCAGCAACCTTTTATTTTTAAACCACTATTTTTAATACTTATTCAAATGTAAATTATATATTCCAATATACTTATTAATTATGTATCGTTTAAAATTAATTTGGGCATTAAATACGCAACGAAATTTTTAACTGATTGTTCGGTTAATAAACGGAGCGGGTTTGGTAAATCCGGTTTTTGACGG
Organism: Scalesia atractyloides; assembly: GCA_947069175.1. Lineage (NCBI taxonomy): Eukaryota > Viridiplantae > Streptophyta > Magnoliopsida > Asterales > Asteraceae > Scalesia > Scalesia atractyloides. The sequence goes on along the minus strand of CAMTDV010000007.1, from coordinate 12,846,434 downwards.
ATGTTACACAGCATACGTATATGATTAAGTTTAAACGAATCCTCATGGCAACTATGATTTTACGAGAGCATATACAAGGCATGCAATACTACTAGCCAAACCTTTAACGCAAACACGTTGTTTTAACATGGCCTCAAGTTTATGCGATGGAGGGGGATGCGTGAATTCCTATAGCGCTATACATGTCAAACGAAGGTTTTAAACAAGTTAATGACTAAAGTATCACATATAGAATATCCAAGATATAAGCATCACGTAAGCGTATCAAGTGTTCATGTGTATAGGATTGTGCATTTCATAAAGTTTATGTGTTGTGGTTTTAGTATAAGTAAACATCTTACACCCAAAAGTGTCGAAAATGAAAAGTGGGTCGAGTGTACTCACAATTTTTGCAAAAGCTTTCCTTGTTAATTCCGTGAAGGGCTTGGAGGAACACCGAGCTATCTTTTGAAACTTTGAACCTTTAGAAGAAGATAACTCTTAGAGCTTTTAGAGAGAAGAGAAGAGATGATTGAGGTGTGAAATGAGTGTGAGAGGAGGTGGGTATTTATAGTTGAGGTTTAAGGTTGAGTTAGGTGAGTATTAAATGCAAGAAGAAGTACAATCCAACAAACACACTTTGCCCAATTCATGAGCTAGAAACAAGAATCTGCGGATTATGCTATTTTTAGTCTTTGAACTTAGTTTCTTTCATCTCATGGTAAAACTTGATAGTTTCGCATGTTTTCAAATGTATAACGTATTTGTAAGTATATTTTAGGTATCAAGAATGTATGTATGGATATTTGTACGTATAACAAGTATCGGTTTGTATGTAAACACGTATTTAACAATTAAATGCATGTAAGACAAGTATGTATCAGTTATGAATTTTGTCACACCCCGACCCGCAGCGGAAATAAGGGTCGGGGCATAATTGGGTTATCACCAAAGCACATGACATATACTATTATGTTTCATAATTAATAAAGTCAAAGTTACATTTTCAAACATCCAAACATGTTCATTCAATACAAAGGAAATAACCAAACATAACAATCCCAATACTAAATCGTTTTATTCTTCTAATCCAGGTCCTATGTGTTCCTAGCTGCTGCTGGTTCACCTGTATCATGTGTAAAATGGGAGTTTTTGGGTCAACATAAGTTGGCGAGTGAACCTTATTAGATAAACATTTGATAATGATTTTATGGTTAGTTTATCAATGAAATATTGTGCATAATCATAAATGAGCAAATGTAAGTAATCAAGCATTGGCAAATAGCAGTTACAATTATAACATACAATAACACTTGCTAGCATACATGAATATACCAATATCATACGATAACTAACATAAATGAACTATGCGATCAAGGCTCAATCAAACGGAGCCGATCGTATTGCATGTACTGAAAATGTAAAATGAACTGTGCGATCAAGGCTCAATCAAACGGAGCCGATCGTATTGCATGTACTGAAAATGTAAAATGAACTGTGCGATCAAGGCTCAATCAAACGGAGCCGTTGACCGGTTCGGTTCGGTCAACGAATAACCCTGCGCCGTGGGATTTTTTTAAGCGCAGGGTTATTCGTTAACCGTTGACCGTTAACGAATATTATTTTTTTAAGCGTTGACCGTTAACCGTTGACCGTTGACCGGTTCGGTCAACGAATAACCCTGCGCCGTGGGATTCGAACCGGCGACCTCCCGTTCGCGTGCACGCAGCTCTACCAACTGAGCTATGTGTCTAACCCGAAATAAACTCGTTTTTAATTATATTTATACACTTATTTGAATTAATCGAAAATTCCTTTATTTGCAAAAACGTTTTAATTCAATTGGACCGGTGCTCGTGACGAGTTTCGAACGCGCGACGTGTAGTTCATGTTGCACACAGTCCACCGCTGGACTGTGTGTCTAACCTGGTTATTATCTCGGTTTTTATTATACTTAACAACTATCTGTTTTAACCCGGTTCAGTTCTTGATCAAAAAGGCATGTTATTACACAAGGCGTGCGTGTAGCGGGGATCGAACTTGGGACGTGTATAGTTTTTTGTTTGCACACAGTCCACCGCTGGACTGTGTGTCTAACCCGTTTATAATCCTGATTTTAATTACTCTTATGTCATTACTGAACTCATCTTCTTCATTACGAACACAGACCTCAATCAAACAACCAATTCGTGATTAATCTAGTTAATAAACATGATGTCTAGCTTGAATGCATTAAACCGAACAGTTTGGGGAAAGAAGATACCGAACAGGTTGTCTTCTTCAGAGAGTCCGGCGAAACTTGTCGGCTCTGTTTTTGAACCTTCGGCTGAGAGAATCTATTAACAGGTTTAAGGGATTAGATATGAAATTGAACCAGTGAATATTGATTATCAGTACGTTGGAATGTGCATACCGGTAATTAACGAGTTTTCGGTAATTCCAGAAATTTTCCGGCGAACACAGAAAGTCCAGCAATTGTCTGTGGTTGATTTTGAGCGATGGGTTAATGTTAGTAAAGTTCTAACAATAGATTGAAATCGTAAAGTAGAAGTATTTTACCGATTTGTGTTGAATACGGTTTTCCGGCGACTTTTGCAGAGAATTCCGGCGAACTGTTTTAGGTGCTCAGATGGTCTGAAATGCGACGAAAAGGAATTGGAGTATTGGTATGATATCTCTGAATCGCGAGAGTGTCTGGAGTTTGAGTTATTCAGAACTTGATGTTCTTTTTCGCTTTTAAAAATCAACAATGATGAGTCTTTAAGTTTAATCAATTTCCGATTGATTAGAAAACCGTCGTGCATCGATTATAACTGAATGTGTGAGGTAAACAATCGATTTGACGATTGGTTTGCCGATTACCGTTTTTCAGATGACACCATCGGTTAAACTGAGTTTGTGTATAAGTTCCATTTGTTTTCCTAGAGTTAACAGAAAACACATTGTGGCGGAGTGGTTTAGGGAATGAATGTTAAGTTGTTTAAAGAGTCTTGGCTGACCCGGGTTCGAGTCCCGGCAGCTTCAAATATTTTTTATTTATTAACTTTTTATCAAATATAATTTTTATAGTTTAGTTTATTTATTAATTATGTATCGTTTTAACTCAAAATAATCATAAATAATTAATGCAACTTTTATAACTTGGTACTTGATTACAAAACGGAGCGGGTTTTGGAGACCCGATTTTTACAAATGTTACAGTATCCCCTACTTTTAGGAATTTCGTCCCGAAATTTAAGTAGTTGAAGTAGTAGGAAAAAGATGCGGGTATTTTTCACGCATTGAGTCTTCACATTCCCAAGTAAACTCAGGTCCCCGTTTCGACTCCCAGCGTACCCTAACTATTGGAATGCGACTTCGTCGAAGACGCTTCTCCCCGTAATCCATGATCTCCACTGGTCTTTCAATAAAATGCATGGATTCATCAATCTGAATATCTTCCAGCGGAATATGGAGATTCTCATCAGCGAGGCACTTCTTCAAGTTCGACACGTGGAATGTGGGATGAATCCTGTTGAGTTCTTCTGGTAAGTCAAGCTTGTATGCTACAGGACCTACTCTTTCGAGTATCTTGAAAGGTCCTACGTAACGTGGTGCTAGCTTCCCCTTTTGACCAAAACGAACTACTCCCTTCCACGGTGATACTTTTAAAAGCACATGATCACCAATGTTAAACTCCAAGGGCTTCCGTCGTTTATCTGCATAACTCTTTTGTCAACTTTGAGCTGCTAGAAGATTGTTTCGAATTTGATGGATCTTATCTGTGGTTTCTTGGATCAATTCTGGACCAATAATTTGTGCTTCCCCAATTTCGTGCCAACACACAGGAGATCGGCACTTTCGACCATATAAGGCTTCAAAAGGTGCCATGCCGATGCTCGATTGATAGCTGTTGTTGTACGAAAATTCAACTAACGGTAGGTGGGCGTCCCAATTTCCCTTGAAGTCTATGACACATGCTCTAAGCATATCCTCAAGAGTTTGAATGGTGCGCTCAGACTGTCCATCAGTTTGAGGATGATAGGCGGTACTGAGATCTAATTGAGTGCCCATAGCGGATTGTACTGCTTGCCATGTTCGTGAGGTGAAACGACCATCACGATCAGAAATAATACTTAATGGTACCCCATGCCGACTTACGATTTCGTTGATATAAATACGAGCAAGCTTTTCGTTCTTAAAATCTTCTCGAATAGGAATAAAGTGAGCTGATTTTGTAAGTCGGTCTATAATCACCCATATAGTGTCATACCCACCAGAAGTGCGAGGTAACCCGGTAATGAAATCCATGGTTATATTTTCCCACTTCCATACAGGTATTTCCGGTTGGACTAGAAGTTCTGAGGGTCTTTGGTGTTCAGCCTTCACCTTGGAACATGTGAGACACTTGGAAACAAAAACGGCAATATCCTTCTTCATTCCAGGCCACCAATAGGTGTATCGTAGGTCTTGATACATCTTATCGGCTCCTGGGTGTATAGAATATCGCGTTTTGTGAGCTTAATTCATAAGAGTTTCACGAAGATTGTTGTGGTTAGGGATCCAGATACGATCTAGGTAATACAGAATACCGTCTGATTTAGTTTCAAGTTTTAGCTCGGCTCCACAGGACATCTCTTTTCGTACATCTTCTTCTGTTATTGAAAAGTGTTGAGCTTCTCGAATTTGATCTTTAATGTCGGTTATAATTTGCGAACATAGAAGATGAATGGAGTTCGCATAACCCTTTCGACTAAGTGCATCAGCCACCACATTTGCTTTACCAGGGTGATATCTAATTTCACAGTCGTAATCATTCAGGAGTTCGACCCATCTTCGTTGCCTCATATTTAACTCTTTTTGATTAAAGATATGTTGAAGACTCTTGTGGTCAGTGTATATTTCACACTTAGTACCATAGAGATAATGTCTCCATATCTTAAGAGCGAATACAACGGCTCCAAGTTCTAGGTCATGAGTGGTGTAGTTCTTTTCATGTGTCTTGAGTTGCCTCGAGGCATAAGCTAGGACTTTTCCTCTTTGCATGAGAACGCAACCTAATCCTTGCCCTGACGCGTCGCAATAGACTACGAAATCATCACAACCTTCGGGAAGAGTGAGGATTGGTGCATCACAAAGTTTTTGTTTAAGAGTTTGAAAAGCTTCTTCTTGCTTGGGTCCCCATACGAATGGTTTTCCCTTATGGGTTAAAGCCGTGAGTGGCACAGCAATGCGAGAGAAGTTTGAAATGAACCGACGATAATAGCCAGCTAGTCCAAGAAAAGATCTTACTTCAGTTGGTGTACGTGGAGCTTGCCATTCTTGAACTGCCTTGATCTTTGAAGGGTCAACATGTATTCCTTTGTCATTGACTACATGCCCGAGGAATTGCACCTCTTTTAACCAGAATTCACATTTAGAGAACTTGGCATAAAGCTTTTCCTTTTCTAGAAGTGCAAGAACGAGTCGAAGATGACGCTCATGATCAGCTTTAGATTTTGAATAAATAAGAATATCGTCGATGAAAACTATAACAAATCGATCAAGGTAAGGTTTGCAGACTCTATTCATTAGGTCCATGAAGACAGCTGGTGCGTTGGTTAATCCAAACGGCATAACCATGAATTCATAGTGGCCATAACGAGTTCGAATAGCAGTCTTAGGGACGTCTTCTTCATGCACTCTAAGCTGATGATAGCCAGATCGAAGATCGATTTTCGAAAAGTAGCTGGCACCTTGTAGTTGGTCAAGAAGATCATCAATGCGAGGTAAAGGATAGCGGTTTTTGATGGTTAACTTGTTGAGCTCCCTGTAGTCGATGCACATACGAAAAGATCCATCTTTCTTCTTTACAAAAAGGACAGGTGCACCCCAAGGCGATGAGCTAGGACGTATGAATCCCTTGTCAGTCAACTCTTGCAATTGACTGGCTAGCTCTTGCATTTCAGAGGGGGCTAACCTATATGGAGATTTTGCAACTGGTGTAGCACCAGGTATAAGGTCAATACGGAATTCGACATCTCTGATTGGAGGAAGTCCTGAAATGTCGTCAGGAAAAACTTGCGGAAAGTCTTTTACTACAGGAATGTCTTCAAGTTTCTTCTCTGTGGTCCCTTTCTTGATGATATGGGCTAAAAACGCGTCATAATTCTTGCGAAGATATTTTTGAGCTTGAAGACAAGACATTAAGCTGAGCCCTTTCGACAAGGTTTCTCCAATGATTCGAAGAGTCTGACCGTTTGAAAGAGGAATACGAATAAATTTTTCACGACATACAACTTCCGCCTGATGTTGACTGAGCCAATCCATACCGATTATGATGTCGAAACTTCCCAGCTTCATAGGAATAAGGTCGACTGAGAAATCGTGGTCGTTTAAGGTGAGTGTACAGTTGCGTAATATAGAGTCTAATGAAACTGGTTTCCCGTCCGCAACTTCTACCGTTATGGATTCCGTGAGCTTATCTCGATTTTTGCTTAAGATAGGTTCAAATTCTAATGACACGAAACTTCTATCCGCACCAGTATCAAATAACATAGAGGCATATCTACCATTTATAAGAAACGTACCGTTGACCACATTGCCGTCAGCTCTGGCCTGGTTCGCGTTAATATTGAAAGCTCTTCCTCTTGCAGGTGGAGGAGCTTGGTTCGCTTGATTCACAGGGTTGGCTTGGGCCTGAGCATGAATAATATTAACCAGCCTTGGACATGTGTTTCTGAAATGACTTGGGTCGCCGCAATTGAAACAAGCCTGCATAGGTTGGCCCATAGGGTAATTGGGTTGATAGTATGTTTGGGCTAGATGTTGGGTGGGTGGAAATGGTAGTTGTTGTTGTGCTTGACCCATTAACTGTTGGTGGGTTTGGGTTAAAGGTTGGTGGCGGTTTGTTCGTTGAGGCATGCGGCAGTTTTGAACAGTATGTCCTGCGCGACCGCAGCCGGTGCAGTATTGGCAAGGATGATCAGGGGAGTGGTGATACTGACAACGGTTACATTTTGGTAATGGGCCTGTGTAGGGTCTTCTATATGGCGCGGGTGAAAGAGTGACTAGGGTGATGGGTGCAGCAGGAATAGGGGTGTTGGTTTGGGTGACTGCAAAATTCCTGGTGTTACGCTTCCTCTTGTTAGCAAACTTAGAGGAAGGAATGGGGTGGTTTGAGGTTTGTCCCTCAACAGGGGCTTTCTTCTTCTCTTCTTTGAACTTCCCATTACGAATTCGGTTTTCGGTCAGTTCAGTTGCCAACTCCATGGCAGCTTCAAGTGTTACCGGTGAAACGCTGAGAACCGAATCTTGGATTTTCGAGGGAAGTCCTCGAATATAATGCTCGATCAGGCGATAGGTTGGAGTGAATAAATTTGGAACCATTTGGTTCAATTCCAAGAACCTCTTGTTGTAAGTAGAGTGATCACCCTCCTTTTGCCTTAGAGCATGAAATTCATCCTCCAACTTCTTAATTTCACTTCTAGGACAGAAACTCCTAGTCATGATTTCCCTTAACTCCTCCCAAGTTAAGGCCATCGCATCTTCAGTTCCCCTCTTTCCTTTTTCAGTATTCCACCAAGTGAGAGTTACTCCAAGTAGTCTCCCGGTGGCGTAACGAACCTTGCGATCCTCAGGACAATCGCAGTTTAGGAAGGCGTTTTCCATCTCCTCGAACCAATGTAGGAGAGCAGTGACTCCCTCGGTCCCTTCGAATTTTGGAGGATCACAGGACTTAAAATGTTTGTAAGAGCACTTGTTGGTAGGAGGGTTGTCGATGTTCTGGTCCTGTTGTTGAGGAGGGTTAGTAGGATTTGTAGCAAGGGCTTGTTGTACTTGTACCATGATGTCAGGCAATATCGTGGCCATTTGTTTCGCGATATGAGTGGCCAAACGTTCCTGAGACTTTCCCGATCTTTTACCCCTTCGATGCTGTCTAGACGACATCTACAGGATCATAAAATGAGAAGATTGTGAGTTTATGGTGTCTTTTTAGGTGTCATGTGTCTTTAAGAAAATGAAAATAACATAAATATCAATAATGCAACTACATCCATAGGATGTCTTGGGTTCGCTCATGTTGGGCCTCAAATGTCCCCATACCTTCACCTACATAGTCATGTGGGCCCCCATGGCTATTGGCTTGGTAGGATTCACATTAGTATTGGCAATTTAACACTAGCATCCCCCGAATGCAAACCACAAAATATGTTCATGAGATGTTTGGTCGGAACGTGTCCAGTGTAGACACAATGACAACTCAAAGTGGGATTAGCTCACACGACGTTTGGTATAGCATGCTTTGGCCTAATAGGTACTTCGTACTCTCATCGTTAGTCCCCAGGTAGGCAAACTGATCCTTTATTTTGGATTATTACGAATGCCAGCCTAGACAGGACGTTCCGACTACCGGTACTGGTACCCTTCCAGTTACTACATGCCCGTCATGAGAACTCACTTTGATGAGATTTGAAAACACGAAAATCATTGTAAAATCAATCATGATGTGGTGTGTGCTTTCATGGATGTGATATGTTATGAGCATACGATTTCATGATAGGCATTATTTGATAATACATACTTATGAACATGCTTGCACAATATCAAATGTAACATTTAACATAAAACATATAAACATCATGAAATTTGGCATATAACACACAAAATTCTTATAAGTTTCTAATCGACTATAGTATAGGCTCTAAGGGTCTAATAACCTATCCTATATCCCTATAGTCATGGCTCTGATACCAATCTGTCACACCCCGACCCGCAGCGGAAATAAGAGTCGGGGCATAATTGGGTTATCACCAAAGCACATGACATTTACTATTATGTTTCATAATTAATAAAGTCAAAGTTACATTTTCAAACATCCAAACATGTTCATTCAATACAAAGGAAATAACCAAACATAACAATCCCAATACTAAATCATTTTATTCTTCTAATCCAGGTCCTATGTGTTCCTAGCTGCTGCTGGTTCACCTGTATCATGTGTAAAATGGGATTTTTTGGGTCAACATAAGTTGGCGAGTGAACCTTATTAGATAAACATTTGATAATGATTTTATGGTTAGTTTATCAATGAAATATTGTGCATAATCATAAATGAGCAAATGTAAGTAATCAAGCATTGGCAAATAGCAGTTACAATTATAACATACAATAACACTTGCTAGCATACATGAATATACCAATATCATACGATAACTAACATAAATGAACTGTGCGATCAAGGCTCAATCAAACGGAGCCGATCGTATTGCATGTACTGAAAATGTAAAATGAACTGTGCGATCAAGGCTCAATCAAACGGAGCCGATCGTATTGCATGTACTGAAAATGTAAAATGAACCGTGCGATCAAGGCTCAATCAAACGGAGCCGATCGTATGCGGGCACGCCAGGTTCAACCGCATAATAAAATGGGGAACAAGCTCAACACTCATAAATGGGGAGCGGCGGCCTCGGCAATTGCATGTACTGAAATAATAATTTGCATCCAATAATAACTACTTAACAGCAACAAACTAAATACACATGTTCATGATATGATGTATGCACAATAGTTTAGTTATAATATGTACATAAACAAAGACACATGATACACCCCAAAAATGTGATTAAAACGGGGAATTTGTAAGATTCACTCACATTGGGTGCGTTGAATTGGAGATGGTGAGATGCGCATGATTTAGATGAGCGGATCGACGAGGAATACTAACCTAAATAATAATGGAAAAAATATATTAGATGGATGGATTTTATTAAGGATTTTAATGAAATTTTTATATATATTTTTGTGAGTTTATGGCTATTTTCTATCTTTAAAAATGTTATTTTTAAGTATTTTTAATTGATTTTTAAATTAAATTAAATAAATAAAAATATAAAAAAAAATATTATTTTTTTAAGCGTTGACCGTTAACCGTTGACCGTTGACCGGTTCGGTCAACGAATAACCCTGCGCCGTGGGATTCGAACCGGCGACCTCCCGTTCGCGTGCACGCAGCTCTACCAACTGAGCTACGTGTCTAACCCGAAATAAACTCGTCTTTAATTATATTTATACACTTATTTGAATTAACCGAAAATTCCTTTATTTGCAAAAACGTTTTAATTCAATTGGACCGGTGCTCGTGATGAGTTTCGAACGCGCGACGTGTAGTTCATGTTGCACACAGTCCACCGCTGGACTGTGTGTCTAACCCGGTTATTATCTCGGTTTTTATTATACTTAACAACTATCTGTTTTAACCCGGTTCAGTTCTTGATCAAAAAGGCATGTTATTACACAACGCGTGCGTGTAGCGGGGATCGAACTCGGGACGTGTATAGTTTTTTGTTTGCACACAGTCCACCGCTGGACTGTGTGTCTAACCCGTTTATAATCCTGATTTTAATTACTCTTATGTCATTACTGAACTCATCTTCTTCATTACGAACACAGAACTCAATCAAACAACCAATTCGTGATTAATCTAGTTAATAAACATGATGTCTAGCTTGAATGCATTAAACCGAACAGTTTGGGGAAAGAAGATACCGAACAGGTTGTCTTCTTCAGAGAGTCCGGCGAAACTTGTCGGCTCTGTTTTTGAACCTTCGGCTGAGAGAATCTATTAACAGGTTTAAGGGATTAGATATGAAATTGAACCAGTGAATATTGATTATCAGTAAGTTGGAATGTGCATACCGGTAATTAACGAGTTTCCGGCAATTCCAGAAATTTTCCGGCGAACACAGAAAGTCCAGCAATGTCGTCTGTGGTTGATTTTGAGCGATGGGTTAATGTTAGTAAAGTTCTAACAATATATTGAAATCGTAAAGTAGAAGTATTTTACCGGTTTGTGTTGAATACGGTTTTCCGGCGACTTTTGCAGAGAATTCCAGCGAACTGTTTTAGGTGCTCAGATGGTCTGAAAATGCGACGAAAAGGAATTGGAGTATTGGTATGATATCTCTGAATCGCGAGAGTGTCTGGAGTTTGAGTTATTCAGAACTTGATGTTCTTTTTCGCTTTTAAAAATCAACAATGATGAGTCTTTAAGTTTAATCAATTTCCGATTGATTAGAAAACCGTCGTGCATCGATTATAACTGAATGTGTGAGGTAAACAATCGATTTGACGATTGGTTTGCCGATTACCGTTTTTCAGATGACACCATCGGTTAAACTGAGTTTGTGTATAAGTTCCATTTGTTTTCCTAGAGTTAACAGAAAACACATTGTGGCGGAGTGGTTTAGGGAATGAATGTTAAGTTGTTTAAAGAGTCTTGGCTGACCCGGGTTCGAGTCCCGGCAGCTTCAAATATTTTTTATTTATTAACTTTTTATCAAATATAATTTTTATAGTTTAGTTTATTTATTAATTATGTATCGTTTTAACTCAAAATAATCATAAATAATTAATGCAACTTTTATAACTTGGTACTTGATTACAAAACGGAGCGGGTTTTGGAGACCCGATTTTTACAAATGTTACAAATTTTATTACGATCAAAGTCTCGGATTATAAGATTGGGAAATGAAATACAAATGCGATACGAATACAAGTTTCCATAAAGAGAAATACGATTACACTTTCTAATTAAGGAAAGTATGAAAAAGCGAGGCGTTACATTGATAGTGACTAGCCCTGGCTTTTGTTGATCGTCATCGCAAGACATACAACTATTGGAAATTGCCTCCTTTGAAACGCCAAAAGAATCTTTATATCTGAAGGGATTAAATTAATTCTAGGTATGAATGTGCGAGTACCAATATTTCCACCTAAAATTATCTCTATTTCAATTACACGACTGTACAGTTTTGTAACCTTGTACCGTTACACAAACCATTTCATTTGTCAATGTTTCATAATAGCTGGAACACCAACTTTAAGCACTAACCTATGATTTGGTAAACCAGATACTTTAAGATCGTTGAGCACATCCGGTGAGTATATTCTTTGTTGTGTAGGATTTGCATCTTCAGTAGGGCATAGACTGCCATAACTAAGATACACTTTTTCTTCACCTGGGAACAGTGACAACAATATGTCATTAATCTCGTGGACAACCTCATGCTTAGGCGCAAGTATAGCCCTATTGCTAAAGTAATTATGATCATTGTAGTTGTCCAAGAATGACGGATAAATAAAATCAATTAGGCTAGAAATTGGGTCAGATGTGTTGTCAATTAGAAGATCCGATGGTATTTCGATTGTTGCTTGTCCATCATTCGAACCACCAACATTTCCCTCACCCACATCCAAAATCCATTTCGCAAAATTATTAATCTCTTGAATTTCCGATGTAGATCTTCCAACAGTTAACCTCATGTTTCTAGTTAACCTCAGCAACTTATATTTTCTCCACAGATACGACGAACATAATGAGGCATTCACGATCTCTTGTCAGAAACCATTTAGAACAACAAGTTATATTTGTCTAAAGTCACCACAAAAAAACTATAACCTTACCTCCAAACAGGACATCAGATCTGCATGAATTTTCGATATTGAAAATGTCATGCATCATTCTATCCAACGCCTCAAATGGATGTTTATGCACTATAGGCGCTTCGTCCCATATAATCAGTTTGGTCTTTTGCAGTAATTTAGCTACATCATCTAGTTTAATATGATAAACAGAATCCCCATTAAAGTTCAAAGGTATATGAAACCTAGAGTGAGCCGTTCTTCCTCCATCCAACAACAATGATGCAATCCCGCTAGATGCAACGTTTAATATGATCTCACCTTTTGATCTAATTGCCGCAGACAATGTTTTCCATAAAAACGTAGTATCGCCGTAACCGTAAACAAAAAATATTCCTCCATTGTTTCCGTCAACTACTTGAATAATTTCTTCAAATACTTCATGTTGTTCACCAGTTAACATATTCAACTGACCTTCATAAACATTTTCTAGATTCGTTCAGTCGTATGCAAGCTCCTCGTTAATCAAACGGCAATGAAAGTTATCTAAAGATGCAGTATCTTGGTATGACATTTTTACAAATCTTCGCAGTGATGAATTATTTCGGGTTAAAACTTATCTATTTCACATAACACATAGTTCTTAAGTTGCTGATCTTGGATTGATAAAGCTGTGCAAGATGAAAAATAGTTAAATTTAATAATACAATTTTAGTAACTGGAACATAAATAAAACCAAATTAATTTAAAATTTTACCTGCAACTTGATGATATTTTGACAATTGTAAACAAATCATCTGTCATATATTTCCCTGTGCTTTCCCAGACTATTTCAGGTCTAGATAAAGTGCTTGATAGTAGCATGGTGGCAAATAGATTAAGAATATAAGAAGCGATACCTGATATATTTACTTCTTTTATGGCCTCGACATACTTTGAGTCATCATCCAAAAGACCAAGCGCATAGCAAGCATCTCTAAACGTAGCGTACACTCGACCATTAAATGTTTTAATATCATGAAACGATTTGGTCCTTTAACTTTGTTAAGAAGAATTCTTAAAAAGTAAGCTTCACCGATAGACGGAGACACGGAATGAATTCTGCCAATTGATTTTCCTTTTATTCTAGGAACCCATATTCGTTTTTCAAGCTTCCACACATACCAACGTGGAAACTGAATGTATGTAAGTGTACGTGCAACGGTGTCGTTAGAATCTTTATTACGTTCCATCCAAAATATAAACATTGATGACTTAACGATGGTGTCATACCCTCAAAATCCACATGTGGGGTTGTACCGCAAGGCGTGCGACTGACCAGGATCTAGCCACTAATCATGTTGAACCAACCATTTAAGTTATAAAAGCCATCACTATCAACATGACTAGCGATAAATTTTAAATGTCCAAAATATAGTTTACGTTGCAGCGGAAAAATTAAGTAAAACTCATTTTTACTTAAAACCACAAGTTTAATAATTGATCGAAACATAAAGCGTTAACGAACCACACACTCCAGCCGATTGCAACGCCCGCTCATAGTTGTACCTAACGTCCTGCAAAGCATGCACAAGTGTGTCAACAAATGTTGGCGAGTTCACGGGTTTTCAGTATTATTTTAAAAAAAACTTAGGTTGTTAAATTACTTAATTTATAAAACATGTCATGGGGAGCTACCCCATCTTTAAGCTAGTAAACTGTGTGGTACCAAAACTTTGACTGTGTAAGTTGTTTGTGCTCCAAGTCAATGTCTATCGTCATTGACCAGTTGGCAAGGCATAAAAGTTCACGCCCATCCTCCTAGGTACGGTGTGAGGTTTGTCAACCTAATAGCGCTATAAACTAATATCCTGTTCGCTAGGCCCGACGATTAACCGGTATAATGTGTAGGGACTTTCAAATAGAGTTCGTTTAGTCCGCTAAAGACATGAATATTAATAGCATTTAACAGTATTCCATCCCCATGAATACTAGGCAATCCCATACCAGGGAAAGTGGGGTTCCCAACCACCGGGAATACATGCTTTTAATAAAGGTGTGAACTCACATTTGTTTTGCTCGGTAAGAAAAAAAGTGCAAATAGTAGCGAAGACGATCAACTGCGTCCTATAATGGTTACCAAGAATATTAGGGGTCGTTTATGTAATTCACGCAAGTCCTACACGTATCTAGCACATAACATGCGTACAAGTGTCACAATGTATTATCGAGTAGTTTTTAAGCATAATTCATAATATACACTACGACACGCCATTCAGTTATACTGTTATCATGCACACGCGGACATTAAAGGTAGCAGATACGCCACTTGACAACTTAAAATCATACATAATAAAAATCATTGAAAACAAACTGCTTTGGGAAGCTCGTTTAACATACATATGAAACTGCAAAAATTATGATATTTTTATGTGGCGTGCCTCTCGGAGGGGTGAACCTTACCAAAAATTTATAAAAAATGATTTACTAAGCAACAATCAAATTCGTCACTTTTTGACTGCAGCTCACGGAAGAATTCATTTAAAAATCCTCGGTTATCAGATTGACGTAATTCCAGTTGGAGGTTCACACAGACACCTAAGGCTATCTAAAGTATAAAGTTTATGGTCTAACTCTAAATATTCACCCAGTTATGACTTAAAACAGAACACGAAAAATCTACAGAAAAACGCAGCTTTGTTTGCTCAAACGAAATAGTTTTATTTAAAATAGCAAACGACGTCTAAAAATCACGGTTTCTGCGTTTCAAAATAACACGTTATAGACTCAAAAAAAAACCAGATTTCGTTAAGTTATAACCCGGTTACAGCCGAGAAAAGTCGGCTGTAACGTTCTGGACATATTACTGTTTTCGTTACCCGCTCCCCAAACGCTTACTTAATAAAACTTTAATCCTATAATTATGAACCACAACAGATTATATGTCACTTTCATGAGATTTTATCATACCAAACTTTCAAGATATCAACCCTAATCCATATGCGAGCATCTAACCGACCCTAGACCGACCAAGCATATAATAACCATGACCCCTATCATCTTGTACCTCATATATTATCCAAGTACCCTACAAACCGATTAAGCACAACCATGCTAACTTGATTTTAGCAACCAAAAATCATATATGAAATCCTACAACTATAATAAAAATACATGATATGATTACCTAGCGATGGATAGAGTTTACTTGAACCTAGCAACCGAACTTGAAGCTTTGCTGTTCTTCTCCTTTGTCGACCGTAGAGAGGCAGCGAAAAGGCTTTAGAGTCATAGGTAGAGTTTGGGGTATAATTCCTCAACAGAACACTTGCAAACAATACATATATTAAAGATATATGCATGTGGCGGTTTGGGATTTTCATGCGGGCCGAAGGGATAACAGAGACTTGGGCTGGATTAATACTAATAGTGGGGTTTGGGCCAATGTTGGCTGCATCCAGGAGATGCAAATATTGGGGGGATGTGGGCCATACATACGAGAAACGTATAAAGAAGGATGGCGGCATGTTGGTTGATGTTTGCAACTTCACTTTAAATAAATATCCCCCTTATTAATTTTTTAAACAACTAATCTAAATGCATAAATAAATCAACAATAATTAATGTATAAGATTTATGATATGGTTCTATGTTTGATTTAAGCGAGTTGGTTGGGCCGACTAGCGAGACATGGGCTTTGGTTTAAATGGTGTGAGTCGGTTCAAAAGGATAAGGATTCGGTTCCTTGTTAATCGCTATTATAATGTAACTTATAATATAATTTAGTTAAGTATAAAATTTACTCGTCAAATAAAATAAGTATAAGGTTCGATTTATAACTACGAAAATGAACGTTTTTTACCTCGAAATACGGGTTGTCACAGATGGCTTGTTTAGAACGTAATTAATATCTTCATCAGGGCCGAAAATAACTGGTTGTTGTCCAGGAAGATGAAAAGACAACCTCATAACAGCATGACTCCTATAATGAACTTCATTCGAGAATATCCTCTAGGATGCTTCGCAAGCGGATATATACCTACAATCATAATACTCTTTAATTTCATCATCTGCTGGTTCCTCGTTTGATTATCGCTTCGAACCACAGCTATTGTTGCTCTATCAGGGCCTTTATTAATATATTGAAACAAATACTTTATTGAGGCCGCTTGATTGCACCATTCAACGTTTATATGCGCCTGATATGTTTTAAAAAGTTTTTTGTTATAAGGTACAACACTTCTGTTGTCTAACTCAATTCTATTTTTTAAAACAAAAGCACCGTTATCTCTTCTTCTGTATAAGGGGAATCCGTTAGAATCCAACAATGTTTGATCTTGAAAGTTTTTTTGGAAAACCATTTGAACATTTTCTATCGACCATACATGGAGAGCTCATTCTAGCATTACCACATGGACGGTGAATCATATGGTCTTTCACAAGCGCATGTAGTTCTGGGTCTTCGTTTTTATCGGGAATTTCTGCACAAATAAACTGATCAACATGGTCTACAGTTTGATGTTTGTAATCATTTTCCATGAGTAAGCACCAATGGGCATGAGGCAATCCTCGTTTCTGAAACTCGATAATGTAAACAACTACACACAAAATTAAAAAAAATATTGTTAGATTTAGATGTAATCATCTTTAAAATAGTAAATTTAATAACATACCAGCTGCAACTTTAAAAAAAAAATTATGACGCTCTTTAAAATCTTTGCAAATTAAATCTAACTCTATTTTAAACAGTCGCGTTAGAATATCAGGCCTATCCTCCGGATTAAGATTTGTGTCTTTAAGAAACCTTTGGCCACTTGGGATTGCAGGTGATGGTTATAAAAGAATCCAAATAACCAAACCATTTACAAATAGACATAGCGTCTAGATAGTTTTGCATCATATATCGTGACCCCCTGTAAACGAAGATGGAAGGAAAATACGTTTTCCGACTGTAGACATATCTTGTGGCCCTTACTTCTTAGTTTGTGGATACTCTCGTATGTGTCAGACCTGAGATCATTTTGCTGAGTTCTTATATAGTTAAGTCACTCGATCTCAATCATCGTATAAGCATTAACCAAGAAATGTTGGAATAACTGCCAAGAGTTTAGAATCAAAGAAAACTGGTTTATACGATCTTGTACGCGATATGCAAAGAACTATCTCATTGTAAAATTCGGACATTTCTTGTTAGTAACATCAGTGACACCCCTATGAAGGATGTCAACTCTGTAGCCGTTGTCTCCATATGGGAACAAAATTGGATACGAAAGTGCGAGATAGGAAGGATACAATTCACTTATTCTTTTCAGTGAGCCTGTTAGAGTCTCGACAACGATACATCTATTCTCAAGAGCGTTATCAATATCTCCAACAATAAGAGCGGCTACCTCAGAGGAAGTAGATAAGTTATACATCCGACCATCTTGTTCTCTTTTCCCAATAAGGCGAAGCTTCAAATTAGTATTAGGATTCCCTTGGAAATAATCTCTAATCATCCTATAAATTTTTACCAGCACATTGTTGGCATCCAACATTTCTTTGATATGTTTTATCAATTTATTATCAATATCGGCTAAAAAAGTAGATGAAGATGCATAGTCTAAACGGCTATTTAAAAAAATGTCACAGTAAGTAAATATATAGCAAAAACATATGTTATAATTTATGAACTTCTTAGCTACAGTGAATTTTGTCTTTTTGTGATTTTTGTCTTTTATGATTTTTTTCATCTTTCTCTTTTCTTTTATGTTTTTTAGTTTTTCTTTTTTAAGTTTCAATCGAAACTAACGAACGGTCTAATATTGAGCGAACAACATAGTACTGAAATTGATATTCGTTTTTATTGTTTCGATCGATGTAAACACATCTCGGTATTTTTTGGTCGTATCATGACTTATTTTAGTTTCTCTTTCTATAAGTGTGAAGATCTGATTAAACCAAACCAACATCAAATGAATTCATACTATTAACATTATTTTTATTATTACATCTGCGTTGTCATTTAAATTGGATAACCTCACCCCCACCATGTGCGAACGTAACCCACTAGTTTACTACAATGAACTTAAAAATAGCCGATGTATAACAAAAGTTCACTCGATATGAAGATTAGGGTTACACATATATTTCATTAATTTCATTTGACAAACCAACCACTTCTGGATTGACCAAAACCTCAATCTCTCTCAGATCCTCTCCATCCTTCTTCTCCGCCACAGTCATGGCGTTTCCATACATGGAAGCTGTAGTCGGTATATATTCATCACTTTTAGTCTCCCTTGATTAACGTGCTCAATTTCAGAAATTTCGTTATTTCATTTCTTTGCTAGGGTTTTGCGATTGCTGTTGTTACTACGGCCTCGATACTGATATTGATTCGATTATTCGTGTTCAAACGTTCGATACTTTGATTTGGTTGTTCGAATAACTGCTAGGGTTTATGTATGTAGTAGTGTAATCTCATTGCTTGTAGTGATTGGGGACTAATGGATGATTAGAGATATAAATTACTGAAAAGGAAAGTGTGATAGTGGTTATTTTAGTTCTGCTGCTACTGATATTGCTACTGTTAGTAATGTGCCAGGGAATTTTTAATAGTAATTGTTTTAAATATTCTTCACAATGGTCAAATCTGTAACAAGTTCACGAATTTGTTAAGGTTTCCAATGATGTTGCTAATTGTACGGTTTACATTGCGTGATAACTGTGTGTGATATTGTCTTTCTTAATGACTAAATGCGGTATTGCGGTTTAGGTATTCCGATTTTCTGTGAGCTATGTATTGTTTCTATGACTTATAAACCTGATTAGTACTGAATCTTTGCTAAGATGTTTATTAAGGTTTTGGGGAATGTTTATGATTTGATGTGTTAGTTTGAAATATGGCGTGTCGCTCTTTCACTTATCTGCACTGTTAGTAATGTGCTAGTGGATTGTTACTAGTAATTGTATTGAATATTCTCTAAAATGGTATATCTGTAACAAGTTTACATATTCGTTGAATTTGTTAAGGTTTTTATTGATGTTGCTAGTTGTACGGTTACATTGCGCGCTAACTGCGTGTGATGTTGTCTTTGTTGATGACTAAATCTCTGCTAGGATTTTGTTTTGTATTGGTTTGAAATATGGAAGTACGATTGTTGTTTGTTGCTTTATGGTTTTGGGGAATGTTTTTGGGTGTAATTATAAGCTTCATGATATAAATGAAATGAGTATCTTTTATGACGATTGCTGTTAATTTCCAGGGTTCATGATATTGATGTACATCTTTGAGACGTATCTAGATTTGAGACAACATGCCGCTCTCAAGCTGCCAAACCTTCCTAAAACATTGGAAGGGGTGATTAGCCAGGAGAAATTTGAAAAATCTAGAGCTTATAGTATTGACAAAAGGTAATTTAAATGTTCACAAATTTTATTTTCGTGCAAGGGTCATGCTCATTGAATATCCTGATTGTTTTTGCGCAACTGTTGAATTAATTTTCCTTCATGGTTTTTTCTCTCGTTTTACAGTAATTTTCACTTTGTTAGCCAGTTTGTAACAATAGCGATGGACTCTGCTATTTTGCTCTATGGTGTTTTGCCTTGGTTTTGGAAGGTGGGTAGTTTAGTGCGTTCTCTATATTTTTTTGCTACAACAGATTTATAGCTTTATTAACAACTTTTAATCGTATTTCTGAAATTGTCACAGAAATCAGGTAGTATTTTGGAATCCACTGGCCTTGATGCAGAAAATGAAATATATCATACACTCGCATTTCTAGCTGGTGTTATGATTTGGTCTCAGGTACGTATTTAATTACTTATTTGCCAGAACTTTAATTACTGCGTAGCTATAACTTTATTTTTCATGAATTAATGGATCGTTTAAAACTGTATTTTTACTTATGTAGTTTCACTTTTCGTTGACATGTTTTTTATTTTTTATTTTATTCCTTTGTGCAGATAACAGACTTGCCATTTTCTCTCTACTCAACGTTTGTAATTGAGGAGCGACATGGTTTTAACAAGGTATTATACAGTATGAAACCTGTTATTTTCTATAGTTACATTTTTTACGTTAGATATCATGTTCATGATAACTGGTATTTGTAACTACAGCAAACAATATGGCTGTTCATTCGAGACATGATAAAGGGCATGATCTTGGCTATAGTAATAGGACCACCCATTGTAGCTGCCATTATTCTAATAGTACAGGTACTGAATGTTCTTAAGATCTTAGTTTGTTCTATTTTTGCAATTTTTTTATAGCGAGTGTTTTTTTTGCAGAAAGGTGGTCTTTATCTTGCTATCTATCTTTGGGGGTTTATGTTTGTTTTGTCTCTCGTCATGATGACAATATACCCAGTATTAATTGCACCCCTTTTTAACAAGTTTACACCGGTAAGAATTCTAGCTCTAAATCTTTTTTATTTGTTTGCTTAAATACGTTCTCTTTCTGAGAAATTTTTTTGTTACCAAAAAATAGTTACCAGAAGGCGAGCTTAGGACAAAAATTGAGACCCTTGCTTCATCTCTTAATTTCCCTTTGAAGAAGCTGTTTGTTGTGGATGGATCTACAAGGTCAAGCCATAGCAATGTAAGGATCTCTTTTTAATAAAGATCTTTACGTCCACAAAATATTATAGATATATCAAGAAAGTAGTGTGATATATAATTTAGAGATTTTGACTGAAGTGTCTTTATGGGAAATGATCTTTGTTGTATCTCCTGGTTTTGTATTGATGTATATTTTTGTTGCTCTGCAGGCATACATGTATGGGTTCTTTAAAAACAAGCGAATTGTTCTTTATGATACTTTGATTCAGCAGGTAATTTTCTTTATGTTTTTATCCTTTGGTAAAATAGGTCCGTGAACGTATTATATGACCCAAGTACCTAACAAACAGTGCACTACATTTTGTATCATCTTACATGGGTTATCTTAGGGGGCGTATGGATTGTGTGTTGAAAGTGATTATGTGATATATAATCAGATGTAAGAAAGGGGGTGTATGGATTGCGTGTTGAACATAGTTGTTAATTGCGAATAGCCGCAAATAGCGATAAGGTACCTATATGCTACATAGAGAATATCGATAAATAGCGGGTGGCTATTATATAAATTGCGATACACTAGAAAAAGAATTTTAAATTTTTTTATGTGTATCATATCAAAATACCCTGGTATATATATGCTATTTTACATGTATATTTAACAAAAACCTAAAATCTAGCTATTTTATAGCTATATTTAATTGCTATCTATATTATAAAAATAAAAAAATTAAGGTGCTGCTATTCTTGCTATCCATCGCTACAACCATAATAGCGACACTACATCGCTTCACTATATAGCGCGCTATAGCGACTGCTACAATCGCTATTGACAACTATGGTGTTGAAAGTGATTACGTTATGTGATATATAATCAGATGTAAGAAAGTAGGCTGCAAAGGATGGTGTTTGGTTGTGTTTCTGCTGTTTGATGCAATGATGCGATATAATCAGATAATTTGCTGTGTTATCTAGAAGATTAAGAAGTAAACTAACCAAAACAATTGATTTGAATAATCATGTTTGTATAAACTACTATTAAACTAATTATCCAAGACTGATGACATAAAGCTACAGCAATCAAGGAATCAGAACCAGATTTCCTCTATCCAAACACTCGAAGTTGATCATTTGTGACATTTGAAAACACAATGATTAGATCATGAGTTTGCAAACGCAATTCCGAACACCCAACTTGTATACGGGTCTTTAGTCAGCTTGTACTCTTTATCCACTATGTTGCAGTGAATACACTAACTGGTAACAGCATCGGGTCAAACCATGTTTGGGTATTGATGAGTCTGTTCTTTTTTTCTGTTTTTCGCTACATCATTTTTATGTGGTAGTGTATGCGTATATGATGCTACATAAATCTTAGATCTTAGTGATCTTACTATACTTTTCGCTTCCAATACATTTTCCTGTATTACTTTTTATTTGTTGAGGAATGAGTGTCTTTCTGTTGAACAAAGTGTGTGTTTCTTATTGTATTTATATGGTTAACATGGTATGGCATATACAGTGCAAAAATGTGGAAGAAGTTGTTGCTGTGATTGCACATGAACTTGGTCACTGGAAACTGAATCACACAATGTATTCATTCATTGCTGTTCAGGTGTGTTCTATTTTTTGGATATTACATGCTTAATTATTAGTGTTTGATTTACTTGAGGAAGTATGCGACTTTGACTCTAAATGGCTATTTGATCTTATGATTGACTATGAGGAAGTATGCATTTGTCTTTTACAACTTGCTTACTTTGCAGGTTCTTACACTCTTGCAATTTGGAGGTTACACACTTGTAAAGAACTCAAAGGATCTATTTATGAGTTTCGGGTTTGATACTCAACCAGTCCTCATCGGGCTTATATTATTCCAGGTACACTGCTATTTATTTTAATTAAGCATGAATTCAACATATGGGTTTTAAGTCTGTTTCTGGATTGCATAAATCAACTTTTTTTTTTTATCCTAAGTTGTTGACTAGAGATACAGGTAGTTCTTGAGGGGTTAATTTGGTCTCTTTTATGAAGACATACGGTATATATATTTTGAAATAACTCGAAACTTAACGTAAGAATCTGAAGCTTGGTACAAACTGTGCTATTGCGATGCTAATCTCAGTCTTCGGTTTTCACCCACAAAACAATTTACAGTTCGATAAAAGAATAATCTTGGCAAATGATTAATTTTCTTCTGATGCCAAACTGTTGTTTTCATTGCTGATAAATAAATAACGTCACTAACGAATATCATTTCTAGTCCTGAGGGTAATTATTTTTTGAGGTTTTAGCGTAGGAAGTTTTATGCTTTTGAATACACTTTGGATGACATTCCAGTCCGTTTGATTTATTTAAACCATTTTCTTTCGTTAAATATTTCATCTTGACACTCTTTAACCTATTTAACTTGTTAGATACAAAACATAACTCGGATTGACCCATCTGTATTTTAATGGGTCGAAATTGTCACAATGCCACACCTAAATGTGGTCTAATGATATGCTGTTAATGTTCTTATAATATAACTATAGCATACCTTGTAATTGCAGCACACGATAATTCCTATCCAGCATCTTGTAAGCTTTGGCCTGAACCTCGTAAGCCGTGCTTTTGAGTTTCAGGTAGTTTATTTTCTTATTATATTAACTTCCATATTATGTTTAACTTTGCTCTCTTTGTATGGTTTGTCTGATGCTCTGGTTATCATGGTTTTATTTTTTTTTTTAATTTTAGGCTGACGCTTTTGCAAAGAATCTCGGTTATTCTAAACCGCTACGAGATGGGCTAGTTAAACTACAGGTATATTTAATATATTCTTTTTGAATTTTGTGGTGTTGGTTTTCAGCTCTACTCAAATCCGTTCAAAAAATAAATGCTATATTAATAAAGTATTTTTAGTAGTTAAAGTAATAAAATACTAAGTCAATGTAAATAAATATGTCAATATTATAGTATTGGTTTTCTAGTTTTCTAACTATAATTGGCTTTTTTGATTTTTTTAAATATACAAAGCATGTTGGTGATTTTTAATCCAGTGTGGTGTTTGAAACTTGGAACTGGCTGTTTAACCTTTTTTTATATATTTATTGCTGCAAAACCGGCCAACCCACCCAAGCCGACCGGCTCGTTTCTCAAAGCAATAGTTAGCAACTCAGCCCATATTTTTTTTTTGTCAAAACTAGCCGAACCGGACCTCAACGTCTCCAATTTGTTCTTTTTACAGCTGTACATATACGTATTTCTTGATCAATATATGTATTTCTGTGTTTTTATTAATGGAATTATGAATTTGCAGGAGGAGAATTTGTCGGCGATGAACACAGATCCGTGGTACTCTGCTTATCACTACTCTCACCCTCCACTGGTTGAAAGGTTAGCTGCCATAGATGAAGCTGATAAGAAGGCAGATTAACAAAGACTATACGACGACATAGTTTCAATAGGCTAAAACAATTCTCTACCGACTACAATGTTACCTTTTTTACCCTTTAAATTTAATACATTTTTGAGTTTTAGACCTGGAAATTATTTCGAGGAAAGTGGTGAAAGGTAAGTCATATCATGTACATTGTGATCCAACATTCAATGTTAGTTGCATCATGTTTTTAGTTTCCGGATCTGGTCTGGTACAAAATTCACAATGCGCTCCGAGGCGTTTCTGTCCCGAAAGTTGAGGCATGAGCGAGAGCTTCACATGTGAGAGATGTTGGTCTATTTATATAACCAAATAAATCTCTATGCACAATCAATCAAACGATCTGTCTCTCGCATCTCTTTTAAATATCAGCGTTTCTTGCACTGTGAGACGCCCTTTTAAAACCAGGCCTAACGTATAATTTTTTTTGAACGGTACTAGGTTTAAATAGGATGATCTAATAAAACAACAGTTTTATATATACCTCAAAAAACATGTATAATATCATATTTATCTTGTTAAAAAACTCTTTTTATTTCAAATGACATACTAAACCTACTCATAAATACTTCTATATTTACAACTTGTACGATTTGAACTCTCAACCTCTAGAACAGAGGAGAGACATCTTACTACCACACCATGTGGTCCATGTCCTGTGAGGACAAATAATATCAAATAAACAGTTCTAGTAATATCAAATAAACGATTTGAACTCTCAACCTCTAGAATAGAGGAGAGATACCTTACTACCACACCATGTGGTCCATGTCCCGTGACGACGAATGATATCAAATAAACAGTTTCAGAACGCTATAATTTCTTGGAAACTTGTACCAAATAACCATCTTTAGCTCAACTTGCTGTTTCACCATCTACACACTTTCCTATTTCCTTTCTATCAAAATTTATGGCCACAACTCAAGGATATACTCAACTTTCTCACCATGGGTCTTTACCCTTTACATATTTTTGGATGTTTTCAACCGGACATGTACTAGCAAAGCTATATATGCTGTATATATTTGGTGGTTAATAAAAGTAGCCTTCCAAAAAAAAAAATTGGCAAAGCTAAATCTATAGGCACAATAAGGGTACAATGTCGCTAAAGTTGATTAGTTATTTACAAAAATTTGTGTATCTTTAACTCAACCATTTTATATAAACTTTTAGTTATTTATGAAAATTTGTGTATCTTTATATATTGAAAGTGATTAAATTTTAGCAATACCTTTTAATTTTTAATCATCAGCGTAGACATTACATTGTTAATGTTGACTTGAATTCTTGGACCTGTTTATTTTTAAGATTTTCGTAGGGCCAATTGTCCATAAACGGTTATTTCAGGTCAAGGGCGAGATAAGGAATGGCAGTTGTTTCAGCTCATCGACCTTGTAGTAGTTGTTTGTTGTGTCATTTTGAGTTGCACACTTGATGTTCAGTACATGGTATGACCATCACATCAACTGTATAACCTATTTACTTGCAATAAACTATATGTACTTTGTAGTGTAGTTGTGAGGGTGTTTTGCTAGCAAACGTGGTGGTCGATGCATGCTTAACCGTGACATTGGCCATACACTTTGTGTTTAGATAACTTCTTGTGAGAAAGCTGGTTCATTGCACATTTTGCTCCCTGTGACGAAATATTGGATTATCAACAAATAATAAGTCTTCGACTCCCAAGCTAAAAAGTTACCCACAAACGATAGGCATGATATTCTGGATTGCACTAGAGTAAGCTCAAGTGATCATTCATATTATCTAATCCATCATACTTTTGTGCAATTGATGACATCTCTACTTTGTGAGTAAACTTATAGCCTACAATCAAACCCGAACCCGATAGATAAACCCAAAACCCGACACATTTGGGACGGGTTTGGGGTTGGGTAATCGGGTTTGGCATAATTTTTTCTTTCTTCGTCGGTTTGGGACGCGTTTAAGAGTTTGTGATATACCCATTTACCCTACGAGATTACCTGATAAAGTGATATAACTTGTTTTTTTAAATATGTGTATACATGATACATAAATTATAGACATACACTACTTGTCATCTATTGCATATTTTTTATATAAATTTTGGCATTAGGTTATAGGGTATGGTCATAATCCTCATGACCACCATGATCTCCACGTAGTGTCATGTCACCCATCTCTAGTCTATCATCCAAAACCACTACCTTAAGAGTGTGGTGATGACCCAAACCACTATCCCTCTATTTATTTTAATTTATTTTTGTCTAAAGAAAAAGGAAATGATTTCTTGAAAAATGGAAAGGAGGACCATGGTTGCCATGGTTTAATCCATGCAAACCATGGACGGGGGTGGTGTAGCCTTCCATTCATGTTCCTACGTGGCGAATCATGTCCCAACCATGACCCCCACACCCTTTAGCCTTATTATATATATATATATACATAGTAGTTATTTGATATATTTTTGAGTAAATTTCTGTTTTGCTCAATGTGGTTTGGTCATTTTAACGGTTTTGCCCTAATCATTTAAAAATGGATATTTTCCTCGCTGATGTTTCAGTTTTATTGCTAGTTTGCTCCACGGCTTTAACTCAGTTAATAATTTCGGTTAGAGGTGAGCGTATTTCGATAATTTTACATATGAGATTTTTATTTATTATTAACTCCAAAATCCATTTCTATGTATATACTCTCTCTTATCCCTTTCTCCCTCTAAAAACAATTCTCTGACCATCACTATCAGGCATTAGCAACCACCATACCACCACCCATCAGCAACCACCACCGCCATCACCATCATCAGCCACACTACTACCACCATGTTCTATCAGCAACCACCTACCACATTGTCACCGCCTGCCATTGTCACCACCTTAACCAAATCATGACCCGTACCACACTTTTAGTAGGTGCCTGAATGCCACATATCTGAACCAAATCACGACCCACAACCACCACAAATTTCTCCCCTATTTCTCTACTCCACCTCTACCAACCGCCACCCACCACCACCATGAGCTGCCACCCACACCCCCACCACTACCATCACATACCACTACCAGCCGACCCCCACCACATCTATTACATTGTAGATCAAACAATCAAATTGAC
The DNA here is from genome assembly GCA_947069175.1 of Scalesia atractyloides. Taxonomy (NCBI): domain Eukaryota; kingdom Viridiplantae; phylum Streptophyta; class Magnoliopsida; order Asterales; family Asteraceae; genus Scalesia; species Scalesia atractyloides. Next base: position 12,819,040 of record CAMTDV010000007.1, on the reverse strand, counting down.
AAACCAAATCGAAACCCCCCTAAAAAAATAGGGTTTTCAACTCAAGTTTGAAAAACTGTAGCAAGCAAGAGAAGTACATAACTAACATGACGATTAACAACGATGGAAGTAGTCTGGCAACAATGGAGACACTCGTAAACAAATATTGGTTGTATCAAACGTACCTAATCAAAGGCGGCTCTAGTTTTTGGGTAAATGGATTTCAGTAACCCGTTACCCTGGTGCCTTTGTTTCAAGTGCTCCCGACAATCCATAATGGAATATGGTAGTTGTTGGTAGTGGTTGGTGAATGTTGACGAAGAGGAGAGGGGGAAGATGTATAATGAGAGGGAGAGAGTGCGTGTATGTAAAATTACCGAATTACCCACACCTCTAACTAAATTATTAACTGAGTTAGAGTCGTGGAGCAAACTGGCGACTAAACCGAAACATCAGGGAGGAAAATGTTCATTTTTAAATGATTGGGGCAAAACCGTTAAATGACCAAATCACAGGGAGCAAAACAGAAGTTTACTATATATTTTTATAGTGCTAATACTAGATGTAATTAATTAGTAGTTACACGATAGATGTCCGACGGATTTTGGGTCGTGTATACCCAATGGATAATTTTTTAAACTAACGGGGTTACCCGAAACCTGCAGATATACCCGATAGAAACCTGACGGGTTTTGTGCTTGTTTTGAGATAAGTTTATCTAATTGGGTTTAGGGTTGGGATTACCTAAACCATTCCCAAACCCGCCACATTGTATCCCTAATACGAACCACCCTTTGTGATGTGGCATGAAGTTCGACCTCAAGTCCTTGCATGCCGTACAGATTTGTGGACTGGTCTTAGACGTCACATGGTGGCTCCTACATATCTAACCCTCTCACACAAATGTTTTTTAAGGTTTAATGTTGTGAGAAAAAATAGAGGTTAAGGGGGGCTTAGCATGATGTGACATGTAGGGGTGAAAGTTTGTAGTAGGGATGAAAAATCTATAACGAATACTAGTACCGTACTGATAATGTACCATACTGGTACCGACCGAACATGTATGGTATGACATTTTGTTTGAATTTAGCTCAACTTCAATATGTGTGTCATGCGGTATGGTGCCGGTTCGTGACTTTTATTTTATCATACCGGTACGACTGAACATATATGGTACGGTATTCGATTGTGATTTTAGCGAAATTTCAACATCGGTACTATGTGGAATGGTACATTACCATTCGGTATGGTACCATTACCATTCTCATCCCTAGTTTGTAGATGTTCGTGTGCTATTTGTGATAATCCGGAAAATTCTCAAATGCACTAACTTCTTTCAGCGACTACTTGCTAAATTGCAGGATGAAATTTCTTTCAACTTGGGGATGATGTGACAACTCGCACTTTTAGGTTATTACCGAACACTTTTACGTACTTTATATCCGTTGTGAATTATGAATATTTATGCGTGCAATTATTTTTAACATACAACTTATAACATACAATATGGTTTCGCACAAACATTAAAGTTAACGCGGTTAAGTTTCCACACAAACTAATAGTTTGGACACACGAGGAACTGAACTCGTAACAACACGAAGTTATCTAGGATAACTTGTTACCCAAGACAGTTGCGTAAAACTTGAGGGACCGGAACCTGAAATTATAACTGAGTTATTATATATAAATAAATAAATAATATATGTATACTTGAAAGACACCTTCGTGCCTTTCTACCGAACACCACTTTCACCCCATGTGCTCCCACAGGAAGGCACCTTCGTGCCACACCCACCCAACCCGAGATCCAACACTTTCGTCCCATACCCTCACCTACACGAAGGCACTCCTTTCGCGTCCCTTAACCACTTTCGCCTAGGTCCAGCCCAGTTTACACGGGCTTTATTTTAAACCCACTGAATTGTTATACGATTCATATAAAGACGCATGATTGTCTAATATAAACCCTAATCACAAACAAATCATCAACTCTGTCGTTTTCTCTCTCGTCTTCCTCTCTAGTTCGAACAAGCAACAAGCATTCTCGCTCACTTTTGATATACTAGCTTCACTCTTGATCTCGTTCTTGGTTTTTAATTGTACAAATGACTGCGTTTTGTTGATATGATAAAATGATGTTATGATTTTTATATGCTAGGGTTATAGCGGTTAATTGGTTAACGATTGTTCGTAAAGTTTATTCGATTACATGTTTCGTATAGATGCATGAATGATAGGTTTCATATGTTTTGATGATTCGATGATTTGGTGAAGTTTAATCTAATGTACATGAGTAGTAGATTGTGTATGAATCAAAAAATATGATAAACATGATTATATTAGCGGTTTGGTAAAGGTTTGGGTATAAACAACTTTCTATCCGGGATTTGCAGCCGTCTTGCAACGGCTGTAATGGGTTCATAACTTGATGAAAACTTTAGTTCTTGAGTCTAAAATGTAGTGTTTTGAAATACGCTTCAAATTTCACTGGTTTCGTAATTTTTTGACAAGATTAAGTCAGTCAAATGAATTTTTCCGTAACAAGGGTTCAGGCTGCGTTTTCCGGCATAATTTGCAGCCTATTACGAGTGTTATAACTTGGGCTAGCTATGGAGATAATACTTGAAATTTTTACTTTAGATAGTCCTATGAGATGTTAAAATTTTCCAATTGGAATTTCGTTAAAAGAGTTAACGGGGATTTTTAAATAAATTTTTTCGTAAAATGTCGCTAGAATGTGCCGAATCAGATCTAGTGCTAAATGATTTTTAAATATTTTCTGTGTATAGTCAGGTCATGAGAAAATTTCACAAGTCATAGTGGACTAATGACATGTCTCGTAAAAATATATTAATTTTTCGTCTCCGTTTGATATTTTAAATAAGTTTTAGAAAACTGCTCAAAAACTAATGTTGAATTGTGTAAGCTGAAACATGATGTTTGTGGTTGTGTTTGTTTGTGATAGTTGGTATGAAGTATCAATGCATAACTTGAAACCTATATAAACATAATAAATGACATGAGGTGTTCACGACCACATGAACAATTAATCAAGTGTTAACATGTTGCATGGTTATGTGTAAGGATACATGTAGGAATAGGTGAGCACAAACTAATTAAAATGGTAACCGTATCATGACGAGGTTGACCACTTCTACTACTATTCACATATTTTCTAGCCGAGTAAACTAAGGTGAGTTCACAACTCTTTACTAAAGCATGCTTCCCTGGTTAGGGACAACACATTTACTTCCCCCGTTTGGGAAGCACTTACGATAGCCCTGGTTACGGCTATGCGCGCGTTCCTAGTTTGGACCACATACATACTATCAACTGGAAGTCTCTACATATATTACCGATTAGTATGCTGGGTTGGCAGACAACGATTAGTTGAGAGTGCTATTAGGTTTGATAAACCTCACACCGCTGGGAGCCGAGCGTGAACTATTGACCTTTTCATTGCATCAATGCGGGTAGACATTGATGAGGGGACAAAAACTATAACGCCAGCATTCAGTAAACACAGTTCAGTTGATTGATGAGGGTTAGCGACCCTAGTCATACTTATAACTCTTTGCATGTGAACTTACGCTTACGCTTTACGCTTCACTAAAACTGTGAACCCACCAACTTGATGTTAACACACTATTGCATGCTTTGCAGGTCATTAGGTACAACTGCACGAAGGCTTGAATTTGGGGAGTGTTGTGGGTTATTGCGCTTTACCTTTTACTTATACTATGAACTTGTGGTTTTGTTTGTGTCTGGATTTTAAACTTTGCTTCCGCTGTTAACTTAAACTATGTTTTGGACTTTTAAAATTGATCACAAATCGTGTTGATAGTAATGATTTTATAACTTAAATAATTGGTTCAATATGATTAGTGATTAAATACTGATCAGTCGCACATCTCACAATAAAACCTTACATGTAAAATTTGAGGGTGTAACACTATTTCTTAGCTAATGTTCCATATACTTGTCAATGGATACAAAAGTTACACTCACAAGAGAACCATAGTGTTGGCATCCTAAGACATTCATTTGCACACCTAACACGTTCTTTTAAACATCTTATAAACACATAAATGCTTGAAATGATCTTTGAATAGATGTCTAAATCCCACCTTAAATGAGGCTTCTCTCTTCCTAAACCTCTCACAAAAGTAAAACCAAAGGGTTAAACCTACACATGAAACCATAATCAAAGGGGTAAACCTGCAACTCCCTTAACACATATCCCCTTTTGTTTGCTCCCAACAACAAGCGCTCTCTCTCTCTCCAAAATGATTTTATCTTCGTAATTCTCCGGATCATCAACGATCAAACTCGATTGAAACCTAGAAAATGTTGTGTATTCATCTATCCAGATTCAATTAACTCATCCAAATCTCAATTCCTCCCATCCCAAATCTCCTACAATCAAAACCCTAGCAATCCGGACCCTTCAGATTTCAAATTCCCCAAACGAAAACATACAACAAACACAAAAAAGCCCTATATTTTGTGCATACGCATAACAACTGATGCTTTAGAGGAATGAGATTCAAGCTAGATGTATAATTTGTGCGACAGTTAGCGTTCCGTTAGTGATTTCGAGATTGATCTAATGGAAACGAGTAGTTTCTGTTGTTAGATGATGTTAATTAGCGTAGGATTTTGCGATTTTGATTAGGTTTTGTTGATGCAGAATTGGAGTGTATGTATACAAGCTGTGAAAGCAGTAGATTTATAACTAGGTTTTTTAATTTTTGATCTGGTAGAAGGTTAGGTTTTTGTTAGTTCCGCGAAATGAGCTTGGAGAACGAAGATGATAGCTCCGTTATGGAGGCGTTCGAATCGGTTAATGAATCGGAAAAGTAATTACTGTGTTTTGATAGTTTTTATTGATTGAAAAGCTCTCTTTTGGTTTGGTGTTAATTAGGGTTTAATTTGTGTTGGATGATTCAGGAAACCGAGAGTTTCATATACTAGAGACTTTCTACTATCGTTGAGTGAGTTGGAAATTTGCAAAAAGCTGCCCAGTGGATTTGACCAATCGATTTTGAGGTAGTGTTTTTAGAATTTTATCATGTGAACTGTTTAAATCACTGTTATTGTATTGTATTGTATAATTTGTATTGTGTTGTATTGTATTGTATTGATATGTTGGTTCACTAATAACAGGGAATTTGACGAGAATGGTATACAGGATAGGCCAAGAGCTCATGGGAATTCGGCGTTACAGGGTTTCCGTTGTAACGATTACAGCTCTTCACCGCCCACTAGGGGTGATTCAAGTAATTTTTCTCGTGGAGGTTACGGAAGATGGGACAATCGGTCTTCTGGATGGAGTGATAAAGATGGGGATTCGCAGTCTGATACGCATCCAGGTTTGTTTTTTGAGTGAATAGCATGGTATAGTAGCATATAGTTGATAAATTATTACAAAGTTTGTGTTATTATTGCTTGGTTGTTTGATCCTTTCATAAATTTGCCATAAAGTAACCTGCAACTGGAGATGCTGAGTCGCTAATCCTTGTCATGTAGTGTCCAACCTACTGTTTCACTCATTGGGCTTCTATTGTATTTAATATAAAATTTAACTCAATTAGGTTATAGTTTTCCAGTTTTGCTAATGATATATTGGTTTCATACTGTTCTTATTTTCAAAATAGATATTTTATCCCTCTAATAGATGACTGAGCTTATGTTTAGAGCATGTCGTTTAGGACGTAGAAAGACAGCCAGTTTACCTCTGTGCATGTATCCTATTCATCAACTGATGATATATTGGAATAATAGTTATAATTTTCTCAGTTAAACGGCTTTTTCAATGTTTTCTGCTTTTTACCAGCTATTAATTGTTAAGTGAGAGTTAAAAGCGTGCTTGTGCTGATATGGGTATTGGGTAAAGTCGTAAACTAATAGCCATTTTGAGATAATTTCATGTCTGTAATTTTTGACCTACTATATATTCTGTTCTATTTACCAAATACGATACTCGCTAAGAAATAAGACTGTTCTAACATAACTAATATAGAAACAAGATTCTCCTAGTATGTTACATTAACAAGACGAAACCAGTTTCGATTGATTGACTCATTGTTATATTGTATTAATACACGGTCTGTAGCATTGCAATAAATAAAAATAAGTACATACATGAACAAAAAATGGTAATAGTTGTAATACAATGATGAACAATTGGTTCTTTGAGTTTAGGTCGTATGATCATCGGTTGACGTCATAATATCATATTAATATATTATAATATGGTAATATACTTGTGGTGTTAAAGCAGAAAACCTATACTGTACCATAAATATAATGCAAACAAGTTTTCATTAATTGTATCGCATGTCAAACAGCGAAGCAGCATTTGTTACCATTATATATATGTGTGTGTGTGTTTATGCATTTCTATTAATTATAGTTTTTTTGTTCAGATTCTGGAAGGTCTAATTATGGCAATCAATCTCGGCGACCATGGCAAAATTCCGAGCATGATGGACTTCTTGGTAGCGGTTCTTTTCCAAGACCTTCGGGATTTGCAGGTGGAACCTCTGCTCCAAAGGGCTCCACAAATGAACACCATCATCTCAATAGGAGTAACGAGGCATATCAGCCCCCTCGCCCTTTCAAGGTTTTAATTTCTAAATTTGCTTTTGTTAACCTTGTTTGGATCAGTATAATTTTCCTTGTAAATGAATCTCTGTCTGTGAATGTGTTAGCAGGAGGGAGTTTCGACCCATTTACTTACGAATGGGTTGATTTATGTTATGTTAAATCTCTAAAGGGTAAAATCACAAATTTAGTATAGAGTAAAATGCCATTTTCGTCAGTGAGGTTTGGCCAGTTTTGCGATTTTCATCCAAAGGTTTGTTTTTGCGCATCTAGATCTTTAAAACCTTGCTATTTTCATCTGGTTCGTTAACTCCATCCATTTTTCTCTGTTAAGTTAGGGGTATTTCCGTCTTATTTGTTAACTTAAAGGGCAATTTGGTCTTTTTCAGGGGTATTTGGTCTTTTTACGTAAAGTGAAAAAGACCGAATTGCTCTTTAAGTCAACAAAAAAGATGGAAATACCCCTGACTTAACGGAGAAAAATGGATGAAGTTACCCAGCCAGATGAAAATGGCAAGATTTAAACTTTTTGGACCCAGATGCGGAAATACAAACCTTTGGATGAAAGTCGCAAAACTGGCCAACCTCAGGGACGAAAATGGCAGTTTACTCTTTAGCTGGTACGGAACATGCCAAATGGATAATAAATCACCCAGTATTAAGCTACTAGATTATATTTTTCAAAAAACTAGATTATTATTGATATAATATGGTTTTTGTAATAATTTTAACACACTAGTTATTAATATAATTTTAAAAGATTGGACATTTTATTTCAGCTTAGGGTCATCCTCACTTGTACGGAAAACTACTGGTTTCAATCTGAACGTGCTTTGACCTATTATACAACCTGCCTAATTTCCTTCCACCAGTATGTGTTTGTATCCTTATATATAATTTGCTGTAATGTTAGGCTGGTCCACCTTCTCGTCCAAACACTCACGACTCTTTCAATGACGAAACATTTGGTTCCTTTGAGTCTACAAGTCAGGATAGAGCAGAAGAAGAAAGAAAGAGAAGAGGTAACATATTTGTATAAAACCCTAATTGTTTTCTGTTGTGGTTGACTGATTGATGATCTGTACAGTTGACTTATTCTTTAATCTCCTTTCAGCTTCTTTTGAGTTAATGAGGAAGGAACAGCAGAAAGTGCTACAAGAAAAGCAGAAAATGAAAGCAAATAAGGTTAAAGGTGACGAATTTACCTATCTTGTTTTGGAAGAGGTTAAGGAAGAAGTGGTTTCAGAGGCTAGCAGTGAATTGAAAACTGCAGTTCAATCTGTTACAAAGGATAATTCTGGGAAATCATCTGTTTTGTTGCAGTCTTCCAAACCGCGCCCACTTGTACCACCAGGGTTTAAAAGTACAATTCTTGAAAAGAGTTCAACCACAAAACCGGTTTCTTCAATTGAAAAAGAGGTAAATATCTAATCTATACTGTATTATAATGTATCTGGGAAGGGCATTTTAAGATACCCAAGAGTTTTTTTTGAGTTTAATGCTTAAGGTACAACCCTTAAATTATGGTAAATCAGTCTATCAAACACTACTTACATTTTAATCCTCTCATGTTAATTACACTTTTATCCTTTATCTTTAATTAAATTCTGGTTAATTAATTAGTGGTTAAATGTTACCCCCCTTATAAAAATCTAACTACCCCACGATTTTTAATTGGCTATAACTTTTTTGTACCTTATTTTTTGTTAAACAAAAAATTACACGATAAAAACTAGTATTTTATTCTCTTTAATTTGAGTATACATTGCTATAGTTTTTTTAATTAAAAAAATTATATATTACGTGATTAACAGTGTCTAGGGGTGAGCAATAACTGAATCATTAACCCAAACTGAATCGAAAACAGACAAAACCAAACCAAAATCAACCAAAAACTGAATTTTCAATAATTGGTTATCGTTTTTACCCTTGTTCAACCAAAATTAACCGAACCATTCATATTTTTCATATATTTATAGCTTTTATACCTTCAGTTCATGTATTTCATATTTTATACTTCCATTTCATGTATTTATACTTCCATCTCGTATATTCATACTTCAATTTCATATATTTCTAAACGAAGTTTTGGCCCAAGTTTGGTTTTGGCTATTAACCAAATTAAACAAACCGAACCAAAAACCATCAATCTAAATGAATAAACAGAACTGATTTATCGAAAACTGATTGGTAATAAAATAGACTAACCGTTGATTTCGGTTGAGGATAATAACCGAACCGACCGAACCATGCACACCTAACAATGTCTGTTTCCCGTCGCATCGCGCGGGCAACTTTTTAGTCTAAAGTTATGTATATTGTGTTTATGTCTAAATAATGTGCTAGCTAATGCTGATTAATAGTATGTAGAGGTAGCAGTTTCAGCCCATTACCTTATGAGGGGGTCGATTTGGGTTATGTAAATAATATAACTAAAAAAGGAAACGGATAAATTTTTTGGATGTGTCAAAATGGGTCAAAAGTTTATTTTCATTACATAACACTTCATAAATTGTTTTGTTAATTAGTCGTCATTGAAATAAAATTTATATTTTATCATTCATATTTGACACCCCAGTTCCAAACTTTTTAATTAAGTTGTGTTCTGGGTCCACCCAATCGAACCTGACCAAAATACCTGTTTTGAACTGTTACTCGATCGCCCATTTAGCTACTCTTATAGTATGTGTGTGTTCATGGATTTTGACCAAACGACTAGCAATGCACACAGAATTCTTTCTATCGAATTATGTACTTACCAAGTAGCCGAATCTATAAAATGAAGTGAACATTTACTTCCTGGAAAAGGTCAACTCAACTCATAAGGAATAAAGTTTATCATCCTATGATCTTTTAACCAATGCATTTCTTGTTCACGCATTATACAGCAGAATCCAAAACCCGGAATCGAGGAGATTCATTTGCTTGCGAAGGGTAACTACACTCAAAATGGGACTCTAGATAACCAGATGAACACACCAGCTGATCATCATTTGCACAGAAACTCCAGTCAGGAAAGTTCAACCTCCCTCTTAGGGAAATTTTTCGGCAGTGGTCCAACAATTAAAGATGCTGGCCCCACAGGTTTTCTTGAGGTACACATTTATAAAATAAGAATACGTTTAATATTTGAGTAAAATGCCATTTCCGTCCTTGAGGTTTGGCCAGTTTTGCGACTTCCGTTCAAAGGTTTGTTTTTCCGCATCTGGATCCAAAAGGTTTGAAATCTTGCCATTTTCATCGGCTCGTTAATTCCATCCATTTTCTCGGTTAAGTCAAGGGTATATCCGTCTTTTGCGTAAACTTAAAGGAATTCGGTCCTTTTCACTTTATGTAAAAAGACCGAATACCCCTAAAAAGACCAAATTGCCCTTTAAGTTAACAAAAAAGCCGAAAATACCCCTGACTTAATGGAGAAAAATGGATGGAGTTAACGAGCCAGATGAAAATGACAAGATTTCAAACCTTTTGGATCCAGATGCGGAAAAACAAACCCTTGGACGAAAGTCGCAAAAGTGGCCAAACCTCAGGGACGAAAATGGCATTTTACTCTTTATATTTCGTGAAATAAAACTGTCAATATGTTTTAAGGCAATGATTTTTTTTCGTTCTGCAGCAGAAGAGTAAACCAGACGACCCTTTTAGTGAACTCAATGTCCAATCATCTAAATTTGCTCAGTGGTTTAATGAAGACGGTATGTTAATCTTCACAGCTAATAATTTGCATTTATATTCCCTTATCCTCTTATGTGTGACACATCATATATTATCTTAAGTTTTTATATAATGCAGAAAAGAAAGCGGTGGATAACCTCTCATCTAGCAGACCGAATGACTTGCTTTCACTGATCGGCGGTGGTGACAAAGCTATCTCTCAAGTTCCGAATATCATATCTGCCGATCCCGTTGCACCGGAATTACCATACAAGGGATTTGGAATTACCGAAACGCACTCAAGCTCAAAACATTTGTTCAACAATTTCAGGCAGGAGTCTGCAGTTGCCCCACCTCCAGTTGCTGCAGTCCTTACATGTGAAGACCTTGAACAGACTATAATGTCAGAATACAGTGAAAAAAGTTCAAATTCGCAGCCACCTGGTTGGAGTGTTTCTAGCCAAGAAAATGCGGATGCTATACCAGTTAATAATCATGCAACTCATCACTTGCTTTCGTTGTTACAAAAAGGAACTGCTATTGATGATGGACCGAATACAAACATCAGGCCCGTCGAGGCTCATCCTAGTTCTGAAAAGCCAAAAGATGGTCATGGTAATAATCAGGAAGCTGCTACTGTGGGTGCGGGTCAGAATCTGTCACTGGAAGCCCTTTTTGGGACCGCTTTCATGAAAGAGCTGCAGTCAGCTCAAGCACCCGTTTCTGCACAGAGGGCCCCACAGCCTCATGAATCATCTGCATCTAATGTCGATGGAATGGGACCCACCATGACAAATTATGAAAGCAACAAACAGCCTGTCAAGTCAGATGAACCTGAAAACTGGTTAAACTTTGATGGTCAACGGGTGGGTGCTGACTCGTCCCTTAAACAAGTCATTGGCACAGGTGAAATTCAGCTTCCTGAAGAGGAGAGCTTGATTATAGGTGGTGATCCAGCAAATACCCGTAATCCGAATATAGGGAAAATGTTACCAGCTGAAGTTGCGTTTGATATATCGGAGAAACTTGCAATTCTTAATTCTGGTAATCGTATTGTTCGTGGGCCGTATGACATGTTGGAGCCTGAAAGACAATTTAACAATCATACTCGTAGACCAATGTTTCATCCATTAGATCCAAACCCAAACCCAAACCCGAACCCGCAACATTTGAATTCCCAGATGAGATTTCCCGAGCATCTCATGCAACGTGACGCTCATCTTAATCAACAATTTCCCAGAAGCATGCCAGTTCCTTTTCATCACCCTGATGCTAGGGTTACAGGGTTTGACATTCCCGTAAACGTTCATCCTCAAATGTTGCCACAAATGAGGATGCAAGGCAAGATTCCACCATCTCACATGCTGCGTGATCTTCAGAGACCTCATGCATCCAATGTTATGCCGGATCATGGATTCCCGTTTCCTAATCAGCAGACCAACATTGGTGGACTTGGTTTGCCGTTATCTGGTAATATCTTCATGCTTTTATTCACGGTGTTTGTAATTGTGTTTGAAATTGTAGGGGTGTTAACTGGGTTGTGTTGACATGAACACGACTTGTTTGACCCAAAAGTTTGTTCTATTAATGCTCTAAATTTACAAATTCACAATTAAAAAACCAGTCGAAAATTTTAGAGTAAAATGCCATTTTCGTCCCTGAGGTTTGGCCATTTTTGCGATTTTCATCCAAGGGTTTGTTTTTCCTCTGGATCCAAAAGGTTTGAAATCTTGTTATTTTTCATCCGGCTCGTTAACTCCATCCACTTTTCTCCGTTAAGTCAGCGGTATTTTTGTCTTTTTTGTTAACTTAAAGGGCAATTCGGTCTATTTCACTATATGTACAAGCATTTAGCATAATGTACAAGTGAGTCCTTAAGTGAAAAAGACCGAATTGCTCTTTAAGTTAACAAACAAGACGAAAATACCTGACTTAACAGAGAAAAATTGATGGAGTTAACGAGCCGGATGAAAATGACAAGACTTTAAACCTTTTGGATCCAGATGCGGAAAAATAAACCTTTGGGCGGAAGTCACAAAACTGGCCAAACCTCAGGGACGAAATGGCAATTTACTCAAATTTTATTTCATTTCTATTTCAATACATTTTCGACTCGGTGTTCAATTAGCTTTTATTTTATGGGATGTTCTTTTGGTTTGCTAATACTGCATTTGTGGTCCCAGTTGCTGATGGTAGCAGTGGAAGCAACCACCCGGAAGCATTACAGAGGATGATGGAGATGGAACGGTGGGCCCAGCAGTCGAAGCAGGTACGTCCGGTCAATACAGGACATAACCAACAAGGGGTGTATGGGCACGGGCCTGAGCTGGATATGGGCTTCCGATACAGATAGATATGGTAAGGATATGAATGATAGGTGTGGTGTACATGGGATGTTGTTTGCTACCAAGGTTAGCGTGTTGGTTACCGAAAACCCGTAAGAAAACAGAGATGTGGAAGTTGTTTTCGTCGTGATTTTTGTTTAGATTGTTGGACAAAGTATTCTAGTTAAAGTTTCGTCGTCTTCTTTGATACCATTTGCTGAGATTCTGAATGTAGATTCGTGATGTTTTATGCTGTAATGCATATCTACTTACAGGGTAGTTTTGTTTAATGGTGGGTTAACATGAACCGTTTTATTAATGGGTCAATCCGAAAACGATCTGTTACAGATTGATCTAGACACAACCTATTTCATATACGGGTTGACTTGCTAACCTGTTTAAGGGTGTTCTTTATTTTTTTTTTTAAATTTACTATTTTGATTTTAAATGGGTCTTATTTGAAAAGTGTCCAAATTTTTATATACTTTGAAACCTTTTTATCTAGGGGCAACCCAGATGAGGGGTGCTATGCTTCGGGTGTGTGTGATCAATGTACATGAGGCTTGCGCGCCTCTTAGTGCTTTTGTGCGCTTTAGGTAACGCTGCTTTACTTGACCTTGTTATTAGGTTTGTATAGTTTAGTTTTTTCGCTAGGAATGAAATTAATTAATGGCGATAGTTTTTCTCTTATCTGGTAGAAAAATAAATACATATCTATAATATGTATCGCATAATGTATTAAGTGTTATTTGCTTACTTAGTTAATATTTGTAGTATACATAATGTGTTAATGTAGGCTTATATATTATGTTTATTAGTAGTTATAAACTTTTCCTGTTATATATTTAATAGCTAGAAGTTATTCTTTCTCAAAGTTCTGACATATATTATCTATATGATTTTAATTCTTCTCATAGTTTTAAAATATATTATAATCTTAAAATATTTTGAGATTTAAGCATTTAGGAGAAACTATAATGTATTAGGTAACCAGTCGATATTATGCCCTTCCAAGAAAAGAACGTCACTAATGGGACTCTTCGCACTACATGGCAGGCTTTTAGTCAGTATGATTTGATTCATTATAGTATTAGTGCAACTCTAGAACTTGGTACAACAATTGACATGTGTTTTTAGTCATTATTGATTCGATTCATTATAGTATTGGTGCAATATTAGAACTTGGTACAACAAGTGACACGTAAAAACACGTGTTTTACGACGACCGAAAACCAGAAAAACGAATACCGGTACCGGTATTGATGTTGTTCAAATGGCATTGGTACATCTTGTAATCGTACAAGTACAGATGCACTGCTCGAATTTTTTTGTGTGGTGTCGCTGGTGTCATGTGACTAGACATATTTTTAGCGTTTATTGAAATCCCATTTTTAGCTATGATTTGCGAATGTGTATTCAACACTCTAGAACTCTGCAATTGCAGGGGCGTCTTTGAAGGTGTGTAGGATGGGCGACCGTACAGGCCCATATATATAAAAAAGCCAATATTTAGTAGTAATTTCATGTTCTAGAGGGGATCCAACAAGTCAATAACCATCTACAATTAGTCAATTAATCAACTAATCATTAACTCAAATACCCAATACCTCTCTGGCCCTTTTAAACACTTCACATAATAACCTAAGAAACAATTAATTATTAACGACAAGTTGAACTTGAAGAATTGAGATTGACGACTGATGGATTGTGAATAAGCACTTAAGTGGTTAACACTCGTAACTCCTCGACCTACATAGAATCGCCCCTTTAGATAACTAATTAAGGGGCCCCTTTTTACTTGTCGCAGGCCCTCCGAAATCTTAGGGCCGACTTGGCACATATTATATAGAACGTATGATAGGAAATTTCCAAAAGATAGGTGTGTTTTTTATGATTGAACTGATTGATTTTATTAATTAAAAATTGTGTTTTTTTATGATTGAACTAACTGATTTTATTAAAAAAAATTGACTCCATTTACATGAAAAAATGTATGTATCTTTTACTAATTTAAAAGAGTGACGAGTCGATATTAAAGAACCAAGAACAAAAGCCGATATTGAAGAACCAAACGCTTATGATCAAACATCAATCATGAGTAAATGTTCGTTCTTTATTGTTTTTCCAACTTTAAAATTGAAATTAGGTGTGTGTATGTGATTTTATACTTTATTATTATACGTGTTTATGTTATTTTATACTTTGATTATGTGTGTTTATATTATTTTATTATAAATCCGAGCACTGGAAAAAAAGACATCATAGGAAAACATTTCTGGCTTCAGTGTCAGTGATAAGATCTAATGAAATGTCAAGCATACTGCAACAGCAATTTAGTAACTAAGCCACATTATTTTAGTCCCATCAAAAACCCTTCATTGCAAAACTAAAGAATTAGAACTTAACAAAAAATCCAACAAGCACACAAACACTCATCAGAAATTTTGTTACATGGAATGCCTCGGCCAAAATATCCACCGGAATCGGAGTATTAGTACCCAAAACAGCATTTGCCATTGTTATGGCACCCGGGTTTTGACTGCTCAATCCAGCAATAGCCACTGCATACCCATTCCCAACGTTACGTTGGAAACGCACAAGTCCCACAGGGAACACGAAAACATCACCCTTTTGCAGCACCTTGGAGATGAAACGGTTATGGGGGGTTAGAAGTGACAAACCCAACTTGTAGAGTTCCTTCAATAACGGTACGGATCTCAGTGGCTCTTGGGTGGGTATGAGGTGAAGTGAGCCCGCATGGTGCGTAGTCAATCCGAATCATTGAGATGCCTAATGTGTTTAGTCCAGTTAACTGAGTTGTAAAGACCGGGGTGACCCTTGATCTTACATAGGGTGCTTGCATAAAAGACCATTTACTTTCACTACACATCAAACATGTTATTATCATTTAACTATTTGAGTACATTTGTTAAAACTTATAAGAAAATATACCTGAGGCGTTGGGATCGGCTGCTACACAAAATTCTTGGAGGGGTTTAGGCTCGTAGGCAAAGGCGAGGCAGCAGAAAGTTAGAGCTACAAAGCTCAAGATGATGATTTTGTTCGACATCTTCTCTTTTTAATTTGCTGAATAAGAGCACAAATGAGATGCTTTTGATTGTGAATTAAGCTGCTTGGTGTCTTCATATATATATATATATATGGAGAGAGAGAGAGAGAGCTAATTAGGCCATCCCGGAGAGTATCAGGCCCCTCATGGGCCCGGTGCGAATAGAAAAAAATGAGCCGTAAATATAAAGTTTGTTAATAGGTCAAAACTAAAAAGGCTACCGGTTTACTATTTTTAGTTGGGTTTATAATTTATCTAGTGAAATCAATCCAACGCGTTGTAGCATGCGGAAACTCGGTCGAATTTGGTGTATTTGTTATGATAAATGAAAAAGAAAACCCAAAAAACATAAACATAACTTCCCCAAAATTGAATTTTTAGATAGAATATAAAAGTTAAGTTGGTTTAAGGGGACATGCGTAACGAAATTACAAATTGATACACATGTTTTAATCTTATTAAAAGGAAAAACAAATTTTTAAGTTATAATTGTGAAATCGTTATATATTTATTAATTTGAAACTTAATTTATTTAATGAGTTCTAAAAAAACAAATAAAAGGCATTAGAAAGGTGTTAGTTTCGAAAATGAGAGAATCAGATAAAAAAGAGAACACATAATGAAAGCTATCTCATTACAACGACTAATCGGTAACATATAGTTGTTACAACCCAACGATTATTAACAACTAACCCAACTCATTACATTTTTAACACTTTTGACCCTTCTACTTCTACTTATTACCCTTATAACCCTTGTACATATAAACAATAGTAACATAACACCCCCTCCCCCTAAAGTCATTCTTGTCCTCATGAATGAACTCTGGTAACCTCCAATGAATTAGCACTTTATCTGTCACCACGTCTCACAATTTGTTTATCAATTATAGCTCTAGGTTGTAACAAAACCCTAGCTTTCTCTCTCTTCATTGTGTTCACTAAGAACAAAAAAGCTCACAAAATACATCAAGCAAGCCATATATATAGGCTAAGAGTGATAATTCAGAACACACAAGTTCCGTATTATCCCCTTCATACTACGGACCATATATATAAGACACACTATTCAGAAATACACTAAGTAATTCATAACTATACCATAATTCAGACAAAATCAAACATATAATTGACTTTGACATTAACTTTGACTTTTGCTTTGGACTTGATATTTCACAGAACCGATAAAGCCCCAGGTTATTGCACTTACAATAGGGAATGTATAGTGGTGGTGGAAAACCATATGGGGCTTCAAAAAGGGTGGTTTTAATTGTAGAATGAAAGGTTGTATTGTACCACCACTCAGCTAGAGTCAACCATTTTGGCCATTGGGTAGGAGAATGTATACATATTGATATCCGGGTGAATAATTGGCAGTTAATGTCTTCAATTCATTATTTTTATGTGTTATTGGATATCAAAGGGTGTTACTTTGAGTGTGTTTGTGATTTCTAGGGTGGAGCGAGCTAACAATGCATTTGGAAGGACTTTGGAGCATATGGAAGCTATGGAAGAAAGTTTGAGGGTCAAAAGTGTTCATATGCAAAAGTTAGATGAAGAACAAGAAAAGTTGGCAAAACTGAGCAACATAAATTATGGTGAAAGCACCGTAATGTATGGTGGAGCTCCGTAAGTTAGCTCCGTTTCGAGCACCGTCCACAGTAAAGGAGAACCACAAGCTTTTTATAAGCACCGTAAATTATGGTGCTAGCATCGTAATATATGGTGCCATCAGGTCATGAAAAGTTGGAAAAAAGCCCTACAAAAGCCAAAACTTGAGGGTTTCATGGGGGATTCTTTTCTCAGCCGTTTTTGGTGATTCAAGAGGCGATTTTGGGGTTCTCAAACATGCCCAATGCCAGTTTTTCCATCCGAATCAAGAATTGAAAAGTAGTTGATGTCGATGTGCAGCTAAACCACCCGTGATCATCTCTAGGGCTAGGGTTTGTGTTAGGGCGGGTTAACTTATATTTACATACTTTTGGATTGAGATTTGTCTAGTCATTCGGTTAGTTTATCTTATTGTTTACTTGTTTTTCATCAAACGGTTGTTAGATTCTCGCATACACATTTCTTCATTAGTTATTTGGTTTTGTCATCAACAATTGGATTTTATTCTAAGTTGTCATTGTTCTTTAACCTTTAACCATTATATTTATTTGTGTTTGGGAAATCTGGATTGGTAATTAACTACGTTACTATTCAATTGCATCAATCTTTCAGTTTAGATCGTGGGATCTTTGCAATCACATATCTTATCTGTTAGTTACTTATCAAACAAGTAGGTTAACTAATCATGTCTATGTGATTTCCAACTGGCAATAATTAGGTTACCCGGTTTTCTACACAACCCGAAAACCCAAAGATTGGTCCTTTTCTTACAATTGTTTACAACCACATTAACCGGATTCATTTTTACAACAAATCACTCAATCTACAAAAAACAAATAGTTTTAGAATTAGATAATTACGAAAAAGCAATGAACTGTTAACACTTTCCACTAATTCCTGTGGATTCGACACCCTGCTTGCTCTTTACTAGTAAAGGTGATTATGACACTTTTTAATTATATTTTTTACATACCTTACGACATGGATCACACATACATGTCAAATAGGATTCCAAACACCTGTTAAGAACCTCGATATGTCCATCATTCTGAGGATGGTATGCAGTAGAGTAAGACAATTGCACTCCTTGTAATCTCATAAACTCTTTCCAGAATTGACTCAGAAAAAAAGGATCACCATTTGATACAATAGTCATGGGACAACCATGTAGTTTGAAGACAAAATCTTAGAAGATATGAACCATAGAAGGTGCAGTATAAGGATGATTTGAGGGTAGAAAGTGCGCATACTTAGTCAAGCAGTCACTACCATGTTTTGCCTTGCACTTTTGGTAAGCCTAATATGAAATCCATAGATATGTCTATAAAGACATGTGAGGGTATATGCAGTGGTTGCAAGGTTTGCTACAGGTTCATATTTAGCTTGTTGGTAGTCATGACATTATTTTACAAAATTATATACTTGCTTAGAGCATCCTTTCCAATAACAAAAGGCTTTAATCTTCTTTAAGGTTGGCATTTGTCCTGAATGACCACCCATAGGAGACTTGTGAAATAGATGTAAAATATCTTGCTTCAATTGCATATCATTCCTAATCCACAACTTTCTTTTTCTCTTTAATAATTGTCTATCCCAAGTAACTTTATCCATCACCTGCCCTTGTTGTCACTTTTGTATAACAGACTTCAAATGATCATCCTTTTCCCATGAAGTTTTGATTCTTTGAAGTAACATAGGATCCACAGAATTTAAGCCCATTTCAAATAAAGCCAATCCTGTAACCCTTGATAATCCATCAAATACCATATTCTCAGCTCCTTTCCTATAAGAGATCTCATATGTTTAGCCCAAAAGCTTGGCTAACCATGTTTGTTGCAATGGAGTAGTAACCTTATTAGTCAAAAGGTATTTTTGACTTTTATGATATTTTATTAGAAATTTCTTAACAATAAGGTAGTGATGCCATTACATAATAGCCATCAATATTGCCAAGAGGTCCCTTTTCATATACTGATAACAACTGTTGGTTAGCGCTTCACTAATGAATGCTAGAGGATGCCAATCCTACATGAAAACTACTCCGAGGCCTTAAGAAGAAGCAAATGCACTTTTACTGTTTCTAACTACCCATGTGTCTAACAACTCTTGTGTTAATTTTTCCAGCACATCTTTTTGAGCAGCAGGATACCGAAAGGCTTTTTAATTAATGGTCACATTCTCATCTTTTTCTTGCACTCCAATACCTTATCAATGCTCACTTTAGTTACTTTAGTTTCATGTTGAAAAGATTCATTGCCCTTTGTCTGTAAACTGAACAACTAAGTTGTTGCTATACTTTCATTTCTTCCTATTAAGGTCCCCTTTTTCTTCATAGAACACAAGAAAACTGTGCTAGAATCTACTCCTTTTAATTCTATCCATTGCTCCCCGGCCTTAAACTTCATTCTTAACTTTTTAAAGTTCCACATGATGTCACTAAGAGTTTATAGCTATTGAACCCCCAATACCGTATCATAGTTACTCAAGGGAATCAACATTACATCTGCAGAAAACTAGTTATTCAACTTTACGCATTTAAAGTTCTCACACAAGTGTGTGCAGGACATCTCATTACGCTATTGTAATATTCAACGCACCCACTTATTTAACTAGACACTTCATTCTTTTAGCAAGTTTTGTATTCAAAAAATTGTGAGTAGAACTGGAATCCACCAATATATGCAGAGTTTTTGTTTCAATTGACCCTTTTACCCATATAGTTGAAAACGAAGGTACCCCCATGATTGCATTTAAAGAAATCTTTTGTTCTTGAATATCTTGTAGCATAATCTCACTTAGATACCTGATCATTATCTTCCAATTCTACCAACTCAATTGAAACTAACTGCCTATTCTTACACACATGCCCTAGCACATATTTTCAGTACAACAAAAAATTGTAGGTCCACTTGGAGGATCAAGATTAACCTACTTCCCTGTTTATACAACACAAATACGAGTGCGGAATCCTTGTAAGTATGCAAACCAAAGCAAAGTAAGAACACATGATAACCAAAGATTCAATATCTTGATTAACAGAAGAGAACTAGTACAAACACATACAAACAATGTTCATACAGACTCATGAAATACTCTTTGTGCTCTTGTGTCTCTCTCTAGTGTCTAACCTTATCACTCAAGTTTCTAACTTAACACTGAGAAGTGCATGTCTGCTTATATAGTGTCCACACCTAGCAACAGTACGAAGTATGTTGCCGGTCGTACGAAACACCAAAAGACATGAAGAACATTCTCCAAAGATGCTCGTACGAACGAACTTGCTCGTACGAACATGAACTGGCTCGTACGAAACAAGCATGATGCTTGTTTGGATGAGCTTACTCGCACGAATGGTGAGTGGCTCGTACGAGCAACATCTTGCTCGTACGAAGCATTTCTCATTCGCACATAAATGTGTTCTTTGGAGAATGTGCCACATACATGATGTACACAAGACTCAACAATATGCACACATGCAACTGTTTTACACAGACAAACTAATCGTCTACTAAACCAAGATAGGAGGATACCTAGATTTGGTTGACACGGCCAAACTATACAGACACAGTAAACAAAGACCGTGCAATTACAAACATAACTAAGAACAAGCGACTGACACAAATGTGTATCAACAAACCCCCCTTGGCTGTTGCTTGGTCTTCGGTCTTCATACTGAATAGCCTGTTGTATCAAAAAACTCCCCCTGAAGATCTGCTATCCATCGATGATTGAGGATCAGGTCTTCAAACTTTCCAGAAACATCAAACCTTTCCTGTTTCCTCTTGATTGCTACTTGAGATAACTGGATCGATCACTGTCTGCTGTACATTAGACTCTACCACTGGAGTTGAGACAGAAACTTTTGGTTGCGAGGATGAGGCCGAGCATCAGGATTCCCATGGTCTTCACTATCCTGATCATGTTTACGTTTGATCTCCCGCGCTTTGCATCTATCATTCCATAGAATGTTCACTCGCTTTCTGCTCATTTCAAACACGTCTTTAATACCGTTAAAACCTTCAACCAGTGTAGCATTACGAGAATGATACCATTCTCTTAAGTCATTATGTTTAGCAGTTAATGTTTCGGCAGATCGTTGTACAGCTGCACTACGTTCTTTTAGCCTATTTATCTCAATCCCCCGAGAGTTATCAGCTGCTCTCATCTGTTGAAGTTGAGTTGCCCTTTCAGCATCTACAGCCTTCAGTCACTCATTTTCTTTTCTTAACTATGCAATTTCAGAATCCTGTTTTCTAACAGTCTCTTTCAAAGAATTTATCTCCAACTGTTGTTTGAAAACTATGTTACGATTTGAAGACATAAACTCTGAATGCTTGTTAATCTGTATTGCCGCAGCTTGCAACTGAGAAAACAGAAAATTTACTTTCTCATCCTATTCCATTCCAGAGACAAACGACTGCTTCGTTTTGTATTTTGTTGATGAGATGTAGACTGGGATTGTTGAACTGAAGAAGTAGTAGGTTGCGATTGAACTGGAGTATCTTCAGCTGAAGGTGTTGCAGCTGCTGTGGTATTTGAAGGTTGTGGTTCAGAAATTGTAGTGGGTTCCGTCATTACATGTTCAGTCTCCTCTGTTGTAAAAGTAGACTGGTTTTCTGCAACTGGTTCCAGTACAGTTTCCTGATGTGATGTTGTAGGTTGTGTGATTTCAGGTTGTGCTGAAGATGTTCTCATAGCTCTTTCGCTTTGTGTCTTTCTTCCCTTATCACCACCTGCAGTACGTACATCACTTGCACCATCATTACCAACATTGTCACTGTCATCATCATTACCTTTTCCCTTTTTATGACCAAACTTATCTTCGATCATCTTTTTCGAAGTTGGTTCTCCATTATCTGAATCACTGTCATCAAGGCGCCACATTTCGTTTTCTGGTGCAATATATTGATCATTTTCCAGAAAACCGTTCAACTTACGAGGAGGTGTGCTTTTCTTGTAACGTTTTGCTGCTACACCTCTAAAGATCTTCAACGAATGTTCCATCATAACTTCAACTTTTAAAACATCGTTGTTGTTTTTCGGAAGATTTGGATGTTGCATATTCAAGATCATTTGGAGAAAACAAGGATACATCCAAAACTTGTTTCCACCATATCCGGTTCTTCTCAGGTTCTCCTTCATGTTTGCAAAAATATACTTTGAAACACTAAACGGTTTGTTTAGTGTCAAAGCTATCATCATTCCAACCAAGTCGTTATTTGCCATGTCATAACCACTTCGTCTGTTGCTTAAACACTGAATTAGAACATGTAGAAAGAACTTGTATCGGAGTGGCAACCATGCTTTGTTTAGTTGTCCCACGAGGAAATCTCCAACACTTTTCATTCTAAGCAAACATCCACGTTGACACTTCTACGGTACTGAGAACGGAGCTTCAGGATCATCACTAAGCTGTAATACTGAGTTAATGGTTTCAACTGAGACATCTACGTTTAAGTCATTTACTTTCCCGCGGATAAGTTCCTGCCCATTTGCTTAGCTGAATCCCAAAATTCCTTGATCAACGTCTTATATACTATAGTCTTGTGTGTGATAGCATAATGTATCCTTGAGTTGCGCAAAAACTTCATTATACCGTTGTACTCAACAAATTTGTCTTCTGGATCCAAGTAGGCCACCATGTTATGTCTCGGTTCAGACATAATTTCCACTTCTGACTTGTCAGTCCTCTTTGTTGTGGGTTTTCTTTTATGTTCCTTTTGTTCCATTCTGTACACATAAGACAACTAGGATAAGAACACAAATTCATTAGGGAATATACACAAAAAGTTTTATTCCAAACTTTCTGTATGTATGTATTCCCTAAACAAAGAACTACTGACTCATACGAATAACAATTTATTCGTACGAAGAACAACTGATTTTTACAAACTCTTGATTTAGTCAAACAAATGATTCACTCGTACGAGTAACTGGCTCGTACGAGCAATATGTTACTCATGCGAGTGATGTTTCACTCGTACGAATCTAGTCCGCACAAACAACTTCAAGAGAAGATACTTGTTTTTCGTTAAAAAGATTCTTCGCTTAAAGTTTGTTGTTTATGCCAGTCAAAGTCACATGGTCAGATAATGTTTAAGTTGTTCTTCTTCAAAGTATGCCAACATTTTCAAGTATACCTTAAATAAATCAAAAACAACTAGAAGGGAGGTGTAAAGATGACATGAGCAAGGTGAAAGTAAAGTTCTACCAAAGAACTTCATCACCTTTTATACCACATCAAGACACTTGTGCGAATTACCATAGCTCGTACGAAGAACTCCAATCACACAATACCCCAGTTATCATTCGTACAAGGCACAATGGCTCGTACGAGTGATATCTGATTCGTACGAGTCCAAGTTTTTCTAAACTGAACTTTCAGTTCTTCGAGGACCTTAGGTTTTTTGTTGTCCTGTTTAGAACTTCGCACATATCCACACTATTCACAAGTTAAGTTAGGAAAAGTGCTCGTTAAACAGATTTTGTTCCTTTGAGATGCGTTTTCCCGTTGTAAGAAAGTACTTTTATGAAGTTATGATATCAAAACAAATGGTTTTAGGGCATATCTTGTTAGGAAACCTTTTGAGCTTCAACTTTGGCTAATTCAAAAAGAACTTAATTTAACAACAGAGTAAACTAAACTAAAATGACTACTAACAGATAAGAGTAAACTATATATTTACTAGACAATCTTTTTCAGAGTTTCAAGGTAAGAGAATCATACTAGCTTTTAATCTTGTCAAAAACGAGTTTTGTTTAAACATTAAATTAAATAAATAAGTATTCTACAATGATTATCGGTATTGTTGTCCATGTAAGCTTAGCTTATCAGATGTAATCATGATTAGGAGATATGATTAATGTATGAATTATACTTACTAGCCGGTGTTCAACCATTTCACGATACATTCCCGTATCAAGATATGCACGAGAGAAAATCTTACCGGTGAGTATACTGCTTATCATCTGTTTTGACGTATATGATGTGAGATACTCACTTATTTTGATTGAAAACAAGCCCTATGTGATTAAATCACTTATTGATGAGAAACTTGATTTTCAGATGCATGCAGGGCACATGAATAAGTCCCTGAACAGGTTAGTATCATCGTACCGACAAAGAGACGAACTTAGCTCCCGCATAAAGCTGTGATATTTTATCACTTATTTTTGGGTGGATGTGATATTTTTATCTCGTATGCAGTATTTACACGTATGTATGGTATCATGGAAGTTCTAGACTTGCATCACCATTATTTTTCCTGCAAAAGATTCAACCATGATACCCAGATGATAAGTCAACATAAAGACCGCATATTTCAGATCCTCGGCATACTATCAAACGAAATTTCGATACCAAGACCATATGCCAATGAATGGTTCCCACCTGGCTTGCAGTCCGTTATGTTTGTATCAACCTGCACATTTTAATCTGATTGTGAGTCTACCGATACATAATTAGTCAAGCTACTTATCAAATTTCGTTCTATGTTTTTGACTTGTTTATGACAGATCACCGGTGTGTATCATCATCTTCTCGTATCTATCCAAGAAACTCATTTTTTATTTTTGGGTTTTCTATTGTATTTAATATTTTTCTAAATTATTCTCCCCCTTAAATAAAGAAGATAATAAAAGCTTAACTAAATAAAAGACGTATTTTTGTATTTTTGTATTTTCTCATCTTTTTGTATTTTTCTTGAAATTTTCTTCCCCTAAAAATATAAAACTAAGAGAAAATGGAAAATCCTTTTGTCGTTTTAGATTTTTAAGAAAATATTTACGAAAAATGATTAGCCAAGGACGATTTACTCGGGTTTCACCTTGATGCCATTGACCAAAGTAGATAATCAAAACGGGATTTATCAAAAGCTTTTGTAAACATTGATAAGTAAAGCTTAATGTGTTTCTTTTCATAACAATCTCGTATGAAATGATACTTAATCTCAATGTGTTTGGTTTTTGAGTGCTGTATAGGATTACGAGTGATCTGTAAAACAACTTCATTATCAACATAAATAGGAGTAGTTAGAAATTCAAAACCGTAGTCGTGCATTTGCTATTGGATCCATAGAACCTGAGAGCAGCAACTAGAAGCCGAAATATACTCAGCCTCACAGGTTGACGTAGCTACACAAGTCTGCTTTTTGCACTACCACGTGACTAGTCGATTTCCCAAGAACTGACATCCTGCTGATATTGACTTTGCATCAATCTTGCAGCCACCATGATCAGAATCACAAAATGCTGTCAAATCAAAGTTATCATCCTTAGGGTACCAGAGACCAGTGTCCGGGTGACCCTTAAATAACGGAAGATTCTTTTTACAGCCATCAAATGAGAAACTTTTGGACGAGACTGGTAGCAAGCTAGAAGACATGTTGGGTACATTATATCGGGTCTTGAAGCAGTAAGATACATGAGAGATCCGATCATAGCACGATAAAGAGATGGCTCCACATGTTCACCAATTCCATCAGGAGTAATCCCATGATTCTGAGCTAATGGAGTTCCCAAGGGCTTTGAGTCTTCCATTTGAAATCGTTTGAGAATATCCCCGACGTACTTGGTTTGATGGATGAAAATCCATTCCTTAGATTGATGAACCTGCAAACCTAAAAAGAAAGTCATTTCTCCCATTGCGCTCATCTCGAACTCTTGCATCACCTGCCCAAATTCTTTGCACACCTTCTTGTTTGTCGACCCAAAAATAATATCATCAACATACACTTGTACCAGCAATAAGTCCTCATTCTTTTCCTTGATGAAGAGATTACAGTCGATCAATCCACGTCGAAAACCATTCTTTAGAAGATAGGAAGACAACGTTTCATACCAAGCCCGTGGAGCTTGATGTAGATCATATAGCGCCTTATTGAGAAGCCAAACCTTGTCAGGATGGATTGGATCTTCAAAACCAGGCGGTTGTTCAACATATACTTCTTCTTCAACCACACCATGAAGAAATGCACTTTTCACATCCATTTGATAAACCGTAAACTTCTTGTAGGACGCATAAGCCAAGAAAATTCTTATGGCCTCAAGACGAGCTACTGGTGCATAAACTTCATTGTAATCAATGCCTTCTACCTGATTAAAGCCCTGAACAACCAATCTTGCTTTGTTTCTCACAACAACACCTCGGTCATTCTTTCTACATTTGTAAACCCATATTGTACCAATCTTCTTGTAGTTGTCAGGCCTGTCAACCAACTTCCACACGCCTAACTTCTGAAACTGCTAAAGTTCTTCTTGCATTGCTTCAACCTATGAGTCTTCTTTCATTGCCTCCTTCCAAGATTTTGGCTCAACTTGGCAAACATAGCAGGCAAAAGACCAATCATTTTGTTCCCCAGATTCCCTAATAACCGAATACAAATCAACATTCTGATTATTCCTGAGCTGATTACGAGTCTGCACACCACTTTAGACATCTCCTATAATAGCATATTTGATTTTTAAGTGTTCATGATTCTCATCTTAATAAGGCGGCTTTTCATGATTTAAATTCCTTGCTACGTTTGCAATTTTATAAAAGATTATTGATATGGAATGTGACACCCTGCACTTTTTGTACAATCACAAAATCATACCATCTTGCTCATGACACGTGTCCAATCATTGGTTGTGTGAAATTCACTTTGGATATAGTATTGCCATTTGTACAAAATGCAACTAAATGTGTAAATTCTGGAGTTTTGCACATTATGGACTGTAATATCCCCGCCATTACGGTCCGTAACGGCTAGATGGTGGCTCATTCTCACCTTGCCACGGCATGGCCGGCCCTGAGGAGGGGCAAGTGGGCGAAAGCCAAGGAGCCCCAAATACAACATTATCGCACGTTAATACAGCACCAATGTGCATTAATAGTAATCTGCCTGGTCTACAATTCATCACGCAGACAAAAACATAAACACCCAAAGGTGTATATAGTATATACAACCCCACAACACTGGGTTGGTTATTCATTGAGATTTCATAAATGAACTTATTACAAGATATGTAAAGGCCAAAAACAAAAGTTGCACTGCCACAGGGAGATTACATACCAAAACCGAAACCGAAACCTATCTACAAAAACAACTTTCATGCAAACCCGCGTACGATTTCTTTCGCATACTACATTTTTTAACGCGATGGGCACGACGGGTGGCTTGCTCTATATGAACTGGACACGCATATCCAGATTATGTTACTTTGCCATTTTTGAAGATGTGGAAAGGGAGAAAAGGGTTAAAAGAATCTCCTCCTGAAATTCCGGGTAGTTGCTTGATATGAGCGCATGAGCAAACCGACACCAACCCCGATACCAAGGCACATCCCAAGGCCGATCCCGACACCAACTCTTACACCAGCATTAAACCATGTGAGTTGACCATCCTCATCATAATACATTTCCTCTGAATAGTAGCTTGGTCTGAGTTTGACTTCTGATTCGTACTCGTAACCTTCTTCACCTGTATGCTGAAAAAAGAAAACAGAAGGGCCTTTATATCATTTTCTATCACTTACATATGCAGATATAATTCAACATTTATTTTAACCAAGGTCTATAGCCTATTAGGGGATAGTCTCTACTCTCTACAAACAAGATTCTTAGGGGCTGTTTTGACAACTTCTGAATGAGTAAGTGCTGAACCAGTAAGAGATGAAGTAAGAGATAGAGAGATCTGAACCATTAAGAGCCAGTAAATGCTTAACCGTTCAGAGGCAAATGTCTGACCAGTTTAGATTAGAGGTCTTAACCATTCAGACTCAGTATAATGCTTAACCATTCAGAGGCAAATGTCTAAACCATTCAGACATCTGCTCACGAAACAAACAATATGAACCATTAAGTGCTGGACAGTAAGAGGTTTGAACCATTAAGAGCTAAACACACAGCCCCTAACAATACCATTTTGAGGATGTTTGGATATATGTTTAATCCGATTACCACAACCTCAAATTGCAATGATCAGTTTTAACTATTTGTCAAAAGTCATCATGACTATGATTTTCTTGTAAGAAAACCACTTAAGGAGGATGCTTGAGATTTTGCTTATTCAAACTGCTTATTTGATTACTGCATTTTGATATAGTCGATACATAGCTTTGAGTGTTTATGCTAAACACTCAAAACAACTACAGCTAATTATTTATTTCCATAATCTCATCAACTGATCACCCAATTCTAACTCATAGCATAATATCAATAACAAGCTGCAAGCAAAACAATAACATGTTCAAAATAAGCTATTTACCGCCAAATTCCGCTGCCGAACAACCCCATTCTCCCTCACCATTTCCTTATCAACCTCTTCATCCTCCGGAATCGCATCCAGCATCCCACACCTCGACCCCCGTCTCCGCGGACTAACCAGAACCGTTTTCGTCAATATCACCGGCACCGACGAGCAACACCCCGCTATATAAACCTCAATCGACGTTGAAAACCCCCCAAATTTCGCCAAATTCCCGGCGTAAAAATCCATACTCCACCCCTTCTTCAATTCACTACCATTATTATTCCACATTGGTTCAATTCTCTCCACAGAACCACACAACACCATCTCCCTATCATCCAATTCATCATTAATCACCTCAAATTCAACCGCCCCAGAAACACTAACATTATCCGTACTAACATACGTAACTTCCGACGACTCTTTATCCACACGGTCCCTACGCAACGTCACTAGACCAGTGTTCGTTGACGGAACCCTAACGCCGTTAATCTCCAGGGACACACCGATCTCACGGCGTAAATTCCGCAGCGTTAGGTTAACCGGAACGGCGTTAACGGCGCAAGGTGTGATTCTGACGTAGAATAAACGGATTTCGAGCCAGCCTGACGTTGTTTGAACATGAATGTCACCGGAACCGTTAGTGGTTGTGTAATTGAATGGTTTTTTATGGTTTTGATCCATTGGATTGGATAAAGGTTGGGTTTTTATGTTATGGGATCCTCAAAATCGAGTGGGGGAAGACGAAATTGAGGATTTTGGTTAGGGTTTGTGGGGAATTAGGGCAAATTATGGATGATTGAATTGGGATTTGGGGACGGAGAATGGGGAACATTGAGGTGTTGGGTGTACACGCGCCGCTACACGCGGCGGAGATATCTGTGACACGTGTGTGCGGGATGGTGTTGTGAATTTTTGATGTATCGGTCTACAAAGTTGACAACTATTGAATGTATAAAATTGATTTACAAATTTGATTTTAAGGGTGTTTTTGTTTTTGTTTTTTTAAAGCTATGTTAGAAACCTATATATTAAAAGTGGTTGATCAACAAAAGGGGAGAACACGACTCTTTTAGGGTTAGGGGCGAACTCACATAGAGCGAGTTAGGGTGTTCGAACCCTAATGTTTTTTTAAAAAAATAGACTCGGTATATTAAATTTTATAAGAACTCGATAAATACAATTAGGTGAACACAAAGAAAAGGAAAATTGGTGCATTGGTAAACGCCTCTCTTTACCAACAAGAGGTCATGGGTTCAATCCTTGTATAGCCTTTTTGTTTTTTTTAAATCTAATTCAAACATTGCTCTCACCTGACCAGAACAATGACTGACCCGAAAATTTTAACATTTTGTTATGAAAACTTTGAATAAAAAAAAATGAACCCCTTAGAAAAAAAAATCATAGATCCATCACTGTCTAGGATTTGATATCAGGTAAAGAAGGTTGGTAAGTGTTATAACCTTTTGGAGAGACCAATGTCACCGGGCTAACGTTATTAAAAAGAGAAATATTAAATAAATAAAATATTTATGAAGTGATTATTAATAAAAACTAATAAATAGCTGAGAGAGACAATTGTGGAAAAAAATTCAATAAGTTATTTATTTATCCGTATAGTATATATACTGAATATACTATATATTAAATAGGTTAGTAACCTTAATTAAGAAAAAAACAATTTACACTAATAAAATGTAAAAACAATCCGATAATATAATAACCATCCATAATACAAATTTGTCTTAAAAATACAAGTAACGTCGGAAATTATAACTATTCATATTCAATTTCATATTAAATTATTTTATTTAACAATATTATAACTATCCATAATTTAAATATTTACATACACGTTGCATACTAAAAAACAAGTTAAAACACAACTTTAGGCATAAAATAACAAACTTATGGGAGTTCAGGGGCCAAAATGCTAAAAACCAAACCTGGGTAGGAGAAAGAGTCCGTCGCAGGGCGCGATGGACTAACCCCTTGCCCGCCACAGGTGGCAAGGAGGATTAATCCGCTTGGTTGCGGGTTGGTCATCTTTCTCACCTCCATTCTCCCCCAATCACATAATTTCTCCATTAAAAGTTTAACCCTAATCAACCACTATATAACCAAGTCTCCTACACATCCATTTCACTTTTCCAACTTTCCAAACTCACTCATAACACTCTTTAATCAGCTGGAAACTCAAGTTTGTACATAATTCTCCTAAGTCCAAAAGTGAGTTCTCACCTCACTTTTCTTCATGTTTCATCACTTCTTCTTCTTCTTGAAAGCTTGGGATACATCTAGAAGTGTTTCCACAAGTTTACCATGGTAACTAAGGTGAAACATCACCATTTTGAGGCCCAAACTTTTTGTTTTGAAGGAACATTTACTTAAACTTCCATAAACATGCTTAAACTCCTATCTTGCTTCTAACCAAACCTATGGTTATAGAGCTTGTGTAGGGTTGATTGCTATGAGTTTAAAGGTGCAAACACCCTCTAAACTTTCTGTTTTGACAAGGTTCCAAGCAACCTTCAAGTATTGAGGGCATCCAAGCTCACCATCTTTAATATGGCGAGACTTGTGTTTTGGTGAATGTGTGAACCATGAAAGTCTTGGCTCTCCAACTTTGTTCCACTACCTCACTTGTTTGATTTCTTAGCTTAGATTCATACACTAAATCTCAAAACAATTTCCAACAAAGGGACAAGGCTACATCACGTCCCCAAACACTCTCCATGTTTAGGATGCACGCATCTAGCTTGCTCATTTGGTTGTTTAAGTGATTTAGATAAATACTAAGTAGCTTCCAAGAATCAAAGTAAGCCAACCCCACCTCGTCTCCTACATTTGCCATGTTGGGTATGTACACGTCCGGGTTGTTCTTATTTGTCTACTTAGCAACTTAGTTATTTACATTTTGTTATATACTCATGACCAACCGAAATCATCAACTAAGTTGATGATTTTGTGCTTTGGTAAAACATATAATGAGGTTCAATGAATGTTCATTATCCTACCTCCTTGCATGACAACATTTGTGGCTCCTTTAGGTTAATTTATGTTATGCATCCTAAATTCCTTATCCAATCTGTCAAACAAAAAACCGTAACTCACACACCTTCGTTTCCTCTTAGGGTAACTTCGGTGTTCCATAAACTCAAGACTCATCAAACTCACTACGTGGAATTTCTTCGCAAACCATGAGTATATATGACCCCCTTTCTGTTTTACACTTTTGGGTGCAGTATATATATATATATATCATATTAGAACTCACACAAACACATAAATGCGAATACTTTATATATACATTCGAATCCAATATACATGCTTTATACGTTTATACTATAGATATACATGCATGCTAGAAAGCCATTCTTGCATAATACTTTGTCATTAACTCGTACAAGCCTCCCTTAACATGTATATCGCTATAGGAGTAGCACACCACTTGTATTCTTGTGGTTATGTTAAGTAATACAAAAACGATCTTGTCGTTGGGACGACAAAATTACGCTAGTGGAATCTTTGGGTTGACACGTATGTGATGCATGCTAGTTCATGTTATGTTATGTCTTAGTATATGTTATTGCCATGTGGATTTCGTTAAATACTTTTTATACATATGCTAGTACACCGAACTTCTATGCTCACCAATGCTTTTGTGGTGACATGTTACTTTAATATATATTGCAGGAGCTTAATGTTGATGCGTTGAAAAAGAAATCTAGTAGGATGGACTAGATACACACTTAGTTAAAATTACGTTTTTGTTGTTTAGATGTTATGTTCTAATTGTTGTAATTTCCGTTGAAACAATGTATTTCTTTTAGGATGAAATGAAAGTCGTAACTTTAAATACTTGTCACATATAGTCATTATGAAGTCTCTTGCAATCTCGTTTTCGTCTTACTTCGATGTTTCCGCCATCGGTCGGGGTGTGATAGACCAACTATGTAATTCTTTTCGTACAATATTAACAAATTTAACATCAATAAATCATATGTGTATCTTTGACCACTTGACCGAGAGTCAGATCATACGTTTAAACGTTGAAAGAAGTTAACTTCCAATGAGTTACAGACGCTCTCTTTTTACCATTTTAGGTTGATATGCATGATACCTTAAATGGGATCAACTATTAAGGTACTTGATTGCAATAATGTGACAATTGATTGATTGATGCTACATGATTAACCTCGATTCATTAAGTTGGTAACTTTAAATGATTCACGTATGACGTTAAATGATTGACGATTGATGCTGAGTGATTGACGATTAGATGATAGTGCTAGCCTTATTTGATGGTCATGTGAGCGCGGCGACATAACATGCATGAAGTCTTATACCGGTGTAAGCTTATCTGAAATAACCATGTAAATGTTTGACTTTTCGTCGTACCCTTATCCGTATAGTGACACACCGCAAACCTACCCTTCTTAGGCTCTAAACTTTCATGAAATATGTTGGGTCTAATAATAGAATGATGTTATCAATTATGTGACCCAACAAAAATATGTTTGCTTCACAGCTAAGCTACTTGCGATGATATAAAGGTTTTCCAACAAAAGGCAGCATGGGTTGGAGAATAAGGCTCAACGACATTCTCGAGTGTCGCCATGGTTAATGGTGACACTGTCTTAGTGCCACCATGATGCATAGCGACCTTGTCCTAGTGCCACCAGGCCCATGGCGACACTCTGAGAGTCCTATAAATAGGACACTAGGTTTCATTTGTTAGTGCCGGTTTTTTGTGTGAGCTGCCACCCCAGAGGATATCATCCTGGGTGGATGAAAGTTATGTAATTTCTTGTTCAAAATCAATGAAGTTTCTAGCTTTTGATCTTCTACTCTTCTATTTTTTTGTTTATGATTATTTGTTTGGCTCAAAACAACCCGTGTCTACCTTTTCTATAAAATGAGGCTGAAACATGGATCTAAGTGGACTATCAATTGGAATCAAAGCCATGGTGGTTCATTTTAGCTTACTTTTATCAGATCTTCACCAGAAACCTGTCAGAGACGTTAAAAAAGTGTTGATCCAAGATTTCTACATTTTTCTGTGTTTTTTTATTCATCTGCCGACACTCGCCTTTAAATTTTCATGCAAGATCTTCATCCAGCGATAGTAAGTCTTCATTCGGCGACACTCTCTACAACACACTCCACGTATCACATTGCGAATGGTGACACTCTCCAAGTGTTGCCGTGGCACTTGATAACACTCTTGAGTTTTGCCCAGGAGCATGGAGACACTCCTTAAACGTAAGTTTAAAAGACTCTTGGCAACACAAGTCTTCCAAAACTCTAGATTGGCGACGCTTAGCAGTGGCACTTTTCGTGTCACCAAGGGAAGATTACTGGTGACTTTGCTTGCAACAATAACCCAACCCAAGTAAAAAAGAGTATTCTGGAGAAAATTTAATTGATGAATTTTTTTTGAGGATATTGCGAAAAACAATACGTTATTGTCCAAAAACATGGAAACAACATTTTTGGAATTTTTATTGACAATGATGATTATTAACGTGTTTAAAGAGTTGTTTTTGTCATTTTCTGAAGAGCTGGGATCAGTTTGCCAAACTAGGGAGCTCATCCAAATACAAAATGATTGAGATCATGTGATTTGACTTTAGTCTATTAGGTTTCAATTCTCATCTGATCCTTTAAAGGAGGAATTTACCATGAAGGAGAACCGAATTGAAGATTGTTGGGTCGTGTGATGATCATAGTGAGTGTGTCCTGACTGAGTTAAAGATCTTTGTAATGAAGTTTATTACTTGATGTTAATCATTGGAAGTTCAAACTTTTTATATGCCTATTACATCACTATCCTTAATGAAGAGACACAGGGTTTTAATTGATCAGATGTATGAGGATATACGTTTGTGGAGATACAAGGCAATATCAGGCAGAGAAAGGCAATGTATTCTTATCTATTTGTGAAGATGGCTCACATCTCCAAGGATATTACATGATATTACTCACGAACTGATAACATCATTCTAGGGGGGATTGCTGGGTCTAATTTTAGAATGATTTATTAACTATGCGATACCGACAAAAATATGGTCGTTTCACATCTACTTGCAATAGTACAAAGGTTTTCAAGCAAGAGTCGGCTTGGCTTGGAGAACAATTGCTTAGGAGGCTCGTTGACGTTTTTGAGTGTCAACATGGCAAATGGCGTCATTGTCCTAGCGTCTCTAGGCCCATTGCGACGGAAATAACCCGCCATTTTTTATACTTCTTTAAATGAAGTTATATAAATAAAACAATATAAATTTGTGTTTGTGAACTCTCCAATTATTGCTACCTATACATGTAAAAGAAAGTAACATGCAATTGGACAAAATCTCATGGGTTTGCATGTGTATCTATATTATTTTATTATTTTGATATGTAGATTTGAGGCATCCTCTCAAAAGCAATTTGCACACCGCTAACCAGAAGTTGCATCCACTAGAACTCTCTTTTTTCACTATAAATAGAGACTCAATTTAACCATTTTCCGTTTCCCATCTTCTTTGTACCTCACTCCTCTTTCTACTCTGATTTCTACTCGTTTCATCTCCAGCAAAGAAAACCTTATTCCGACAGTACTAAACGAGACCAGCCACTTTATTGCCAACCACCAAGGTATTTTCCAAACTTATATTGTTTTTTTACCAATACATAGTAGCAATAATTATAATGGTAGTAATAAGAATAATATTAGTAATAATAATATTTATACATACACTATTAATAACAATGAAAATAATAATAACAAATACGTTTTGAAGTATCGATTAAAATGGGTAATGACCATTGAACCTTGATGAATAAATGTTAAAGATAAGAACTTCAAAATATCATTAAACACTTTCTTTTGACTTATTTGGTCAACTCAGAAACAAGTTCTGAACTAAAGTCAAGTCTTCTTAATTGGTTTATAAGTCTGGTGAACTAATTTTAAAGTGTCTAAACTCTAAACTAGTTCTAATTAAGTTTAGAGGACTTATGTTAAGTTTCAATTGAGTTCAAATGACTTCTATTAAGTTTCAGTTAAATTCAGATCACTTTTGTTAAGTTCCAATTGAGTTCAGATGACTTGTGTTAAATTCTAATTAAGTTCAGATGGCTTCTTCTAAGTTCAGATGCATTTGATGTCTTCTGAACTCAGCTGGAGTCTTCTGAGTACAACTGATGTCTTTTGAACTCAGCTTAAGTCTTTTGAGGTACAATTGATGTTTAAAGAAGTATGGCGAAGTCTTCTGAAGTACATATGATATCTTCTAAATTCAGTTGATGTATGTCCTCTGAACACATCTGAAGTATTCCGAACTACATCTATAGTTTCTAAAATAAAATTGATGCCTTTGAAGTCTTTTGAACTGAATCTGAAGATCATGAAATAGCGAATACCATCAGACTTGGTTACGAGTTGTTTCTCCATGCCCCACATGGATTCAGCTTGAAGGTTCTTGTCCTTCAAAGCTTCGGTTTGAGCAGAACGGATCTGGTCAGGAATGTTAGAATGGATAGTAAGCTGTAAAGCTCGAACGCGTTTAGGTTTGGTTTCCTTCCGACTAAGGGCGTCAATTACCACGTTAGCCTTGCCAGGATGATACTTGATCGCGTAATCATAATCGTTTAAGAGTTCAACCCAACGACGCTGTCGCATGTTCAACTCTTTCTGGTCGAAGATGTGTTGAAGGCTCTTGTGATTGGTATAAATAGTACATTTAGTACCGTACAAGTAATGCCTTCAAATTTTAAGTGCATAGACTACAACTCCCAACTCAAAATCGTGAGTCATATAGTTCTTCTCGTGAGTTTTCAACTGTCGGGAAGCATAGGCTATCACTTTCTTGGTTGCATCAGAACGCAACCGAGACCCTGAATAGAAGCATCACAGTACACCACAAAATCATCCATACCCTCAGGTAAGGATACTATCGAAGCACTGTCAAGTTTTTGTTTTAGAAGCTGAAAGGCATTCTCTTGGGTTGCTCCCAACGAGTAGTTAACACCTTTCTGAGTCAAAGCAGTGAGAGGTTGGGCGATTTTCGAAAATCCCTCAATAAATCTACAATAGTATCCCGCGAGACCAAGAAATTGTCGCACCTCCGTTGGAGTCTTAGGTGCCGCCCAATTCCTGATAGAATCGATTTTTGCTGGATCAACATGTATTCCCGATTCGTTGACCACGTGACCAAGGAAGTGTACTTCTCGAATCCAGAAGTTCCAAGATAAGACGCAAATGTCGCTCATGATCCTCTTTCTTCTTAGAATAGATCAAAATGTCATCGATAAACACGATGACAAAATCATTGAGATACGGTTTGCACATGCGGTTCATAAGGTCCATATAAACCGTTGGTGCGTTGGTTAACCCGAATGGCATGACCAAGAACTCATAGTGGCCGTACTGCATTCGGAAAGCTGTTTTGGGAACATCACCCTGCCGGACCCTCATCTGATGATAGGCCGACTTAAATCGATTTTTGAGTAAAAGCTTGACCCTTGCAGCTGGTTAAACAGATCGTCAATACGAGGAAGAGGATAACGATTCTTGACCACCACCTTGTTGAGTTCACGATAGTCGATACACATGCGGAAAGACCCGTCTTTCTTCTTTTCAAATAGGACTGGGGCTCCCCACAACGAAGAACTAGGTCGGATGAAACCTCTACCCAATAGTGCTTGAAGTTGGTTGGACAGCTCTTGCAACTCTCCAGGTGCAAGACGATAAGGAGCACGAGCAATCGGAGCTGCTCCAGGAATAACTTCGATTTGAAATTCCACCTGTCGATGTGCAGGTAGTCCTGGAAGTTCCTTGGGAAAAACATCGGAAAAGTCACGAATGACTGGAATGTCTCCGATCTTCTGCTCCTCAAGTTGATTGTCGGTAACAAGGGCTAGAATAGCCGGATAGCCCTTCCGTAAACACTTCTGGGCTTTCATAACTGAAATGATGCCAACCATGGCACCACTCCAGTGACCTTGGACAGACATAAACTCCCCACCAGGGAGAGGGATACAGATGATTTTCTCTTTTCAGAGAATTTCAGCTTGGTGTTTGGTCAACCAGTCTATACCGATGACCACATCAAAGCTACCGAGAGTAACATGAAGGAGGTCAATGTCAAACACTTGACCTAGAAGGTCGAGTTTGCACCCAACATGAACGTGGGATGCTCAATCGTCTGACCATCGGTCAGTTCCACGATGTGCTTGGTTTCGAGTGGTGTTGGGGTCGATCCTAACAGTCTACTGAATTTCAAGGACACGTAACTCCAATCGGCACCAGAGTCGAATAAAACAGAAGCGAAAAGATTGCTCACAGAAGACGTACCGGTCACTACATTATTGTCATTCATGGCGTCACCCGCGCCAATCGCAAACGCTCTCCGACAAGCATTGTTTCCACCGTTGTTGTTATTATTGTTGTTATTCCCGATGTTGTTGTTGTTCCCGTTATTGTTGTTGTTCTGATTTGACTGCGGGCAATCCTTCTTAAAGTGACCCTCACTTCTACATTGGAAACAACCCTTTCGATTACTCTGCTGTTGATGTGGCTGTTGCCTCTTTTGTTTTCGTTGCGGCTGCTGTTGCTGCTTCGGAAATGGAGCTCTGCAATCTTTAGCCATGTGACCTACTTTGTCGCGTCTCTGACATGTTCGAGTGCACTGCCCGTGGTGATGGTAGTTACACTTGTTACACTTTGGCTGCTTCCTTGCATACGAGCCCTGATTTTAGTTAGAGCCTTGGTTCTGATTGGTAGAAGAAGATTGGTTGAAGTTGAAGTTGTTGTTGTTGTTGGCCCGCTTCTGTGGCTGGTTAGAGTTGGAGGCTTTGTCTGAATCGTTCCACTTACGTTTGTTGTCGGCAACAGGAGCAATCACAGCACCACACTATAGTAGTATTCCACGTTCAACTTCTTGGTTAGTTGTAACATCCGTCAAAAAACGGGTTTTCCAAACCCGCTTCGTTTATTAATCAAACATCCAGTTAAAATTTTCGTTGCATGTTTATGGCTCAAACTAATTTTAAACAATACATAATTACTAAACATTGTTAGAATTTTAAACCATAGTTAATAAATAATAAAAATAAGTCAATAAAAAAAATAAATGAGGCTGCCGGGTTTCAAACCCGGGTCAGCCAGTTCAACAAACACCCAGTATACCACTCCGCCACTTGACTTCTTTGTTATTATATCGAACCAAATAATACTTAAGATGAAATCCGAATTCAAATCGGACTTCCAGCGCGGCTGAACTCGCAATCACCGGAAAATCCGGCAATCCGCGAGTTTAGCCATTTTCCTTTTGACTATAACGTTATAACCGACGTCTACATCGGTTATAACCGACGTCTGACCCCCAATCCAAGTCGTAACCGCCAGAGAAACATTGACCATGAATCAAGATCAAATTCGGACTCGATTCATTCTGTTTCTTCCTTATAAATACTCACCCAAGTCTCTGGTAATCTTTTCGCTCAAAATCGCACAATTTCTCGAAGTCTTAGCACTCGCCGGAGATTTCCAATTTCGTCGGAATTGGTCACCGGAAAACCGAACCCATTTCATTTCTTTGCCTTACTCTAAAATAAGACTTCTAGAGCTCAGACAGAAAGCACCGCACTCACCTCAAACTTCTGGTAGAGCCTTTGTCGCAAGTTACAGTTCGCCGGAACTTCGTTCAGTCACCGGAACTTCATCGGAGATCACACCTGTTCGGTACAACATCCTTAAATCCTTTCTGTTTAAATTATTTTCGTTAATCAGTAATACTCAATCAACTAATTCAACAAGAATTATTGATTAAACAGTCGTGTTGATTCTCTGGTTTCATAAACTGAAGAAGGCGAAGTTATAAAGTGTTTTAATATAATAAAATGTGGGTTGTTAATCAGGTTAGACACACAGTCCAGTGGTGGACTGTGTGCAATTATAAGGCGCCGGTCAGAGGTTCGATTCGTGCACTAAATCGGTTTCCAGTGATAAAACTCAATTTTTTTTAAGACTCCAGAACACCTTCCAATTAGTATTTAAGTATAATAAAAATCATAATATAAACGGGTTAGTCACCCAGCCCAGTTGGTAGGGCTGGGTGCGTTGCAAGACCAAGGTCGCGGGTTCGAGACCTGTTATGTGCACCGGTTCGACATAATTAAAATTCTTTTTAAAATAAATGATTTCTGAATAATCTAAATAGTATATATATATAATTAAAAACGAGATTATTTCGGGTTAGACACGTAGCTCAGTTGGTAGAGCTGCGTGCACGTATACGAGAGGTCTCGGTTCGAACCTCACTCAGCGCACACTTAACCACAGTCCGACCGGTCAACGGTCAACGGTCTGGTCAACGGTCAAAAAGTCAAAAGTTTTATTTTCTTTTTATTTATTTATTTAATTTAAAAATCAATTAGAAATACTTAAAAATAATATTTTTAAAGTTAGAAAATGGCCTTAAACTCACAAAAATAAATCTAAAAATCCTATTAAGTTTGTTAATTAAAAGTATTAGTCTCAAATAAAATCCATTTATTTACCGAACCATTTCGTTATTATTTTAGGTTAGTTTTTCCTCGTCGATCAAATCCCAAAACTCGTGCGCATCCAACATCATCAAAAGAACGCACCCAATGTGAGTGAATTCTTACAAATTCCCCTTTTTATTCATGTTTGGGGTGTATCATGTTTCGCTTAAACTAATTCGCTTATTCAAACTCGTGCTATTACCATTATATGATCTAAACTTATAATGTAAATATTGTTTGTTGTAATGTGTTTTTACATTTAGTCAAGTTGCGTGCAAATCAATACATTAGGCCCATCAGTTCCTCGTGGGAGACGAGTTGAACAACGCGTGCCTCAAAATCATTCATTAGGCCCATCAGTTCCTCGTGGGAGATGAGTTGAACATCGCGTGCCTCAAAAACAATCATTTGGTGTGTGCGTGTGCAATAATTAATATTATGTTATTTATGATTAAATTTACAGCTACGTTTACTCATATGTGGTTATGCACTTTATTTTATAATCAATACAATAAACACGTTTAAATGTTTTTCATAGGATTCACTTGCCAACTTTTTGTTGACCCAAAAACCATTTTTACACATTATACAGGTGGACAGGTTGAAGCAAGGAACACATAGGAAATTGCCTTAGAAGAAAAATAATGAAGTCTTGAAAAATGTATAGAACATGTTGTACTAGTATGATTGATTGTAATGATTCTCCATTAAAAAGAAATAATAAATATGAAACTTTATAATAAATGTCACGAGCTTTGATGAAAACCCAATCATGCCCCGATCACCTTTTTCCGCTGCGGGTCGGGGTGTGACATTAGTGATCTTGTGAGCCAAGCGGATAATTCACGGTAAGTTGTTGAGATTAGCAGAGGTAACCATATTCTTAATCTGAGGCGCTAATCCGTTGAGATACAACTCGATTCTTTTGTAGTGTGGGCATGATAAATTGGGACACATCTCCGCCAGCTCCAGAGAACGCTTCATGTAGGCTTCGATTTTCGATCCTACCATTTTCATAGTATAGTACTCGTTTTCTAGCTTCTGGATTTGATCACGGGGACAATACTCTTCCCGCATCAGCTCCTTGAAGTCAACCCAAGTCGTAGCATTTGCCATATCAATCCCAAGCATCTGAACTTGGGCGTTCCACCAAGTTGGCACCATCCTCCAGCGTGCCTGAAGCAAACTTCACCCTATCCCCCACCGGACAGTTACACATCACAAACACCGATTCGGCTTCTCCAACCAACGAAGAAGTCCCACCGCTCCTTCAGTCCCACTGAAAGTTTGCGGATTACAATCCATGAACATCTTGAAGGTACAGACATGCGGGTTATTCTGGTTTGGGTCCTGAAGAGATAAGAACGTAAGACGCATGAATGAGAGTTCGAATACACTAATGAGGTACAAAAATCATCTTGTAAAAGGTGTCGTACTAGCTTGTTGAGTAGCTAACGCTTCTGCCACTCGTGTGTTGATGAGTCAGTCAACTCTACCGAGTCGAACGATGTTACCACGTCCACCGCCGCGTCCACCGTTTCGTCCACTCATAGTTCTACATCCACAAGATACCAACATGAGAAAAAAATGTATCGCATATTATTTCCACATTTAGCACAAGTAGACAGGAAAAGTAGAGAGAATACAAATCAAGATTGAGTAGGAGTCGTTATGGCTCCTATAGATCATCAAGTCCCCAATTATGTTGTATAATGGGTCAGAATCCTCTTACACACACCAGGTTTCACTGGGACTCACATGCACCCCGAATTATTATTAGGTGTGCACCCGTAATGATAATTCGATTTGAATGTTTACCCTAATTCCTCCTAACTTGTGTTAAAAGATCCCTCATATTAGAGTGTCAAAAGTGGGTGCTGCCAAAGCGATAAAGATCACAAAAGGTTTAGAGATGTTGCCATCCTAATGGTTCGTCATAGCATAAGTAGGAATCACATATAATCGTACAACTCTGCTGTGTGTGTGACTGTATGCAATGCAATGCATATGTATAAGCTAAATGTATAGTGTATATGATAATAAGAGACGAACCTTGCAATCTGAAGCGTAGTGTGATGGTCGCTTTCGGAACTGATTGAGTTATAGTCTGGTTTTACAAAAAAAAAAACTTTTTAAAACCTAGTTCACTATAACTTGTGGCTCTTATACCAAACTGTCACACCCCCAAATTACCACCTGTAGGGTTTTACCACGAGGCGTGTGACATACCAGGATCCAGCCACTAATCATGTTAAACTATTAGTAAAAAACATAAAACACAATCATCACGTCCAACGTGAATAGTGTATTCCAAATTAAGCGTTTTCAAAACA
Source organism: Scalesia atractyloides (assembly GCA_947069175.1). Classification (NCBI taxonomy): domain Eukaryota; kingdom Viridiplantae; phylum Streptophyta; class Magnoliopsida; order Asterales; family Asteraceae; genus Scalesia; species Scalesia atractyloides. Next base: position 12,776,698 of record CAMTDV010000007.1, on the reverse strand, counting down.
AAGTATGTGTTCAGCGGAAGCATAAATAATTGTTATATCAAACAAAACCATATTGTTTCAGATGTAAACATAACATCAAGTGTTTCATCAAGTGATACGACCCATGACAGCTCCCGCTCCTCAGACTGCAAAGTCCCGTTCGACCACATATCTAACGACCTGCAAGCATTCAGAAAAGTGTATAAGTGATTAAGCTGGCGAGTTCACAAGTTTGTTTAACATAAAACGAGTAGGTTTTTAGTGTAAAGACATGTTACGAATAATAAACTCGATACCTAATGAATGTTATGTATGTTGTGCCCTTATCAATGTTTATCAGCATTGATCAAGTGTTTAAGGTCCATAGTTCACGCCCGGCTCCTAACATGGTGTGAGGTTTGTCAAACCTAATAACACTATCAACTAATACCCCATTGCCTCCCAGGAAACTAGCTCGGTAGTAAGTAGGGACTTTCGTGATAGAGTTTGAGTTTATTAACTAACATCGAATTTAAACTACAACATATAAAAGTATTCCTCCCAGAAATGTTTAGTTTGTCCCCCTCGGGACGCATTCTTGTGAAAGAGTAGTGAAGTCACCTTTAGTTGCTCGGTAAGTGTTAGCGTGCCTTTGTGCGTTAAGTAAGTGTTAGGTCCGTTACACGCGACCTAATGTATAGTAAGTGTAAGTATGAATATGAGTAGGGTTTTGCAACATCCTAAGTCCAAACAACAGTGTTTAATATGATCTGATTTACAGGTTTAACACACAGTGATTTCTCTGGTGACAACAGTTGGTGATTTGAGGACACAGATTTCACATACCCTCACACAATCAATCATCTCCTTAAATTCGGAGTACATAATTCATATATTGTCACATAAATTCGGAAATCTTAACATATATCATTAAACTCTAATCCTCATCATATTCTTACATAAATTCAGGATTCTCATCAGTATAAACTTAAATTCGGAGGTTCCCTAGCATGCACATACTTAAACTCGGACTCCACATCTTCAACTAAACTCGGAATACATAAATTTATAACATTAAATCCAGAAGTCTCAATCTACACACTTAAATTCGGACCCTAACATCATAAACTCGGATTCTTGAAGTCCCTTGGTTAAACCCGGACTCCAAAAACAATCACATATAAGTTTGGACTACATCAGCTTACAAAACCAGACTCTCAAGCTTAAACTCGGATTCAGTTATGATTTATCTAATAAACTAGGACATCATGTCCATATGATAAACTCGGAGAAACAACAAACTCGGATCCTGAGTTTCCAGAGAAACTCGGATCCTGAGTTTCCAGAGAAACTCGGACTGTGTGACTTCAGAAAGTCGGATCATTTGCAAACGCACAGTAACCCAAAATTAAGCAAAATCCACAAACAGCTTCTCAATACAATAGTTTCAATCTACGACCAAAACCCTAATCTCAGCAATGTAATCAATCATAGTTTAACAATTCTAGCATGTCAATTGCATCCTAATATCAGGCAACCAATTAGACAATCATTCACAACCATTGCACAATCAATCAGAATGATTTACTAAACACAGAACCATTGATTGGAGGACTAGGGTTTGCCCGAAATCAAAAGAGCAACGATAACAACGTACAATCATGAACAATTACCTTAGGTTGATTCTAGATGGGTTGAAAGATAAAGATTGCTGTGTGTGTGAACTTGTGTAGCCAGGAATGATGAGAGAAATGATTGAAGATGATTAGAATTGTCATATGTGAATTATTGTTTATGGTTATACAGTAGTTATTAGAGTTTCACAATTAACCCTGAACACCCTTAACTATCAACTTTTTACGTAAAGCTCATAACAACATGTAAATTACAATTTAAAACACATAACTCGCATATTTGACAAGCCACATATAAAATTCATGTAACAGTCCTTTTATAACTAGCCATGTTAGTCACCGACATTCGAGAATTATCATGTGAGTGTTCTGGTAATTCCCCGAATTACAAAAGTAGACGCATACAGTACTATGAATGTATGTCAAAATTAACTATGGTTAGGTTAAAGTAGTAACCTGAAGTTGCGGATTGTCACAACCATAAGCATAAACAAGGACAAGAAATGAAATAAATGCAGTACATAGGTTTTCTTTATTATTCTATAAAAAGTTTGTTCTTTAAATCCTCCACATTTTTACGTTCTTGATACTGCAAAATCAAATTAAAGAAGATAATTAGCCATGAGAAACATTTTGTATTTAATCTTTTTGCAATATGAACATATAAACTACCTTTTCAAGAATGTAGCCTCTATCAAATAGCCAACCCATATAGCTAAACCAAAATCCATAGATTGGAGAGTGTGGATCTTTCTCATAATCAACATACTGATGATGGTGATATCTATGTATGCTCACCCAAGATATAGGATCCCTCTATATACGTTTAAGATATAAACTTATTAAAGTTAGACAAAAGTCACTCTAAGAAAGTTGACATTAGTAACACACCAAAATGTCACTAGAAGGCAAACAATAGTACGAAACGTATCATTGGGTGTTTTACCTATGCATGAAAAAGAGCGGGTGTTGTCACTCAAAAAAGAGCGGGAGTACAATTTTTTCTTTACAATAAACAACTTCTATAATTTGATAAGCTTAGTAAAACCCAAAGTTAGTACATGTTGGTGAACTTTATGACTTGTTACTACTGTTCTAATTAAACAGTGTAGCTAAAAAAAGATTTGGAGACACTATCTCTATATGTCACCCTACCTCTAATGAAATGTTTAGTTTAGTGTCATGTGGAAGAACACATGCTTGATAGGAATGTGTACTCAAGCCACTTGGGTAGCTTGAAACCGTGGTGTGCAAGGTTTCGGTGATACGATAGAGTTATAACGAAAGTTCCTCTAAACACAATGGTGGCACAGCACACCCAAAAAGCGCCCCAAGAAAATGTAAATGGCCCGAAAAGTGCAAGTAAGTGAATAGCTAATATCCATACGCCCATTTGGATATCAAGATTCCTTCATGTACAACCCATGAAGAGGTTTCTCTTCCTCATAACCATCACATTGGAGAGCGGTATTTCACCATATTCTGAGTCCTTTATACCTTGTGAAACTGTGGTCGTCTTCGAATGGTGAACAAAATGTGTTTAAAGTGTAACTATTTGTAGAAAGGTATTTTTATGAGGTTTAGTCAATGGTAGTTGAAACTTTTAGGTGCTTTAAATTTCATTTGCTACACAAAGTTGAAAACTAGTCAAAAGAGTCTTTACGTACCACAGTCCATGTATCAATTACTTGTGTTGGACAAGTTACCAACCCCTAACAAGGAGTAACTAATTACAGAATTAATGAAGGGGTCGAGAACAGCCGAAATAAATATTTTTTAACGTTTGATTTCATATTTGAACTAATAAAAAGAAAGCAACTTGCTAGATTGAATATAACTAATAAATTGTCTCGTACGTTGCGCCCGGCGTTCTGAAATTTTTTTTACGGCAAAATGTAGTTCAACTGAAAACGTACATAAAATTAAGAACAAAAACGTATTATAGTTGACCCGACTCATTTCCGGGAAAACTAAAAATAAAATTTACGTCAAAACGTAAGCTAACCGAACACGTACACAATAATAAGTATAAGAACATATTATATTTGACCTAACTTATTTCCGGGAAAAAATTATGTCGAAACGTAAATCAACTTGAATTTATACCGACATGTATATAAAAATAAACACGTAAAACTCGATTACAAAGTCTTTAATAAGTTAAGGGTTTGTAAGTATTAATACCAAAAGGTGAGGGGTAAAAGTAAATAAAAACAAAAAGAAAAAAAAAGAGAGAGAAAAAGAAAAGTCAAGATACTACTCATGAGAGTTGCAATTGTATTATGGATAATATACGGTTCTCCCTCAGATCTCTTGAGAAAATTTTTCTGTATGAAGTGTTTTTTTTTGTCTTTTGTACCATAACCTATCCTTGAGATTCCATAAATTAAGCATCTGTGTAGAGGTAAAACCTTGTTCAAGATTTGCTACTAACCCAAATCTTTCTTATATATATCTTCAAAAATTTGTTTGGCATTTGTCAATTATCCAATATATGTGTTTCAATAGCTCACTAATATGTTGCTCCACTTGCAACGATATTGATTCTGTCCTTCAATTTCGATCTGCGAATTTAATTGAAGTGTGAAAGTGTTTATGCGGTTAGTATAACAATTGCTTTGTCAACAGTGGCGGACCTATGATTTTTTTTCTAATGGGGACCACATTTCTCGATGTTCAGATTTTTCACTAAGAAACATAAGAGTTTGTAAGAATTTTCGAGTGAATTGTTGTTCGGGTCAGGGCAGGGCGACCCACTACGAAACATAGGTGATGTGTTAAAATTCTATTAGATGGGAGGAGTTCTCATGGTTCTCGCAACTGGTAGTGGTTCCTCCTTGAACCGAATCCTATATATATACATGAAGCATGTGCACATAATAAAGTTGATATTATTTACGAAAACGCCACCAGACCAATCTAATCTATAGATTGTTTTGATCCAATGGAAACGCCTATAAGTGTGAAAACGATGAGAACGCCTCTCGTCCGTTGGATCAAAACAATCTATGGATTAGATTCACCCGGTGGCGTTTTCGTAAATAATACCAACTTTATTACGTGCAAGCGCTTCATTAAGGGTAAAATGGTCTTTTTTACTATTCTAATACCAAACGCCATGGTCATACATAAAACGCCATTAAAAATTCTCACCTTAAAACTACAAGCCATACAGTCCTCTTCCAAATGAAACACCATATTTATTACTGAAACTTTATTAATAACATTTATTATAAAAAAATTCCCTCCTAAACTACGCGCCAAAACATCATTATATAAACGACCTAACCATAACTTCCATTGATCATACTAAAAAACGCCATATTTACCCAAAACGTCAAAATTAGAAAAACTCTGAAAAAGGCACAAATGGCAAACATCGTTTCATGGAGATTCAACACTAGAATCGATAGATTCGTAATCCTCTTTGACAACAGAAGAAGAGTGGTTGTGAAAACTATCAAAGCCATAATGAATTTGGCCGAAGAAGTAAAGAGGGGGATCCTAGTACATGGCGTTCTTCTTGATAACCTCTGTGAGAAAACACAGATGGTTATATGAAGATTGACCAGAAAATTTGGATCGAACAGTGCAAATAGAAATGTGGACCCAGTAATCCAATCATGGCGTTATGATGATGACACTGACATAGTGACTGTTGTATGAGACAACAAGGAGCAGGAAGACTACACGGTTGATAACATCATGACCAAACAGAGTCTTGGGTTTTCTAGAGGAGTTAAACAACGCAACATGTTTGAACACAGACATGACCCTAAAATTGGCGTTGTTGCATGACAAATTCATATGGAGGTTTCAAAATCTTTAAGGAGAAGAGACCGATGAAAGTGAAGGTTTGGATAAGAAATTGGATGAAGAATCCGAAAAAGAAGATGAGGGAAGCGATTGATACTTCTCGGACAAAATCCCTTTGGACAAGGAGTTAAATTTTTTTTATGTCATTTTCTTTGCTTTATCATGTACTTTTCCCCTAATAATATATTTTATTTCTATAACTACATATAAAATGCCAAAATTCCACAAACGCCAAAACACTAAAATTCCACTTTACGTTTCTATGCTGCCGCAACGCGGCGTACCATTCTTTAACATAAAAAACTTAATTTTTTACGTACTTTTTTTAATATATGTGTCGGTATAAGTTAAAATTGGATAAAATTTTAACGTAATTTTCTTTCGCAAATAAGACTGATATATGTAGAACATGCATCATCATTTTTAATAAAAAAATATATAAATAAAATAGTAAAGATACTCTCTTTACATATTTGGGAAATTATAGTACATGTACCGTATACAAATCCTTACGAATATAACGTATAAAACAACATATGTAATTAAATTGATTCAATCTATGGTCTTCAACAAGAGTTTTAACTCCGTCTTCTTGTATAGTCCGTTGTGTTTTCAATCCTTTGTGTATGCTTCAACGGGGTCTTGAATCACGTCTTCTTCTACATTAATTTCCTACAAAAGAACAAACAAATGTCGGCGGTTATGGCTAAGGCATGTGTTCAACACGCTTTCCTTAAAACAGATTTCACGCCTCTACTAAAGATGACGAGTCTGTCTCCCAGAATACAACAGCCGAAGCAGTCTGTACTACCGGAGAAGACCACACGCCCGAGGTTACACCGGGTAAAATCATAGTGTTAGACCTTTAGGAAACTAAGAATAGAAATGTAGTTGAATCGTATAGAGAAACTTATCTATATATGTTCCCAACATATGGGTTATCAAGTACTTCTTGTATCTTTTTATTTATATTTTTTTCTTTTTTTTCTAACCACATCAAAAGAGCCACATAGCCTACTATGTATGCAAGAGCCATGGATGGTGAAAAGTCCAACATAATTAGAGACTTAATTTTGCCATAAAATCTCTGATCAATTGTCATAAAAGCAACTCTACTCAAGAGTTATCATCAATACACCACATGAAGAGTTTATTATTCTAATATAAAACTAAACAAGTGGCATAAATAACTCGACTCAAGAGTTTGTCACTATATGTAAATTTCCATTCATCACATTTTTAAAAATTTCCAACAATCCCCCACATGAATGGAGATTGATCAAAACACACTAAATTTCTAATGCAACCTCGACAGTTGAGTATTGTCGGATAAGTAGGCGTTCCCTTTGAACTTTCCGTTGTGAAGTATACTTAGCCTTCTAGCGGTTTGTAGACGATGTCCTTGAACAAACCCCCATTTGTGTAGACAACAATACACTTCACATAATACTCTCCTTAGCTGGGTCATCCCCTCATAGTCGTGTCCAATAATGGTTGTGGAATACTTTCCTGGTTCTAAAAGAGCTCTAGGAATTGTGCCCCCAATTCCATTTGAAGCGACCCCATTTCTCTCTAACATAGGTGATTCTTCTTAAATATTAAAAGCATCATGGTTACCATGATTGCGTAATTTCATTTACCACATAATATGCTTAGCCTTAAAATTTATCACTGAATTTCACGCTTAGTTTTATTTGTTTTTTTTACCATTTTAAGTTGTTTGCTCACATATTACTACAGTACGTTACCGTGAATATTGTTTATTATTATTTAATTTGAAATTTTAGTAATTTTAAAATAAATACTAAATCTGCAATTTATGTTTATCTATCCTTTTACAATTCCAAGTTATTTGCTCGCGCATTGTGATGGTACGTTACCCCAGGCATTGGATCAATATTGATCCGGTTTGTTACAGTATTGGTACGATATATTGCATTCATTATTGATTGTTGAGTAATTTCAAATCTGCAAGAAATTAGTAACTCAAATGTTCAAAACAATCCAATTTTTTTCGGAATTCAAGGTTTGATAGTGGAAGAAGACGGTTTAGAGATAATAATTTTCAAAGGTCTGAAAATACGAAAGTTTATTGGAACTCTCAAAACAAAAGACCTAGTGGAAATTATTGCACTCAACATACAAAGATACATCCAAGACACCAGTCAGGTCTCAGGTCTGATGGATCTTGGAAAGAAGTTCAAATGTGTGATGAATCTGGACAACCTAAGATTGTTTGGGTTTGGGTTGCCCATTCTCACTTGTTGTTGAGTAAGTGCAGGATGACCAAAAAGAACTGTTGATGTGCTCAACAATGGTTGTTCCTATAAAGCATCTAAGGTGCATGGTAGGTTAAAATTGGTGACAAACTATTTACTACAGTGATTCTTAATTCTAAATTTCAAATTGAAAAACTTTTTGTCAGATTAAAATGGGAGTCTATTTTTTTTTAAATTTCTGTTTTAAAACTTATTCTATCAAAAAATTAGGTGGAGAATTTCTCTAAGCCGATAGTGCGTGTGTTTAGGGTGTGAGTTAAATAACTGAAAAATCCAAAAACATTAAAATTTAAAAAAACTGAAAAATGGAAAATGAGATATCATGGTGCGAAAAGAAGAAATGATAGTACATCAATGGGTTAGACTGTCACACTGGAACTGAAATTAAAATTGCATAAGTGTGATAGTAGCTTCTTCATATGATGTACCAGTAGGCAAGAATCATGAAATAATCAACTTACCAATGTGATATAAACATAACGAACTGTGTACTAGTGAGTAACGCATTAGAGGCGTATGGTTTTATAACCTTAAATCTTGTGTTGATAGATTGCCAAAATCAGAGGTTTTGGGTCTTTATACTGTTATTTCATCCATGGATATCAGGGTTGTCCTTTTGTTACATCAAGATATATAAAACCTTGACACAGTCCTAAATACCATGGGTGTTAAACAAGGTCTCCAAGGCCGAGTACTCCCCGAGTAGTCGCCACAAGGTAGGCTGCCGAGGTGACTTTCTTCAACTACGTCTACTCGGAATCGATCAAACGCGGTCAAACCCAGCCAAAATCGGATCTAGTAGGTCAACTCACGCCGAGTTTAACTTAAAAAATAAAACATAATTTCTATGCATATCATATTGAAGAATGAATATCATTTTTCACGTATTTTGTTATAAACATTAGTAAATTTATGTTAATTGACATATATTTAATTTCTGAAAACTAATATTTTTATAATTTAACATGTCCGAGTACTCCTCGAGTACTCTCTACCCAGGCCGAGTACTCTCACTCCCCAGTCATCTGAATCGGGAGCGCCTAGCGGCTTTTGCAACCATGCTGGATATCTTAAAGGAGCTAAATTGCAAAAAAAAAAGAGCCCAGAAATTAAAGAAGCTCTCCTAGAGAGTAGTTCAAATATGCAAAAAGCATAAATTGTACCAAAATTTGGTATTTGTCTAACCCTTGTTGGACACCAACATTGGTTGCTTAACTATACCATGGTACATACCTATTGTCTGACGTTATAAATTAAATAAGGATGAATTTAGTATACTCACCTATTAAGAGTAAGCTTTGTGCATACTTTGATTGCGGGTGTATGTCCTGATGTGGGACACACTAGTACTATTGTATAATAATACACTTAATCATATCACAAGGTAATGGAACTTGAAATGTTCATGTGTTTTGTTTAAGTGGATAAACAATATTGGTAATCATCTTGAACTGCTATTCATAAGAAATAAAAAATAGAGAATTAACTGATTATGTGAAACACTTTAACTAAGTTGATATGATCTTCTTACATATGATACTCACAAAAAGTTGCATTGTAAATATTTATTAGTTTGTTTAGTTCCTTTGAAAAATATAAAAAAAGATATTCTTTTTAGAAAAACTCCCATGTTGAACTAACAATTTGTTGGTTTTGCAAATCTAGATAAAATATTGGTTTATCTTGAAAGTGAAAAAGACTAATGGTTTTTCCAGATACTTGCTAGTTTCTACACAAATTGATACAATTATCAAAATGAAGTGTGGAACTCAAGTAAAGTGTAGATTGAAAGTGAAGTGCGGAACGTGTGAAGATGCATGATAGGATCCTTTTACTACATTGCCAAAAGATTCGGAGCTCGCTTACATAACCAGAGATTGCAAGTTCACTAATCTACAACGAATGAAAGTTTTGGAGATTGGTAGCATCAACTAAGGGGACGTATGTTGATGTTAGAAACTGTGTGTAGCTGAAACTATCCAAAGACCAAAAGACCGCAAGATGTTTGAAGACAAAGTAACACTATGAAGCTATTGTCAAGGGGGAGTCTGTTGGTGCAATTCTGTTACAACAGTTTAATAGTTTAGTATTTGGATATTTTGTAATGGGCTTAGCATTATTGGTTAGTGAGTTTATGATTGTAATGGGCTTGAAGAATGGTCTAGCCCAATCCCAAGCCTAGTTCGCATGCATGTGGTATATAAACATATATTGTGATTAGGGTCTTGAGTCCTTCAGTTAGTCAGTCTAGAGAATTCTAGAGAGAGAGAGAAAAAAAAAGAGAAACGTGAGAGAGAGAGAGAGAAGGGGGGGGGGGCAAGATAGAGGGAGTGTTTGTTGGTGTGGTATTAATTTGATTGTAAACCTAGAGTTAGATAATGAATAGAATACTAGTTTATGAAATTGTTGCATTAATTCTTAATGTTTTTCTGTGTTTATTTGATCGAGAGGATTCCACACTCTAAATTGGATTGTCAATCTTGTCAAGATCGAAGGATTAAGGGACATGCACTATGGTAAACAAACTTGATTACAATAATAAACTATACAAAGGGGATACGTACCTGAAAGTTGGTCAACACATGACACGAAAAATGAGACAGACCGAGCTTAGTGGGACTCGAGCAGTGGTGAAAGGATGGTTGTGGTGGTTCGTTATGGTGGTGTGGAGGTTGTGGTGGATGATGGTGGGAATGGTGAGTGAGAGTTGGTGGTTTATTATGATTGTGGAGGTCGTGGAGACGGTGGTGATAGATCGATGGGGCACGGCGGTGGAGATGGGTGGTGGTTGACTGACGTAAGATCGTAGTCTCAAGCAAATTTAATCCAAATACTACTAATAGTTAGCGGTAAGTGGATATCGAACACAAAGAGCTTGTGGAATATGTGTTATCTAAAGATTTAGCTAAAATGACTAAATTATCTAAAATGCAAGAAAAGTGAATTCAAGAATTTGATTGTTTGGTTTTAAAACTAAGATTAACTGAATAAGTTGCAAATCAAAGATTGGTTATTAAAACAGATTAGGAGAAAGTAACCATCCTAGGTTTCCAGGTTCAATTGACATTCGTGCGGATGTCCAACTAGAAAGAATCACATAGACATGATTCATGTATGATTGTTTGTTCGTGATGAAAGGGAACTAAGTACTCAGATTATAAAAACGCGAGGTTGTTACCCGATGACCAATTAACCAATATCCAACCCTAATCCCTCCCGTGATATCTCGATTGTCAACAACACCAAGAACGTACGATTTAGGCTAAGATCAAAACATCAATTAACAACTTACAAACAAACATTCACATACCATAATAAACAACAAACATTGCAAGTCTATTATTCTAGAAATATGGATAAAAACACAAATGTCTTAGACAAACCTTCAACCTAGGATGATCACAATGAGTTTAGCCACTCATGGTCCAACAAATCATCATACCATCAAGTTCCATGTTTATACGAATAAAAAACACAAAAAAAATGTTTAGAAAATGTCTTGAACCAAGGAGAACACTTAAATTCGCCCTAAAACTGCTTAGAAACGTTTCCAATCATCAGATATCCCAAAAGACACTTCAAAAACGATTTTAATAGGCAGTTACATGTTTCTTGCAGGTCACCACTGTAAGCTACGGTGCCTACCGTAGCCTACGGTGGCAATCATTGCCTTACGGTGCTCACTTCTGGATTACGGGGTAACAAGAACTCAGTCATCACTGTGCCGTAACCTACGGTGGATCATGTTTTCTCTCCTCTTGTTCTCTTATCAGTTCTCTCTTTCTCCAACTTCACTTTTCCAAGTACGAGCTCCCATCAAAGCACATTTAAACCACTTATTTATGCTCTTTGGTACCTGCAAACCCATTCACATCGTAGTTATCACATTCCAATAATTAACCAAATTAAGTGCAAAATATTAATCCTTTTATAACACTTGAGGGTTAACGTGATGTCGTTGTCTCACGCAAATTTAATCCAAATACTGCTACTAGTTAGCGGTAAGTGGATATCGAACACAAGGAATTGTGGAAATTGTGTTATTGAAAGGTTGTGCTACTTTAACTAATTACCTAATTTGCAAGAAATTTAATTTAGAATTTGGTGTTGTGGTTTTAGATTTTAACTACTAATGATCCAAAAATTGATTTGTTAACAGATTAATAAGGTAGTGACCATCTTAAGTTTCAGGTTCAAGAACGCATTTGTTTCAATTCAACTAGAAAGAGTCACATAGACATGACTCGTGTTTGGTTAACTGTTTGTGATAAAAGGGAACCAAGTACTCGGATTGCAATGCGAGGTCGTTACCCGATGACCAATTGATTAATACCCAACCTGTAAACCTCCCCGTGATATCTCGATTGTCAACGTCACCAAGAACGTACGAAATAGGCAAAGACTAAAATATCAATCAACGATTTACAAACAATCAATCAACACCATAATAACCATAACATAGCAATTATTCTAGAAATCATGAATTCAAACACAATTGTTCAACAAACCTTCCACTCAAGATGATCAAAAAGAGATTTAGCCTCTCATGTTCTTGTAATTCATCATCACTCTCCTTAGATTGTTCATATGAATCAAATCACCAAAACAATGTTGTAGAAATGTTTAGAAACAATAACAAGACTCTAAAATCACCTCCCAAGCCCTGCTGTTCGTTCACAATGATTGGATCTTTGAAAATACACCTTCATTCGACTTGAATTGAGTAGTTACAACTTTCCTGTAGCTCACCACCGTAAGCTACAGTGCTCACCGTAGCTTACGGTGGTCAATAATCTTCTTACGGTGATAAGGGTCTGTCTTACGGTGGGTTTTGAATATGGACTCCACCGTAAGCTACGGCGGCCACCGTAGCTTACGGTGGTCAGCAAGATATTCCCATTTTGCCCTTCTTTCAATCTCTTGAGTCCCATCTTCCATTAGGCTCTTACAAATACCCGATAAAGCATGTTTAAGCCCCCTCGTTATGCTCTTCGGTACCTGAAAAGCCATACACACCGTAGACATCAAATCGTAACAATTAAACATTTAAAGCGTGAAATATTTATCATTTTATCGCACTTACGGGCTGTCCAAAAGACCACCCGTCAAGGGTTGTCCTATGGACCACCCGTCATTGACTGCGGCGGAGATATGTGGATTTGTGGAGAGAATGAAGAAAGTGAACTTATTCGGGGGTTTTGATGTTTTTTGCTGATTTAATGCTCGTCGCATTGCGTGACGGGTTGGGGTATTTTGTCACGACGCGACTAAACCCTTGAATAATGTTGACTTAGTCTTTTCATGTCATGCGACAACTTCTAAGCTTGCCTCTCACTCGACGCCAGAGGCCTTTTTCACAGAACGTTTTGAGAATTTTCCTTAGAAAATGTTTTGCCTTTTCAACGAAATCTCCCCCAAAAATTTTTCATAGTGACTTACATGGAAACCCCTTTATACAAAACATAACCGAAAAACAAGAAATAAAGACTTATACACAACTATACAAACTCTACACTTGGTGTGGTTCCTAAAGGTGTTTTGTAGGCGGTTCTAAATGCCCAAAGCGCATCATCCAACTTGTCGGACCAATCTTTCCGACTTTTCTCCACGGTCTTCTCTAAAATCCTTTTCACTCCACGATTCACATACACATGCTAGCCAAGAGGTTGTACACCTGTTAAAAAAATACAGCTCATGCAGCCTAGAAACTTATCAAATTACCCCCTAAAACATTATTTTCTATAAAAGGGTTTTTTCTTTATATTGTTGGTATACATATATGATGATGATTTCCATATATATATATAATATATATATATATTTATCAAAAGAAGTGATTTTTCTTTATATTGTTTGCGTTAAAGGAAATATAATAAAAAGTGTATGGGAGGTAGGTGTTGGGCCTGTTTCCAGAAAAAAAAAAGACACCACTGGATGACATGAGAAGCTCAATCGACTCAACCACATTCAGAGGGAGACACTCAACCATGTTCAGAGTGAGACAGAAGAACTTCAAAATCATATTGTTCAACTCGAGGAGGAACTTAAGAAAAACAAGGAATTGAAGCAAAACCAAGAGAAACTACGACTAGGTGACGAAAAATATGACAAACTGTCAATGTTCATGAGATCAAAATTTCTTGATTTTGAGAACACGGTCTCCACACCCGCGAGTAATGGAGTGACAGAGACAACTTTGACGCGTCCTTGGACATGTTAACACTTCTTCTTTCTTTATTTACTTAATAGGGTTTTAAGGTCTAGGACTGGTCAACTAAGTATTATTTCTTTATACGTTAGATTGGTTATTGTTTTTAAACTTTATAATTGAAGTTCTATGATGTTGTTGGTTGAATATATTGTGAATGGAATATGCAGTATCTAAGACTGTTTTCAGTGGTAAAAATAGGTATATTAGTTACTATAAATATTAATTGAGGACTAAATATATATGGTATCAAAGACTATTGTTTAATCACTAATAAACATACCAAGGGCTTAAATGACGTGGTATTATAGACTAATTCTAGTTTCCATATCTTATTATAAGAGACTAAATTTCCATGGAATCCAAACCTAGTGAAACACATTAGCGACAAGATATAAATGGTTTCAAAGAGTGATTTTCAGTCTCCAAGGAATTAAATTTGGGACTAATTTAGCGTAGTATCGAAGACTATTTGTCAGTCACAGATGAAATAGAGGTGGAGACCAAAATGATGTGGTACCCAAGGACGGAATAACAACTGAATTTATGTATATTGGAGACTAATATTTAGTCCCTAAAGAGTTACATTTGGGACTGAAATATCAGAGTATCAGTTTTAAGTCACAAAAGAAATGCATTAGAGACTAAAATAACGTGGTACCCGGGGACATAATAAGGACTGAATTTTTGTATATTGGAGACTGATATTTAGTCAAAGATAATGCCATACAATAGGGACTAATATTCGGTCATCGATGGAGCTATCTGTCACAATGAATAGGTGACTAGCAATGGACTAGGAAAATTAGGCCTTAGACAACCATTAAGGACTAATTTAGGTGTATCAAAGACTAAATTTTTTGTTCTAGAAGGTCTTATTTCTATAGTGACTCTATTAGTTCCTAGACTCTTTTATTCAGATCCATTCCTTAAGTAGCTCACACATTTTAGATGTTAAGTTATCGATTTGTCTATTACTTTCATAAGGTTTCAAGCAATAGATTAATGAGCACTAATATCATCTAAAGATATTATGTATCAAGTCAAACAAGCATAACCTCTTTGAAAGACCAACACAACCACACAAATCAATCACAAAACTGACATTTAACATGCAATCATATAAATCATAAGTTTAAGAAATGAAATTTCACTAAAATCACACTTGCATAAGTAAAAATCAAACCGAATCAAAATTCATCTAAACACAGATGATTACAAGATATTAGCCAATCATATTCAAGAATACTATAAACTCAATAGCAAACGAAAAATGAACGATGAATAACAAACCGAACCGATTAATGCAAATATATGTTAATCGGGTGGTAGATTTGGATCCGAGCTTCAATATATCTTCGTTTATGCTCCAAACTACTCAAAATTCACTCCATGGACATGTTGTCATCGGCCCCAATCGAACTCCCCTCGAAAACAACCAGCATCTGGGTTTAAATAGCCGAAATTAGAATTTTGCGCGTCAGGTCCCTAGTACAAGTTGTACGTGAAAACTTTTACGGGCCGTACCTATGTCACATTGGGACAAATTCGGTTAAATAACTTGGTGAGCAAGTTGTGCTACTTTGGGAACATTCAACCTGTATGTTAAAATATATGTGTGTTAAAACATACGGCCTCGTATATGTCCAGAATTGCTTCAATTTTTTCGATTTTTCGTGTCTTGCTCAGCTGACGTCTCGTTTCTTCCGGTTTAAATCCAAATTCCTCACGAACACCATCCAAACCTACAAATCCAAAATATGAACGAATAAGTACAACAATTTATTGAATTTGCAATATAAGCCCGTTAAATATGAGAAAATATGTATAACAAATATGTATAATTCGAGCACATCATAATACATTAATACAAAAGTATTGGCTTAACAGCCAATAATGAACAATTAGCTATATAATACTTCAAAAAAAAAAACATATTGGTTTTGTATACTAATCAATGGCAGGCAAATGAATGGCATGTAACAAAACAGTGAACTTGTATACGTGAACTTGACAGGGGGTTGTAGTGTGTTCATAGAATAGAAGCAACCAAAAATCCATAAACTCTGCATGCGTGTAACACTGTCAAGAGAATGTTATCGTACAGTTCGGTCTTTTATCAGGTATCAAGACTGAGACCAAAACCAAAACTATCAATAAACGTAGACTTAGGAGTTAGGACCATCTACATATATGTATTAGATCTGGTCATATATGGTCGATTCAGGGTTGGTCCAAACCCTGAGTTGCTTACCTTTATACAATATGCATGCATTTATATATATATTTTTTGAACGGCTAGTAGACCAACCGGTTGGGTTTTCGCACCAACTTCAGTGGTACACGAGAGATCCGGGTTCGAAACCAGGAGACCCTTCATTTTGGACTAGGTATATCCTGACCCTCAATCCACTCGTGGATAGAACATCACTAAGAATGGATATCATAGATATTAATTCTCATTCGGCCCGTTCCAGAAGGAAACCACACAACCAAAGCTAATGTAAAACCTCGTGGCCTCACCTTGCTGTGTCCAGTAGGGATTGAACCAGAGTCTCTCATGAGAAATCTAGCCTACCAACCACTTGAACTAAGGATCATTGACACATGCATTTATATGCACGTGGATTTTTTATCTGTCTTTCTTTATTGTCTTTAACCAAAATTTACATATATTTTTTATTTTATTTATATATAGTTGGGCTCATTTTAGAAATCTAAATATTTAAAAAACTTTCAGAACTGCTAATAAACAATTATTTTATTTATATATTTCTATATTTAACATTATTTAATGATACTTCTATTATTTATTAGATGTATTTTTATGATTACATATATGAAAAAACAAATTATTTATGTCTAATAGTTAATTTACATATGTGTAAAGGAACCAATTTACGTATATATAATTATAAAACTTCATATGAAAAAAATGTAAAAATACTCTTAACATAGATGAAATCATAATAAAAAAAATACCATTAAAATGTTAAATATAAAAATATATAAGTACAATAATTGTTTATTAAGAATAGTATAAGTTGTGCAATTATTTAGAGTTCTGAAATGATATTACACAATGCATATAATTCACCATATTATTTCATTTATTTAATTCTATCATAACTCGGTTAAGTGGAATAAGTTTAAAATTCTAATTCACTTTTACAGTATTAAAATTCAAATAATTTACCATGATAAAAGAATGTAGGGTTGACCATCCCCTTTCGGTGAATGTTACTCTTTTTGGGTGCACACATTAAAATATTAAAAGGTTGGTCATGGAAGGAAGGCTAAAAAGAACAACTGCATGACCGAAACGTATATTGTTTCATGTTGACAGTGACCACTTAATAAGTCAAATCTATTATCCATCATCTTTGAATCATGTTTTTGTGACCTACAAAAGTTGTCCCTTCCTACTTTGCTTAATGATTTGAGATAAAAAAAATAAGTGAATGATTTGATTCTTAATTTTGTAATGTATATTTACGCAACAAACGCACATATGTACAGAGAAAATTAACTAATTAGGAAACAAATAAATCATTTTATCAGCATTCGAGTTATATTTTAATAAATAGTTGATATTTTACCCTCTTATATCTTATATCTTATTAGATGGTTGATATTTCACTCTCGTATATCTTTTTCCATTCAAGTAATCATCGTCGTTCCCTCATTATGTCCGTTTCACAATCACAAGTTCAAAGATGATTACTTTGGTTCCAAATTATCTTGTGATTCTCGTTTAAAATCATGGGTTATGTAGTTTGGAGTTAAGTTCACATACAAAGTGTCTTATCGTACAAAACGTACGAAAAGCATGAAAAAAAAAAAGCGGTTACATTTTTCATAATTATTTGCTCATATGGTAATTATCAAAATTACTCTACAAATATCTTGTAGGGTAATTTTGTAAAATGTATTTGTAGGGTAATCATCAAACTTACTCTACAAGTGTATCACAATTACTCTACTAGTTTATCAAATTACATACAATTTAAAATTACCCTATAAGATCAAAATTTGCTTACAAAATCATTTGTATTTGTAGAGTAATTATGATACTCTTCAAAATTACCCTACAAAGATAAAAAAATTACTCTATAAGATAGTTTTACAAAATTACCCTACAAGATCTTTTGCATAGTAATGTTGATAATTACGAAAATGTCACTACGTTTTTTCAGCAAAACCTTCAGTTCATACGTTTTATACGTTAAAGGTATTTGTATTTGATCTTTTGTCACGTAGTTTGATCAAATTTTACAATCATAATCAATTGACAAAGTTGTTTCGAGTGCATTTTGAACAATGGATACATGGCTAGATTGTAATATCGATCATGAAGCTTTAATCCAATATTTCGTAATTACTTTGATTCAATTTGTTGATTTTTTCAACATTTTGATACTTATATTTTAAAAAATAAACGACCATAAGATTGTCAGCTGTTTGATTTTGTTTAGTTATGAAATAGCTCGGTTTGGTTAAAATGTAAGTTTAGTTATTCGGTTTGTTTCGATTAATTTATTTGGTTATAACCGACCTTAATTGAACAATATAACTAACCAAACCACAACTGAACAATTAATTGATTCCATTATTTTGGTTTTATTGTTTCAGTCACAATTAAAATTTTTACAGATTCAAAGGTGTTCCACATAATCTATACTATATTATAATTATATATGAGAGAAAGATAAAAATAAGAAATTCTTGCTCCTTTATTTATAAAAATACCCCTAAAATAAGGGTAAATTGGTCTTTTAAACACTATTTATATTTTAGTCCTTCATTTTATTACACTTTAAACCCTTTGTTTTTTTAAAAATAGGAATAATTAGTTACATATTTCCCTCTCCACAACAAACTTATGAATTTTTTTATGTATTCTTGTCGTATCTTATAAACTATAATGTTTTAAAAAAATGCAAAGGTACCGTGATGACCTACTCATTTTTTGTCGACGTTTCAATAGTTGTCTTGGTTAATATTATTGTGCGGATTAATACAAGTAGATAATGAATCATTGTACAAGTGATTAAAGCCCAACGTACTTAGTTGTTATCCCAGAATGTTTCAAGTGACTAAACCTTCATCTTTAACAAAATTATAGACAATTAGTTAGTAATTACATTTTATCCCCTTCTAAGAAAACTAACCCCCACGATTTTTAAACGATCATAACTGTTTGGTGCGTCAATATTTTGTTCCGCTTATAGGTAATGGGGAACAGACGAGCCTATGATGATGTAATGTCTGACATGAATGAAACGCACCAAGGGACAAACAAACAATCAACACATAACACATATACTTCACATAATGGTAATTGCACGTATTTGTATTTGTAAAATGTAATAATAATATGCGACACATGATACACCTAAAAAACGTATAATAAAGAAAAATGAGAGTTGTAAGATTCATTCACAATTTGCGAAGAATGATCCATAGAAGATATCGTGATGGAAACAAATACTCCAAACGACAAAATTATCCTAAAATATATAATAACAATATTCTAAGTAAACGATACGATATGAACGAGATTAAGATTTCAGGTTCTTTTATTTGGGGACTTATAATAAGTATATATAAGTGGATTAAATAATTATATAAATAAATGTAATTTTGATTAAGACTATTATTTCAAGATATATAAACATACAATTTGCATATGTTTATTGTCATTATTATTATTGTTTTTCTTTCTTTTTTTAAGTATTGAACTATATAAATGAACTGTGATTAGATTACCTCTATCATGTATAAAAGCATTTATCTAATTGACTAAATATTAGAACTATGCTTAGCTTTTGAATAAATGCTATATATAATATATGTGAACGTGTATCAACAGAACAAAGATGGCTTCTAACACAATAGGATTTATTACATAAATTGCATTAGTTATTATTTAAATTGTTTGAAGTTTGAACTTTCAAGTGATTGAGTTTTCATTTATTATTATTATTATTATTATTATTATTATTATTATTATTATTATTTACTTATTTATTTTACTTAACAGTAGCTTAACAACATGATAGTTAAATTTTTATATAAACATAGAATCTCACATCTCAAGTATTGGTATAGTAAGTTCATTATCGATTTAAATAATTGGACCTAATATTAAATTATATTTTGTGTTCACTGAAAGATATAATAATGAAGCCAGTGTTGATAGACCAAACAAAAATTTAAATATGTCTTCGTAGAACTATCAGACTTAAGGAGAAATGATTCGCAATGGAGTTCAACCCATGAAACAAGTGTATTTAGGATTACTATAGGTTATGCATTTGCTGGATAAATTTTCATGTCGCCGAAACAAATCAACTATGGTAGAAATCCTATTCGAGGCACGTAGACATATACGAAACGGATGCAACTAGCGATGGATCGAAATAGTTACCTGAGTCACCAAGCGTGACGAGTAAATACGACTAGTTTGGAGTTTTCAAACTGAACGACTCAACACGCAGACTTGAAGATTTCAACATAAGATTTGGCCGAGTTGTTACATGATCTCTATATCCTCGCTACCTACATCATCTACATCATCTCTATATCCTTGCTACCTTTATCAGATTTGGGAGCCCATTTTGACGGACGTTACATTTCTAATTAAAAGTTTTAGCCAAATTTGGTTTTGCCTATTAACCGAAGTTAAATGAATCAAATCAAAAAACCGTCAATCTAACGGAATAAACCAAATCGATTTACTGAAAACATATTTGGTTAATAAAAGAGACACCTCAATTTAGTTGAGGATAATAATCAAACCAACCGAACAATGCACACCGTGACAATATCTGTGTTTCCTGCCACATTGTGCGCGCACCTATCGGTTATTAACTAAAGTCGTTATCAATTTTTTTGTATTCTCGATTCAACCAAAATTAGTTGAACCGAACCAAGCCATTCATATTTTCATATATTTCTAGCTTTTATACTTACAGTTCATATATTTCATATTTGGTATCTTTATTTCAAATATTTATACTTTCATTTCATGTATTTATACCTCAATTTCATATATTTCTAAGCAAACGTTTTAGACCAAGTTTGGGTTTTGCTATTAACTGAATTTAAATTAACCAAACTGAAAACCGTCAATCTAACCGAATAAACCGAAGTGATTAACCGAAAACCGATTGGTTAATAAAGTACACTAACCACTGAATTTGGTTTCAGCTTCCGTTGAGGGTAATAAACGAACCGACCGAACCATATACAACACAATGAATGAATTACCCGATTACTTCGCTTATAACGTATATCTATCACAACAATGCTACAATATGAATTAAAAACTAAAAAAAGAGTATCGCAATGCGATGTGTCGCTCTCACCACATCGCACAAGCATTCTGCTAATAAAAGGTAATTCATATATTTTAACTCAAATTGGATGCGATACCTTTTGAACTATAAATCGTTAGTGCTATCCCTTAAATATCTTTCATTTCTTTTGTCACACCAAGGATGATAATTTCAACATAACACAAAACACTAGATAAAAATAATCAGGTAAATTTAAAACATTAAAATCAATAAAAATTAAAAAAAAAAATGTAATTATAGATTGGGCTTTGAAACGTCTCAGCCCAACAACCCAGGCCTAACTAATCTCCACTTTTTTAATTTGTATATTGAATAAATAGCTTGTTTTTTTTCTTATTACTTACCAAAGAGTTATACGATTAGAATTTTACAACTTAGGTGATATAAAATAAATATTTAATAATTATAAAGTAATATTTAGTATAATCAAAAGTCAGGGCCGAAGCGGAGAATTCAGGTGCCTTTTCCGAGCCCAGAAAAACGTGCCCCTTAGGCTAAGCCGGTTTTGGGGATTCAAATGTCTTGTAGGAGTTCAAAAAAAGCCCGTAGGCCCTAACAAATTATATAAATTCTCGTTCGATAAATGTTTATAAGCTTTGCATGCACGCATTCGATTCGTTTACAACCATAACAATGATGACCCAAATCTTATTCAAAATGTTCAACAGTCCTCATGCAAACAAAAAAAAACATTAACAGGTTCCTTCATCAAAACTGAATAAAAAAAAATAATCTTCAAAGTTAACAGATATTATAGTTTAACGCTTGCCATCTGAGTTGTCAAATGAGTCGATGTAAATTAAGTACGCCTATGCTATTGGCTCAAAAAAGCAAATTAACAAAAATAAAAAATGAAAACTAAAGTTGCAGTGGAAAAGAAAAAAAAAACATTAGCAAAAATATAAAAATCAAAACTAAAGTTGCAGTGGAAAAGACATAAAACACTTAAAACGGAGCAAAGCAAATTCGAACTGAGTCAGTCTAGATGAAACGCAAGGCCATCAACAACTAGAACAATTCATATTTTCTTTACAGATTGTATTCTTTATTTATTATATACAAAATATATATAAAAAGAATCCTAAATTTAGGCCCTTAACAAAAACGAGCCTTGACCAGAGGTACGGCTCGCCCACCCAAAGCCGGCCCTGTCAAAAATCAACTAACTTAGAAAATATTTAATAATTATAAAGTAATATTTATTATAATCAAAAGTCAGTTAACTTAGTAAATAAAATGTTAACTCCTATACAAATTTACGCAGTAGCGGATCTAGCCGGAGTGCCAAGGGGTAACATTTTAAAAGAAAGGGTAACGAAATCGAAAGAAACGTCAATTTTTTTCAAAATTTACACTATCGCCTGAGCGCCCTTATTACTATGTACATCTGCCCCTGAATTTACGTTTACAGTGAAATAGAAAATATAAATAGACATGAAAATTTTTTAAAATAGAAATTATAATAACGATAAACATCTCATACAGTTAAAAAAGTGTATCTCTTATATATTTTTCTGAACTAAATTAACATGCGATGATGTATAATAAAAAGTCAGATCCTTAAATATCTTCTAAATCTTCTAAGAAATGATTCTAATTAATGTCATGCGGCATTTTCTTCTTTACCTTAAAAATTTTACTTTTATATTATTTAAACTTTTTTAATAATTAATTAATCACTAGTACAAAACTTGTTTTAGCAGCGTTGTATTTGGATTTTAGAAGCGTTTTTAGAACGCTTTAATAAATAGCGCCTGAAAAAACAGTGTTTCTTTTGAAGCGTTTAGAAAACCGCTTCTAATAAGCAAACCCAATAGGAATAGATAACATCTTAAAAAGCGGTTTAGAAATAATATAATAAATAAATAATACTAATAGCTTTAGGGGCAGTTCCTAAACGTTTTTGGAAAGATAAATATGGGACATTTTTTTTATAATTTCCTGCTAAAACAGTAAAACCTGCAATTGAATATGAATACACCAATCCAATATTTTTACTCAATAGAGAGTAGCACAAATACAAATTTTTATATATCCACAAAATTTACAAAATCAACAACATCAACATGTACGGAATTTAGGTCCAATTTTCAAACACACTTATAAAAAGAATCGGCATTATAATCACGAGTAAGTCGTCAATATCTTTGTTTAGCAACTCACATGTCTTGCCAAATCTACAAAAGAAATAAATAGAAAAAAACAAGTCAATATAAGATGTACAAACGAGCTAAGCCGGAGCTCGTTTAAGTTATGAAAGCTCGTGTTTTCAAGCTCGAGCTCGGGCTTGGCTCGTTTATTTTTAATAAATTAAGTTATATTAATTATAACTATTTTCGTGTTATTATATTTTATAAATTAGTTAATTTTTGTATAGTTTTATAAATAATAATCGTTACTATTTAAATTGATACTTCATATATTAATTAAAAATTATAAAAATGGTGCCTTATTTAGGCTTGCGAGTCGGCTTGAGCTCGATAAGCGCAACTCAGACTTGTTTACTAAACTGGCTTATTTTTAGGCTCAGGCTCGAGCTTGTTTGAGCTAGGCTCGTTTTGAGCTTTTTTTTTCAAGCCGAGCTCGATTAGCTCAGCTCCTTTGCACCCATAATTATATGAAAATACTTGTTTGGTGTAAACCTGCCTATTTCACACCTTCAAGACGGGGCGTCTAGGGTTCCTTTCTCCGACCACATTCCTGCCCTCGTACAATGTCAAATCAGTCACATCAGACGGGGCGTCTAGCCCTAGACGGAGCCTGAAGACGACCTGCCCAAGACGGGTCGTCTAGGCCTAGACGACCCGTCTTGGAGGTTGATTTTGACTTTGGTGGTCTGCATGCATGTGAGTAAAGTAGTAAAGTGATACGCCTCATCTAGGCCTAGACGGGGCATATATTTCTTTATTAAATAGAGCCATGTAGAGCATTTGATATCACAACCAATTTGCACTTCGTTGGAATTCTCTGCATCTTCTTCTTTGGCTTATATTACTCCATCTGATATCATTCAAAGGTGGTGAAATGTCATCATACTGGGGCGATAACTATTTCTTCGGGCCGTATTCTGGCGAGTCATGGGTACCCGAAGCCAATCCGGTAACAGTTATTAGGTTAAACTACTCGTTGTTTTAATTATTTACTAATTATGCTACCGTTGTTAGGGGGAGATCGCCGTTCCCGATTCTAACGAGCAAGAGGAGGTTGTGTCAAGTGTACAAGGAAATAAAAACAGACCGTTTCTAGATTTGAATGAGCTTCCTCCCGTTGATGATATATCCCATGTGGACGACTCGTACCAAGTTGATGCACCATGTTATCCTGCGCAACATGGGTTTCCGGATTACGGATACGGGTGTGAATATTCGTACGTGCAACAACACGGTCCGGATGGATACGGAGGAGACGGTTACCAAAGTTTTAATGCAACACAGTCTTTGTACAGTCAAGAAGTCTATCCTGATGGTGGAGGTTATGATGGTGAGGCACTCCCATGCGCAGGAAATCCGTACCTCACAGAGATGGTATCAAACTTATTTATTTATGTTGGGCAGTTGAGTAAACATAAAATCTAGCATAACGCTATCGATGTTACAGGTTTTCAACTCTCTGGATGAGCTAAAAAATTGGGCACAGGAAACGGCAAAGGCGGATGGTTTCGTTATCATGACCCGATGATCAAAGAAAATTGGTGGAAGGACCGCGAGGGTATGGCTTGAATGTGACCATGGTGGTGAGCACCATACTACCGCAACGGTTAGAAAAGCTGGAAGCAAGAAAACCGGTTGCCCGTTTTACCTGGTGGCTGTGCGAGACCATCCGTATGAAACATGGGGGATAAAAGGGGGAAAGACTGAACATAACCACGAACTATGTGAAGGACCTGTCGGGCCGCGCGTTTGTGCGAAGGTTTACTCCTAACGAATACAGATTGATCGAGCAGCTGACATCTCAAAACATGGAGCCGCGCATAATTTTCAAACGATAAGGAAGCAGTTTCCCGTCAGTTTCCATGTTCAGAAAGACGTTCAAAACGCAGTTCAGAAGATTAGGGCCGAACAAAGATACAGACTGACTCCTATGCGGTCGCTAGAAAACATCCTTATTACAAACGAATTTATTTACGAGACACGAGAGGAACCCGAAGCAGAGGTCGTTACAGAGATCTTCTTTGTTCATCCCTACTCGAGTGAAATGTAGCGTGCATTCCCGCACGTTTTGCTAATCGATTCCACGTACAAGACGAATGTATACAACATGCCATTTATCCAAATAGTTGGTATGACGCCCACCAACTGTTCGTTGTGTATCGCGCATGCCGTTATCTGCAAAGAACGTAGTGATAACTTTGTATGGGTGCTTGAGAGGATCAGGTCAATGTTGGACGAATGTATGGAGCCACGTGTGATCGTAACGGAGAGAGACCTGGCCCTAATTAACGCGTGTGCTAAGGTTTTTCCAAATGCCTCTCGATATCTTTGTAGGTTTCACATACAATAGAATATTTGTAAGCACTGCAAAAATTTGATTATCTATCATAATGATTACAATCAATCTAGACCACAAGAATTCTCTCTCAACTCTCTCTGAAGTGATTAATTGAGCCACCTAAACCCTAATGCAAAACTCTCTTTATATAGAGACAGGTTTGCAACTGGGCTAGGGTTTCACCACATGGGCTGCAAATGGATCTAGGCCCAATTCGCCTACCACTCACTATAAAGTGTTTAGTTTAGCCCATTCACTTCTAATCAACTACTAAAATACTAAACCCACTAACCGTTTATCGTTTTACTAATTACAAGATATCCAAAGACCAAATCTAAGCTGTTGTCACAAATATGCACTAACAAACTCCCCCTTGACAATAGCTTCATTAAACAATTTTGTCTTCAGTTATCTTGCAATCTTCAACGTCTTTGAAAATCTTTGGTCTTTGGATAGCTTCAGCTTTAATAGCTTCTGTCAGCAACAGACCCCCCTAAGCTGATGCATCCAATCACCAAATCTTCTAAATCGTTAGTGTTTGAGTAAACTCCTGTTTAGCACTTGCATGGCAATCTTCAAAATTCTTCAACATTGTCTGCAATGTAGAAAGGAGGTTCTACCATGCATCGAATCAAACTCCTCTTCACCAAACTTTTCAGCAACACACTGTTACAATCTGTATACTATAAAACAAACATCTCGAGAAACCATAAAATTTTTCAACGCAAGTTAACAAATTATTATTATTCAAGAGATAGTAAAACTACATCACAGATTAAGCACTTCTCAACTCAAACCACACACTTAAATTTTAAGCACACAGAACCTGCAAGATTTTAAAATTTTGGAACTCATCTTCTAACACAGTCTCCCCCATCGGTAACAACCATTTTCCGTACATTAAGAATTTACAAGAAAATGAAATCTTTTTGGATTTTTATATTTTCTGCAAACAAATAAATAGCAAAATAATAAACACTCTGTTTTTGTGAGAATCATCAGGAAGAAGATCATATCAGGAACATCAAACTGTTTTCACACTATAAGATAATTCTATATGTAATTTTCATGACAAACAGTTCAAGATGATTACTAGTATTGTTTATCCACTTAAACAAAATACATGAACATTTCAAGTACCATTACCTAGTGATATGTTAAGGTAATTTTATACTGATATACTAGTGTGTCCCACTTCAAGACATACCCCCATGATCAAAGTATGCACAAAGATTCCTCGTAGTAGGTGAGTATACCGAAGTTCATCCTTTTTGATTTACAACGTTAGATTATTGGTGATCAGGTCAGTACTTCCGTACAGCAAAGAGACCAATATCCAACGAGGGTTAGGGCAAATACCAAATTTTGGTACGATTGATGCAATTTGCACATTTGAATGACTCTCTAGGAGAGCTTCTTCAATTTTTGGGATTTGGTCTTTTAGCTATATTAAGATATCCTGGTTGTGCCTAGGTCAGCATATGTCTGGATGTAGCAGAAGGATAACCTTGATACACCGGATGAAATAACGATATAAACACCTAAAACCTCAGATTTTGACAATCTATCAACGCAAGATTTAAGGTTATAAAACCATAAGAAACTGATATGTTACCCACTCATACACAGTTCGTTATGTTTATATCACAAAGATAAGTTGATTATTTCATGCCTTTTCCCTACTGGTACATCATATGATGAAGCTGCTATCACACTTAAACAATTTTAATGTAATTTCAGTCTGACAGTCTAACTTGCTGATGTACTATCATTTCTTCTTTTCCACACAGTGAAGACTCATTTTTTTGATTTTCTATTTTTTTTATTTTTGAAAAAACAGTAAATTATTTAAAAAACATTTATGGAAAACTGGTTATTCAGGATTTCTCATCCCGTTGAGTTCGACTAAATGTTCAAAACGAGCCATGTCAAAAGCTTTTGTGTAAAGATCTGCCAGGTTATCTAGTGTGTCGACTCGATGCAGTTCAATCAATTTCTTTTCAGCACAATCCCGTTTAAAATGATGGTGAATGTCAATATGTTTTGTGCAACTGTGTTTTACGGGATTGTTGGTGATTGAAATAGTGGCATTATTGTCTATCATAATAGGAGTAAGAGTGAAATTCAAACCGTAATCACGCATCTGCTATTGGATCCAGAGAACCTGAGAGCAACAGCTACCGCAGCAATATATTCAGCTTCACACGTAGAGGTAGACACGCAAGACTGCTTCTTGCATTGCCATGACACGATCCTCCCACCTAAGAACTGACAACCACCTGTGGTAGACTTTCTGGTCGATTTGTATCCTCCAAAATCCGAATCAGTGAAAGCAACAAACTTCAAATCACTAGCAGCTGGATACCATAACCCAAGTTTAGGTTTCCCCCTCAAGTGTGAAGAATCCGCTTCACCGCTTTCATATGTGACTCTTTTGGATTCGCTTGATATCTAGCACAAAGACACACTGCGAACATGAGGTCTAGTCTTGAAGCAGTCAAGTACATCAGATAACCAATCATTGCCCTGTATTGAGTTGGATCAACATCCTCCACACTCTCATGATGTGGACCAAGATTTTGATTCTCACAAATAGGTGTGTTGAAAGTAGCGCAATCCACCATTTTGAAACGAGACAAAATGTCATGCATATACTTCGTTTAATGTATAAACATCCCATCCTTCTTCTGTTCAACTTGTAAACCTAAAAGTAGGACAATTCACCCATCGCACTCATTTCGAACTTGCTCTTCATTACCTCCTCGAATTCATGACACATGTTCTCATTAGATGACCCAAAAATGATGTCATCTACGTATACCTGTACCAGCAGAAAGTCTTCCTTCTTCCTTTTAATGAAAAGTGTACTGTCAATCTGAACTCTTTCAAAACCATTCTTTAACAAATGTACTAACAGTGTCTCATACTACGCCCTAGGTGCCTGATGCAATCCATACAATGCCTTATCAAGTCGATAGACTCAATCTGGATAATCTGGATCAGTAAACCCATCTGGTTGTGAGACATACACCACTTCTTGGACTTCCCCGTAAAGAAATGCACTCTTCACGTCAAGTTGGTAAACCTTGAAGCCCTTGAATGAAGCAAAAGCTAGGAACAAACGAATTGCCTCCACCTTACTACTGGTGCAAACACTTCATTGTAATCAATCCCCTCTTGCTGATTGAACCCTTTCACCACCAACCGAGCCTTATTCCTTCTCATGATCCCTCGGTCGTCCTTCTTACACTTAAACACCCACTTGGTGCCTATTTCCTTCTCTCCTTTAGGAAAGTTAACTAGCTCCTAAACCATCAATTTCTTAAACTGAGCTAGTTCCTCTTGCATCGCTTCAACCCAACAATTATCTTTTAGAGCCATGTGAACATTCTTCGGCTCCTCTTGGGCAATAAAGCAGCTATACAAACACTCATGTATCATCCATGTCTTCTGAATCGAAGTAAATAAACAAGAACCTTCGATCACACCTCTTCTTGTTTGAACACTTGCAGCAGCATCACCTATGATGTTCTCAACTAGATGATCTCTGTTTACGCGTGTAGTAGCAATGGTGTCAACAACTAAATTATCTCCCAGATTAGATCCAATCTTCCCCTGAATGTCCTTATTAGCAAACGGATTAGTAAAATCCTCCCCATGAATAGGTTCAGACTCACTATCACTTGAATCATGTGGAGAGGCACTGGAAGAAGTTTCTGGAGCATTTGTCATTAATACACTCGATCTAGGCATGAAGTCACTCTCTTCATCTTCACTGATCACAGTTTGAATCACTTGAGACTCGTCTGCATTGGAAAAAATCAGGAATATTAAATGATTTAAAGACGCTATCATAATCATATAATATAGCAGGACCACTCGTTGATTGTTGAGGTGAATAACTAGTGATTTCCATGTTAAACACAACCTCCATTTTACCAGTTACTAGATTAAAAACCCTTTTATTCGGTGTTCCCGGCATATAGCCTAGAAAGTAACCCTTGTCAGCTACCTCACCGAATTTTTTCTTATCTTTATTTCGTTCGCACAATGGTGCAGGATAATCCAAATGGTTCAAAGCCTTTCAAGTTTGGTTTTCGGTTAAACAATAGTTCATGACATGTTTTGTTAAACCGTTTAACCGTCAAAACTTTGTTTAGGACATAACAAGCTGTGTTCACAGCTTCTCCCCATAAAAGAACTGGAAGCTTTGAATCAGAAAGCATAGTCCAACGGCTTCAATCAATGTCCTGTTTTTCCTCTCAGCGACTCCATTCTGTTGAGGTGTATAAGGAGCAGAATATTGATGTTCAATTCTCTTGCGAAGACAATAGAGATCCAGAATCTGATTCTTGAACTCCGTGCCATTATCACTCATCCTCTTGATCCGTGAATCATGGACATTTTCCAATTTTGTAAAAAGATATATCAACATCTCCATTGTCTCACCTTTTGTACCTAAAAAGAAAACCCATAAATATCGTGGGTAATCATCTGTGACAACTAAACAATAGTACTTTCCACCTATGATCCTTACGTTCACCGGACCGAATAGATCCATATGAAGTAATTCATAAGGGGCATCTATGGAATTTACTGTTTTAGACTTGTGAGGTTTCTTATGTTGTTTTCCCTTTTGACATGGAAGACATTTATCTTCCACATGAAACCTTTGCACTGGCACCCCTTCCACTAAACCATTTTTAATAATATAATTCATTTTTCGGTATTGGATGTGGGCCATGCGTCTGTGCCACAGCAATGACTCAGCCTCGGATGCTTTTGATAGTAAACACGCCACTACAGTGGAAGAGTCCTTAGCACCCATGTCCATGACATAAGTGTCATTTCTTCTTGGCGCTCTCATCACTATCCAATCCTCCGGTATCACCAAACCACGTTTCAACACCAAGGCTTCAGACTCAGTAAAGTGGACCGAGTAACCCTTGTCGCATACTTGAGACAAGCTCATCAGATTGTGCTTCAGCTGCTCGACATAGTTCACTTTGTCCAATGTGATCTTCCCGTTGGTCACTTTTCCTCGACCTGTAATGTGCCCTCCTTTAGCACCTGCAAAATTCACATATCCTCCATCTATATTCTCAAACTCAGTCAACAACCTCGCATTCCCCGTCATGTGCCTGGAGCAGCCACTATCAACATACCACAAGTCGATAATCCTCCTTAGCAGCTCCTGCACAACCCAACAAAAATTAGTTAGATCGAGGGACCCAAGCCTTAATGGTCTTGGGTCTTCCAGATTCATCAACCACAGGAACTTCATCCAATATCCATCACTCCTAACAGGAGTCTTGAATCTCAGACCTGTTGATGGAAATGGTTTTTGATTTCCACTAGGTCTCTGGTCCTGAGGTTTCCTAAACATGTTTGGACTTTGTGACCTTTGGAAATTTTGGTTTTGGTTCCATAAATATTGATGGTAATAAATTCTAAAGCCATTGTTATAAAAATTTCGAATACCAACATTTTGATATCGAGTTTGATATTGACCTTGACTTCTGAAATTACTTGATTGACCATTAAAGTTATTCATTCTTGGTGAACTACTTCTAGGTCTTTCATATATGCCTGATGTAGATTCAGGCTGAAATCTTTGTTGATTTCTTTGAAAACGAGGAACTTGGTGAGTTCCTTTTTCAGCCTTATCTACACCAACAGCAACACTCTATTGCTTGGTAGCAGATATCTTTGGTGAGTTTGAAACTTTCTTCTCACTATCACCAAGTTTTTCTGGTGATTTTTCTCTCTATCTCTCACTCACCTGTGCTTCTTTATTTTTGTTAGGACAGCAGCTAGCTACATGTCTCTTGTTGTGACATTTGAAGCACGATCTTCTAGCTGAAGACTTCTTAATTGAAGTCTCTGGTTTAGATTCATCAGGTGACGATGATGATGATGATGCCTTTGAAGGATCTTGCTTAGTTTGCTCAATTTCTGATTTTTCTTTGTTTTTATTTTTAGCAAACTGCACATTTGACTCTCTTGTAATAACAATGGTCTCTTCTTTCATATCACACCCTTTGATAAAATCAATCTTTTTAACAAAAAT
This sequence comes from Scalesia atractyloides, assembly GCA_947069175.1. Lineage (NCBI taxonomy): Eukaryota > Viridiplantae > Streptophyta > Magnoliopsida > Asterales > Asteraceae > Scalesia > Scalesia atractyloides. The sequence continues at coordinate 12,744,884 of CAMTDV010000007.1, read as the reverse complement.
TTGCTTTTGATTCTTAGGGTGTGTATTCTTTGTTTTCAAAACCGCTTCTCTGTTACTATCCTTCTTGGCATTCTCAAACACATCCATTTCCTGATGTGGAACTACCAAGTGTAGTTGATACAAAGTCGGTTAGCTCTTCTTCGTCTGGAAAGAAAGAATAGTCATGACTAAGAGGTGGTAGAACTTCATTGAAACCTTTGAAGCCCACACTTGTCTTGTCATTACTCTTCTTCAAGCCATTCATCATGTGTTTCATAACAATTCTGAATTGATTCAATTTCTTTTCAAGTTCACAAATTTTCAGTTGTGCTTCTGACAACTCTTTGCATTTTTCAGAAATCTCTTTTGCTTTTTCACTCATCGTATCATGAGCTAAGTCAATAATTTGAAGTTTTTCATTAGTTTACAGGTTAAAATGTTGATTTCTTCTTCATAACCCTTAATTTTCTTCAAATATAATGACTCATTTCTTTTTACGAAAAAGTTTGATTCCTTTACGTTCGAGAGCTCATTTACAAGACTTTGGTTTTGTTTTGTTAACGTGTCAACTTCACTTTGCAGTTCACGACATTTTAAGCAAACAGAACTACCAGAGTTAGAATGTAGCTCTCCTGTTGACTTGCTTAGATCGGCCATGAAAGCAGCAAAATTAGCAGCCATCTTCTTATCTGCAGCATTCTGTTCTACATCAGCTTTTTCAGCTACCGTCTCTCGCTCTACCTCAGCATCTGCCTTGATTTCTGCATTATCAACTGGGCTATCTCAGCCATGAACGCCTGTGTGGCATTGTCATCACCCTCCTGATGAACACTCATTTACAAGACTTTGGTTTTGTTTTGTTAACGTGTCAACTTCACTTTGCAGTTCACGACATTTTAAGCAAACAGAACTACCAGAGTTAGAATGTAGCTCTCCTGTTGACTTGCTTAGATCGGCCATGAAAGCAGCAAAATTAGAAGCCATCTTCTTATCTGCAGCATTCTGTTCTACATCAGCTTTTTCAGCTACCGTCTCTCGCTCTACCTCAGCATCTGCCTTGACTTCTGCATTATCAACTGCGCTATCTCAGCCATGAACGCCTGTGTGGCATTATCATCACCCTCCTGATGAACACTCCAATCATAAGAACCTTAAGGAGTAGAGATTAGGGCCTTTGATCCAGTGTTAGTTGACGCATTCCTATTGCTTGAACCATGACCAGGAAAATCTTGAAAAGATGAGCTAGAACGAGATTCAGACTTAGGTCTTTGACACTCTCTAGCAAAGTGTCAGTAATTTTGACAATTGTAATACTTCACTTTAGACTTGTCAAAACCCACATTCTTTCCAACGAACTTCCTTCCTGTCCTATTCATGAATCTCTTCACTCTTCTAGATATCATGGCCATCTGCCATTGTAAATCCATCTCTTCTAAGTCATCAGGGTCAATCTGATCATAATCTTCATCAAACGTAACAGGATCAGATATTCTTCCCTGAATGTAGTTCTCATAGGAAGCAACGAATGAAGCCAGCAAGGCCAGATGATCTTCAGCAGCCTTGACACTCAGAGGCATAGACCTAGTATTGTTGTTATTGTTGCTGGATTGTTGTCTCTTTGCCCCTGATGATCCTCCTGAGGCAGCTACAAAACAGACTTCACCGTCAGCGTTTGTCACAACCTGCTCATTTTCACATGAGAGAAACGCAGTTGTAGAATCACTTGAAGCATTGTTGGAAGATGAAGATGTAAGCCCTTTATAAATTCTCAGATCTTGAACCTGATCATATCCAGTTTCCTTCTTCATCATGTTGAGCTCATAAGCTCTCAGTTCCCAACAACCTCTTCCTAGTCTTTATTTCCATAGTCAGCTTCACTCTTTATCATAAGAGTATAAATATCCCACTTAGCAGGTAAAGCATCGAGCAACTTATGGTTTATCTCAACAGCTGTGTATCCCACTATGTCATAATTGTCTATTTCTGACATTAGATGATAATATCTCGTGATAATATCTTCAAGGGACTCATTTCTCATGCCTTTAAAGACAGCAAATTGTTTCTTCAGCAAATCAACCTTGTTCTTTTTCACATCAGGATTGCCCTCATACCTCTTCTCTAGAGCATCCCACATCTTCTTCGAAGTGGTATATCGCTTGAATGTCTGTTTGATGCCATCAAGTAACGACATCTTTATAGCAGCTAAGGCCTTCTTCTCAGACTCATACATTCTCTTTTCAGCCTCTGACATGTTCACATAGGTAGTGACACGTTGTCTGCCTTCAAAGTCATGAGTTGGGTTAACGTGCCCATCTTGAATACAGATCCACATCCGTGTGTCCTGATATTCAATAAACGACTGAAACATATCCTTCCATGTAAGGTAATTCTCTACCTTCAACATCTTTGGAGGTTTGTTAGTCGTGCCTGCCCCGTGCGCCATTCTAAACAATTCATTTAAGTTTGACATTTCGACACTTTTACCGAACCGGCTCGTTAAAAACATTAAAAATTTGTCCGAAATGAGTGATCACCAAATTATAGCGTTAGACTCGTCTCGACAATACGAATCCAATGCTGTGTAATGTCCGATAGTGATTTTAGGAATTTTCGTGCCTTAAGTTTGACATACGAATCCATTTAAGTTTGACATATTCGATAGGAATTTTTTTTTTGTCCTAAAAATAACACAAGTCTAACCGTGCAACCGGTTTGTCAAGATTGTCTATGGATCAAATTCTGTGTACGAAAACGTTTACATATTGTTATGTCAGCTGGTTAACTTTCCACCTTTGTGGGTGCAACTCGGAACAGTACCAAATTCAAAACAATAACTTAGATTAACAATCCGAGATAGGAATTCAGAACAATGATCCGAGATGCTGATCCGAGATGGTGATTCGGAACAGTGATCTGAGATGGTATTAGAGATGATCCGAGATCAATACTAAAAATCCGAGATGCACTGTTATGATCCGAGATGCAATCCGAGATGAACACCTATGATCCGAGATGCACTATTCTGATCCGAGATACAACTATTCTGATCCGAGATGCAACTATTCTGATCCAAGATGCAACTATTCTGATCTGAGATACAACTCTGATGATCCAAAATGCAAGCTTTCTGATCCGAGATGCTTCTCTAATGATCTGAGATGCACTTCCTCTATCCAAGATGCTTGCTGTTTATCCGAAATACCAACAGAAACCCTAGAACAGCCATCAAAACTTCGAACCAGCCTTCAAAAATGTTCAAAACTTCAAATTTTCCTGTTGTTACGATTCCAAACGGAGCAAAACAAGAGCCGAATGCTCTGATACCAATTGTAGGTCCCCTAATCCGCATGGATCTTCACATAATCGTCTATCCAACCTAGAGCACGGAATCCTCTAGATCAGATTTCATAGTAAGCGAACAAGAACATCAATCACTATGAACCCGATCTTTATTGATTATCCATCACAATGATTATAATCAATCTAGACCACAAGAATTCTCTCTCAACTCTCTCTGAAATGATTAACTGAACCACCTAAAACCTAATGCAAAACTCTCTTTATATAAAGACAGGTTTGCAACTGGGCTAGGGTTTCACCACATGGGCTGCAAATGGGTCTAGGCCTTATTCGCCTACCACTCACTATAAAGTGTTTGGTTTAGCCCAATCACTTCTAATCAACTACTACAATACTAAATCCACTAACCGTTTATCGTTTTACTAATTACAAGATATCCAAAGACCAAATCTAAGTTGTGGTCACAAATATGCACCAACAACAAAGCAAGCACAACTTTGGTTTGACGATGCCCCCGCATTAGTTCGTACGTTCCGTCCCAGGGTTCCCAACAAAGTACATACGATGCCCCCTGCCACAGCTCCTACGTTCCGTCACAGGCCACTCAACAGTCGGTCTTAAAGTCTTAAAAACCCATAGCGTTTTTAAGCCATACAACGACTTCTAAACAAAGAGAGATTCGAGACGATAACAGTTTTCCGTTGATAGTGGGCGACGAGTATGTGTCAACAATCAAACGGTTTTAAGTCTCTCCTTCCGACATTGTTTCACCCGTACATCTCGTGCATACAAGATGTGAGGCCAAACGGTTATTGTGGGTTTCGGTCTGTGGTTGTGGGCTTGGGTATGGGAGAATGTGCTGGAGCCACATTCGAAAATACTTCTAAAGGAGATGGATCAGAACGCATCGATCTGGGCACCAGTATTTGAAGCATGGGAGGGAGGATACTTTTACACGCATCGTCAGAGCCTAATCTGGGATTCAGTGGAGCGTTGTCCCCCCACTCACCGGATGGACTTCCCCCACGCAGGGCTTCTTATCGCACAAAGGTACGGTATCGTGGTTCACCTATTAAGTATCGATGGTTGTACCACCTTCTTCCCGATAATGAATCCTCCGACGGATCGAGAACCACGAATGATAACGCTTGCACATGTTAACAATAACCACTTCATACATCTTAAGCTCGAAGGCCAGTTTCCAATGCCGATAGTAAACGAGATACGGTTGACCTACCGAAGCGCCGCTGCAGAACAATGGCTATAAATGTACACGCCCCATTTAGAATGGTATATAATGAATCCCCCACCAAATCCAAACCCGAGTATTAATTACGTCGACAGCGAATTGGAAGAATGAGGTTTTTTGTATACCTAATACGATTTTTTGTATACTTAATACGATTTTTTGTATATTTAATACGATTTTTTTGTATAATTAATTTGATTTTTTTATAATTAATATTGAATTTTTGTATACTTGATACAAAGTTTTTTATATAATTAATAAGATTTTTTATAATTAATATGAATTTTATACGTTTGTTTATAATTAATATGATTTTCTATGTAAAAGGAAAAGAAAAATAATTGGCATATACGAGTCGTCTAGATCTAGACGTGCAGTCTTTTTTTTTGCCACAAGACCTTTTTACCCCTGGATTGCACATCGTCTAGGCCTAAACAAGGGGAAAAGGGTAATATTGTCGAGTTAGACGACCCGTCTAGTCCTAGACGCCGCGTACCAGTTGAGTGGCAACTTTGAAGCTGGCAACTTTTGAATTCTAAAGGAAATGCTTAATTACCATTTTACCCCTGAATTAGGCCTAGACGGGTGGCAACTCAGGAGTAAAATGGTAATTCGCCATTGGACTAGCCGTGTCGTCTAGACCTGTACGCGACGTCTATGGTTAATTACCATTTACCCCTGAATTACTATTTTACCCCTGAATTGCCACCCGTCTAGGCCTAATTCAGGGGTAAAATGGTAATTAACCACCTGAGTCCTTTACCGCTCAGAGTGGTTAATTACCATTTTATCCCTGCATTAGGCCTAGACGGGTGGCAATTCAGGAGTAAAATAGTAATTAACCACTTATTCCATGCGCTCGTCTAGACCTAGACGACCCGACTATGCCTCGTATATGACTGGCCAACCTAGACGACCAGCCACATACAACCATCAACCACACACACACACTCAAACACACACACATACATATTCTAGTTGTTTACCCGTATTTTGAGCGTATTCTGGGCGAAATCAAGCATCACTTGTATGTATTTTCACCTAAACTTCATTAATCTTTAATGTATTATGCATTTAGACCGTAGGTTGTGTGTGATTTTGATGATTTTTGGGGTTTAGGGGTTGTGATGTTCATGTATATGGGTTTTTTGTTGAACAAGACGGGACGTCTACCCCTAGACGACCCCAATAGGCGACGAATGTATTTTTTTCTTTTATTTAACTTATATAAATTATTGTTTCAATATTATGTGTTATTATTCGGTTTGTTGTTATTATTTGTGTTATATTGTTATTATTATCGCAGATTAGTTATGGACGATATTGCAGATCCAATCCACAGGGACCCACATCCGCATGGTCTGCGACGGGCTCCGCCATCGCCGGCGGATCCGCTACACGACCACCCCTATCTTGAGTTCCCGCCCGACACCGAGGCCGCCCGTTTTTGCGGGAAGCTACATGGCATGCACGTCGAATCGCACGCGGCGGTCGACTGGGATGCGAGCGAGGCGATTGGTGAGACGCCAAGACTGCGATTTTTCGTTCCCGTTGATTCCCCATGGCACCGTTTGTTTGACTTGGCTGGCACGCCGAGTTATAGGGAGCTGCTCATCGAGTTCCTGTCGACATTCACGTTTCACCCTCCACGGATCGACGCGCCGCCTCCCCAGCCACAGGGTCCTCCCGTCCGCTGAGGTTTCATTTATGCTTGTCGGTGTGTGGCGTTCGACGACGCTTGGTGAGTTTGTCATTCATAGCAGTATATACATGCAGGAGGAGATTGCTACGGATGTTTATACGGAGGGGCTAGTGGTGGTGGATAGACCCACTCTTTTGGGATTTTGGAGGTGGTCGCAGGGCATGACACTTGGGAGCATGTCAGGTCGAAGGGGAGGATTTCACACGTTGTCGACCCGTTGTACAGGTACGTACTTTTATTACAGTAATTATCTGATTATTATTACTATGAATTAATTTATGTATTTCGCTAATATTATATACACGTATCTGCATCGGATGCTCGCTACGTCTATTACCGCTCACGGACACAGCCGTGAGTGGTGTACGAGCACTGATTTATTTTTCTACTATTGTCTACTATACAAGAGGCCGTGCGCACTTGCGCACAGTCTGGCCCAGTACTTCGCCTCCACCCATCACCGGCAGGAGCGCGACTTTTTGTACGGCAGGGCGTACGTCACCGTGATTGCCCGGTCGTTGGGTCATCTGCCGGAGACAGACCCACACTTGCAGCCGGCCATACCGTCGACGCGGATGGGTTTCAGACCTTGCGGGGAATAAAGCTAGTGAAAAGGTTCGGCGTGCTAGGCGAGCGGTTTAAAACCCGCGCAGGTGAGCCATGGATTCTGGAGCCGCTGCCAGATCAGTTCGATCTTGTCTATCCGTCGGCAGATGAGGCAGCGGTCGTCCAGGAGCATGTGGTGGATTTAGACGGACCGAAACCGGCACCGCCACCACCACCTCACGGGGCGCCCCAGTTTCCGCAGCACGTTATTACAGGTCATGCCCCGGGAGGTGCAGCATACACGCGCGTTGACAAGCTTATGGATCTCATGGGTTCGGGAGTTACAGGATAGACGAGAGAGAGATGGGTTACCTCCCATACCGCTCCCACCACCTCGAGCACCACATCACAGCAGCAGCCGCAACAGCCAGATCCCGACTCCGACTCCGACTCGTATGCATAGCCGTTTTGTATTTAGTATTCCGCTGTACAGATACATGTTATGGATGTACAAAGTTATGTTATATCTGTTATATTTAACTTTGTTTTCAGTTATTCGATTACTTGATGATTGTTTGTGTTAAATCGACATTGAATTGTAATACGCAAACAACATATAGTACTTGCATTCTATTTAAATATTATATTCTTTAAAAAAATAAAATGTAGAAACAATTAATTATTTAAACAATCGAAAACGCTAACTCATTTTTATACAATAAACAAAACTTTTTAAAAATCTCAAATTTCACCACCAAAAAACATCAACCTCCAACAATCAATTTACCCAACCAAAATACCCATTTTTCAACCTCAACAGCAACCAATTTACCCAACCAAAACACCCTTTTCCAACTAAAAAAACCATGGTCCTTGACGGGTCGTCTAGGTCTAGACGGCCCGTCTACACAGATAAATTTCTACGCCCTGCCATGCACCTGCTGACCCCTAAAAATCAGTGCCTAGACGACCCGTCTAGAGCCCAAGAGTGTCCAAATAGGCAGTAGGGATGTCCGGATAAATTGAGCCAAAAAAAAAAATACATAAATACTGCATGCCTCAATCAAACTTCAGGTTGTCAATATCTGTCCCAATTATTTGTGAAGCACCTGCTGCTTTTGCACCCTCTACTACCATATCAAATGGTATACAAGTTTATACATTTTTGAAATAAGCGATGCTAAAATTTGCATTGATAATAATAACAAATATATCCTCTTTATATTATTAATTTACTACAAGGCTAACAGTTCCAAGACCAATAGTAGCCACATTTGATCCTGTTTTAACTTTCACGGTGCTTCAAACTTCACCAAGACCTAAAGACATTATATTTTAAGAAAAATTAGAACCACACAACTAGATTTCAAATATAACAAGTATATGCTGAAATGAAGAAAAAAATTAACAATAAGAGCACCATAACCAGGAAGGCAAACTTTCTCCAACGGAGTTTGGGATTAGAGGTGTAAACGAGTCGAGCCGCTCGTGAGCTACTCGAATCCGAGCTCTCTTAAATTTAAAGAGCTAGGATAAAGCCTAAATGAGCCCGGGCACGACTCGGCTTGTTTACACCCCTATTTGGGATCAATTTTGGCAACACTTACATCATGTACAACAGTGTATGTGTATTGACTACACGTAGAGGTCCCCGTAATAGTGCATCCACCTCTGCAAGCACATATGACACCGATACAAATGGCACATATGCCGTTAACCTAAACATGAACCTGAACATGTTTAATTAATAGGTTACATGACATGACACGGGAACGACCTAGACCCGTTTAACACATATTTTAAAAGTGTGATTTATATCAAACCATATTAAAACGCTACACTGAAATGTTCACAAATAGATACAGTAAAATGGCACATCAAAACACTAAATCTGTTTTAAATTCATACAAAATATTCATGTGCACAGCAAATTAGTAAGTAAACTAAATCTAAAAATGAATAACTCACCAGCAATCCAAAGAGGATGAACCAATGAAACAGAAAGGTGAGTAGGGATGAGAATGAACCGATAACTGACGTCTGACAAGGATGAATCGAAGATGGCTACTACAACCATCAACAAATCGAAACAAAAAACGAAGATCGCTAGTGAAATCGACGAAGACAAACTGAAGTACATAGAAATCAAAAGTAGTGAAATTAGAACGATGGCTAGTGAAATCGACGAGTTACCTGGCGGGTTAGGGTTTGAAGACGAAGACCGACGGCTGATTTAACACCTGCGAAGATTAGGGCTCGGCTATTATGGAACGAGATATGTGAATCTACAGTTTCTAGGGAGGGAGTTAAACTAGGTGGAGGGAACAATATTAAGGGCGGGAATAGCCAAAAATTATACAATATGTGAAAAATTATAAAAATAATCATTCATCAAAACTATTTTTAAATTTGGCAACCTCACGTGTCCTTAGAGCGACGCATCATACATGGGATGCGGTCTATATACAGACCTCTCAAACATCCAATAAAAAAGGACGCGTGTCGTTTTAAATGTTGGAGGTGGGCCCAAACGCATCCCATGCCCCTCGAGACGCATCCCATGCCTTCAGACGCATCCTATACCCCTTTTGAAAGTCATGGTGGCCACGTGTCCAAATTTTATTAGGTTTCACTCCAAAGATGCATCTCATGCTTGAAAGACGCATCCCGCGCATGATGCGCCGCTCCAAGGACGCGTGAGTTTGCCAAATTTGAAGATAGTTTTAATTAATGGTTATTTTTTGTAAATTTCCCAAAAAAACAGGAGTGGAGGGGACGATGAGTTTCTTATTACGGACTATGGAGTTTCTTATTATGGAATATGGATGTTAAAACAGTGGTCCTATGACGTCTACTCATTGGCTCATCAGCCACAACCTTGGCCTCATCATCGCCCAAAATAATTTCATCCATGAAAAGTATTATGTTATGAAATGTAGGTGCTTTATAAGACATAAAACTTAAAACCCAATATTATCACTTTCTCTATATCTTCATGCATGCGCTGATGAACTATATTAGGCCTTGATATCACTTGGCACATTATGGCCTTTGTTATGTAACATTATGTATTATAGGATTATATCATGTTATAATTAATCATATATTATCGTACTTGACAGAAACAAACCATGCATTCCCTAATGGACCATATAGGGCCTTGATGTCTCTTAATAGCCCATTATGGCCTTTGTTATATAACATTGGGTATAGTCGTATAGAAGGGCTGTATCATGTTGTAATGAGTCATGTTAGATCGTAACGGACAATACAAAGTCATACATTCCCTAAAACCCATATTGGTACTTAATATATCTTAATTGCTTTTGGCGTTTATTATGTAACATTAGGTATTGAAGGGATGTATCATAATCTAATGAGTCATATAAGATTATATCGATAAAAAAAAGTCATACATGTCATAATTGGATCATACTGGGCATTGATATTCTTAATGGCCCATTATAGCATTTTTAGGTAACATTAGGTATTGAAGGGATATATCATGTTATAATAAGTCATATTGGATTGTACTAGACAAAACAAATCTTACATGCCTTAATGGACCATATCAGGCATTGACATCTCTTAATGGCCAATCATAGCCTTTTTATGTAACAGACCATATCAAGCATTGACATCTCTTAATGGCGAATTATAGCCTTTTTATGTAACATTAGGTATTCAAGGGTTGTAACACGTTGTAGTGAGTCATGTTAGATCGTCACGTATAACAACAATCTATGCATGCCCTAATGGATCATATCGGGCCTTTATATCTCTTAGTGGCCCATTATGCCATTTGTTATGTAACATTAGGTATTGAAGGGCTATATAATGTTTAAATGACTGATATTATATCGTCCTAGTAACAAACCATACATGCCCTAATGGACCACAATGGGTCTTTATGACTCTTACTGGCCAATTATGACCTTTGTTATGTAACATTAGGTATTGAAGGGTCGTATCATGTTGGGGTGAGTCATATTAGATTGTAATAAACAATACGAAATCATACATACCCTAGTGGACTACAATGAGCCTTGATATCTTTTAATTGTCGTTATGGCTTTTGTTGTGTGAAATTAGGCATTGAATGGTTATATCATATTGTTACGAGTTATATAAGATTATACCCAACAATAAGAAGGCATACATACCCTAATAGACTATATTGGAACTTGATATATCTAGTTGGCCCATACAGATAGATACATAACTAAATGGTTATATATCCGGAATTTTCTTTTAACTTGCAAGAAAATTGTGACAAAGTTTTCAAACATGAATTAAGTCTGAACTTGACTAACTTTGTGCGCCCCTCAAACTACAAATAAACAACTAATACATAAATAAATTGATGATCAAATAACTAACTTTATATATAAACATATATATATATATATATATATATATATATATATATATATATATATATATATATATATACACACACATATATATATATATTTAAAAGAGTAAACCTCTGTTTTGCTCCATGTGATTTGGTTGTTTTTAACAGTTTTGCCCCAATCATTAAAAACGGTCATTTTCCTCCAATAGTTTACTATGTTTTTCCCATTTTGCTCCCCGCCTCTAACTCCATCCAAATTGTTGGTTAACTGAAATGGTATTTTGGTAAATTCAAATATAAAACTAAGGTTAGTAAAACTACAAATAAAGATTATATATATATATATATATATATATATATATATATATATATATATATATATAGGGTGAGGTTATTGTAAGAAATATAAAAGTGTGAGAAGGATAATAAAGAATCTAAATCGTTAGATATTTAAGCTAATAGTTGAGATCATAGAATTCTGTAAATAGTGTTGACTATTAAACTAGCTAATTTTTCTAGATTAAGGGTATAAAGGTAAATTTAACATTTTTAAATTAAGAAACTAACATTAATGCACATGCAAAGTTCCGCCCTTCTTTTTTAAACGTCAATAACTTTTTATACGTAACTCTTTTTTTAAAAAAAATTTACACCATAATAACGAGTGTTTTTTTATCTTTAATATGAGTACCATATTGATATATTTATGTAGAGAAAAAAATTACATTTCGCTTGGATGTTTTAGTCAATGGTGTTTATCTATGTTCATACAATGATGTTTTAATTGTAGGTGTTATTTCTGTTATATTTCTTCGTAAGATGTATGCCTTCAATATACATACTATGGTGTTTTTATGAGTTAGGGTGTTATTCCTGTTATATTTAATGCGATGACAAAGGTCCTAGCATAGCTGTGGTTTCTGGTGTCTTCAGTAGGTTTCTGTTGCCTTCAACGAGTTAGGGTGTTATTTCTATTTTTATATATTAAGGGTGTTAATTCTGTTTGATTCTGATTAAAATGTTAACTGGTGTTATATTAGGGTGTTATTTCTATTATATTCAATGTTAGGGTGTTCTTTATAAGATATGTGCCTTCAATATAACTGTTGTCGTGTTTTTATGAGTTATGGTGTTATTTTTGTTGTATTTCTATTCTTTATAAGATGTATGCGTTCAATATACATGTTGTGGTGTTTTTATGAGTTAGGGTGTTATTTCAAATTCGAAAATCCCTACAATAACTGCCAAAAATCGGTTGCATATATTCATTCCATAATTAGATTTTATTAGTTAAATTACACTTATACCCTTAAACTACCAAAATAAAAAGGGACACATGTCACCTCCAAAATCTTCTTATCCTTCTCACATTATTAAATTTTCTCACATGAACCTCTACCTATATATATATATATATGTATATATATATTTATAAGGTGTAAAATACAATAGCGCTTACCGTGCGATGCGTACACAAACAGGAGATTATGCCGCGTGTCATTCTCATAATGTTGCATAATGCGGAACACATGGTGAAACCCGGAATACTAGAATAAATCTGGAACTTGCTAATTCGGAACCAACATGCGTGATTATGTTTATAACGTGCGTAATACACAGATTAATTTCAAAGAATGCAACGTGTCACTACATATATATATATATATATACATATTTGTATATACACATATTTGTATATACACATATATGTATATATACATATATACATATATGTGTATATACAAATATGTGTATATACAAATATGTATATATATATATATGGGAAGGTTCATTTGAGAAGAAATTTAATGTGAGAAGAAAAAGAAGAAAGGGCATAATGGTAAAACATTAAATAGTTTATAACTACTATTATTAATTATGCTATTTCTCATTAATAAAGCAAAAACATTTTATCCTACACATTTCAAAATTTATGCTACATATGTCTTACATTTACCGGAATTTACCCTACACACATGTAAATTTACCTTACACATTTCAAAATTTATCATAGGATACTAAAATTTATCCTACACATGTCGAAAATTGTCCTACACCATAAATCATTTTATATTGAAAGAGTATATGAAAATAAATGAGTTACAGGTTTAATTAATTAGCTAATTAATAACAATTATAGATTTACCTATATGCCATTTTTCATAGCATTAAATACACACATTAAATGAAGTAAATGGAGAATTTCTATTGGTTTAAAAGTTATTCTTTTTATTCTTACAAAATTTATCTTCTCATTTGAACTCTCCACTATATATATATTCTACTTATTTATTTATCAATCTCTTAATAATTATAAGCATACAATAACACCTTAAGCAAATTAATGATATATATATTTTCTAAAACTATTTTTTTAAATATTTATTTATTAGGCTGTTAGTGTTAATGGTATCTAAATCAAAAGAATTATTTTTGTTGTTTTATTAGCGTACAATTAGATTTGCACTTATGATTTTTATTATACATATATTAATAAAATAGCATATTTTATTTTTTGCTCATAACTTTTTAAGATAAAATGTTTTCAATACTTTAGAGTATATTGTTGCGACGTATGATTTTTATCTATGTTTTAAATATTATCGAATTTGTCACACAATTTAGTTTTTTTTTCTTTTTATATAAAGTGACAATGTTTACATGTTTAGTTATTTTCATAATTAAATATAGTGTTTTATAAAATTTCGAATATATGGTTGTGATATGCTTATAGTTAATATAGTTGATTTTTTGTTCTTCTTCGTGAAGGAATGAATCAATATGTTTCGAATATCATCGATACTAGTACCATATTTTTTTTTATCTTTTCTTGATGTGACGGAAAATTTGTTGAAAACGGATGTCGATATCCTCTTAAACATATCTATTTTGGTTTTTATTTTGAGTGACGACATCATGTTGGTACTGTAACAAACAAAATCGAAGACGATCAAAAACCTGCTGGAAAACATGAGAAATCGACATGTTTTATTCAGGATTGTAGTTATTTTAATTTAATACAAAAAGTTTGTCACCGACTTACAGGTATGGATATATTCATCAGCAATATTCTTGTGCAATTTCATAATTTAAAAAAACCACCACTTTCTGCACGGACGAATGTCGGTTTTCAATTCATTAGAATATTAATAATGCCAAAAACAATGAATGTCGGTTCCAATTCATTTAGAATATTTATAATATCTATCATAAACAATGTTTTATCCGTTTCAATTATCACTTGATATGACGATGTAGACCATTAAAAAATTATATAATGTAGGTTAGAATTCTATATATTAAACAGGTTAAACAAAGTAATATTATAATAAACAAACAGTTTTAAGAAATATAATATTGTACATTGTTGCTTAAAATTATCATGAGATTGATGAATAAATAAGTATATTAGTATTTTGTTACTAATATATAAATGAGTGATACGTAAAATTCTTTGAAAACGTATATTATAAATGTTGAATAAAAAATATAAATCATAAATCTTTTTTAGTTAATTATTACACACGTATTATAAACCCGTTTATTACAAGGGTTGAAATTATTTAGAATTGTTAATTAGTAAATTATTACAAAAGGGTTAATTTCTTTAATTAGTTATTAAAAAGTTAACCTTTTTAGTTGTAATATATGACGGACCCATTACACTGTATTATAACTAATAACATATTTCAATTAAACACATCCATTGCTCATTCTGTTATTTTGATACATTAATATTTGTGTGTAAATTTTATAAATATTTAATTAACTTTTTGTACTACACAACCCGTGTAATGATTTGTAACTAATAAATTTTTTTAACCATTTTAATTAATTAATTATTTGGAATCATTTATTAATTAAATTTATTATTATTGATAAAGATAAGTGATATTCATGTATTAATTAAATGTTAAAATAGTTTAAAAGACTATAAATATTTTTTCAGATTAAAGTAGAGAATGTTATATGGTATTAATTGAGATCCTTTATTAGAATTTACAAGATTAGATCTAGTCATACAGATATAGATTAATATAAATAGATATTGGCGCTTTATTTAGATAATGATATAATAATTAATTTAAATTAAAAATTATTATCTATAATTAAGTAGAAGATAGATGTTTTAATTAAAAAGTAATTATTCATAATTAAATAGAAGATAAAGATATAAAAACCAATATATATACATATATAGAGCTATGAGTGTATATGTATTTTAAAAATAAATTGTTTGATATATCTTTTAAAATAAAATACTTTAGTAAGTTAATGATAAACTCTCAATAAAAAGTATAAGCAAAAAGCACACATGTGACTAAATTATTTCACTATATGATGTAGCAGTGAGGTATTAATGCTATGCCGTTAAGAACACAAACGATGTTATTGGGTAAAACTTTAAATTATGACAAGAAAGAAAAACACCGTTAATTACGTAAAAGTATGTAAAATACACAATAAGATACTCAAAATAAAAAGAAAAAATATTCGTTTTAAGTGATAGGGGAGGGCTTAGTTGAGAACACTCATTTTTTTGTGAGAACCATAAGAACAAATCTCAGCCACATATTATATCTTTTGTATTTTAATGAAAAGGTTAAATTGGTAATTATACAACCCGCTTTTCCATTTAACCTAAATATCATCAGATTCCAATGAAATCACATTATCGTCATAACCAAAATAGGGAAATCACGCAGGTCTGATTCCTTCAACGAGTTCTTCAATCGTTTGATTCTTCGACGATTCTAGGGCTTATAAAATCTAATTGAAGGAACTAATCGATATATGGGTTTTATGGACTAGTCATTGAATCGTGTAAGCCAGGTATCAATCGATCTCTGTTTTTAAGTTTGTGTTTAAATCGCTTGTTTTCGTTAGTTTTCTGCAATTGCCATTGTATATTTGTTGTTTGACTCTTGAATACCTAATTGTTGTTTGTTTTCTCAATTTTGGGTGATTTGGTGAATATGGTTTTTAATATTAGGTGATTCTACAGTGATTACCAGTTTTGAGTCATACTCATTGTTTATTCATCATCATGATTGTAGATTTACTGATTTTAGGTTGCTATCTGATGTATTTTTTATAACCTGTATTGAAATCTTGACAATTGGCACTTCATCATTAATTAGATGATGATGATGATAAAGGATTAGTTTTTGGTTAACTGTTTCTTCTTTTCCATTAAATGTCTTGATTTTGTTGAATTTAAGGATAAAATATGAGTATGGATAGGAATGATTGTGGTGTCCTTTCTCGATGCATATAACCTGTTTGTTAAAATGCCAAAGTGACTTTTGTGTTTTGCTTCTAAGTTGCATAGTTTAAATAAAGTTCCAGTGGTCAAAACCATTATATAAATTCAATATCCTATAAGCTAAAACAACGTTTAAACTAATTTATGTTTATGTAAGTGATAGTTTGTATCAAACTTTTTTTATTTTAACTAAAGTTCATTTATTCTTATGTAATAGGTCATACACATGTGTAGATTTGTTTAGTGTCACTAGCCGGTGGCGAAAACCATATCGATACTAGTGGGGTCTGAAAAAGCATAACTGGCGAACGAGAGCTATGATTGTTGATCGACACGAATCATGTTTAAAGACTTTTGATGTATGCTACTATTGTAAAAGACCATTTCAATGCTAGAAGATACGACGACATGTATGTATACATACCTACGTTATACAGAAGTGAAAAAGTTGTCTGCAAAACTACATCGGATGGATGAGAATGTTGATGGTGCTGCAAGGATTATTATGTATCTATTCATGTTTATGCATATGTAACAGTTGATTGTACATATGTGTAAATGTATGTTTTACAAATATGTGAATGTCATGTATTATTAAGATGTTAACCTCAATTTTCATGGGTTGTTTATACAATGAACTTCGTTATATTTGAGATAGAAATATACATGTAATAAACAAATCTGGTTCATATTTCATTGTCACGTATCTTTGTTTGTTTTAAATATCTATTGTTGAATTACACATGCATAAATAGTTCGCTATCACATATTTGTCTCAGTTTTACATGTGTGTAACTGATATACACATGTGTATATTGTTCATTGTTACATATATATGTATGTATAACATATGTGCAGCTGAATTACACATGTATAAACTCTTCTCCATCACATATTTGTGTTTATTTTACATATGTGCAGCTAAATTACACATATGTAAACTCTTCATTATCACATTTCTTTGTTTATAATACATATGTGCAATTGATTTATCCATGTGTAAACTATTCACTGTCATCTATCGATGTACGCTTACATATGTACAACTGAATTACACATATGTAACTGTTCTTTGTCACATATTTAGGTCTCTTTTACATAATGTGCAGCTGATTTATATATGTGTAAAATCTTCAGTGTTACATATCGATTTATATTTCTATGCAAATATAGTAAGTATTTTACTTACCAACAAGTAGGATTTAAACCAAAAGAGTATTATCCATATATCAAAAGTATTCAACTTTCCAAACAAGTCATAATCTTTTAGATACAGTGTCAACGATAACATAGAAACAAAAGTCATAATCCTCAACGCGCAGTATGCATGATAACATGAAAACAAGTCATGATTCAGAATAGAAACTAGTCTCTCTATTCATTTAGGATTCTCTCAAACTCCAATTCTTTCTTAATCACATCTTCTTGGTGAATATTCGCTTTCTAAAGTACAATCTTCGTATCATTTTATGGTCTTCTACAACTGAACTCCAAAGTTCTCTTTGTCATTTTACAACCAACCATAGCATGTACCATTTTTTTTTCCTGAAAATGGCCTGTTCAAAGTGACAAAAGTAAAATACCATTAAGAAGTTTGTTTTTACTGTTATCAAAGCTTCTGTTGATGAAATTAGCACACAATGATTAGGGCATCAAATCTTCAATCACCTTTGAATTACTCAACGATTACTCTGCTAAAAAATCTTCAGTCGATTCAGAATCCATCATCATCTTCAATGATTTCTCAGTTATCTTCAATGATTTCATGAACTGATTAGCAGGTATCAATTTCTCTGTCTTCGTTCACTTCGGATCTTCAACGATTGTCGATTTGCGACATATGTTCAATGATTTCAATTTGTCGATGTTGTTAGATATGTTCTTTGATTTTAATTCTCAATTTTGTTGCACATATTCCAAGATTTCCGCTCATATGGTGCTCGTAGTTTTCCCAAATTTATTTTTATTTGGTGAATTGCAGTCATGGTTTGTCCTGAATCTTATATTCAACTTCTCAACAAGTCATATGACCCTTTAGACACGATATCAACAATAACATAAAACAAAGTCATAATCCTCGATACGCAATATGCATGATAACATAAAAATAAGTCATGATTCAAAATATAAACTGGTCTCTCTTTTCCTTTTGGTTTCTCTCAAACTCCAGTTCTCTTCTCGGTGTATATTCACTTTCCAAAGTACAATCTTCGTATTATTTTATGAGCTTTTACGATGACCTTTCAAAGTTCTCTTTGTCATTTTCCAGCCAACAATAGAATGTACCATTATTTCTAAAAATCTACCTAGTCAAAGTGACAAAAGTACAGTACAATACAATTAAGCCATTTGTTTTACTTCTATCTTAAACAAATAATCTGACTGATTTACACATGTGTAAATGAGCAAAACTTCTCACTTACACGTGTGTAAACAACCTACTTACACATGTGTAAATTGCATAATTACACCTAATAATCATACTTATTTGTAATTCTAAGATATCTTCTCTGTTTTGTAATTCTCAAAATTCAACTGACTTACACATGTGTAAATGAGCAAAACTGCTCACTTACAATATATAAACAACCTGCTTACACATGTGTAATGACATAACTACATCTATTTAATCATACTAATTTGTTCTAATATCGTTGTTACAATGTGCACATCTTATTTACACATGTGTAAATTGCTTATTACACAGATGCAGTAATAACTAAGCTGATTTACACATGCATAAATATTTTTTTAAGCTTAATCATGATGATGTACACATGTGTAAACTTCATAATTACACATATTTAATCATACGTATTTGTTCTAATACCATGGTTTTTATGTTCACATCTTATATACACATGTGTTTTTATGTTCACATCTTATTTACACATGTGTAAATTGCTTAATTACAAAAATGCATTAGTAACTAAGCTAATTTATACATGTGTAGAGATCTTTAAGCTTAAAGTATGATGATGTACACATGTGTAAACGGCATCGTTAAACCTGTTTAATCATACTTATTAATCAAAACTTAATCACCAAAATAGCATTGTTCAGAGCAAACAGAGCCATATTAAAAGCAAATCAAAACTTCAGCCATTAATTTGCATAAAATTAAACATCAATTTCTTTTCTAGCTACAAACAATAGTAATCCAATCACACTAAAGCACAAATTAGGTTCACATGAACCTGCAATTCCAAACTATAATCCACCAGCAAACACAACAGAGCTAAAATTGAATTTACAATTAACACAGTTTATCGAAAAATAAGACCTTACTAAACAATTCAATTTTCTGCCATTAAATAGCTTAAAAACCTAATAATCTAACAACAAATCCACACAATTTAGAGAACTAAATCCGACATATTTGAATCACTAACGACACGACGACGACGTTGCTGATAAGAAATAGAATTAGCCAAAACTGATAAAGAGCAATCTTGTGAACGTTACCGTGTCTTTAAAACCTACATAAGAATGGTTTAGTCTTGAACTTTTTACCGTCTTCAATCGATAAATGATGTAAATCATTGGTATGATAGTTGATCGATTTCATGAGCACTGGTGCTACAGAGCGTGGCATGATTGAAGATGATGATGATGTTCGATTAGGGATGAAGGGGTTGGTGAACGAGACTGGGGTTCAAGATTGGAAGATTGGAGGGTTTTGACAACAAAGCCCCTTTAGTCTTTTAATTTAGGTTTCCTTCTCATTTAAATCTTCTCTAATCTTAGCCCTTAATTTTTGATGATCTATGGATTGAAATTGTTCTTAGTGTTCTCACAAAAATCTTTTTTCTCAAGATAACCATCCCCTATATATATATATATATATATATATATATATATATATGGTTAGGTTCATTTATGAACAACCCCCTTGATAGTGAATTGTGTGAACTAATCCTACCCCTTGATTATCTATATACAAGTAGAAATCAATGACAAGGATTTGATGATATACACTAGTGTGTTTTACTATTTGATGATGTAAATCAATGGTCAGGATTTGTTAACTCAATTCACAAATACACTAGTGTTCACTCTAGAACCCCACCCCGATATGACGTATGAAACGCCAGTTAAAATGTATGATGAAGTTAGTCTAAAAGTCAACGATACATTTTAAACGATTGTATCTTATGTTTTAAAAGTTGTAATACTTTAAGTTTTATAAAAAAATACCTTTTTTCCTTCTTATATATATATATTCTAATTCTAATAATAATAATATATATAGTATAGATGCTAAAATAAACCATTAAGATATTAGCATTGTATGATATTAGCCAATACTTTTACTGCACAATTTACCGTTGAAATTTATATAAAACAAAAACTATTCGCATATGCCTATCTTAGAGAAATGATAATACGTCTAGTTAATTAATGGAGTAGTGGTTATACATATCTTAGAATTATTATTATGTTATTATCAATATTGCTATTATTATTATTATTATTATTATTATTATTATTATTATTATTATTATTATTATTATTATTATTATTATCAAACCAAAATAAAATCCGAACAATTTCCACCGACGACCACCCTATTAGCTTCTAGATCATGATCGTTATAACCTCCACTGAACCAACAACCCAACCCTACTATCACTATCACCTCATGCTGGCACTTGTTCCATAGCCTAAACCTGCGATAACCACGTACAAACGCGTTATTTGGCTCATTACAGAAAAAAATAAATAAATCAAAAGAAGACACACTACACATACCAACACGTATGTAGCAGAGACAAAAGTTCATCAAAGGATGATGATTCAACCCTTTGAAATAAGGCCTTTTGTCAGCCAATAAGGTTTTCGAGCAAGGATGACGACGGCTTTGGATGTTTATTATTAAGTATTGTTTGTTAAAACCTAAAAGTGAACTTA
This sequence comes from Scalesia atractyloides, assembly GCA_947069175.1. Classification (NCBI taxonomy): domain Eukaryota; kingdom Viridiplantae; phylum Streptophyta; class Magnoliopsida; order Asterales; family Asteraceae; genus Scalesia; species Scalesia atractyloides. The sequence goes on along the minus strand of CAMTDV010000007.1, from coordinate 12,723,574 downwards.
AATGACTTACAACACTCGTTGTGGGGCCGTTCAGGCCCGGCTTGGACCGGCGACGCCCCCTAATACCGCGCCGGGTGGGTCGTCGTCGTCTTGGGCGTCGGCCTGAAGACGTTGGGCCAGATTTTTTAAAATCATAGCCGTTGGTTTGAACGGCTAGTTTAACAAAAAAAAATTAAATTAATAATTTTACCTATAAATACCTCAATACCCTCCAACTTTTTTACACACTTTATTCACCTTCATCTCTCAAATTTATAAAATCATTCTCATCTTTTTATAATTCTTTAACCTTTTATAAGATCCTTCAACTTTCGCCATGGATCAATACAACCCGAGCAACCCGAACCCGAACACGAACCCAAACCTGAACCCAAACCCAAACCAAAACATTTTTTCGGTACCCGGCTACTATCCTAGTATGGAACCGAGTTGGTCATCCTCACAATTTTCGTACAACGCTTTTGGGGGTTTTTAACAAAGCCCCAACGCGTTTTCGCAGATGAGCCAAGTGCAACAAATGTAGTCGATGCAACAAATGATGATGCGAAACCCTTTCAATTTGCAATTTTCATCCCAACCACAATATTCCCCAACACGGGAGTCTCCCCAACCACAACCCGGATAGGACGACGTTCAAGAATTTGTACCAGAGACCCAACCACAATCGTCTAAACGGAAAAAAGGGAAGCAACATATGGTTGAAAAAGATCAACCTTCGAAAGGGAAGGCATAACTTTGGACGAAGATAGAGGAGGAGGCGTTAGCCAAGGCGTGGGTTAGCACTTCCAAAAGCCCCATTATCGGTATATAACGTTTGCTACATTTTAAAAATATACCAAATATTTATATATATTATACTTCTTTTAATATAACTTTTGCTAAAATTTAAAATTATAGGTAACAACCAAACCGTCGAGGGGTTTTGGAAAGAAATTTTGTCGAAGTTTCTTGCGATAATGGAACAAGGTCATTATCGCGACATTGATTCCATCTCTTCCAAGTGGAGAAAGATGCATCCGGTGGTTAACTGGTTTTCGAATTTATAATAACTTGTATACTGATCGCCGTAGTGGGATAAGTGATGAAGACGTTTTTAAAGAGGCGATGCATAGATACCAAGATACGCATCGGACCGTTTTCCCCCACGTACGTGCTTGGGAAATTTTGCGAACCAGTAACAAGTGGGCGTCGGTTCCAAATGAGGTTGCAACGACCAAACGAACAAAAACCTCGGAGACCGGTAGTTACAGTGCGGGGGGCTCAGAAGCACGATGTCAAATAAATATAAACGACGAGCCCGAGTTTGACGATGAAGATTTTTTGGTTCGAGAGGAGGAACGTCCCCCGGGCAGGGACAAATCAAAAAGGGCGGCAGCTGCAAAAAAACAAGCCGCGTCGGGGGGCGGTTCCAAAATGGACGACCTTATGGCTCAGTTCAAAGCGTTCACCGAGGTCACGGCCCAAAAGGTGAAGGCGAAGGAACGTGAGGTCGAAGAATGAGTTTAGTTGAGGCATGAAGAAAACGAGTATAAAGAGTGGGATCATGACAGCCGACATAAACTCGTATCCGGAAGAAGATCGTCCGATTTTGCGAAGAATGAAAGAAAAAATCGCAAAAAAGTGGAGTTCATAGGATTTTTTTAGGTTATGTTTTTTATTTTTTTGGTTATTTTTTTATTTTTTACGTTTTTTTAGGTTATGTAATGCTTGGTTTTTAATACTAATGATTTTATTTTATATAGATAAATGTTAAAAACTAGTTAATTAAAAAAATAAATTAACTAGGTGGGGTCGGGTCGTCACCCATTTCCTTGCTTCCATCCCTGAAAGGGCGTCCTCCTAGGACTCTGACGTGCATGCTGACATGGCGGGTCGTCCTCCAAAGAAGCCCCTCACCATATCAATTAGCCTTAATTGGATTTACCTCCTTTTTGTAGGATTCACTATTGAGACATTTATTTTAGTTGATCATGGCTTGGATGTTTATTATTAGAGTTTTTCCTAAATTAATATGCACGGAAAATGTATTTTTTTAAAACTATTTACTAAAATAGTGTTTTTTTTATAATTTATATTTACCTTTTATTTTCTAACCAAAATATTATACTTTCCAAATATTATACTTTTTTATTGTTTTTTTCTTCAACGCTTTGTTATCTTTTTTTTTTTTTCTTGTAATACTCTTTCTAACCAATTTATTAATATTTAGCAATCAACTCTTTATACATACAAGCTTTCTAATTATTATTATTATTTTTTTGGCAAATACAACTATAAGAATTGTTATATAAATTTATACAATCAAATTAGAAGCATAAAATTTTTGATCGTCCAGCTATTGGTTTTAATATGAAATACAAATGAAAATTATATTCATTCCGTTTCGTAGTTTTATTGAGAAAGGGCAGTCCTTTTTATCTAGTTTTAAATTTTATGTTATATCACGTTAAAACTTGGTTCGATATGTAAAACATAGGCAATCGATTATAATTCTTCCGGTTTAAATCATAGGTGATGTAACACCTCAAATATATATATATATATATATATATATATATATAACACCCTACTTACTATTAATTGAAATTAGTAAAAACATGTAAATTTGATTTAGTTGTAATCAACTAAATTCACATAAGTTCAGATTAGTTTATAAATCTAAATACATAAGTCATTCAGAAAACACCTAAGACTAGTTTGTTTCTTAACAACAAAAGGTAAAGCGGAAGCTGGAAATTTGAAAGTGTTCGGTTCTTCCTCCGCTTGATCCACATTCAAATTATCGTCTAAATTCACCTACAAAACAAACATTTATTTGTTTTAATTTTTAATTATATATATATAACTATACTAATATACAAGCATAACCATTTGTCAAACCTTGCTTAATTAAACGAACAAAATTTAATTTCAGTACCCACCGTAAACTACGGTCATCCACCATAGCTTACGGTGAATAAAATGAAGTCTTACGGTCAAAACCATCTGCCTCACGGTCATAACTTTTAATTTTATTAACAGCGGCAGCCCACCGTAAGCTACGGTGGGTTACCGTAAGCTACGGTGGTGTGCTGCAGATTATTCCCTTTTTGTCATTTTTGTCGTGAAATTCTTGTATCTCATGAATCGCTTATGCGTTTAATCTCCCGTTTCTTTCTACGAGATCAAAACTAGATTGTCTACTAAATACACTCATAATACAATGTCCGAGTTATCATATATTTAAATTCATAAGCCTTCGGCTTACTACTCTTTTCACGAAAATTTGACCCGTTTATATGTTCTTGACAATTTCTCACATTTAACCATATTCTTTAGTCATATAATTATTTTATCAATACGCTCAAATCTTAGGAATGTCTTATGCGCATTCTATATGATTCCATCACTATATTTATGTTTAAATTCCAATACTACCCTTTTTCTAAATTTATATCCAATAAACGTTCATACGCCTCATAGTGTATGTTCTCGACTAAATTTCGCCCTGTTTGATTATCATAACGATATCCATTGTTTTTATATAATCAAACCTAACTCTTTTATCCCTTTATTCATTTGGTCGTTTTAGCGAATTTCAACGTTTTCATACTATCAAACTAACATCATTAGTAATATTCAACCCATTTTTCTTAACTTAGTGAAATCCATCGCTTTTGTTTATCTAAACCTTCATTTATCAATCATTTTGACTTGTTTGATTTGCTTAACGAAATCCATCGCTTTTATTATTACTCAAACAATTCATATTTAATGATTCTCTATTCAATTCATATATACGAAACTCATCACTTATAAGTGACTCGTATATGCTTGAACTCTATTCATTTCTCAAAATATGTATTACTACTAATGTTATAAGTAAAATCTTTCGAAATGATTGGGTCACGTACCTTACAGTTTTCACTTCAAGCGCGTGTCCGTTCCGACTTTGTCACTTGATGTTTCGTCCAACTTGCCTATAATATTTAACCCAATTTATGGTTTAGAATTCGTAGTAGAATATGTATCATGTAACTTGTCAAACTTTTCATTTACACGATTCTTTCATATTTCCAACAATTTATAATCACTTAGGCATTACATCAAATACCTTGTGAGCGAGATTTTTATATTATTTTCATCACATCCTTAATTTAGTTATTAATCCCAATTTAACACTCCTTTCAAGTCTCTAAGCTTAGGATGTGCATTTAGTGTCTAAATTCTAACATATTTAACATCAAGTACTAGAATCTCGCTATCACAATTCATGTGTTCATCATATTTATCAAAACCCATTTAGCACAAGTATTACTAATCATTCAAACATTTAAATCATAGCAATTGATCACTAAATGTTCATCAAGGTTTTATTCCTAGACTTATATACACCTCAATTTCTATCATGGCTTTCATAATGATACTCTATATAGATTTTGTGATGTTCATGTAATTTCATAATGTCACCAAACATAAAATTTCAACATACCTTATGATCCCCTTACTTGGATGATCATTAATTTATGCTCATGCACGGATTTTGGCTCCTAATTGATCTTGATTTGGTGATTTTGGTTTCAAAGAAGGGTTTTCTCCTTCTTTCTTCTTCTGTCGCCCAGAACACATCCAAGGGTGTGTTCTTGACTTTAACCCCTTTTTCTTTTTTTAAAGTTTTCTACTTGCCAATTACAGCCCCTCATGTTTTGTTTATTATGCCAAGACACTACTCAATTGTTTTTATTAGATTTCCACAAGTAACTAATTTAACTTAGTAAATTAGTTGTGTGTATGTGGGTTACTTTGTCATAATGCCTTATATTTTATTTCATTTAATATTCTTGGGGTGTTACAAATCTACCCTCCTTAAAAGGTTTCGTCCTTGAAACTAGTGTACTTACTGAAAAGTAGAGGGTAGAGTTGTCTCATTTCCTCTTCCGACTCCTAAGTGGTGTCTGATCCCTTCCGGTGCTCCCATTTGACCTTTACTTGATTGATTTCTTTATTCCTTAATCCCTTGACCTTTTGATCGATGATTTGAATCGTTTAACCATATAGTTAAGTCTGTCATCGATCTCAATGTCGTTGTATGGTATGTATGCTCCTTCATCCGATAAACATTTGCGAAGATGAGATACATGAAATACGTTATGTATTCCTCTCAACTCGTCTGGAAGTTCTAGTCGGTAAGCCACCTTGCCCACCCGATCAATAACTTTAAATGGGCCAATAAATCTTGGACTCAATTTACCTCTTTTCCTGAATCGGATGATTCCTTTCCACAGGGATACTTTAAGCATTACTTTATCACCTATTTGAAACTCGATTGGTCTTCGTCTTTTATCCGCATAGGACTTTTGTCGATCTTGGGCCGCTTTTAAATGAGCTCGAACCGTATCAATCTTTTCATTTGTGGCCTTAATAACATCTTTATGAGCGAGTTCTCTCGGTCCCACCTCACCCCAACATATTGGAGTTTGACACTTTCGACCATAAAGCATTTCGTATGGCGCCATACCAATGCTCGAATGACAGCTGTTATTGTATGAGAACTCAAGTAATGGTAGATAGGTGTCCTAACTACCACCAAAATCAATAATACACGCTCGAAGCATGTCTTCTAAGGTTTGAATCGTTCGTTCGCTTTGCCCATCTGTCTGGGGGTGGCATGCAGTACTGATTAATAGTTTGGTGCCCATCTGTTTTTGGAAATCACGCCAAAAGTTCGAAGTGAACCAAGTATCTCTATCACAATTGATATAGGTACCCCATGGCGTGCTATAATTTCATTCACATATACCTCCGACATCTTTTCAGAGGTATAGGTCTCTCGAATTGGAATGAAGTGGGCGCTTTTTGTTAGTCTATCAACGACTACCCAAATGGCATCAAATCCTCGAGCCGTTTTTGGTATTTTGGTTAATAGATCCATGGTAATATTTTCCCATTTCCAAACTGGTAAATCTAATGGTTGAAGTTGGCCATAAGGTTTCTGATGCTCCGCTTTTACTTCTAAACAAGTTAAGCACTTTTCAACGTATTTCGCCACATCTGTTTTCATCCCAGGCCACCAATAATTTTGTTTTAAGTCCTTATACATTTTTGTCACTCCCGGGTGTATCGAATAACGCGATTTATGAGCTTCATCAAGTAGGAGATCCTTAACACCGCAAGTGTTTGGGATCCAAATTTTACCAAACCGGGTTTTCATTCCATTTTCCCTGTCTTCAATATATTTCACCAGACCTCTGACACGTTCCTTTCTCCAATTTTCTTCTTTCATCGCTTTAGTTTGTGCCATTCGGATTTGTTCAAGCAAACCCAAGGTTACCATAAGTTGCATCGACCGCACATGAATTGGTGTGTGTTCATCTTTTCGGCTTAGCGCATCCGCTACCACATTGGCCCTTCCCGGATGGTAATGAATTTCACAATCATAATCTTTTACCATTTCTAACCATCGTCTTTGTCTCATATTTAATTCTTTTTGATCAAAGAAGTATTTCAAACTCTTATGATCGGTAAAAGTAGTACACTTCACTCCATATAAGTAGTGTCTCCAAAGTTTCAAGGCGAATACTACTGCCGCCAGTTCGAGGTCATGAGTTGGATATTTCTTTTCATGCCCTTTAATTGTCTAGAGGCATAAGCAATCACTCTACCCCGTTGCATGAGTACACACCCAAGACCTAGGTGCGACGCATCAGAATACCCCACTAAGTCATTAGTGCCATCTGGTAAGGTTAATACCGGAGCACTGTTAACTTTTCCTTTAACATTCGAAATGCTTCTTCTTGTTCATTATTCCAGGAAAACTTTTCATTTTTACGAGTTAGCTTTGTTAACGGTGAAGCAATCTTGGAGAAATACTGAATAAATCTCCTATAATAACCCGCAAGCCCCAAAAACCTTCTGATTTCCGAAGGATTTTTCGGGGGATTCCACTTTGATACCGCTTCAATCTTGGACGGATCGACTAGTATTCCGTCGGCGCTAATGATATGCCCTAGGAATTGTACTTTTCGAAGCCAAAAAGGCACATTTCGAAAATTTTGCGTAAAGCTTTTCTCTTCTCAATGTTTCTAATACCTCATGCAAATGAAGCGCATGATTTGTTTCACTTTTTGAATATACTAAAATGTCATCAATAAACACTATTACTGATTTATCCAACATTGGTTTGCAAACTGGATTCATAAGGTCCATAAATGCTGCGGGTGCATTTGTTAACCCGATGGACATCACTAGAAATTCATAGTGCCCGTACCTCGTACGGAATGCCGTTTTGGGTATATCTTCGTCTTTTACCTTCAGTTGATGATAACCAGACTTTAAATCAAGTTTTGAAAACCAACTTGCACCTTGTAGTTGGTCAAATAGATCATCAATTCTCTGGAGCGGGTATCGGTTCTTTACTGTGAGTTTGTTTAATTCTCGGTAATCAATACACATGCGCATGCTCCCGTCCTTTTTCTTCACAAATAGCACCGAGCCCCGTGGGGAAACACTCGGTCTAATAAATCCTTTATCCAATAAGTCTTGCAATTGCGACATCAACTCTTAAAGTTCCGATGGTGCTAGTCGATAAGGTGCCTTAGCTACCGGTTTTGCGTTCGGGACCAGTTTGATACTAAACTCTATTTCGCGCTCAGGTGGTATTCCTGGTAAGTCGTCCAGGAATACATCTTCAAACTCCTTTACAACAGGTATGTCTTCAATCTTTGGCAATTCTTTTTCCGCATCGCATATGTAGGTCAAGTATGCTTTACACCCATGTTGCATGAGTCTTTGGACTTCCGCCATTGTACATAATACGGGGTTACCATTCTTTTCCCCATAAATTATGACACGTCTTCCGCTTGGAGATGTTAATTGTATCTCTTTACGGAAACATATCACTTTGGCGTGGTAGCGAGACAACCAATCCATTCCAACCACCACTTGAAATTCCCCCATAGACATGGGTATCAAGTCAATCGAGTAATCCTCATCATCAATGTTCAATTTGCAATCCCGACATATTTTATGGACAACAAAACTTTCGTTATTACCTATTTCTACCTTCATAGGCACATGCAGTTTTATTAATGTAAATGATGGGTGTTGAATAAATCTTTTTGAAACAAAAGATTTATTCGCACCTGTATCAAATAAAATGCGTGCGGGAATACAATTTACAGTATGTGTACCTGAAACCACATCGGGTTCAATTTTGGCCTCTGCTACAGTTATGTGGAATGACCTTGCCTTCGATCTTGGGACTTTGATTTTTGTGTCGGATGCTTCATTCTTCCCTTTTAGTTCTGGGCACTCAGATTTCTTGTGACCCAGTTGGTAGCACTTATAACATACCGACACTTTACCAGGGCAAATTGATGCTATGTGTCCGTTTTTCCGCATATAACACACGGTTTGTTTTTGAAATAGCGCTCTCTCTTATGGGCACGACCACATGTTCTGCAACTTGGTGATCCTCCTTTTGAGCTCCCCTTCTTTGGAATTCATTGATCTTTTGCTTTTTTGTTAGACTTGGATTTGTATCCGTTGCTCTTCGTTCACCCCTCTCAGTTTGTTTCCTTAATTCAATTAACGTTCTCGTGCAACGTTTATGATTTCCGTGAGGTTTTCATACTTCGAGGGTGTCATGAATTCTCTATACTCAGCACTCAACATGTTGTAATAGTAATAGATCTTTTGTTCTTCTGTTTGCACCAACTCATCACAAAACCTCAATTTGTCAAGGAACACCCCCGTGATCTTATCTATTGTTTCGTCCTTATGCCTTAGTTGAATGAATTCTTCCTTGATTTTGTTTATTATGGCTTTAGGGCTATGATGTTTAAGAAATGGTATCTTAAATTCCTCCCATGTCATAACCTTTGTGGCCTCAACCCTTGTTCCTTTTTAAGATTATCCCACCAATCTTTTGCTTGGCCTCTCAATTGCCCAGTGCCATAATCTACAAAGTCGGCTTCATCACAATGAGTCCGTTCGAAGACTCCTTCCATATCGCTTATCCATCGTTGGCAGACTATGGGGTCTACCTCTCCATTGTAGGTTGGTGGTTTACATGCCATGAACTTGTCATAAGGACACGTTTTCTTCATTTTTGTCTTGTCTTTTTCTTGTACAAGACTTTCTTTTAATTCATTCATCCTTTCTTCTACAACCGTTAAGATTGTAGTTTGTAACCTATCCATAAATTGAGGTAGGTTTGCTTCTAATGCCTTTCCGACCTCCTCGGAAATCTTTTCTCGTATCTCTTCTGTCATAAGAGACAATGTATCTTCACCTGTTGCCTCCGACATTTCTTTTGCTGAAATGTTCATAGTAATTTTAGGTAAGCAACTCATTTACTAATTTCCATATTTTATATGGATATATACTCTATTCATTTGATAGCACCCATAGTGTATCTTTCTTTTTCAGTTCAGTCAAGTGTATAACTTGCCTTTGTTGTTTATACTTAGTGTACTTCCCGGGTTCGAGTGTATTAATACAACCCTTCCCATACACTTTAAATTACTATTCTTTCTACTATTTCGTAGGGAAATTCATTTTATAACTGATTCTTATCGAATGTCTTGTTCAAGCCTTGAACCGAACACATTCCGTTCTTAACCTTGAGCTCTGACTACCAACTTGTAACATCCTACTTACTATTTATTGAAATTAGTAAAAACATGTAAAATTTGATTTAGTTGATATAATCAACTAAATTCACATAAGTTCAGATTAGTTTATAAATCTAAATACATAAGTCATTCAGAAAACACCTAAGACTAGTTTGTTTCTTAAACAAAAGGTAAAGCGGAAGCTGGAAATTTGAAAGTGTTCGGTTCTTCCTCAGCTTGATCCACATTCAAATTATCGTCTAAATTCACCTACAAAACAAACATTTATTTGTTTTAATTATAGATATATAACTATACTAATATACAAGCATAACCATTTGTCAAACCTGGCTTAATTAAACAAACAAAATTTAATTTCAGTACCCGCCGTAAGCTACGGTCATCCCCTGTAGCTTACAGTCAATACCATGAAGTCTTACGGTCAAAACCATCTGCCTTACGGTCATAACTTATAATTTTATTAACAGCAGCAGCCCACCGTAAGATACAGTGGGTTACCATAAGCTACGACGGTGTGCTGCAGATAATTCCCTTTTTGTCATTTTTGTCGTGAAATTCTTGTATCTCATGAATCGCTTATGCGTTTAATCTCCCGTTTCTTTCTATGAGATCAAAACAAGATTGTCTACTAAATACACTCATAATACAATGTCCGAGTTATCATATATTTAAATTCATAAGCCTTCGGCTTACTACTCTTTTCACGAAATTTTGACCCGTTTATATCTTCTTGACAATTTCTCACATTTAACCATATTCTTTAGTCATATAATTATTTTATCAATACGCTCAAATCTTAGGAATGTCTTATGCGCATTCTATATGATCCCATCACTATATTTATGTTTAAATTCCAATTCTACCCTTTTTCTAAATTTATATCCAATAAACGTTCATATGCCTCACAGTGTATGTTCTCGACTAAATTTCGCCCTGTTTGATTATCATAACGATATCCATCGTTTTTATATAATCAAACCTAACTCTTTTATCCCTTAATTCATTTGGTCGTTTTAGCGAATTTCAACGTTTTCATACTATCAAACTAACACCATTAGTAATATTCAACCCATTTTTCTTAACTTAGCGAAATCCATCGCTTTTGTTTATCTAAACCTTCATTTGTCAATCGTTTTGACTTGTTTGATTAGCTTAACGAAATCCATCGCTTTTATTACTACTCAAACAATTCATATTTAATGATTCTCTATTCAATTCATATATACGAAACTCATCACTTATAAGTGACTCGTATATGCTTGAACTCTATTCATTTCTCAACATATGTATTACTACTAATGTTATAAGTAAAATCTTTCGAAATGATTGGGTCACGTACCTTAGAGTTTTCCCTTCAAGCGCGTATCCGTTCCGACTTTGTCACTCGATGTTTCGTCCGACTTGCCTATAATATTTAACCCAATTTATGGTTTAGAATCAATAGTAGAATATGTATCGTGGTACTTGTCAAACTTTTCATTTACACGATTCTTTCATATTTCCAACAATTTATAATCACTTAGGCATTACATCAAACACCTTGTTAGCGAGATTTTTATATCATTTTCATCACATCCTTAATTTAGTTATTAATCCCAATTTAACACTCCTTTCAAGTCTCTAAGCTTAGGATGTGCAATTAGTGTCTAAATTCTAACATATTTAACATCAAGTACTAGAATCTCGCTATCACAATTCATGTGTTCATCATATTTATCAAAACCCATTTAGCATAAGTATTACTAATCATTCAAACATTTAAATCATAGCAATTGATCACTAAATGTTCATCAAGGTTTTATTCCTAGACTTATATACACCTCAATTTCTATCATGGCTTTCATAATGATACTCTATATAGATTTTGTGATGTTCATGTAATTTCATAATGTCACCAAACATAAAATTTCAACATACCTTATGATCCCCTTACTTGGATGATCATTAATTTATGCTCATGCACGGATTTTGGCTCCTAATTGATCTTGATTTGGTGATTTTGGTTTCAAAGAAGGGTTTTCTCCTTCTTTCTTCTTCTGTCGCCCAGAACACATCCAAGGGTGTGTTCTTGACTTTAACCCCTTTTTCTTTTTTTAAAGTTTTCTACTTGCCAATTACAGCCCCTCATGTTTTGTTTATTATGCCAAGACACTACTCAATTGTTTTTACACTTTGTAAGATTCCATTGATAAACTTGATTGTTAGTGTGATAATATATGAAGTAATACTTAAAAGAAACTTGGGTCATTCGTAAGTAATGGATTTCGCACGAATGAACCAAACAAGTAAATAGTGCATGAACATAAGTCGGAATTAGTTCAGAAGTGATGGAATTCACTTAATTAACCAAGATTATGAGAATGCATAAGCCAGGTAATGGAAACGCAGATTGTAAACCGTAAATATATGATACGGTTGAAAAGATGTTTCTTGTTTGGTTAAAATAGCCGAACATGTAATATATATATATAGCAAAGACGTAAGCCGAGTGACGGATGCGTGAACGTGAGTTAGAAAAACTTAGATGAGAGTTGAATTTTCCACAAGGAACTGATTCTCTTCATAAGAATGAAGGAAAGATGGTCGAATTGATTATCGGGTTAAAATAACTACGTGAATTGATTTTACATCAATAGCGTAAAGTGTAAAATTTCACTACTTTGAATGGCGTGTTGAAATTTAAAATGTGGGTGATCGATTTGAAGCAAAACGGACGAGAAACGAAAAAGTTATGTCCGTTAACGTAAAAGATCCAAAAGTGAAAAATAGGCAGTTGGGATGCAGTGTAAGCTACGGTTCCTAACCGTAGCTTACGATTGAGACCTGCTGTCTCAGACAGGAGAGTTATACCGTAAGCTACGGTAATCCAACCGTAGCTTACGGCGGGCTCTTAAACAAAAATTTTTAGTTTGTTGTTTTGAGTATTTGGGTCTATCTAGATACGTTATACGCTCACTATACCTAATGTTAATGATAAATTTTGATCCATAGGTGGTTGCTAAGGGGTTAAGGATGGAGATCAAGTAACTTGAAGAACCGAACACAAATGAAGAATTTAGATTCCCCATGCTATTTAAATCTTTTGTAAAACAAATATTTTCATGTTTTGGTAAATTTTAAATTTCAGGATGACTTATGTGTTCGTTTCATAAAATATTATGAAATACGAACTTTTTAGTATTTTATATATAATATAAAATGGGTGTTTCAGGTGAAATTACAAAACGCAACTTATAATTCTTTTTGTTACGATATATATGAAATCAAAATCCATATATAACTATAAAACTTTGATGTTCAAAATATTTAATATACTTTATTCTCTCTGTTATATGTACTTATTATAATTTATATGGGGATAATCATGAAAATAGCCCCTGTCACGCTGTCTTTGCGAAAATGGCCACCTGACACGGTCCACGAGCCGTTTCCGTTAACGGAAGCGGCTCAAACGAAGTATTCACCGCAGACCAATACAAAGAGGACACGTGTCCGACAAACGCTGAAATGGCTTTGAGCCGTTTTAGCTAACCTCTTTTGTTCGAAGCTCTTAGCCGAGACGTTTCAAGTGGCTCATGCACCCAAGCCGGTTAAGGACCCGGCTCGTCCCTTAGCCGAGTACCTTCAACGAGCCGAGCCGTCTTTCATGGGCTGAGTCGGGTTGACGCGGCTTAAGCCGTTTCCATGCCCTGTTCAAGCCGTCTCCGTATGTCTGTGCACCTACACCTGGTTCAAGCCGTTTCCATGCCCTTTTCAAGCCATTTCCATACCATCTAATACAATATTTAAGTGGTTTGTGTTTCAATTCTATCTCAGACACGAAAACGTAGCAAAATGTGTTCCAAAACCAAGCCGTTTTCAAGCCTTATAAGTAATTACATGTTGATTAAATGCATCCCGTATATCCATGCATGTAACTTGGGCCATGACCACCAGAGTGTTATTATGTTCAAGTGTAATGTAGAGGCGTCTATCAGAACGACATTTTTCTTAGCTTTAAAATCAACGGTGACTGGTTTGAACCAGAGAAGATGATGTTTTTCTGATTATTATATTCGGTATACCGACTGCCTAAACCTTCGATGGTTCTAACGCTTTAGGGTGGTTGATGAGAATCGCAACACATTTGAGTGTTAGCTAGGTCTTACCAAACATCATCGAAGTTGCAAAATCATCGAATTGTTCTGAATTGCTCCATGTACTGAGTGTAGATGGAACTTACAAGTTCAAGACACAGAATCGTCGAATCGTCTATGTGTTTTGATGCAGAATCGTCGAATTGTTCAGATTAGTTTTTGTAGATGAAGTTATTTGGTGTATTCTAGTTTAAATGTTGAATGTTTACTTGTTTTTTATTTCTCTGTATTCAATAATAATAAACCTTTAGTGATTGTATCAATTTAACATGCATAAATCTAATATAATTTAACACCTGTTTTTACCTTTTATAAATCAGTCACCCCCACCCACCCCACCCCACGCGTTCCTACCCCATGCGTTTACCCTACTATAAATAACGAGTCCACGCGTTTACCGTAAACCCTTGACTGCCACGCCATTTTATAGCCCACCGTTGCACAGACCCGCCGTTGCACACCCGCCGTTTGCAATCTTTGATCAATGGCTTCCAATTCCTTGCCCTGGACCGAGGTTGAAGACATTGCCTTATGTGAGGCATATTTCAAAGCTGTATGTGAACCACGCCGTCAAGGTCAGCGTGGCCTGTGGGTCCGAGTTCAGCGGTACTACTCTCAGCTTCGTGGTGTTGACAACAACCGAACCGTGAATGCCCTATCTTCTAGGTTTCGGGTGATCCGCTTGGACTGTGAAAGGTTCGAGCGTATCTACCATGCTATTGAGCTACTAGGGGGGGGGGACCTTGGTGAGGATGACATTAAGGAAGTTTCCCTCATCAACTATCGCCACGAATATGGGCGTAATTTCACACACATCACGGAATGGGACACTATTAGACTTTTTTTAAATGTATAGTTTTTTTACTGTTTATTTTAGTTTTTATTTAATTTTTTTATTAATATTAATTATGTGGTTTTGTTTTTATGTTATGAATCTTCTTCGGTGGTGGCACTAAAGTTAAGCTATTTAATAATTATAACTTAAGTTTATCACCTAACCTTGTCCATAAATAGAAATGTAACCTTGCAACAGAAATGTAAGTATAATATAATAAACGTATACTACTATTCACCTAACCTTAACAGTTTAATAATAAAATTATTTAACATTAGGTCGTGGCAAACAACGCCAAAAATCCAGTTTATCAGCCATGAATCGTCTATATGATAAACAAATTTGTCTCATGTCTCTAGTAATGTTAATTGGTTTGTCCGTAAAGAGATGCTCCATAAACATGCACAGATAGACAGCTTCATTACTGGTGATTGACTGGTTAGAAATCACATAGTCCTCATTAAGCTCATGGGTTATGTTCTTTTCTGGTTTCTCCGTCCTTTTCCAGTACCGCAAATACACCAAGAAAGCTACTAAATACACTTTGGCCTTTGTCAACCTTGGGAGAATAACATATATAAATTTATTTCCCTCACAAACGTTTTCAAAGGGATAAGAAATTAAAACCTGAGACGCTAACTCAAGTCGTGCCAAAAGCCACAAGTTATTTTAAAGCGGCAGCGGAAAAAAACGAAATCCACGTCGGAAATGGAAGGTTATGGGTTTACTTTACCATTGACATAACCAACAACGTTCTTAGGAACAGAGTCCAGTAGCGTGTCATAGAATTGTGGCGGAAGAATTGTCCACCGCAAATCTAATGTGGGATCCCTTTGTAGTTTTCTAATTATCCAAGCCATTAGTCTTCCAACCCATCCTTCAATATGCTGTTTATAATATATTATTTTGATATTAAAAAAAGAAATAATATATTTGGTAAAAACGCTTAACAAACTAACCGTTGATGTTAGGTAGCTGACGTGAAGTCGTTGTCTCAGGCAAATTTAATCCAAATAGTGCTACTAGTTAGCGTTAAGTGGGTATCGAACACAAGGAATTGTGGAAATTGTGCCATCAAAAGGTTATGCCACTTTAACTAATTACCTAATTTGCAAGAACTTAATTTCAGAATTGGTTGATGTTTTTAGATTTTAACTACTAAGACTCAAAAATTGATGGTTATCACAGATTTAAAAGGAAGTGATCATCTTCAGTTTCCGGTTAAAAAACGCACGTGTTTCAATTTAACTAGAAAGAGTCACATAGACATGACTCGTGATTGATTAATTATTTGTGATAAAAGGGAACCAAGTACTCGGATTATTACAACGCGAGGTCGTTACCCGATGACCAATTGATTAATATCCAACCCGTAAACCTCCCCGTGATATCTCTATTGTCAACGACACCAAGAATGTACGGAACAAGCAATGAGTAAAATATCAACCAACAATTTACAAACAATCAATCAACACCATAACAACCATAACATAGCAATTATTCTAGAAAACATAAATTGAAACACAATTGTTTAACAAACCTTCCACAAAAGATGATCACCAAGAATTCTAGCCTCTCATGTTCTTGCAATCAAACAAACTTCCAATGTTTTATTCATACGAATCAACAACACCAAAATAATGTTTAGAACTTGTTTAGAATCAATAAGAACACTCAAAAATCGCCCCGTTTTGCTCTGTTGTTGGTCTCCAATCATTGTATAAGTGAAAAGACTCACTAAAAGCTCTTAAAATGGGCAGTTACACATTTCCCGCAGCTCACCACCGTAAGCTACGGTGCCCACCGTAGCTTACGGTGGGCAATATTTTCTTACAGCGATGCTCCACTGTCTTACGGTGGGTATTGAGTATGGACTCCACCGTAAGCTACGGCGGCCACCGTAGCTTACGGTGGTCAGCATGATATTCCCATTTTGCCCTTCGTTCAATCTCTTGAGTCCCATCTTCAATTAGTCTCTTGCAAATACCCGATAAAGCACGTTTAAGCTCCCTCTATGCTCTTCGGTACCTGAAAAGCTATACACACCGTAGTTATCAAATCGTAACAATTAAACATTTAAAGCGAGGAATATTTATCGTTTTATCGCACTTACGGGTTGTCCAAAAGACCACCCGTCACATCCCCACACTTAAACGTTGCTTGCCCCAAGCAACACTTTCACAAAAGTTTCAAACTAACAAGTGATCATCATGTAAACCAAACATAAAGAAATTGCCTCGTTATCAACTTTTCCTTCATATTACATAATACACCCCTTATTATACTCTCCTCTCGGTGACAAAAATGGTACTAGCAAGATTATGCTAGATCACTCCATGCAAGCATGTAAATGTGCGACAATAAGCTTGGATAATAATCAAGTCGTTACCTACAAATTGCCTAACATGCTTATATATCAGAAGGACTTTTGGGTTGTAACAAAGCTATGTGTAAGGGTGAGAATTGGTGGGAAATATTCATGTAGCTCGTTTAATTGATCCGATTTATTATTACAATCAACATAAATAACTAACTCTATTTGTACAACTAACTTCTTCTTCTTATCTTTTTTTCATTTCATTTTCATTTTCTTCTTTTTTTTTTTTTCTTCTTTTTTTAGCAAGACAATATTGCATCAAGATAGCAACCATCGCATTACAACTATTGAAAGAAAAAAATACAATCATAACAATATCAAACTATCTAAACCGGGTCGATTAAAAGGTAGAATTTTGTAGGACATAGACTTGGGTGACAATTGAATGGTTGGGCTACTAATATCCAAACCCCCGTCCCGCTCACTACCAAGCTCATATATGTAACTTATGAGGTCCAACCCCCCAAACCAACACTCAACACACATCCAGACGAGGCTACCTAAATGCCCTCATCATATTCACAAGCATGTAACTTAGGTTTATACAAGCATCTATTATCCAAGTTCTATTAACACAATGTACACACCGCCACTCAACCAAAAAGCATTTAATCTCTAAAGTACATCTATGTGGCTCAATCCTCACCAAGAAAGGAATAAAAATAGATACCGATGTATCATGTATATTATGGTAGTACCTTCAAACTTTGGCAATTGTTTGGTTTGATTCACACAAAAAAAATTTAAAATCCCAAAAAATTTTCCCCCATCCCCACACTAGGGATACATTGTCCCCAATGTATGGTTTTGAAGGAATGATTACTCAAATTACTTCCCATATCACCTTTCGTTTAAAAACTCAAATCCCATATTTCTTTTTGTTTTTTTTATAGAACACATATAACACCACCAATATACCACCAACCCATAACATGAATACCAATCAAAATACGCCACCCTTCCACCCAACCATAAACAAAGCAAAATAATGTCTACAATAATGTACAAGGAAAGAACACCACCTGACCTACTCAAGGTGGTTCAAATGAACCCTTGCTTTCCCATTTCTCTCCATATTCCATCCAGTTTCTTGGAGAGTTTGCAGTTTCACGCCAATTGGGGTCAAATTCAGCCTCAACATCCCATCTAATCCCACCATCGGGTGGTTTTCCTTTGCCAAATCTCCTGCTCACACTAGCCTTCTTCCTTGCCTGATTTTCACCATTCTTCAACTCGAACCTATACAACTCAACACCACTTGCAATTGACCTGACTGTGCTAATACTTGAAACATGTTCGTTAGTAGCAACTGTGTGACTCAAGTCATTAACAAGATCGTAATGAATGGATTTTAAAAACACATTAAAGTACAACTTACGATTCTCTTAGCTCATGGTGACCATTCCGTTTCTGCAATCGATTTGAGCGTTTGCCGCATATAAGAACGGACGACCCAACACTACCTGCGGCTGCTCGTAAGTCTTCAACGGTGCGTAGTTGATCACCATAAAATCCACCGAGTAGTAAAACTCACCCAATTGTATCACTACGTCTTTTACAACCCCTCGAGGTTGCTTCCAACTCGCATCCGCGAACACCGCCATGCTATCAATCTCCTGTAACGGACCAAAGTCGTACTGGTCGTACATGCTACCCTGGAGAACGTTCATCCCTGCTCCGTAATCCTACAATGCTTTGTGTATCTTGAACTTCCCAACTTGAATCGGGATAACTGGTCATCACTTCCACTTCTCTCGACACTTGTTTTCATTCGCACCTACACTCACGTGAACAACATAAGCAGTTAAACATTTTTAGGAATGAAACTTACCCCATTAATTGGTATGTTCTTTGTTTTCTTTGGGTTAGTTTGCATACCACTGGGAAGTTTCCCATTCTGTTGCTTCAATGCTGCTACCTCACTAGCCAGCTGCCCCATCTGTGTAGTCAGTGATTGGATTGCTTTGTCCCGAATCTCATCCTTTTGTGCCCGAGCGTTATCCAATTAATTTCTCCTTTGCATATCTTGTTGCATCATCCAGAGCATATCCGTAACTTCATTCCCACTTGATGAAATTTGACCTTGATTGTATTGTTGGCGTGGAACGAAATTTCGTTGAGCTCCTTGGAAATTTGGATTCGCTTGATTCGCCGGGTTCCCATAATGAAAATTAGGATGATTCCTTAACCCGGGGTGGTATGTGTTGGAGTTCATATTGAAATTATGACCACCCCCTTGAATCACATTCACCTCTTCTACTTGACCTTCACTCGCACCCACCAAACACATATCCGCCGCATGACCCAATTCATTACAATTAGTACAAACATCATATACCTGATTCGTGGCTTGTACCCCTCCATCATCTACCGCATATACTTGGGGTCTTGTGATAACATGTCTCGTGCTCCTTGAAGATTGTGCTTTCCATTTAGATGTGACTGCCATTTGCTCCAAGAATGCCCAATCATCTTGTTCAAAGTTTGGACTAAAAGTACCATTAGTGATGGACATCAAATCGTGGGCATCTTCCGAGCTCAATCCCTCGTGAAAAGTATTCAACAATTCCCACAATGCAATGCCATGATGAGGAAAATTCTTTAGTATCATATCAAATCTTTCAAACGCCTCATGAAACATCTCACCCGGTTGTTGTTGAAAACTTTGTAAGCTCCGCCGAGCTTCATTTGTCTTTTGAGCCGAAAAAAACTCTTCTAGAAATCTTTGTTGCATATCGGCCCAAGTATAAATCGATGTGGAGGGTAGAGTATGAAACCACCTCTTTGCTTTATCTTCCAAGGAGAATTGAAATAGTACCAATTTAACATCATCTGACGAAAAACCTTGCCCTCCAATAGTGTTGCAAATGGAGTCATATGTTTCCAAATGGAAGTACAGTTCCTCCGTTGCTAGACCCTTGTACTTCGGCAAGCTTTGTAATGCGGTCGTCCTAACCTCAAATGTCCTCCCATCCGGGCGATGAGGTATCACTACCAGAGAAGGATTATTAGTAATGACCGGTCAAAAATGTGCTTCAACCCCCCGCACTACCTCTCGATGATGTCTTTACGGAGCACCCAATGGTACTCTTGGTCGACCCGCTTGACCTTGTCTTAATCCTTGAGGTATGAATTGTTGTTGATATAGGGGTTGATGCATAGGTCTTTGGAATTGAGGTTGTTGGTGTTGACCTTGGACTTGTTGTAAAGGCATTGGTTGTTGGAATGGTGGTCCTTGAGGACGAACTTGTTGCCCCCCCCTTTAGGTTGCCTAACCATCTCTTGTACTTGTTCCACTAGTTGCCTTTGTGGGTAACCCATTCCCCCTTGCGGTCCCAAATTACCTCCATCACCCCCCATAATAATAACCTTCATCTTTATACCCTCCGAATTCCTCTTCATAACCATCATCATACCCATCTCCTCCTACACCCGATGTTTGCATAAACTGTGAGGAAGGATTATAGAAAACAGGTTGGGTTGGTGGTTGAAGTGTGAAGATTTTTGGATAACGGTTGAACTTGGTGAAGTTTGACATGGCAATGGTTGTTGAGTGGATGATGATTGACCGGAGGTTGAGAAAAAGGATGAGAATAGTGGAATCATTGATGTGGTATTGGGAGGTTTGACTTCGTGTGTTGAGGGTGGATTGGTGGTAGGAATTGGTGGAGGTGTAGATGGTGTTGTTTAGCTTGTGGTAGTAGGTAATGGTTCCATGATGTTGAGTGGTGTTATTGGTGTAGTAGGTGTAGTTCGCGACCCACTAATCTTGTTTTCTCGTAACAAAACCCTGTTGCGTCGTAAGGTTCGTTCAATCTTCGGATCAAATACCAATGGTGATAGCTTGTTAGAGCCTCTAGTATGCATATACCTTTAATATCCTGCACACTAACACAACCAGTGTAAACCCGGAAAAATAACAAACAATACTAGCTCAAAACAATAACACACGTTGCACACAATTCCCCGGCAATGGCGCCAAAATTTGACGTGAAGTCGTTGCCTCACACAAATTTAATCCAAATATTGCTACTAGTTAGCGGTAAGTGGGTATCGAACACAAGGAATTGTGGAAATTGCGCTATCAAAAGGTTATGCCACTTTAACTAATTACCTAATTTGCAAGATATTAATTTCATAGTTGGTTGATGTTTTTAGATTTTAACTACTAAGACTAAAAAATTGATGGTTATAACAGATTTAAAAGGAAGTGATCATCTTCAGTTTCCGGTTCAAAAACGCAAGTGTTTCAATTTAACTAGAAAGAGTCACATAGACATGACTCGTAATTGATTAATTATTTGTGATAAAAGGGAACCAAGTACTCGGATTATTACAACACGAGGTCGTTACCCGATGACCAATTGATTAATATCCAACCCGTAAACCTCCCTGTGATATCTCGATTGTCAACGACACCAAGAACATGCGAAACAAGCAATGAGTAAAATATCAGTCAACAATTTAAAAACAATCAATCAACACCATAACAACCATAACATAGCAATTATTCTACAAAACATAAATTGAAACACAATTGTTTAACAAACCTTCCACAAAAGATGATCACCAAGAATTCTAGCCTCTCATGTTCTTGCAATCAAACATACTTCAAATGTTTTGTTCTTACGAATCAACAACACCAAAATAATGTTTAGAACTTGTTTAGAATCAACAAGAACGCTAAAAAATCGCCCCTTTTTGCTCTGTTGTTCGTCTCCAATCATTGTATAAGTGAAAAGACTCACCAAATAAAATGGGTAGTTACACATTTCTCGCAGCTCACCACCGTAAGCTACGGTGCCCACCGTAGCTTACGGTGGGCAATATTTTCTTACGGCAGCGATCCACTGTCTTACGGTGGGTATTGAGTATGGACTCCACCGTAAGCTACGGCGGCCAGCATGATATTCCCATTTTGCCCTTCATTCAATCTCTTGAGTCCCATCTTCAATTAGGCTCTTGCAAATACTCACGTTTAAGCTCCTCGTTATGCTCTTCGGTACCTGAAAATCCATACACACCATAGACATCAAATCGTAACAATTAAACATTTAAAGCATGGAATATTTATCATTTTATCGCACTTACGGGTTGTCCAAAAGACCACCCGTCAGTAGCCGTTACAACGAACGCCTAACAGAGTTCCCCAAAAAATTTTGTCCAGCTCTACTGCGGCTGTGAAAACTGCCGACTAACAGAATGGTGAGTCCCCATTATTGTAAAAGCTGACAACATCTTTTGACCAATTTTCAGTTTCGTTGTCTGGAATCGCCCATCTACCTTCTCTGTTCTGGTGTAAACTTTGCCTATTATTAACAAAGTTTATTTTCTCTGACTCCTGAGGTCGTGAGGCTTCGGACGACAAACCCTCATCCATGTGTTTAGGTGCTCTCCATTTCTTTAGTATCCACGATGATGCTTTGTTAACTGGTTGAGAGCAGTATACATCACTGTTAGTTTTGTCAGACATTCTGTGTTTCTTTTTTCTAAGATTTTTGAATGTAGATGAACAAACCCTGTATTTCTCCATATTTAAGTAGGAAAAAAAAGACAACAAAAGGAGTAAAATTTAAATAATCGAGCTGTTTCAATCTCGACTTTCAATAAAGATGTTGACTAAGCCGTTTCATTAATAAAATCCGAGCCGTTTCATTAATAAAATCCGAGACGTTTCATTAATAAAAACCGAGTCGTTTTAATTACACATAAAGCCGCGAATCTGAAACGAAAAATTCATAAGAGGTCAACCGCGTTTTAATTTCAGATAACTAAATAAAAAGTAAAACACATAACTTACAGCAGCACCGATGGCAACAAAGACCATTTCAAACCGATTCTCGTCGTCAGTCTGATGCGAGTGACAGTACCCGGGTTTGCCCGCTCTAAATTGTAGCAGTAAAACGGTAGTTCAGCAAAGGAATCAGTGCTTGTTCCTTGTAGAATCTCTAGCGCGTGACTTTTTCCACGCCAAGCTTGACTATAACTTATCTCAACTTGGAATCTTTGTTTAAAATCTTTGACAATATCCTTGGACCGATATTGTCTACCACTATCTTTTAGTGATTTCCTTAAATAGTGAGCCACAACCATTGGGTTTGCCTGACGAAGATGGGGGTACGTTAGCGTCTTTGAGCACATGTGTTTATCGTTCATATACTTGACAAAAAACATCCCACAGCCAGCAACACTGTATGCCCTAAAACGCCAGTCGCCCCCATCCACCAAACATGACACTTCATACCTGGTTTTAGACGATCTATCTACTTTAAACTCAAAATGTTCTAACAAACATTTTTTCCTAGCTCAAGTTTCATTTCTTCTTTGTTATTGAATACGTAGCCTGGCTCAAAGTTAATTAATGGAGACATTGTTTTTGTTGTACCATATAAATTATCGAAATTTGTTTTATACTCGTTTAAAACATCATCATTAACTTCATTAACAGGAACATTTAAATCAGGAACTTGAAATATATCTTGATGAGAAGAAAAACTAGATGACCCAACACAAGACTCCTGAATGACGTACAACTTATATAATTCAAAAGGATTTTGCATAGCAAAATTGAATAAAAAAGCAAGATCACCATCATGAGTTATATCGATCGGATTAGTAAACGAAGACATCCGGTGCGATAGCTTTTTAATGTTTGTAATTCCACACAACTTAGAAACATTACTTAAAAGACCAATGTACGAAAGATTGGTTTCAATTTCTAAACCACGTCTACTTGCATCGGCATCAGCATCATACTCCAAGTTTCCGTTAACAATCTGCCACTTTCCACTGCTGTATACAACAAAACAAAGCTTCATGTTGTAAAAATATGATTTTACTTTAAAGGTAATTGTAAATAAGTTATCAACGAAACGGCTTAAACTCGTACGAAAACGGCTTGAACAGTTCGTGAAACGGCTCAAAGCAGTAGTGGGTGCACATATGTACGGAAACGGCTCTATGTCGCGTCAACCCGGCTCAGCCCACGACAAGACAGCTCGGCTCATTGAAGGTACTTGGCTAAGGGATGAGCCAGGTCCTTAACTGGCTTGGGTGCATAAGCTACGTGAAACGGCTCGGCTGAGAGCTTTCAACAAAACGGGTTAGCTGAAACGGCTCAAAGCCGTTTCAGCGTTTGTCGGACACGTGTCCTCTTTGTATTGGTCCGTGGTGAATACTTCGGTTGTGTCACACCCCGACCCTCAGCAGAATAAGAGTCGGGGCATAATTGGGTTATCACCAAAGCTCATGATGTTTACTAAAATGTTTCATATTTATTAAATTCGAATTACAACTTCAATATTCAAAACAAGTTCATACAATTACAAGGAAAAAGAAACTAAGTAAACAATCCAAAGCCTAAACTGATTTATTCTTCTAGGCCGTCCTATATGTTTCTTGCTTCAACTGGATCACCTGTATCATGTGTAAAAATGGGGGATTTTGGGTCAACAAAAGTTGGCGAGTGAACCTTGTTAAAAACATTTGTTATTGATTTCTTGTTGTATTTAATATGGAAAAATTGTGCAATAATCATATGTGAGCAAACGTAAATAAACAAACAATCACAAACCACCTTGCATGAGTATATGACATGAATGATAATGTATTGTGAGATCAAGGTTCAATCAAACGGAGCCGATCGTATGTTGGAAACGTCACGTTCCGCTCATAGGTAATGGGGAACGGACGAGCCAATGATGATGTATGTGAGATCAAGGCTCAATCAAACGGAGCCGATCGTATGTTGGCAACGCCACGTTCCGCTCATAGGTAATGGGGAACAGACGAGCCTATGATGATGTATGTACTGAAAATGATACATTTAATCTAAACATTAACCACACAAACAATTGATACATATTGGATACACATTTGATCATGGATACGATGGATGCACAAGTGTTTAAATATAATAAATAATTAAGCGACACATGATACACCCCAAAATGTGATTAAAACGGGGAATTGGTAGAGATTCACTCACATTGGGTGCGTTCTTTTGGTGATGTTGAATGCGCACGAGTTTTGGGATTTGATCGACGAGGAAAGACTAACCTAAAATAATAAAGAAATGGTACGGTAAATAAGTGGATTTTATTAACAATTTTAATAGGATTTTTAGATTTATTTTTGTGAGTTTAAGGTCATTTTCTAACTTTAAAAATATTATTTTTAAGTATTTTTAATTGATTTTTAAATTAAATAAATAAATAAAAAGAATCAAATTTTTTTGACTTTTTGACCGTTGACCGGTCCGTTGACCGGTCGGACTGTGACTAATGTGTGCGCTGAGTGAGGCTCGAACCCGAGACCTCTCGTACGCGTGCACGCAGCTCTACCAACTGAGCTACGTGTCTAACCCGAAATATTTCTGATTTTAATTATACTTATATACTATTTAGATTATTCAGAATTCTATTTAATTTAAAAAGGTTTTTAAATCATTGAACCAGTGTGAGGGCCTGGACTTGAACCCGCGTCCATAGCCTTGTATTGCACACAACCCGACCAACTGGGCTGTGTGACTAACCCGAATGATATGCGATTTTAATTACATTTATTTACTATCTGCGCCTTAATATATATCAGTATTAAAAATGGTTGGAAATTTGTAAGAACCGGGCAGCGTGTTAGGACTCGAACTCGGGACCATGATATTAAATTTGCACACAGTCAACCACTGGACTGTGTGTCTAACCCGATATAATATTCAATTATACTTATACATAATGTTTGACTTCGTCTTCTTCATTCATGAACACAGACAACCGATATTCAACTGTTCTGGTTTAAATAATTCGTCGGACATATAAGTGGTTGAAATGTAATGGATATAAAGAGTTAAGGAATCGAATGTACCGAACAGAAACGTTTTCCTCAGAATTCCGGTAATGGTCGTCGGCTCTGTTTTGTGAATTCCGTCTGATTGAATCAATTAACAGTTTTGATCGATGAGTTGTGAAATTGAGTTACTAAACAAGGATTATCAGAGGGTTTAGATGTTTGTACCGATTCACAGCGTGATTTCGGAAATTTTCAGAATTTTCCGGCGAGTGCAGATTATCCGACAACGTCGTCTGGGAACGATTCTGGTTGAAGGATTGGAGTTAGTAAAAGTCTAAAAATGGATTGAAAATGAAAGAATCGAGAAATTTACCGATTTGATGTATGTCTCGGTTTTCCGGCGAAAGTCCGGCGATAGCAGATAACGATTCCGACGAACAGAAGTTAGAGTGAAAATGAAATTGAGGGTTCTGCGAATGTTTCCGAGTTATGAGGCTATGATATTATCAGTGTAAATTGAAAGTAAATTTCATTTCGGTTTCAATCTTCAACAATCATATGAATCGAGGCATTGAAGACTGAATTGATTAGAACGTGGGTTGGCATTGATTCATCGGTTATACTCAGGAACTCGCGATCACCCAAAAGTCTCTGGATATTTGAAAGCCGATGAGCGGTTTCAGTTCTTGACTCAAGCAGATGAATTCACGGTGGAACTTAAGTTTTATTTGATTCATTGATTACACAAACGAGTCAAGTGGCGGAGTGGTGAATTGCTTGTTTGTTAAATGAGCCGGCTGACCCGGGTTCGAAACCCGGCAGCGGCATTTATTTTTTTCTTCAACCGTTTTTATTGTTTATTAACTATAGTTTATAAATTCTAATATATTTATTAATTATGTATTGTTTAAAATTAAAAAGAGCATTAAATAAGCAACGAAAATTTGTAACTGACTATTCGATTAATAAACGAAGCGGGTTTTGAAAACCCGTTTTTCGACGGATGTTACAGTTTGAGCCACTTCCGTTAACGAAAACGACTTGTGGAACCGTGCATTTTCGCAAAGACGGCATGACATAGGCTATTTCGTGATTATCCCATTTATATATGTGGAACTCCTAAAAAAGCAAACTTTAATTCCATATAAAACGTCAATCGATTATGGCTCAAAGTTTTCATTTCAAAATCATGATATCCTCAAAATTATTAACGAAAAACAGAGGAAGACAGGTTCTGAAACAGCAGGAAAAAGGTCTCTCTTTTAACTTTTTAAATTAAAAAAGACAAAATAAAAAATAAACTAACCTACAGTCAGTTAGAATGACAAAAAAAATATTAGATTGGTTAAAAGAAAGGTATTATTGTTATGAATGCATCCATTATGTAGTGACTTTCTACATGTATAACCCCTATCTATGAATGCATCCATTATGTAGTGACTTTCCACATGTATAACCCCTTTCTCTTATTTACTATTGTACTAATGTGAGTGTCTATATATAATGGCATTTGTATATGATATTAGATGAATGAATAAGAATTCTCCATGTTCTATTCTCTACATGATTTCATAGTCTAGCTCTCATGTTTATATACATATATATTAGTTGCTAATAGACCGTTGTTTCACAACACGTTATCAGCACGAACGTGCTCTATGTGTTTTGCCACCCTTGGTATCTCTTTTTCCTTGCCTTTGATGTGCATTATTTTCCAACCTAACTCAATCTCGCACGTTGAGAAAGCAACCCAATAATTATGCAACTATCTCTACTAATAAAGGTATGATTCTTCGTATGATTATTCATATTATATTTGATGATGATACATCAATCTTACTGGTGACACTTATTAATATACATATATAAACTTAAACTGATCATTACTATAAATTCTAGAATGTAGTCTCATGATTGAACCTTTATCTATATATTTTTCCATTTGCTTTTTAGAAGTTATTATATATATATATATATTAGCATGTTGGTATTCATAAGAATTTAGATGTTACATCATAAATTATGACGTTACAATTGACTAATTCATCTTTTTTTTTTCTAATACTCATTATTAATTGAATAACTATATTTTTCGTAGACGACGACGATATTACGAATATTTATTTTATTTTTCTCTTTTACAAATGATCCTTTCTATTATTCTTAATTGGCTGGATTATCATTTAATTAGTTAATTTAATATATGTTGTTTAGGACTCTTACAATCTAGTGATGCTCATCTATATATTACTTGAGCCACCATAATCATATATTTATGCTTCTTTATTAACCTTGTTAAGTTGTAAATAAAATTGTTGAATTATTTTGATTTGAGAAAGTTAATTTACAATCTAGAGAATATTATATGTGCTTTTAGAATCCATGAAAAACAATTAAATTCAATATTCAATATTAAAAAGTATGGAACTCAATATTTATGGACTAAACAATGCAATTGTATTAGGTATATATGCTTATATTGGTGGTAATATATAGATGATTTATGTACTAGATTTTCATTTTGTATAGTTTATAATTTAAATGGATATGAATTCTGTAATTAATTTTTTTTATTAGGGTCATTGTTAATACATAACATGTCAAAAGACTTTTACATAATTAGATATAAATGAGTTATATGAGTGAACATCAATTGATTTAGTTTTAAATAAACTAAACAACTTATAATGCAATATATTATTATTATTATTGTTATAACATGATTATCCAAATATCGTTTGATACTTATACTAAGGTTAATGTTGTAACAAATTTTGCATATAAGAAATTCATATAATAGATTAATATTGCTAGATATCATTAGTTGTTTTTAGAGAAATATTTTCTAGCGATGTCGGTACCTCTTATGCATTCATTATGCCATGTCATAATGTTTAACAATTTATTTGCATATTAACTATTACTATTGCTAGTATGAAATAGTGACTATTGCTATTGCTTCATATGTACTATAGATTGCTTATATGATGTCATCAGTTGTTTAAATATAAATATTTGAGAAGAAAAAAATGAGTATGTTATGTAATTCATCAGTATTATAGTTTTCAAATAAAATTTCCAAATACAAGTAATAAATGATTTGCGAACTTGAAAGAGATATATGTTTAAGTTTTAAAGTAAGTGTTCAAATATATAAGATATTATGTTTGGTTATACCATAATAAGTTATTACATAAATTATATGCGTTTGCTTATCAGTGATAAAAAGGTTTCTTATTTTATAAAGGACCATTATAAGTTGTTTTTATATGATGACATGCTATAAGGTCATGTATTGTATGATTTGTTGCTATCTATACCTTGTATTCTATATGCTATCACTTCTTTGCATCGATAATACCGAATAGAACGACTAAACCAAAGTTGTGGTTTATTGTCATTCTCATGACAAAGCAGAAATATGCTTCGATTTGACACCCAAAGTGTCATACTCCTTGTATCTCATTATCAAGTATAAAAGAAATATTATATGACTTGGACATAAAATTACTTCTCAATTGACGTTATACAAAGAGAAGTTTATTTATAAGGGAAATCAGATAAAACAAATTTTGTTTGTCAAACCTCAAATATACTCCTGAAGTAGCAATATCATTTAAAGGGTATAACGGTTTGAAACGACTGTTTATCTATATGTTCGAGAAAATAATGGAAAACCATAAAAATTGTATGGTTTTACTCTGATGCATGAAGTGAATATATATTGATCATTGGCATCATTAAGAAAATTGTAATGATGATCATATTAATAATAAGATTGACCATCTGAAGTGCAACAATCATCATGTTAATAAGAGATCAAACTATCAGAATTTATAAGATAGTCAAGCTAATAATGAGATCGAATATCAGTATTATAATGATAGTCATGATGAGATCGACCACCAAAAGTGGTAAACTCGTGATTACATAACACGATGGTTTGAACTTTGAAGTTATAATACATTTTTTCATATCTTATGTTTTGTATTACATACGTGCAAGTAATACATATACAATATCATAAACCATAAGGTTATGGATCATGATTATTTACTTTATTGGTATGACTGTTAGACCACACCGAGTCAATGATGATGTGAAACATAATGAAGAGCTTGAAGATTCTTCTAGTTGATAGCATATTATGTTTGCTCTTAAGGGAAATTATTTATTTGCCAATTAATGGTATAAATCCCTAAAATATTATGGAATGAATGAAGGATTTATATATCCAAACATGATACCATTTAGTGTTTTTAAGTCGATGCATCGTCTAAATGGTAATCAAATTTACAACTTGAAGTTGTGTGTAGCTTAGCTAATGAGATAGCAAGCATATTATTCCATATTATCATATTTATGGTGGTTATAACATTGAATTTAATTTCCTTGTTGCTAATGATTATTGGAATAAGTATTGAACTTTCTAAATGCTTAGGACACAAATTGCTTTTGTTGAAGACGATGATCAAACGTCTACAAATTGATTCTAAAGCCAATAATCAAGAGAGCAAAAGTTCATACTTGAGCACATGTGATTATACATGTAGTAACATTATTTCACATCAAGTCAACATGTTGTAATAGTTTCTCCCCATTATAGTTGGTTTTGGTCAGGAACCATATATTTCCCATCAAACCTTTTATTGTGCGGTATACATTGGAATTGATCCACCACAACGCATAAAGATTGAAACTCAAATAATGTTGGGAATATATGTTGGATGAAAATACTATTTATGATTACATACATAGAGCAATTAACGAGAGATTTATTTATGGCTCATTAAATCTTACTTTAAGTAAATTAACATTTTCAACATTAGGGGGAGATTAATGGCAGTTAAAAAAGGAATGGGTATGCATGAATTATCATTGATCCTCAAACGAAATTGTGTGAACAAGAAGTTCAAAAGATAATTCGTTACCTAGATTAAAGAATCAATCACCAGCCATGTTAACTAACCTAAATACAGTGACTAAGTAAGTCACGTAGTCAACTGCTAATGCTCCAATTAAGTTAATTGTCCTAGTAGGGCAAACCATATATCAATGAGTCTATTGCACGCCTGAAGCGTGGTAGACTAGTCGATTCTAAGAAAATAAAAGTTACTCGAAAAATTGGAGCAAGTAATGAAGAAGATGGTCAAGTCGAGGTTATAGTAAAAAGGGGGGGGGGGTTTGAAGAGACATTAGACATGATGGTTCTGGAAGAACCTCATGTACCTGAAAATAAAGAGCTCTTAATAAATTATATCATGTCTAGAAGTGTATGGAATCGAAACAAAATCGACGTCGTTATACTTTTGTATATATAGCGCTTGAAAAAATGAAATGATGAGGATCAAGATTTAAAATCTGCCTATGAATAAATACAAAGAAATGATTGGCCAAAATGGAACGACGCAAATGAGGCAGAGTTGAATTCTCTATTGAAATGGAAAGCTTACAGGCCAGTAGTCCATAAAAAAAGGTTGTAAAATATATTTAATATAATTAGGTCTTTTATGTGGATCAACAATTGATGGCACAAGGATTTCGCAAAGACCTATGATTAATGGAGACATATTCTCCAGTGGTGGATGCAATATCTTTCCAGTATTTAAATAGTCTGGTAACATAAAGAGAGAATTGATATGCGTCTTATAAATGTTATGTATCATTTAGATACTAAAGTTTACATGCAAGTCCTTGAAGGATTTAAATTATGTAATTCATGTAAAGTAAGTTCTCGAGAACAATATAATCATTGTATACAGATTCATTTTTGAATACGATTGAACTCCTGATGAGTTTCTTATAGCAATTGAGTTCTTTAAAGGCGAATCAAAACATCTTAACGATGTAATTCTTGTGCACCAATAAACATACATTGAAAACTTGTACCCAGTGATTGTGATATCTTAATAAATTGTGTACACGCATGGTACAATATGGATTTTGGAGATAAAAGCAAGTGTTCATGACACTTTTACATGATATAGATATCTATGTGTTAAATGGGCAAATTTATATAGCAAAACTCCTGAAGAGTGAAAGCACATGCATATATGGATAAGATGGAAGGAATTCCCTCATGGATTGATAATGCTAGAAGCATTGATGTCAAAACCTCAAGAACATATTATATGAAGTTGACAAAATATGTGTGGACTAAAATAGTCGAGTCAAATATGATATAATTGACCACCAGTGAGCTCGAAAACGAGAAATACATATGGTGAAGTTGGTCCATTTGTTTTCATTAAAAGAACGATATGAGGTTTACAAGTATTGCAATATATGTTGATGATGTCATTGAATCTTCCGAAGAGGAAAAAAGAGCTCAAATATTTAAGCAAGAATTTGCAAATGAAATAGAATATTGCAAATTTATGGCTTGATACGTAGGAC
Organism: Scalesia atractyloides; assembly: GCA_947069175.1. Lineage (NCBI taxonomy): Eukaryota > Viridiplantae > Streptophyta > Magnoliopsida > Asterales > Asteraceae > Scalesia > Scalesia atractyloides. The sequence continues at coordinate 12,691,429 of CAMTDV010000007.1, read as the reverse complement.
ATACGTTTATATTATAATCCATCAATCATAATACATCTAGAAAATGTTGGACACTTTCATATGGACAAAACTTTTGGTGTAAGTACATTTAATGATGTTCAAATATTTGATAGATAAAAATGACTTTTATCATCTTCTATCAAAGAAGCAAAGATCATTGGTCATGAAGTACCATAATTCAATACAAATTGTATTAATATATCTTGCTAGCTATACACGAACATATACAATTAAATTCATTGGCAAGATTTTACTCTTGTACGACGAGGAGATAGTGAAATGAGTAAAACATTTATTTTCTATACCCTTAAGGTACGAAAGGTATGGGTTCATATTTTACTAACCCATCAACAAGTTTGGTTAGTTTTGTAAATGCATGGATTATAACAAAACACATTCATGGATCTTATGATATCTACTTACAAGAGGAGGTAATTAAAGTTTTACATGAAGATCATACATCAAGTTCATTAATAGATTGCACATCAAGCAACAAATCACTCACTACAAAAGTTTTTCAACAACTTTCATAGAAGATTGGCACTTGTTACTTGAAATGATACAAATTATATTGAGGGGGAGTTTTACATAAATTGCACTCTTTACCCTTCACTAAGTGTTATCCAATTGGATTTTCTTAGTAAGGTTTTTTTTTTTAGACAACGTACCTGATCCAGAAGTATCAGATGGAGACAATACGCGTTGCACTCTTTTTCCCTTAGCTGAAGTTTTGTCCCATTGGGTTTTCCTAGCAAGGTTTTTAATGAGACAACATCATTAAGCGTATTAAAGAATAGTATTCCATCATGTGGATAGTCAAGGGGGAGTGTTATGAATGCATCCATTATGTAGTGACTTTCCACATGTATAACCCCTATCTATGAATGCATCCATTATGTAGTGACTTTCCACATGTATAACCCTTTCTCTTATTTACTATTGTACTAATGTGAGTGCCTATATATAATGGAATCGTATATGATATTAGATGAATGAATAAAAATTCTCCATGTTCTATTCTCTACATGATTTTATAGTCTAGCTCTCATGTTTATATACATATATATTAGTTGCTAATAGACCGTTGTTTCACAACAATTATAAAAAATAAAAAATGATAACGAAACGTTTTGAGGAAGAAAAAAACAAAAAGTATAATATTTTGGTTAGAAAATAAAAAGTAAATACAGATTACAAGGAATTCATCATTTTAGTAAATAGTTTTCAACAAACACCAAAATGGTAGATATTTTTCACGCAACACTAGTTTAGGAAAAAAAACTCTTTATTAGTAGACCATTTGTAGTGAGCCTTGAAGATTAAGTTTCGTTCTGGAAATTATGTGACATGTGACACCAAGCTCGAATTTTGGGGCGTGATCTTTGCCACTTCAAAAATTCAATAGTCTCAGCTTCGTAAGGCTCAAATTTAAAAAGAAAATTTAATACGATGCTTTCAAAATTCAATAGTCTACAATAATATTTAATTGTTCAAAAGACCATTACAAGCCGAGCTCGAATTTAAAAAGAAAATTTAATGCATACCTTTCAAAATTCAACCTAATATATTACAAGCCAAAATCAATTTCACTCAAGTACAAAATAATATTCAAATTTTAACAAAATACAATATAAGTTTATTAACATCCTAATCAACTTCCAAATATGTCATGAATATCAAACTACAATCCTAAATCCCTACAAATAATAACCAATTTTCAATAATATACTATATATGTGTTAAAATAAAGTATATTAAAAGTAAAAAAATCCAAACTAACGAGCGAGCCAAACTGAGCCAATCCGGGTCGTTACGAACCGAGCCGAGCCGAATCAACCCAGTTTTAACCTGAGCCATATCGAAAAAGCTTTTTTATCTAAATCTGAGCGATGTTCAAGCCTACAAGCTTTTTAAACAACCCTAGTAAGATGACAGGTTAAATATGTATTATGACAGATTGAATACATATGATACATGTAAGAATACATTTCTAATATCATGAATATTTATGGCAATATATATAGGATTTGGTTCAATTAAGAACCACCACGAGTTATAAGAACCATGAATACTCCTACTTCCCGTGCGAGCTGGGCCACCATTTTTTGCACAAATGTGGATGAAAATGTTATAAATACATTTGTAAAAACAAAAAAATTGTCGCGTCGATAGTTATGCCTGATATAAATCTTATTTACGTCTGATGTAAATTTTGATTACGATAATGTAAATTTTTGCATGCGACATTTTTTTTATTTTTAACTTTTTTGCTGGAACGAGTATCTTTTTAAAGATTTTTGGGAAAAAAATTTTGAAAAAACTTTTGAAAGACCTAGTTCTCATGGTTCTCACAACTAATGATGGTTCTTATTTTACGCTTTATATATATATATATATATATATATATATATATATATATATATATGTATATATATATATGTATATATATTATAGGGAAAGAATACATGTAAGAAAACTTGGTAAACTTTATTGTAACCGTTGATCTAGATGATCTAATGGTTGAGGAATAAGATGCTAGTTTGATTTAAATATATTACTTTTATTATGTTGATAAGTGGTTTGAGGGGTATATTGGTCAAAATAACTTGCCAACAAGTACAATATCTATGTTATGATAATATGTGTGCAGTTGAGATTGTCAACATCACCTTAAAAGTTTCTATCACCCTAATCATATCTCCTTCTCTCTCTTTACCTTTTTCAAATTTCACTCTCACACAAATAAACACAACCAGCCACCATTTCTTTGTAGAAGCCAACCAGTGAAGTAGGAAGTAGGGTTCAAAGGCATTCTCTGGAAAGAGTAAAGGATAGTACGACCGCTGCCGGACAAGAACACATGGTACGACGGTGCGAATCTTTTTCAATGGAAAAATAGAAGATGCGTTCTACTTTTCGGTTATTATCGTCGGGGAAAGGATGGTGGAATGGAAAACGTCGACGACAAGTAAGTTGTGAGTTTATGATTTTTGTTTTTTTGTTTATGGTGGTTTGTGGATTTGAAATAAGATTATTTTAGAGGGATAAAATAATTGGGGGTTTCTGGGGAAAAGATCTTACGGATGTTTTTGGGAGTTACTTGCAAATAGATTTTTAAATGGTTATGGTAATGGGAGATTTTGGGGCATTTTGGTGGGTTGATGATGTTAGAAATTTGATATCTTTTTTTGTGTAACTTAATTTGGGGAAATTGTGTAGGTGTAATAGATATACTGTGTAGGTATTTTGTTGTACATGAACTGTGACAAATGGTACATTATGTTTTTTCTAAATATATAACCTGGCTATATAAACTACTCTATGTAACATGCCTAACACATATGTTTTACAGATAAAAAGTTGATGATCTCGTTTACTTTACAAATAAAAAGGTGTGTTTTTTGTTGGCATAATTAGATACATATGTAGTAACAATGTGATACATGTTACGTTTTGTTACACCAGCCTTTTTTGGACACAAAAGGGTGCTGCACACATGTAACACATGTTTGTAATATGTGTTACACTAGAGGGTAACACATGTATAGCCACACCACACATGTTACATAAAGTTGTTACATGTGTTACAACAAAAGTTTACACATGTTACATAACTATTGTTACATTTGTGTTAATAAGTTTAACTATAGGAGATTAATAGTGATGTACTTGTTTTGTTTATAGGTGAAGGGATGTTTGTGCTCAAGATGAATATGGTTATCAAGAAGCGAAGCATAGTTAATTTTTTGTTACCTTATGATAGTTTTTGGATATTTTTATGTATTTAAGTTTGTATAAAACACTTTGTTATGTCTAAGTTTTATTATAATGTGTGCAAATACTAACAACCCATAATGTCATAAAATATAATAACACCAACTATTGGTATAAAACTAGTTAGTTTTATAAAAGTAAGTTTTTTGGAAGCCTTATAAATATTGATATAAAACTCATTTTTATTTTCATTGTTAGTATGCCAATTTTGGATGAAGACGGATGTTATTGTGAAGGCCATTTTTTGATGTACCAACTATATGTAACATGTGTAACCTTGACGTTGTAGCACATGTAACAACTATATGTAACATGTGTAACATGGCAATACATGTGTAACATGTGTTACATATATGCAACCCGTTTGGTGTCAGTTTAAAGTTAGTAAAATTACATATGTAACGGTGTTAAATCATCATCCAAAAATGTGACAAAAATAATTAAACACGTAATATAGTTAACAAGTAGTATATGAGACTAATGTAACAAATTAAAGGGACAAATAGATACACGTCATATTACACCATGTTATATTATATTTGCATATAAACACTTGACATTATCATGAACCTTAATAAAAAATACACATGTGCTAACAAACATGTTTCTTGTATATATTAGATATTGAGTTTGTAAATAAAAACCACAAAATCTAATTACATATTCAACTTTTGAAAGCTAATTATGTTCATTTCTTGATAATCATCTTCATCTTTAACACAAACAATTCTTGCATTACATATACAGACGATATATAGGTAACATGTCACTAGATACGTATGTACCTAGAGTTGTTATTAACAATGTTACTAGTAGATAAAGAACTACATTAACATATATTTTTTTACATTGAACCCCAGCTTGTTGGCCTTAAGTCTTATACATGGCAAAAATTTCTTCCAATGTGTCGTATGATTTACCAATAACAAGATAATACTGCTCCCCGACAATCGGTGTCTCGAATTTAGTTTCATTAGGAGACTAGTAAAGATGGTAACGTGGAGTATGTTCTTGACCATCTGTTGACATCTTGGGGGCATGTTGGTGATCATCTGTGGGCATATGACAAATCTTAGTATAAATTTACGTGTGTTATGGACGACGTAGCATGTCTAGCACACTAGAGTAAAAAAAGTACCACACATGAAACCTGTCGCCATGTTACACATGTAACATCTTCTCTACAGCGTATGTAACCTCCTTAAAAGTTATGTCCCTGCTTTATATCTTGTAAGTACTTATAGGTAAACATGTTTTAGGGATACAACCTGTAACAGGATGGAACTCCTTGTCCACAATGGGAGTCCGGTATTTGGTGCCTTGTGGGGTCTAAGTTAAGTAGTAGCTGTAACATCTGTCAGAAAAACGGGTTCTAAAACCTGCACCATTTCCACTTTGTAATCAAGTATATGTTATTATTTTTTTGTTTGGAATTTATGTTAATCGTTTAATGGATTCCGGTATATTAATAATATAAATAACAATAAAGATAATAAAAATAATAATATTAAACAAAATATATAAATAATAGTTGTTAAAAAAACAAAAATAATGAAAGGGTAGACACGGGGATCGAACCCGGGTCTTAACCCAAACCAAACACACAACACACCACTGCAGCACCCACTTCACATCTGAAATAATCTAAATGATTAATCATTTATATTTTCGTTCGTTTCGATCTGAATTCAAAAACCCGCCTGTAACAGCCACGGCTAATCTGGCAAATCAATCAAGTTGTCGTTTCTTTACAATTAACCGTTTAAAACATTTCTAATCATGCATCTAAACTCAATCACCGAGTCAACACATTCAATTTCGATCCGCAAACCATTCGCCTATAATTGATTTGACCGAAACCTTCAAAAAAACTGAACCACGATCCAAGCTACACCTTTAGCTATAAATAGAGAGTTCTGGACTCAATTAGAACACACACACACACTCCGCAAACCTTTTTACACCTCTCTGTTCATCAAAAACCTCGCCGGAATCATTTTTCAGTCGCCGGAACTTCGCCGGAAATCAAAGAAACTCCCTGTTCGGTATATCATCTCATCTAATCCTTTTCTATCTAATTAAATCTCATATGTAGTTGCTTAAGAGAGAACTGATTAAATCAAATTCAGTCAATTTTAACAGTTTATGTTTTGAAATGAAGAAGACGAAGTGAATTTGTGTTTAAAAGGAATTAAAATTATGTTTAAACCGGGTTAGACACACAATCCAGTTGGTAGGACTTTGTGCGCATGAAGCCAAATGCCCGGGTTCGAATCATGTTCATGTTCTGCTACGCTGAAATAAATCAAATCTTTTTAAAACTCAAATATGAAACACCACTGTAAGTATATAAAAGATATAAAAATCTTATATCCAACGGGTTAGACACACAACCCAATTGGTCGGGCTGTGTGCACACGAAGCAAAAGTCGTGGGTTCGAAACCGGTCACACACACGCCCCTTCAAAAATCAAACCTTTTTAATAAAATCAAAATATGAAAGACGGTAATATGTGTATAACTATAATTAAAGCTCAATACATCCCAGGGTAGACACGCAGCTCAGTTGGTCGAGCTGCGTGCACGCGAACGAGAGGTCACGAGTTCGATCCCCACACGCTGCATAGTCCGAGCGGTTTTATCCGATTATTTTAGACAAATAAAACATTTTTTTAAATCAATTAAACCCTTAATTTTTCTGCTGATATATATTATTTTAAAATATGATCAATTAATAAATGCAAGTTAGATCAAATTAGTATAATAATAAATATTATCTAATCTAATAAAATTAAGTAAATAAAAAGTTAAGTAAAAATATTAAAATTAAACCAAAGGAATATTTTTTAGCTAAATCGTTGTGTAAATATTTAGGTTAGCCGTTTCATCGTTTGGTATCTCAACCACTCAATCGTGCACAATCTCCAGCGAATCGTAAACGCACCAACTGTGAGTGAATCTTACAACTCCCCTTTTTATCCACGTTTTTGGGGTGTATCATGTGTCGCTTTTATTATCTAGTTATTATAAATCTCGTGCTATTACCATTATGTGATCTAACATGCTATGTGATATTGTTTTTTATGGTGATTTTGTGTTTATATTTCTCATTTCAGTCATTCTCTCACATTAGGCCCATTTGTTCCCCGTTACTTACGGGTGGAGCGTCGCGATGCCTAATATACTAGATCGGCTCCGTTTGATTGAGCCTTGATCTCGCAGCACATCGCTTATCGTGCTCACATGTACATTATTAGTTGAAGATGTGGTTTGTGATTTAGATTACATACACGATGTTTTTTTCATATATTTGGTTAATGCACATTTTACTAAAATAATAAACATATCATTTTTCTTAATGATAAAATGGGATTCACTCGCCAACTTATATTGACCCAAAACTTTATTTTTACACATGATACAGGTGAACAGGTTTGAAGCAAGGAATCATATAGGACATGGGCCTTAGAGGAAATAAATTGTTATTTGCAAGATTTGTTTGGAACATTATTGTGTTTGTATGAACTATGTGATGATTGGAATATTTTATTTAAATATGAAATAATAAATATGAAACTTTTATAATATTAAATGTCATGATCTTTGATGAAAAACTCAATCATGCCCCGACTACCATATCCGCTGCGGGTCAGGGTGTGACAGTAGCCGGGGGGTCCTTGTTGATCATCTGTATATAAATGTGTGAGAAGTAACACACGTAACAGTGATAGCAACATTGTATGTGACGTATGTAACCTGCCTTTTTTACGTATGTAACACATGAAACAACCTATTATTTTGATGGAAAGTACATTTTGATTAGTGTAACACGTGTAACACATCTAGGCAACGTATTAGGTGTTGAGAAAAGTTACTTTTGTCCGGGTAACACTTGATCATGTGCATTAATGTGTGAGAAGTAACATATGTTATAGCGATGGTAACATTGCATGTTACTTAACTTGCCTTTGGTATCAGAGCGAGTGACTATAGGGATATAGGATAGGTTATTAGACCCTTAGAGCCTATACTATAGTCAATTAGAATTTAATTGCTTACGTGCTAAGTTGGTTACATACAAACTTATGACATTTATTTGTTTTACACTTCTCTCACACACAATTACATGCACGCACTTTAATTGCTATTTGAGTTTGTGTGATATTCAATGTGCTAGAAATTTTGTCAATATAACATGCTTATATATATACATATGTTACCGTCATAACGCACATCTCGATTCTCACATATTTAAACATTTTCTTGCTTTTCTTTTCAAAAATTTGTGATGTTTTTATTTTTCAATCTCATCAAAGTGAGTTCTACGACGTGCATGTAGTAACCGGAAGGGTACAAGTACCGGTAGTCAAAACGTCCTGTCTAGGATTGGCATTCATATAAATCCAAAATAACAGACCAGTATGTCTACCAGGGGACTAACGATGAGAGTACAAAGGACCTATTAGGCCAAAGCATGCCACACCAAACGTCGTATGAACTAACCCCACTTTGAGTTGTCACTATGTCTACACCAGGACACCTTTCGACCTTACACCTCGCAATCATGTTTTACGATTTTCATTCGGGTGGTGCGAGTGTTAATAGGCCAAAACCAATGTGAACTCTACAAAGCCCAGTAGTCATGGGGGCCCACATGACTATCTAGGCCAAGTATGGGGGACATATGGGGGCCCAAACATGAGCAAAGCCCAAGACATCCTATGGATGTAATGGATTTATTTTTCTCATTTGTTTTGTGGATGTTTAGTTTTATCTCTAAACTCTATGTGACACACATAACACCTATACGCCAAACTCATAATCTCGTTACGTATTTCCTGTAGATATCTGCTAGGCACTCTCGTGGAGGTAGGATATCAGGAAAATTCGGCGAGCGCATGACTGCTTAAATAGCCCAACAAATGGACGTCGTGATTCCCGATATCGTAATTCAAGTTCAACAAGCTCTTGCCGCTAACTCTGTCAACCCAATCAACCAAGAGGGATAAAATGCTGTCAACTCTCCCACAAACACCACTAACTGCACTTACAAGCACTTCAACTCATGTGACCCTCCAAAGTACGAGGGAACTGGAGGGGTCACTACTCTCCTTCGATGGTTTGAGGAAATGGAGAGTACTTTTCTCAATTGTGACTGCCCAACTACCGTAAGGTTCATTATGCTACTGGTCGTCTATTTAGGGTAGCACTCACTTAGTGGAATGCTGAAAAGGGCAGAAGAGCCGCCAAAGCCGCAGTTGCCCTAACTTGGGAACAACTTTGAGAATTCATGACAAGACGCTTCTGCCCAAGGAGCGAAATTAAAAAGCTCGAGGATGAGTTCTATTTTCTGAAACAAAATGAGGGAGATCATATAACCTACAACAAGAGGTTTCTCGAGTTGAACCAAATGGTACCAAATTTGTTTACCCCTCTCTACTGTTTGATCGAGCATTACATTCGGGGTCTTCCTTCGAAGATTCAGGACTCTGTGATGAGTACTATACCTGCAACTCTGGAAGCAACAATGGAGCTAGCTACTGAGCTCACCGAAAACCACATCAGGAATGGGGATTTCAAAGATAAGAAGAAGAAAGACAAAACACCGACCGAAACCCCCAACCCAACTCAAGCCGGATCCTCTTCTCGATTCACTGGCAAGAGAAAGCGAAATGGGAAAAAAATTTCCTATCACCCAAACAATTCAGCCAACTCTATACAATCAACCCATTACAGCCGCTCCCATCAGCCAAGTTGCTCCCCCTACCGCTCCATTCAAGAAGCAATATACAGGACCCCACCCAAAGTGCAATCGATGCCTATACCATCACCCTCTCGAGAACCCATGTCTTCACTACACAGGGTGTGGCCGAGTAGGTGTAACACCCCAAAAACGGGTTTGGTAAGCAAACCACGTTAATATTAAAAAGCGAGTAAAAGAACGTTAGTGGTAAAAATAGACCCGTAAACAAAATAACTAGGAACAAATTAACCTAGTTAATAACATGTATATAAATAACAAGACAACGAGTTGTAGTCTCCTTTATAATTAAAACTAAACTTGGGGGACCAAAGCTGCCACAAGGGGAAACTTGTTTTATTAAAACATAAAACTCACACATATACACACACTTAGTGTGTATATGTCGACCATCAGAGGGAATAACAAGCGCAAACCCTTTTTGATTAAGAATCATCAAATTGAAGAATGAATCGAACCCAGAATCGGTGCATGAATGCATTCTAATGATCACCCGAACTAGGGGGTCATGAGGTATGTCGAAAATCCTAATTTGGTGACATAATGAATTTGAGTAGATTCATGGATTTCAATCCATGTATGAATTTCAGTTATTAAAGTAAAACAAGGGATGAACACTTGCTTAGGAACAAACCCTTATTGAACAATTTTGTGATTTGAATAAGTGTTCATGTATGACTTAAAGTGGGTTTTTGATTATATGATGAAATTGATAATGTGGGAGTGTTTATGATCATCATACTTGTATGTATGTGTAAGATACTCGAACAATTTAGAGATTCGAGTAAGTAATCATACATGACTTGAAATGGGTTTTGTATGATATAATGAAACTAATGTTATGTCTATGTTAATTTGATATTAGCAATTGCATGAACATGGTTTGGGAAATGTAACTATAATGGTGGCCTAAGAATAGCGCTTACCGGGTAATTGACGAAATGCCTAAAGGGTTGTTAAACTTATTCGCGAGTTTGTATGTGTAAACAGACAGTTGACTTTTAAAAGTCAAACTGAACTATAAAAAGATCAAAAGATAAATTTGATATAAAATCCGTAAGGTGGAATAGTCCTTTTAAATGATGACTAAGCTAACCATCTTGCAAATGATAAATGATAGTTTGACGCTTGACAAGCTAGGTGGAAGCTTGGGAAGAAGCGGGTTAAACGGATCAAGTACGTGGAAAAGCATAATCAGACTTCGAGGTAAGTAACGCTTACATCCTTATAATAGTAAATTTACTTATGTATTTGACTAAGAATAAGTGATTTATTATTCAGAAAGAGATTTCGAAATACAAGGTTCCGATGCGAATTGATACGGGTCGGAACAAGTGAATATGGTATTAAACCATGATTTATGGTAAAAAGGGTAAAACGGTAAATTAGTCATGCGCTAACAAATAAATAAGGAGTTTTGAAATATTACCTTATGGTGTAAACCGTAATGGATAATAAGGGGTAAAACAGTAATGCGGTCACGAGTTGATGAATAAATAAAGAGTTTTGAAAAAGATACCATATGACGTAAGTCATAATGGGTCAAGTGAATTAAGAAACGATTTTTAAGCAATATGATCACACAGAGTAAAACGAAATGGATTAAATGGATGAGATGGCAAATAAGCGCCATCTCATAATGATAAATAGTCATTTAGGTCGAACGGGTCAAATGGTGATATTATCACCATTTGACGATGATGACTAATGATCGTTTTGTTGAGTTTTTGTGCTCATAGAAAGAATAGAGTATGATTAGCATCGCGATTATATAGTAACTAATAGAGCATGATATGAGAACGGATCAATGCTATGAGCCAAGCCAAGTACGTGTAATGGGTCAAACTCTCAAAGAGGACTTACGGTTCATTGAGAGTTAACAAGTCATGAATGAATATTTGATTACCTAAGGTAAAATAAATCTAAGGATCTAAATTGTAGACATTATGTTCTTAGAAACATAATGTTCTAAAATAGATTATGGTTAAATGTTCATATTCGGTCAAAACATGATAATGAAAGTCCTTCGTCGTAAAGAAGGACCTAAGTTGACCAAAATGCCCTCATGTGGTAAAAACAAGTAAACGAACCTAAGGGTAGCTTAAAAATGAGTTTTATAATTCAGTAGACTCGTGCGATAGTGTAAAAGCGAAAAACATAAGCCTTTTTGGTTAATGCTTTTTAAAGGGGTCTTTTTCGTAAAATATCGAACCGAGGGTAGATTTGAATAAAATGAATCTACGATATCAAATCCACCACAAATATAGTTGTGGTGGAAAATAAATGAATATCTTCGCGTGGAAAGGATAAATAGATAAGGTTTGATCGAAATAAGCGATTTTACGCTAGGACAACCAAACGGGTCAAAAAGATAAAATAAATAGAGGTTTAGTGGAATAAAGCGATGTATTTCACTAAGGAAACCATACAAGTAAAAATAAAGTTTTAATGCCTACCGAAATGGATGCGTAAATACTTAGTTGGTTTAAATGCGGTTAAAGGGTAGAATTGGAAATATGAGCATAAACCGAGAACGAATACGGAATTCATAAGAAATAAGAATCCGGGTCAAGGATTTCGGGTTAAATATGTAAGAAAACATTTTATGGAACTTTAGAAACAAGTTTCATAGGAAGCGGATAAAATTTGATTAAGTTACGAAAGTTTTTGTAATAAAAACGATAAGAAGTAAATTCTTGTGATAGATCATCTTAAGCTATGGCAGCCAACCGTAGCCTATGGCAGGCGACCGTTAAATGAAAGATGTAAATTGTGTTTTATTGATGTGTCACCGAAAGCCCCGAGTCATGTTTGAAACGGGTCGGACGGGTAAATAAACAAATCTGCAGCAAAGCTGCTGCAGCAGGCACCGTCGCCGACGGTACAACCGGCCGTCACTGACGCATCCATATAGTTCCAACGTCTTAAGTTACCGCCTACGGCAGTAGAGCCCCGACGTAGGTTTTAAGAAGGCGTTGCCGACGAGGCCTTAAGCCGTCGCCGACGCCACCTCAGAAATTGTGTTTCTCTTATTTGAATATTTGACCAAGTTTTTACGTTGTGCTTTCAATTATTTGCTATAATACTAATATTTTGCGAATGTCCAGTTCTGGGAATCACAAGTACATCCGAAGGATGATCAAGTTCTATGAAGAACCGAACACAATAAAAGATCAAGCTTCCGCATATGGTTTCAATATTACGAAACAATATAGTAAGGACACGCCAAATGTTTAACGTAAATAATGTTTTAATAAATTCGAAAATTTTGTAATGACGTGTATCCGTACTTACTCGTTAATTGCGAAATTTTTATAGAAGTTAAATTATAAAAGTTAGGGTATTACAAGTTGGTAATCAGAGCTCAAGGTTAATGATCAAACGTGTTCGGTTCGAGGCTTGGCCGCATGATCCGGTAAGTTACTATGACTATAAAGGGTCTAGCATGTTAAAGTGTTGTAGACAACACATAAGGTTATCGTGTAAAGGCACGTTAACCCAATTAAATTGGTAAAAGATTGGTATAGTTAAAAATTACGTGTGTTAACACGTATCGTAGAAAGCCTTGTATTATAGTACTAGTTCCTATTAATGTCAATATTACTAATATTTTGTAATGAAATTTCAAGTTAAAGGACCCTCGCATCTGAAGATGACGGGAGTCTAAGGATCTACCGATATGATGAAGAAATGGTTCGAAGCATGACAAGTAGGACATGCTCACCAAGGACCTAAATCAAATATGGATACGGAATAAAGGGGAAAGACAATGAAAGCCCATGAGTGAAAATATCACCCAGGTTCACATTTTAAATTATTGCACGAATAGTAGTATGCGATAGATGAGCAACGAATAACAGTTGCATACAAAATTTAGGGATTGGAAAATCCGAATGGGACACCCATCCAGAATAAAGTTTCTAAGGGAATTGGGAGGGAATTATGCGTTATTCACAATTGTGAATAACAAAACAATAAAAGGATTTAGATTTATAAACTTGAATGGGATCGACCATCCAAGTAAAAATTTTAAATAAGATCCTATTGAGGAAAAGTAACGATCACATGGATAAATATGGTTATATAAAAATCTTATAAAAAAGAAAAACATTCTATACGTTTGAGATAAGAAAGATAAAAACTAATAATTGTTAAATAACAATTAAATAAAGTTTTACCAAATAAATCAGAAATATGGACATGAATTGAGGATTTACTTACATGGGAAGTAATGTGTTAATTATAATAAGGCCATGTGTACCTTGTTTGATCGCTTACTCTGGCCAAGTAAATGATAAACACATGATACCATGAACTTGTTATAATAAACACATATGCATTCAATGTGGAATGGGAAAAGTTAAAAGATCCTTGGGGTCAAGAAACTTACAAGTGTACTTGTATATGGTTTTCGTGAGAACCATAAAGCGGTATACAGCGCACATAGAAATAAATGACCCAAGGAAATTCGTGGAATGAGTCATTATGGACAAAAGAACCATGGTTGACAAAAAGGGCACGTAAAACCAAAGTATAAATGACCCGCGAGGTCATAGAAACGGAGGTAGTGCCCACACGGAAAAATGATCAAAGTCGATGACTATGATCATAGAAAAGATAAAAAGAGAAAAGAATGAAATGATGATGATAATCATCATTCATGGTCTGTGAGGCCATCAAGGATAGTTAGATAATGAATAAAGTTTGACAGTTCAGAAGTTATGGATTCACACAAACAAGTCAAACAGATCAGATAAAGAATAAAGTTTGACTGTTTAGAAGTGATGGATTTCATACGAACAAGTCAAACGGGTGAGATAACGAATGAAGCCTGACATTTCATAAGTGATGAATCTCACAAGAACAAGTCAAACAGGTTAAATAAAGAATTAGATTCGATCGCTCATTAGTGATGGACTTTACACGAGCAAGCCATACAAGTCAAAAGAAGTATAGTGATTGAATTTAAAAGTAAACGCAAACCAGATAACGGGAGCGTTAAAGCAAAAGAATAATGAGCTCGGGTAATGGGACGTGATTAAATATACTGTAGACGCAAACCGAATAATGGGAGCGTGAAATAGAAATGAACCCACAAAATGGGTCGTGAATGAATATAAATGAAGACGCAAAACGGATAACGGGAACATTAAAACATTAAGATAAAGATCCCAGGTAACTGGTTGTAAAGAAAATATAGGCTTAAACGGATAACGGTAAACGTGAGACAAACCGACACATAAATGACATATGAAGTCGTAGAGTCGAAAGAATTGTCCGAACGAAAAATGATCTAGTCATGGACTACGATCGCGCAGGTGCACACGGCTACCAACAGACAGTGTCTGATCTGAATAAATGTTTGGGCAACATACACAAAATGCTGTGGTTGCCACTAAAGATGGTAGTTGTGACTCGGTGGTGACAAGTGGTTAACGCCAATTGAGATTGCGCCAGATTTAGACGTAAATGATCATCACCCCATAGAGATGAAACGACTAATGGATCCGACAAGTGAAGGTCATTCATAAATGACTCGCAGAGTCATAGAAAAGGGAAATGTTAACAAACCGGATCAAACATGGTCTGAGGACCATAATTCAAGTAAAATAAAATAGCCTTCATGGTAAAAGGGAGCCATGATTTGGCGGATAAAGGAAGGACAATGTAAATAATTTTCTTTTCAAATACTAAAGAGGTGCATTGACACCAATATATATAAGGAATGACACGGGTAAAAGGATGATCTAAAGGATCACCACGACCTTCGGGTTATGAATAGTGTAATGATCTAGAGGGTCAAATTGACCTTGGGATCACGAATCAAGAGGAATGATGCATTAAAGATCTCATATTAGGAGGCTAAGTAAAAGAAAAGAAGAGGGTGAAAGTCTAAGGAAATAGTCTACAAGACTAAGTGAAAGGGGTTTAAGAGTTATTTAGACCAAGCAAGGGAACCAGATGCGATTCCCCACATAAAATAAGAATAGTAAAGGAGAAATATTTGGTTACCAATTGCTTGATACAAGTAATTGACACGAATTAAAGAGAATTCACTAAACTAAAATTTAGTTTTAGTTAGAAACAACATTCTAACAAATATAAATAGAATGAGAGAAATTGGAAATTTATTTATATCAGAGGAAATAGGTCTTGACATCAATAGGTGCAAGAGAATAAATTCAAAAAGGAAATTTTCGAAACATGAAATATTGATATAAACTAGAACATGACGTGATTCAAACACTGTCAATGAGAATAACATAGTAAGTATATAATTCCACCGTAGCGCGGGCTGCGGGACGTAAGATCTTAAACGTATGTAAAGCCTGGAAAGGCGATGTGGGTGCACTCGAATGACGAGGCATAATGTGATAGGAGAGTAATAAGTCTAACCGGCAAGACCGGTCAAGATTAAATTTAAAATTTAAAATTTGTTTAATATGCTTATCATTATATGATTAGCATGAAGAAATATGATAGCAGACTTATACGACCGAGTAGCCAGAAGGAGACTCGCTCTAATGAATTTTAAAGAAGAGGGATGCCAATCGGATTTGATGGCTTAGAAGGCTTACACATGAAGGGCCATGCAGCAAAGTATATTATAATCTATGGCCGACAGATTAAAAGTATATGAGCAACGGTCAGGTGAAAAACGAAACCAAGTCTATTGTGTTGAACCCAATTAATTATATAAGAAATGTAACATTCGTGTAAAACGGGTTTCCAAAACCCGCACCGGTTGCTAATCAAGTATTTGTTTCATCAATTGATGCTTATTTTATTAATTGTTGTAAAATTTTAAAGGATTGTAATAGATAATTAATCATATAATAAAAGAATATTATAAAAAAGCAAAAGGATAAGAATTTAAAAATATAAAAAAGGGTAACCGGAGTCGAACCAGGGTTCCCTCACCAACCCCACACACTAACACACCACTACACTACACATACATGATGTAATTTATTCCAAGAATCATAATATACATATACATATATATATATATATTTCCCTCGAATGAAAACCTGCAACTCCCATAACAGAAACTTCAGAAACCGTCATCATCAATTGAATTAAAGCAAGATTTCAAAGCATAACGGTTGTAGCCGTGTTTAGTTACGAATCCTTAACTCAATTCGAAATCAGTTGGAAATTTTTGAGAATTATTCTAATCGTAACCGAAACCCAACGATTTGGTGAAATTCGACTATAAATAGCAATGAAATCTTTCAAAACCAAACTCGCCATTCTTACCCAAACTCTGTTCACCCATTCGATTTCACCCTGCCGAAATCGCATCCAGACGCCGGAAGTGCCATCTCCGCCGGTTCTTCTTCAAACGGTATCATCTATCTTGAGTCTCTCTATCTCCTAATTGTTTTTGTTAATCGCAATACAACTTTGGTCGAATCAGCTTGAAACCAATGAATCAGGAAAATAAAAGTTAGGTGGGTCAAGCTCTGATTTTAAATTCAATTGTAGAAGATGAAGTCAGTTGATATTCATGAATAATAAAACTTGGTATCTAAACTGGGTTAGACACACAGTCCAACGGTGGACTGTGTGCATTCTACATATGATATGTCGGGTTCGAACCTCAACCATGACACCGCTTTTTACTAAAATAACTCACTGCTTTTATCAAAATTCATGCAAGGTTCAGTAAGTGCTTAAGTATAATATAATTCAAGAAATGAGTGGGTTAGTCACCCAGCCCAGTTGGAAGGGCTGGGTGCGTTATACAAAAGAGGTCGCGGGTTCGAGTAGGGGGCATGAACATCAAACCGCTGATTTTAAATCTTTTTAAAACAAAAGAATTGTCTGAACAGTCATAACAAGTGTATAAGAATAATAAAAATCCAGAAACTAACAGGTTAGACACGTAGCTCAGTTGGTAGAGCTTCGTGCACGCAACCGAGAGGTCACAAGTTCGAGCCTCACAACACGCATCCAATAATACCTTAAGAACCGGTCAAGTCCTGTCAGACCTGACAATATATTTTTAATATATAATTTATTTTATTTCATTTACTTTTATTACTTATATGTATCTCATGTTAGTTAAAATTCAAATAAAAGTAAATAAAAATACAATCATGAAGGTTCTAAAACTCAACAAAAAATCACAAAATCTAAATCAAAATATGAAATTGGTTATATTGATCGAATTATCGTATTACTATTTTAGGTGAGTTTCGCTCGTCGATTAAATCCTCAATTCGTGCGCACCTATTATCATCCAAGAATACGCACCCACGGTGAATGAATCCTTACAAATCCCCTTTTTAATCACATTTTGGGATGTATCATGTGTCATACATGTTTTATTTATTTATTTATTTTTAACACTCGTGCTAACAATCGTAATGTGATCAAATGTGTATTTTAATTGGTATGATTATGTGTGGGTACATTTTGTCATTTCAGTGGAATCATTCATTTAAGGCCCATCAGTTCCTTGTGGGATACGAGTTGAGCATCAGGTGCTTCATTAGATCGGCTTCGTTTGATTGAGCCTTGATCTCAAGTACATCATTCATCATGTCATATGGTTATTATGGATTTTGTGTGGTTGTGATTGCTTGTACATATGCATATGCTCATTTATGGTTTACGCATGATTTTTATTGACTAATATAAGAATTGATTAAATTGTTTTTACCTAGATTCACAGGCCAACTTTTGTTGACCCAAATCTTTTGTTTTACGCATGATACAGGTGAACAAGTTGAAGAAAGAAACACATAGGAATGACCTTAGAAGATTAAACCAATCTATTATATTCAGAACAATGTTTTGATTTTATTTGTGCTTGTATGACTCGTTGTGTTTGAATATTTGAAGTTTTAATTTCAATTTAATAAATATGGAACTTATTAGTAAATATCATGAGCTTTGGTGATGACCCAATTATGCCCAGACATTTATTTCCGCTGCGGGTCGGGGTGTGACAAGAAGGTTTCGGGGATGAAACCTCTTTAAGGGGGGTAGATTTGTAACACCCCAAAAATGGGTTTGGTAATCAAACCACGTTAATATTAAAAAGCGAGTAAAAGACCGTTAGTGGTAAAAATAGACCCGTAAACAAAATAACTAGGAACAAATTAACCTAGTTAATAACATGTATATAAATAACAAGACAACAAGTTGTGGTCTCATTTATAATCAAAACTAAACTTGGGGGACCAAAGCTGCCACAAGGGGAAACTTGTTTTATTAAAACATAACTCAGACATAATACACACACTTAGTGTGTATATGTCGACCATCAGAGGGAATAACAAGGGCAAACCCTTGTTGATCAAGAATCATCAAATTGAAGAATGACTCGAAGCCAGAATCGGTGCATGAATGCATTCTAATGATCACCCGAACTAGGGGGTCATGAGGTATGTCGAAAGTCCTAATTTGGTGACATAATGAATTTGAGTAGATTCATGGATTTCAATCCATGTATGAATTTCAGTTATTAAAGTAAAAAAAGAGATGAACACTTGCTTAGGAACAAACCCTTATTGAACAATTTTGTGATTTGAATAAGTGTTCATGTATAACTTAAAGTGGGTTTTTGATTATATGATGAAATTTATAATGTGGGAGTGTTTATGATCATCATACTTGTATGTATGTGTAAGATACTCGAACAATTTAGAGATTCGAGTAAGTAATCATACATGACTTGAAATGGGTTTTGTATGATATAATGAAACTAATGTTATGTCTATGTTAATTTGATATTAGCAATTGCATGAACATGGTTTGGGAAATGTAACTATAATGGTGGCCTAAGAATAGTGCTTACCGGGTAATTGACGAAATGCCTAAAGGGTTGTTAAACTTATTCGCGAGTTTGTATGTGTAAACAGGCAGTTGACTTTTAAAAGTCAAACTGAACTATAAAAAGATCAAATGATAAATTTGATATAAAATCTGTAAGGTGGAATAGTCATTTTAAATGATGACTAAGCTAACCATCTTGCAAATGATAAATGATAGTTTGACGCTTGACAAGCTAGGTGGAAGCTTGGGAAGAAGCGGGTCAAACGGATCAAGTACGTGGAAAAGCATAATCAGACTTCGAGGTAAGTAACGCTTATATCCTTATAATAGTAAATTTACTTATGTATTTAACTAAGAATAAGTGATTTATTATTCGGAAAGAGATTTCGAAATACAAGGTTCCGACGCGAAATGATACGGGTCGAAACAAGTGAATATGGTATTAAACCATGATTTATGGTAAAAAGGGTAAAACGGTAAATTAGTCATGCGATGACAAATAAATAAGGAGTTTTGAAACATTACCTTATGGTGTAAACCGTAATGGATAATAAGGGGTAAAATAGTAATGCGGTCACGAGTTGATGAATAAGTAAAGAGTTTTGAAAAAGATACCATATGACGTAAGTCATAATGGGTCAAGCGAATTAAGAAACGATTTTTAAGCAATATGATCACACAGAGTAAAACGAAATGGATTAAATGGGTGAGATAGCAAATAAGCGCCATCTCATAATGATAGATAGTCATTTAGGTCGAACGGGTCAAATGGTGATGATGACTAATAATCGTTTTGTTGAGCTTTTTTGCTCATAGAAAGAATAGAGTATGATTAGAATCGCGATTATATAGCAACTAATAGAGCATGATATGAGAACGGATCAATGCTATGAGCCAAGCCAGGTACGTGTAATGGGTCAAGCTCTCAAAGAGGACTTACGGTTCACTGAGAGTTAACAAGTCATGAATGAATATTTGATTACCTAAGGTAAAATAAATCTAAGGATCTAAATTGTAGACATTATGTTCTTAAAAACATAATGTGCTAAAATAGATTATGGTTAAATATTCATATTCGGTCAAAACATGATAATGAAAGTCCTTCGTCGTAAAGAAGGACCTAAGTTGACCAAAATGCCCTCGTGTGGTAAAAACAAGTAAACGAACCTAAGGGTAGCTTAAAAATGAGTTTTATAATTCAGTAGACTCGTGCGATAGTGTAAAAGCGAAAAACATAAGCCTTTTTTGTTAATGCATTTTAAAGGGGTCTTTTTCGTAAAATATCGAACCGAGGGTAGATTTGAATAAAATGAATCTACGAAATCAAATCCACCACAAATATAGTTGTGGTGGAAAATAAATGAATATCTTCGCGTGGAAAGGATAAATAGATAAGGTTTGATCGAAATAAGCGATTTTACGCTAATACAACCAAACGGGTCAAAATGATAAAATAAATAGAGGTTTGGTTGAATAAAGCGATGTATTTCACTAAGGAAACCATACGAGTTAAAATAAAGTTTTAATGCATACCGAAATGGATGCGTAAATACTTAGTTGGTTTAAATGCGGTTAAAGGGTAGAATTGGAAAATATGAGCATAAACCGAGAACGAATACGTAATTCATAAGAAATAAGAATCCGGGTCAAGGATTTCGGGTTAAATAGGTAAGAAAACATTTTATGGAACTTTAGAAACGAGTTTCATAGGAAGCGGATAAAATTTGATTAAGTTACGAAAGTTTTTGTAAAAAAAACGACAAGAAGTAAATTCTTGTGATAGATCATCTTAAGCTATGGCGGCCAACCGTAGCCTATGGCAGACAACCGTTAAATGAAAGAAGTAAATAGTGTTTTACTGATGTGTCACCGAAAGCCCCGAGTCGTGTTTTAATGTTCGGGACTTGAAACGGGTCGGACGGGTAAATAAACAAATCTGCAGCAAAGCTGCTGCAGCAGTTACCGTCGCCGACGGTACAACTGGCAGTCGCCGACGCATCCATATAGTTCCGACGCCTTAAGTTACTGCCTATGGCAGTAAAGCCCCGACGTAGGTTTTAAGAAGGCATTGCCGACGGGGCCTTAAGTCGTCGCCGACGCCACCTCAGAAACTGTGTTTCCCTTATTTGAATATTTTACCAACTTTTTACGTTATGCTTTCGGTTATTTGTTATAATACTAACATTTTGCAAATTTCCAGTTCAGGGAATCACAAGTACCTCCGAAGGATGATCAAGTTCTATGAAGAACCGAACACAATCAAAGATCAAGCTTCCGCATATGGTTTCAATATTACGAAACAAAATAGTAAGGACACGTCAAAATGTTTAACGTAAATAAAGTTTTAATAAATTCGAAAATTTTGTAGTGACGTGTATTCGTACTTACTCGTTAATTGCGAAATTTTTATAGAAATTTAAATTATAAAAGTTAGGGTATTACAGTAGGCCATACAATCCAAACATGTCGTTCACTTCAAATACAAGCTCGCAACCAACCACAAGCCCAACCCAACAACCAAATGGTGGGCCAATTGCCTTATCAACAACCTCTACTATTACCACCTGCTCAGTCCATAGCCCAACCCTTCTACCAACCTAACTACCCCATGATGCCACACGCCAGAGCTTGCTTTAATTGCGGTGATCCAACTCATTTTCACAACACCTACCCACGATTAGTGAACATCATCAACGCACAACCAACGCTAATCCTATGAACCAAGCCAATCAAGCCAATCCGCCAGCAATAGGTAGAGCTTTTAACCATAACGCTAATTAGGCAAGAGACGATAACAACTTGGTCAACGGTACGTATCTCATTAATGATATCTACACATCTATTCTTTTCAACACGGGTGTGGATAAGAGTTTTGTGTCCCTAGAATTCAAGTCTACTCTTGGTTTACCTCGCGTTAGCCTAGCCGAATCTTTTACGGTGGAAGTAGCAGACGGAACCTATTACATTGGATTCCATCATTCGTGACTACACTGTTACTCTTAATGATCATGATTTTCCAATCAATCTCATTCCTATGAAATTGGGAAGTTTTGATGCCATCATTGGTATGTACTGGCTCAGTCAGCATCATGCCGAAGTCGTATGTTACGAAAAATTCATTCGAATTCCACTCATCGATGGCCAAACTCTTCGTATTTTTGGTGAAACCCCATCCAAAGGACTCAAGTTGATGTCGTGTCTTCAAGCTCGAAAATACCTTAACAAGGACTACATAGCGTTCTTAGCTCACATTGTCAAGAAAGAAGGCCAGGAGAAGAAACTCGAAGATATTCCATAGTTAGAGATTTTCGTCAAGTATTTCCAGACGACGTCTCAGGACTTCCTCCTATGCGAGAAGTCGAGTTTCAAATCGATCTTGTACCTGGTGCCACTCCCGTTGCAACATTTCCATATCGGTTAGCCCCATATGAAATGTAAGAGTTAGCTAGTCAGCTTGAAGAGCTGACTGACAAAGGGTTCATATGCCCTAGCTCATCACCTTGGGGTGCGCCGGTTCTTTTCATCAAGAAGAAGGATGGAACTTTCTGAATGTGTATAGATTATCGAGAACTCAACAAGTTGACCATCAAGAACCATTATCCTTTACCTCGCATTGATGACCTTCTAGACCAACTTTAGGGTGCCACCTGTTTCTCAAAAATCGATCTTCGTTTTGGCTATCATCAGCTTAGAGTACGTGAAGAAGACATTCCTAAGACTGGCTTTCGAAATCGCTACGATCACTAGGAATTCATGGTCATGCCTTTTGGGTTGACCAATGCTCCCGCCGTTTTCATGGATCTAATGAATAAGGTGTGTAAACCCTATCTTGATCGCTTTGTCATTGTTTTTATCGATGATATTCTCATTTATTCCAAGACTAAGTCAGATCATGAGCGACATCTTAAACTTACCCTAACACTTTTGAAAATGGAAAAAATTTTTGCTAAGTTTTCAAAATGTGAATTCTGGTTAAAAGAAGTTCGATTCCTTGGTCACGTCGTCAACGACAAAGGAATTCATGTCGACCCTGCAAAGATCAAAGCAGTGCAAGAATGGCAGGCTCCACGCACTCCTACTAAAGTCAGATCATTCCTTGGCTTAGCAGGTTATTATCGACGTTTTATCGCCAATTTCTCCCGCATTGCTTTACCGCTCACAGCCTTGACTCATAAGGGCAAGCCCTTCGATTGGGGGGCCAAACAGGAGGAGGCTTTCCAAACCTTGAAACAGAGACTTTGTGATGCACCTATTCTCACTCTCCCTGAGGGTTGTGATGACTTTTTGGTCTATTGTGACGCATCAGGGCAAGGACTAGGGTGTGTCTTAATGCAAAGGGGTAAGGTGATAGCCTACGCCTCAAGGCAACTCAAAGTCCACAGGAAGAATTACACCACTCACGACCTGGAACTCGGGGCAGTCGTGTTTGCTCTAAAGATATGAAGACATTATCTCTATGGCACAAAGTGTTAGACCTACACTGACCATAAGAGCCTCCAACATATCTTCAATCAGAAAGAGTTAAACATGAGGCAACAACGATGGGTCGAAATCCTGAATGATTATGATTGTGAAATCCGTTATCATCCTGGAAAAGCCAATGTTGTAGCAGATGCTCTTAGTCGGAGAGAATATGCTAACTCCATCCACCTGTTGTGTTGTCAAATTGTAACTGATCTTCAAAGACGCATTCGCGAAGCACAACATACCTCTGTCACGGAAAATGATTTGCGAGATGAATTATCTTGTGGAACTGAAACTAAGTTGGAATCAAAATCCGACGGTATTCTTCACTATCTGAATCGCATTTAGGTACCTGATCGTGACAATATTCGTACATTTCTCATGAATGAGGCCCACAAAACACGATACTCCATACATCCAGGTGCTGATAAGATGTATCAAGATTTACGATACTCTTACTGGTGGCCTGGAATGAAAAAAGATATCGCCATTTTTGTCTCCAAATGCCTCACCTGTTCGAAAGTTAAAGCCGAACATCAAAGACCTTCAGGCTTACTTGTTCAACCCGAAATACCCATTTGGAAGTGGGAAAATATAACCATGGATTTTATTACCGGGTTACCTCGCACCTCCAGTGGGCATGACATGATTTGGGTTATTGTCGATCGTTTAACCAAATCCGCTCATTTCATTCCGATCCACGAAGATTACAAAAACGAGAAGTTAGCTCGTATTTACATCGATGAAATTATAAGTCAACACGGTGTGCCTTTGAGCATCATCTCGGATCGAGATGGGCGTTTTACTTCACGAACATGGCAAGCCGTGTAATCAGCATTAGGCACTCGCTTAGACCTCAGCACTGCCTTTCATCCTCAAACTGATGGTCAATCTGAGCGCACAATTCAGACTCCTGAAGACATGCTACGATCATGTGTTATCGACTTCAAGGGCAATTGGGATACTCATCTACCATTGGTCGAATTCTCATACAATAATAGCTATCACTCTAGCATCGATATGGCTTCTTTTGAAGCATTGTACGGTCGTAAGTGTTGATCACCCGTATGTTGGCATGAAATCGGTGAAGCACAGATCACCAGACCCGAATTAATCCAAGAAACAACCGATAAGATTCTTCAAATCCGCAACAATCTTCTAGCAGCTCAAAGTCGTCAAAAGAGTTACGCCGACAAACGGCAGAAGCCACTCGAGTTTTGAGTTGGCGATCAAGTACTTTTGAAAGTGTCACCATGGAAGGGAGTTGTTCGGTTTGGACAAAAAGGCAAGCTAGCACCTCGCTATGTTAGACCTTTCAAAATACTTGAGAGAGTTGGTCCTGTAGCTTACAAGCTTGACTTACCTGAAGAACTTATCAAGATCCATCCAACATTCCATGTTTCTGACTTGAAAAAGTGCCTTGCCGACGAAAACCTTCATATACCGTTAGAAGATATTCAAATTGACGAGTCGATTCATTTTGTAGAGCGACCTTTAGAAATCATGGACTTCAGTGAAAAACGCTTAAGACGAAGTCGAATTCCTATAGTTAGGGTGTGTTGGGAGTCAAAACGAGGACCCGAGTTTACTTGGGAACGTGAAGACTCAATGTGCGAAAAATATCCTCATCTCTCTTTCAAGTTAAACCTACTGTCACTTAAATTCTGGGACGAAATTTCTAAAAGTAGGAGATACTTCTGTAAAAAAACGGGTTCTAAAATTCGTACCATTTACACTTTGTAATCAAGTATATGTTATGATTTTTCTATTTAGAATTTGTGTTAATCGTTTAATGGATTCCAGTATATTAATAATATAAATAACAATAAAGATAATAAAAATAATAATATTAAACAAAATATATAAATAATAGTTGTTAAAAAAAACAAAATAATGAAAGGGTAGACACGGGGATCGAACCCGGGTCTTAACCCAAACCAAACGCACAACACACCATTGCAGCACCCACTTCACATCTGAAATAATCTAAACAATTAATCATTTATATTTTCGTTCGTTTCGATCTGAATTCAAAAACCCGCCTGTAACAGCCGCGGCTAATCCGGCAAATCAATTGAATTGCCGTTTCTTTACAATTAACCGTTGAAAACGTTTCTAACCGTGCATCTAAACTCAATCACCGAGTCAACAAATTCACTTTCGATCCGAAACCATTCGCCTATAATTGATTTGACCGAAACCTTAAAAAAAAACTGAACCACGATCCAAGCTACACCTTCAGCTATAAATAGAGAGTTTTGGACTCAATTAGAACACACACACACACACTCGTAAACCTTTCTACACCTCTCTGTTCATCCAAAACCTTGCCGGAATCATTTTTCAGTCGCCGGAACATCGCTAGAAATCGAAGAAACTCCCTGTTCGGTATATCATCTCATCTAATCCTTTTCTATCTTATTAAATCTCATATGTAGTTGCTTAAGAGAGAATTGATTACATCAATTCAGTCGATTTTAACAGTTTATGTTTAGAAATGAAGAAGACGAAGTGAATATGTGTTTAAAAGGAATTAAAATTATGTTTAAATTGGGTTAGACACACAGTCCAGTTAGTAGGACTGTGTGCGCATGAAGCCAAATGCCCGGGTTCGAATCATGTTCATGTTCTGCTACGCTGAAATAAATCAAATCTTTTTAAAACTCAAATATGAAACACCACTATAAGTATATAAAAGATATAAAAATCTTATATCTAACGGGTTAGACACACAGCCCAATTGGTCGGGCTGTGTGCACACGAAGCAAAAGTCGTGGGTTCGAAACCGGTCACACACACGCCCCTTCAATAATCAAACCTTTTTAATAAAATCAAAATATGAAAGACGGTAATATGTGTATAAATATAATTAAAGCTCAATACATCCTGGGTTAGACACGCAGCTTAGTTGGTCGAGCTACGTGCACGCGAACGAGAGGTCACGAGTTCGATCCCCACACGCTGCATAGTCCGAGCGGTTTTATCCGATTATTTTAGAAAAATAAAACATTTTTTTAAATCAATTAAACCCTTAATTTTTCTCCTGATATATATTATTTTAAAATATGATCAATTAATAAATGCAAGTTAGATCAAATTAGTATAATAATAAATATTATCTAATCTAATAAAATTAAGTAAATAAAAAGTTAAGTAAAAATATTAAAATTAAACCAAATGAATATTTTTTAGCTAAATCGTTGTGTAAATATTTAGGTTAGCCGTTTCATCGTTTGGTATCTCAACCACTCAATCGTGCACAATCTCCAGCGAATCTTAAACGCACCAACTGTGAGTGAATCTTACAACTCCCCTTTTTATCCACGTTTTTGGGGTGTATCATGTGTCGCTTTTATTATCTAGTTATTATAAATCTCGTGCTATTACCATTATGTGATCTAACATGCTATGTGATATTGTTGTTTATGGTGATTTTGTGTTTATATTTCTCATTTCAGTCATTCTCTCACATTAGGCCCATTTGTTCCCCGTTACTTACGGGTGGAGCGTCGCGATGCCTAATATACTAGATCGGCTCCGTTTGATTGAGCCTTGATCTCGCAGCACATCACTTATCGTGCTCACATGTACATTATTAGTTGAAGATGTGGTTTGTGATTTAGATTACATACACGATGTTTTTTTCATATATTTGGTTAATGCACATTTACTAAAATAATAAACATATCATTTTTCTTAATGATAAAATGGGATTCACTCGCCAACTTATGTTGACCCAAAACTTTATTTTTACACATGATACAGGTGAACATGTTTGAAGCAAGGATCACATAGGACATGGGCCTTAGAGGAAATAAACTGTTATTTGCAAGATTTGTTTGGAACATTATTGTGTTTGTATGAACTATGTGTTGATTGGAATGTTTTATTTAAATCTGAAATAATAAATATGAAACTTTTATAATAGTAAATGTCATGAGCTTTGATGAAAAACCCAATCATGCCCCGACTACCATATCCACTGCGGGTCAGGGTGTGACAGTAGCCGGGGGGTCCTTGTTGATCATCTGTATATAAATGTGTGAGAAGTAACACACGTAACAGTGATAGCAACATTGCATGTGACGTATTAACCTGCCTTTTTTACGTATGTAACACATGAAACAACCTATTATTTTGATGGAAAGTACATTTTGATTAGTGTAACACGTGTAAAACATCTAGGCAACGTGTTAGGTGTTGAGAAAAGTTACTTTTATCCGGGTAACACTTGATCATGTACATTAATGTGTGAGAAGTAACACATGTTACAGCGATGGTAACATTGCATGTCACGTAACTTGCCTTTGTTCTGTATGTCACACATGAAACAACATGTTGTTTTGATGGAAAGTACATTTTGATCAGTGTAACACATGTAGGCATCATGTTAGGTGTTGGGAAAAAGTTATTTTTGTCTGGGTAACACGTGTTACGGTGGTCATTACAGAAATCATGTACAAGAAATTTTACACATGTTACATGTATCACATATTGTTGACCCACCGTATGTGTGTTGCATTAAGAGGTGGTCACTTAATCAGTGTAATATGTGTAAACATCATGTTAGGTGGTGGAAACTTACTTTTATTGAGAAAACACATATTTTTGAACCATCCAACATATATGCTTCCATGTGTAAATAAAAAAAAACACATGAGAAACAAACTGCCGATGTAGAAAATCGTGTTTTAATATTGGAAATGGAAGTATATACTATAAACCATAAAACACATGATTTGTTGTAAAAAACAAAAAAAAACTACACTTGAACCACACCAACTACATAAACCACGAAAAACATAAATGCATACAAAAAATAGTGTATAATTGATGATGAGTTAACCCGATGAAATGAGTAAGGCGTCTAACATCCATCACCAATAAAGTTATTTCAGAAAACACGACTAGGAGAGTAAGCCTCAAGATCAGCAATGAAATCGTGTGGGTCGCCCATGAAAAGGTGAAAAAACAGTATAAGAAAACGAGAGGGACAAACAGTGGGAAATGAAAAGCAACAATGGTGGAGTAAAAATATGTAAGGGATGAAAGTACAAATAAAAAAGGTGATATTTTGGTAAGGAGGGGGGGACTTGATGAAGATTGGAAGGGTCTGTGGATTGTAAGATACAAACATACATAAAGACACAAATACCCTTTAAGGATGTCTTTCTACTTGATGATGTGGAGCAACCTAGTCCACACAAAAAAGTTTTCTAGGTTTTCTCATTAAGAATATTTTTTCACCAATACTTACATTATATATATATATATATATATATATATATATATATATATATAATATGAAAGGTTACATAGCTAAAGTCATGTATATTCATATATATATATATAGGTTTAGGATCTTGTAAAAAATAAAATTTGTGAGAAGAATAAAACGGAACATGATAAGAACACATGTCATTATTTAATTTATTAGGATATAAGCAATTAAGTAATTTAATAAAAAAAACTAATTAAAGAAAAACATTATGTTGTAAGCGTTTTTTGGAGTTACTTTAGAAATTCAAATATATATTTTTTGATGGTGTCTTGTATGAGTTATTTTAGGAATTCAAACAGACTATGGTGTCTTGTTATTTGATGGTGTGACTATGTACATTATATGAGATTTAATAAGATTTATGGTGTTTTTTGTAAAAGGAAAACATTAGCTCGTGAATTTAATGATATTTTTTTTGCTAATAGAATGGTGTCTTTGTAATACTTGTATAATGTTTTGTTTTTATGGTGTTTTATTTTGGTTTCATGGTGTTTCTGTATAAGAAAATGGTAGTTTGCTGAATTCAATGGTATTTCAAATGTTATGGTGTCTTATATACGTTCATGCTGGTTTATTGTAAAACACGGCGCCTTGAATCACAATATAATTAAAACACCATTTAATTAACATAGATAAAACACCATGGACTAAAACATCCAATCGAAAGACAAAATTTTTTTCCATATATAAGTATAGCAATATAATACTCGTATTAAAGATTCAAAAAACACTCGTTATTATAGTATAATTTTTTTTAAAAAAGTTATGTATAAAAAGTTATTGATGTTTAAAAAGACGGGAGGAACTTGCATATGCGTTGCATGTGAGTTTCTGAATTTGAAAATTTTAAATTATCTTTATACCCTTAATCTAGAAAATTAATTATTTTAGTGGTAAACACTATTTATAATTTGTCATTATAATCTCAACCATCAGATTATAGATCAAAGGGTGTAGATTTCTTCCTACACTTCTTACCAAACCCACCCTTTTTACAATAACCTACCACATATATATATAGGGTGAGGATCCGTTAGGAACTAATATTAGGTCGAGAACCCGAGAACTAGTGTTAACACAAACAAAACTACCTAAAAAAAGCTAAAAACATACAACTTTTTTATTTTTCTTCATTAAAATCGCGACTTGTAAATAATTAAAAGTCGCGATTTTAATGAAAAAATCTAAAAAATAAAATAATTTGCTTTTCGCATTTAGCTTGAAGGGTTTAGTTTTTTTGGGTTTCTTTTTGGAGAGGGGGTGGGTGGTTCATTGTTTTGTTTGGTTTTGCTTTATTTATTTATTATTGTTTTGGTTTTATTTTGTTTGTGTTCACACTAGTTCTCCGGTTCTCTACCTAAATGCTAGTTCGCACATGAATCCTACCATATATATACACACACACAGGGCAATTATAGAGGAAAAACCTATGTTGGTTACAAAAACTATGAAACCTAAATGAATAGACTTTCTTTTGCCACGTAATACACTTTTTACTCAGGGAGTACAACATTGTAACAACTTTTGCAAATTTTTAGCTTTTTCTTTTTCTTTTTTTGAAAAAGCAAAAAATGTAACAAAATCAATCTCAACCTTTGATTTTTATAAATAGATGGTGAAAATGATGTTTTTAAAGTTTTTGTAACTTACATGTGTTTCATTCTATCACTCTCTTTATATATATATATATATATATATATATATGGAAGATTACATAGATGTAATATGAAAGAATACATAACTAACAACATGGATATTCATATAATCTTAAAATATAATGTCACTGAAATTTTCAAATTAATGTTCAACTTTTGTTAAATCTCTTTTTTCTCCGTGTTAGCCCGTATATTTAATAATTATTTTCAACCCTTAATTTTTTATAAACTTTATATAATGTCACTTTGACCACCTTGAGAATATATATAATCTGATTTTCCTTAATACTTTCGTTTGAATAATTTGTTGGGTGCATATTATTATGTACGTGTTGATCTACTTTTCGACGAAGGTGAAATTTCATTTAATTCTCAACTTTTGTTAAATCTCTTTTTACTCTATGTTTGCCCTTAAGTTTAATAATTATCATTTTCAACTCCTTAACTTTTTACAAACATTGTAAAATGTCACTTTAACCCCCTCGAGAATAAATATAATCATGTCAATATATGATCATTTTAACCTCCAACTTTTGTTAAATCTCTTTTTACTCCATGTTAGCCCTTAAATTTAGTAATTATCATTTTCAACTCCTTAACTTTTTATAAACATTGTAAAATATCACTTTGACCCCCTCAAGAATATATATAATTTGATTTTCCTTGATACCTTCATTCGAATAATTTGTTAAGTGCATAATTTTATGAACGTGTTGGTCTACGTTTCGACGAAGGTGAAATTTTCATTTTAACCCCAAACTTTTGTTAAATCTCTGTTTTACTCCATGTTATCCCTTAAGTTTAGTAATTATCTTTTCAACTTTTAATTTTTACAAATATTGTAAAATGTCACATTGACCCCTAGAGAATATATATAATCTGATTTTTATGTATGTGTTCACATAAATTCGAGTTGGTGTATGTTTTGACGAAGGTGAAATTTCCATTTTAACATCCAACTTTTATTAACTCTCTTTTTTACTCCTTGTTAGCCCTAAGTTTAATACGTATCCTTTACAACCTCTTAGCTTTTTAAAAAATTATAAAATGTCGCTTTAACCCCCTCAAGAATATATATAATTTTATTTTTTCTTTAACACCTTCGTTCAGATAATTTTTTAAGTGCATATTTTTATGTACGTGTTTGTATAAATTTGAGTTTGTCTATGTTCTAACGAAAATTTTGTTTGGAAATGAGTTGGGTTAAATATAATACGTTTTCATGCTTACTTTTTATGTACGTTTCGACGTAAATGTTTTTTACATTTATAGTACATTTTCATACCTACTTATTATGTAGGTTTTGACGTAAATTTTGTTCGAAAGCGAGCCGGGTCAAATATAATATATTTTGATTCGTGGATTAAATTCGAGTTGTTCTATTTTTTAACGTAAATCAACGATAATAATCTGTACATAATCACGTTGCATAGTTCGTACAAAATTCGAGTTTGTCTATATTTCGACATAAACTTGGTATTTTTTTTCGTGTAAATTCGAGTTTGTCTATGTTTCGACGTAATTTGGTGTACGCTTTCGTATTTTGTACATTTCCTACATACGAGTCGGGTCGGGTCACATATAATACGTTTTCACTTGACTGTATAAATTCGAGTTAGTCTACATTTTGATCGGCAGCTAATACGTTTTTATACGACAATATAAATTTGTGTTACTGTATGTTTTGAGGTCGCTAAGTCTTGATGCAAAGGTAAGGGTGGTGTAGTGATTAGGAGGAACCTAACTAAACAAATCAACTTGGGTTCGATTTCGTTTCTTTTGTATGATAAAAGTTCGATTTGCTTTCCTTTTTGATCTAACCACAATGCTTATATAGGTTATATTGAGGTGGATTGAGGAACACTAGAAAGTTTAGTAGGTTATTGGGAAAGTTTTATGGTTTTGTAATTAAAAGATGTGAAAAGTTTATTATATTTTCGTTCCCATTATACCATTTATCTCATATATGACCCCATAATTTTTTTACCAATTACAAAATTACCCTTAATTGATTTGTATCCTTATTTCACATAATTGTGTACTTTTATCTAGTTTCATAATTTTTAAAGTTTCTTGTACTTATTAATTTTTACAATAAACTATACTATAAAATTAGCATTTTTTTCGTTTTGTTCGACTATAGTATTGAGTAACTAAAACAATCTTTTTAGAACGTCAATGTGTTGGCATATAATATGCATAATTATATATACACATTGGGTAATGATCATAAATATACATTGGGTGATAATTATAATATAGGTTGTGTAATTATTTATGTACAATCTGTTTTTATTTATATGCATTGCGAAATATGTTAGGTAATTAGTTATATGTGTTGTGTAATGCTATAAATATGTGTTTAATCATGGGCGCATATACCTTTGCTGCCAGCCAAATGTTGTATCACTGGCTTCACAAGTTTTCACGATAAGAACATTTTGTACAATAATTCACCTATATATATAACTAGCAAGTTTCACCCGCGCGATGTCATGGCAAAAATATTTTCTACAAAATAAAAACATAGAGTAAAATATCCTCCATGTGGTTTCACCACTTTTGTGACTGTCATCCAAAGGTTTGTTTTTCCACATCTAGATCCAAAATGTTTGAATCTTGCCATTTTCATCTGACTCGCTAACTCCATTCATTTTTCTCCGTTAAATGAGGAGCATTTCCGTCTTTTTAGACACTTTTTTATTAAATAAAAAACACTATAAGAAATAAGATCTACCTCTGTTGACTTTCTTCTCACCTAAACCCTTTAATCATTACAAAAAATGTCTAAAAGACGAAAACAATTAACGAGTTGAGTGAAAATGATAAGATTTCAAACCTTTTGAATCCAGATGTGCAAAAACAAACCTTTGTACGAAATTTGCAAAAGTAGCCAAACTTCATGGATGAAAATGACATTTTACTCAAATAATTAGTTACGATAGTATTAGATTTAACTAAACATATAGTTCCCCCACATATAACTGTAAGACCCTTGCTTTATTAATTGAAATTCTATAAAAATTTTGCATTTAAATCTATAAATGCAAATACATGTCCGTGCATTTCGAGTTTCACAAAACTTTATAAAAATTAAAACATTTCAACATGTTATCGTTGATTAGTTTCGTAAATAACTAAACATTACACGGAAGCTTGAGATTTGATTGTGTTCGGTTCTTCATTAAACTTGATCATCATCCGGCGCTTCAAACGGTTTCCTATATTTCATAAATCATGAAATACGTAGTTATAAGTAGTTTATAACATAACTAATTAAGCCCGAAAGCCAAAATAACAAACAACAATTTTTCAAAAGGAGCCCCCCGTAAGTTACGTCATATATGCCGTAGCTTACGGCACACCATTGCTGGTCGAAACAGCCATTCCCAGCCCTAAGTTATGGCTGGGAGCCGTAGGTTACGCTGCAGCTTAGCTGCATATTTTCCTAGTTTGCCATTTTCACGTAAATCTCCATAATTTCGCGAATACTCATACATTTCGCTTCAAACTTGTTTCTAAATGACTGTAAAACAAATGCCTACATATTTAACCCGGATTCATAACTTTTATGATCGCAACCGTTACCCGGTTTATGCGCATTTTTATTTTGACCCGTTATTGAGATTTAAGCACTTAAGCTTAAATTATCCACATCCCTTCATATTTCTTATTTCCGCTTTATGATCTTTATTTGTCTATCATCCCAACCTCTATTGTGATGGATTATGGTAGAAAAATTCATTATATTCACATTCTACCATCGGTTTGTCACTTTTACGAAAATAACCTATAATATAACATTATGCCAAAATGGTTCAAGACTTCCATTTTATACTACCGGAAGGATTGTCCAAATTATTAAATTCATATTTAAACCACCCTTAAGGGTCGTTTACTCGAATAGTCATTCGAGGGTGTTTTGGTCAATTTAGTTCTTTTTATCACGAAGGACTTTCAAAAGCTTGTTTTGACGAAGTGGGCACTTTCAACCCATGTTCTACTTAAAATTATTGTGTTCCTAAAACATAAAATTCTCCCACTTAAGTTATTAGATATACCTCACTTTAAGTAATCCAATTTCCACCCATGACTCGTTTAACTCTCATCGGACCCTATGTCTTCGTTGAGAGTTTGACCCATTACACATACCTGGCTCGGATCATAGCATTGACCCATTTTAATACCTTGCACTATTAATTGCTAATTTAAAACAATGCATGCCATACGCTATTCTTCCTGTGAGCACAAACTCGACAAGCGACCATTAGTCATTATTATCAAATGGTGATAACATCACCATTTGGCCCGTTTGGCCTAAATGACCATTTTATCATTGTGAGATGGTATTTATTTGCCATCTCACCCATTTAGCCCGTTTTGGTTTACACCATATGATCATATTACTTAAAAGTCATTTCTTAATTCGTTTGACCCATCATGGCTTACGCCATATGGTGTCTTTTTCAAAACTCATTATTTATCTGACAACTCTTGACCAGATTATCATTTTACCCTTTTTACCCATTATGGTTTACACCATAACGTAACTCTTCAAAACTACTTGTTTATTCGTCATCACTTGACCAACTTACCGTTTTACCCTTTTTGCCATCAAGTATAGTTTTTCACCATTTTCACTTGTTCCGATCCGTATCATTCCGCTTCGAAACATCATATTTCTAATACTAGTTTACCTAGTTCTTAACCAATAAAATAAGTAGGTGTTCTACTTAAAATATGTAAGCTTTACTTACCTTGCAAACCAATTATGTTTTCCATGCGTATCTGATCCGTTTGACCCGCTTTTTCCCAAGCTTCCACCTAGCTTGTCAAGCATCAAACTATCATTTATCATTCGCAAGATGGTTAGATTTGTCATCATCATCATGACTATTCCACCTTACGGATTTTACATCAAAATTATCATTTGATCTTATTATAGGTTAGTTTGACTTTTAAAAGTCAACTGCCTATTAACATATGCAAATGCACAATTAAGTTCAACAAACTCATTTAGGCATCATTAAATACCCGATATACGATATTTTTCGGCCACTATTTTTACTATGTCCCCACTAAGTTCACACAATTGTTAATATTAAGTTAACATAGTTTCTACCATCATATGCTAATCTATCAATCATGATACAAGAACTTGGGATTGTTCCATTACCACAAAACAACCCATTGCATCATATGTATGGCATTTATCCGAACATCAAACTTAGTCTAAGACTTTAAACATTCATATACACATGATGATTTCAAGCATCTATTAACATGAATATAACATCAATTCATCATATCATACAAAACCCATTTCATGGTAGTATGAACATGTACTCATATTCATAATTTGCTCAAGTTTCTTCCTATTCCTATCATGAATAATGATTCTAAACACAAGTATATCATCAACTTAATCATACAATCAAAACCCATTTCATAATCTACTTGTTATTCACTTACACTAATCTTACATTAAATATTTCATAATTTCATTATGTCTAATGAAATTAAGCATACATATACACCCAATTTCATCTTTGGATCATACTTCATCAATTTAATTACAAGTATTCTACGTGTCTCAAGTTATAACTTTCACCAAATCTAGGTTTTTAGACATAACTTATGATAACTAAGGCTAGACAATCACTATTTAATCATCATGCAAGCATTTCTTGAAGGAAATAGCCTTCAATTTGATGGAATTGGAACAAGGGTTGCTCCCCTTTTTCTTCTCCTGAGCATCGACCAGAACACACATAGTGGGTGTGTTCTTTTTGTTTTTGCCCCTTTTTAATCTCTATACTTTCAATTATCCAACTTTAGCCCTTAGGTTTAGTTAGATATTTCGTTTGGTTTAAACTTCCATATAACACTACTAGTAATAATCCATTCTCATAATTAGGTTTAAGTGTTCCTAGTCAAATTATTACGTATGGGATGCTACAACCCGATTCAATTTAAGTCCCGTTCACTTGGGCTTTTAATATACTTTTTCTTATATAGCACCTATTTACTTTTTATTAAACATTAGGTTTGTTTATTTAAATCTCAATGTTTACGGGTTAACATTTACCACTAACGGTACTTTACCCGCTCATCCCCAATTAACTTGGTTTAATTTCCAAATTCGTTTTTGGGGTGTTACACTTACCAAAAAATAAAGTCGCGATATGTTAAAAAAAGATATCTACACGTGTTTTACATTGATAAAAAACTATAAAAACAAACAATAATACCAGTTCCAATAGTATATACTGATACCGGTACTGATGTTGTTCGTTCAGTATCATTCCGTCACAATACCGGTACTCGGAATAGTATAGGATACCAAAAAATATTTTATTTTACAGACAACTCTGGTTTTTATAAAATCTATATTGGAATATTGAACAAAAAAGTATTGACACTACTACATATTTAGATATTTTTTAAAAGTTAACAAACATACTTATTAGAGAAAAATATTTTTTTATAAAAAATTAAATAAATTAAACATGTATATTATTTACAATATAAAAGGTGAAGGTGAAAATTCAAAAAATTAAAAAAGATACACATGACATCTTTTTATTTGTTGGCTTACTATACCATTAAAGGGTTGTTTGACATATAAGATCGATGTGGTGTGGAAGGACCCTCCCCACCACTAAAGGTTTGATTTAACATCAAACGCACGTTTGAACATGGTGTAAGGTTAGATTACAGGAAATGTGGGAATAGTCTTCCTGTTTTTTTTTTTTTGTTGTTTTTTTTTTCTGTTTGTTGCACGTGCATTTATGAAT
Source organism: Scalesia atractyloides (assembly GCA_947069175.1). Lineage (NCBI taxonomy): Eukaryota > Viridiplantae > Streptophyta > Magnoliopsida > Asterales > Asteraceae > Scalesia > Scalesia atractyloides. Next base: position 12,653,911 of record CAMTDV010000007.1, on the reverse strand, counting down.
GCAATGATTTAGTAATTTCGTTGTATGCTTGTACAGTTTATTTGAATATTTAAGATACACATTGATACCCAACAAGCGTTTAGATTGTTTTCAACTTTTGCGTATTGTATGCTGACAAGGCTTTAAATGAAAACAAAATCGAGTCACTAAAAGCTATATTAAAAAACGACATTGTTGACTTTGTTTTTAAGCGTGCCGAGAAGGTTTTTGACTATGTTTTTAAGCGTGCCAAGAATGTTTTGACCAAAGTAGTTCCAAAAAAACTATACAATAAATGTAAAACGTATACAATAAATGTAAAACGTGTTATCTTTTTTGCATGAAGAGAATATCTTTATTGAGTTTTTATTTTATTTTTATAAACATATATGTAATAATACATTAAAGTTTGTTATTTTCCTTATTCATGATACAATGACTAACTTTTAGACCACTCATAGTGGGGTTTTTTACATTTTTTCTCCAAAAAAGCCCACAAAAGCGCCTTATCTGCCCCTGGGCGTTTTTAAAAAAAATAATCCCCAAGGAGTGCTTTAAAATCGCCTGATCGACCAAGTGGTGGCCAATGAAATACTTTTGACGGTTTTTTCTTTTATTTTTTATTTAAATTCAATTTCAATGTCTAATCATTGCAAGGGGCATTTGTTTCATTTACCACTACACCCATTGTAGAATAACGCCCAATAATGCCCAATTGCTGACTAGACTGCCACATAATGCAAAACACCCAAGGGTGGGGGCTTTGTTTTACCCTTCCACTACACATGGTCTTAGTGATGGACATATGTGTTGATTATCTCTCAAAAAGCCGTCGGTAATCATCGTCTAGAATTCTTATCTGAAATATTATTTTTACTCTATGTCGGTAATTAAGGGTGATCTCCCGGTAAATTGCCGACGAATCAATGACAGAAATATAGAAAATTGTAACTATTCCATTTAGTCCGGAAATGTCGATTCTTTTGAAGATTTGTCAGTGATAAAGAGATTAGCAACGACTATATAAATCTTAGTTTTCTTTTTTGCTTTCATCTACTTGACGATTTCATTACTGCACCTGTCCTCAGTGAAAAAATCATCAATTACATTAGCCATTTTATTAGTAGTGTTAAGATACGTTATATGTGAAATTGAATGTTTGTGACGACTTAAAAAAATATATTGGTAATGCTTATATTAAAAAACCAAAAATTAGTTTCTCAAGCAAGATTATTAAGTTTATAAGATAACACCACAACCCGTATTACAATGATATCTATCGAATTGAATGCTAATGACGACTTGGAAAAATATATTGGTAATGCTTATATTAAAAATTCTTGAAAGAATTTCTTTTGCAAGATTATTAAGTTTATAAGGTAAAGACACATCTCGTATTAGAATGATATCTATCGAACCAAATTATTGTGGATTTCTTAGAGCATCTCCAAATCTAAAAACGTATGAATCAGGCAGACGACTATGTGGCCAGGGCAAATGCCAGGTGACCTGATAGCCCCATTGGATCTCTCGTCCCTATTTTAGATGGAAGGGTGTTCGTCCGATGGTTAGTTTGTTACTTCCGACGGTTTTATCAAAACAATAACTTTTTTTATGAAGTCCAATGGTTAGTTTCCGATTTTTTTACCATTATAGATACCTTCTATTCTTAAACCTTCTAACATAATAAACATCTTAATAATAGAACTCTCTAAAAAATCTATCATCTCAATGGTTTTGACGTCCATGATTTTAAGATGACAGATTATTTAGAGAGAGTTCTGTTATTACTACCTCTAAAAAATTTTAATATCAAAATTTTCTCTAAATGATCTGTCATCTTAAACCTTGCATGCATATAATTACTACCCCAATAATTACTACCCAAAAATTGTATTTATGTTATAAATGCATCCATTATGTAGTGACTTTCCATATGTATAACCCCTTTCTCTTATTTACTATTGTACTAATGTGAGTGTCTATATATAATGGCATTTGTATATGATGTTAGATGAATGAATAAGAATTCTCCATGTTCTATTCTCTACATGATTTCATAGTCTAGCTCTCATGTTTATATACATATATATTGGTTGCTAATAGACTGTTGTTTCACAACACGTTATCAGCACGAACGTGCTCTATGTGTTTTGCCACCCTTGGTATCCATTTTTCCTTGCCTTTGATGTGCATTATTTTCCAACCTAACTCAATCTCGCATGTTGAGAAAGCAACCCAATAATTATGCAACTATCTCTACTAATAAAGGTATGATTCTTCGTATGATTATTCATATTATATTTGATGATGATACATAAATCTTACTGGTGACACTTATTAATATACATATATAAACTTAAACTGATCATTACTATAAATTCTAGAATGTAGTCTCATGATTAAACTCTTATCTATATATTTTTCCATTTGCTTTTAGAAGTTATTATATATATATTAGCATGTTGGTATTCATAAGGATTTAGATGTTACATAATAAATTATGACGTTACAATCGACTAATTCATCTTTTTTCTAATCCTCATTATTAATTGAATAACTATAGTTTTCGTTGAGGACGACGATATTACGAATATTTATTTTATTTTTCTCTTTTACAAATGATCCTTTCTATTATTCTAAATTGGCTGGATTATCATTTAATTAGTTAATTTAATATATGTTGTTTAGGACTCTTACAATCTAGTGATGCTCATCTACGTATTTTTGAGCCACCATAACCGTATATTTATGCTTCTTTATTAACCTTGTTAAGTTGTAAATAAAATTGTTGAATTATTTTGATTGGAGAAAGTTAATTTGCAATCTAGAGAATATTATATGTGCTTTTAGAATACATAAAAAACAATTAAATTAAATATTCAATATTAAAAAGTATGGAACTCAATATTTATGGACTAAACAATGCAATTGTATTAGGTATATATGCTTGTATTGGTGGTAATATATACATGATGTATGTACTAGATTTTCATTTTGTATAGTTTATAATATAAATGGATATGAATTCTGTAATTAATTGTTTTCATTAGTCATTGTTAATACATAGTATGCCAAAAGACTTTTACATAATTAGATATAAATGAGTAATGTGAGTAAACATCAATTGATTTAGTTTTAAATAAACTATACAACTTATAATGCAATATATTATTATTATTATTATTATTATTATTATTATTATTATTCTATTATTATTATTATTATTATTATTATTATTATTATTATTATAACATGATTATGCAAATATCGTTTGGTACTTATACTAAGGTTAATGCTATAACAAATTTTGCATATAAGAAATTCATATAATAGATTAATATTGCTAGATATCATTAGTTGTGTTTAGAGAAACATTTTCTAGCGATGTCGGTACCTCTAATGCATTCATTATGCCATGTCATAATGTTTAACAGTTTATTTGTATATTAACTACTATTGCTAGTATAAAATAGTGACTATTGCTATTGCTTTATATTTACAATGTATAGATTGTTTATATGATGTCATCAGTTGTTTAAATATAAATATTTGAGAAGAAAACAAATGAGTATGTTATGTAATTCATCAGTATTTCAGTTTTCAAATAAAATTTTCAAATACAAGTAATAAATGATCTGAGAACTTGAAAGAGATATATGTTTAAGTTTTAAAGTAACTGTTCAAAATATATAAGATATTATGTTTGGTTATACCATAATAAGTTATTACATAAATTATATGCGTTTGCTTATTAGTAATAAAAAGGTTTCTTATTTTATAAAGGCCCATTATAAGTTGTTTTTATATGATGACATGCTATAAGGTCATGTATTGTATGATTTGTTGCTATCTATACCTTGTATTCTATATGCCATCACTTCTTTGCATCGGTAATACCAAATAGAACGACTAAACCAAAGTTGTGGTTTATTGTCATTCTCATGAAAAAATAGAAATATGCTTCGATTTGACACCGAAAGTGTCATACTCCTTGTATCTCATTATCAAGTATAAAAGAAAAATTATATGACTCGGACATATAATTACTTCTCGGTTGACGTTATACGAAGAGAAGTTTATTTATAAGTGTAACATTCGTCGAAAAACGGGTTTTCAAAACCCGCTTCGTTTATTAATCGAATAGTCAGTTCAAGTTTTCATTGCTTATTTAATGCTATTTTTAATTTTAAACAATACATAATTAATAAATATATTAGAATTTATGAACTATAATTAATAAACCATAAAATCGGTCGAAGAAAAAAATAAAAGCCGCTGCCGGGTTTCGAACCCGGGTCAGCCGGCTCACTTAACACACAAACAACTTAACCACTCCGCCACTTGGTTCTTTTGTGTAAACAAGGAATCATATAAAACTTAAGTTACCCGTGAATTCATCTGTTTGCGCCAAAACTAAAACCGATAATCGGCTTTCAACTATCCAGACGTTTGAGTGATCGTGAGTTACTGATTATAACCGATAAATCAATTGCTGCCCACGTTCTAATCAATTCAGCCTTCAATTTCTTCGATTCATATGATTTTTGGAGTTGAAAACCGAAATCATTTACTTCCTAATTTACACCGGTAATATCATTGTCTCACAACTCAGAAACACTCACAGAACCTTCAATTTCATTTGCGCTCTAATTTCTGTTCGTCGGAAACGTTATCTGATATCGCCGGACTTTCGCCGGAAAACCGTGACATTCATCGAATCGGTAAATTTCTCAATTCTTTCATCTTCTATCCATTGTTAGACTTATACTAACGTAAATCCTTCAACCAGATTCGGTCCCAGACGACGTTACCGGATATTCAGCAATCGCCGGAAAATCTCTGGATATTTCCGAAAACACGTTGTGAATCGGTACAAACATCTAAACTCTCTGATAATTCTTGTTTAGTCACTTAATTTCACAATTAGTTAATCAAAACTGTTAATTGGTCCGCTCAGACGGAATTCATAAACAGAGCCGACGACCTTTGCCGGAGTTCTGAGAAAATCATCTTTCCGGTACATTCATTTCCAAAACCTTCTTTATCCATTTCATTTTAATCATTTATATGTCCGTTAATCGAATTAAACAAGAACAGTCGAATAATTGTTGTTCTGTATCTTTGAACGAAGAAGATGAAGTCTGATCAGTTTATGAATATAATTAAAATTGGTGTTTTAAACGAGTTAGACACACAGTCCAGCGGTGGACTGTGTGCATTTCATGCTATTGATACCGAGTTCGATTCTTACATATAAACGGTTCCTGCGATAAATCCTAATTTTTTTGAAAGGCCCCAGAACACCTTCCAATTAGTATATAAGATTAATAAAAACAAGTATTTTAACCAGGTTAGACACACAGTCCAGCGGTGGACTATGTGCAAAGTTAAACCACAGGTCACGGGTTCGAAACACATCATGCGCACCGGTTCGACTAGTTTAAAAACCTTTAAATTAAATAAAATTCTGAATAATCTAAGTAGTATATAAATATAATTAAAAACAGAAATATTTCGGGTTAGACACGTAGCTCAGTTGGTAGAGCTGCGTGCACGTATACGGGAGGTCACGAGTTCGAACCTCACTCAGCGCAAACAAACACAAAGTCCGAACCGGTCAACAGTCAAAGTCAAACGGTCAACGGTCAACAAAAAAAAGTCACCATTTTTTTATATTTTTATTTATTTATTTAATTTAAAAATCAGTTAAAAATACTTAAAAATAATATTTTTAAAGTTAGAAAATGACCTTAAACTCACAAAAATAAATCTAACAATACTATTAAAATTGTTAATAAAATTTATTTACCGAACCTTTTCGTTTTTATTTAGGTTAATTATTCCTCGTCGATCAACTCTCTAAACTCGTGCGCATTCAACATCATCAAAAGAACGCACCCAAGGTGAGTGAATCTCTACAAATTTCCCCGTTTTAATCACTTTTTGGGGTGTATCATGTGTCTTATTTTTTATTACATTTAAACACTTGTGCATCCATCATATCCATGATCAAATGTATATCCAATATGTACCAATTGTTTGTGTGGTTAATGTTTAGATTTAATTTATCATTTTCAGTACATACATCATCATAGGCCGTCTATTCCCCATTACCTATGAGCGGAACCGTTCCCCATTACCTATGAGCGGAACGTGGCGTTGCCAACATACGATCGGCTCCGTTTGATTGAGCCTTGATCGCACATACATCATCATAGGCCGTCCGTTCCCCATTACCTATGAGCGGAACGTGACGTTGCCAACATATACATTATCATTCATGTCGTATACTCATGCAAGGTGTTTTGGTATTGTTTGTTATTGTATGTTTATTTACGTTTGCTCACATATGATTATTGCACAATTTTTCCATATTAAATATAACAAGAAATCAATAATAAATGTTTTCTAACAAGGTTCACTCGCCAACTTTTGTTGACCCAAAAACCCCCATTTTTACACATGATACAGGTGATCCAGTTGCAGCAAGAAACTTATAGGACGGCTTAGAAGAATAAATCGGTTTAGGCTTTGGATTGCTTATTTAGTTACTTTTTCCTTGTAATTGTATGAACTTGTTTGGAATATTGAAGTTGTAATTTTGAATTTAATAAATATGAAACATATTAGTAAACATCATGAGCTTTGGTGATAACCCAATTATGCCCCGACTCTTATTCCGCTGCGGGTCGGGGTGTGACAGATTGGTATCAGAGCCATGACTATAGGGATATAGGATAGGTTATTAGACCCTTAGAGCCTATACTATAGTTGATTAAAATTTTAAATTGTTTATGTGTTACATGCAAAATTCATGATGTTATATGCTTTATGTTTATTGTTACATTCAATGTTATGCAAGCATGTTCATAAGTACATATTACTATACAATGCTCATCATGAATCATATCCTCATAACATATCATATCCATGAGAGCACACAACCCACAATTTCCATGATTTTTGCAACGATTTTTGTATTTTTCCAAATCACATCAAAGTGAGTTCTCATGACGGGCATGTGGTAACTGGAAGGGTACAAGTACCGGTAGTCGGAACGTCCTGTCTAGGCTTGGCATTCGTATAAATACAAAATAAAGGACCAGTTTGCCTACCTGGGGACTAACGATGAGAGTACGAAGGACCTATTAGGCCAAAGCATGCTATACCAAACGTCGTGTGAGCTAACCCCACTTTGAGTTGTCATTGTGTCTACACCTGGACACCCTCCGACCATACATTTCGCAAACATATTTCATAGTTTTCATTTGGGTGATGCGAGTGTTAAACCGCCAACACCAATGTGAATCCTACTAAGCCAATAGTCATGGGAGCCCACATGACTATACAGGCGATGGTATGGGGGATATTGGAGGCCCAAACATGAGCAAACCCAAGACATCCTATGGATGTAGTTGCATTATTGATGTTTATGTTATATTTTTTTTACGACACATGACACCTAAAAAGACTCCTTAAATTCACAATCTTCTTATGTATGTTCCTGTAGATGTCGGCTAGGCAACAACGTGGGGGTAGAAGGTCAGGAAGGTTAAACGAACGCTTGGCCACCCAAATCGCAAAACAAATGGCCGCGGTGCTTCCTGACATCGTAATTCAAGTCTAATAAGCTCTTGCCGCAAATCCCAACAATCCTCCCCATCAAGAGGACCAGAACGTCGACAACCCTCCCTTCAAAAAGTGCTCTTACAAACACTTCAAGTCTTGCAATCCCCCGAAATTAGAAGGGACCGAAGGTGTCACTGCTCTCCTCCACTGGTTTGAGGAAATGGAAAACACCTTCCTCAATTGCGATTGTCCCGAGGATCGCAAGGTACGTTACGCAACCGGGAGACTATTTGGAGTAGCTCTTACCTGGTGGAATACAGAAAAAGGTAAGAGAGGAATCGAAGATGCAATGGCCTTAACATGAGAGGAGTTAAGGGAAATCATGACGAGGCGCTTCTGTCCAAGAAGCGAGATCAAAAAGTTAGAGGATGAATTCCACTCGTTGAAGCAAAAGGAGGGAGATCATACTTCCTACAACAAAAGGTTTCTAGAGTTGAACCAAATGATCCCCAACTTGTTCACCCCAGTATACCGCTTAGTCGAACACTATATTCGAGGCCTCCCCTCGAAAATTCAAGACTCAGTTCTAAACACTTCGCCTGCAACACTTGAAGCTGCTATGGAACTAGCTACCGAGCTTACCGAGAATCGTATCCGTAACGGCAAATTTAAGGACGAGAAAAAGAAAGCCCCCATTGAGGGCCAAACTTCAAACCATTCCACCTCCTCCTCAAAGTTTGCTAGTAAGAGGAAACGAAACACCAGAAACTTTGCTATCACACAAACAAATTTCCCTATCCCTGCTGCACCCATCACTCAAGTTGCCCCCTCACCTGCACCATATAAAAAGCCATACTCTGGCCCATACCCAAAATGCAACCGTTGCTAATACCATCACTTTCCTGATCATCCCTGCCAACATTGCACCGGCTGTGGCCGCGCAGGTCACACCATTCAAACCTGTCGCGCGCTTCAGCGAACGAACTGCAATCAACCCTCAACCCAAACCCACCATCAGATAGTGGGTCAAGCCCAACAACCTTTACTCCTACCACCTGCCCAACATGTAGCCCAATCCTACTACCAACCTAACTATCTCATGATGCAACCTATGCGGGCTTGTTACAACTGTGGAGACCCGAACCACTTCAGGAACACTTGTCCACGCTTGGTGAACATCATCCATGCCCAAGCTCAAGCTAATCCAGTAAACCAGGCTAACCAAGCTCCTCCACCTGCAAGAGGAAGAGCTTTCAACATCAACGCAAATCAAGCTAGGGCTGACAACAATGTGGTTAACAGTACGTTTCTCATCAATGGTAGTTATGCATCCATGTTATTTGATACTGGCGCGGATAAGAGTTTTGTGTCCTTAGAATTTGAACCCATCCTCAACCAAACTCGTGATAAACTCATGGAATCCATAACGGTAGAAGTTGCTGACGGAAAACCGGTCTCATTAAACTCTATTATACGCAATTGTACTCTCACCCTAAACGATCACGATTTTCCAGTTGACCTCATACCTATGAAGTTGGGAAGTTTCGATATTATAATTGGTATGGACTGGCTCAGTCAACATCATGCTGAAGTTGTATGCCGCGAAAAGTTTATTCGCATTCCTCTTACAAACGGACAGACTCTACGAATCTTTGGAGAAACCCCTTCGAAAGGACTCAAATTAATGTCCTGTCTTCAAGCCCGAAAATATCTCCGCAAGAATTATGTCGCATTCCTAACTCATGTCGTCAAAAAGGGAATCAAGGAGAAGAAACTCGAAGACATCCCAGTAGTAAAAGATTTTCCGCAAGTTTTTCCTGACGACATTTCAGGACTTCCTCCCGTGAGAGAAGTCGAATTCCGCATTGATCTTATACCTGGAGCTACACCAGTTGCAAAATCTCCTTATAGGTTAGCCCCATCCGAAATGCAAGAGCTAGCTAGTCAACTGCAAGAGCTGACTGACAAAGGATTTATACGTCCTAGCTCATCGCCTTGGGGTGCACCTGTCCTTTTTCTGAAGAAGAAAGATGGAACGTTTCGCATGTGTATCGACTACAGAGAACTCAACAAGTTAACGGTCAAGAACCGCTACCCATTACCTCGTATCGATGATCTTCTTGACCAACTTCAAGGCGCCACCTGTTTTTCAAAAATCGACCTTCGTTCTGGTTATCATCAACTCAGAGTACATGAAGAAGACGTCCCAAAGACCGCTTTCCGAACTCGTTATGGTCATTACGAATTCATGGTCATGCCATTTGGTTTAACCAACGCTCCAGCAGTATTTATGGATTTAATGAACTGAGTCTGCAAACCCTATCTCGATCGCTTTGTTATAGTCTTCATCGACGACATCCTCATTTACTCAAAGTCTAAGTCTGATCATGAACGACACCTTCGACTCATCCTTACACTCCTAAGGACAGAAAAGCTGTACGCTAAGTTCTCGAAATGTGAATTCTGGTTAAGGGAAGTACAATTCCTTGGACACGTCGTCAATGACAAGGGAATTCATGTTGATCCCTCAAAAATCAAGGCAGTACAGGAATGGCAAGCGCCACGTACACCTACCGAAGTAAGATCATTTCTTGGTTTGGCTGGTTATTATCGCCGTTTCATTGCAAATTTCTCCCGTATTGCTGTACCACTCACGGCTTTGACTCATAAAGGAAAGCCCTTCATATGGGGACCCAAACAAGAAGAAGCCTTCCAAACCCTTAAGCAAAAGCTTTGTGACGCACATATCCTCACACTTCCTGAAGGTTGTGATGACTTCGTGGTTTATTGCGACGCGTCAGGGCAGGGACTAGGCTGTGTACTGATGCAAAGAGGAAAGGTGATAGCTTATGCTTCTAGACAACTCAAAATTCATGAGAAGAACTACACCACCCATGACCTGGAACTTGGAGCCGTTGTGTTCGCTCTTAAGATATGGAGACATTACCTCTACGGTACTAAGTGTGAGATATACACTGACCACAAGAGCCTCCAACATATCTTCAACCAAAAGGAGTTAAACATGAGGCAACGAAGATGGGTCGAACTTCTTAATGACTACGACTGTGAAATTCGGTATCATCCTGGCAAGGCAAACGTGGTGGCCGATGCGCTCAGTCGAAAGGGTTACGCGAACTCCATTCGTCTTCTATGTTCGCAAATCATAACCGACATCAAAGATCAAATCCGAGAAGCCCAACATGTTTCAGTAACGGAAAACGACGTACGCAAGGAGCTGTCTTGTGGAGCTGAACTTAAAATCGAAACTAAATCCGACGGTATCCTGTACTATCTAGATCGCATATGGATTCCCGATCACAATAACCTTCGTGATTTCCTTATGAATGAGGTACACAAAACACGGTACTCTGTACACCCAGGAGCCGACAAGATGTATCAAGACCTTCGATACACCTACTGGTGGCCTGGCATGAAGAAGGATATCGCTGTTTTTGTTTCCAAGTGCCTTACATGTTCCAAAGTAAAAGCTGAACATCAAAGACCCTCAGGACTTCTAGTCCAACCTGAAATACCTGTATGGAAGTGGGAAAACATAACCATGGACTTCATTACCGGGTTACCTCGCACCTCCAGTGGGTATGACACTATATGGGTAATCATTGATCGTCTTACAAAATCAGCTCACTTCATTCCGATTCGCGAGGACTTCAAGAACGAGAAGTTAGCTCGTATCTACATCAGCGAGATCGTAAGCCGTCATGGTGTACCTTTAAGCATTATTTCAGACCGTGATGGTCGTTTCACTTCACGAACATGGCAAGCCGTACAAGCCGCTTTGGGTACACGATTAGACCTCAGTACCGCTTATCATCCTCAAACTGATGGACAATCTGAACACACCATCCAAACACTTGAAGACATGCTTCGAGCATGTGTCATAGACTTCAAGGGAATTGGGACGCTCATCTACCATTAGTTGAATTTTCGTACAACAACAGCTATCATTCAAGTATCGGCATGGCACCTTTCGAAGCTTTATATGGTCGTAAGTGCCGATCTCCAGTATATTGGCACGAAATTGGAGAAGCTCAAATCACCGGTCCAGAATTGATTCAAGAAACAACAGACAAGATCCATCAAATTCGAAACAATCTTCTAGCGGCACAAAGTCGTCAAAAGAGTTATGCAGAAAACGACGAAAGCCCTTGGAGATTAACATTGGTGATCATGTACTTTTAAAAGTATCACCGTGGAAGGGAGTAGTTCGTTTTGGTCAGAAGGGCAAGCTAGCACCACGCTACGTAGGACCTTTCAAGATACTCGAAAGAGTAGGACCTGTAGCATACAAGCTTGACCTACCAGAAGAACTCAACAGAATTCACCCCACATTCCACGTATCAAACTTGAAGAAGTGCCTCGCTGATGAAAACCTCCATATTCCCCTAGAAGATATTCAGATCGATGAATCTATGCACTTCATTGAAAGACCAGTAGAGGTCATGGACTTCGGAGAAAAACGTTTAAGACGGAGTCGTATTCCAATTGTTAGGGTACGCTGGGAGTCGAAACGAGGACCTGAGTTTACTTGGGAACGTGAAGACTCAATGCGCGAAAAACACCCGCATCTTTTTCCTGTAATCACTACTACTTAAATTTCGGGACGAAATTTCTAAAAGTAGGGGATACTGTAACATCCGTCGAAAAACGGGTTTTCAAAACCCGCTTCGTTTATTAATCGAATAGTCAGTTCAAGTTTTCGTTGCTTATTTAATGCTATTTTTAATTTTAAACAATACATAATTAATAAATATATTAGAATTTATGAACTATAATTAATAAACCATAAAATCGGTCGAAGAAAAAAATAAAAAGCCGCTGCCGGGTTTCGAACCCGGGTCAGCCGGCTCACTTAACACACAAACAACTTAACCACTCCGCCACTTGGTTCTTTTGTGTAAACAAGGACTCATATAAAACTTAAGTTACCCTTGAATTCATCTGTTTGCGCCAAAACTGAAACTGATAATCGGCTTTCAACTATCCAGACGTTTGAGTGATCGTGAGTTACTGATTATAACCGATAAATCAATTGCTGCCCACGTTCTAATCAATTCAGCCTTCAATTTCTTCGATTCATATGATTTTTGGAGTTGAAAACCGAAATCATTTACTTCCTAATTTACACCGATAAAATCATTGTCTCACAACTCAGAAACACTCAAAGAACCTTCAATTTCATTTGCGCTCTAATTTCTGTTTGTCGGAAACGTTATCTGATATTGCCGGACTTTTGCCGGAAAACCGTGACATTCATCGAATCGGTAAATTTCTCAATTCTTTCATCTTCTATCCATTGTTAGACTTATACTAACGTAAATCCTTCAACCGGATTCGGTCCCAGACGACGTTACCGGATATTCAGCAATCGCCGGAAAATCTCTGGATATTTCCGAAAACACGCTGTGAATCGGTACAAACATCTAAACTCTCTGATAATTCTTGTTTAGTCACTTAATTTCACAATTAGTTAATCAAAACTGTTAATTGGTCCGCTCAGACGGAATTCATAAACAGAGCCGACGACCTTTGCCGGAGTTCTGAGAAAATCATCTTTCCGGTACATTCATTTCCAAAACCTTCTTTATCCATTTCATTTTAATCATTTATATGTCCGTTAATCGAATTAAACAAGAACAGTCGAATAATTGTTGTTCTGTGTCTTTGAACGAAGAAGATGAAGTCTGATCAGTTTATGAATATAATTAAAATCGGTGTTTTAAACGAGTTAGACACACAGTCTAGCGGTGGACTGTGTGCATTTCATGCTATTGATACCGAGTTCGATTCTTACATATAAACGGTTTCTGCGATAAATCCCAATTTTTTTGAAAGGCCCCAGAACACCTTCCAGTTAGTATATAAGATTAATAAAAACAAGTATTTTAACCAGGTTAGACACACAGTCCAGCGGTGGACTGTGTGCAAAGTTAAACCACAGGTCATGGGTTCGAAACACATCATGCGCACCGGTTCGACTAGTTTAAAAACCTTTTTAATTAAATAAAATTCTGAATAATCTAAGTAGTATATAAATATAATTAAAAATAGAAATATTTCGGGTTAGACACGTAGCTCAGTTGGTAGAGCTGCGTGCACGTATACGGGAGGTCACGAGTTCGAACCTCACTCAGCGCAAACAAACACAAAGTCCGAACCGGTCAACAGTCAAAGTCAAACGGTCAACGGTCAACAAAAAAAAGTCAACATTTTTTTTATATTTTTATTTATTTATTTAAGTTAAAAATCAGTTAAAAATACTTAAAAATAATATTTTTAAAGTTAGAAAATGACCTTAAACTCACAAAAATAAATCTAACAATACTATTAAAATTGTTAATAAAATCCCTTTATTTACCGAACCTTTTCGTTATTATTTAGGTTAGTTATTCCTCGTCGATCAACTCTCTAAACTCGTGCGCATTCAACATCATCAAACGAACGCACCCAAGGTGAGTGAATCTCTACAAATTCCCCGTTTTAATCACTTTTTGGGGTGTATCATGTGTCTTATTTTTTATTACATTTAAACACTTGTGCATCCATCATATCCATGATCAAATGTGTATCCAATATGTACCAATTGTTTGTGTGGTTAATGTTTAGATTTAATTTATCATTTTTAGTACATACATCATCATAGGCCGTCTGTTCTCCATTACCTATGAGCGGAACCGTTCCCCATTACCTATGAGCGGAACGTGGCGTTGCCAACATACGATCGGCTCCGTTTGATTGAGCCTTGATCGCACATACATCATCATAGGCCGTCCGTTCCCCATTACCTATGAGCGGAACGTGACGTTGCCAACATATACATTATCATTCATGTCGTATACTCATGCAAGGTGTTTTGGTATTGTTTGTTATTGTATGTTTATTTACGTTTGCTCACATATGATTATTGCACAATTTTTCCATATTAAATATAACAAGAAATCAATAATAAATGTTTTCTACAAGGTTCACTCGCCAACTTTTGTTGACCCAAAAACCCCCATTTTTACACATGATACATGTGATCCAGTTGCAGCAAGAAACATATAGGACGGCTTAGAAGAATAAATCGGTTTAGGCTTTAGATTGCTTATTTAGTTACTTTTTCCTTGTAATTGTATGAACTTGTTTGGAATATTGAAGTTGTAATTTTGAATTTAATAAATATGAAACATATTAGTAAACATCATGAGCTTTGGTGATAACCCAATTATGCCCCGACTCTTATTCCGCTGCGGGTCGGGGTGTGGCAATAAGGGAAATTGGATAAAACAAATTTTGTTTGTCAAACCTCAAATATACTCCTGAAGTAGCAATATCATTTAAAGAGTATAAATGGTTTGAAAGACTATATATCTATATGTTCGAGAAAATAATGGAAAACCGTAAAAATTGTATGGTCTTACTCTGATTAATGAAGTGAATATATATTGTTCATTTTAATCATGGCATCATTGAGAAAATTGTAATGATGATCATATTAATAAGAGATCAAACTATCAGAAATTATAATGATAGTCATGATGAGATAGACCACCAAAAGTGGTAAACTAGTGATTACATAACACGATGGTTTGAACTTTGAAGTTATAATACATTCTTTCATATCTTATGTTTTGTATTACATAAGTGCAAGTACTACATATCATAAACCATAATTTTATGGATCATGATCATTTACTTTATTGGTATGACCGGTTAGACCACACCGAGTCAATGATGATGTGAAATATAATGAAGAACTTGAAGATTCTTCTAGTTGATAGCATATTATGTTTGCTCTTAAGGGAAATTATTTATTTGCCAATTAATGGTATAAATCCCTAAAATATTATGGAATGAATGAAGGATGTATATATCCAAACATGATACCATTTAGTGTTTTTAAATCGATGCATCGTCTAAATGGTCATCAAATTTACAACTTGAAGTTGTGTGTAGCTTAGCTAATGAGATAGCAAGCATATTATTCCATATTATCATATTTATGGTGGTTATAACATTGAATTTAGTATCCATGTTACTAATGATTATTGGAATAAGTATTGAACTTTCTAAATGCTTAAGACACAAATTGCTTTTGTTGCAGACGATGATCAAACGTCTACAAATTGATTGCAAAGCCAATAATCAAGAGAGCAAAAGTTCATATTTGAGCACATGTGATTTTACATGCGATAACATTATTTCACATCAAGCCAACATGTTGTAATAGTTTCTCCCCATTATAGTTGGTTTTGGTCAGAAACCAAATATTTCCCATCAAACTTTTTATTATGCGGTATACATTGGAATTGATCCACCACAACGCATAAAGATTGAAACTCAAATAATGTTGGGAATATATGTTGGATGAATACTATTTATGATTACATACTTAGAGCAATTAACGAGAGATTTATTTATGGCTCGTTAAATCTTACTTTAAGTAAATTAACATTTTCAACATTAGGGGAGATTAATGGCACATGAAAAAGAAATGGGTATGCATGAATTATCATTGATCCTCGAACGAAATTGTGTGAACAAGAAGTTCAAAAGATAATTCGTTACCTAGATTAAAGAATCAATCACCAGACATGTTAACTGACCTAAATACAGTGACTAAGTAAGTCATGTAGTCAACTGCTAATGCTCCAATTAAGTTAATTGTCCTAGTAGGGCAAACCATATATTAATGAGTCTATTGCACGCCTGAAGCGTGGTAGACTAGTCGATTCCAAGAAAATAAAAGTTCCTCGAAAAATTAGAGCAAGTAATGAAGAAGATGGTCAACTCGAGGTTATATTAAAAAAGGGTTTCTTGAAGAGACATTAGACATGATGGTTCTGGAAGAACCTCAAGTACCTGAAAATAAAGAGCACTTAGTAAATTATATCATGTCTAGAAGTGTATGGAATCGAAATAAAATCGACATCGTTATACTTTTGTATATATAGCGCTTGAAAAGATAAAATGATGAGGATCAAGATTTAAAATCTACCTATGAATAAATACAAAGAAATGATTGGCCAAAATGGAACGACGCAAATGAGGCAGAGTTGAATTCTCTATTGAAATGGAAAGCTTACAGGCCAGTAGTCCATAAAAAAAGGTTGCAAAATATATTTAATATAATTAGGTCTTTTATGTGGATCAACAATTGATGGCACAAGGATTTCGCAAAGACCTATGATTAATTATGAGAAGACGTATTCTCCAGTGGTGGATGCAATAGCTTTCCAGTATTTAATTAGTCTGATAATATAAAGAGAGAATTGATATGCGTCTTATAAATGTTATGTATCATTTAGATATAAAAGTTTACATGCAAGTACTTGAAGGATTTAAATTATGTAATTCATGTAAAGTAAGTTCTCGAGAACAATATGATCGTTGTATACAAATTCTTTTTTGAATACGATTGAACTCCTGATGAGTTTCTTAAAGCAACTGAGTTCTTTAAAGGTGAATCAAAACATCTTAACGATGTAGTTCTTGTGCATCAATAAACATACATTGAAAACTTGTACCCAGTGATTGTGATATCTTAATAAATAGTGTACACGAATGGTACAATATGGATTTTGGAGATAAAATCAAGTGTTCATGACACTTTTACATGATATAGATATCTATGTGTTAAATGGGCAAATTTATATAGCAAAACTCCTGAAGAGTGAAAGCACATGCATATATGGATAAGATGGAATGAATTACCTCATGGATTGATAATGCTAGAAGCATTGATGTCAAAACCTCAAGAACATACTATATGAAGTTGACAAAATATGTGGACTAAAATAGTCGAGTCAAATATGATATAATTGACTCACCGGTTAGCTCGAAAACGAGAAATACATATGGTGAAGTTGGTCCATTTGTTTTCATTAAAAGAACGATATGAGGTTTACAAGTATTGTAATATATGTTGATGATGTCATTGAATCTCCCGAAGAGAAAAAAAAAAGAGCTCAAACATTTAAGCAAGAATTTGCAAATGAAATACAATATTGCAAATTTATGGCTCGATACGTAGGACATACGTTTATATTATAATCCATCAATCATAATACATCTAGAAAATGTTGGACATTTTCATATGGACACAACTTTTGGTGTAAGTACATTTAATGATGTTCAAATATTTGATATAGATAGAAATGACTTTTATCATCTTCTATCAAAGAAGCAAAGATCATTGGTCATGAAGTACCATTATTCAATACAAATTGTATTAATATATCTTGCTAGCTATACACGAACATATACCATTAAATTCATTGACAAGATTTAACTCGTGTACGACAAGGAGATAGTGAAATGAGTAAAACATTTATTTTCTATACCCTTAAGGTACGAAAGGTATGGGTTCATATTTTACTAACCCATCAACAAGTTTGGTTAGTTTTGTAAATGCAGGGATTATAACAAAACACATTCATGGATCTTATTGTACCTACTTACAAGAGGAGGTAATTAAAGTTTTACATGAAGATCATACATCAAGTTCATTAATAGATTACACATCAAGCGACAAATCACTAATTACAAAAGTTTTCAACAACTTTCATAGAAGATTGGCACTTGTTACTTGAAATGATACATATTATATTGAGGGGGAGACAATACGCATTGCACTCTTTTTCCCTTAGCTGAGGTTTTGTCCCATTGGGTTTTCCTAGCAAGGTTTTTAATAAGGCAACATCATTAAGCGTATTAAAGAATAGTATTCCATCATGTGGATAGTTAAGGGGGAGTGTTATGAATGCATCCATTAATAGTGACTTTTACATGTATACTCCATACTTTACTTATTACTTATTTACATTAAATGTGAGTGTCTATATATAATGTCATTTGTATATGATGTTAGATGAATGAATAAGAATTCTCCATGTTCTATTCTCTACATGATTTCATAGTCTAGCTATCATGTTTATATACATATATATTGGTTGCTAATAGACCGTTGTTTCACAACAATTTACATATTATAAATTATTAATATTTTGGTGTATAGAGAAGTTGTACTCCATGTTAGGGAGATTTAAAAAAAATGATAGTACACCTTTAACCCAAAACTACTTTGATTTTTTACTCTTAACCCAAAAGTTTGTTTTATCTTTTCCCATTTAACCTCACAACTTTTTTATTTTCAACTTTGATCCCCTATACTTTTTACGTTTTGTTCTAAATTTTACGAGCTAACACGACGCAACGTTTGTGTGTGGTTCAACGTTTCTATGTATTGTTTTATGTTTGATTCTAAATTTTGTGAATTAACATGATGCAATGTGTGTGTAGTTTTGGCGTCCATGGTTTACGATGAAAGATTTTTTAGAGAGAGTTTTATGATTAAGATTTTTTAGAGGTTGTAATAAGAGAATTCTCTCTAAAAAATCTGTCATCTCAAAATTATGGACGCCAAAACCATTGAGATGACATGTTTTTTGGAGAGAGTTTTATTATTAAGATGTTTATTATGTTGAAAGGTTTAAGAATAGAACTCTCTCTAAAAACAACTATCATCTCAATGGTTTTAGCGTCCATGGTTGTAAAAAGACAAATTTTTTCTTATGCTTATTTTAAAGGTAAGAAAAGTAAAATAGAATAGAAACATAGTTTGTTAGGCTACTCGGTGTGGGTGACGGGCTTCTCTCCAAGACGACCCGCCACGTCAGCAAACGCGTTAGAGACCTTGGAGGATGCCCCTCCAAAGATGGAAGCTTGGAAATGGGTGACGACCCGACCCACCTAGTTTTTTTATTTTTCTTTTTTAATTAAACTATTTTTTAACATTTACTTATATAAATAAAATCATTTTATATTAAAAACCACACATTACATAACCTAAAAAAAGTAAAAAATAAAAAAATAACTGAAAAAAATAAAAAACATAACCTAAAAAAATCCTATGAACTCCACTTTTTTACGATTTTTTCTTTCATTCTTCGCAAAATCGGCTGATCTTCTTCAGGATACGCGTTTATGTCGGCTGTCAGGATCTCCCACTCTTTAAACTCGACCTCACGTTCCTTCGCTTTCACCTTTTGAGCCGTGACCTCGGTGAACACTTTGAACTGAGCCATAAGCTCGTCCATTTTGGAACTGCCCCCAGCGCGGTATGTTTTTTTCCAGCTGCCGCCCTTTTTAATTTGTCCCTACCCGGGGGACGTTCCTCCTCTCTAACCACAAACTCTTCATCATCGAATTCGGGCACGTCGTTTATATTTATTTGACATCGTGCGTCCGAGCCTCCATCCGCACTGTAACTACCGGTATCCGAGGTTTTTGTTCGTTTGGGCGTTGCAACCTCATTTGGGACCGGCGCCCACTTGTTACTGGTTCGCAAAATTTCCCAAGTACGTACGTGGGGGAAAACGGTTCCATGCGTATCTTCGTATAGACACTCTTTAAAAACGTCTTCATCACTCATCCCACTACGACGACCAGTATACAAGTTATTATAAATCCCTGAAAACGAATTCACGACCGGATGCATCTTTCTCTACTTGGAAGAGATGGAATCGATGTAGCGATAATGACCTTGTTCCATTATCGCAAGAAACTTCGACAGTATTTCTTTCCAAAACCCCTCGCAGGTTTGGTTGTTACCTATTTTTTTAAATTGTAGCAAAAGTTATAAATAAAAAAAAGTATAATGTATCAATTTTGGTATATTTTTAAAATGTAGCAAAAGTTATGTACCGATAATGGGGCTTTTGGAAGTGCTCACCCACGCCTTGGCTAACGCCTCCTCCTCCATCTTCGTCCAGAGTTTCGCCTTCCCTCTCGAAGGTTGTTCTTTCTCAACCATAGTTTGTTTCCCTTTTTTTTGTTTAGACGATTGCAGTTGGGTTTCTGGAACAAACTCTTGAGCGTCCTCTTCGGGTTGTGGTTGCGAGTTGAAAGGGTTTCGCATCATCATTTGTTGAACAGGCTGCATTTGTTGCACTTGGCTCATTTGCGAAAACGCGTTCGGGCTTTGTTGAAAACCCCAAAAGCATTGAATGAAAATTGTGAAGATGACCAACTCGGCTCCATACTAGGATAGTAGCCGGGTACGGAGAAAATGTTTTGGTTTGGGTTCGGGTTTGGATTTGGGTTGCTCGGGTTGTATGGATCCATGACGAAAGTTGAAAGATTTTATAAAAGGTTGGAGAGTTATAAAAAGATGGGAATGGTTTTATATATTTGAGAGATGGAGGTGAATATAGTGTGTAAAAAAGTGGGATGATATTAGGGTATTCATAGGTAAAATTATTAATTTATTTTTTTTATTTAAACTAGCCGTTGATAACGGCTATATATTTGAAATATATTAAATATCGTCCCGTCCCCAACGTCCGCATAGGGACTTCCGCGACGCCAACGCACCACCCGGCGCGATGTTGGGGGCGTCGTTGGCCAAAGACGGGCCTGGGACGGCCCACACCGAGTGGCCTTAAATTGAAAATGGTTAAAGTGGCAATTTGGCATTAAATAGGCGTGTTTTTAAGTACTAATAAAAAGCGTGTTTTAATTAAGCTAATAGTAATGACGGCTTGATGATGAAATTTTGAAGATACACCAAATCTATTAAGCTAATAAGCTAACAGTAATGACTTTGAAGATACATCAAATCTATTACGCTAATAGTAATGACGGCTTAAAATTGAAAATTTGAAGATACACCAAATCTAAAAAATATCATTATGTTGGAATGTAAATCAAAATAAATTTAAAATGTACTTTAATATTAGGTGTTAATACTGACACCTTTTCCCTCTATACACAGAGATATATAGAACATCTTGAAACGCAAAGCATTTGGAACGGATATACTTGATATTTGACGGGTAACAGGATGGGTATGGGAAAAAATATTTCACGAGTATAGGACGGGTATGAGATTAGATGATACTTGACCTTATTATCCGAAACTATATACCCGAAATGTATACCCGAAAATTTTTAAGTTGTATATTCATTTTCCTTTAACTCTAGTTAGTAATGTTTCATTTTTGTAGTTTTATTATTTGAAAAAATAAATTTTTCATTTTAAATATATATTTTGATGGTACTATTTATATTTATAAACTATAAAACACAACATTTTTTGAGATTAATATTATAATATATTTATATTTTAAGATATATCAAATGTTTTTTTTATCATATATATATATATATATATAGATATATATATGAAAATCCCAATAGGTATACTCGGTACCTGACGAGTAAATCAATCAATCATCATACCCAGTAACTTCCACGTATAGCAAAACTATTAGTAGGGTCTGGGGAGGGTGGGATGTAGACAAATCTTACCTCTATTCCTAGGAATATAGAGACTGCTTCCAGAGAGACCCCGGCTTGAGGACAAGCAACAATACTAAAAGAACATATGTAGGAATGACCCAAATAACACAAGCAATGATCAAAGAGTACCATTATGCAACATAGACATATGTAGAATAAAGAAAACACATATACGCAACATATGTAGAATAAAGAAAACACATAAGCATGCAGTCGCAAGCATAGTATGGAAATAGCCATACCTAACTCATTGTCATTCCTACCCTAAATATACGGATAAACAATAACATATTCTCTCTACTTTACTTACAACCATTTACAATTAATTCTTAAAATATAAAAAGCTTTCTCACATAATTTGGCCGAAAAGATTATGAATGCTTGCGTGCATATAATTACTACACCAAAATTGTACTTACCTATTATAAATTATCAATATTTTGGTGCATACAGAAGTTGTACGCTATGTTTAAGGAGATTAAAAAATGATATTACACCTTTTGTCTAAAACTACTTTGATTTTTACTCTTAACCTAAAAGTTTGTTTTATCTTTTCCCATTTTACCTCATAACTTTTTTACTTTCAACTTTGATCCTCTATACATTTTATATTTCACAAAATTTTCAATTTACGTTTTGTTCTAAATTTTGCGAGTTAATATGATGCAACGTTTGTATGTGGTTCAACGTTTTTATGTATTGTTTTACGTTTGTTTCTAAATTTTGCGAGTTAACATGATGCAATGTGTGTGTGTGGTTCAACATTTCTATGTTGTATAATTTTCCCATTTGATAGGTTCGTCGCAACGCGCGGGTCTTAAATCGACTTAGTTATTTTTTTCATGTTTTAGGTTTCGGTTATATTTCTCCGCATTAACACGCGAAAACATCAGTGTTGATGGTCAGTAGCGGTGTTGTGGCATTGGTGTTATTTGTCATTGTTTTACGCCCCCGCCGAAACGTAGAAGAAGGGGCTTAATACCTGTTTCTTAATAGAAGGAAACTATTTTATAACTCGCTAAACAATGTACTTATGCTGGTATTGATGTAAGAGAAGACGTTTTTAAAAACCGAACTGTATTAGTAAGATTAGGTATATATTAGTTATCAATATTTTTGTTTTTGCATTGTACTTAATGTTTTTGCTAAACATCACCCATCTTTAGCCTTCAACTTAATTAATGACATGTTTAGTTTCTTTTAATAAGGTTTTCTTTTTATTTTCATTTTCATCTGTACACTTTATTATAATTATTTTGGCCATTTTCTTCTTTGATAATGACATGTTCAACCTCTTAACTTTAATAAGATTTTTTAATCCTCATTGTTTACCTTTATACTTTATTATAATCACTATTTAGACCCTCATATTTTATGTTTTTTCTTTACAGTTTATTGTAATTATTATTTCACGGTTAGAAACTTTTATGTATACTTTTCTTTCGGTTTAACGGTCTCATCACAAAACGTGACTCGAAGAAGGTGTTATTGGTGTTTGCGTTCTAGCGGATTTGGGGGCGGCTATTAGGGCTTGGGAGGATACCGAGGTCGATTGTAAAGAGGTATTTATAGGTGGAAATATCGTTGTTTTTTATCGCAACACTTTTCCACTTTCATTTTGGTCCTCTATACCTTTTATTTTTTATAAATTTTTTGTTTTACATTGTGATCTAAATTAGTTGCAACACACATGTGTGAAATATCGTTGCAACACACATGTGTGAAGCGTTTTTACATAAATTATTTTTTCAGTTTAACAGCCCGAACGTAACCTGCGGACTCTAGGTTGACTTAGTTATTATGTTCAATATTTTATGTTTTGGTTTAAATTTTGCGCGTTAATATGCCGCAACGAGCGTGCGTGGTACAACATTTTTACATCTACTTTCCTTTCGGTTTAATAGTCTCCCGCTACGCGAGGCTTAAGACTTTTCACAAATTAATTTAAATGAAACACTATGTCTATATATAACTATCCTACATATTAAGAACCAAAATCAGTGGTGAATCCACCTCCCTACTTCGGTCCTTCAGATTTTAGCAATGATGGATTTGGTCCTTATGGCTTTTGTTTTTTCATGTAAACTCTTAATGTTTTGTGTTCTTGGCATTTGTGGTCCCTTCTTCAATCATGGCATAAATCAGTGCTTTCTTAAAGTGTCACACACGTTTGTGCTCTTGATGCTTCGTTTTCTTTCTTTCGAGTGTTTTCTTCTCTGGTGAATTTTGGTACGACTGAGGTTCTGGCATAGTCTCTAGTTTTTTCTTTATTTGCTTACACATATGTTACCTGTGTATGCCATTTTTTCGGTTTTGTTTTTTTCTCTCTCTTTCGATTAGAAGATCATTGTTTAAAGATATTCTTCTACCCTTTTCGTTACGATTGTGGTAGCGATGGTGTTCTTCTAAGCTTTCACTAGTGTGTATCTATTTTAGGTTTCTGTTTATCATTGTTGTATACGTTTTTCTCTATGTTTGTAATTTCTTTGAAGATGTTATTTTGGAGGTATATGTCATTCAAGGTTGTTGGATTGCCTTTTGTGGGTTCGTTGATAGGGCATAGTAAACCCTAAAAGTAACAACGTTTTTTTTTTGTTTTTTGTTTTTTATGATAAATGATCAATGGTGTCTTTTTTGTCTTCCTCCATGATGTGATGTTTTCAAGGGTTTAATAGGTTGTAATATGTTGCACGATTCTCTTATACATGTTATTTGTGTACCTTTGATAGGAGGTAAATAACTATTTTTAACATGTGTAAGTATATGGTTGTAAGTGATTATTATCACAAAACATGGTTGCTTTGAGTTCGATTTTATTTGATTTGCAGGTACCCATAACTTAGCGGATGGCTTTTGGAGCTTATCGAGAAGTTTTTGGGTAATATTATGAAGGATTGGAAGCTTGCACGCAAGACGGGAGTTGAAACATAAGAAAAGGCAAGAAACCAAAGACCAGGACGATGTGGTGTTGGTCTGGGCAAATTGGTGCCAAAACAAGCGCAATACATCAAACTTCCAGTTCCCAGCGCCACCTTGCGCTGGGAGGACGCTACCTTGCGTCGGGTTATAGATAAGCATACGAAAATTCAGGTTTTCACCCTATTTAAAGATATCATCAACCCGAATGCAAATACCTTCAATCCTAATTGTTTTGGGCCTCCCAAGGACAAATTTCCAAGTTCCAAACCTCAGTTTTCTCAACCCCTTCATGCAATCAAGATTTAAGAAAACCCTAGAAGATTGAACCATGATGATGAGCGACTAGTATGTAGCACCCCAAAAACGGGTTTGGTAATTAAACCAAGTTCATTGGGATGAATGGGTAAAATACCATAACTGGTAAAAGTTAACCTGATAAACATTATGATTTAATTATATAATCTTACCTATTAAATAAAAGATAAATAAATGATTTTGGTAAATAAAGTTAATAAAAGGACCGGGTTATCGGGACCTAAAATAAAAAGGGTTATGACCTCCCCGAACTTATTTAATTAACTAGGAATGTTTAACCTAGTTACTAAGAGGTAATATTTGTGGAAATAAGTAGGTTGACCTACTTAATAACTATCAAAACATGGAGGGACTAATATTGCACATCTTGGATTGTTAAAAATATAAAAAGGGAAAGAAATTAAAACACCCACATGTGTTTGTATGTCGTTCCTAGTGAGAGAGAGAGAGAGAGAGAGGGGGGGGGGAGAAGACTCCCAAAAACCTAATTCATGAAATGCATCAAATTGAAGATGAAAACTTAGATGAATCCTTGCATGATTGAGGATTTTGAATCATCTAACCCTAAAAAACATAAGGTAGGTGGTGAATTAGATTGTGATAAATTCGATCTAAATGGTTTCAATGATTTGATGGAATTGATAATGAAAGTATGTGTAGGATAATCATACAGGCTAGAATATCTGGAATACTTGAACAATTTAGAGGTTTAAGTATATGTTCATACATGACATGAAATGGGTTTTGTATGACGAGATTAAATTGATGGTGAATTGTGCTTAAAATCATCATGTATACATGAATATGTGAGGTCTTTGACTAAATTAGATGTTTGGATGAATCCCATATATATATGATGAAATGGGTTTTCACTTAGTGATGAAAATCCCAAATCCGTGTATGATAGTTTAATGAATTAGTTTATGATGATTGGAAGTTATGTTGACTTGATGCTATTAAGTGTATGAAGAAATGCCTAAATGAGTTTTGTTGAAATTGTTAATTCATTTATAAGTGTACTTTGGCAGTTTGACTTAAATAAAATAAAACTGACCTATAATAGAATTGAATGAGAAAAATACTATGAAAGTCTAAAAAGGGAAATGGTCATGGCATATGATAACTAATCTAACCATCTTATGGATATGTGTTATAGTTTGACTCTTGACAAGCTAGGTGGGAGCTTGGAAAGGAACGTGTCAAATGGGTCGAGATGCGAGAAAGCATGATCGGACGCAAGGTAAGTAAACCTTACAACTCCTAAAATAGAATTACATCTTAAGTGATGGAAAGTATTTTGGTGTTAAAATGTGACCCTATGGTGTTAAAAATAACGGGTCAAACGAGTAAAATGATGAAAAACACATATCGTGTTTTGTCAATAAAATAGTTGTTGACGACAAGTAGGCTCGCTACTTGCAGAAGTTGTTTCGAGGTCTTAACCATTGAGTTTTGACACAGTATTTGGTCAGAAGTTGTTTTACAACATAAAGGATGTTAAATAATTTTATAGATTTTTCTGAAGTTGTTTGACGTGGTTTTCGCGGGTGTTTTGTCAATAAAATAGTTTTCACAGCAAACAGGTCCGCTACTTGCAGAAATTGTTTCGAGGTCTTAACCATTGAGTTTCAACACGATATTTGGCCAGAAGTTGTTTACAACATAAAGGATGTTTGGTAATTTTTATAGATTTTTTGAAAGTTTGTTGACGTGGTTTGCATAGGTGTTTTGTCAATAAAATAGTTGTTGACAGCAAATAGGTCCACTACTTGTATAAACTATTTTGAGTTCTTAACCATTGAGTTTTGACATGATATTTCGTTAGAAGTTGTTTTACAACATAAAGGATGTTTGGTAATTTTTATAGATTTTTCTGAAGTTGTTTGACGTGGTTTCGCAGTTGATTTGTCAATATAAATAGATGTTGACAGCACACAAGTCCGCTACTAGCGGAAATTTTTTTGAGGTCGCAACCATTGAGTTTTGACACGGTATTTGGTCAGAATTTGTTTAATAAAATAAAGGATGCGGGGTAATTGTATAACTTTTTTAATGTTGTTTAACGTGGTTTTCGCGGGTGTTTTATCAACAAAATAATTGACAGCAAACAGGTCCGCTACTTGAAGAAGCTATTTCGAGGTCTTAACTATTGAGTTTTGACACGATAGTTGCGCAGAAGTTGTTTTACAACATAAAGGATAGATTTTTCTAAAATTGTTTGACGTGGTTTTCGCATGTGATTTGTCCATACAATAGCTGTTGATAGCAACAGGTCCGCTACTTGTAAAACTTGTTCCGAGGTCTTAATAATTTTACCTTTGCATGATTTTTGGTCAGAAGTTGGTTAACAAAATAAATGATCTTGGGTTATTTTTATAGATTTTTATGAAATAATTTGATGCGGGTTTTGTGATGTTTGTCAATAAAATAGTGGTTGACATCAAAATGTTTGATAATTTTATAACGAGTTCTAAATGCCCATTGGTTTAAATACAAACCTTTGAAGGTCCTTCGGTTGTAAAAAGGGCTAAAGTTGACTAAAATGCCCCCGGATGATTAATCAGGCAAACTACCCTTACGGGTAGAATAAAAATGGTTCTTATAATGGGTATGAACCTTCTGGTAACGTAAAAGTGGGAGGCGTAAGCTTTTTGGCTTAATGTCTCCTGGCAGGTCGTTTTGGGTGAAACAACATACCAGAAGAAATCAATAAAAAAGATAAGGTTTGTTTAATTTAAACAATCGCAATCGAGTTGTGGTTGATGGTAATATTAGAATGTTGGTAATAAAGTGGGAGGCATGTTTTAGAATGCGAAATGCCTCCTAATGGGTCACTTGGGTAATTAACTTCAAACAAAAAAAAGTGATTTGAAAAGAAAACACGTTTGTAGCTGACACGGCCGAGTGAAAACCTGACCGGCTGGGTAAGGGTGCTGAGAAAAAGGCACGTTTAGCTGACACAACCGTGTGGAAACCTGAACCGCTCGGGTAGGGGTTGAAATAAAAACATGTTTGGGTGAAATTTACCGTGTTTAATATTTTTGTTCAAATGTTTGATTACAAATTGTTTGAGAATTTAAATTAAAATACTAACTGTTTTTAGTGTTTATGATAGGATATCTCAAGTACAGAAGCGGACGGACGACCAAGCACGCAAAGAACTGAACACTAATAAACCAATATCTCTTTGGAGACGTTTCATGGCAAGGCTTTCGGGTTTCAAAGCTTCAATATAGTAAAATATAGATCAAGTGTAATAATTCGTTTTGTCGGTTCCTCTGGGTTATTAGTTAACTCAGACGAGTAAGTTATTTGTGTAAAAAAAATTAGGACCAAATCATCCGTTTATTAAAATATTCTATAAAGCGAAAGTTTTTAATCGGTTCCAATAATATTCAAGTTACATTTTAAATTTGCATATATTTATGTAAATATGTTTGTATGCAAACTACGTACACTCAATATGCAAATATGTTTGTATGCATACTACTATCAAAGACAATAGGCAATTATGTTTGTATGCAAACTACTATAAAAGTCAACATTTCATTAGAATGGATCTTACAAGTGGTATTTAGAGCTTAAGGTTTACAGGATATAAGTGTTCGGTTCAAGACTTGGTCGCATGGTCCGGTAAGTTATTATGAATATTAACGGTTTAGCATCTTGAAAGTGTTGTAAACAACACATAGGGCTATCGTGTGAATGCACGTTACCCCAAATGAATTGGTAAAAGACCGGTATGGTTAGCAAATTACTTGTGTTAACAAGTATTGTAGAAAGCCTTGTACTATAGTACGGGCACTTATAATATTTAGCGTTACTAATCTTAGTGAATGATTCAGTAGAATGTCGCTTGCATATGAAGATGGCGGAAGTTTAATGATCTACCACTGTGATGATAGAATGGTCCGAAGTATGACAAGTAGAGCATGCTCACCAAGGACCTAAATAAGTAACAATACCGAATAAAGGTTGAACGATAATGAAAGCCCATTAGGGCGAGTATCACCCAGGTACACAATTTAAATTATTGTATGAATGGTATTATGCAACATTCGAGTAAGGAATGACGGTTGCATACGGGAATATAAGATTTGGGAAACCTGGATAGGAAACCTATCCAAGTTGATGTTCCCAAGAGAAAGTGGGCGAGTAATATGCATCATTCACAATCGTGAATAATAAAAATACAAACGAGTTCAGATTTAGAAACTTGGATGAGTGTGACTATCCAAGTATACATTCCCAATAACATCCTATTGAGGAAAAGTAATGATCAAATTGATGAATGTGATTGCATAAACATTTTATAAAATTAAAACATTCTATATGTTTTGAGACGGAAATATGTAAACTAATAATTGTTAAATAACAATAAAAAGAGGTTTTATGAAATAAAATCGGAGATACGGAAATGAACCGAGAATTTAATTACATGGGAGGTAGTGTGTTAGCTAGTATAACGTCATACGTACCATGTGTTGACTGGTAACCTTGGCTAAGCAACTAGTAAACACATTATACCATGAACTTCTTATAATAAACGTATATATGTCCGATGTAGTAAACACAAGGTTATTGGAAAGGGAACAATCCCATGAAAAGAATGTAGATGGTTTAAGCTTAAGTTCTTAAACACCCTAATGGGTCAAATAAAAGTAAACACAAACCGGGTAACGGGAGCATGAAACACAAGATTAAAAAATAGGAGTCCGGTTAAAGTAATGATTACTCATAAGTGATGTTATTAGCAGGCGCAAACCAAACGAGTCAAATTAACATATTCGCAAACCGGGTAGCAGGAGCATAAATTACAAAATAATAAGCCGGGATAATGGGTTGTAATGAAATGTAAGCGGAAACCAGGTAAGGGGAGCGTGAAACACAAGGATAATGAACCCACCTGGGAATGGTTTATAGTTGAAAAGGAAATTCTTGGATTAGGTTATTATGGACTAAAGAGCCATGGTTGACAAAAAGGGCAAGTTAAACCCAACGTATAAATAACCTGTGGGGTCATAGAAGCGGAGGTATTGACCAGACAAAAAAGGGAAGAAGAGAAGAGGAAAATGATTTTTATAATCATAAAGTGGGGGTGTTAACACCAAGCTCATTCAAAGGATAACTCGCGAAAAGGATGATCTACGGGATCACTATGACCTTCGGGTCATAAATAATGGTAAAGGTCTATGGGACCGATGTGAAATTCAGGTCACGAATAAAACTGGATGCACCTTAGAGGTCATACCTTAAAAGATGAACACCTAAAGAATTAGCCTGCGTGGTTAATGTGACATCCCGGATAATCAGATACTTTCATGATACGAATTTCGTTATATTTGATAGCTTAGGGAATATAATTCCTTACATCTGATAATTTATCCAAATGTGTGTGTCTCGCTTGTCGATCCAAACCACTCGCGTAACCCGATACTTGTGAGGCCTGAACTGTAACCTGATTAATATATATATATATATATATATATATATATATGTATAATATTAATTCATTAAGTTGATGCCTAACTCTGTTATTTTTGTTACTAGTGTAAAAAAAATATATTTGTAGATAAATTACGTAAATGTGCAGCCCACAACACATCTCCACTTCTTTCCATCTTTGGCAGAAACATAGGCCCAAAGCACCTAAACAACTACCTCTCTTCCCTTGCCCCACTCCAATTATTAATGACCCAATAAACCCACACCAGACTTCATTGGTTCGGCCCATAGTAAGTCCCAAACCGCCACAACCCACCGACACATGTTGCTACGCATAATTGGCATGTGAGGTGATTATATATAACAACCAACAATAGGAAATATCTATCAAACCAAACGACGTCTCCTCCTTCTTCGCTAAACCCTAACACCTCCACTTTTAAGTTACGGCTGACACCGTCATCCTTGTTTCAGCCGAGCACAATCAACGATCGCCGGTAAGGTCCCTCTCCCTGGTTCGTAACTCTTTAAACCTTCACTTTCATCGTGGTTCCTTCGTCAAGGTTTCGGTTCGAGTTTTAAATTCATATGTGCATGGTACGATGCTAATATATATACATATATATATATATATATATATATATATATATATATATATATATTATATATAGATATATTTGTGTATACATGAGTAGTTTATATAACAGTAGACATGTATGATATGTAATTTATGTTTGGGGTGTAGGCATGAACGGGATCGTATGGACGGTAACCGGAACTTGTGAAACTGATTTCACTAGTTAACATAACCGTAGGTATATATGTGTGTATAAACATGGAACACGTTGATGACTCAAGTTGTATATATGTGATTCGTGAATGGATGTAATTGTCTTTAGTTGTGTGAACTCATGAAACTGTTGATAAGTTTAGTTGTGTGATCTCACGAAAATGTTGATAACTTCATAGGTGGGATGAAACATGTGGGTAGGATAAATGAATGTAGATAAATATATATATATATATATATATATATATATATATATATATATATATATATATATATATATATATGCACACACGCAAGAATGCTTGCATGCTTGACTGTGTGCATGAGAAATCATGATCGATGTCGTTGGTAACTTGTGAGCTTTGTAAATGGATCGGTATGGTTGGTGTAGACATAGTTGTGCATGCCTATAAATGTTAGCATACACGGAATCGATCCGGTGTGCGTATAGGTAAAATCAAGAAGACGTGTGGACCATCAAGCACGGGTACGCGATGCTCCGTATAAATGGCGTATAAGTGAGTAGTTTTTAGTGTATGTGATTGCGGACGTGCCCGGTTGGATGTGTACTGTAGGAAAATTAATTCGTCAAGTTGAATGCATGTATTTATATGGGGCTGATGTATGTTGAATGTAACTGTGAACATAAGGGCCATAGGTTGATGGTCTTTGGTAAGGGATTTTTATATGTTTTAAAATTGTGGCAAATATATATAAACAGCCTTGCATGGAAACATATGTTATGTTGATTATTATTATTATTATTTTTGAAGGCTTGTGTCGTATACATGATAATGTGATAGTATGTATAACTGCATGAATTTGATTTAGTGTAGAATGTGCATGGTTTGAGTGTTGCTTTCTTAGGGTGTATGTACAGCATTAATGATAAGTTTGTTTGCGACGTTACCAATGTGGATATATTATATATATATATATATATATATATATGATGGTATGTGATGAACGAAGATTCCGTGGGAGCATGTAAATAC
Organism: Scalesia atractyloides; assembly: GCA_947069175.1. Lineage (NCBI taxonomy): Eukaryota > Viridiplantae > Streptophyta > Magnoliopsida > Asterales > Asteraceae > Scalesia > Scalesia atractyloides. The sequence goes on along the minus strand of CAMTDV010000007.1, from coordinate 12,621,595 downwards.
TTGTGTGCGCAAGGTGTACGAACGTGTTAGTACTTTAGGTGTCAAAGCCAAATATGATGTTTTAAGTTCGTGGCTTCGAAACCAAGGCAACCGCGTGAAACTAGTCGATGACATTTAATTAATGTAACTAATAACAAACTGACATTAATATCAGGGGTACCTGACATAGAGGTTTCTACACTCGATTTATTTCTTTGTTGAGCACCATAAGGTGAGTTCACGGTCCCTAGATTTAGACGTTTTGGAACCAGGGAAGGTAACACGAGCACATTACGGTAATGTAATGCCTGCACGTTATAAGATTATAACGCTTTTATTAAATAGAATATTGTTATATTGTTATGGCCAAAAAGTAGCATTATCACATAAAGTTCTTGTAAACCTCGGACCGTTAGTATTGGGATTAACTGCGGGGAATTTTGAGTAGTACTACTGGGGCCGATAAGCCCCACCCGAGCTAGTCGCGCTAGCTAGATCGGTAATGGTCACCGGGTTTTGAATTAGCCTAACCTACCGCCAGGGTCAACGATAGACCTGGCAAACAAAGGCAACAATAGTCAACTTCCGTTTCGAACTCTTTCGTGAAGTAACACGGGTTAGCTATCTATAAATATAACAATAATATATTAAATAATAATCATAACTATTCGGGTTGAATAGTGGAGACTTGTGTAAACGAAACAGTTCTAACCGTGATCTGAATATGTGAACTCACTCATCTTATTGACTTACACTTGTTTCATTCGTGTTCTCCATAGGTCGCTAAGGTACTTGCCACGATTAGTCACACTGCATGGCGTCAAAAACATTTTTATTTTGTAAACATTGCATTTTCATATTTATTTATCGGGTAATTGGGCGTTTTTTTGACGCACGTTTTTACTTTACTTTTGTTACGCTTCCGCATTATTTTTGAACTATTGGGTGGTAAAACTATTTCTCATAAAGAGGTCATTCAATATGACTGGTGTCTAGATCCTGGTTTGTCACGCGAATCGCGGTAAAACCGCGCACGCAAATTTTGAGGGTGTGACAGATTGATATCAGAGCCCACTGGTTATAGAGAATTAGGTTTGCATTGGTCGTAGACATAAACTATAGCCACAGACACGACACTCGTTTCACCGACTCGAACACAACGTGACATTAATTGTAGCGTACTGTCTTTTATATATATATATATATATATATATATATATATATATATATATATATATATATATATAATATATATATATATATATAATAGCACTAATTTAACAAGCATGTCGTCATCCTCCTCCTCATCCAATTATTACGCACGGGTGCGAGGGAAGGCTTCCGAGGTGCCACCTTCACCATCGCGTTATGCGGAGATGAGAGCAGCAAAAAGGAGACGTGTAGCGCAAGAGGGGGAACATCATCCAAACTAACTACCTTCAACTGCAATCGAATTGGAAAAACGTATTGTAGAATTGGAAAGTCAGGTTCTCGAGTTGAGGAAAGAGTCGAAAAGTCACCGTAAGAGGAACATGAATCTTCGGATTAGTCAGGGCATTGATTGCTACGAAATCAAGGGACTACAAATGAACATGAAGGCAACCTTTACGAGGATTTATGACTTAGAGTAACCACCCGCACCACCACCCGCACCACCAGCACCTCCGGCTGAGCTCGAGCTGGAGGAAGAGGACCCGGAAGAGGATCCTTAAGAAGAACCCGAGGAAGAACCTGATGAAGAATCAGAAGAAGAGCCGGAGGAGGCACCAGCTGATGGAGACTCGGATGCGGGAGACAGCGGAGTCGACGACTGATCCGCACTTTACTTGCTTGTGTATCTATCTCTTCTGCTTTGCATGGACATTTGTGATGTTTAAACTTTTAAAAGTTTTTCGAAATACTTTGTAGCGACTATTACAATTTATTTTAATTAGATGTTTTTAAAATTTTAAAGTGTTTCGTGTGCTGAGATGTTACCTTACCCTGAATCACATGTCTTGAAACTTGTACAATGACTGTATGATACTTTGTCTCATATAATTACGTGTATGTCGAAACAGAAAGTCTCGCGGTGGCGGTCGTGGAAACATCACGATGACTCATGCGGAATTGGCTGCACTTATTCAGGAGCATGTTAACGGGGTCATCGCTGCAAACAACCAACACCTCTAGAACAACAACAAAACCTCAATCCTGGAGGTAGTGCTCACCTAACATTTCAATAAAAATCTAAAGTAATGGTATCTTTAGTGTTTTTATTAATATGTTTTTCTAACTTCTCTTCCGAATTCTATTCTTCGGACATTGTTTATTCTTTATAAGGCTTTCCTAGACTTCAAGCCAAGCAGGTACACAAGGATGGAAGGACCCATCGGGCTGGTTCAGTGGATTCGAAAGGTCGAATCGGTGTTCGCAATGTGCAACTGTTTATCTGAGAACATGGTGAAGTATGCAACCTCTACACTAGAAGACGGGGCACTAACCTAGTGGAACGACCAGGTGCAAACCAAGGGTTAGCTGCAGCTTATGCGTTGGCATGGGATGATTTCAAGAATTTGGTCAGGGAAGAGTACTGCCCGAGAGACTGCATTCATCAATTGGAGCAAGATCTGTGGAAGCACAAGATGTGGCGTTCGGAAATTGAGGAATACACCTCCAAACACTAAGACCTAGTGTTTTTATATCTAGAGATGGCTAGACCTGTATACAAACAGATAGAACTCTATCTGGGGGATTGGTCCCTGAGATTCAGGGAATGGTAATGTCTAGCAAACCGATGACAGTTCAACAGGCAGTGCGGTTAGCGCATAAACTTACAGATAAGGCGGTTGAACATGGAAAACTGGCAAAGAGGGGCGAGTCTGATGTTGCCCCCAACAACAAAAGAAAGTGGGAGGATAGTTCTTCTAAACAACAAAATTCTGGTTAGTCACCACAGGGTTCCTAGAAAAGGTTCAACAACAACAACCGAGGCTACAACAACCAGTCATCAAACAACAGCAATAACTCTCAGAGCCGAAGCGGTTATTCGGGAAACAAACCAAAGTACAGCAAGTGCAACCTCCACCATTATGGACAATGTGGAGGCAACCGTTGTCAAAGGTGTGGCAAAGATGGTCATGCTGCAAAGGATTGTCGGGGGGATATCCAACTGAGACAAAATCAGAACCAGCAACGTGGGGTTACCAGAACATGCTACCAGTGTGGTAGCGATGCACATTTCAAGAAAAATTGCCCTCAGCTTAACAAGGGGAACAATAGTGGCGGAGGCCAAAATCAGAGCGGTAACAACAACAGTGGGGGTAACAGTGGTGGAGTTAAAGGACATGCCTTTACTTTGGGAAATGGCGAAGCAGGGGATGATCTAACATTGTAACCGGTAAGTTTCTGTAAAGTAATCATTTTGCAAACGTGTTATTGATTCCGGTGCCGATAGAAGTTTCATATAAGATTCATTTAGGAAACTCTTAGATGTTGACTAAGTATTCTTAGAAACCAAGTACACCATAGAGCTAGCCCACGGTAAACAGTACAAGTAACCCAGATTCTCAAAGGGTGCCAGCTTTCTCTCGCTGGTCACACGTTCAACCTAAATCTTATGCCAACTACGCTGGGCAGTTTCGACGTGGTAGTCGGTATGGAGTGGTTGTCCGAAAACCGAGCCTAAATGATTTGTCGCGAAAAGGTTTATCGCATCCCCCTTTCTAGTGGCGAAACTCTATCCATTCAGGGTGATTGAAGCGGTGTCGTCAGGGATATCATTTCCTTCATGCAAGCTAAGAAGTACCTTCGCAAGAAGAATTCGGTAGCCATTCTTGCTCTTATCACCGAGAAGTCGATGGACGAGAGGAATGTCGAGGACATTCCAATTGTACGCGACTTCCCTGATGTCTTTCCTGAAGACTTTCCTGGTCTTCCACTCCATAGACTAGTCGAATTTGAGACCCAACTTGTGAACCACGCAACTCCAATCGCTAGAGATCCTTACCATCTAGCACCATCTGAACTACAAGAATTATCTAGTCAATTGCAAGAGTTATTTGATAAAGTTTTTTTCCATCCCAGCTCATCATCGTGGGGAGCTCCAGTACTATTTGTTTAGAATAAAGATGGAACCTTTCGCATGTGTATCAACTATCGAGAGCTTAATAAGGTTACAATCAAGAATCAATAGCCCTTACCTCGAATTGATGATCTGTTCGATCAGTTGCAAGGGTCGAGTTACTACTCCAAGATCTCCTTGAGGTCAGGATATCACCAGCTTCGCGTCAGAGAAGAAGACATTTCAAAGACAGCTTTCCGCACTCGGTATGGTCACTACGAGTTTTTGGTCATGCCATTCGGTTTAACCAACGCACTCGCAGTATTCAAGGATCTCATGAACCTCGTGTGTAAACCTTACCTCGATAAGTTTATTGTCGTCTTCATAGATGATATACTTGTGTACTCCAAAACCAAGGAGAGCATGAAGAGCATCTACGGCTAGTTCTGGAACTGCTCCAACGGAGAAACTGTTTGCCAAATTTTCTAAGTGTGACTTTTGGATTCGCGAAGTCCAATTCTTCAGGCATATAGTCAATAAAAAGGGTATTCATGTTGATCCAGCTAATATCAACAGTTGGGAGGCGCCTAGGACGCCAACCGAAGTTCGATAATTTCTAGGTTTGGCGGGTTACTACCGCCTCTTTATTGAAAGGTTCGCGAAGATCGCACAGCTACTAACAAGCTTAACTCAGAAGAATGCCAAGTACATTTGGGGTGATAAGCAAGAGGAGGCATTTCAACTTTAATAGCAAAAGCTTTGTAGTGCGCCCATATTGTCCCTACCAGAAGGAACAGACGATTTCATCGTGTATTGTGACGCATCAATCCAAGGACTTAGATGCGTACTCATGCAACGTGAAAAGGTCATCGCGTGTGCGTCCCCGCAATTGAAAGTACACGAGAAAAACTACACCACTAACGATTTGGAACTGGGAGTAGTGGTCCTCGCACTGAAAATTTGGAGACACTAATTGTACGATACGAAGTGTACTATCTATAGGGATCATAAGAGCCTCCAACACATTTTTAATCAGATGGAGTTGAACAGGCAACAACGTCATTGGGTCGAACTCCTGAATGACTATGAATGTGCCATTCAGTACCACCCGGGCAAAGCTAATGAGGTAGCCGACGCCCTTAGTCGAAAGGAACATCTGAAACCTAGACGAGTTCGGGCGCTACAAACACCATTCATTCTGGTTTACCCGAGCAGATTCGTAATGCGAAGATTGAAGCTGTGAAAGAAGAGAACCTAAAAGCTGAGACTCTACGCAAATTGGAGCGTGATTGGGAAATAAAACCTGATGGCACGAGATACTTCATGAACCGCATATGGGTTTCCCACTATGGGAATCTGAGGGAGCTCATAGTGGATGAAGCCCACAAATCTAGATACTTTATCCATCCGGGTTCGGATAAGATGTATCCGAACCTCAAAACAACCTACTGGGGCTAAACATGAAGGCGGAAATTGCCACTTATGTGAGCAAGTGTTTGACTTGCTTGAAGCTTAAAGTTGAGTATTAGAAGCTGTCGTGGTTACTACAACAACCATTGATCCCAGTGTGGAAATGGGAACAAATTGCTATGGGTTTCATTACATGTTTACCAAGATCACCTAATGGGAACGATACCATCTGGGTAATCATAGATCGACTAACAAAATCAGCACAGTTCTTAGCCATCAAGGAAATGGACAAGTTTAACACACTTGCTGCGATCTATATGAAGGAAATAGTTGCTAGGCACGGAGTGCCAATGTCTATAATCTCCGATCGCGATCCGCGATTCGCATCTTAAATGTGGCAATCGGCACAGAAAGCTTTAGGGTCACGCTTACATATGAGTACCGCGTACCATCCTCAAACAGATGGTCAAAGTGAACGGACCATTCAGACCCTTGAAGATATGCTTAGGGCATGTGTTATCGATTTTGGCAATAGTTGGGAGAAACACTTGCCATTAGTAGAATTTTCTTATAATAACAGCTATCACACAAGTATATAGGCAACAAAGTTTGAGGCGCCGTATGGACGAAAATGTAGGTAGCCCGTGTGTTAGGCGGAAGTTGGTGATAGTCAGCTCACTGGTCCCGATTTGATTCTCGAAACAACCGAGAAGATAGTACAAATCAGAAACCGCATGGCAGCAGCTCACGATCGTCAAGAGAGTTATGCCGATCAATGTCGTAAACCACTGGAATTTCAGGTAGGCGATATAGTCTTATTGAAGGTAGCGCCTTGGAATGAGGTAATTCATTTTGGAAAACGAGGCAAACTAAACGCGCGCTATGTAGGCCCGTTTGAAATCACGAAGAAAATTGGGCTGGTAGCGTATGAACTAAACCTTCCGGATGAACTCAGTGGAGTTCACAATGTTTTTCACGTTTCAAATATGAAAAAGTGTTTGGCGGATGAAACACTAGTTCGTTCCATTGGATGAGATTCACGTGAACGAACAACCGCGGTTCATTGAAGAACCAATCGAGACCATGGACCGAGAGGTCAAGACTTAGAGACACAGCAAGATACCTGTCGTTAAAGTTCATTGGAACTCTAAGCGTGGATTGGAGTTCACGTGGGAAAGAGAGGATTAAATGAAAGACAAATACCCTTACCTTTTTGCAATTGGGGCACCTTCAGATAACACCAACTGAATTTCGCACGAAATTCTTTCAGCGGGGGGATAATGTGACGACCTGGGAAAAACGTTACACTACCTTACATTAACTTAGCGACTCAACCTGTACTCACTCAATGGGACGAAAATTCTTTCAACTTGGGGATAATGTGACATCCTGAATAATTAGGTACTTTCCTGATACGACTTTCGTTATATTTGATAGCTTAGGAAATATAATTCCTTACATCTGATAATTTATCCAAATGTGTGTCTCGCTTGTCGATTCAAACCACTCGCGGAACCCGATACTTGTGAGGCCTGCATCGTAACCTAATTAATATATATATGTATAATATTAATTCATTAAGTTGATGCCTGACTCTTTTTGTTATTAGTGTAAAAAAATATATATTTGTAGATAAATTACGTCAATGTGCTGCCCACAACACATCTCCACTTCTTTCCATCTTTGGCAGCAACATCGGCCCAAAGCACCTAAACAGCTACCTCTCTTCCCTTGCCCCACTCCAATTATTAATGGCCCAATAAACCCACACCAGACTTCATTGTTTCGGCCCATAGTGAGTCCCAAACCGCCACAACCCACCGCCACATGTTGCTACATATAATTGGCATATGAGGTGATTATATATAACAACCAACACTAGGAAATATCTATCAAACCAAACGTCTCCTCCTTCATCACTAAACCCTAACACCTCCACTTTTATGTTACGGCAGCCACCATCACCTTCGTTTCAGCCGAGCACAATCATCGATCGCCGGTAAGGTCCCTCTCCCTGGTTCGTAACTCTTTAAACCGACACTTTCATCGCGGTTCCTTCGTCACGGTTTTGGTTCGAGTTTTAAATTCATATGTGCATGGTACGATGCTTATATATATATAAATATATATGTGTATACATGAGTAGTTAATATAACAGCAGACATGTATGATATGTTATTTATGTTTGGGGTGTAGGCATGAACGGGATCGTATGGACGGGTAACCGGAACTTGTGAAACTGATTTCACTTGTTAACATAACCGTAGGTATATATGTCTGTATAAATATGGAACACATTGAAGACTCAAGTGTATATATGTGATCCGTGAATGGATGTAATTGTGTTTAGTTGTGTGAACTCATGAAACTATTGATAACTTTAGTTGTGTGATGAAACATGAGGGTAGGATAAATGAATGTAGATATATATATATATATATATATATATATACATATGTATACGCAAGAATGCTTGTATGCTTGACTGTGTGCATGAGAGATCATGATCGATGTCGTCAGTAACTTGTGAGCTTTGTAAATGGATCGGTATGGTTGGTGTAGACATAGTTGCGCATGCATATAAATGTGAGCATATACTGTATCGATCCGGTGTGCATATCAGTACAATCGAGAAGACGTGTGGAGCGTCGAGCACGGGTGCGCGATGCTCCTTATAAATGGCGTATAAGTGAGTAGTTTTTAGTGTATGTGACTGCGGACGTGCCCGGTTGGATGTGTACTGTAGGAAAATTAATTCGTCAAGTTGAATGCATGTATTTATATGGGGCTGATGTATGTTGAATGTAACTGTGAACATAAGGGCCATAGGTTGATGGTCTTTGGTAAGGGATTTTTATATGTTTTGAAATTGTGGCAAATATATATAAACAGCCTTGTATGGAAACATATGTTATGTTAATTATTATTATTATTATTATTATTATTATTATTATTATTTTTATTATTTTTATTATTATTATTATTATTATTATTATTATTATTATTATTTTTTTTTTTTTGAAGACTTGTGTGGTATACATGAAAATGTGATAGTATGTATAACTGCATGAATTTGATTTAGTGTAGAATGTGCAAGGTTTGAGTGTTGCTTTCTTAGGGTGGTATGTACAACATTAATGATAAGTTTGTTTGCGACGTGATCAATGTGGATATATAGCCGGGGAATTTTGAGTAGTACTACTGGGGCCGACAAGCCTCACCCGAGCTAGTCACGCTAGCTAGACCGGTAATGGTCATCCGGTGTAGAATTAGCCTAACTTACCGCCATGGTCAGTGATAGACATGACAAACAAATGCAACAACAGTCAGCTTCGGTTTCGAACTCTTTCCTGATGTAACATGGGTTAGCTACCTATAAATATAACAATAATATAGTAAATACTAATCATTGCTATTCGGGTTGAATAGTGGAGACTTGTGTAAACGAAACATGTTATAAGTGTGATCTGAATATGTAAACCCACTCATCTTAATTGAATGACACTTGTTTCTTTCGTGTTCTTCCCAGGTCGCTAAGGTACTTGCCAAGATTAGGTGCAATGCATGGCGTCAAAAACATTTTTATTTCGTAAATTTGCATTTTCTTATTTATTTATCGGGTGATTGGGCGTTTGTTTGACGCACGTTTTTACTTTACTTTTGTTACGCTTCCACATTATTTTTGAATTGTTGGTTGGTAAAACTATTTTCTCATATAAAGATCATTCGATATGACTGACTGATGTCTAGATCCTGTTTTGTCACGCACCTCGCGGTAAAACCCTGAACGTGGATTTTGAGGGTGTGATAGTTAAGTAAAAAGGGGCATTTCGATAAAATGGGTTAAGGCATGGGAATTGGTTACGATTCCCCATGTAAAATGAAATTGGTAAAGAGAAAACAATTGGTTGTCAATTTCTTTATGTGGGTAATTGACACAAGTTAAAAAAAAAAAAGAAAATGATGAACTAAAACTTTGTTTAGTTAATAACGACATTTTATCAAACGCAAAGAATTAGCAAAGAATTCGAAAATAATTTTATTCAAAAGAAGCAAGTTTTGGCACTAATAGGTGTAAGACGATGTTTTACAAAAAAAGGAAAATTGGAATGGGCCAGGCGCCACATAGGAGTCCAAAAGACACTACCCTACCACCCTGGTAAGATTATAGAATGATATTAAAGTTCGAGCGGTGCTCAAGTTAAAAATCAAACTAAATTCTCATGACCCATTAAACAAAGTAAGAAAGGTTTCGGGGAGGAAACCTCTTTAAGAGGGATAGACTTATAACACCCCAAAAACGAGTTTGGCAATTAAACCAAGTTCTTTGGGATGAATTGGTAAAATATCGTAACTAGTAAAAGTTAACCCGATAAACGTTAGGATTTAATTAAATAATCCTAATGATTAAATAAAAGACAAATAAATGATTTTGGTAAATAAAGTTAATAAAAGGCCCGGATTATCGGGACCTAATATAAAACGGGTTATTACCTCCCCTAACTTACTTAATTAACTAGGAATGTTTAATCTAGTTAAATAGAGGTAATATTTGTGGAAATAAGTAGGTTGTGACCTACATAATAACTATCAAAACACGGAAGGACTAATAGTGCACATCTTCGATTGTTAAAAATATTAAAAGGGAAAGAAATTAAAACATACACACGTGTGTGTGTCGTTCCTATTGAGAGAGAGAGAGATGGAGAAGACTCACTAAAACATAAATCACGAAATGCATCAAATTGAAGATGAAAACTTAGATGAATTCTTTGCGTGATTGAGGATTTGAATCATCTAACCCTTACAACATAAGGTATGCGGTGAATTAGATTATGATGAAATTTGATCTAAATGGTTTTGATGATTTGATATAATTGATAATGAAAGTATGTGTAGGATAATCATACATGCTAGAATATGTGGAATACTTAACAATTTAGAGGTTTAAGTATATGTTCATACATGACATGATATGGGTTTTGTATGCTGAGATTAAATTGATGTTAAATTGTGCTTAAAATCATCATGTACACATGAATGTATGAGGTCTTTGACTAAATTAGATGTTTGGAAGAATCCCATATATATGATGAAAAGGGTTTTCACTTAGTGATGAAAACCCCAAATCCTTGCATGATAGTTAATGAATTAGTTTATGATGATTGGAAGTTATGTTGACCTGATGCTATTAAGTGTATGGAGAAATACCTAAATGAGTTTTATTGAAATAGTTAATTAATTTATAAGTGTCAATTGGCAGTTTAACTTAAAAATAATCAAACTGACCTTTAATGGAATCGAATGAAAAAAATACTATAAAAGTCCATAAAGGAAATGGTCATGGTACTGATGACTAATCTAACCATCTTATGGATATGATGTTATAGTTTGACTCTTGACAAGCTAGGTGGGAGTTTGAAGAGGAATGAGTCAAAGGGGACGAGTGGCTAGTAAGCATGATCGGACGCCGGGTAAGTAAACCTCACAACTCCTAGAATAGAATTACAACTTCATGATGGAAAGTATTTTGGTGATTAATGAGAAAATGTTAGAATGTAACCCTATGGTGTGAACCATAACGGGTCAAACGAGTAAAATGATGAGTAACCACATATCGTGTTTTGTTAATAAAATAGTTGTTGACAACAAGTAGGTCTGCTACTTGCACATGTTGTTTCGATGTCTTAACCATGGAGTTTTAACACCGTATTTGGTCAGAAGTTGTTTTACAACATAAAGGATATTTGGTAATTTTTGTAGATTTTTCTAAAGTTGTTTGACGTGGTTTTTGCGGGTGTTTTTTTCAATAAAATAGTTGTTCACAGCAAAAAGGTCCGCTACTTACAGATCTTGTTTCGAGGTCTTAACCATTGAGTTTCGACACAATATTTGGTCAGAAGTTGTTTTACAACATAAAGGATGTTTGGTAATTTTTATAGATTTTTCGAAAGTTGTTTGACATGATTTTCACGGGTGTTCTGTGAATAAAATAGTTGTTGACAGCAAACAGGTCTGCTACTTGCAGAAACTGTTTCTAGGTCTTAACCATTGAGGTTTGACAAGATATTTGGTTAGAAGTTGTTTAACAACATAAAGGATGTTGTGTAACTTTATAAATTTTTTGAAAGTTGTTTGACGTGATTTTCGCGGGTGTTTTGTCAATAAAATAGCCGTTGACAGCAAAAAGGTCCACTACTTGCAGAAACTTTTTCTAGGTCTTAACCATTGAGTTTTGACACGATATTTGGTTAGAAGTTGTTTAACAACATAAAGGATGTTGGGTAACTTTATAGATTTTTCTAAAGTTGTTTGACGTGATTTTCGCGGGTGTTTTGTCAATAAAATAGTTATTGACAACAAACAGATTCGCTACTTGCAGAAGTTGTTTCAAGGTCTTAACCATTGACTTTTGAAACGATATTTGGTTAGAGGTTCTTTTACGACATAAAGGATGTTGGATAATTTATTGATTTTCCTAAAGTTGTTTGACGCGGTTTTCGCGGATGTTTTGTAAATAAATTAGTTGTTGACAGCAGCAGGTCTGCTACTTGTAAAAATTGTTTTGAGGTTTTTATAATTTTACCTTTGCATGATTTTTGGTCACAAGTTGTTTAACAACATAAATGATCTTGGGTCATTTTATAGATTTTAATGAAATGGTTTGATGCGATTTATACCGATGGTTGTCAATAAAATAGTGATTGAAATCAAAATATTTGATAATTTTATAAGAGTTCAAAATGGCCACTGGTTTTAATCTACGCCTTTAAAGGTTCTATGGTTGTAAAAATGGCTAAAGTTGACTAAAATGTCCCCAGATGATGAATCGGGCAAACTACCCTTAAGGGTAGAATAAAAATGATTATTATAATTGGTATGAACCTTCCGGTAACGTAAAAGTAGGAGGCACAAGCTTTTGGGCTTAATGTCTCCTAACGGGTCGTTTTGGGTGAAACATCATACCGGAAGTAATCAATGAAAAATATAAGGTTTGTTTAATTTAAACAACAGTAATCGAGTTGTGGTTGATGGAATAATTAGATGTTGGTAATAAAGTGGGGGGCATGTTTTAGAATGCGAAATGCCTCCCAATGGGTCGCTTGGGTAGTTAACTTCGAACCAAAAAAAGTGTTTTGAAAAGAAAACACGTTTGTAGCTGACACGGCCTAGTGGAAACCTGACCCGGCCAGGTAAGAGTGCTGAGAAAAAGGCACATTTCAACTGATATGGCCGTGTGGAAACCTGAACCGCCCGGGTAGGTGGGTTGAATTAAAAACATGTTTGGGTGAAATTTATTGTGTTTAATTTTTTCGTTCAAATGTTTGATTACAAATGGTTTGACAGTTTAAATTAAACACTAATTGTTTTTAGTGTTTATGATAGGCTATCTAAAGTAGGGAAGCGGACGAACGACCAAGCACGCGTAGAACCGAACACTATTAAACCAATATCTCTTTGGAGACGTTTCACGGCAAGGCTTTCGGGTTTCAAAGCTTCAATATAGTAAAATGTAGATCAAGTGTAATAATTCGTTTTGTCGGTTCATCTAGGTTATTAGTTAACTCAGGTGAGTAAGTTAATTGTTTAAAAAAAAAAAACTATGACCAAATCATCCTTTTATTAAAATATTCTTTAAAGCGAAAGTTTTTAATCAGTTTGAATAATATTCAAGTTATCTATATATATATATATATGTATATATATATATTGTAAAGTCAATATGCAAATACGTTTGTATGCATACTAGTGTCAAAGACAATATGCAATTATGTTTGTATGCAAACTATTATAAAAGTCAATGTTTAATCAGAATGGGTTTTACATAGTATCGTTGTGATTATCTCCGTGTAAATGGTTCGTGTATGTGAAGCTCAAACCTTGTTTATTTAGTTTTTGGGTTGTCTTTCATTACTTGAAAGATAAGTGTGGTTTATTTTGTTTAAACAAATTGTGTGTGTTGTAATTATTCATCTTTTACCATTCGCATTCAATTTTCTTGCATCATGAGTAGTCTGGTTATTAGGAAGGTTATTGACACTTATGATTTGGTAATTGAATTGCATGAGTTATTATTAAAAACTTATCTTTGATTATCACTCGAATTAAACCATTAACAAGACCTTTTGGTATTTATCTAATAAAGATTTTTGGGTGAATCATTATACCGAAATCCAGAGGAGATTACTTTCCTTTAAATTTGATAACTTTCTTAATCACAATCATTCAAAACTTTCACAAATCAATCAAACAACAAATTTTCTTAGTATTTACTTAATTTTATTTTTTTTCAATCAAACATTATCCTGTGGAGACGACGCTACTTACCCATGCTAGTAAAGGTACTTAGGACCGATTTTCTAAACTTATTTTTTACCAAACTTTCAATATCGATCAGCCTTTTCCACGTTTTATTGTCTTAGGTTCTTGAATTTATTTATCGCCAGTTGTTAAAGTGTGTAAGAAGATGAAAGTATGGACATTTTATTGTATGATACTCCGAGGTGTGTGCATATGTTTGATTTTTGTACTTACGGTTGAGTTAACAACAAAAATTGGTTGTTGACCTAAATAAGTTTTTTGTTGTCTTTCTTAGGGTTTCTAAACCCTTGATTGGATTATCTAACATTTATTGTGGTGTGTGGCTATGAGTATTTGATAATATGGTACTTTAAAAGTCATATTCATGCTGTTTGGTGACTAAATTAATTTTTCAAAGTTATTTTTTGGTGCGTGGCTATGAGTATTTGATGATATGGTACTTTAAAAGTCATTATTGATGAGTTTTGTGTTTGCATGTGTTTGGTTTTTATAATTACGATTGAGTTAACAAGAGAAATGGGTTGTTTTGACCTAATCGGGCTTTATGTTTTCTTTTTTTGTAAAACCTGACTCGTTTGTAAACCGGATTCTATGTGTAATAAAAAATATACTTTTATTGTTTTATTTATTTTTTATTATTTAATATTGTATCGTATTAAGTAAATGAATATATTATTTAATGGTTTAAAAATATTGATTACATAATAAAGCTTAGTTAGTTTCGTTAGTTTCATTAAATTATATAAAGGAAATTTTCAACTGAGTTAGGATAGTGGGTTAAATGAGGTTATGAGTTAGAGGGGCATGTTTTTCAATATTAGGAAAGTATTGGAAAGGGTTAAAAAAGAATAAGGGTGGGAGACCATAATTGAACTTGGGTCACCACCTGGTTCAAACGAAACGCGCGCCACAACAACTGCTGGACCAGAACGTTGTTTATTTTAGAATTCGATGCACATATAATTTGAAACCCATCCCAAACCCCCATTCGCCTTCCCCATCGTGACGCAGCCAGATCCGACTCGTTTGTTCTTCGTTGATACTCGACATTTAGACTTCGATTTGGTATCAGTTGGATCACATTTAAGACAAGACTTAATCGACCCTTTACCATTCTTAATTAACCGAATTTACTCCAAATTACTTCCCCCTTAATAGTACCTATAAGCTCCAAGCACTTGAAATGATTTTTATCCAAATTCGATATCTTAAACACATAAAACTGATACCACGTGATTTCTAGAGACAATACACACCTTTACCCACTCTCAGTTCAATTAACTCTCACTATAATTTGTGAATTTGAAGCAAAACCATTTCTAGGGCTTGGAATATGTTCATACGATTTCTCCTTTATTCATTAATCAAACTAGGTAATTCCAAAGCTTAAACTTGTTAGTTGTTCGTGCTCTACAAAATCCCACTATCTATTTCTATGATAGAGAGCTTTATGAATCCGAAATTTTTTCTGTTAATACAGGGTTCCTAGTTCATAGAATTGGGGCTTTTGATTTAGGTTTGTGGTTTGTTGAAATTGAAAGTAGGATATTATTTATTACCATGATAGATTAGGTTGTGTAATTTTTGGACATCAATAGGATTTATTGTGAATTGTGAATTTTAATCAAGTTATTTTACGTAGGAAAATTATATCAAATATGAAATTATCTACATACAATGTTATGAATATTATTTTTCTAAATTTCTATAAAATGCACATGACTTGGGAATATTTCGTAAATTCATGACTCATGATAAATTATAGGTAAGAAAAGGAGAATTATAACTACAAATCTAATATTTCTAATAAATTTAATGATTTTAAATTAAATATAAGATGGATAGATTTTTGGACTTATAAAAATATTAAGATGAATTTTTATTGATGTATTTAGAATTGGGATTTTCAACATATAATACAATAGATTCTTGTTATTTTGTATTAGTGCTTTATTATTATAATTTTGGACTTATTAGATACAATTCACTAATTTGACTGAATTATAAACTTTTGTTGTTAAGTTTAAATTGGATTAATTAGACTTGGCTTACACCACAATATGTAAATTTGGACATAGATATTTTTTTTTATTATTGTTGTTACAAATGTGTCACATTATATATTTTGTCACAAATATAAATTTAGTAGTTACGTTAGAATTACTATTTGTAATTTTCGGATATTATAGTTTTATTTGATGTTTAGTATGTAATGTTATTTTATATTTTAGAGTAACATTATCTTTTATCTTTTGCAATTCCCCCCCCCCCCCCCCCCCCCAACATTTGTGTTGTCAATTCAATGATCAAATAATAAATCTAACTCTCCCCTTTTTAGTTATAAACTTTTAGGGTGTATCATGTGTCATACATTTGCATACTTTTTCACTTTAATCATCATCATGCAAACTCAAGGTGTTATTATGTGTATGTGTAGCTGTGATTGTTTATTTGTTTACATGAAGTTGTCGTCTATTGTATTATAGCACGTCATTGTGGATCCACTGGATAACCAGTTTCCCATGGTCATGGGTTGTAGTCTGGTATCGCTACCGTCATTAGATTTGTTTTTCGGGGCTTGAGTCTCGCATAGTCGCATATCATATATTCGCAAAGTCACATAATCGTTTTATCCACATATTCGCGTGATTGTAGTATCTAATTTGTTATGTATGAATTATTGTTGTTGTTTATATATTGCGATAATTATCCAAACACTTGAATTACATGTTAAATATATTCTTAAAAATAATAAAAAAAATATTTTATTAAATATAGGTTTACTCACCAACATTTTTGTTGACCCAAAATTACTTTTATGTATGATACAGGAAATCAGGTGTGATGAGTTGAAGATGAAGACACGTGGGAATTGGATATCATGTTATGTTTCATGACTTTGAATTTTGAACTTTGAATTTTGTATGAACTATTTGAAAGTTATTTGTTATGTGGCATTTTAATTTTGACATGCTTAAATATTTAAACTTATAATAGTTGTCATAAGTTTTGGACAATCATCATGGTTCGATCACCGATCCGTTACGGATCGGGATATGATATTTCTTAGGGTTTCTGACCCTTAAAGTTTGCGTTGGTGATTTGATTCTTTAAAAGTTATATTTGGTGAGGGGCTGAGTATTTGATGATATGCTACTTTAGAATTCATATTTGATGTTGTTTTGCGACCCAAATTCCTTTTTAAAAGTTATCGTTGTTGCATAGCCATGAGTATTCTAGGGCTGAGCAATTTACAGTTCCGAATCGTTAGAACTAGGGAACCGAACCGGAACCACTAGATACGAACTGTATTGTTGTATTTTCGGTCCGGTTCTGGTTCTTAAATTTGGGAATAAACGGTTCCAGGTTATAACCGGTGGATCAATTTTAAAAACCGCTAGAACCGGTTTGGTTTAAACTTTATATAATATATTCAATAAACCTATTAGTTTATTTAAACTTTAAATACTATATCTAGAAAAAATGTTTCTAGGATTAAAGAATATAAAAATAGTTTTTATGTAATGTTTAAATGAAATTTTAGTGATGGTTAACTAAAATTCTTTTAGTTGATTTTCTTTTTTTTACATTGTATACTTAGATTTCATGGTTTGAAATTTTATTGTTGCTACTTTTACTTTGATTGGTTTAATTTTGGATGTTGCAACTCTTAGTTATATGTTTTAAATGGTTTGATTGTTTTAATTTTTTTTTATTTTGTTGTTAGTTTTAGGATTTAATTGACTACCGGTTCTGGCGAAAAACGTTTAACCCGCTTCTGAACCGAACCAGAACCATTAAAATTTATTACGGTTCGATTCTTATATTTAGCATTAAACGGTCCTGGCTTGGTCCTGGTTTCATTCGGTTTAGTCCGATTCTGAACCGTTGCACACCCCTAGAGTATTTGATGATATGGTACTTTGACCAAATCCACCATTGCCAAAACTTGAAGAGGCAAAGTCATGAGGTGGATTCACCAATGACTTTGGTTTTTAGTATACAGGATAATGTGTTTGTTAAGATGCCCATTTCATAAACGTCATGCAACATTAAAGTTTAGTCATGAGTCTTGAGCTCATCTATTGTTGTTGACTGTTGTTGGAGATTGTTTTAAGGCTATGTGTTGTCGTCATCATGCTTATTTAATAGGGCGGTTGAAAATGTTTATTGACTTATATTGATGCATCCTTAAATAGTAGGCATGACTTTTTAGCCAATCTATTGTTGTTGTTGTTGCAGTTGCCTTTGCCTATTATCAATTACAATCTTAAAAGAACGGTTTTGTTCCTTTTGGCAATTTGACTTTCTAAGGGATCTTTATGATTTTGCCTCGATATTGTGTATCTTGTTATGGCATCATGTATGATCGTTTTTTTGGTACTTGTTTTGAGGCTATGATGATAAGAATTTTGTAACTTGCATATGAAGCTAAGATGGCCATATGATATGCAAATATGGCAGATGTATTTAATTATACTCTATCTTGGCGGGGCATTGATTATGATTGTTAATTTAGCCCTTATTTTGGGATGTTATATCTGAGCCTCATTACATTAATAAATGTCAGTTTCATTCTATTGAAGGATATTGGTTTGTTGACATGGTTTAGTTTATTGTTAAGGGAGTGCATAGAAAACATGACGAAGCTGTTGATTAAAATTTCTATTGCTTGTCATATTTTTCATGTGTTTCTCTTAACCATAGTAATGGATTAATGAATGTAACAGTAACATGGTTTGACATATTTTGTGTTGCCTCCTACTAGATTTGAACCTCATGATGTTGTCATGGTGCTTATTTAATAGGGAGGTTGAAATGTTTAATGATTATTATTGATGCATCTTTAAATTGTAGGCGTGATTCTTGGCCTTGTCTGTTGATGTTGTTGGCTTTTCCTATTATCAATAACAATCTTAAAAATGTTTTTTCGGTTTTGGTGCTTTCTATAGTCTCTTTTTGTGATTATGGCTATTTCTGGGGTTATGCTTTGCATAGGTATAGTGTATCTTGCTATGGCATCATGTATTGTTGTTGTATTGGTATCTATTTTGAGGCTATGATGATAAGAATTTAGTAAATTGCAAAGGAAGCTGAGATGGTTATATGATCTGCAGCCATGGCAGATATACTAAAGTATACTGCATCTTGGCGAAGCAGTTATTATGAGTGTTAATGTAGCTCCAGGTCCTTAATTTCAACCACCTCCCAGGCTCCCATTTAGTTGTGTTGCTTTGTCATTATTGGTCCTTTGTTTTAGGTGTCACCCACTTCATTTTCTTGAATTTGCATTTGTGGTCCTTCTATGTTTTAGTTGCCACCCATAAAGCTCTTTATCATTACACGTGTTTCTTTTTCTTTTATGCAGGTTTAAGTTGCTTTTTAACACACATGGACGTTGCAGAATTGTTAAACGTAATGGCCCTTGTATGACTATCGGGTTATAGTGTGCATTGAAGGTAAGTATAACCTCTTTTATTACTTACTATTGGAAATTCCCTACTTTGTCCTTTCAGGTTTTAGCAATGGCGGATATGGATCTATGGCTTTTGTTTGGTTTAATGTAAGGCGTTTGTGGTCCTTGCTTATAGTGTTATACACATTGTGCTTTTGACGGTTCATTTTCACTATTGTGAATGTTTTCTTCTCTTGTGAATTTGCACTATGCAAGCACAAAGTACATATCTTAACAATATGTTTCTCGGTTTGGCATGTTATAAAACTTTGACATTGTTGTCTTAGGATAACATGTCTTTTGTTTTGTTGATCACAATTGAGATGATGTTCTATCACCGATAATATCATGAGTTATTAATATTGTTTGTTGGTGTGCGTTTCTATGGACCCAACTTTGGTTTTCATTTTATTACTTTGGCAAGTTTGGTCCCTTTAGCTTTGAATTTCCAACTAAGTAGTTCCTTTTGATTACATGTTAATTAAGATGGTTATACGGCATCTAGGTATGGCAAATGTACCTTAGTATTCTTTATCTTGGCATGTCATTGATTGTAACGGTTAATGTTGCTGCCATATACAATTATAGTATTTGAACCTTGGTGTAGCGGAGGTTACTGATGTTTTTACTTTGGTTCCTGTTGTGAGGCTGTGGTGACAAATATTTGGTGTTATCACTTTTTTAATTACAACTTTTTGCATCCTTCAACGTTGATGTCATTTGCTTTGGGATTCAGTATGGCAGCCATGATGCTTATTTCAAAGTTGATTTAGAAATTTAGGTAATGATGATTTTTTACTTAGCTAGGTAGCATAGAATTGTAGCCATGAGTCTTGAGCCCCTATGTTGTTGTTTGCGATTGATGTTCAGTTTACATAAATGCTTTGATCCCTTTCCTCTAAATTGTACGTGTTTTAATGTGTTTTTCATCCTTTAGTTTGTTTTTGGCAAATTTGGTCCTCTTGTTTTGGCATTTGGTTGTTCCTTATTTGCAGTTTCAGTTGTTGATTAATACAACTTTTATTGGCTATGATGATAAAGACAATGTCTGAGCCTTATCCTTTTTACTTACTTTAAATAGGTGTTCGATTTTTGCATATATTTTACCATTTTGAACCTGATGTATCCTATGTACTTTAGATTTTAGCAAGATTTGTTGGCAATGAAGATTTCTATGCCTTTTTACATACTTTGAGATTACGTATTTTCCATTGAAATGAGCTATGATGTAATTATGAGCCCATACCATGAAATTGTCTCATATAAGGTGTGTTTTTGTTATCTTATTACTTTTGTAGACTTATTTATGATGTAACTGTACAAGTAGTCAACACTAATGTATAACTCTAATGTTGCTACTGACAGTTAGTAATACATGAGTGATTATAGATTGGAATCTGCAACTCAAGATTCAGCACATTGATTTGACAGCTAGCTTATAAGGTTTGTCTGCTTTTGCTGTTTTTGTTTACGACCATAAAAAATAGAGTCACATGAAACTCAGTACACGCTTCAACTCACTAATTGTGATGGATGATATGATAGAATTGACAAATTAATGTATCCCCTATGATACTATGGGTTTCCATTTTACTATTTTAGCAGCGACACGAAATTCATGTTTTTAATAAATGGATTTGGCAACTTCTTTAACAACAAGAGTTTGATTCATTTCCTCCATGCCATCCATTTCAACCATCTTTCACATATCCGTGAATGGCTAAAATAGAAACTAGGAGTTTAAGGAACAATAATATCACACCCTAATCGATGGCGGAAACATCAAAGTGAGAGGAAAACGAGATTTCGTAACCACTAACTTGTGACAAATTTAAGTAATGATTTTCATTTCATTTCAACAAATTCGAATACATTGTTTGGAAGCAAATAAATACAACATAACAATTAAATAACAAAACGTAATTTAAACTAAAGCACGTTTCTAGTCCATCCTTCTAGATTTCTTTTCAATGCATCATCATCGTCATACTCTTGCAATATATATTTAAGTAACATGTCAACACAAAATGCATTAGTGAGCATATAAGTTTCGTGTACTAGCATATGTATAAAAAGAATTTAATGAGATCTACATGGCAAAAACGTATACTAAGGCATAAACATATCATGAACTAGCATGCATCACATTCGTGTCAACCCAAAGATTCCACTAGCGTAATCTTGTCGTCGCAACGACAAGACCATTTGTATGATGGTATTACTTAACATAGACCCGTCAACGAACGTGTGCTACTCCTATAGTGCTATACATGTTAAGGTAGGCTTGAACGAAGTTAATGACAAAGTATATTGCAAGAATGCTTCTAGCATGCATGTATTCCTAAAGTATAAACATATCAGGCATTTATATTTGATTCATTTGCATGAATAATGTATTTACATATGTGTGTTTGTGTGGAATTTTAATATGGTAATACATATTGCACCCAAAAGTGTGAAAACGAAAAGAGGGTCATGTACCTCATAGTTTGTAAAAGCTTCCAAAAACCTGAGAGGAGAGTCTTGAGAGTTTAGGAATGCTGAGTTAACCTTAAAGAGGAATCCAAGGTGTGTGAGTTTCAGTGGATTATGGATTTAGGATTATGTTCATGAAACATGGAATGAAATTTAATACGAATTTACACGAAAAATTATCTTTGTTAAGGCACTCATTTTGGACCATAATCGTGTGTGTTTCATGGGCACTAATTCGCCCATTGGAAGTCCAAGTACGAGGAACCTTTATCTAAAGACAATAATACCATAATACATCACTCTTAACCATTAGTTTGGTTATGATGATTCGGTTTGGAGTTCATGCATTATAGTTAGTCTAGTATTATTAAAGAGCCATAAAAATGGTCATGGAAGGAGGTAGGATGATGAACATCCATTTAACCTCGTTGTATGATTCACCAAAACACAAATTCATCAACAAAGTTGATGAACTATTGGTCATGAATGAAATAAGAATATACAAATAACTAATCATCTAAGTCACCAAGTAATCAAGTGAAACTCAAACTAGATCAGTGCATTCCAATCATGGCAAATGTATGTAGACTTGGTGTAGTTTGGACACTTTGTTACTAGTAAATACACTTGATGACTTAGGTTTGATATATTGGAGGTGTTTGCACCTCAAATTTTCTGGAATGATACCTTAACTCAAGCCCCACAACATGTAAGTTAGTTGGGAACAAGTTTTAAGCAAAAGTTGTAAGAGTTTAAAGTTTTATAAAAACAAAATTTAAATCCAACTTTGGAACTCATATGTGGTGATGTTCCAACTTATTTTACCATGTTAAACTTATGGAAACATTCCTAGATGTTATCCAAGTGGAATGGAAGAAGAAAACATGAATAAATGAAGAAGAAAATGAGTTAAAATCTCACTTAAACACTTGAAAGTTTGTGCCCAAACTTAGAGATTTCTTGATGTTTTTGGAGTGTTTGAGAATAATTTGGAGTTGTGGAGGAGGATTGGTTTTGTAGGGAAAGATTAGGGTTTGGGTTTAAAGGAGGTTGGAAAGTGATTGGAGGAGAAAGGAGTTGGAAAATGGTGAAATCTGGTTGGCTAAAAATATCTGCTGAAAAATGGGCCGCTTCGCACCACAAGACCAAACATTCTTCCCCGTTGCCTGGCGCGACGGGAGCTGTTTTTTATTTTGATTTTTGTTCAATTTCAGCCCTTGCACTTTGTTTTTAGGTTATTTAATGTTGTTTTATCGTATTTTAGATTGTTTTTAGGTATCCAAAGTGTATTTAAGTATGGTATGAGTATGATGCACATATGATATATCAAAATATTTTAAGCCTTGGTTTTGAGAATGAACACGTATTTAAAGGTTGAATGCGTATATAATACAAGTATGAAATGTAACACGTATGTGTATAAAAGTGAATTCCGATTATGATTAAAGTCTCAGATTGAATACAAGTTTCTAAAAATAGAAATGTGATTACAACTTTCTGAACAAGGAAAGTACAAATTAGGAAGCGTTACAAATAAGATGGAGAAAAATAGGTTTGACAATTGGCTTTCATGGTTGATGATGCAATCACTAATGGAAGCTAATATGTATGGATGCAAGGAAAAACGATAACATCACTGACCCACAATGCAACGTTAAGTGAAAATGCGCTAGTATCTTTTACCAGTAATGAAGACATGCCTAGCACAACAAGATTCATGTTTTTGAACTACAAGTGGAACTCCAAGAAATGGACTTGACACGTGACTATGTTTATGGTTTAGGGTTTAGCACTATTTATATAATGTTCTATGTTTTGACTTAAGATTTATGTAATACCTTTACGATTCATGTAACAGAATATTATATATGTTTCTAGCCTTTTAGATTACCTAATGTGTTTAGGGTTTAACATATTTATATAATGTTATATGTTTTGATTTGTTTATCTTTTATTGCGCGTAAATTGTGTAATACCATGACAATTTATAAGTTTTTTTTATCATATCTTCGGTTAAAAATCATGTTGCAAAACCCGAAACATAATTTATTAGTAATTAAGTAACACATGGGTTTGCATATGGACTTAACCATCTCTCTTTTTTCTTATTTAAAGCTGTTATAAATGACGTATGAGTTTCCGTATATAATACGCTATGGTTTCATGCTAAGAAATTAACCGCCTCTTTGCCTTACTTAAAAGAAAACATCACGAAACATGCGACGAATAATTTACTACTTATAATTAAATTACAAACCCGAACACTCAAATCTCTTTTCGGTGTTAATATAAAATATTTAACTAGCTTAAGTTTTTAGATAAATTTAATTTTCCTTTTGAAATATGTAAAAATAAACTGGTCAACCCATTATGCCATTATGTTAATTTGAGATTGATCTCTCTAATTAAACATGCTGTAAGCTCAATCTATAATTGACCCACACCCGCACCCTAAATCTAAACCCTTAAATTCATGTAAGTTTTATGTCAGCGCACCGCTTTATATGGGTCCTGCAATGTCCGCTTTATTGCAACTTTTCCATTGTTTACAAAGTTGACGGTCCTTTAAATTTTTGAGGTTTGTTGGTAAGCACATACTTTTTTCAAGAAAATCTCACATCTGAATGTTAATTTATGCTATGGTCAAGAAAACTATTTCAAATAAGTATATTTTGACTTCTATGTTAGGTGCAAAAAGAATTTTATTATATTATTTGTTGTCTGTGGCATGTAAAAAATGACTAATTGGTCATTTGATTTTTAGACATGGACATTTAAACATTTGATTTTCAGAAATCTGGGCATCATAGAGATATATGCTGTGTTGTACTTCAAGATTTTTAATAAGGCATGTTATAAAAATGATCTAAAAGGGATATATCATTTTAAATTATAGGGATATTAGATTTTAATAACTTCAACTTTTACCAATTGGTCAATAAAACTCTCGATTTTCGATTTGTACACCAGCACTCTTAACTTTCAACTTATTGACCGATAACATTCCCTAACTAACTGAACCCTAACCCTGTTAGTTTGTGCTGATGTGGCCCCTTTTGCTAACGTGGCATATGGTGTGGCAACTGATGTGGTATTTTTTGATGACGTGGCAGCTGATGAGGCAACTGGCGTGGCATTTTTGATGACGTGGCAGCTGGCATGGTGTGAACGGGGGATCGGCTCCTCCGATGAGCAACGGTCTGATCTAACTCAACTAGCAGAGGCGGAATTCATTGTTAGAGAGGATGACAAACGAACATGAAAGATCTTACTGTTTAACTACTCTAAATTGTATTAATTGACGTTCAAGTACAGACGTGAGTAAACAAATCAGCGTGGCTTTGCCGTATCAACTGAACCAACACTACTTTGCTCTGACAACACTCCTCTATTTATAAGTCGACATGACTCGCACTAGAGTGCGTGAAAACATAAGCTTGAATCGTGCGAGTGACAGAGTGTCACTCGTACGAGCCAAGTACTTCAGTCGTACGAGAGAATCCGAGTAACCCGCAAGAGTGAAGTCGCCATGCCTAGGGTACCACAAGCCGGTGCTTGGAAATCCCTTTAAATATCTCATGATATGTTTGATGGCGAACAAGTGCGAATCTCTTGGATTGGACTGATAACGGGCGCATAGGCATGTTGGATACATGATATCTGGTCGAGAAGTAGTGAGATACATCAAGGATCCGATCATGGAGTGATATAAAGTCGCATCAACTTTGACTCTAGTAAAATCTGGACAAATGCCGTGATTAGGAGCTAATGGGGTTGATGCTGGTTTAGCTCCTGCCATATCGAATTTCCCCAATATGTCATGAACATACTTCGTCTGATGGATAAGATACCATCAAGAAACTGATCGACCTGAAGTCCTAGAAAGAACTTCATCTCCCCCATCGCGCTCACTTCAAATTTGCGCTTCATGACTTCTACGAAGTCTTTACACAGCTTGTCATTTGTCAGTCCGAAGATAGTATCATCCACATATATCTGTATGATAATCAAATGCCCATCCACTTCCTTCGTAAAGAGGGTAGAATCTACGGTTCCCCTGATAAAGCCATTGTCTGTAAGATGTCGTGACAGCGTTTCATACCAAGCTCTCGGGGCTTGATGTAGACCATATAAGGCTTTGTTCAGAAGGTAGACTTTGTCTTTGTGCATTGAATCGACAAACCCTGATGGTTAGCTGACATACACCTCCTCTTTTACTTTTTCGTACAAGAAAGCAGATTTGACATCTAACTGGTACACCTTGAACACTTTCCACGAGGCAAAGGCCAAGAATATGCGAATTGCTTCAAGATGGGCGACCGGGGCATAGACTTCGGTGTAATCTATCCCTTCCTGCTGATGGAAACCCTGAACCACAAGTCGAGCTTTGTTACAATCCCTCTATCATCACGTTTGCACTTGAAGACCCATCTAGTGTTTATCTTTTTGTGATGATCGGGTAGGTCAACAAGCTTCCAGACTCCTAGTTTCTGGAATTGAAGCAACTCTTCTTGCATCGCCTCCACCAAGCTTTCTTCCTTTAACGCGTCTTTCGAGTTCCCGGGCTCAACCTGAGAAACAAAACAAATATTAGAAAGTACGGTTTGAAGTGGAGCAATACGAGTATAGAAACAACTTAGATCCTTGTTGATCTGATTGCGAGTTTGCACTCCTGTTTGTAAGCTGCCTATAATATTGTCGAAGGATGATAAGAAAGCGTCATCGGCATCAATTTATTCTAACATCTACTTGCGTTTGCAAATTTGTGATGACTTCATCCACAACCGGTACATATGATGAAGCTTCATTCCTGATGTTTGACTGATCAGCCTGTGTGTTCAAGAAGCTTTCAATCTGCTCAGATCCTTCATCGGAACTGGATCCACCATCATCGAAAGTCGGTTCCCAATCAGAGTCAGCATTTGGCTGTTGCTGGGCAGATGATTCGACAGTATGGACAATGGGTACAGGGACAGAGTCTTGAAGAGTAGTGCTCGAACCTACATCAGACGTGGTAGACACAGAAAGTGACGGGGAAATCACTAACGGTCTGGTAACTTGTTCTTGGTTAGATATTTGATGCTGTTGAAAGAGCATAACAAGTTCTTCTTCTGATGGCACATCTGGCAGGTCTAAAGAATTCCACAAACTATCGTAGTTAAACAGCCACGGATCCCCAGGTTTCTGCGTTGGCGTTGTATATCTTTGACAATCAACATGTTGCGCAAGAATAACCTGGTTTAGGCTCGACAAGAAGACACGTTTTTAAAGAGTAGCATAACCCACTAAGAATCCTTCCAAGGATTTGGAACCAAATTTACCAGTCGGGTCCAATATAGTACACTGTGATCCAAAAGGCTCCAGAAATGCAAGGTTGGGCTTTCGCTGATTAAGTAACTCGAAACACGTCTTGTTGTGAGGCTTAACTGTTAACACATGATTCAAGGTATAACACGCTGACGCGATTGCTTCACTCCAGAAACTGATTGGAAATTTCGAATCGGCTAGCATAGTTCTGGCAGTCTTGATCAGTGTGCGATTCTTTCGTTCAGCAATCCCATTTTGTTGTGGAGTGTAAGGAGCACTGAATTCATGAAGAATCCCCTTCTCATTGCAAAATTCGAGCATCCTCTTGTTCTTGAACTCTGTACCATTGTCACTGAGGATTCTCTTGATTGGCAAATGATACAGGTTTTCGAGTTTTCTGAAGAGGATCATTAGAGTTTCAAATGTTTCGTCTTTGCTCTCTAGAAAGAAAACCCATGAGAATCTTGAATAATCATCTGTAACGATAAGGCAATATAGATCACAAGAAATGGATTTGATGTTTACTGGTCCGAAAAGATCCATATGTAGCCTCTCTTGTGGCAACTTGATAGAATTCAACAGCTTTCGTGGGTGCGATTTCTTGTGCTGCTTCCCCTTTTTACAGCTCAAGCAATCATCGGATAATTGAAAATTCTTCAAATTAACACCCTCCACTAGGTCGTTATGCACAACATAATTCATTTTTCACAAATGAATGTGCCCCATCTTTCTATGCCATAGTATCGGCTATTTCTCGGTAGCTTTGGTAACAAAGCATTGAACTTTCTTCGATGTTGTTGATGCGACACTCATATCTAGAACATACAAGTCATTTTCTCTCGGTGCACGCATCAGAATCCATTCCTCCGGAATCTTGAAACCCGGTTTTAAGATCAAGTATTTTTTATCATTGAAATGCGTCGTGAATTTCTTGTCGCAAAGCTGCGAAATGCTGAGTAGATTGTTCTCGAGTGCCGCGATGCAGTTCACTTTATCAAACGATACAACTCCATTTGTGGGAATTCCTTCACCGACAATCCTTCCTCCTTGTGTTCTAGCAAAACCTGCATAACCTCCGCGGATAGCTTTAACGTCGTGTAACATCGCAAGCATCCCTGTCATGTGCCTGGAAGCTCCACTATCCATTATCAGTTTAGACATTATCGATCATGGGAGTCTCTGCACACATGTTGAAGAAACTATTTAAACAAAGAAACCCAAGCCTGTTTGGTCTTGGGTGGGTTTGGATGTCAAATTTCAGACCTGCTTTGTTTTTAACATTCTTTTTAAGTTCGGTTTTGTTTGGAACAGAAGGTTTTGGTTCTACCTTGGACGGTTTCACTTTTGCCACCCATTTTTGCGTTTTTAGATTTGCCTTTTTAGCATAAAATTTAGAATCCATTTGTCGAGGTTTAGTTGATGTTTCACCAATTTCAAATTTTGAATGACGTTGAAGAATTGATTTAACATTTTTGTAGGATTCATTTGTTCTTTTCAAGATTTGCTTTGGCGCAACCATAGGTGCCTTTTGTTTCTCGTCCTTCGTGAACTTTTTAGAATGAGAAACATGTTTTGGAGATTCTTGTTAGCAATATCTTGCAATGTGCCCAACAGTTTGACATTTGAAACATGTTCTACTATCCTTTCGAACAAAAGACTCCAAAACTTGTTTCCTTTTCTCTTTCTCTTTCTTGAAATCATCATTCGATTGTGTTCTGATGATTTCTTTTTCCTTCTCTGTTGTTGTCCCAAAAACAAATTTGATTTTCTTTGTAAAGTTTAGATTTTGGGATTTGTTGTTCATTCATTGCTTTTGGAAACCTAACCCTGCTCTTTTATTTCAGGATAATCTCTATTTTTATGATAGTAGGGTCAGTTGTCACTTTTTGATTTAGAGTAGAAAGATGCATCATGTTTATCTAAATCAGAATGACTTACCTCCACAAGCTTGAACAATTTATCAAGACGATCCAGATTCACGTCTGGATGGGAAAGTCTTCATCTAGAAAATAGTTTATTTGATCCTTTCATTTTATAAACTATGACATTTGGATCATTGGTCAAACTTTTTTCCGATGTTTCAGCATCAAACTCAGACTTTTCAGATTCACTTTTTAAAACATTTTCTACTACAGTTTTAACCACCTCAGAGTCACATTCACTACCAGAAGTTGTGTAAGTTACGTCGATGTTTGCAGGAAACTCATTTGATTGTTCATTTTTTAATTTTAGATTGAGTGCCTTTTCCACCCCTGCTGGTTTTTTACACGCATAACTATTCCACATATGGGGTGGAACTCGATCGTAACTCGCACTTTTGGTTTCAACCTTTTCTGATTCTTCTCTGTTTTCAATTTTAGGTAAAATGTGATCAATGACATAAGAGCTTGTTAAATAACTGATTAACAGTTTGTTAACCCGTTCAGTTTCAATTCTTACCTTCTCAAGCTCACTCTTTAGCTCAGCGATAGTGTTTAAGTGAATATTAATGGCCATTTGCTTGTCCATTACTGTCGCTTTGAGCATCAAAAGTGTTGCGTCACTTTCTCTGAGTGCTTGTGTGTATTGTTTAACAGAGTTACTTAATTTGTCGTATGCTTCTTTAGTTGATTTGTAATCACTGGACAATATCTGTTAAACTTTTGAGCTCAGTATATCGTGTGTCTTTTACAACACAATCATTGCATGGCTCAGCACATTTCAGACACAGTTTTTCAACCACAACCTCACTTTTAGACTCATTTACATCATTGATATTTACCATGCATGCCTTGCTGATGTCATCCGACAACTTCTCCATCTTTTCTTCAACTCTCTCTTCAACAACCGGCTTCTTTTGCTCTTCGCATGATGATTGATGACTTGGTGCAAAAGAACCTGCAAAAGTTTTCAACATATCTTTATGCAGGAGGTGTTTAAATGCACTGTTCAAAAGTTCCTTATCTTCTGATGATGTATGATAATAGTAATCATCATCTGGTGCCTCATCAAAAGCTGCCTCCGATTCTTCTTCAGGTTCTTCGATTATCTCAGCAACCAAAGCCAAACTTTCATTCTTGGAGATATATTTATTCCAATTAAAGCCCTCATCTTCCTGAGTAGCCACTAGCACTTTATCTTTAGCCTCCGGCTATTTATCTTCGATCTGCACCATGCGAGTTCTTGGTTGAGGACGGTGGTAAATAGCCTTCTTGTAATAGTCATCGGCAAATGGGTTCTAGTTCCCTTGAGCTTCTCTATTTGGGCATTCACGCTTAAAGTGACCCTTTTCCCGACACTTAAAACAAGTAACTTTGGATTTGTCGAATCCCAGTTTTCTATCCAAACCTCCCAAGTTCTCCTTTCCTGTAATTTCCATGAAGCATTGTGCGCGTCGAACGATAGATGCCATACACCACTTTATATCGATAAACTCCACTTCTACTGGATCAATCTGGTCGTAGTCCTCTCTAGTCATTTCAGAATTTCCAATCTTTCTTGCTACAAGACTATTATAGGATTCAAGAATCGATGCTAATAGAGACTTGTGTTACTTCGCGGGTTTCTCATCGAAGTTTTGTGCATTTTGGAAATCCACTGCGATATTGCACTGAAGAACCCTTTGAGTAGGAATTGACTGACTGTTCTCGTTGATTTGAGGAGTGCTTGCTCCGTGTGGCGACTGTGGGCTTTGAGACGTGTGAGGATTAACTGTACAAATGATTGAAAGCCGTTGTTTAAGTTTGATGGTGAGCTTGGCATGCTGTAAGCGTTGAAGGCGGTCTGGATCTTCGGAGACTGAATTTGAGTAGCAGAACTGTTCTTGAAGTACAGATTAACATCTTGTTGAACTTGGACGGTTTTGTTCTTCGCCATCTTTTTTATTTCAAGTTCATGTCCCTCCAGTCTTTCAATGAAACGTGGTAATGAAAAATTATCATACTCGGTTCCATTCTTCAAGATGGTCAAATATGTATACCATTCGCCTTACGGTAGAGAATCTGCCAAATTATCAACAAGTTCTTCATTGGTCTTGATGATTCCCATTCTCTTCATTTGCACCACCAAATGACAGTATCTTTCGATCAATTGTTTCACTGTTTTTCCTTTAATCAACGTAAAGATATCAAATTCTTTACTCAACAACGCCGTTTACTCTTTCGAAGATGAGCACTTTCCTGAAACTTCAAACGAAGAGCATTCCACAATGATTGAGCATCGTCATCGTGTTGTAGCAATGCAAGAATATCTTCTTTGATGGATTGTTGCAGAATGTTTTCTTTTCGTTAATGAACCTTTCCCTTTCAACATCCGAGAGTTGAGCTAGAGTCTTTTCAAGACCATTTTCACCTACAGGAGCTTGATATTTAACTTCGATAGCGAACCAGTAAGTAAAGTGATTTACTTGGACCCAATTCATGAACCGTTCGCTCCAGCTGTAGAAATCTTCTAGGTTCATTAACTTTGGCGGTTTGGTCATGGTACCCATCTCGTTTTCGAGATTCATGTTTTGAGCCGATGTGGTTGTGATTGCAGATGTAGCAAATGCGTTGTAAAATTCGTCTGACATTTTTCTGTAAAAATTCAAAAACACACTTTTCGAACAAACTGATTAGTGCGGAAAAAATGTTTCGTGCGGATATCAAAACAACTCGTGCAATCAAGATCCGTTCGTACGAACCAGAAATTTGTACAGACAAGATGACAAAAACAAGTAACTCGTGCGAACAATGAAATTGCTCGTACGAATGAGATGCTTGTACGAATGTGTAACTCGTGCGAATCATACTTGTAAATTTTGAAACTTGTAAGTTTTTAAGAAATTCTGATTACTTGCATGTACGAATGGTCGAAATCGTATGGTCAGTTGTTCGTGCGAGTGGTCTCTCTACTCGTCCGAAACAACTAAGTCTCCAAACGGATGAATTTTACCGATTTTAACATGATTAAGCTCGATTTTAGATCTGAAATTGTTAATGATTTTTTAGAATTGATTTTAATGGAATATCCTAGAATCCTAGTCCAATTTGTCCATAATTTGGTCCAAATCCGAGATCAGTTTGGGAGAAATGTAGAAGTAGAAAGCTGCAACAGTGAATCTGATCTGAAACAGTTGGTAGCCTGCAAAACTTAACGTTTTTCAGCAGATCAGGCCTCAAGGCTCTGATCCCACTTGTAAACGGGGGATCGGCTCCTCTGATGAGCAACCGGTCTGATCTAACTTAACTAGCTGAGGCGGAATTCATTGCTAGAGAGGATGACAAACGAACATGAAAGATCTTACTGTTTAACTACTCCGAATTGTATTAATTCAAGTGCAAGTACAGACGCGAGTAAACAAATCAGCAGGGCTTCGTACCAACTGAACCAACACTACTTCGCTCTGACACAACACTCCTCTATTTATAGGTCGACATGACTCGCACTGGAGTGTGTGTAAAATAGAAGCTTGACTCGTGCGAGTGACTGCCTCGTACGAGTGACAGAGCCAAGTACTTCACTCGTACGAGTATATTGCAACTCATATAAAACAGTTAATATCATATATACAAATGACGTTTAAGCCCTAAATTCAATATCGACACATCCTAGACGTAGGCAATAGACATAATGTACCAACACATGGCATTTTTTTCATGATGTGGCAGCTGACATCAGCTAACCGGGTTAGGGTTTAGTTAGTTA
Organism: Scalesia atractyloides; assembly: GCA_947069175.1. Classification (NCBI taxonomy): domain Eukaryota; kingdom Viridiplantae; phylum Streptophyta; class Magnoliopsida; order Asterales; family Asteraceae; genus Scalesia; species Scalesia atractyloides. Next base: position 12,588,941 of record CAMTDV010000007.1, on the reverse strand, counting down.
GGGAGTGTTATCAGCCAATAAGTTGAAAGTTGGGAGTGCTCGTGTAAAAATTGAAAGTTGGGAGTGTTATCAGCCAATTGGTGAAAGTTTAGGTTATTTAAATCCAATATCCCTAAATTATATGATGTGTAGCAAATAATACTCTTTCAAACGAATTGTATTGCGAAATTAATTTAAGTTATGACCACATGAATATACAAGGCCTGTATTACTAGTAGAAACGAGTTCTTAAAATATATACTTATATATATAAACAAAATTCAGTAGCAAACGATTATTGTTTTAGATAAGGTTATTTACGAGCGAGTATGTTGATGCTAGCTCGAGCTCGACTCAAAGCTGATTGAGCTAGCTTGGCTTAGTTCAAATGTTGAACCGAGCTGAATTTTGAGTTTGGACTCGACTTGTTAATTATAAAACATGTCATCTTGACTCGGCTTGTTTTGTAACGGGTTGAATTACTAATTAATCTTCTTTACCCTTTTCAATTCAGGTTAAGTAGTATTCAAGTGAGACACAAAAATTATCAATTTATAGAGAGGGGTTATCTCTTAGTTTTGTTGCTTGTCCGATGTGAGACATTAATATACCGGGAAAGAGGATCGGAAACTTTCTTATTTGGGCGCTATAGGATGGGTAAATCACAAATGTAACAAAAGGGGGAGGAGAAGTAAGTGAAAAGAAAGTGCAGCTATCAAGTTTCGAATCTACAACCTCATGGTCGTTCTCCTTGTTAATGTCTATGAACGTATACAACCTAACACAAACAGGCACGGCCGTGTGCTTGTGAACATATGCATACACACCCTCACAAACATATATCTTTTGAGACACAAAAATCACATTCGTTATTAAAAGTATCACTTAACTATAAAATTGTGATAATCTTCTTTTTAGACATTTTCATAGTGTCCTCTATGATAAAACACTCCAATAGTATTGTGAAACTAAATAATTTATCAACAATGTGGCTCTATCTTTTTGTCATCTCAATCATAATAAAGGAACTATCAATATGAAATTAGTATTGGCTCAACGTAGCCATTGATTTTCCTTAATTAAGGTCTAGATCTACTTCACACTCTTCTCTTGCAGTATTCAACTTTGTATATGGTCTAACACACACACACAGATCTACTTCACACTCTTCTCTTGCAGTATTCAACTTTGTATATGGTCTAACACACACACACACACACACACACACACACACACATATATATATATATATATGTATGGCCGATCCATTAGGCTTTAGAAAACCTAGGGGTTTAGAGCCCCCATTGAGTCAATTTTTTCCGTTTATTATTTTTATCAGTCTATATGCCTATTTTTTTAACTCATCAAGGGTTAGCATGTTGTGCTGTAGGAACAACCAAACGGTAGCTGGAGGATTTGGCAGATAAGCCGAAAAGATCAAATCATTGATCTTTCATCAATGGTAATGGAAAAAACTAAGAGACCCTAGTCCATTATTTTATTGACCAGAATAGCTATGTTGATAAATCAAATATTGCTTCTTGAATAGATGGCATATAGTCCCTTGCCGTTGATATTTATGATAAACTAATGATGCAGTTTGGTATGCTATTCTATTAAGGAGTTCCAATAAAAGTTTTAATACTAGAATAGCTATCTTGATAAATCAAATACTGCTTCTTAAATAGATGGCTTAGTCCCTTGCAATGAAACTTATAATACTAGAATAGCTATGTTGATAAATCAAATATTGCTTCTTGAATATATGGCTTATAGTCCCTTGCTGTTGATGTTAATGATATACTAATGATATAGTTTGGTATACTATTCTATTAAGGAGTTCAAATGAAAGTTTTAATAACCACAAACTTGATTTCTATCAGATCTCTTATTAATACGATGATGTTATTGTCTATTGTTTCATGGAAACAATTGTCCACTTATTCTTATGATTTGATGCGATGGTATCAAACACTCCCACACTTTTCTCGGATCTTAATGGTACGAAAACATGATTCAGGTTCAACATCATGTCCTTTTAATAAATAATTGTGTAAGTTAATTAGTTAGACTTTACATCAAGTCTGTTCACTAATTACACTAGGATGAAGACAGAGAAATCTATATGGTTATGTAGATCTAACATGCACTTGTAGTATGTTATTATATAGCTTACCAACATGATTTTCATATATATATATATATATATATATATATATATATATATATAAATGTGAGAAGGCATGGGAATTTACATATAGGCATGATGTTTTGGACTTAGCCATGATTTTTTGAGTTATTTTGGTAAGAAAAACACCAAATATAACAATTTCAAACACAACGCAATGTATTATGGGAATTAAATTTAAAACACACTACTTAACACTCTTGTCATGGTGTTTTAAGTTTTAAGCCTATAATTCATTACATTGTGTCCTAAATTGTTATATAAGGTGTTTTCCTTGCTAAAACAACCCAAAACATTATGCCCAAGTTCAAAACATTATATTTGTATGTCAATTTTTACACTTCTCAAGAAAATTGTTCTTTTTACAGGATCCTATATATATATATATATATATATATATGAGAAAGATAAAACGAAAACCAACTTGAGTTGAGAAAACTCAAAAACTTTTTTAAAAACAACATGTAACATTTTTTTTTTCTAAAATCAATAGGAAAGTAACATACATTTGAACATTTTTATAAAAGAAAAACAAAAAAGCGCCGAGTAATTTTATTTAAATATTAAAAATTTCATGTTACATTATATGTATATATATATATATATATATATATATTCTAAAAAAATATAACATACAAATTTTGAACATTTAAAAAAAACAAGTAGGCGTTTTTTAGAAAAAAATAAAAATGTTAAATAAAGTTTTCTCAACTCAAGTGGGTTTTCATGTTATCCTACCCCTATATATTTTTAGTTAGTTTTTAGGCTTTTTAGTTGGTTTTTCTGTTTTCTCATATATATATATATATATATATATGCTTGTGTGTGTGTGTGTGTGAGAAAACTGAAAAACTAACTAAAAAACCTAAAAACATGCCATTTTTTTTATAAAATTTCGCTACTTATTATATATAAAAATTACTTTTAGAAAAAAACTTGTACAACACATATGTAGTATATGTATATGTTGCACATGTTCATTATATGGTTAAAGTTAGCATTTGAGTTTAGTTTAGCTTTAGGGTTACGTTTTTTGCAGGTTTAGTACTAGGCTTTTAGGTGTGGGGGGAGGGGGTGCGGGTGGGGGTGAGGGTTTAAGTTTTTTTTGGGGTGGGGGTTTATGCTTTTGGTGGAAGGGTGAATTTAGGTTTTTGGGGGGTGTCGGCGGGGGTGGGTTAGGTGTTTAGAGTTTTCCGTATTATTGCACATGTGTAGTACAATTTTTTTTTTGAAAAAGAATTTTATATATTATTTATAGCAATTTTTAATTAAAAAAATTGGTATGTTGTTTAGGCTCTTTTAGTTTTCTTATTTAAATTAGTTTTCTCGTAATTCATCTCATATATATATATATATATATATATATATATATATATATATGTTCATTTGAGAAGAAATTTAATATGAGAAGAAAAATAAGAAAGGGCATAATGGTAAAACATTAAATAATTTATAACTCTTCTCATTAAATATGTTATCTCTCATTAATAAAGCAAAAACATTATATGCTACACATTTCAAAATTATCCTATATAAATATTATAATTATCGGAATTTACCCTACACACATGTAAAAATACCCTTCACATTTCAAAATTTATCCTACACATACTAAAATTTATCCTACACATGTCGAAAATTGTCTTTAACCATAAGTTATTTTATTTTGAAAAAGTATACTAAAAAATGAGTTACAAAATTAGTTAGCTAATTAATGACAATTATCGATTTACCTATATGCTATTTTTCATAATATTAAATACAAACATTAAATGAAGTAAATAGAGAATTTTTCTTCTCATTTGAATTCGAATTCTCCACTATATATATATATATATATATATAGGGTACGGTTCTAGAGTGAACACTTGGATGAGAGTGAACTAATCTAAGCCATAGGAATATATCATCTATAGATTTTTAAACAATGGAAATATTGTAATTATAATGTTGTAACTTCCCTTTAAGTTAATTGACGGAATTGTATTTGCGTCTTTTGTAAATTTCATTTATTAAACAATAATCACAATTCCTAAAATCTTGCCAGTTTCCGCATATACAAGATACCTGTTGTTAGTGTATACACATGTATATAGTCTCGATAGTATTAGTTTATACAAGATACACAGATGTTAGTTTATACACATGTGTACAGTCTCGCTAACTATCAATTTGTACAAGATACACAGTTGTTAGCTTATACACATATGTACTTGAATAATACACATGTGTATAAATCTGGTTTATACCGACTTGTGGGAACAAGATGTAACTATACACAAGTGTATAAGTCTTGTATGTACTGACTTGTATACATATATGTAAAAACATAATTTAATTATGTTTAATATTTGATTTTAAAAAGAACATAACAATTTATTTAAAAATAAACATTAGCCTTTTAATCTCTTATAATTAAAATGATAGAGTAATATTTAAAAATTAGAGTGAGAGAGAGAGTTAAGAGATGAGAAAATTAAAGAATTTTAATTAAAAGTATTTGGCTAATACCAATCTTATTCTTTTAATCTAAAAAATATCAAAGGTCAAGATTAGTTCACTATCAAGAAGTTGTTCACAAATAACCCTAATCCTATATATATATATATATATATATATATATATATATATATATATATTGTGTCGTATCTATTTTCTAACTACACCTTGTCCCTCTTTAACACGTATATCATGATATATAAGATGGTATGGATCCCCCAATACGAGTATAAGATCGTTTTTGTTGTATTCTTAATTTTTGATTACTTAATACCAGTGACACCTGACTCAATTCCTGACCTTTGTTGGTTTTGATTATCTATATTGTTTATCATTAATGTCTCCACAATAATGGATGCTCACAGTCATCGAAACCTATTACCAACTCATCGTTTCCTTATCCTTTCTTATAGTCAAAAAACTAAAGTAATGAATAAGTTACATCAATAATTCAATAGTGTGTGTGAACTCTGACATTATTTAAAAGGACGAAGAAATCCAGTCTCCTTGTTAGAAGTAATTGCCAAAGTTTTCTTCGTCTCCAAGCGTACGTTACTTGGAGTCAAAATATAGAGAGAAAGTCAACTTTTTTTATTCTTCATGTCTAGTGACTTGATTTTAAGTAATTATATATGACCATCTTGATATTAGATAATCATATAACAACGTAATTATGTAATTATACTATTTAAAATCATATAATAATGTAATTATGTAATTATACTATTTAAAAGAGTAAACTGTCAAAATGGTATTTGATTGGTCAGTTTTGTTAATTTATTCCAAAACTGAAGACTTTTGAATCTGATTCACTATGGTTTTAATTTTGTTGTCATTTTTATCTAAAATCGAAATCTGATTAGATTTCTCAGTTAACATCCAGTTTTTTTTTGTCTTTTCCCCCTTTTAATGAAGACAAAAATGATATTTTAACGTTTATTATAATTTTGTCATTCATTAAAAAGGAGGAAAAAGAAAAAATGTTAGATGTTAACTAATAAATCTTACCAGATTTTGCTTTTAGATCAAAACGGCAATAAAATTGAAACCACATGGACCCAGATTCAAAGAGTTTGAGTTTTGGACTAAAGTGGAAAAGTAATCAAACCTTAGGACCATTTTGACAGTTTACTCTATTTAAAAAGAGTTAAGATCATGTACAAAGTATCTTATCATACAAAATGTACGAGGACATGTAAAAGTAAAAAATACGGTGTCATTTTCGTAATTACCCTACAAAGATCAAAATTACCATACAAGATCATTTGTAGACTAATTATGTTACTTTACAAAATTACTCTATAAGATCAAAAGTGCCCCCCTCCCCCAAGATTGTTTGTAGAGTAATTATGATACTTTACAAAATTACCCTACAAGATTAAAATTACCCTATGAGTAAAATAACTACGAAAATATCACCGTACTTTTTTATTTTTGCACTTCATTGGTACGTTTTGTATAATAAAATACTGTGTATTTGACCTTTTTTCTACTTAAAAAAGAACGGTGTAAAATTGCACCGATGACCATATTCCTTTTTCTATTGAGAAAAAGAAGCGCAAATAATTATGATAGGTATAATATAATTACTCGAAAGTAATTACTCTGTTGTAATTATTTTATACCTAGCGTAATTACGAGGCACTTATTTTTTTTGTTTTTTTATGAAAAGATGGTAGATGTAGTTACAATTCTGTCAACCTTTTTTTCATTCATTTTGTACGCTTATTACTTTATTACTATTTGTATAGGATCTTGACCATATACAAAGTTGATGTGTACATAAAAGTCAAATCAGATTGGATGTAATCTATAAACCTAATAAATTTTTTGAGCCACAAATGTTACAATAACTCTACTCCTAAATTACACCATATTAATTATAATTTACCTCATGCCATGATTTGAACTCTAGTCTTCTCCGCAAAAGACAAGGTTTAGACAAATAGAAATAATCATGCACATAATATAATCTATGGCCACATCGTATCCTCCCTTCATGTGCCCCAAACCATGTATCACCACACGCATAAGAAATTTATAAGGCCTTGATACAAAACTTTTAGCATAATTCACAACATTCACATAACCTTTATACCCCATTCTCATAAAACATCTCTTTACCATTCTTTCTGGAAAACCTGTATGATCATCAACATTGTCTCCGAACTCCAAAACTGTTCTAATTAGCTCCTCTGTTATTACCACATCCTTTTCCTTTACAATCGAATTGCTGGTGGATTCTCTTCATAACGAGCATTGTTCCAGAAATCTTTGATAAGTTCTCTGCAAGGCGTCCATTCAATAGTAATTGCTTTGTGGATTCTTGAGCGTTATAGAAAAGGCAGCATAACAGCAAATGGTGCCATGTTCTTCACAGCTTTGTCTAACAAAGCATAGATATTGTGCTTGGCATCAAAGTCACTAACTTTAGCCTGCAAAACATCATAAAACAAATCTGAATTCAATTTTAACAATTTAGGAAACTTGATTCGTGTGAATGACTAACTGGTTCGTGCGGCACAATTTTTCAAACGGGCCAGGATTTATTCGTGCGGATGAATGACTCATGCGAACGAATATGGCACTCCTGCGCTCGAAACTGTCTCATCCACTCGAACGTTGTTGTTCACATTTTTCGATCCAAAATATTTATTATTTTCGAATTTGATGATAATTCTTTCCCATACATGAACAAAAATCAATTCTGAATGTAAAGATGTCTTCAATTTGAAATTCAATCCATGAATTAACTTTCAATTTGACGTAGGTGATTTAATCAACAGTTAGATCGATTGAATCGGTACCATAGGTCTGATACCACTGTTAGGATCCGGAACGATGGTTTTAGACGGAAGTTTGGATAAGATAAAGCTAGTTTGATAGAAATTTCGTAAGAATATTAAAAGTAGAAAGCTTCCGTTAATACCGAAAGAGCGTACATCATTTTACAAGCTGGAGAGAAATCTGAGGTCTCTCCAGCCTTTCCCCAAACCTACGAACTACGAACACATAAACTCATATTTATAGACATGTGCTTTGGATGACTTGTTTGGAACGAATGACTCATCCGTACGGATGAGTCCTCATCCGTGAGGATGACTCGTCCTCTCCAAAGTATCATATGTTCGTATTTTACTTTCTAACCTATCTAATATTTAACACACGGTCTATCTAATATATTCGCAAAGTGGCGGACACACATAATATACATTAATAGATTTTAATATCTTGAAAGCAGAAAACATTAAAATAATAGTAATTTATTTAATAATGATATCAACGACAACAATATATGTATAATTTTGTTTTTTAAAATAATATAAAATCCAAAAAAAAAAGAAAATTGAAAATATTTTCTAAAATAATCTAAAATCCAGAAAAAGAAAATTGAAAATAGATGACCAGTTACTTTCTCTTCAGATTAACTAAGGTATCATAAAATTTATGATTAATACATATAATTTTATACTTTCTCTTCAGATTAACAAGTATAAAATTTTAATCAACAAAATCAAACATGTGAGACCATTAGAAAACACATATCCAAATCTTGTTATAGATTAGTTAGTTATGAATATATAATTATAAGTATATTTCTCTATTTTCTTTCGTCAAACACTTTCTACCAACTTCATACGTTGCCAAATTGGACACTCAATTGTTATATTTGACTTATTTACGAGGAAAAGTAATTTGTGGTAAAGTATTACTATCCTCTTTGTAAAAAAAAAGTGTGTGTAATAGTGTGAATGTGTTAAAATGCGTCATTATTTTTTATGGATGTGATGTGGTATTTATTAATTATTATAAGGTTAAATTGTTTTTACGTCCTTTTAACTTTTAAGGAAGTTGTAGCTTTTGTCTTTGAACTACAAAAATTACAATGAGTGTTCTTATATTACTATTCTTTATGGGTGGTGTCCTTTAGCCTTAACCGGAAAAATCTTCATGTTAAATTTGATCATATGCCTCTTACATGAGAGTCTTTTGGTATTTTTGCCCTTTTTCTTTAAAATTTTTTTATTAAATATAAAACAAAATATATGTTGGACTACAAAAGAACATATGATTGGAAAGCCAAAACATGCTATCTTGATCAAGAAACAAACTAGTTATGATATGCATCTTCCCTCAAAGATAACAGAGCATTTGTTCAAAGTCTTCAAAGATATGTTGAAGACAAGAAACCACTATTGAAGAAGAAGAAAAGTCGGTTTACGACCATAGCCCTGTTGAAGACTAAACACTAATAAAGAAGACCAAACATCTGTTTTGGCCAGAAAAGAAGTTTGGATCAAGCCAACAGAAATTTAAAGAACAATCCTTTTAATGTAACAATGTATGTCCAAACAAATGTTAGTCGTCTTAGAACAATTATTATGTGACAACTGTAATTTTCGGCTATAAATACGCGCATAACAAACATTAAAACGAATATAAGTGGTGTGTTAAGACACATATTAACTTAATTAGGCCTTTAGAATGCCTAGGAACGTCTATTTGAATCATACGTTACGCGATTGGTGATTACGGGAATTTTGCGCGCATTTAAACGGTCACGAACTGACACTAGGCGAAATACTGACAACGAAGACAAATACAAATTTTACACGTATATTATAAACACACGAATTGGTCATACTAAATCATCATGCTTTCGATCATCACAAAACACATACGTGAACGAAAAACGCGACTGTAGGAACGCACCGACAACAAAACAGAAGCATCAAACTAGTGTATTACTTTAAAAACTGATATATTATGATAAATTTAGCTTCGTAATCGAAATCTAATATTCGCAGACGAAATCGGATCGAAAAACGGATTAGAAACGTCAACTGAAACGATTTACGCAACTTTAACGCAACCAACGAACGAACGCGTCAAATATCTATTTTCGACGTAACTTTGAGTGTTTTCACACTAAAATTTTATTTTACAACATTACACGAAGTTCAGGTTCGAAAACGGGCTTCATAGACGTGATTGAGCCGCTCAAAACACTATAAATGATTAATGGGCCTTGGGCCCAACCCACCTAAAACCCTAGGTATAAATACCTAGCTTTAACCTTCCAACCTCATTTTTCCCTTCACTCTCTCTCTTTAAACCTCACCCTCTCTCTCACTTTCTTACTCTAGAACATCCGGCAAAGGTCCGGTGACGTTCCGGCTAAGGTCCGGCGACGTCCGGCGATGGTTCCAGCGGCGGTGGTGGTGGAGTTTTTCGCGGCGGACAAAGGGTGTACCCCTAAATCGGACCTCTCGAACTCATTTTTGGGGTTAGTTTTTCCATACGAGCAACGTCGGTGGCAATATCGAGTCCCACATTCGCGGTTTTCCGGTACTTCGACTCTTTCTCTTTTCTTTTAGATTTTTCAAGATCCAAGTTTACTCCAGTCGAACACGTAATGTTTCAGGTGGTGGTGTAGTGGTTCCGGAAAAACAACGACAGTGGTGGTGCCGGCAGTGGAACGGTGGTGGTCGTTTCGCACTGTGGTAGGAACGACGGCGGTGTGGTGGTGTTTGTGGTTGGTCATAGTTTCAGATTGGGTTCGAGATTGGTTCAGTATTGGTTCAGATTTCGTTTGGATCAGTTTCGGGTCAACATGGGGCAACGCTTCAGTTTTGGGCTCGGGATAAACTCAGTCAAAACCGAGTTAACCCGGTCAACGTAAGTCAACTGGTCAACACAGTCAACTCAGTCAACACAGTTACTGTGAGGCTCGCTAAAACATTAACGACGCGAAATTTATTTTATTTTCTTATAAATATCATTTAAAAGCGAAGCCGAGCTCGACCCGACTAAATAACGTTTATATATCGTCACTTTTAAGGATAATTACATTTATTATTTCATATATCTATCGATTACGTGAAGTGTTGTTCATATGTGTGTATATATATAATACTTATATAAAACTTTTAAATTTGACGTTATTATCTAAATATCAGACATATAATAGTATTGGTGTTGTATAATCTTCGTATTGAATTATTGAGTCTTGAAATTCTTGTGTTTTGATGAAATATCGACAACTTGATTTGTCAAACAGTGGAAATTCTGCGCGTTTTTCGTGAAAATAAAAATATATATTTTATTATTCAAAAACCAACGGAAACATGTCGGAAGTTCAAGTATTTTTCTAAAAAAAATATAAGTGTATATTTATTTTGACGACACTTACAACTTACGTAAGAAGGTTGTAACCTTTCAAATTAATATGTTTTACTATTCAATGAAGCACGAAAAAACCTATATAAAATAAATAACTTGGGGTATATTTATTTCAAACACCGGAATTTGGAAGTTATATTCCAAACGTCTAGTATTCGATAGTCATATAAAATAAATATAATTATTTATATTTATTTCAAATATCAAGAATTTGAATATTTTTATAAAATAAATACAATTATTTATAATTATTTCAAACGTCTATTCAAAGTACGACACACAACCATAAGATTATAATAAACGATATTATCCGAGTTATTACAGTAACAAACGAATGAAAGTCGATTCTAACGAGCGTACAATTAAAAATTATTTTATTAATTATAAACGAAACGCGAGACTATTATTTCGGATACGCGACGTTTTACATATATATATATATATATATATATATATATATATATATATATATATATATATATATATATACGTGTGTATATATATTTACATCTTATGAAAGCTACAACTAGTCATACCATTATCCATCTACGTACTTCTATTCAAGACGACTAACACGATTTCATAAATATATTTATATTATATTTTTATATAAATATATGTTCTAAATCTCTCTAAACTCAGTATTCCCAAGACTTAATATTCATCACCGACTATAATTGGGATTAAACAAGTATATCCTATTCGTTTCCATCAAGTTAACATTATTCCATCGTATCATTCGGTTACCGATTCGGTAGAGCTCGGTGACATGTAGTTTAGCTACGCTTTTAGTAGAGACTTATAAGTTTGATTCCTTGATATGAATGTTATAGATTGCATGCTAGCAAGTTTACGTTTTGGACGACATTTTGAAATCTTATTATGCTAGCTTTGCATTGGATATCTAGGTAAGTTCATAACCCCCACTTTTTATAGTTTTACATTTTTATAAATGTTTTCGGGGGTGGAAAGACATGCAAGCTTTGCAAAAGTACACAAAATTTCGATGAACGAAAACTATATGTTTCTAAACCATGATACGAATGAATTCCAACAAACTCAAATGGTTTACGAAAGGATTATGCTAAATATACCAGTTTTACAAAACACACGTGTATTTTCGAAACGTGCATGAGTTTTATGACTAGTGACGGGATTGTACTAGTTAAAACGGGACTGGGTTGTCTTGCATACAAATAAGGGGACCGGTTGGTACTGCTTATAGACCCAAATGGACTAGGCCCATTCTCACTTGTGCAAGGCATAAAGACTCTAGTGGGTTAGGCCCACCTATGCTTGTGCGAGGCACGAAGTCTCAAGGACTAGATTGTCCTCTACTCAACTATAATAGTCGTAGGTTCTTAAAATTGTACAATGAAGTCCTCACTACATATCGGAACTATAACTGCCTGATAGTCTACCGTATTGAGTAAACGGTTTGGAGAGGCACTTCCTATCACGAGGTGGGTTATAGGCTCGTGCGGGCATGTTGGCTTTATCGTAAACGGACATCGACGGTTATACAAGTTTTACAAATATAAAGTTTTCAATTGACATGCCGAGTAAAATGATTTTATTACATTTTCACAACAATACTTAAATCGGTTGCCAAAAAGGTTTGTTTTAAATCTTTTTCAAACAAGCTATGAACTCGCCAATTTTATGTTGATTTTTCGCATGTTCTTTCTCAGGTTACAATTTCAAACTATGGCATGGTTGGAATAGAAATACCCATGGGGATTCGAGTACTTAGCATTAAATACTTCCGCTGTTTAATGAAAATATCAGTGAGATCACACCGACTCTGATTTTGAAGGGTGTGACATATTACATTCCATCAGATGTTAGAAACGTCTATAGAATCTTTTCTGTTAGGAATGTTAGATATAGCTATCATGCTGATGTTAACCATGATTGCCAACAAATGTTTGTATTTGTATAAATAAATCTCACATGCTAGAGATCTATTTTATCACATCACACACATTCCTTTTATACGAACAATCTAAGTGAGTGATCAGGTTGAGGGGGAGTTATATACTCATTCATGTGGTTGTAATATTTGGATTATCAATATAAAACCGTTTTGATAAACTTTCCATTATTGTGTTTTCATTTATTTCCATTGCAATTCATATTTTTGTTTTCATTTATACTTCATTTATTTACATCAATTACTTCTTTTATTCACAAACCAAAGCACACAAATTAAAACTTATATCCTAACAAATCTTTCTCTCTCTAATACTCTCTTCTCTCTCTACACTCATGATACATCAGTCATCATCTTCCTAAACTCTAAAAAGAATTTACCTTCACCCCATTACAGAGCCCGAAAAAATATAAACAAACGTAGCCAAGGGGTGTTGTGTGTGAAACACATACCGACTAAACTAAATCAACGTTCGTTTTATTTAATCTTTTTCCAATAGAAAAATGGGTATTTTTAGTTGAATATGATTCAGTTGTTTCACCTTTACTAGCATTAGCCATTTGCATATCAGTTGTGGAATGTAGAAAATCATCTCAGCATCAAGAATCCACAACGTATGTTGCCAAATGGGTAACAAGTGAACCGAATCCACTACGTCTTACTTCGTTTCTACAAGCCAAGGGGGGGGGTAGACTCACCCCTGACCTGTAGCGAAAATGGTAGTCGGGGCATCATTGGGTTTTCATTAAAGCTCATGACATTTACTATAATAAAGTTTCATATTTATTATTTCTAATTTAAAGGAAAAATTACAACAATCATACAAGCACAACAATATTCATGAACTCTTTATATTTCTTTTAAGGCAATTTCCTATGTGTTCCTTGCTTCAACCTGTCCACCTGTATCATGTGTAAAAATAGGGTTTTGGGTAAACAAAAGTTGGCGAGTGAAACTTATTTAAACATTTGAACGAATGAGTTATATTGGTTATTTAAATAAAAATGTGCATAAACCAAATATGAGTAAACGCATATATAAATCTAACCACAAACCACATCTTATCAATCAATGCACACACAAACATGACAAATGATGAACAATGAGATCAAGGCTCAATCAAATGGAGCCGATCTAATGAGGCACCTGATGCTCAACTCGTCTTCAACGAGGAACTGATAGGCCTAATGTGAATGATTGCAGGCAACTGACAAAAATGTAAACACACAATATAACAAATAACATTTACATCCCGCATTAGATCATATAATGGTAATAGCACAAGTGTTTAAATAAATGAAATTATGTAAACGACACATGATACACCTCAAAACATGAATAAAAAGGGGAATTTGTAAGAATTCACTCACAGTGGGTGCGTTTCATTGGATTGACGATGAATGCGCATGAATTTGGATTTAACCACGAGAGAAACTAACCTAAATAAAATCGTAATAATTCGATAAATAAATAAATTTTATTTGAAATTAATATTTTCAATTAGTGCTCTTAATTAGATTTTTAGATTTATTTTTTTATGGTATTTAATGTAAATTTTAAACTTAAAAGTCTTATTTTAAATATTTTTAAATGAAATAATAAAGAAAATTAGAAATAAAAAAATATTGGTCTTGTCAGACCTGACCGGTCTGATCTGTTCGCACGTGTGTGTTTTTGGCAGCGTGTGAGGTTCGAACTCGTGACCTCCCGTATGCATGCACGCAGCTCTACCAACTGAGCTACGTGTTTAACCCGAAATAACTCTGAATTTAATTACATATATACACTAGTTGGAGTTAATTCTGGAATTTTTTAGTGAAAAAGGTTTTAAAACCATTGAGTCGCTGCCCAGTACCTGCCTCGAACCCGCGACCTCCCTTGTGTGATGCACCCAGCCCTACCAATTGGGCTGGGTGTCTAACCCGGTGTAAACAGACAATATAATACACTTATGCACTTGTTGATCAATGATCTAATTCAGTTAAAAAAGGTTTTTATTTGAGAAAACCGTTAATGCACAAGGTTCGAACCCAAGACGCATGTCTTATAATTGCACACAGTCCACCACTGGACTGCGTGTCTAACCTATTTGAAATGGAGAATTTAATTATATTTATACATATAAAAAACTTCATCTTCTTCACAAATAAAAACATAATTCAATCCCGACTGAAAGTTCTTTTTTAAACAATTTCGATTAGTTGCTTTAAGAATTAGAATACACTAACAGAATGTATTAAAGAGGTTTTAAAGAATTATACCAGCTTTGGGGTATCTTTCGGTTTTTCGGTGAAGGATTCCGGTGAAAACAAACGATCTCCGACTAGAGTTTCACGAGCAGAGAAAGAACAGAATTGGTTTTGAATTTGGCGAGTTCAGTTAGACGGAGAAGGTTGTATTTATAGTGTAAACATTTAACTTTGATTTCGGTTTCAATTTAAAGATTTTTTTAAAGCTCATAATTTTCGATCAGTTTCAAGAATTAATTCAGTCACAGTTACTCCTAATGATGGTGAGAGGTTAGACCTGTTTAACGAAATCGGAAATCTTGCGTTGATTTGATGATGGGCGGTTACAGACTCTGTTGTTTGAATTTGCAGGTTTTTGGTTGGTTTATGTATTAAGTTTATTTAGTTTGGGTTTTACACCACAAGTATGTGTAGCTCAGAGGTGTTTATGGTGTGAGAGCTTTGTGAGGGAGCCGGGTTCGAATCCTGACTGTTCATTTTATTTTTATTATTTTAAGGTTTAATTAAGTTATTCCTTTTATTGGTTATTATTTTGTATTTATTTTTTAATATTGTTAATTTATTATTACATACTAATATTAATATAGTAGTTTAAAACTCCCAACATAAATGTGCAGCAAATATCATACGCCTATTTGAATTACAATACGGAGCGGGTTTAAGGCCTGTTTTATGACAAATGTTACAGTATCCCCTACTTTTAGAAATTTCCTCCCGAAATTTAAGTAGAAATTGTAACTTGGAAAAATTGCGGGTATCTTTCGCGCATTGAGTCTTTGTGTTCCCAAGTGAACTCAGGTTCTTGTTTTGACTCCCAACGCATTTTGACTAGGATTTAAATAACTCTTAGTAGAAAAGAGAGATGATACTTGTATTTGACGTTTACATAACCAGGGGAGTATGAAGATTTGAATTTTTAATTGAGGGGGTAACGTTCCTAGTAAAGGTTGGATACCCTGCTACAGGAATCGCTATTTGATGACTGAGGTGAGACGCGTTGATACACGGAGTTGATTGACTGAGTATGATTTTATGCATAAGAGTTTTGAGAAAAATTGGTGCGTTGGCAAGATAAAGTTATATCACAAAATGAAATCTTCAACCATGACGTTATCTAAATTAAAATTTACTACAGAACTTCCCATAACCGCCTGATAATGCTTTTGATCCTTTGACAATAATACTTATATATAGGAAGTACCAGCGGCGTATCCACCATATTCTTGTCAAATTTTCATTGGCTTTGTCAGTAAGTTATGATTAGTTCTATGTGACTCGTCCTAAAATCTACAAAACATAAACAAACACAACAGCCAAAACTTGCGTCTTAAATCTGAAAGAATACATGACTGAATGTTGACGGTACCTCTCTCGTGTTTTATGATGAAGGGGTCAGTCTATGAAAAAGTGAGACACGTCCCAACTTCTTTAAACGATTAGACGAGATGCGACGTGATGTATGATGAAATGAAAATTAAATCGATGAGTAAAGACATGGAATAAAACAATGGTATCAATTAACATTAAAATTTTTGGATATATAAATTCTCATTTAAACAGGGATATACAAAGATTGAGATTTAAAGAAAACATTGAGAATTAAACGGTTGGAGCGGAGTCTTGTCTCTTGGCGATGGAAGGCTAGTAGGGTTGCTCGTTTGCACCGTTATTAACTCCAACTGGATTGGCGTTGATGTTGTAAGCTCTTCCTCTCGCTGGTGGAGGTGTTGGGTTTGCTTGATTTGCTTGGTTAACTGGGTTTGCTTGAGCTTGGGCGTTAATGACGTTAACCAATCTAGGGCACCTGTTTCTAAAATGGGTAGGATCGCCACAATTAAAGCAAGCTCGAACATATGGAACTATGGGGTATTGAGGTTGTTGATAGGGTTGGATCATGTTTTGGGCAGGGGTTGGAGCTTGATTTTGAGGAGGACGACAAGTTTTGCTCAGATGACCATAACGCCTGCAATTAGCACACAGTCGACAGTGTATGGTGGGTTGATGGTGGTAAAAACAGTTGTTGCATTGAGGGTGAGGGCCAATGTAAGGTTTCTTATTTGGTAAGCAGAGTTGGGTGCTACTTGAGTGATTGGGATAGCTTGGAGTGGTACGGCTTGTGGAGCTGGTTGATTGCCTTGAGTGACAGCGAAATTTTGCCCGTCTCGCTTTCTCTTGGTAGTGGGTTGGGAAGAGGATTCAGTTTGGGTTGAGTTTGAGGTTTCGGTTGGTGTTTTATCTTTCTTCTTCTCATCCTTGAAGTCTCCATTCCTAATGTGGTTTTCGGTGAGCTCTGTAGCTAGCTCCATTGCTACTTCCAAAGTTGCAGGTGTGGTACTCATTACAGGGTCCTGAATCTTTGAAGGAAGACCTGAAATGTAGTGCTTGATCAAATGGTAGAAAGGGGTGAAACAATTTGGAACCATTTGATTCAACTCGAAGAATCTCTTGTTATAGGTTATGTGATCTCCCTCTTTTTGCTTCAAGGAATAGAACTCATCCTCTAATTTCTTAATTTCACTTCTTGGACAGAAACGTCTAGTCATAAGCTCTCTCAAATCTTCCTAAGTTAGGGCTACAGCGGCCTCGGCGCCTCATCTTCCCTTCTCAGCATTCCACCACATGAGGGCTACTCCATACAAGCGTCCAGTAGCATAGCGCACTTTGCGGTCGTTGGGACAATCACAGTTGAGGAATGTACTTTCCATCTCCTCGAACCATCGAAGAAGAGCAGTGACTCGCTCAGTACCTTCGTACTTTGGAGGATCACATGAGTTGAAGTACTTATAGGTGCACTTGGTGGTATTTTGGGGAGGGTTAACAACGTTTTGACCTTCTTGATTGATTGGGTTGATGGGATTAGCGGCAAGGCTTGTTGGACTTTAACTACGATGTCGGGAAGTACGGCAGCCATCTATTGAGCGATTTGGGCAGCCATGCGCTCACAGGATTTTCCTGATCTCCTACCTCTACAAGAGTGACTAGAAGACATCTACAAGGAATACGTAACGAGAGTATGAGTTTGACATATAAGTGTCATGTGTTGTATAAAATGAACATCCACAAAACAAATGAAGAAAAATAAATTTGCTACATCCATAGGATGTCTTGGGCTTTGCTCATGTTGGGTCCCCATATGTCCCCATACTTGGCCTTGGTAGTCATGTGGGCCCCCATGACTACTAGGCTCTGGTAGGGTTCACATAGGTGTTGGCTTGTTAACACTCACGCCACCCGAATGAAAATCGTAAATATGATCACAAAGTATAAGGTCAGAGGGTGTCTAGGTGTAGACACAGTGATAACTCAAAGTGGTGTTAGCTCACACGACGTTTAGTATGACATGCTTTGACCTAATAGGTCCTTCATACTCTCATCGTTAGTCCCTAGGTAAGCAAACTAGTCCGTTATATTGGATTTATATGAATGCCAACCTAGACAGGACGTTTCGACTACCGGTACTTGTACCCTTCCAGTTATTACATGCCCGTCGTAGAACTCACTTTGATGAGATTGAAAAACGAAAACATCACAAAATCTTGAATGAAGAAACTATGAGAATGATTTAAATATGTGAGATTTGAAACGTGCGTGACGAATGTATATGTAAGCATATTATGTTTGACAATATGTATAACTCATTAAGTATCACACAAAATGATAATGGAAGTTCTTGTATGCATTTGTGTGTGAAATAAATATGAAACAAATAAACATCATGAGTTTGCATATAACCAAATAACATATAAGCAATTAAAATCTAATCGACTATAGTATAGGCTCTAAGGTTCTAATAACCTATCCTATATCCCTATAGTCAAAAGCTCTGATACCAATCTGTCACACCCTGATCCGCAGCGGAAATGGTAGTCGGGGCATGATTGGGTTTTCATCAAAGCTCATGACATTTACAATAATAAAGTTTCATATTTATTATTTCCAATTTAAAGGAAAATTTACAACAATCATACAAGAACAACAATATTCATGAACTCTTTATATTTCTTCTAAGGCAATTTCCTATGTGTTCCTTGCTTCAACCTGTCCACCTGTATCATGTGTAAAAATAGGGTTTTGGATCAACAAAAGTTGGAGAGTGAATCTTATTTAAACATTTGAACGAATTAGTTATATTGGTTATTTAAATAAAATGTGCATAAACTAAATATGAGTAAACGCATATGTAAATCTAACCACAAACCACATCTTATCAATCAATGCACACACAAACATGACAAATGATGAACAATGAGATCAAGGCTCAATCAAACGGAGCCGATCTAATGAGGCACCTAATGCTCAACTCGTCTCCAACGAGGAACTGATGGGCCTAATGTGAATGATTGCACGCAACTGACAAAAATGTAAACATACAATACAACAAATAACATTTACATCCCACGTTAGATCATATAATGGTAATAGCACAAGTGTTCGAATAAATGAAATTATGTAAACGACACATGATACACCCCAAAACATGAATAAAAAGGGGAATTTGTAAGAACTCACTCACAGTGGGTGCGTTTCCTTGGATTGACGATGAATGCGCACGATTTGGATTTAACCACGAGAGAAACTAACCTAAATAAAATCGTAATAATTCGATAAATAAATAAATTTTATTTGAAATTAATATTTTCAATTAGTGCTCTTAATTATTAGAATTATTTTTTTGTGGTATTTAATGTAAATTTTAAACTTAAAAGTCTTATTTTAAATATTTTTAAATGAAATTAATAAAGAAAATTAGAAATAAAAAAAAAATTGGTCTTGTCAGACCGGACCGGTCTGACCGGTTCGCGCATGTGTGTTTTTGGCAGCGTGTGAGGTTCGAACTCGTGACCTCCCGTATGCATGCACGCAGCTCTACCAACTGAGCTATGTGTCTAACCCGAAATAACTCTGAATTTAATTACATATATACACTAGTTGGAGTTAATTCTGGAATTTGTTTAGTTAAAAAGGTTTTAAAACCATTGAGTCGCTGCCTAGTACCTGTCTCGAACCCGAGACCTCCCTTGTGTGATGCACCCAGCCCTACCAATTGGGCTGGGTGTCTAAACAGACAATATAATACACTTATGCACTTGTTGATCAGTGATCTAATTCAGTTAAAAAGGCTTTTATTTCAGAAAACCGGTAATACACAAGGTTCGAACCCAGGACGTATGTCTTATAATTGCACACAGTCCACCACTGGATTGTGTGCCTAACCTGTTTGAAATGGCGAATTTAATTATATTTATACATATATAAAATTTAATATTCTTCACAAATAAGAACAAAATTCAATCCCTACTGAAATTTCTTTTTAAATAATTTCGATTAGTTGCTTTAAGAATTAAAATACACTAACATAAAGTATTAAAGAGGTTTTAAAGAATTATACCAGCTTTGGGGTATCTTTCGGTTTTCCGGTGAAAACAAACGATCTCCGACTAGAGTTTCACAAGCAGAGAAAGAACAGAATTGGTTTTGAATTTGGCGAGTTCAGTTAGACGGAAAAGGTTGTATTTATAGTGTAAACATTTAACCTTAATTTCGGTTTCAATTTAAAGATATTTTTAAAGCTCATGATTTTCGATCAGTTTTGAGAATTAATTCAGTCACAGTTACTCCTAATGATGATGAGCGGTTATACCTGTTTAGCGAAATCGAAATCTTGCGTTGATTTGATGATGGGCGGTTACAGACTCTGTTGTTTGAATTTGCAGTTTTAGGTTGGTTTATGTATTAAGTTTATTTAGTTTGGGTTTTACACCACAAGTATGTGTAGCTCAGAGGTGTTTATGGTGTGAGAGCTTTGTGAGGGAGCCGGGTTCGAATCCCGACTGTTCATTTTAGTTTTATTATATTAAGGTTTAATTAATTTATTCCTTTTATTGGTTATTAATTTTATATTTATTTATTAATATTTTTAATTTATTATTACATACTAATATTAATATAGTAAGTTTAAAACTCCCAACATAAATGTGCAACGAATATCATACACCTATTTGAATTACAATACGGAGCGGGTTTAAGGCCCGTTTTATGACAAATGTTAAATAGACGTTGGTGAGGATTGAAGAATTCCATCGTTTATCTTATTCCCAAATTTGGGGCGTGGGATTCATTACCATTTGCGACGTACACCATCTCACCACCATTTCCAACTTCCACCACCATCGAAAAACAACGAGATTTGGTTTATATTTCCCTAAATTTATTGCCAATATTTAGATTCGAACGATGGTGATGTCCTTGGGGAGTGGTGTTTGAGACAATGGAGGCAACGAGTATCGTCTAGGTTTAGACATGTGGTGATTGGTACGGTTGATGTCAATGGTGCTTGGCTTCGTAGGAGAGAGAGAAACAAAAGGTGAGGGGTATTCTTAGTGTAGAGAGAGAAGATAGTAGTAGAGAGATAGTTTGTTTTAAATTTAATATGATTTTTAAAAGAAAAAGGGTAAAAAGACCAAAATACCCTCATGTGAGAGGCATATGGTTAGACTTAACATAAAAATTTTACCGGGTTAGGGCCAAAGGATACCGCCCGATGAATAATAGTAATGTAAAGGACATCCTTTGTAATTATTGTAGTTAAAAGAAAGTGCCTGCAACTTCGTTAAAACTTAAAGGACGTAAAATATAGTTTAGCCTTTTTTAAGTTTTTCCTTTCTACATGTTAAATAAATTAAATTCTAAACGTATATATAAGCTCTTTTAGGATCCTCTTTGTCAAAGAAGAGAGGATCTAATGGTGTGAGAGTGTGTTATTCAATCAATTGATGCCATGTGACATTTAGTAAAAAAAATCAATTTTTTCAACTTTTATCTTCTACAGGTTAGAAAATATAAATTTAAAACCTAAATAAGCTCTTGCACAAGGTTTCCTTTTTGAGAAATTTTATTGTCCTCTTCAATGCGAAGACGAACCATAAGTTCTTCTATAGTCATCTCCTTTCGTTTATGTTTAAGGTAGTTCTTAAACTCCACAAAACTAGGAAGTAACTTTTCAATCATTGTTGCCACTCAAAATGTCTTACTAAGTGTCATTCCTTCGGCATAGATATCATGTAATATTATTTGCAACTCTTAGACTTGGTTCATAATAGTCATGTTATGGACCATTTTATAGTCCAAGAAACAGGCCACAACAAATTTATTCGGTTCCAGCATCCTCCATGTTGTACTTTTTCTCTAAAGATTCCCATAATTTTTTGGAAATATTATACAATGAATCCACAAGTCCGTTTAAGCATAAGAAATCCAAGTGCTTCCAAGCATCTACCGCACCCACAACTTGCGCATCGGTGTCCCCTTCCGCCATTGGAGAGCTGTATCTGTCAAGAACCTCGCTAGGTTCAAAATGATCACTTAGAAGAATGTCTTCAGTTGCTACCTATTGAAGTGAAAATCCAATAACTTCTTAGGTTTTTTCAGCATGATTAGCCACACTGGACACTCCCACTGTATTGGTATTCAAAGGGTTCTCACCACGACGTTGTTTCAATTGAATTTTGAAATTATATAAAGTGTCGAAGTTTATCTTTACTCAATATAATAATTGTTTTATGTGTCTATGAATCTGTTTGATTGCGTTATGTAAACCTCTCGATCCTGTATTGAGTCTTGGGAATCCATTTTCTTAATATTCTTTGTTTTTGTATATGGCTAAAACAAAAATTTTGCTTTGTGAAGCGATTAAACTCCGGTGTACAATCAAGTAGATTGGGTGTGTCTTTATTTAAAAGGTTCTTTTGAGAAGAAATTTAGTGTAAGAAGAAAAAGAAGAAAAGACATAATGGTAAAACATTAAATAGTTTATAGCTCCTCTCATTCATTATGTTATCTCTCATTAATAAAGTAAAAACATTTTATCCTACACATTTTAAAATTTATCCTACATGTGTCTTACACTTACCGGAATTTACCCTAAATACATGTAAATTTACCATACGCATTTCAAAATTAACCTACACATACTAAAATTACCCTACACCTGTCGAAAATTGTCGTTCACCATAATTATCTTATCTTAAAAGAGTATATTAAAATAATGAGTTACAAGTTGAACTAATTAGCTAATTAATGACAATTATAGATTTACCTATATGTCCTTTATCATAACATTAAATACACACATTAAATAAAGTAAATAAAGAATTTATATTAATTTAAAAGTTATTCTTTTTATTCTTAAAAAAATTTTCTTCTCATTATAACTCTTCACTATCTCTTTATACATATATATATATAGAGAGAGAGAAAGTGATGGTGTGAGTATGAGTGAAAAAAGATGTGAAATAAGATTTAGAGGGTGTGAGAATATCACAACCTTTATTTTACTAAATCTAGACTATTTTCATTTCCCCTCCTTTCCATTTCACCTTTCTTTTTACTTTTTTAACTTCTTTTTACCTTTTCTCAATTCATTTTTACCTTTACTTTTTTACTTTTTCTTTTTATACATTTTATTTTTTATACATGGTTTTTTTACACCTTTTCCCTTTCTTTTATCTTTCTTTTACTTTCTTTTACTTTCTTTTTTTACCTTTTTCATTTATGTTAATTTATAACAATTTTCTTTTTGTTATTATTGGTATGATACTAATCGAATTTCCTACGTTTGTAATAGCATGCCAATAATGTAACGGACCGACACCAACTGATTACCAAGACATCATGCGAGAGAATGCGGAAGAAAAGTTGTCCGTCGTGAAGCGCAACTTACCTCTACATCTAGTTTGTTATAAAAATCAAGTATTGATATGTTACTTAATATAATGACAATTAGGAAATGTGAAAATAAGTATTTTACTAATAATAGTGGCCGGTAACAAAATGCTTTAATCCACAATATTATTATTGTAACAAATAATTACTCAAAAAGGTTTCGTTTAATATAACTATAAAAAGCAACTTGTTCATCAACACCTTGACTCCTACCCTTATGTACAACCTAACATTTTAATTTTCATCCCCTTTACACCGCTTCGCACGCACCTCTTCATACATATACAAATATCAAACATTCATATTTTATATGTATGTATAACGTAACCTCACAGTTGTTAAAAGAATCACCAAATGATGAATGAATACACCATTTGAAATCATAAAAGGATACACAGTTTAAAATATAAAAGAAAACATTAAATTTTATTAACTTTTATACTTTGACTACTAATAACTAAATATTATTATAGGCTAATAACTTAGTAATTAGTTAAGCAGTGATAAAACGTAACCGTTGACCCATTGTGTTTGTGATAATAATTAAAAAAGATTAATTGTTGAGATGTTATGTACTTTTTGGAAAAACTATAAAAACAAAATCAGCCAATTATGTCACTAATAAGTTTTATATGATCGATGATCTTTATTTTTAACCAAGTGTTTTATTATTTGTAATAAAAGAACTTTTTAACCTATGTGTTATCATAAGGTCAGAGAACTTATTAACTCATACATTCTCATCTTCCCTTTCGGAACATTTTGTTCCCGAAACATTCTAACATAGCACAATTGAATTGACATAACCTTTTATCAGTTTTCATCACCTTACGAGCTTCTTTAGGGTTAACGCAATAGGTTTTATGAGGTATGGGGTTCGTGACATGAAAAATAATCGAAAACAGCGTTCCAAGGCTGCAGGCCACGTCGGCGTCGGCAGGCCGCGTCGGCGACGGCCTAGAGCCGTGTCGGTGACGCACCCTGCATAATCGCGTCGCTAAAAAAGTGCATAGGCAGACATTTAACGCGTCAGACCACAGGGCCGCGTCAGCGACGCCACGTCTATATTGCAGACGCTGTTTCCTCTTGTTTGATGTATGACTCGTTTTTGAGCCCCGTTCCAACCTGAACTGACCCGTAACATTCCTAATTTGATTATTCTAGTCAAACTCCCATGATCCCTTCCCGTATCATTATCCATCACACGTAATCATAGAATTTAAATGTACTTACTTGCTTAGCGCCTCGGAGCGAACACACACTAAGCACGAGCTTTTGGTTTGAGTTCAATCACTTTGGTCCTTGTGCTTGAATTCCTCAAACCTTGGCTCTGATACCATTCTTTCAAGCAGTCAAAACCGGTGGTTTAACAAACGAAAATATACAACCAAATTTGAACATGGAAACTTGATTACACATACAAGTTAACCACTTTGACTAATTACAAATAATACCATCATTTACAAAAAGTTATGGAAACATATGTCTTGAGTTAATTTAGCAACTACACTTTAAATATATAACCACAAAAAGTTTGACCCATAATTTAGATCGAAAGCGTATTGAGGGTGAGAAGCACTAGTGTGTTCGTTCCAAGCTTCGCAAATACACCGAAAGTGAGCCTTACCTATAATACAACAACGTGAATTATTATCAATTCCACATAATACAACATGAATTATTATTGATTTCATATAACACAACATACTAACTTCCACAAACATAATAGCCATACTATTATCTTTTATTCATTCTTAGTCTCTTCTAGACTAATAAATATTAATTCATTTGATCCATTCATAACGGAATAACTACTTGACTATTGTTAAACATTATATTCTAGTTCGTTGACCCGTTCGTACTGGATTATCTACATAATCATTTATTCGGTAAATCGTTAATACCGGATCATCTACATAGTCATTCTAAACATAACATTCTTATTCATTGACCCATTCATACCGGATCGTCTACATAATCATTCTAAACATAACATTCTTGTTCATTAACCCGTTTGTATCGGATTGTCTACATAATCATTCTAAACATAACATTCTTGTTCATTGACCCATTCACATCAGATCATCTACATAACCATTCAAAACATAACATTATTGTTTAATGACTCGTTCGTATCAGATCGTCTACATAATCATTCTAAACATAACATTCTTGTTCATTGACCCGTTCGTTTCGGGTCAATAACATGACCATTACTACATATGGAACCATAAGCATTACTACTAATAAAACTTAAATTTGTAAAAGAAACGTACCTCGGTCTTGCGAGCTTTGAGGTTTCCGGTTGCTTGAACTTTCTTCTTTTACGCCTACATTCAACACTTCCATTTTTTAGTTCTAACGAATCCATTCCATTTCATAAAATTTTTTCTCACATTCAAATCTTAAACATAACCAATAATCGTCATAATTCACACATGTACCAATTAATGCATTTCATCGAGCACTTGGTGTGCAGCAATCTAAATGCTTAGAATCTATGATTCGTCATGTTCTTATGTACCATTTTCTTCCTACATAATTTCTCACTTATACCCATTATCACAAGAACCTTCAACAATAATTATTTAATCCATAATCATGATGATTTGTTAACATAAATCTTATCTATCACTTCTTAAAATATGAACATAACTCAAAACCCACTTCATGATTCATGGTGATTTTCTATAAATTACATAAACCCATCAAATTCATACAAATTAGCATTAACAATGGATTCTAATTATGTATTCTTTAGCATCTAACACTATATCACTAACATACGTAAGCAATTTGTCAATTTCATCAATACTCTTCATATCAAAATCAACCAAATAGAAAATTACAACTTACCGGTTGTTAAGTAAGCTTAAATGATCATGTATTAGGGCTCATGCAAGAGATTAATAAAAAGTTTTCTTTCTGATTTGCTGAATTTTGAGTTTTTCTCTCTAAAACACGTACAGAACAGACACACACACACTAAAATTTTTTACTTTATTCATCTTTAAACCTCAACTTTCCACTTTGTCACAATTGGACCTTCATGTTTGACCCATAGTTAAATTTTATTAAATCTTCATCTTTTATAAAAGCAACTTGTAAACATTTAACTCTATTATTTTCTCATATAAAAACTTATTAGGTTTGGTTATGTTTTTTAATTCTTACTAGGACATACTATATAAATTTAAATAATTACGTATGCGCATTTTGGGGTGTTACAACATACTAGATCTTATCAATTACACCATATACATTACATTCACGTTATTTATGACACATATACATAGGTGCTTATATACACACATATAATCCCTTTTACACATACTATTACTTTTATGGTTTACAATTTGACAACACCATCCAAGGTAGCCAATACATCATAACTTCTACTTTAATACTTGGTAGTAATTTTACATGTTCAAAAATTAGCATAATTCACTTCCTTAATCTTAATTAAGTAATCAGTTTAACACATAGTGTGCACCATACCATTCAAGCATATAGTACAAGCTACTAATGCATACTTCTTACCAAATCTTACAATCAAACTAGATTCGCATATTTGTTCCATTTAAAATACATTCCTCATGTTAGTTTACTATCAATTACATCATTATCACATTCTACACGTCTTTATCCATTATTTACATACAAATTCACATACTAACCTCTACTAGGCATTTCATTGAACACTTGGCATGAGGGCACCAAATTAGCCATATGTACAAGCTCTTATATATAATCTTTCTATATCTTGCTTTTATTCCTCAGTTTCAACTAATGGATTTCATCTCAGAACATACTCAATCCATCTAACAAGATTCAATCTAATGCAACCTAATACATGAAGATTTGAACGAGAATTGAACATGGATGATACACCCATGTCGCCACCATTACCCCTACAAATGGATTTCATCTTAGAACATCAACGAACTAGAAATCATTTATAAACCAAAATATATTTGGTGATTCTAACACATACATACTTATTAACAAAGATTGATCACATACCCATTACTTGCAAAGTCACGAAATGAAAATCTACAACTTACCACATGTTTGTTAGGGCTAGATGATGCTAAATCTTGATCCATAAATTTGATTATCAAGGCTAACCCCTTCAATTTGTTGAACTTCTACAAAGTTGAATGGGTTCTCTTCGTTCGCTCTCTCAAATGGTGACACCGCCAGATGAGGAAAAACGAGGGATTTATTCCACTAAATAACTTTATTTCAACTCACAACTTTTTTCCCTAATGTTTGCTATCTACCCTCTTTTGGCTTGAAAAACTTTTCTTCAGGCTGTGATGTAGGCACATCTATAAGGGGTACAAATGGTGGTGGAGTAGGAGTCGTGGAGGATATGTGAGTAACCATAACCCATTGGAATAAAGGGTTTTAGTGTAGGCGCCATACATTTTGGTGGTTCTATAGGTTCTAGAGGTGGAATGCCAAATAACATTTCAAAGATATCACCCCTAAGATCTTTTGAGCTCCTCTCAACATCAATGATCTAACGTATCACATGCATATAATAATTAACAAGTTGTCTTTTCATGTTTGTAACTCTCACCTCATACCAAACAAATCATGCAAATATACCTCAACCTTTGGTGTTTAGCAAGATTCTTCCTAGGTCTTCCCCTTCCACCTTTTATGGCACTTCATACAAGTCTTTGCCTTTTTGCTGAAAACTAAAAACAAACAGTACATACTAATAAAAAAGAGGCACGAGCCGTGCAGTGTAGAATAGTATGTTTCGTACGGAATCTAGAAGATTCCAGAACATTAGGTCAACAGGAAGATTAAAGTCAATGACAAAACTTGTCTAAAAACTAGGGTACGAGCCATACGAATACAATAGGTAAGGGGTCTGAAGAAACACCAAACCGAGAACTATCGGAATAGATCTAGATCCGAGGACATTGTTTCTGCATACAAGGGTTAATCTCCTGATTGATTGTCGATGGAAAGAACTTCGTTAGAAATCACCTCAAAACAGAAAACCGACGTCAGCCTCGCCACAGGGAGAATGGGGATTCTTTCTGTGACCACCATCCGGCATGAGAATAAGTACAGTTACTCGAAGAAGACAAAGTATAAGTGTAAGTAGTGGATAGTGCCTCAATTGCTTGTACTTCAAGTATTTTATTTATAGCCAGAAATTTGGGCGCCAAGAATTAACGGAGATATAACGGAATCTTTTCCCACCGTTTATGGTTACATTTCCATCCATGCACATGTATTAGAAAACGATCGACAGCAGGGGAGAAGCCACGTGGAAAGTGATTTTCTTTGGGCCTTTATGGATATTGTGCTTTCATCACGTGTAAGATGGACGTCTCACATGGTGCCACGTCACATTCGGTTACAACCAAATAGAGGCCTGCATGATTGCAATTTAATACTTCTAGAAGATCCACGACTGTGGATCCTTGATCTATTGCCAAGTGTCTGATTGGTTATAACGAAAAAGAATCTTTTAGCCCAGCTCTGTATTACCTACGCGCGAAGATTTCTGTGTACAAGACTTAGGAGTTTTGATAGTTTCTCCTATCTCAAGCTTAACTGTACCCTTGTGTGGTTTAGCGCATGGGTGTTAAATGAAGTTAGGATACTTTGCTCCCTTTTCTCGCACATGGTTACTAACAACAGTGCTTTTAGGTTTGTCTTGCCATTGCGCGAGGAGCGCAAGGTCTAACAAGTGACCTGGTAACATTCTAATCGTATGGTCTCCAACGCTGGCGTAGGGTTTCTAGAACCATACCCCTTCAAGTCCCCCCAGTCCAGTGTTGGTCATAGGCGCAAATGACAAATAGGTGGAGCACTGGATTATACTGAAAATTGAGTGTGCGCCTTGCTTCAAAGATTTGCAATTATGCCCAAGGACCCTAGGTACACGGAATCAAGGAAGCTTCATGGTGAAGATACATCCCTGTTTAGGATAAGCTTTTCGAATTTTAAATTTGAAAAAAGCTAATGTGTGACAGGTGAGTTGGTGAGGAGAGAGACAGATAAAGGTGATGCCCGACGGCTGTGTGACAGGCTGTCAACAGTGTCAGACGCCTTTGCATTAATTGGTTTACTGCTGCGTGAGTGTCATGCGCGCGTGAAAACCGTCAAGATTTCATCTGCCCTCCACGTGTCGTCTAGGGCTTTATTTCTGGGGTTTTGTGGGTTGCACGTTTTCCCACCGCAATAAATGCGATGGGTATATATATTCGAGTTGCTCAAGAAAATCTTATCCACTTCCCATCTTATTGCATCTCCTTTCGACTTCTCTCTTTCTTCTTCCACAACTCTCATCTGCTACTTATGACAGACGATTTCTATGGCGGATGAAGATAAACCCGAAGGGGTCATTGAGGAAGAACCGGTGAACTTGTTACCGGTGTTGAAATGGATGGAGAGCAACTTTAAATAGCTTATCACAGGATTCTGATTCCCAGAGAAATGGGATGCCCGATATCCTGCTGATGGTGACACTACTACAAATGCCCCACCGGGTTATTACATTGTTCTTCGATTACTTTGCCGACGAGAACTTTAGGTTACTGGTGATAAGATTCTTTCTAGACATCCTGGATTACTACAAGTTTCACATTCCCAGTTGAACGCTATGGGTATGGTGAGAACAAAGCATTTCGAGTTTGTGTGCCGGACTATGGATATTCAGCCGATCGTAAATCGATTCCGGGTGTTCTATCAACTCACTTTGCGTTAGGGTTTTACTCATTCCAATAGCATACTCAAGCCAAGAAGATCTTACGTACGCCGCCCAAATCTTATCATGACTGGAAGCAACAGTTTTTCTATATCAAAGCCGGAGTTATCCCCATGAAGATGCATTTTCACGGTGCAGAGGATATTCCGGTGGAGACCATTTCTATTCCTGATTGAGAATCTTGGTACGAAGACATCAAGGAGATCCTGGCCAATCAATTACAAGAGAGAGCCTTGATTGCTGCAGGGATGAGTTTGTTATGGAAAGCCGATCGTTGTGAGAAGCCGGTGTACATGGAAGGAGAGAGTAGTAAGTCGTATTATGGTGTTGATATTATTTTCCTTCTTGCCAATTGTTACCCAACCATTCGCTTTTATATAGGAGTTGCGTTGTATGTTGCGGCGTATAAAAGAGACAACGGGCGGATGGAAAACGTTCCGTTGAAGCCAGAGGAGCCAAATTGGTATTCCCATATACTTGGGAATTTTGAGTTGTCCAAAGATGCAGATTTTGCAGTTCATATTATGTCTGGAAGCGGTAAGTGATGGTTGTCTTTAGTATGCGCACCCTTTATTTGTTTAATATATGTTACGCAATGATGTAGGTGAGTTGCTTAACTTGGGCATCGGCCCAGATTCCAAGAAGAAACGACATGCAAGGCCTAAAACTGGTGCAACCATGAAACCTGCTACAACCAAGGCAGAGCCTCAAAAAGGTAGCTTTATGCCTGACCATTAGCTTGACTAAGTAGTGGTGTCTAATTCCATAGAAGGCTTGCGCCTATAGGCTTAAGGAAACCCAAGCTAGAGCCCCAAGATACTACATATACACCAGCATCTAACCCTGAGGAACCAATTGACATGGATTCAAGTCAAGAACCTCTAAAGAAGAAGACTGAAAAAGAACTCTCCCAAGGGATGACACTGTTGTGCAACCTCCCAAGAAAGTTGCCAGAAAGAAAACTATAGGGAAGCAAGGTAATCTGGATGCCCTTGCAGCAAAGTTTTCTCCAGATAAAGCCTTGACCTTTCACTTAAAAATATTTTGCAAGGCTTGTATAGTTATTCAGTGTATTTGTTACACATGGAAGGAGAAGCCTCAATCTTTACAGTGGAACTTCTTACGTTTCCCACAGAGTCTTTACAGATGCCATCACCCCCTTGTAACACTGCCCAAGAGTACAAGGGGTGGTGATTCAGGAGTAAAGGACGTGGAGGCAAGTGTGGGTGTTAAGAAGGGTGCCTCCCTCCGGCGGAGGTGAAGGCATGAAGTGAACAAAACTACGAACAAAAATATTGCGCCTACTTGCAGCTGTCAGCCAGTTATGCCTCCAACACCCATAAAATAATCCGTGAATGGCACAATATGCATAAGGAGCGTGAAAAATTTGAGGTTTTAAAGAAATAAATGGTTGCTGAGCGGGCGCAGATGGCATGCTAAGAAAAGAATTTGAAGCCGAAAAGGCTAAGTTTGAAGATACGCAGAAAACAAAAGAATGGTCTGTGATGGGATGGAAGAAGAAGGCTGAAGCTGTATGTCACACCCCGGCTTTCACAGCCAATCCAAACACCGGTGGGCCGGCTGGGGAATATCGTGACGTAAGTTGATATCATCATAGTCAATTAACATAGCATAGCGGAAGTCTTGGAGTTAAATTACTATTACAAACCAAATGTTCAAAGTAGAAAATTAATATACAGATGGTTCGTAATAGAAGATCCACAGGCGGATCGTAAAATGTACAAAAATTGTATAACAGGCTTTGGGCAGATCTAGGATTTGCAAGATCCTCTTATCACTACCGAGCAGCTTCCAGCCTATTTTCGTATTGTACCTGTAGGCTTATTCTTTTGAAAATACGTTAGCTTTCGCTGGTAAATACACTCAACTAACTCATTTTGGAAACATTTGAAAATGTTTTAAATGTACATTGGCACAAAATCTTTTATAACTTGGGAAAGTCAACCTTGTAACCTTGTTAACAGATTCACATGTTTGTCCATACATACAGGGCCCGATACAGAGACTGAGACATGATTAACGTACTCACCACTTAAGAACTCACGAAGGAGTTATCTCCAACCTTGTGGGTAATTTTTTTTAGCATTAGCGCTTGCCGGGTGTATGCCTACACCTCGCGCATAGGTCGTGGCCATTATCTAATGTAATGAGCCGAGGATATCCAGGACACGGTAATTAACCCTCGATGTTTAAGTTATAAAAAAACTGATTAAAACGGAATATGCGGATTTACTAGCCACAATCCGGCATTTGATTGATCCCATTTCCGACCAATCGGTAATATTTTACCGTAACCCAAGCCCGTATATGGGAAATAAGTCGAGAGTATTTACCTGAGTTAGTCTTTGTTTTAAACGCAAGATTTAATAACTCAGCCATACACAAAATGAACTAAGTGCAGATAGCATTTACCGTAAGTCTCTAGTCTTGATTATGGCATAAGCTAATCAATTAAATACTAACGATCTTATTTAAGTCATAGACTTGGACCGACTAGCGTACATGATCAAAACGTATAATGCTAGATTAAACGATGATCGGATAGAATGTAGTTTAAAACCCAAAAGTACCGTGACTTGTATAATATGGGTAAACTATAAACATTCTGGATTTTGAGACTTAAATGACAAGGTTAAACCTGTTTCGGTTAATATTCGTAAATTAGATACATGTACTTAACCGTACGCATATCAGCGATATCGGGTAACCGGATAAGTCATGGACAAGTTCTATATGCCATTATTTTTAAATAAGTTGTGATATCAGTAGGATATCAACTTTATGCCCGTTAAAGTTTTTAAACGAAACCATGCCTCATAAGGGCGTTTCGGTAATTATATACCGTATAAAAGGAACTTAAATATAATTTAAGGTTATGATCATAAGTATTCTGGAAAAATAATTTATTTATGATATAATATCAGTAGGTTATTGATTATATGTGTAATTTATCACTTATGACCAAATTATGCACCGAAGGGGCATTTTGGTCATTTTACACATAGTTTTATTAATTCTTTGGGACTCTGAGTTCATATCATATACCTACTTTATAAATATTTACAATAAATTTTAAAAATCAGTAGGTGACAAGTCTTGGTTGATTAAGATGGTTTAAAACCATATTATGCGTCGAACCGGCGCTTATGTCGTAAAAATGACGATATGTGCGATATTTAATGAAAACTGATGTTAAGGTCAGGTTAACATGTCTTAGATATGTTATGTAATATATCATATCAGTAGGTAAAAGATTTACTTTGAAAAGGTATGATTAAAACCAATTTATGAGCCACAAGGGCTTTATCGTCGTTTATCGACATAATACAAGGACTTGTTCATAAACTCAATTTATAATCTGATTTAATATCTCAAATAATTCTAATTATAATACTATATTAGTAGGAAACTTATTTTTTTAAGTTTATTGTAAATAAAACCTCCTTTATGCAAAAAGGGCATTTAGTCAAAATGGCATAATTACGGAACTTGTGCATAAACTCAGATTCTGATTATGATCATGTAATCTAACCTCAGAGGGTTATGCTATATTATATATGATCATAATGCAACCTTAGATCAGTATTTAACTAATCTAAATCGGGTCAGAATCGAAAGTCAAAGATGAAGTCAAACTTTGCGACTTTCGGTTGCGAACCGACCCTAGAACTTAAATTGACGAGCCGAACATGTTCCCACATGTTCTAATAATTATTACCAACTTGTATTAGTGTCAAAATAGTTTTCATAACATATTTAAGCTCGGCTTATAAATTTTCCAAAAAATGGCTTGTTTGACTTTTTCATATTTAAACTTTGACCCGTCAATTGGTTTAGCAAACGTGATCTTCAAGAGGTGCCCTTAATAAGGATTAACACCTACCTTATTACGATCACTTAGCCATGTTCGTTATGAACAATGGTCTTAACCGAAAGTCAAGGCGTTTTCCGTAAAACGCTTGACTTTTGGCTATAAAAGCCTCTAAACGAAAATGCAAGAGAAAGAAACACTTACAAGTGATTCCTAGGATGCAATAGAACTAAGTTGGATGCTCCTTTCAGCTAGGAACTTCCAGAGGAGGGAAATAGAATGTGAAATGAGAAAGGTGCAATTTCAAATGGTGAACATGTGCACCTATTTATAGTTGGAGAGCTTGAAGGAGGTGATGTCAGATGTTAAAGGGTGTTAGATGGAGCTTACAAGTCTCATAAAACGTGGCATAGCAGTTTGGAAAACCATGGTTTCGAATCAAATGGTTTTTGGCAATTTGTATGGAGGCCAAGAAAATTTTCTGCAGCCACAAGCCTCTCGCGCCCCGCGAGCGCCCCATGGCCAGTTTCAAAGTTTGACACATTTAGCCCCTCAACTTATAAATCCTCCTAAAACACCTTTATAGCATATCTAGCCCTCCGTAACCAATATTTAGCATACCCGGGAGTATGCCCGGACATTGTCGAACTCTCGGTTCGTTAAAAGGTCACTCAGAGGTATATATTAACATCTTGACACTTTTAACCCCTCCATTATCCAACTTTTACATATTAACATATTTAATCCCTCTCGTCCAACAAATGGGACATATGAGAGTTAGGACTTTGTAAAGGATAACTCAGAGGCCCACTATAAGCATGTTGACTCCGATGTCACTCAGAGGTTTGGCATGTTGACACAACGGTCACTCAGAGGCCATGTTTAAGCATGTTGACATATCAGTCACTCAGAGGCTAAGTTTAAGCATGTTGACACAAAGGTCACTCAGAGGCTAATGTTTTTGCATGTTGACATCAGAAAGTCACTCAGAAGCTCAGTTTGAGCATGTTGACACCTTTAGTCTTTATTAGACTTTAATAGACTAAAATAAAAATATGAGACGTGTCACTATACTATTGGACACAATTTTTATGAGGAGTTACATCCTCACCCCGTTAAAAGAAATCTCGTCCTCGAGATTTTTATTAAAAATGATGGGGGTACTTTTGTCGCATAGTGGACTCAACCTCCCAGTATACTCTGAACCTCGAAGGGCATCCCACTTAACCTTTACTATGGGTATCTTTTTCCTTCGGAGCTTCTTAACCTGTCGATCCTCGATCGAAATCGGTTTCTCAACAAACCTCAGGTTTTCATCAATTTGCACATCATTATGTGACATTGCTAGTGACTCATCGGCTAGACATTTCTTAAGGTTAGATATGTGGAATACATCATTAATTCCACTAAGCTCCTCTTGTAGCTTAAGCTTATAACCTACAGAGCTGACATATTCGACTCTCTCGAATGGTCCTATATATCTTGGGCTTAACTTGCCCTTCTTTCCAAATATCATTACACCTTTCCAAGGTGATACTTTCAGCATGACTTTGTCCCCTACTTGCTCTTCTGCCTATCACGGGCAGCTTTGAGACAATCACGGGTTTTCACAATCTTATCTGTGGTCTCAAGGACAATCTCAGGTCCTGATAGTTGGGCTTCCCCAACTTATGCCCAACACACGGGCGTTCGACACTTTCTCCCATACAAGGGCTCAAAAGGAGCAGCCATGATGCTCGTATGATAACTATTATTATAGGAGAATTCTATTAGGGCTAAGTGGTCATCCTAACTTCCACCTAAATCAATTACACATGCTCTAAGCATGTCCTCCAAAGTCTGAATAGTACGCTCACTTTGACCATCTATCTGAGGGTGGTAAGACGTACTAAAATTAATCTTGTGCCTAAAGATTGTTGGAAACTTTTCCAAAAATGAGAGGTATATCTAGTATCTCTATCAGATACAACAGATACCGGCCCACCGTGTAGGGACACAATCTTGTCGACATACAACTTAGCCAACTTGTCGGAATTATTCGTTTCTTTAATTGGCAAGAAATGTGCTGACTTAGTCAGCCTATCCACGATGACCCAAATCGTGTCATTGCCACGTTTGGTCTTAGGTAACTTGGTAATCAAGTCCATGGTTACCATTTCCCATTTCCAAGTGGGAATTTCAAGTTGTTGTAGAAGTCCTGACGGTTTATGATGTTTGGCTTTAACTTGCGAACACGTCAGACACTTAGCTACATAAGTGGCTATGGATTTCTTCAAACCCATCCACCAATAATTCTTTTTCAAATCCGGATACATCTTGTCACCGACTGGGTGAACTAAATATCTCGTGTTATGTGCTTCTTCGAGGATTAAATTTCTAAGTCCTCCAAAGATTGGAACCCAAATTCTTCCATTAAATCTAAGGATTCCATCCTTTCTAGGCGTTAACTGATCAACAGTTCCGCCTTTAGGAACAGTAGCCTCTAATAAAGCTTGCTTTTGTGCATCTAATAGCTGTTCACTCAGGCTATTTCTGAGCTCAATGCTCTTGGCATTAACCCTAATGGGCTTAATCATTTCCATGCGACTTTAGGTGTCAGCTATGGCACTTTCCTTGCCGGGATGATAGCCAAAATTCGCAATCATAATCATTCAGTGTTTCCATCCAGTGGCGTTGTCGCATGTTCAAATCTTTTTGATTGAACAAATGTTGGAGACTTTTATGGTTAGTGTATATAATACACTTCATGCCATATAAGTAATGTCTCCATAACTTAAATGCATACACAACAGCACCCAATTCCAAGTCATGGGTGGTGTAATTCCTCTCATGCACTTTTAATTGTCGTAGCAATCACTTTGCCTGTTTGCATTAGTACACAGCCCATGCCAGTGTGCGAGGCATCACAGTAAACTGCAAAATCCTCAATACCCTCAGGTAGAGATAACAAAGGAGCATTGCTCAACTTGTGTTTTAGAATCTCAAAAGATTCTTGTTGTTTTGGACCCCAGTTAAACTTGATATTCTTACGGGTCAGGGTAGTTAAAGGAGTGGCTATCCTTGAAAAGTTCTCAATGAACCTCCTGTAATAACCAGCCAATCCTAAGAAGCTACGAATCTCTGATGGAGTTTTGGGTACTTCCCAATTCATTATGGCTTCTATCTTAGCGGGATCCACTTGGATACCATGCTCGCTTACAACATTTCCAAGAAATTGGACTTTTCTAAGCCAAAACTCACACTTAGAGAATTTAGCATAAAGTTTCTCTTGTCTTAGAAGTTCTAGAATGCACCGAACATGTTTCTCGTGATCTACTTGATTACGAGAGTAGATAAGTATGTCGTCTATGAAGACATTAACAAACTTATCTAAATACGGTTTGTAGACTCTATTCATGAGATCCATCAATGCTGTTGGTGCATTTGTGAGCCCAAAAGACATCACCAAGAATTCATAATGACCATAACGGGTCCTGAAGGCTTTCTTAGGAATATCCTCATTCCTAACCTTCAGCTGATGATATCCTAATCTCAAATCAATCTTAGAGGAATAACTAGCCCCTTGAAGTTGAGTGAATAAGTCATCGATCCTGGGTAGAGGATAATGATTCATGATTGTTATCTTATTTAATTCATGATAATCAATGCACATCCGCATTGAACCGTCCTTCTTTTTAACAAAAAGAATTGGAGCTCCCCAAGGCGAGGAACTAGGCTGGATAAAGCCTTTCTCTAAAAGTTCATCTAATTGAACTGTTAACTCCTTCATTTCTGTTGATTCTAATTGATATGGAGCTCTAGCAATAGGTGCTGATCCGGGTAGGATATCAATCCGAAAGTCCACTTGCCTATCTGTAGGTAGGCCTGGTAATTCTTTAGGGAAAACATCGGAATACTCCAAAATAACTGAAAGGTTTTCAATATTTGTCTTCGGCTCGTTGATCGTTACTTGTGCCATATAAATGACACAACCTCTCCCCAAACACTTGGATGCGTTAAATAACGACACCTTGTCTGGCAATCCATAGTGTGAATCTCCAGGGATGGTGATCATTTCACCAGATGGGGTTTTTATCTCGATGAGTTTCTTATCGCAGGCAATGCGGGCTTGGTTATGGGATAACCAATCCATGCCTAAAACTACATCGAACCCTGCCAATTTCATTGGCAAAAGAGAGATAAGGATAGAATGATTCTTAATGGATATGAAACATCCATCGAGAATGGAAGATGATGTTTCTAAAGTTCCATCAGCAAGTTCTACCTCATAAGTTATGTCTAGAGTTCTTATGGGCAAGTTTAATAGTTTACTAAACTTATGGTCAACAAAAGATTTATCTACACCCGAATGGAAAAGACTCTAACATATATGTCATTAATGAGGAATGTACCTGTTATGACGTTGTTGTCATTAACGGCCTCCCTGGCATTCATCTAGAAGGCACAAGCATTCCCTTTCTTAGTCTCTCCAGGCTTTGCATCGTTATTTCTGGGGTTCTTAGGGCAGTTAAACTTAATATGCCCCTTTTCTTTACAGCTGTAGCAGACGGCATTCCTAAGATCCTTGCACTCTAGGGTCTTATGCCCCTTTTTCTTACAGATACCACAAGGTTTAGTCTGTGGATTAAGACTACACTGTCCTCAATGTCTGTAGTTACAGTTCTTGCATAGAGGTTTGTCATTAGATGTGTGCTGGTTCTTTTTGAACCCGAAATTCCCTTTCTTTTTGAACCTTTGGGAGTTATCCTCCTCCCGTTTCCTTTTTTCCATCAGTTTCAGTCCTTCTCCTGTTTCCTTTTTCCGTCAGTTTCAGCCTCACTAAATCTAAGGTGAGGGAGAGAGATAGGTGACGACGGACCTATAGGTACTAGGCTGAGCAGCCTTTACCATGCCCTTTATCTCGGGCGCTAACCCATTAATGAAATGCACAATGCGTTTGGGTTCAGGGGTGATTAAGTATGAGACTAACCTAGAAGGGGAATTAAAATCAGAAACATACTTTCGACAATCTAGGTTCTTCATTGTGAGAGTCAGAAAGTCTGACTCTATCTTTTCCACCTCATGAGGTGGGTAGTAAGTTTCCTTGACTAAGTCAACAAACTTAGACCATCCTAAGTTGTACAAGTGTACCTTACCTATAGATTGGATCATAGCTTTCCACCAAATCAGAGCGTCACCCTTAAAGGACTGTGATACATACTTAACCACATCCTTATCAGCACAACCGCTGATATCCATTATCATTTCCATTTCATCTAGCCATTTCAAGGCTTCTACAGCTCCTTTCCCCCCATTAAAATCCCGGGGTTTACAGGAAACGAAATATTTGTAGGTACATCCGTCTTTTGAAGAACGGGACATATCAACAAATTCTAATTTCTTTGGTTCACTCTTCGCATTTGAAGAGTGAAATGAGCTCTCCTTTTGAGCTGAGGATGGTGGGATTGATAATGGTCTAGAGCAAGTAGCACTCGACTCCTTAAGCTTTTCTATGGCCTTTCCAACAACTGCATCTATGTGAGCTTGGAAATCATCCTTATTAATGGCAATGTTTCAGCGTTGTTAGAGTTAATATCCCGGTGGCTACTTTGCGCCTCATCCGAGTTAGCCATTCTTGGAGCTTTGGTTCTAAATACCAAATAAAATTTCTCTTAGCCATGGTATTAATAACCATATTGGCTTTAAACATTGGATATAACAATCTATCGCCTATCTAAGCTAGTCTAAATAACATCACAACTCTTAGGCTTATCATATCTATATTTGCCCCAGATCTTAATAGGACCATCAAAGGCAAATTACAATCTGGACATAGTCCTTATATTATTGGCCAGTGGATCGTAATGTCACAACTGTCATTGTCATAATTGACAATTATATGTAGCTCATAGACTTGTCACGAAGGACATTAAAACATGGCTCATTGGCCTGTCCCAAATTGGTCATAAAATATGGCACATTGTCCTGTCTCTAATTAGACATAAGATATGGCACGTTGGCTTGTCGCTATGAACATATAATATGGCACGTTGGCCTGTCACTATTGGACAGATTACGACACATTGGCCTGTCACCTTGGACAAATTATGGCACCTTGGCCTGTCACCTTGGACAATTTACTGCACATTGGCCTGTCACTTTGGACAAATTATGGCACCTTGGCCTGTCACCTTGGCTTGTCACCTTGGACAATTTACGGCACATTGGCTTGTCACCTTGGACAAATTATGGCACCTTGGCCTGTCACCTTGGACAATTTATGGCACATTGGCTTGTCTATTGTCATCACATTGATGACATTATCCGGGATCACATTGATCACATTGGCTATATAATATGTCTTAGGACGTAGTCCTTTAACCTAGACGGCTAGTATGGTTCCTCAAGTCACACTACCAAGAGTATGAACATTCCTTAATGTTACCATAAGAGTACCTTAATGGTTGATTAATAGTCCGGGTCACCTTGGACCTTAACGACTTTGGAGGCTTGAACATAGTTCACCACCTTTGGATAGAAGGATAACTTCCCTTAACTATCATGATAGAAGGCCCTTTTATCCTTAACTATCATTTTTTGGCCAATTATGTGGTCTGTGCCACTTGGCTAATCAAACCATTAAGATCTTTTGAAATTATATAGCAGAGCATAAATTTCAAGTAAAATCGAGACGTTCGCTTGAAGAGGATGAATACATATATATAATTCCAAAGTATTTCATTAAATGCAATAAGAAATTACAATAATAAAAATAATAAATGAAACAAACTGTCCATGCAAGGACTAAAGAAATAAAAATGTTCACGCAAGGACTAAAGAAATAAAAATGTCCTCGCAAGGACTAACATATATTATTTAGAAGAGACTTCACCCATCCTTCTTTCCCTTAACCAACTTGGAGAGTTTCTTGAAGAACTTGTTCGTCTTCTTCTCCGTTTTCTCCGCTTGTTGTTGCATTTCTTTCATTCGTTCTAAGGCCTCATTGATGGCTACAAGTGGCGGCGGAGGTTGTGGTTGTGGTTGTTGCGGATATGTTGGGATAGGGTTATTATAACCCGATGTTGGTGGTTGAACTGCGGGTGATGGTGTTGGTTCTACCACAGGTGAAGCATAGGATGGTCCACCCATTTGTGGGTTGTCACACCCGGGATTTCCAACCCAAATCCTAACACCGGTGGGCCCGGGTGGGGAGTATTGTGACGTCAGTTGATAACATCATAGTCAATTAAACACGGCACAGCGGAAGTCTTGGACTAAATTTACTATTACAAACCGAATGTTCAAAATAAAATAATATACAAGCTCGTAATAGAAGATCCACAGGCGGATCATAAAATGTACAAGAAAGAATACAAAACAGACTTTAAGGCAAATTTAAGGATTTGCAAGATCCTCTTATTCACTACCGAGCAGCTTTCGGCCTATTTCGTATTGTATATGCAGTTTAGTCTTTGGACGATACGTCAGCGTACGCTGGTAAATACACCCAACTGACTCATTTTGAAAACTTTAAAATGATTTTTAAGTGCAAAACGACACAAAATCTTTTATTAACTTGGGAAAGTTGACTTTGCAACCTTGTATCAGATTCACATGTTTGTCAATACATACAGGGCCCAGTACAGAAACCGAGACATGATTAAATACACACCACTTAGAACTCACGAAGGAGTTATCCCCAACGTCTTGGGTAATTTGCATATGAGCGTCTGTCAGGTGTATGCCTACACCCCGCGCTAAGGTCGTGGCCAATAACTAACGTATTGAGCCGAAGATATCCAGGACACGGTAATTTAACTCCCGATGTTTAAGTTATCAAACAAAACTGATTAAAACAGAATATACGGGTTTACTAGCCACAAACGGACATTCGATTGACCCCATTTCGGACCAAGCGGTAATAATTTACCGTATCCCAAGCCCATATATGGAAAATAAGTCGAGAGTATTTACCTGACCTAGTCTTCTTCTTTTATTTTTAAATAACTCAGCCGTATACAAAATTACCAAGTGCAGATAGCATTTACCGGGAAGGCTCTAGTCTGGATTATGGCATAAGCTAGCCAATTAAATACTAACGGTCTTATAAACCGAATACTGTACATGATCATTACGTATAACGTTTGATTAAACGATGATCGGATAGAATTTAGTTTAATCCCGACAAGTACTCAACTTTTATAATATGGGTAAACTATAAACATTCTGGATTTTGAAACTTAAATGACAAGGTTAAACCCGTTTCGTTTAATTTTCGTAAACTAGTTACGTATAATCAACCGTACGCTTATAAGCGATAATGGGTAACCGGATAAGTCATGGACACGTTTTATATGCCATTATATTTTAGATAAGTTAAGATATCAGTAGGATACCAACTTGTATGCCCGTTATGGTTTTAAAACGAAACTATGCCTCATAAGAGCATTTCGGTAATTATATACTGTATAAAAGGAACTCGAATATATTTTAAGTTTATAATTATGAGTATTCGGTTATAATATTTTATTTATGATATAATATCAGTAGGATATCGATTATATGTGCAATTTATCTTTTATGACCAAACTATGCACCGAAGGGGCATTTTGGTCATTTTACACATAGTTAATAAACTATTTGGGATTCTGATTTTGTAACATGTACCTACTTTAAATTTGTTTAAAATAAGTTTTAGAATCATTAGGTATCAAATCTTGGTCAATAATATGGTTTAAAACCATACTATGCGCCGAAACGGTGCTTATGTCGTAAAAATGGCGTCTTTATGCGATGTTTATAAAAACTGATGTCAAGGTTAGATTAAATATTTTAAATATGTTATTTAATATAACATATCAGTAGGTAAATGATTTACCTTGAAAATATTGATTAAAATCATTTTATGAGCCACAAGGGATAAAATCGTCATTTATCGACATAGTTTAAGGACCTGTTTGAAAACTCAATTTATAACTTGGTTTATCATCCCAAATAATCGTAATTATAATATTACATCAGTAGGAAACTCATTTTCAAGTTCATTATTATTTAAAACCTTGTTTTATGCAAAAATGACATTTTGGTCAAAGATGGCATAATTATGGAACTTGCGCATAAATTTGGATTATGTAATATAACTACAGAGGGTTATGCTACATTATATTATGATCATAATACAACTTTAGATCAGTATCTAACTAATCTAAATCGGGTCAGAATCGAAAGTAAAAGCATAAGTCAAACTTCGCGACTTTCGGTTGCGAACCGATCCTAGAACTGAAATTGACGAGCCGAACATGTTTTCACATGTTCTAATAATTATTACCAAGTTGTTTAAGTGTCAAAACAGGTTTCATAACATATATAATATCCATTTATGATTTTCTGAAAAATGGCCTGTTTGACTTTTTAATAACTTAACTTTGACCCGTCAATTGGTCTAGCAAACGTGATCTTCAAGAGGTATCCTTTATAGGGACTAACACCTACCTTATTATGATCACTTAGCCATGTTCATTTCAAACAATAGCTAGACCATAATGGTCTTAACCGAAAGTCAAAGTGTTTTCCGTAAAACGCTTGACTTTTAGCTATAAAAGCCTATAAACGAAAATGCACAAAGAAGGAACAATTACCAGTGATTCCTAGGGTTCAAAAGAACTATGTTGGATGCTCCTTTTAGTTAGGAACTTCTAGAGGAGGGAGAAGAGTGAATAAATGAGAAAGGTGCAAGTTGGAATGGTGAACTTAAGCACCTATTTATAGTTGGAGTGCTCAAAGGAGGTGAAGCCAGGTGTTTAGGGGTGAAAGAGGAAGCTTACAAGTGTCCCAAAACGTGGCATAGCAGTTTGGGAAGCCCTGGTTTAGAGTAAATGGTTTTTGGAGCTTTGCTTGGCTTCGAAACAAACTTTCTGCAGTAGAGCCTTTCTCGCGCCCCGCGAGAGACCCAGGCCTGGTCTTTCGCGGCCCGCAACCGCCCCCTGGCCAGTTTCAAAGTTTGACACTTTAGCCCTTTAACTTTAAAAAGCTTCTAAAAACCTTTTAAAACACCTTTTTGGCACTTTTAGCTCTCCGTAACTAATACTTGGCATATCTGGGATTATGCCCGGACATTGTCGAGCTCTCGGTTCGTTAAAAGGTCACTTAGAGGTATGAATTAACATGTTGACACTTTTAATCCCTCCATTATCCAACTTTCATATATTTACAAAATTGAACCCTCTCGTCCAACAAATGGCACGTATGAGAGTTAGGACTTCGTAAAGGATCACTCAGAGGCTTATTATAAGCATGTTGATTCCGATGTCACTCAGAGGCTGGGCATGTTGACATATCAGTCACTCAGAGGCCAAATTTCAAGCATGTTGACATATCAGTCACTCAGAGGCTA
Organism: Scalesia atractyloides; assembly: GCA_947069175.1. NCBI lineage: Eukaryota > Viridiplantae > Streptophyta > Magnoliopsida > Asterales > Asteraceae > Scalesia > Scalesia atractyloides. The sequence continues at coordinate 12,544,249 of CAMTDV010000007.1, read as the reverse complement.
ATGATTTAAGCTTGTTGACATATTAGTCACTCAGAGGTTGTTTTTTATGCATGTTGACATCCGACCGTCACTCAGAGGCTTAGTTTGAGCATGTTGACGCCTTTAGTCCTCATTGGTCATTAACAGACTATATTTAAAATACAACACGTGTCACTATATTATTGGACACGATTTTACAGTGTGTTACATGGGTCCTCCTGAATGGTGGGGTAAGGTTTGGCAAAGGTGGCAGCGATCCCGACCGTTGACCTGCACGTATTGACATGCGTGGTCCACGTTTCCTCCTTGGTGGCTCAGGCGGTGGTTGGGGTTGTTCCACCGGTTCCATGTGGACATCTTCTTATACAGGGAGTGTTAGGAGTAATGGGAAGGAGTGTTAGCAAAGGTAAATTGGTTCCAATATTGGTCCCACTCATTAGGACCTTGATATGGCAATCCAGCATAAGAGTTCGAATCGCTTGATATTTCGATGGGATGTGTATGTGATCCCGACGGTGGCATCTCCGAGTCGGAGTCCTCATCCATTGGGTTGGGTTAATCTCACTGGTTTTGGTCAGCTGGGGGTGTGTTAAAGTATTGGTTGGGGTTAAACTCATCATGATAAGAATGATGAGAGTGGTGGGGGTGGTGTGATTGGTATGAATGGTACGAGTGGTAAGAGTTTTGGGTATGAGAAGGTGAATGTTGTGCTAATGGCCATGAATCCCCCGAATCCTCATAGGGGTTTAGGTGATGGGGATGTGAAGGGATATATCATGATGGTCCTCCCTTCATTGGTCCTTTACCTCTTCCTCATACTCTAGGCGTCATTTTCCTGTTAAAATAAAATAAAAAAAACAATACTAATAACTTAATAATGAGATGAGTAATACCAGGTCAAAGCCTAGACTCGGAAGTCTAAAGAATGTACTCGTGTAAGTTTGAGATTAAACACAAGAGGGATAGTGTTTAATTCTCTCAAACGTTGGCTCTGATACCAACCTGTCACACCCAGCTTTAACAGCCAATCCAAACACTGGTGGGCCCGGGTGTGAAATATCATGACGTAAGTTGATATCATCATAGTCAATTAAACATAGCACAGCAGAAGTCTTGGAGTTAAATTACTATTACAAACCAAATGTTCAAAGTACAAAATTAATATACAGATGGCTTTGTAATAGAAGATCCACAGGCGGATCGTAAAATGTACAAAAAGTGTATAACAGACTTTGGGCAGATCTAGGATTTGCAAGATCCTCTTATCACTACCGAACAGCTTCCAGCCTATTTTCGTATTGTACCTGCAGGCTTAGTCTTTTGAAAATACGTCAGCTTTCGCTGGTAAATACACTCAACTAACTCATTTTGAAAACATTTGAAAATGTTTTAAGTGTATATTGGCACAAAATCTTTTATAACTTGGGAAAGTCAACCTTGTAACCTCTTAACAGATTCACATGTTTGTCCATACATACAGGGCCCGATACAGAGACCGACACATGATTAACGTACTCACCACTTAAGAACTCATGAAGGAGTCATCCCAACCTTGTGGGTAAAGTTTTTAGCACTAGCGCTTGCCGGGTGTATGCCTACACCCCGCGCATAGGTGGTGGCCCTTATCTAATGTAATGAGCCGAGGATATCCAGGACACGGTAGTTAACCTCCGATGTTTAAGTTACAAAACAAAACTGATTAAAACGGAATATGCGGATTTACTTGCCACAATCCGGCATTCGATTGATCCCATTTCCGACCAAACGATAATATTTTACCGTAACCCAAGCCCGTATAGGAGAAATAAGTCGAGAGTATTTACCTGAGGTAATCTTCGTTTTAAACTCAAGATTTAATAACTCAGCCGTACACAAAATGAACTAACTGCAGATAGGATTTACCGGAAGTCTCTAGTATGGATTATGGCATAAGCTAACCAATTAAATACTAACGGTCTTATTTAAGTCATAGACTTAAACCGACTAGCGTACAAGATCAAAACATATAACACTAGATTAAACGGATCAGATAGAATGTAGTTTAAACCCCACAAGTACCTTGACTTGTATAATATGGGTAAACTATAAACATTCTGGACTTTGAGACTTAAATGACAAGGTTAAACCCGTTTCGGTTAATATTCGTAAATTAGTTACATGTACTTAACCGTACGCATATCAGCGATATCGGGTAACCAGATAAGTCATGGACAAGTTCTATATGCCATTATATTTTAAATAAGTTGTAATATCAGTAGGATATAAAGTTATATGACCGTTAAAGTTTTTAAACGAAACCATGCCTCATAAGGGCGTTTCGGTAATTATATACCGTATAAAAGGAACTTAAATATAATTTAAGGTTATGATCATAAGCATTCTGGAAAAATAATTTATTTATGATATAATATCAGTAGGTTATTGATTATATGTGTAATTTATCACTTATGACCAAATTATGCACCGAAGGGCATTTTGGTCATTTTACACATAGTTTTATTAATTCTTTGGGATTCTGAGTTCATATCATATACCTAATGTATAAATATTTAAAATAAGTTTTAAAAATCAGTAGGTGACAAGTCTTGGTTGATTAAGATGGTTTTAAACCATACTATGCGTCGAACCGGTGCTTATGTCGTAAAAATGACGATATGTGCGATATTTAATGAAAACTGATGTTAATGTCAGGTTAACATGTCTTAGATATGTTATGTAAGATAACGTATCAGTAGGTAAAATATTTACTTTGAAAAGGTATGATTAAAACCAATTTATGAGCCACAAGGGCTTTATCGTCGTTTATCGACATAATACAAGGACTTGTTCATAAACTCAATTTATAATATGATTTAACATCTCAAATAATTCTACTTATAATACTATATCAGTAGGAAACTTTTTTTTTTATGTTTATGTAAATAAAACCTCCTTTATGCAAATAGGGCATTTAGTCAAAATAACATAATTACGGAACTTGTGCATAAACTCAGATTCTGATTATGATCATGAAATATAATCTCAGAGGGTTACGCTATATTAATTATGATCATAATGCAACCTTAGATCAGTATTTAACTAATTTAAATAGGGTCAGAATCGAAAGTCAAAGCAGAAGTCAAACTTTGCGACTTTCGGTTGCGAACCGACCCTAGAACTGAAATTGACGAGCCGAACATGTTCCCACATGTTCTAATAATTATTACCAACTTGTCTTAGTGTCAAAATAGTTTTCATAACATATTTAAGCTTGGCTTATAAATTTTCCAAAAAATGGCCTGTTTGACCTTTTAATATTCACACTTTGACCGATCAATTGGTCTAGCCAACGTGATCTTCAGGAGGTGCCTTTAATAGGGATTAACACCTACCTTATTATGATCACTTAGCCATGTTCGTTTGAACAATGGCTGGACCATATTGGTCTTAACCAAAAGTCAAGGCGTTTTCCATAAAACGCTTGACTTTTGGCTATAAAAGCCTATAAACGAAAATGCAAGAGAACGGAACACTTACAAGTGATTCCTAGGATGCAATAGAACTAACTGGATCCTTTCAGTTAGGAACTTTCAGAGGAGGGAGATAGAATGTGAAATGAGAAAGGTGCAAGTTCAAATGGTGAATCTTGGCACCTATTTATAGTTGGAGAGCTTGAAGGAGGTGATGCAAGGTGTTAAGGGGTGTTAGAGGGAGCTTACATGTGCCCTAAAATGTGCATAGCAGTTTGGAAGACCATGGTTTCGAATCAAATGGTTTTTGGCAATTTGTGTGGAGGCCAAGAAAATTTTCTGCAGCCACAGGCCTCTCGCGCCCCGCGAGCGCCCTATGGCCAGTTTTAAAGTTTGACACATTTAGCCCCTCAACTTATAAAACCTCCTAAATCACCTTTATAGCATATCTAGCCCTCCGAAACCAATATTTAGCATACCCGGGAGTATGCCCGGACATTGTCGAACTCTCTGTTCGTTAAAAGGTCACTCAGAGGTATATATTAACATGTTGACACTTTTAACCCCTCCATTATCCAACTTTTACATATTAACATATTTAATCCCTCTCGTCCAACAAATGGGACACATGAGAGTTAGGACTTCGTAAAGGATCACTCAGAGGCCCACTATAAGCATGTTGACTCCGATGTCACTCAGAGGTTGGGCATGTTGACACAACGGTCACTCAGAGGTTGGGCATGTTGACACAACGGTCACTCAGAGGCCAAGTTTAAGCATGTTGACATATCAGTCACAAAGAGGCTAAGTTTAAGCATGTTGACACAACGGTCACTCAGAGGCTAATGTTTTTGCATGTTGACATTAGAAAGTCACTTAGAGGCTCAGTTTGAGCACGTTGACACCTTTAGTCCTTATTAGTCTTTAATAGACTAAAATAAAAATACGACACATATCACTATACTATTGGACATGATTTTTACAAGGTGTTACTCTGTAGCTGCCACACTTGCTAAGGAGCGCAAGTTGTGGAAAGAAGCTTGTGAAAGGGATAAAAATGAGAAAATATCCTTAAGGAATGAAGCTGTGAACATATGCTCAGAGATAGAGCGCTTGAAGAAAGAAAGAGAAGAAGCCATTATTGTGGATGAAGCGAAATCTCTCTAGGAATGCAGCGAACAAAAGGAGGTAGAAACTTCTGCAACTATAGTCTTATGAAATAAGGAGATTGCATAACTTACATCATTGTTGTTTGATTAGGAGGAGACCAAGGTTGCGCTTGAAGTAGCGAAGAAGGATCTTCAAGCTGCCGATGTTGAAAAAGCTGAGCTGCAACGCCGACCCTTAGAGAATCAAGAAAAAGTTTCAACTCTATGAGGTGGACATTAGTGCGGATAAGAAACGTGCTAAGCTTGAAGAGGAAAAGCTCGAGGATTCAGAGGCAGTGTGTGTCATGGCGGAAAGTATGGTTGAGCTATTAACAAACAACACGCTTTGGATGCAACAACACAGGGTTGTGAATGTAAGTCTTAACCGTTTATTGTTCGACCATATGTTTATCGTGATTTACTCATTAAATATAATTGTGTTGTATAGATTGCGAGTTCCATCTTGAATTCGGTAGAGCTGGATAGCGCAGTGGCCAAGCTGATGGTCATAGCGCACCGTGATGGTTACGCTCAAGGCTATGTAAAATGTGCTCATCATGTGACAAGCACTCTAAAAGTAAACTAGGATACCAATCGCTCCGCTACGCAAGGGATCAATACCAGCGCCACCTTAGCTAAGGCGAAGAAGGAATATGACCATATATAGATACATGTGATGAATTTGGTGAACGAAGCATTGCAACATGACGGTTTTGTTGAGCGTTTAAAAGATATCTTTTCATGACAATGCAACATATGAGGAAGTTGAAGAAGATGCAAAGGAATAGCTTGTAAGAATTCTTGTTGCATATTGCTTTTGGGGCGCGGATGGAAGGGGATACGTTACCATTTGATGTTGTAACCCATCTTTTTGTAAACTACATATGTTTTATCTATTTGTTAGGATGGTCGCATAAACACTCAAGTACTTTTTGACATGATACAGGTGTGTAATAAATAATAACCGTGTGCATATGTTTTAGATACAATATCTGCGTGAGAATAACTACTTTGTATAGGTAAAACAAATAAAGTTGATATAAAGCTCATGTATGAACTAGTCACAACCCTGCCTGCGCGCAACGGTTTGCGGCTGACCTTGGAGGTAGATAATGTTCATGAGACTTGTATTATACCATAATGTTTTTATGCATACCTAAAGTGGTTTCATGCATTTGTAACAGCATAATGTAGGTAACGACTTTTGTATTAAAGAAGATAAGGTGCAGAGGCCACACATTACAAAGTCGGTAATATTACATAACCTAAAGACCATGAGATATCTGTAAGTAGCGATATTTTGCACGAAAACTGATAAGGCGCGAGGCCGGCGCGTATAGAGATGCTAAGATTACATATAACATCGTCACAATTGATGTGCGTTCCAAGTTCTGGGATCGCTTGTGCCATCCAACCGTTTGAGGGTATATGCGTCTTTCCCAAGACTTCATGGATCACATACAGGCCTTCCCATTTGGGCGCAAGCTTCCCTGGGCGCTCAACGTTTGATGTTTCATTGTCTCTTAGAACAAAATCTCCTGGAAGAAAGGTGCATAGGCAGAATCGCGCATTATAATACTTTTCAAGCTTCGATTTACATTTGTGTAGGTCCCCTAATCCGTATGGATCTTCAAGAATCGTCTATCTAATCTAGGGTGCGGAATCCTCTAGGTCAGATTATCACAGAAATACGAGTAGGAACAGAAATCACAATAAACCCGATCTTAATTGATTATCTATCACAACGACTACAATTAATCTAGATACCACGAATTCGTCCAAGCCAATCTCTCTACGAATTCTCTCTTAACTCTCTCTGAAGTGACTAAATGAGCAACCTTAACCCTAATGCAAAACTCTGTTCATATAGAGATAGGTTTGCAACTGGGCTAGGGTTTAACCACATGGGCTGCAAATTGGACTAGGCCCAATTTGTCTACCACTCCCTATTATGTAGGTCTGGTTTGGCCTAATCACTACAACTAACTATTACCAAACTAAACCCGCTAACTGTTTATCGTTTTACTAATTCCAAGATATCCAAAGACCAAATCTAAGCTGTTGTCACAAATATGCACCAACAAACTCCCCCTTGACAATAGCTTCATAAAAGAACTTTGTCTCCAGTCATCTTACAATCTTCAACGTCTTTGGTCTTTGGATTGCTTTAGCTTTAATAGCTTCTGTCAGCACCAGACTCCCCCTAAGCTGATGCATCCAATCACCAAATCTTCTAAATCGTTAGCATTTGAGTAAACTCAGTTTAGCACTTGCGTAGCAATCTTCAAACTCATCAACTTTGTCTGCAATGTAGAAAGGAGGCTCTACCATGCATCCAAGCAAGTTCCTCTACACTAAACTTCTCAGCAACACACTGCTACAATCTGTACAGTATAAAACAAACATCTCGAGAAACCATAAGAATTTTTCAACACAAGTTAACAAATTATTATTATTATTATTCAAGAGAGGCTAAAACTGTATCACAGATTAAGCAATTTTCAACTCAAACTACACACTTAAAATTTTAAGCACACTGAACCTGCAAGATTTTTAAATTTTGAACTCATCTGCTTACATCATCTCCCCCTATCGGTAACACCTCCTCCATGAACAACCATATTCCATACGCTAAGAATTTACAAGAAAAAGAATTTTTTTTTGCATTTTTATATTTTCTGAAAGCAAATAAATAACAAAATAATAAACACTTTGTTTTTGTGAGAATCACCGGGAAAAAGATCATATCAGCAATTTTCATGAAAAGCAGTTCAAGATGATTACCGGTATTGTTTTTCCACTTAAACAAAATACATGAACATTTCAAGTACCATTACCTAGTGATATGTTAAGGTAATTTTATACTGATATACTAGTGTGTCCCACTTCAGGATATACCCCGATGATCAAGGTATGCACAAAGATTCCTCGTAGTAGGTGAGTATACCAAATTCATCCTTTTTGATTTACAGCGTTAGATACTTGGTGATCAGGTCAGTACTTCCGTACAGCAAAGAGACCAATATCCAACGAGGGTTAGGGCAAATACCAAATTTTGGTACGATTTATGCATTTTTCACATTTGAATGACTCTGTAGGAGAGCTTCTTTAACTTCTTGGATTTGGAATTTTAGCTCTTTTAAGATATCCTGGTTGTGCCTGGGTCAGCATATATCTGGATGCAGCAAAAGGACAACCCTGATACCCCGGATGAAATAACGATATAAAGACGCAAGATTTAAGGTTATAAAACCATACGCCACTCATATGTTACTCACTCGTATACAGTTCGTTATGTTTATATCACCAAGGTAAGTTAATTATGTCATGTTATTTGCCTACTTGTACATCATATGATGAAGCTGCTATCCACTTAAGCAATTTAATTTTAATTTCAGTATGACAGTCTAACTTGCTGATGTACTATCATTTTTTCTTTTCCACAAAGTGAAAACTCATTTTTTATTTGCTATCTTTTTATGTTTTGATTTTTTGAAAAACAGTAAATTATTTACAAAATTCTTATGGAAAACTGGTTATTCAGGATTCCTCATCCCGTTGAGTTCAACTAAATGTTCAAAATGAGCCCTGCCAAATGCTTTTATGTAAAGATCTGCTAGGTTATCTAGTGTGTCGACTCTATGCAGTTCAATCAATTTCTTTTTAGCACAATCCCGAATAAAATGATGATGAATGTCAATATGTTTTGTGCGACTGTGTTTTACGGGGTTGCTTGTGATTGAAATAGTGGCATTATTGTCTATCATAATAGGAGTACGAGTGAAATTCAAACCGTAATCGCGCATCTACTGTTGTATTTAGAGAACCTGAGAGCAACAGCTACCCGCAACAATATATTCAGCTTCACACGTAGAGGTAGACACGCAAGACTACTTCTAGCATTGCCATGACCTAATCCTCCCTCCTAAGAACTGACAACCACCTATGGTAGACTTTCTGGTTAATTTGCATCCTCCAATGTCCGAATCAGTGAAAGCAACAAACTTCAAATCACTAGCAGCTGGATACCATAACCCCAATTTAGGTTTCCCCTTCAAGTAACGAAGAATCTGCTTCACCGCTTTCATATGTGACTCTTTTGGATTCGCTTGATATCTGGCACAAAGACACACTACGAACATGATGTCTAGTCTTGAAGCAGTCAAGTACATTAGAGAACCAATCATTTCCCTGTATTGAGTTGGATCAACATCCTCCACACTCTCATGATCTGGACCAAGATTGTGATTCTCGCAAATAGGTGTATTGAAAGTAGCTCAATCCTCCATTTTGAAACGAGACAAAATATCATACACATACTTCGTCTAATGTATAAACATCCCATCCTTCTTCTGTTCAACTTGCAAACCCAGAAAGTAAGACATTTTACCCATCGCACTCATTTCAAATTTGCTCTTCATTACCTCCTCGAATTCATGACACATGTTCTCATCAGATGACCTAAAAATAATATCATCTACGTATACCTGTACTGACAGAAAGTCTTCCTTCTTTCTTGCAATGAAAAGTGCACTGTCAATCTGACCTCTTTCAAAACCATTCTTTAACAAATGTGCTGATAGGGTCTCATACCATGCCCTAGGTGCCTGATGCAATCCATACAATGCCTTATCAAGTCGATAGACGCGATCTGGATAATCGGGATCAATAAACCCATCTGGTTGTGAGACATACACCACTTCTTGGACTTTCCCGTAAAGGAATGCACTCTTCACGTCAAGTTGGTAAACTTTGAAGCCTTGAATGAAGCAAAAGCTAGGAACAAACGAATTGCTTCCAGCCTTGCTACTGGTACAAACACTTCATTGTAATCAATCTCCTCTTGCTGATTGAACTTTTTCACCACTAGCTGAGCCTTATTCCTTGTCACGATCCCCGGTCGTCTTTCTTGCATTTAAACACCCACTTGGTGCCTATTTCCTTCTCTCTTTCAGCAAATCAACTAGCTCCCAAACCTTCAACTTCTTAAACTGAGCTAGTTCTTCTTACATAGCTTTAACCCATGAATTATCTTTTAGAGCCATGTGAACAATCTTCGGCTCCTCTTGGGCAATAAATCAGCTATACAAACACTCAGTTATCTTCTTGTCTGAACACCTGCAACAGCAGCATCACCTATAATGTTCTCAATTAGATGATCTGTTTGCGCGTGTAGTCTCAATGGTGTCAACAACTAAATTATCTCCTAGATTAGATCCAACCTCCACCTGAATGTTCTTATTAGCAAACAGATTAGTAAAACCCTCCCCCAGAGTAGGTTCAGACTCACTATCACTTGAATCCTGTTGAGCTGCACTAGAGGAAGTTTCTGGAGCATCTGTCATTGATATACTCGATCCAGGCATGAAGTCAACCTCTTAATCTTTACCGATCACAGTTTGAATCACTTGAGACCCATCTGCATTGGAAAACTCAGGAATATTAAATGATTTAAAAACGTTATCATAATCATATAATAGAGTAGGACCACTCATTGATTGTTGAGGTGAATAACTAGTGATTTCTATGTTAAACACAACTTCAGTTTTACCAGTTTTTAGATTAAAAACCCTTATATTCGGTGTTCCAGGCATATAACCTAGAGAGTATCCCTCGTCAGCTACCTCACCGAATTTTTGTTTTTTATTTCGCACAATGGTGTAGGGTAATCCAAATGGTTCAAAGCCTTTCAAGTTTGGTTTCTTGTTAAACATGAGTTCGTGATATGTTTTATTAAACCGTTTAACCATCAAAACTTTGTTTAGGACATAACCAGTTGTGTTCACAGCTTCTCCCTAGAAAAGAACTGGAAGCTTTGAATCAGAAAGCATAGTCCTAGCGGCTTTAATCAACGTCCTGTTTTTGCTCTCAGTGACTCCATTCTGTTGAGGTGTATAAGGAGCAGAATATTGATGTTCAATTCCCTTGCGAAGACAATAGAGATCCAGAATCGGATTCTTGAACTCCATGCCATTATCACTCCTTATCCTCTTGATCCGTGCAACATGGACATTTTCCAATTTTGTAAAAAGATCTATCAGCATCTCCGTTGTCTCATCTTTTGTACCTAAAAAGAAAATACATAATACAGTGAGTAATCATCGATGATAACTAAACAATACTACTTTCCACCTATGCTCCTTACGTTCACCGGACCGAAAAAATCCATATGACGTAATTCATAAGGGGCATCTATGGAATTTATTGTTTTGGACTTGTGAGGTTTCTTATGTTGTTTTCCCTTTTGACATGGAAGACATTTATCTTCCACATGAAACCTTTGTACTAGCGCCCCTTCCACTAAACTGTTTTTAATAACATAATTCATTTTTCGGTAGTGGATGTGGGCCATGCGTCTGTGCCACAACATTGACTCAGCCTCAGATGCTTTTGATAATAAACATGCCACCAAAGTGGAAGAGTCCATAGTACCCATGTCCATGAAATAAGTGTCATTTCTCCTTGGCGCTCTCATCACTATCCAATCATTCGGTATCACCAAACCTAGTTTCAACACCAAAGCTTCAGACTTAGTAAAGTGGACCGAGTGACCCTTGTCGCAGACTTGAGACACGCTCATCAGATTGTGCTTCAGCTGCTCGACATAGTTCACCTTGTCCAATGTGATCTTCCCGTTGGTCACTTTTCCTTGACCTTTAATGTGACCTCCTTTAGCACCTGCAAAATTCACATAACCTCCATCTATATTCTCAAACTCAGTCAAGAATCTCCATCCCCTGTCATGTGTCTTGAGCAGCCACTATCAACATACCACAAGTTGATAATCCTCCTTAGCGACTCCTGCACAACCCAACAAAAATTAGTTAGATTGGGGGACCCAAGCCTTAATGGTCTTGGGTCTTCCAGATTTATCAACCACTGGAACATCCATCCAATATCCATCACTGCTAATTGGAGTCTCGGATCTCAGACCTGTTGATGGAAATGGATTTAAATTTCCACTAGGTCTCTAGTCCTGAGGTTTCCTATACTTGTTTGGACTTTGTGACCTTTAGAAATTTTGGTTTTGATTCCTTGAATTTCAATTGTGATAATTTCTAAAGCCATTGTTGTAAAAATTTCACGACCAACATTCTGATATCTAGTTTGATATTGACATCGACTTCTGAAATTACTTAATTGACCATTAAAGTTATTCATTTTTGGTGAACTACTTCGAGGTCTTTCAAGTCTACCTGATGTAGATTCAGGCTGAAATCTTTGTTCATATCTTTGAAAATTAGGAACTTGGTGAGTTCCTTTTTTAGTCTTATCTACACCAACTGTAACACTATGTCGCTTGAGAGCAGATGTCTTTGGTGAGTTAGAAACTTTCTACTTACCATCACCAATCTTTTCTGGTGATTTTTCTCTCTTTCTCTCAGTCACTTCTGCTTCATTCTTTTTGTTAGGACAGCAGCTAGCTACATGTCCCTTGGTGTGACATTTGAAGCAGGATCTTCTAGCCGAAGACTTCTTAGATGAAGTCTCTGGTTTAGATTCATGCGGTGACGATGATGATGATGATGATGATGCCCTTGAAGGATCTTGTTTAGTTTACTCAATATCTGATTTTTCTGTGTTTTTATTTTTAGCAAACTGGACATTTGACTCTCTTACAATTACAGTGGTCTCTTCTTTCATATCACTCCCTTTAACAAAATAATTTTTTTTAACCAAAATTTGCTTTTTATTCTTAGTGTGTGTATTCTTTTTTTTCAAAACCGCTTCCCTGTTATTATCCTTCTTGGCATGTTCAGACACATCAACATTCCCTGATGTGGAACTACCAGGTGTAGTTGACACAAAGCCTGTTAGCCCTTCTTCGTCTGGCAAGAAAGAATAGCCATGACCAAGAGGTAGTGGAACTTCATTGAAACCTTTGAATCCACACTTGTCTTGTCATTACTTTTCTTCAAGCCATTCATCATGTGTTTCACAACAAAAGATGAATCTCTGAATTGATTCAATTTCTTTTCAAGTTCACAAATTTTCAGTTGTGCTTATGACAACTCTTTGCATTTCTTAGAAATCTCTTTTGTTTTCTCACTCACCGTATCATGAGCTAAGTCAATAATTTGAAGTTTTTCATTTAGTTTACAGGTTAAAATATTGATTTCTTCTTCATAACCGTTAATTTTCTTCAAATATAATGACTCATTTCTTTTTACGAAAATGTTTGATTCTTTTACACTTGAGAGCTCATTTACCAGACTTTGGTTTTGTTTTGTTAACCTGTCAACTTCGCTTTGCAATTCACGACATTGTAAGCAAATAGAACTACCAGAGTTAGAATGTACCTCACTTGTTGATTTGCTTAGATCAACCATGAAAGTAGCAAAATCTGCAGTCATCTCCTTATCTGGAGCATTCTGTTCTACATCAGATTTCATGTTTTCAATTGTCTGATCGTCTTCAACTTTTTCATCTACAGTCTCTTGCTCTACCTCAGCATCAGCCTTTACTTCTGCATCATCAACTGGGGCTATCTCAGCCATGAATGCCTGTGTGGCATTGTCATCGTCTTCTAGATGAACACTCCAATCATAAGAACCTTCTCTAGCAGTAGATATCAAGGCTTTTAAACCAGTGTTAGTTGATGCATTCCTGTTACTTGATCCATGACTAGGAGAATCTTGAAAAGATGAGTTAGCACGAGATTCAATCTTAGGTCGTTGACATTCTCTAGCAAAGTGTCCATAATTTTGACAATTGTAACACCTCACTTTAGACTTGTCAAAACCTACATTCTTTCCAACGAACTTTCTGTCTGTCCTATTCATGAACCTCTTCACTCTTCTAGAGATCATGATCATCTGCCATTGTAAATCCATCTCCTCTAGGTTATCAGGGTCAATCTGATCATAATCTTCATCAGAACTAGCAGGATAAGATATTCTTCCCTGAATGTAGTTATCATATGAAGCAACGAATGAAGCAAGCAAGGCCAGATGATCTTTAGCAACCTTGACACTCAGAGGCAAAGACATTGTACTGCTTTTATTATAGCTAGCTTGTTGTCGCTTTGCCCCTGACGATCTTCCTGAAGCAGCTACAAAACATACATCACTATCAGCGTTTGTCACAACCTGCTCATTTTCACATGAGAGAAACGCAGTTGCTGAATCACTTGAAGCATTGTTGGTGGACGAAGAAGGAATCCCTTTATAAATTCCCAGATCTTCAACCTGATCATATCCAGTTTCCTTCTTCTTCATGTTGAGCTCATAAGCTCTCAGTTTCCCAACAACCTCTTCCAAGTCTTTATCTTCATAGTCAGCTTCACCCTGTATCATAAGAATATAAATATCCCATTTTGCAGGTAAATCATCTAGCAACTTATCATTTATATCAACGTCTGTGTATCCCTCTATGTCATAATTGTCCATTTCTGACATTAGATGATAGTATCTCGTGATGATATCTTCAAGGGACTCATTTCCATGCCTTTAAAGATAGCCAATTGCTTCTTCAGCAAGTCAACTTTGTTTTTCTTCACATCAGGATTGCCCTCATACCTCTTCTCTAGAGCATCCCACATCTCCTACAAAGTAGAATATCGCTTGAATGTATGTTTGATATCATCAGGTAACGACATCTATATTGTAGCTAAGCCTTTTTTCTCAGACTCATACATTCTCTTATCAGCCTCTAACATGTTTACATACGTAGTGACACGTTGTCTGCCTTCAAAGTCGTGAGTTGGGTTTACGTACCCATCTTGAATATAGATCCACATCGATTGTCGTGATATTCTATGAACGACTGAAATCTATCCTTCCACGTAAGGTAATTCTCTACCTTCAACATCTTTGGCGGTTTGTTAGTCGTGCCTGCTTCATGCTCCGTTCTCACAATTCATTCAAGTTTGACATATCCGACATTTTTACCAAACCGGCTCGCTAAAAACGTTTAAAAATTTGTCTGAAATGTGTGATTACCAAATTGTACCGTTAGACTCGTCTCGACATTACGAATCCAATGATGTATAATGTCCGAGACCAATTTTAGGAATTTTCATGCCTTTTTATGTCCTAAAAATCATACGAGTCTAACCGTGCTGTCGGTTTGTCAAAATTGTTTATGGATCAAATTTTATGTACGAAAACATTTATCTCCAATTACGTCAGCTGGTTAACTTTCCATCTTTTCGAGTTCAACTCGAAACAGTACTCAATTCAGAACAATAACTCGGATTAACAATCCGATATGGAAATTCGGAAAAGTGATTCGAGATACCAATCCAAGATGGTAATTCGGAACATTGATCCGAGATGGTAATTCGAGATGATCCAAAATCAATACCAAGGATCCGAGATGCACTATTATGATCCAAGATGCTTCCCAAATTATCCGAAATACATTGTTTTGATCCGAGATGCAATCTTAGATGATCCAAGATCAACACCAATGATCTGAGATGCACGGTTCTGATACGAAATGCAAGTTTTCTGATCAGAGATGCAAATTTAATAGTTCCAAGATGCTTCACTTATGATCCGAGATGCAAGATTTCTATCCGAAAGCCTTGATGTTTATCTGAAACATCAGCAAAAACCCTAGAACAGCCGTCAAAACGTCCCAAAACCCAACTTTTTCTGCAATAACGAATCCGAACCGAGCAAAACAAGAGCCTCTTGCTTTGATACCAATTGTAGGTCCCCTAATGTGTATGGATCTTTAGAGAATCGTCTATCCAGTCTAGAGTGTGGAATCCTCTAGATCAGATTATCACAAAATTACGAGTAGGAACATAATTCACAATAAACCCGATCTTAATTGATTATCAATCACGGCGATTACAATCAATCTAGATCCCCACGACTTCGTCCAAGCCAATCTCTCTATGAATTTTCTCTCAACTCTCTTTAAATTGACTAACTAAGCAACCTTAACCCTAATGCAAAACTCTATTTATATAGAGACAGGTTTGCAACTGGGTTGGGGTTTAACCACTTGGGCTGCAAATTGGACTAGGCCCAATTCGTCTACCATTCCCTATTATGTGGGTCTGGTTTGGCCCAATCACTACAACTAACTATTACAAAACTGAACCCGTTAACTGTTTATCGTTTTACTAATTACAAGATATCCAAAGACCAAATCTAAGTTATTATCACAAATATGCACCAACAATTTGGCCTCATTGATTGTGACGTTTTCTGGTTTTTCCTCAATGAGGTCCAAATCAAGCTTGCATGCCTTCTCATTGTTCTATGTTTCCATTGCAAGCATGCGCGGTGAAGGGAGACCAATTTCAGCTGGGATCATCGCATCGGTTCCATAAACAAGACTGAAAGGTGTTTCGCATGTGCTAGTTTTTGGCATAGTTCGATGAACCCAAAGAATACTTGGTAACTCATTAACCTAGCCTCTTTGCGATGTTCCTAGCTCACTTTGATTCCTTCAAAAATATTCTTGTTGATACTCTTGACTTGGGCTTGCCTTGAGGATGCATAACCAAAGTTAAAAACATGCTCAATGTGCATTTTGTTCATCCATCTTTATAAATCTTCTGAAGCAAAGTTGGGACCATTATCGCTGACTATGCGCAATGGTAAACCAAACGGCAAATAATGTGTTCCCAGATGAATTTACGAATGACTGTTTCAGTGGTTGAACCGTGTGGCTTGGCCTCCACCCACTTGATGAAATAATAAACTATCACGATTATAAACTTTAGAGCTCTGGGGGCATCTGGGAATGGTCCCACCATGTCAGTTGCCCATTGCTGAAAAGGCCAAGTTGTTGTTACTGGAATTAAAGGATTTTTTGGATGCAGTGTTTTGGGAGCATGTCGTTGGCATGATACGCACTTCCTCAATGTCTCGACTGCGTCTAAATGCATGCCCAACCAATAATACCCGACATTCATGACTTTTGTTACTACCATGCGCGGACCAGCGTGAATCTCACATCACCCTTCAGGAATTTGGCGGATCAAGTACTGAGCTTCTTGTGGGTCAACACAGCGAAGGAGTGGTCCAAGATATGACTTTCGAAAAAGTATGCCATCTGCCATTTCGTAATTTAGTGCTTTGTTTTGGATTTTCCTAGCCTCCGCTTTGTTTTCTGGGAGAACACCAGATTGTAAGAACATAATGATTGGAGACATCCAGGAGGGATTTCCCATTTCCGCCACATTAACTTGACACAACGAAACAGAGGGGTTTTTACGTACTTCGATAGGACTTCTTTTGCTAGGTGTTTGAAACTGGTAGCTGCCAAATTGCTAAGCGCATCCACGTGTTTGTTCTCACTGCAATTAATGTGAATGACTTTAAAGGCTTGAAGCTAATCAAAGACTCCGCAGGTTCAAGATACAACCCCATTGTCTCGCCTTTCGCATCATAAAGGCCGTTGATTTGCCCGACTACCAAAAGAGAATATACATGCACCTCCAGATTTTTCGCGCCCATTTTGATTTCTATACGAAGGCCCGCGAGAAACGCTTTGTACTCTACTTCGTTGTTAGTGCTTTTAAAATCCAACCTGATGGCATAAGTAAATTCGTGATTATCGGGACTGATTAAACGAAGACCAGCCCCTACGTCATCATCATTATACGCTATCGTCCACGATAGGTACTGGATCTTGAATAGCTTCACACTCTTGAACCTTGTTACTTGGAACCTCAGTAATAAAACAGCTAAGATTTGGCCCTTGATGGTCGGTCGCGGCTTACAAACAATATTGTGTCCTCCCAATTCAATAGCCCATTTTGCCAACCGACCGCAAACATCGGGTTTTGACAAGACTTGACCCAGATGGTAATTTGTGAGAACTATAATCACATGTCTGGAGAAATACCTGCGCAATCGACGGGTTGCATGAAACAATGCTAACAAAAGTTTTTCCATCATTGAGTATCGTGTTTCTGGATCGGTTAACATTTTGCTGTCGTAATAGATTGGTGTTTGGACCCATGCACGCTCCACTAGCAAGACTGCGCCAATTGCGATGTCTGAGGTGGAAAGATACAAGATCATTGGTTCTTCTTTTCTTGGAGCGGTGAGAGTGGGCAATTGAATCAAACATTCTTTCATTTGCTGAAAAGCTTTCTCTACGTCTGGAGTCCATTGAAACTGATTCTGCTTTACACAGTTTCGTAATGTGCTGATGAATGGAAAAGATTTTGTTGCGTGATTTGCCAAGAATCGGTTTAGCGTAGCCAGTCAACTGGCAAACAGTTGCATTTCTTTAATGGTTGACGGTGATGCCATGCGATGGATTGCCTCTACTTTCTTTGGGTTGTCCTTAAAACCGTCTCGCATAACGATAAAACCCAGGAATTTCCCTTCTTCTATTCCGATGAACATTTCCCAGGATTTAATTTTAAGTTAACCCTGCGCAGGGACACGAAGATTCTTTGAATATTTGCTAACATCAATTCTTCATTTGGACTCATAATGACAAGGTCATCAATGTCTACTTCAACGGTCACGCCTATGTCATCACCAAAGACTTGGTCCATTAGGCGCTGATAAGTCGCTCCCGCATTTCGTAACCCGAAAGGCGTTTTTGTGTAACAAAAGATTCCTTTGTCTGTACGGAACGCTGTTTTATCCTCATCTTCCTTTTTCATCTGGATCTGGTGATAGCCCTTGTAGCAATCAAGAAAACATTTCCAATGAAAAGAGGTAAGAGAATCCATTTTTTATCAATCTTCGGTAAAGAGTAACAATCCTTTGGGAATGGTTTGTTCAGGTCTTTGAAATCAAGACACATGCACCAGCCACTGTTGTGATTTTGTACCATGACTGGGTTTGCTACCCAAGTTTGATAATGCACCTCTCTTAGAATACCAGCTTGGAGAAGCTCAGAGACTTGTTCATTCATTGCGCGAGTTTTTTATGTACCTAAACTGTGCTTTTTCTACGCAACTGGTTCCATAGACGGAAACGTATTCAGCGAACGCTCTACCTTGTTACACCTGTCATGTCCGCCGGTGACCAAGCAAAAATATCCATGTTGCGAAAGAGAAGCTGTTTAAGTTGCGCCCTGACTGCGGGGGTCATGGCGGGACCCAACAAAACCATTTGCTCTGAGTATTTGCTGTTAAGGAGCCATTTTTCTAGTTCATTAGTCGGAGATGTCTTCGCAACTTTCGCTGGTGGTTCCTCATTGATGGTCATAACTTCCTTTCTTGAATACATAATTGCCACACCAATTTCCGTTGGGAAACCGCATGCAGCATATGAAGTAGAAGCAATCATACTGAAATTTCTTTGTGCGCGACAACCCAGCAATACATCATGCGAGATGTTGCGGGCATAACCATAAAATTAACCTGGATCGTGCGCGAATGTTTCCCATCCGAGAGAGTGACCAGGAAAGAGATCTGCCCGAGAGGAAAAACGACTTCAATACAAAAACCAGTTAATGGGAAATCAACCAGTTCTAAGCGCGCCTTATCCTCTAGGTCTAACTACTTTAAACATTGCTCGTAAATGATATCTACAGAACTACCCGGATCAATAAACATATAATCGGTGTGATAATGGCCGAAAATGCAAGTTATCACTACCGGTCTTTCTTCTTGAGGACCTCCAGTAACTATGGGAAAAATTACCTGCTGCTCACGCCAATGTGTCGTAGAAGCTTTCATATGGCTACGCTTGCGCGATGGGCCACCTTACACCATATTGACAGAAGCTTGCTTCATCTTCTTATTACTCGGGCCTTCACCACCGCGAGTGATCAGACGAACCACCTTACACACATCTTGAAGATGATGAGTGAGTTTCCCACTATTAAATGTTTTCTCAATCTCGGTGCACAAACTGATGCAATTGTCGGTAGTATGCCTAGTATCCTTATGGTAATCACAGAAAAGGTTTGGATCCTAACCTTTTTCTTGTTTCATTGGTTGTGGTTGTTTAAACGGATGGTTCTCAATGCTAAGTACCTTCGCTGGAGTCTTTGTTAGATGTGTCCACTGCTTGTCTTGATTTTCTTGTTTTATCGCCTTTTGAGTAGTAATTTAGTTGATTGTTGCGCGAGCATCAATCGACAAATAAGAAGAAAAAGAGTTCTGGTTCGATTCTTTCCAATTTTCTTGTTCTTCTTACTAGTATTTTTGCTCATGTCCTGTGGACGATATTGAGGCATGGGAGGTCTGTTGGAACTCAAATTGCGCTCAATTTGAGCATAAACTTTGGTTGCCGCCATAAGTTTTCCCAACTTCTCTGGAGACCCACACTTCCCGATAGAACGTTTATCATCTCATGACATCAAACAACATACTTGAATTGTGTGCGAATCAGATCTTCATGCACATCACTGATCTCAAGGACCTCTTTGTTATAACGAGTAATGAAATCTTCCAAACTCTCGTCATCTCTCTACCAGATGTTCATGACATCCGAGGAGTCTCGGACATATCACCGTTGTTGGCTGAAGTGAGTCAAGAACTTATCCTTGAGATCATTCCAAGAAGTAAGTTTACCTGTTGGTAGATTGTCAAACCATAGGCGCGCGACGCCTGTAAGGGTTTGAACAAACAAATGACACCACATAGGCAACGTCTATCCCCCAATGAGCCCTGCATTGGTAAACAAGCGCATGTGATCATCTGAATCTGACATACTGTTAAATTTTACGATATGGTATGGTAACTTTGCGCGATCAAGCGGAGCCAACACAATTTCCTTCACAAACTTGGATTGTTATGCTGCTTCAGCCGGTCTATAGATTAAATTATAGTCATGCTCTACCTCTGGATTGTATACTGAATGTGACTTAGGTTTATAATCAGCATGATCCTTCGAAAGTCGTTCAAACACACTAACAATGTCACCTTCGTCATATGTCTTGTCATACTCTTCTCGCTAGGTGTCCCGCCCCTGAGATGGATGCGGGCCGAAACGAGAATGGACCGATGCTCGCTTCTAGGTAGTTGACTTATATCTGGTCCTGGACTGAGAATACTCTTACGTCTCTCTTGCAGAGATGTAGGATGGTGCACGCTCTCTGGTCGGTGAATCATAACTCAACACTCGAGGTGCAGGTGAAGCAAGCACGTGAGTTGTCAGCAATTGCACTGGTGGTGCCGATGCGTTGCTCTGTGCACAGAGTTATGCATAAACAACATTTAGAGCGGTTTAAGATTTGACGAACTAGGATATCAGAGTCTCACCGGGAGGTAATATTGAAGCATTTGAACAAAAGGAGTTTCAGCTTGAACTCTTAGAGTTACGTGGAAAGTGTTTTTCTTTGGGCCTTTATGGAGATTGTGCTTTCATCACATGTAAGATGGACGTCTCAGATGTTGTGACATCACATTCGGTTACAACTGAATAGAGGCCTGCACGATTGTCATTTAATGCTTCTAGAAGATCCACGACTGTGGATCCTTGATCTATTGCCAAGTGTCCGATTGCTTATAATGGAAAAGATTCCTTTAGTCCAGCTCTGTATTACCTACGCACGAAGATGTTTGTGTACAAGATTTAGGAGTTTTGATAGTTTCTCTTATCTCAAGCTTAACTGTACCCTTGCACGGTTTAGCGCATGGGTGTTAAATGAAGTTAGGATGCTTTGCTCCCTTTTCTCGCGCATGGTTACTAAGAACTGTGCTATTAGGTTTGTCTTTCCGATGCGCAAGGAGCGCAAGTGACCTGGTAACATTCTGATGGTATGGTCTCCTGCGCCAGCGCAGGGTTTCTAGAACCATACCCCTTCAGGGTCATAACATGATCGGGCATCGAAAATTAGCTTTTAGGGTTTCATAATTAGATTAAACACATAATTTTACAAACAATGTTGTAAAAAACTCTCCAAAAAACTTATGCCATGATCATAATTGACTAAATAAAGGAATGAAAGATACCAAATATGAAAAAACGACGATAAATAGTGACCTTAAAGCTATCCATTACTCAAAATCGTTTAGAAGCTTGTTTTCTATCAAATGCGGGTGATTGGGATGAGAAATTTAGGGTTACAAGCCTTGAATTTACAACTTTTGGAAAGGATATGGTGATTCCGAAGCGTATGGGTCATACTAGGCTTTACCGCATAGGGGCCGTAAGCCAACCCAATTAAAGAGATGGGCCCTAGCTGCTATGGCACGATCCGTAAGGTCTAACCGGGTACGGGTCATACTCTTTCAGAATTAGTAGGCCATTATAATTTGATGATCAGTTTACATTTCCACTCAGAATAGTGAACATTTGGACCCTTGGGTTGCTTTCCGAAAGCACTAAGTTTAAGCTTCTTTTGCTAGACATAAACTTATGTTCGTTACTTTTCAAGCACAGGGTGGAGATCTAATTCCTCTACCTCATTAGTGTCGATAGGTGGAGATCTAATTCCTCTACCTCATTAGTGTCGATAGGGCCTTGATATTCTTATTTAATCTATGCTCATTAACTTTGAACATTTCACTTTCATCATTAATTAGATGGACCGCTTCATACGAGTAAACTTGTTTCACTTCAAATGGTCCTGTCCATCTTGATTTTAATTTCCAGCCACCAACCTCAACCTAGAATTGTATAAAAGCATGTGAATCCCACACTTGAATATTTTATTACCTATCAAATGACGAACTTGGATTTTCTTTGGTCCATCCTTATAAATCAACAAGTTGTCATAGGCTTGATTCCTCAGTTCTTCCAACTCATTTATTTGATGCAACCAGTGTTTCTTAGCTTGGGCCAGATCAAAATTAACCTGTTTTAAAGCCCAGTGAGCTTTATGCTCTAACTCTACCGGAAAATGACAAGCTTTCCCACACACCAACCTACAAGGTATAATGCATAAGGGATTTTTGTAGGCAGTTCCGAATGCCATAATGCATCATCCAGCTACTCTAACCACTGCTTTCTATTATTCCCACTATTTTCTCTAGAATTTTCTTTTTTCCATGATTGATAACCTCTACTTGTCCACTTGACTGATGGTGGTAAGGTGTAGAAAGCCTATGGGTGACCCAATAGCGCCTTAACGCCTTTTCCAATTGCGCATTACAGAATTACATATCTCAATCACTAATTAATGCTCTTGGCCTACCAAACTTCTTATGAAACTTAACTACGAATCTTGCATCATTAGCAGGTAGTGTTTATGCTTCAACCCATTTATATCACATCTGACTCGTAGCAATTGATACGAGGCACTTGTCCACTTGACTGATGGTGGTAAGGTGTAGAAAGCCTATGGGTGACCCAATAGCGCCTTAACGCCTTTTCCAATTTCACATTACAGAATTACATATCTCAATCACTAATTAATGCTATTGGCCTACCAAACTTCTTATGAAACTTAACTACGAATCTTGCATCATTAGCAGGTAGTGTTTATGCTTCAACCCATTTATATCACATCTGACTCGTAGCGAATTAATACGAGGCATGAGGATTACATCAAGCAATGTCATCAAAGCATCCTATACCAACATACCATGCTAAGTGTAGTGATATAATAATGCACAAGATACATGATTGAATTAAGGCTTAGAAAAACGACAATTAACTATACTTAGTTTTAGTTGCGTTCTAAGTTGACATTATATATATATATATATATATATGGTAAGTTTCATTTGAGAAGAAAGAGCATAATGGTAAAACATTATAGTTTATAACTTCTCTCACTCAATAACAAATAAAAACATTTTATCCTACACATTTCAAAATTTATCCTACATATGTCTTACGTTTACCAGAATTTACCCTACACACATGTAAATTTACCCTACAAATTTCAAAATTTATCCTACACATACTAAAATTTATCCTATACATGTCGAAAATTGTCCTACACCATAAATTATTTTATCTTTAAAGATTATATGAAAAAGTGAGTTATAAGTTTAATTAATTAGTTAATTAATGATAATTATAGATTTACCTATATGCCAGTTTTCATAATATTAAATACACACATTAAATGAAGTAAATGAATAATTTTTATTGGTTTAAAAGTTATTTTTTTTATTCTTACAAAATTTTTCTTCTCATTTGAACTCTCCACTATATATATATATATATGTGTGTGTTTTTGTAACTATTTTTTTATTTATAGATAAAAAGTAAAATTTTAAAAATTAAAAAACAAAAGATTAAGTGGGTAAATTTTCAAAATCGTCATGAGTTAACGAAATTGCCAAAATCGGCCCTGAGTTAACCATACATTTTAACTGAGTTAGTGGTTTGGATGAAAAAGACAACAAAATGAAATATTAGGGGTTCAGTTACAAAAAAAAAATTATTTTAGATGTAACAGACAAAAATGTTCAAACCTCAAGAACGATTTTAGCATTTTATTTTATAAATTATTATAATATTAAATATTAATACAAGCACTATACCCACATCTTTGTATACAGTCTGGCAACTATTTTGTAAATGATAGTTTATGTTATAACTTCTAACACTAAACACATGTGCGCTCGCTATAAAATGGTATTCATGTAATGTATTTCTTTTTAAATTTTTTTAAACATATATGTGTTGAAAAACACACGTGCACTCGTTTCTTTGTACAACCATACTTTCTGATTGTAACAAAATATTCAAACTTAACGTGTAGCAAACTAATTTAAGTTCCAAAACTGGGAGGAAAAACTGACCATTGCCAATAATAATGTCAATTAACTCATGTTTGCAACAAGATTAACACCTGTCAATACAATACAAGACAAAAGACAATAATGTCATCGAATTATGTTTAAATCAAGATTCAGTAATTTAAACTTTACAAGTACGCACTCTACAGCCAACCCACGTGGATTGTTTAATACACACATTTTTTTCTTCTAATTTCATTATAATCTAGAAGCCGAAAGTTTATGTTATGTGTATGATTGACTTCTATTCAAGAAAATTTAATGTAATGGGAGGAAGCTATACAAGGAAAGGTCGGTTTTGTGCATACCTTCAACCCTAACAAGAAAACCCTAATCGGGGTATGGTATGTCTATCAATAATTCTTGGGACTTTTATGTTGGGTATTAAAATGTAGGATAATTATTGTATGTGAATGATTTGATTTTTTTAATCACGATAGAGATCTTACAAATCTTATATTATGTGGTCTTAACTTAACTTGGTGCTTTAGGTTTTTATTTTGGTTTGATAGTAAAGTATGAAGTATACCTTTTTTTAACGACAAATTTTTTAATCCTTGTCGTTTATAAGATTTGAACCTAAGATCTCCTCCTTCTAAACTCAATTATTTAAAGATTTTGTGTTTACTAATAAATCATCACTCATAACGTATTGGAGCTTAAACCAAATAGTTATTCCCTAGATTATGAGTAAAAGTAGGGTAGAACCCTTATTTGGAACTGGGACGGCTAATGAAACACTAAATAGATTATAGTTTATTAAGGTAAACAATCATGTGTTAATTTATATGCATATATATATTTATTTTTATTTTTAGTATAATTATTCATTTCAATTTTATTTTAGACTCAATTTATTTGGACACTTAAGTGTCTATTTTGACATTCCTCCTCTATACGAGTCGTATAGGGCCTATATAAGTCTTATAAGTTAACCTTATACAATACAGGCTCATAGCGTCAGTTTGAGTTTGTGTCTGGTGGTTATACGAGTTGTATACGACCATGTTGATTTTTTTGCAGTAGAAAGATAGGTGTTCTGGGTGTTTACTGTTGGTTTATTAAATATTATTTTTACATGTTTTGTTTTGTTTTTTATCCTGACGTATCATATTATGTCAAGTCCTATTGTTACGTCTCATATTGTGTGGTATTTTTACTTATCCTATGTTTTTTCAACATCAGTTGTAAACATTTTATCTATAAGTATTATATTGTATCACATCGTATTGTGTAGTAGTTTATTGTACATTATATGTAATTAACCAAAAGATCCAAACATTTTAAATAACCATCACAAATATAATAAACTGAAACTGCAAATTTAACTAGATAATAAGTTTATTCATACATAACATAATCCAAATACAACAAAAATTGAAAATGCAAAAAGGACAACAAACTATCCTAAATCGATGGATCCTAATAGGTGCTTGACGATTGCGGTATCGGAAGGAGCCCCACACCATCATTAATGGGGGCTGATATCCCCCTTAATCACCTGTAGCAAGAGCGCCTCAATACGCGTGTAGTGGGCGTCTATCCGGTTTTGTAACCGGTCCTCCATCCTATGTAACGTGTCCGCAATAGTCAAAAACAACTGGTCGTAATAAATGTGCCAGGGGTACTAGGCACCCGCTGCAGCTGTGGCTTCGGTGGCAGTAGTGAGAGGTCTCGGTCCACTCCACGATAGGAGGTATGATATCCGGAAACTGGCGGGGGACAAAAATGGGGCTATTGCGGTCGCGAAAGCAAGGGCTAACCCCTGGAAAGTCGTACGTGATACGTATACCGATCAACTGTAGCAGGCTTTGTTTTGGAAATTATAATTACTCTTTACGAGTCATATAGAACTATATAATCTATATAAAAAATGTCAATTTAAGAAATTTGGGTCTCCAAATAATATGACCCTTATGATAATATATTAATGATTGTTTAAATTCTTCACCTATTAAATTAGTCAGTCAATGCGTTAACTCAAAATCCTTTTACACACCGACGACACATTATCTAATTTAGTCAAACATTAAATATTTTGAAATTCAATCATATAATATATTTATAACTCATAACAAATGAAAAACAAAAAAAAAAGTCAAAGTTAAGAGCCAACTAGAATAAAACAAGTCAAAGTCTACTTCTAGCAAAGTGAAAGCATTTAATAATATTTAGTTTCATGGGGATTGTTATTCAAGTTTCTGCAAAGAAACTTTTTTAAAAAAAAATATATAAATGGTATTTGAGTTCAGGCTATTTTTATCATTTCAGTCTAAAAATGAAACCTTATATATCTAGGTGTTTAAGGTTTCATTTGTATTGTCATTTTCATCCAAATAGCAAACTGTGTTAGAAATTTATAATAACCACTCATCTTTTTGTCTTTTTCCTCATTTAAATAAAGAGTATAATGGGTATTTTATGTTTGATTTTATTTTGATTAAAAAAACCTCAAAAACACCATGGATGGAACACCACCACACCATTATGGCTCCACCATCACCTCCACCTCCATTAACTGTCAACATCACCACCTGCCACCACTGCTATCACTACCAACCATCCACCTCCACCACTCGCCACCATCACCGCCTTCCTCTGTCTCTTTTAAAACATACACTCATCCACCCACCATCAATTCACCATCCACACACCACCATGAACCACCAACCATAATCACACCCACACCACCATCCCCCACTTAACAAGCGCCACCCACCACGTACAATCTGCCCTCTGCACCACCGTACACCCACCCCATTATTCATCTCCCACATCTTCAACCCCCAAGTTTCCGTCAACATCGCCACCACTGAAACCCATAAATCCACCACCAGAAATCCTAACCCGATTACATATCCCTACCGGTGACCATCATAACCTCAGACCACTACCGCGACCACCATCACTGATTCGTGAGTTAAATGTCGTTGGTAAACTGGTTCAACGAAAGAAATGCCTCGATCTCGTCTAGATCTGAGGAGCTTTTTGTTTAAAAGCTTCAAAGACTTGGATTTTGTGTTTAGCGCCAGTTGGTGGATGTGGATGGATGGTGGTGATGTCGAGAGTTGATGGAGGTGGAAGTGATGGTGGAGCCATAGTGGTGTGGTGGTGTTCTGGATATATATATATATATATATATATATATATATATATATATATATATATATATATATATATATATATATATATAGGGTTATGTTTATTTGTGAACAATCCCCTTGATAGTGAACTGTGTGAACTAATCCTAACCCTTAATTATTAATACACAAGTGTAAATCAATGGCCAGGGTTTGATGATAAAATACGCTAATGTATTTTACGATTTGATGATGAAATCCTGGCCTTACATGTGTGTAATCAATGGTAAGGATTAGTTCGCTCACTTCGCAAATACACTAGTGTTCACTCTAAAACCCTACCCTATATATATATATAGGACGGTCATCTTGAGAATTTGTGAACAACCCCATTGATAGTGAACTGTGTGCACTAATCCTAGCACTTAATTATTAATACACAAGTGTAAATCAATGGCCAGGGTTTGATGATAAAATACACTAATGTATTTTACGATTTGATGATGAAATCCTGGCCTTACATGTGTGTAATCAATGGTAAGGATTAGTTCGCTCACTTCGCAAATACACTTATGTTCACTCTAGAACCCTATATATATATATATATATATATATATATATATATATATATATATATATATATATATATATATATATATATATATATATATATATTGGATGGTCATCTTGAGAACACTAAATATTGCGAGAACCGTGAGAACGAATGAGAAAACCAATCCAAACCATTTTTTTAATATAATCATCATTTTAATTACAATACAACATCAAAAAAAGAAATTACCACATCATATAATTCATTTCTCCTCTCAAAACTACACTTATTAGTTTTTTACACATGTGTAAATATAACAAATTTACACATGTGTAAATGGTAAACTTACACATGTGTAAATTTTCTTTATTTCCGAATTCACATAAATTTAAATGTGTAAATTAAATTTCTAGAATTGTATTCGAATAATAATGACAAGTGTAAAAAGAAATTTTGAATTTCACTTGTTTTTGACCGAGTTTTAGTGGTTTTTTCATTCGTTTCCTCCTATATATATATATATATATATATATATAGAGAGAGAGAGAGTGAGAGAGGTGGGGGTTGGGTTAGGTGTGGGTTTTATTTATATATTTTGGGGTTTTTTAACTAAAAAAAATCAGACATAAAATGACCATTATACCCTTCAATTTAGTAAGGTTAAAGACAAAAAGGTGATTGATTAACTGAAAATTCTAACCTATTTGTCATTTGGATGGAAATGGCAACAAAACTAAAACCTAAAGGACCTAGATACAAAAAAGTTTCATTATTTGGACTAAAGTGGCAAAAATCACCTAAGCTCAAGGAACATTTTGACATTTTACTCTAAGAAAATATTTGGTTATACATCAATTGTACCTAGCTACCGTAATTTATTTTTTATTTATTTATTTATTATTATTATTATTATTATTAGATGGGTGTAATATTTATAACAAAATACATGAATATGAATATAAAGAAATAATATATATTAAGATTGTAAAGTATGATAAAAAATGATATTCTTTCCTTCGAAGAGATATTCATAGAATAGGAATTATATTTTATCTTTTTTCTTAAGTCAAAATCGGACCGAGTTAATCTACTAGATCTGATTTTGGCCGAGATTGATTGCGTTTGATCGATTCCCAGTAATTAGACGAGGTTGAAGAAAGTCGTCTAGAGCTTACATTGTAGCAATTACTAGGGAGTACTCGGCCTCCAAAACCTTGTTTTACAACAGTGATAATCATAATATATTAAAAATAAAGATGTTTTGGTAAAGAGTAAGGAATTTTTATTTTTATTCTTATTCTTGTTTTAGTTATATAATATTTATTATTATAATTAGCATGTTTGATTTTGTTTGTAATTTTTAAGATAAGTTACATAATTTAGGTATGGCTGTGTTTATTTTATGTACGTTTGGGCAAAAGTTTTACTCATAAGGCCAAGGGGTGTGGACTTGACGACACGTCTATGACCACGTCGGGGTAGTAGACTGTATGTGCAACATTTTGGTGATAGGTGATGGATCTACCAACTGCAGATAGTCAAGGGTCCTTTGTGTAAATCTTGTAAATGTTAAGTCTTTATCATATTTAGTCTGAATTTATAATTGTATGTGATTCCTAATTTATGAGTTAAATTCGGAATAGGTACTTTATTAGTTGTCTGATTTTGTTGTTTAGAGTTTTGTCTGAATTTGTTAAGTAAATTCACTACGGTTGGTAATGGACTATGTAGTCCGAGTCTAGTTTGTGTGAATCTAGAACTCATGTGTTTCGGATTTAGTCTTGTATATATACTGATTTGTATGCAATGACATGTAGACTTTTTGGGAAAACTTTCTGTGCAAGATATCATTCTAGAGAGAGAAACAAACCCTAGCTTGTGTGTCTGCTCAATGTGTGATCCATTGTTGTGTAATCATTGAACACTTAGTGTATACATAGATTGGTTTATTCTCTTCTTCTTTACACCGTCTGTTACGAGACTTACGAAGCAATACGTGTCACGTGGTGGTTTCCCCACATCGCGTGTGTCGAGCGAGCGATCCAGGTTCGAGTATTCAAGGTATGTACGCGGCCTTACAAATGGTATAAGAGAAGGCTCTATATAGAGAGTGCTCTTACCGTTGTAGATTTTGTGTTTTGGATGTTAGATTCTAGATTGGTTTGATGTTTTAGATGGTTTCTATTTTCTAGGGTTTTGATCTAATTTGAGTGTTCTTCATTACTTCTTCATCTATTTCATTGAGTTTTCTATCATGGTGATTAGATTTGAGTGTTATAATTTTGTTCTAGATTACACTTCAGATATCTAGTTTAGGTTGCGTTAGATCTGAAAAGTTATACAATTCTCTGGGTTTTAGGGATAAAGGTGAAGAATATTGCTGAGGTAAGCATTTGTTAGATTGTTTCTGATTTTATTTAGTCCGAATTTGCTAGCTTCTATCCGCATTTGTTCCTTCCGTGTTTATTAATGACCTAGTGTGAAGTCACGCTTGGGAAATAAATTCGAAAGTCTGGTTATTTGGATATCCCTTCCGAATATGGACACACCAGAGTTTCATTACGAGCTTAAAGTATCCGAATTAGTTTAAGCTAGTTCTTGTCTGAGTTTTACATCTTGTCCAAATTTGAGAAGTTTCTCTGTCCGAATTTGTTAATTAATTCCATTCCGAATTTGAGAGTTTATTATGTCCGAATTTGAGTTTAGTCTTGTCCGAGTTTGGGTTTTCATACCTATTCCGAATTTACTGGTGGACTATTGACTCCGAATTTGGTTTATGTGTCTAGTCCGAATTTAGGATTTATACTCATTCCGAATTTGACATTTTAGACCATTCATTCCAATTTTGTTAACTCCAAGTTTATCATATTATGTTCGATTTTGCAGGGAAAGTTTGTTTCCAAATTTGTAGTTTTGTGTGGCATTTTGTGTTTCGAATTTGTTAGGTTGAGAAGTTTTTGGTCCAGATTTGTTGTTAGACTCCAAGTTTGTTCTATCGGGTTTTTGATCCGACTTTGGAAGTAAAACCTACTGCCTTAACATTCATTAAACCATGGTGAACAATCTGACCATAGTAGCTCAAAATATTAAACACAATACCGAAGTTGGGAGCAGCGATAAACCTCCAGTCTTACTACATGAGCTGGATTATCTGGAATGGAAAGAAAGGTTTGAGAGATACATTAAGGCTAAGGATGTAAAGATGTGGTCTTGCATGACATCAGAACTAGGAGCTCCTTCAATTCGAACTCTAACAATCACAAGTTACATGGCTTTAACCGATGAAAAAAAAATACTAGAAATGCGAAGAAAAAGCTATGTCAATGATAACTAGGTCTTTACCTCAATCAATTCTTCACACCTTTAGCAAGAAAGATTCTTCGAAGGATTTGTGGGATAGCCTAAGTGAAAGATATGAAGGGAACGAGTTGTTCAGAAAAGAAGGCTAGATCATCTTAAAACACAATGAAAGATCTGAAGGGAATGAGTTGTTCAAGAAAAGAAAAGGCAATGAAAAATGAATCTTTGATGATGTGATTAATAGGTTTTACCATCTTTTGAGTGAACTTGGTCGAAGTCAGTTAGGTATATATTCAGAATTTGAAAAAGTTGAAAATTTTCTTAATTGTTTTCCTAAACAATGGAATATGTTCACTTCATTGATTAAAGAGAGTCCGCTATATAAAGATCTTACACTTGAACAAGAAATTTAAAAGATGAAGGGATACGCTTGGAGTATGGAGGATCAGAATTCTGATTTTGAAAAACTACAAGATCCTTCTTTACATAGGGCTAAGCAAAGGGATAAGAACAATGGAGAGGGTGTTGCACTTTACATTAAGAGTGGTAATCAAAATGAATCTTCAAGTCAAAGTGCTTTTGTTTGCAATAGCAGTGAAGTTTCTGCGGGTGGTTTATATTCGTATCCAGGAACTTCATCATCAAACATAAATGCAAAACCTATTCCTCAGAGTATTAATGTTCCAAAAATTGACCCACACTGCATGAAACTCATTGAAGAAAATATGGGTCTTTTAGCATCATTCATGACAGCACATGAAAACTTTGCTCTTGGCAAGCTGGTTGAACCTTCAAGTCTTGACGAAGACTTTGATCAAATCGACCAAGATGAAATGGATGAGCTTGACTTACAGTTAAACATGGCTCTGTTGGTTCGTAGGGCAAAGAAGTTCCTTCAACAAACTAGGAAGAAATTTATTGGAGGACACACAAAAATACGCATGGGCGTAGATATAACTAAAGTTAAGTGTTATAGTTGTGGTATTTACGACCATTACGCTAGAGAATGTCGTAAACTAAAAAGAGATAGACAAAACAGAGAAAATCTCACAATTCAAGGAAGTTAATCAAGATCTAACAACAGTCCATCCAATACAACTCCTTCTACTCCTCTTGCAACTTCATCCCTCTAATCCATAACTGAACCACCTGATTGGGGTATCATAATGAAAGACGCAGCTGGAGCTATTAATTCACAAGCATTCATTGAAGAAATTGTTGAAGAAGATTTTGAAGCCGGTTTGAAAAGTGGAGAATTTAAGGAGTTACCTATCGTGGCTGAAGTTCTAAGTGAAAAGCTAGAGATGGATAAAGCTAATGAAGCTGAAGAAAATTTAAGGAAAGAGAATGAGGAAGAGCAAAGAAAAGAGAAGGAAGAAAAAAAGAAGAAGTAAGTAGTCGGTTTGAGTTTAAAATCATGAATGAAGAAATGCAGTGATTTGCTGACGATGAATTGGCAAAGAATGCAACAGGTAGTGTAGAAGGTGCCGATCAAGATTTCATGGCAAACATTGAGGTACAATCTAAACCTACTGATAAAAGATGTGCTAGGTGCATTGAATTTGTTGCTAAATGTGACTGATACGCTCTCCATAACAATATTCTAATTCCTGATCTTGGGAAGTCTAGAGAGTTAATTGTAACATTATCTAGTGCTGACAAAGAACACAGCAGAGTGAATGCTTTGAAAAAGGACATCACCGAGTTTTAAAGACGTCTGGCTCAATAAACTATAATGAATCAAGACTTATAATCTCAACTTGAAATTTGTCAAAACACTGTTTTGGAAAAAGAATAAAATCATTTTAGACAAAGATAAGCTGATTTGGATTTACGAGAAAGATTGACAAGTTTAATAGTTCATTTGAGGTTATGCACTACTGTATAAACAGTTAAGGTCTTAAAGACTCAGAAGAAGAGATGTTCAGGGTTGGTTAAAGGAAAGTTCCACCACCCTTTCATAAGAACTACACATCAATGCCATTCATAGAACCTGAAGTTGCAAACTTCATACCAACTTCTCCATTGATTATATACCCAATTAGCGAACAAGAATCTGAATTCAAAGTTGATTTAGGTTCAGGACAATCAAAGGCAAGTGATGCTACAAAAAACGAAATTAGCTTAAACAATCTTGAGAACTTGTTAAGCACGGAATTTTAGAAGTTCTAAATGCAGTTCAAAATGATAAACAAAATTCAAAACCAAAACAAAAGGGCAAATGGAATGTGAAATCCATTCCAAAGACCAACTTTTTAAAGGAAAATCTTTTAGTAATGAAATTGGCAAGATTGAAAAGAGTTTAAATGCTAATTTTTAAAAAGTGTGAGAACTTGAATGAAGCATCATCGTCTTCTAGTGCTAAAAGTCAAGACGAGCAATCTGAAAAGGTTGAAAAGGTCAATAAGCGAGGTTTTAACAAACGTCCCCAAAAGGGACATTTGGCTACTAATTCTCTGAAAGATAACGGGAAAGGCCATGTTGGTCCTTCTTTAAATAAACTTTGTGTTACCAAACCACAACCTGACGTTAAAATTGACGAAAATAGAAGGTAGAAAAACCTAAGGTAGTAAAACAAGAAACTAAAAACTTTTTTAAACCTGAGGTAAAGAATCAACAAAATAAGGATAAAGAGATAGAACTTCCAGATGATTTTAGTGGTCATGGTTCAGACTGTGGTTCGGAATGTTCTTCTTCAAAACATGAGGTTCATCAGAAAATCCCTACACGACGACAAAATCATGTGACTTTCCAACCACAAGAGAATGATAATCAACCTGGAGATACTTGCAACCACAACGTAAGACCTCATGTTCAAAATCGTCTCATTGGACACCAAAATGTGTCAAAGACCAGATTCCAAGGTCAAAGACAACATTATGGAGTTCAACAAAGAAATGTCTTTCCTGAAACGAACATCTAAGGTTTGATGGAAGTTTTAGACCTCAGTATAGAAAAACTTCGGATATCAAAATTCTATAAATCATTTTAGTGGAAATTCCAGTTACAAAACCAATCTTTGACCCCTCATAATCCTCGATTTGCAAGAGGAATTCCAACAATTTCAGAAATGGAAATGTTAGGAATAATAACAAAGATAGATATTTTAAGCAATTCTCCTTTGTTGATGAATTTGGACGACCCAAGACCATCACGGCTTAGGTCCTAATTCTAAGTAGTTTCTTGTTTGGGAATACAGGAACAACTGAAGAGGGCTATCTATATTTGGTATATCGATAGTGGCTGTTCCAGGCATATGACGGGAAACAAGGAATTGTTGATGAATATGAAATTAATTAGAGGAGGTTATGTAAATTTTGTGGGTGAGAAAGGTGGATACATCACGAGAGAAGGATCAGTGTCGAATGATAAGAATACCTTACACAAGGTGAATTATGTTGAAGAACTGAAACACAACTTGCTGTCAGTATCTTACATCTGCGACAAAAAGTACATAATGCACTTCACGGATAAGGCATGCTTCATTCTCAAATCGGGTTTTGTAGTACTAGAAGATTAGATCGTAATGAGGGCTCCAAGAGTGAACAACGTACGTTATGGACATGTGTCTTGTTGTACGCTCTTTTGGATCGGTTTGTTATCCAAGTAACAGAAGATCAATCCTTCCTTTGGCATTGGAGAATGGGCCACATGCATATACAAAAGATGAACTATCTGATCAAGAATAACTTAGTGTTGGGGGTTCCATTACACAGTTTTAATAAATGTGAATTCTATGAGAAAGAAAAATTAAAACAAAAACCTCATAAGGCTAAATGCATAAAGTCAATCCAAAAACCATTAGAGCTGTTTCACATGGATTTGTTTGGTTCGATCCATGTAATCGCGTCGGTGGTATGTCTTACAGTCTAGTAGTCACTGATGATTTCTCGAGATATTGTGGGTATTCTTCTTAAAAAAAGATCAAACATTTTATATACTAAAAGATTTGTTTAAACAATTAGAGAAGAATTACTCATTGTCGATCAAAAGTATCAGAAGTGATAATGGAACTGAATCTAAAAATCAAAATATGGATGAGTTGTGTCGTGGAATGGGTATAGTTCACCAATTCAGCGCTTCGTATGTTCCTCAACAAAACAGAGTAGCTGAAAGGAAGAACCGAACCCTTATTGAGGCTGCATGTACCTTACTCTCAGAATCCAAATTGCATATTTTCTTTTGGGTTGAAGCTGTAAACACAAATTGCTATGTGCTAAACCGTGTTTCCACAATTAATAGGGAAGATAAACATGTTATGAATTTCTTGAAGGAAAGAAACCAAATTTGCGTGGTTTCAAGACATTTGGGATTAAGTGTGTCATAAGACAGAGGAAGGAAACTCCGAATTTGGTGAGATTGGAGAAATCAGTTTCTTCCTCGGTTACAACCTAGGCAAACCGAACAAAAGGGTGGATAATGTCAAGAAACGGATGGTGGAAGTAGCCTTTGATATAACTCCTTTGAGTTACAATCCACCACCATCTGAGTTCGGTCCCAAATCTGGTTACCAATAAGATAAACTCTTTAACTCATTTGATCTACCTAATTTGATAGATGAAGAGACTGAACTAGTGTATACACATCAGATAAACAAAGATGAAGTGGCTGCAGGTTGGCATACAAGCATCCCTATAAACGTCTCTCCCAACGTTAATTAAAGAAATTATGTAGCCAGCTCGTCAAATCTCAACGACATTATTGCTACTCAAATCCTCGATGAAGTAGACTCATGCGATTCTGATGCTGAAAATGAAGTTGTTCAAAATTCAAATGCTGATACTTTGTTTGGAAATGTAGAAGGGTTCGGTAATGCATCTGTTGAGGGGAGATCCAGTCAAATCCAGTTAAATCACTCTGACTAATATTAATCATCCCGTTGATAATATTATTGGATATCTAAGTGTAGGAGTGATGACAATAAGCAAAAGCCTGAATGATATGCAGTGTCTGTTCAAAGATATCAGACAGCAAGAGATCTACAACTTAAGCCTACATGAATGTTTCATTTCGCAGATAGAGCCGAAGAATTACCATATGGCATTGAAAGACGACTCGTGGTGTGAGGCAATGTAGGAAGAGTTAGCTTAGTCCGATAAACTGAAGGTTTGGAACCTAGTTAATCTTCCAAAAGGCCAACATGTAATCAATACGAAATGGCTCTTCAAGTGTAAGAAATACGACAAAGGTGTGGTCATTAGAAACAAGGCTCGTTTGGTTGTACAAGGGTTTAATAAAAAAGAAGGTATAGACTACACTTAAGTATATGCTTTAGTGGCTCGGCTTGAAGCAATTCATTTGTTTCTTGCATTTGCTACTCACATGCGCATTAAAGTCTTTAAGTTAGACGTCAAAAGTGTGTTTCTCTATGGGAAGCTACATTACGTCCCTCAACCACCGGGTTTTGAAGCTCCAGATTCATCTAATAAGGTTTATTTGTTAGATAAGGCTTTATATGGTTTTCATCAAGCTCCACGTTCCTGGTGTGAGACGCTCTTAAAGCACTTGCTAGCTAAGGGCTTCTCTCGTGGTGCAACCGAATCTACCTTATTCATCTTGAAGATAGGGGGAGATTTTCTCATTGTATGGATATACGTCGACGACATTATTTTTGGTTCTTCAAATGAAGAGCTTTGTCAAGAGTTCAAAGCAGTTATGAAATCAAAGTTTGAGATGAGCACAATGGGG
Organism: Scalesia atractyloides; assembly: GCA_947069175.1. Classification (NCBI taxonomy): domain Eukaryota; kingdom Viridiplantae; phylum Streptophyta; class Magnoliopsida; order Asterales; family Asteraceae; genus Scalesia; species Scalesia atractyloides. The sequence continues at coordinate 12,507,479 of CAMTDV010000007.1, read as the reverse complement.
GAGTTATCGTTCTTTCTTGGATTGCAAGTGAGTCAAGAGAAGAATGGGACGTAGATTCATCAGACGAAATACATTTACGAGATTCTAAAGCGATTCAACATGGAAGACAATTTGCCATATGAAACTTCGTTGCTCACCAATAACAAGTTGTTAGACGATAAGGAAAAAGATCCTAAAATGGATCCTTCAGTATATCATGCTATGATTGGTTCCTTAATGTACCTTACTACTTCATGTCTGGAGATAATGTTTTCTGTATGTTTATATGCTACGTACCAAGCTAATTCGAAGGAATCGCATTTGAAAGCCGTTAAAATAATCTTTCGCTATCTGAAAGGCAAGTTGAAACTAGGATTGTGGTATCCTGCCGAAAGTGGCTTAGACTTGATAGCTTACGCAGATGCAGAATTTGGAGGGTGCCCAATTAACAGGAAATCACTCTCGGGAGGTGCTCGGCTACTTTGAAACTGTTTGATATCTTGGCAATGCAAGAAGTAGATTGTTGTTTCTTTCTCCACTTGTCAGGCAGAGTATATCTCCGCTTCAAGCTGTTGTGCTCAAGTCTTGTGGATACAACAACAATTGTGGGATTATGGTTTGAATTTTACGCAAACTCCTATCATGGTTGATAACAATTCTAGTATTTCTATAACTAATAACCATGTACACCATTCACATACTAAACACATAGATGTTAAGCACCAGTTTATAAGTGATTGTGCTGAAAAGGGGTTAATAGAGGTAGTTAGGATTGACACACTAAACAACTACGCGGACCTTTTCACTAAGACATTCATCGAGCTAGGTTCGAAGATCTAGTCCGAATGATCAGCATGATTAACCTCGAGTAGGATGTTTGCAAAAGCCCACATGGAAACTTAATTTTCATTTTTAGTTTTTTAAAGTTTCTAGTTTTTCGATAAATCAAAAATCCAAACAGATTCTAGTTAGTTGTAGGATACGTTTACAAAAATCCAAAAACATGAGAAAATGAAAATTGAGAGTGTGTTGAAAATAAGAATAAATGATAGTAAATCAGCAGTCAGATCTTTTGCAGGGTTGCCTTTGCTCTAACTACACATATTCACAGTGTGGAGGCTTACTTGTAGGATTTCTAGACGATCGCTCGCGTGAACAATAATACCATTGAGGCTATTGTCAATGGTCAGCCGATAGTACTCATGGAGGAGGTTATACGAGCCGTCTAGTAGTTAGGGGCACTCGATCAAGGAGAAATTTGTTATATTGCTGACATTAGAGAGCGTGTAGTTAAGAGTTTTGGGTACTCTAGAACGTCAGCATCATATCATTATGCAATGTTTCGCTACGAAGAAATCGGGTATGAATGGTATGGGTCACAAGAGGGATGGGCACGGTACTCATTCGGTACCGAACTGGTACCTAAAAATGGGAAACGTGGGTACCGGTACCTAAAAATGGGCAACGTGGGTACCGGTACCGAATACACCGGTTCGGTACTGGTATTTACTGGTGTTTTACCAGTTTCGAAAAGCGCGGAAAGTGGGTACCGGTACCGAATATACGTGATTCGGTACCGGTACGATAGTGGTTCCAAATGGTCATCCCTATGTCACAATTTGTTATTGGCAATGATTAGATTAACTTTCAATCAGCCGTATAACTTCGCACGTATGATATTTCGGATGTTGTAGTCTAAGATTGGGTGTGAGGCTGGAGATGTGAGGTTAATGATGTTAGATCTAAGCTTTTTGGTTGATGATTTTTGGCATCTTTTACCAAATCTTCCAATTCATGAAGGTTTACCACAGCTTGTTCAAACACAAATAGGGAGACATATCTTTGGAGATTGTCGTAATGTTATACCATCAGTTCACTTGAACATTTTCCATAGCTTCGTCCGATGCTTGGTGCTTTCTTAGTTGAAGACTATGATCCCAGAACTGATCAAACTTGGAGTCAAATTTCTACTGGAGTTAATCAGTTGTTTGGGGCAGTGAAGATGATGATGGTGCTGCACCAGTTATTACTCAACAGTCAAAAGCTATTCAACCTCGGGTTGATCTTCAACAGCCACCAATGGTTATTGAGGAACCCGTGGTTCATGAGCCTGTTGTGGCTAAGCCCGCTATTGCTGAGCAACAGGGGGTGCCCGTGAATTGTCACACCCCGACCCGCAGCGGAATAAGAGTCGGGGCATAATTGGGTTATCACCAAAGCTCATGATGTTTACTAATATGTTTCATATTTATTAAAGTCAAAATTACATTCTCAATAATCCAAACATGTCCATACAAATACAAAGAAAAACAAGCAACTAAACAATCCAAGCTCTAAACCAGTTTATTCTTCTAGGCAAATCCTATGTGTTTCTTGCTGCAGCTGGTTCACCTGTATCATGTGTAAAAATGGGGGTTTTTGGGGTCAACATAAGTTGGCGAGTTAACCTTGTTAGTTAAACATTTATTATTGATTTCTTGTTATTTTTATCAAGGAAAAATTGTGCAATAGTCATATGCGAGCAAATGTAAATAATCCCACAATAGCAATAACAACCACAAACTATAACATACAATAACATACAATAACATATGAACTTGCATGAATGTATAACATGAATGAAACTGTATATGTTGGCAACGTCACGTTCACGCTCATAATGTAATGGGGAACGGACGGCCTATGATAAATGTATGTACTGAAAATGATAAATGTCTGTGCGATCAAGGCTCAATCAAACGGAGCCTATCGTATGTTGGCACGCCAGGTTCACGCTCATAATGTAATGGGGAACTGCTCAACGCTCATAATGTAATGGGAGCGGCGGCCTATGAAATTGCATGTACTGAAAATAATAAATTTAAATCTAAACAATAACCACACAACAGATGATACAAGCTGAATACACATTTGTTCATGATATGATGTATGCACAATGATTTAAATATAATAAATGGTAAGACACATGATACACCCCAAAAACGTGATTAAAATGGGGAATTTGTAGAGATTCACTCACATTGGGTGCGTTCGGTTGGAGATGATGAGATGCGCACGAGTTGGAAGAATTGAACAACGAGAATTAACTAACCTAAATAATAACGGAAGATATAGTAAATGAGTGGATTTTATTAATAATTTTAATAGGATTTTTAGATATATTTTGGTGAGTTTAAGGCTATTTCTTATCTTTAAAAACATTATTTTTAAGTATTTTTAATTGATTTTTAAATTAAATTAAATAAATAAAAATATAAAATATGTTGACTTTTGCGTTGACCGTTGACCGTTGACCGCTTGACTGTTTGACCGGTTTTATTGTGTAACTGTATGCGCCGGGCAGGACTCGAACCCAAGACCTCCCGTACGCGTGCACGCAGCTCTACCAACTGAGCTACGTGTCTAACCCGAAATAATCATGTTTTTAATTATATTTATATACTAATTCAGTTTATTCAAAATTCATTTATTTTTAAAAAGGATTTTAATTATCAACCCGGTGCTGTCAACAGGTCTCGAACCCGGGACCTGTGCTTTAACGTTACACACAGTCCACCGCTGGACTGTGTGTCTAACTTGGTTAATATATAGATTTTTATTATACTTAACATTTAACGGCGAAAAGGATCCGGTTCAGTTAGAAAAATAAAACATTTTTATTACAGAGCATACGCGTGTCAAGGATCGAACTCGCGGCGTGTGATATGTATGTGCACACAGTCCACCGCTGGATTGTGTGTCTAACCCGAGATAATATCCAGATTTTATTAAACTTATAATCAACCTACTTCGTCTTCTTCGTTACCGAATTACAGTTTACGGTTTCTCCATTGTTTCTTGTTTAATTTGATTGACAAACATTCAACAGACTAATATGAAATGACAGAGACGATTTTTAGAAGTAAACATACCGGAGAACGATTTATCTCAGAATTCCGGCAAGTCGTCGGCTCTGTTTTTACGGATTTCAACTGAACGAATAAATTAACAGTTTTGATTAGCTAAGTGAGGAATTTAAGTATTAAGCAAGAGTTATCAGAAGGTTTGAATGTCTATACCGTTTTACAGCGGAAGATAAGAATTTTCAGAAGTTTTTCGGTGAGCGGGAATTATCCGATATCGACGTCTGAAATTGATTCCGATTGCAGGGTTTGAGTTAACAATAGCTTAACAATTGATATACAATGAAAGAATTGAGAGACTTACTGATTTGATGGAAAACGCGGTTTTCCGGCGAAAGTCCGGCGAGTTCAAATAGCTTCTCCGGCGGACTGAAAGTTGTGCGAAAATGCAATTGAAAGTTTGCAGAGTGTGTTTGAGTCGCGAGAGGGGACAATGATTGAAGTAATTCAGGAATTGAAAGTTTTCGGTTATTAAAACCGATTCACTCTTGAATTCAAGTTCATTCAAAACAAAATTGATTGGAGTTGTCGGTGTAGCGGTTATAATCGGTAAACCGCGAACAATCAAACATCTTTGGACATTTGGTGACCGATTTCGGTTACAGTTGGCGTAACCAGCTTGATTTACGATTGACTATAAAATTTAATTGTCTCCTAGAATTTACAAAAAACAACAAGTGGCGGAGTGGTTATATGTGTGTGTGATAAGACTTTGAGATTAAGCCCGGCTGACCCGGGTTCGAGTCCCGGCAGCCTCATTTTCTTTTAGTTATTTTATTTTTACTTTTATCAATTATAACTTTTATAGTTTAGTTTGTTTATTAATTATGCATCATTAAAAAATTAAAATGGACATAAATACGCAACGAGACATTTATAACTTGATATTCGATTACAAACGGAGCTGGTTTGGAAAACCCGTTTTTGACAAATGTTACAGTATCCCCTACTTTTAGGAATTTCGTCCCGAAATTTAAGTAGTAGTATTAGGAAAAAGATGCGGGTATTTTTGCCGCATTGAGTCTTCACGTTCCCAAGTAAACTCAGGTCCCCGTTTTGACTCCCAGCGTACCCTAACAATTGGAATGCGACTTCGTCGAAGACGTTTTTCTCCGAAATCCATGATCTCTACTGGTCTTTCAATAAAATGCATAGATTCATCAATCTGAATATCTTCCAGAGGAATATGGAGGTTCTCATCAGCGAGGCACTTTTTCAAGTTTGATACGTGGAATGTGGGATGAATCCTGTTGAGTTCTTCTGGTAGATCAAGCTTGTATGCTACAGGTCCTACTCTTTCGAGTATCTTGAAAGGTCCTACGTAGCGTGGTGCTAGCTTGCCTTTTTGACCAAAACGAACTACTCCCTTCCACGGTGATACTTTTAAAAGTACATGATCACCAATGTTAAACTCCAAAGGCTTCCGTCGTTTATCTGCATAACTCTTTTGACGACTTTGAGCCGCTAGAAGATTGTTTCGAATTTGATGGATCTTGTCTGTGGTTTCTTGAATCAATTCTTGACCGGTGATTTGAGCTTCCCCAATTTCGTGCCAACATACTGGAGATCGGCATTTACGACCATATAAAGCTTCAAAAGGTGCCATGCCGATACTTGAATGATAGCTGTTGTTGTACGAAAATTCAACTAATGGTAGATGAGCGTCCCAATTTCCCTTGAAGTCTATGACACATGCTCGAAGCATATCTTCAAGAGTTTGAATGGTGCGTTCAGATTGTCCATCAGTTTGAGGATGATAAGCGGTGCTGAGATCTAATCGCGTACCCAAAGCGGCTTGTACTGCTTGCCATGTTCGTGAAGTGAAACGACCATCACGATATGAAATAATGCTTAACGGTACATTATGTCGGCTTACGATTTCGCTGATATAATACGAGCTAGTTTTTCGTTCTTGAAATCTTCACGGATAGGAATAAAGTGAGCTAATTTTGTAAGACGATCAATGATTACCCATATAGTGTCATACCCACCAGAAGTGCGAGGTAACCCGATAATGAAGTCCATGGTTATGTTTTCCCACTTCCATACAGGTATTTCAGGTTGGACCAGAAGTCCTGAGGGTCTTTGATGTTCAGCTTTCACCTTGGAACATGTAAGGCACTTGGAAACAAAAACAGCAATATCCTTTTTCATTCCAGGCCACCAATAGGTGTATCGAAGGTCTTGATACATCTTATCGGCTCCTGGGTGTATAGAGTATCGTGTTTTGTGAGCCTCATTCATAAGAAATTCACGAAGGTTGTTGTGGTCAGGAATCCATATGCGATCTAGATAGTACAGAATACCGTCAGATTTAGTTTCAATTTTAAGTTCAGCTCCACAGGACAGCTCCTTTCGTACATCATCCTCCTTTACTGAAACATGTTGGGCTTCTCGAATTTGATCTTTAATGTCAGTTATGATTTGCGAACATAGAAGACGAATGGAGTTCGCATAACCCTTTCGACTGAGTGCGTCAGCCACCACATTTGCTTTGCCAGGGTGGTACCGAATTTCACAGTCGTAGTCATTTAGAAGTTCGACCCATCTTCGTTGCCTCATGTTTAACTCCTTTTGATTGAAGATATGTTGAAGACTCTTGTGGTCAGTGTATATTTCACACTTAGTACCGTAGAGATAATGTCTCCATATCTTAAGAGCGAACACAACGGCTCCAAGTTCTAGGTCGTGGGTGGTGTAGTTCTTCTCATGAGTCTTGAGTTGTCTCGAAGCATAAGCTATAACCTTTCCTCTTTGCATTAGAACACAGCCTAGTCCTTGCCCTGAAGCGTCGCAATAAACCACGAAGTCATCACAACCTTCAGGAAGAGTGAGGATTGGTGCATCACAGAGTCTTTGTTTAAGGGTTTGGAAGGCTTCTTCTTGTTTGGGTCCCCATATGAAAGGTTTTCCCTTATGAGTTAAAGCCGTGAGTGGTACAGCAATGCGAGAGAAGTTTAAAATAAAACGCCGATAATAACCAGCCAGACCAAGGAATGATCTTACTTCAGTTGGTGTACGTGGCGCTTGCCACTCTTGTACCGCTTTGATTTTTGAGGGGTCGACATGTATTCCCTTGTCATTGACTACATATCCAAGGAATTGTACCTCTTTTAACCAGAATTCGCATTTGGAGAATTTGGCGTAAAGCTTTTCATTCTCTAGAAGTGTAAGGATGAGTCGAAGATGCCGTTCATGATCAGACTTAGACTTTGAATAAATGAGGATGTTGTCGATGAAGACTATAACAAAACGATCGAGATATGGTTTGCAGACTCTGTTCATTAGATCCATGAAAACAGCTGGAGCGTTGGTTAAACCAAATGGCATGACCATGAATTCATAATGACCATAACGAGTTCGGAAAGCGGTCTTTGGGACGTCTTCTTCATGCACTCTAAGTTGATGATAACCAGATCGAAGGTCAATTTTTGAAAAACAGCTGGCGCCTTGAAGTTGGTCAAGAAGATCATCAATGCGAGGTAATGGATAGCGATTCTTGATTGTTAACTTGTTGAGTTCTCTGTAGTCGATGCACATGCGAAACGATCCATCTTTCTTCTTCCACAAAAAGGACAGGTGCACCCCAAGGCAAGGAGCTAGGACGTATGAATCCTTTGTCAGTCAACTCTTGCAATTGACTGGCTAGCTCTTGCATTTCAGAGGGGGCTAACCTATAAGGAGACTTTGCAACTGGTGTAGCACCAGGTATAAGATCAATGCGGAATTCGACTTCTCTTACGGGAGGAAGTCCTGAAATGTCGTCAGGAAAAACTTGCGTGAAATCTTTTACTACAGAAATGTCTTCAAGTTTCTTCTCCATGGTTCCCTTTTTGACGACATGAGCTAAAAACGCGACATAATTCTTTCGAAGATATTTTTGAGCTTGAAGACAGGACATTAATCTGAGCCCTTTCGACGAGGTTTCTCCAAAGATTCGTAGAGTTTGGCCGTTTGGAAGAGGAATGCGTATGAACTTCTCGCGGCATACAACTTCAGCCTGATGTTGGCTGAGCCAGTCCATACCAATTATAATGTCAAAGCTTCCCAACTTCATTGGAATGAGGTCAACTAGAAAATTGTGATCGTTTAGAGTGAGAGTACAAATGCGTATAATAGAGTTTAATAAGACCGGTTTCCCGTCAGCAACTTCTACTGTTATGGATTCCATGAGCTTATCACGATTTTGGTTTAGGATGGGTTCAAACTCTAAGGACACAAAACTTTTATCCGCGCCAGTATCAAACAACATGGATGCATAACTACCATTGATAAGGAACGTACCGTTAACCACATTGCTGTCAGCTCTAGCCTGATTAGCGTTGATGTTGAAAGCTCTTCCTCTTGCAGGTGGAGGAGCTTGGTTAGCTTGATTCACCGGATTGGCTTGGGCTTGAGCATGAATAATGTTCACCAACCTTGGACAAGTGTTTCTAAAGTGGCTTGGGTCTCCACAATTGTAGCAAGCCCGCATAGGTTGTACCATGGGATAGTTGGGTTGGTAGTATGATTGGGCTAAATGTTGGGTAGGTGGTAATAGTAGGGGTTGTTGGGCTTGACCCATTATTTGTTGGTGGGTTTGGGTTGAAGGCTGGTGGCGGTTCGTTCGCTTAGGTATGCGACAGGTTTAAACCGTATGACCTGCGCGACCACAGCCGGTGCAATGTTGGCAGGGATGATCAGGAAAATTGTGGTATTGGCAATGGTTGCATTTTGGTAATGGGCCAGAGTATGGTCTTTTGTATGGTGCAGGTGAAGGGGCAACTTGGGTAATGGGTGCAGCAGGGATAGGGAAATTGGTTTGTGTGACAGCGAAATTTCTGGTGTTACGTTTCCTCTTGTTAGCAAACTTAGAGGAGGAGGTGAAATGGTTTGAATTTTGGCCCTCAACCGGGGCTTTGTTTTTCTCCTCTTTAAACTTACCGTTGCGAATTCGATTCTCGGTCAGTTCAGTAGCTAGTTCCATAGCAGCTTCAAGTGTTGCTGGCGAAGTGCTGAGAACTGAATCTTGAATTTTCGAGGGAAGACCTCGAATATAATGCTCGATTAAGCGATAAACCGGGGTAAACAAGTTAGGGACCATTTGGTTCAACTCTAAGAACCTCTTGTTGTAGGAAGTATGATCTCCCTCCTTTTGCTTCAAAGAATGAAATTCGTCCTCTAGCTTTTTAATCTCACTTCTAGGACAGAATCGCCTCTTCATGATTTCCCTTAACTCCTCCCACGTTAAGGCCATTGCATCATCAATTCCCCTCTTCCCCTTTTCAGTATTCCACCAGGTAAGAGCTACCCCAAATAGTCTCCCAATTGCGTATCGTACCTTGCGATCCTCGGGACAATCGCAGTTTAGGAAGGTGTTTTCCATTTCCTCAAACCAGTGGAGGAGAGCAGTGACACCTTCGGTCCCTTCAAATTTAGGAGGATCGCAAAACTTGAAATGTTTATATGAGCACTTGCTGGTAGGAGGGTTGCCGATGTTCTGGTCATCTTGCTGGGGAGGATTAGTGGGATTTGTGGCGAGAGCTTGTTGTACTTGAACCACAATATCAGGAAGCACCGCGGCCATTTGTTTTGCGATTTGTGTGGCCAAGCGTTCGTGAGACCTTCCGGATCTTTTACCCCCTCGTTGTTGTCTAGCCGACATCTACAGGAACATACATAAGAAGATTGTGAGTTTATGGAGTCTTTTTAGGTGTCATGTGTCTTAAAGAAAATGAAAATAACATAAATATCAATAATGCAACTACATCCATAGGATGTCTTGGGTTTGCTCATGTTGGGCCTCAAATGTCCCCCATACCTTCACCTGTATAGTCATGTGGGCCCCCATGACTATTGGCTTGGTAGGATTCACATTAGTATTGGCGATTTAACACTCGCATCACCCGAATGAAAACCACAAAATATGTTTACGAGATGTATGGTCGGAATGTGTCCAGGTGTAGACACAATGACAACTCAAAGTGGGGTTAGCTCACACGACGTTAGGTATAGCATGCTTTGGCCTAATAGGTACTTCGTACTCTCATCGTTAGTCCCCAGGTAGGCAAACTGGTCCTTTATTTTGGATTTATACGAATGCCAAGCCTAGACAGGACGTTCCGACTACCGGTACTTGTACCCTTCCAGTTACTATATGCCCGTCATGAGAACTCACTTTGATGAGATTTGAAAATACAAAAATCATTGTAAAAACAATCATGAAAATGATGTGATGTGTGCTTTCATGGTTATGATATGTTATGAGAATATGATTCATGATAGGCATTATATGTTAATATATACTTATGAACATGCTTGCATAACATTGAAGGTAACATTTAACATAAAACATATAAACATCATGAAATTTGGCATGTAACACACAAAAATCTTAAAAATTTCTAATCAACTATAGTATAGGCTCTAAAGGTCTAATAACCTATCCTATATCCCTATAGTCATGGCTCTGATACCAATCTTTCACACCCCGACCCGCAGCGGAATAAGAGTCGGGGCATAATTGGGTTATCACCAAAGCTCATGATGTTTACTAATATGTTTCATATTTATTAAAGTCAAAATTACATTCTCAATAATCCAAAATGTCCATACAAATACAAAGAAAAATAACCAACTAAACAATCCAAGCTCTAAACCAGTTTATTCTTCTAGGCAAATCCTATGTGTTTCTTGCTGCAGCTGGTTCACCTGTATCATGTGTAAAAATGGGGTTTTTGGGGTCAACATAAGTTGGCGAGTGAACCTTGTTAGTTAAACATTTATTATTGATTTCTTGTTATTTTTATCAAGGAAAAATTGTGCAATAGTCATATGCGAGCAAATGTAAATAATCCAACAATAGCAATAACAACCACAAACTATAAGATACAATAACATACAATAACATACAATAACATATGAACTTGCATGAATGTATAACATGAATGAAACTGTATATGTTGGCAACGTCACGTTCACGCTCATAATGTAATGGGGAACGGACGGCCTATGATAAATGTATGTACTGAAAATGATAAATGTCTGTGCGATCAAGGCTCAATCAAACGGAGCCAATCGTATGTTGGCACGCCAGGTTCACGCTCATAATGTAATGGGGAACTGCTCAACGCTCATAATGTAATGGGGAGCGGCGGCCTATGAAATTGCATGTACTGAAAATAATAAATTTAAATCTAAACAATAACCACACAACAGATGATACAAGCTGAATACACATTTTTTCATGATATGATGTATGCACAATGATTTAAATATAATAAATGGTAAGACACATGATACACCCCAAAAACGTGATTAAAATAGGGATTTTGTAGAGATTCACTCACATTGGGTGCGTTCGGTTGGAGATGATGAGATGCGCACGAGTTGGAAGAATTGAACAACGAGAATTAACTAACCTAAATAATAACGGAAGATATAGTAAATGAGTGGATTTTATTAATAATTTTAATAGGATTTTTAGATATATTTTGGTGAGTTTAAGGCTATTTCTTATCTTTAAAAACATTTTTTTAAGTATTTTTAATTGATTTTTAAATTAAATTAAATAAATAAAAATATAAAATATGTTGACTTTTGCGTTGACCGTTGACCGTTTGACTGTTTGACCGGTTTTATTGTGTAACTGTATGCGCCAGGCAGGACTCGAACCCAAGACCTCCCGTACGCGTGCCCGCAGCTCTACCAACTGAGCTACGTGTCTAACCCGAAATAATCATGTTTTTAATTATATTTATATACTAATTCAGTTTATTCAAAATTCATTTATTTTTAAAAAGGATTTTAATTATCAACCCGGTGCTGTCAACAGGTCTCGAACCCGGGACCTGTGCTTTAACGTTACACACAGTCCACCGCTGGACTGTGTGTCTAACTTGGTTAATATATAGATTTTTATTATACTTAACATTTAACGGCGAAAAGGATCCGGTTCAGTTAGAAAAATAAAACATTTTTATTACAGAGCATACGTGTGTCAAGGATCGAACTCGCGGCGTGTGATATGTATGTGCACACAGTCCACCGCTGGACTATGTGTCTAACCCGAGATAATATCCAGATTTTATTAAACTTATAATCAACCTACTTCGTCTTCTTCGTTACCGAATTACAGTTTACGATTTCTCCATTGTTTCTTGTTTAATTTGATTGACAAACATTCAACAGACTAATATGAAATGGCAGAGACGATTTTTAGAAGTAAATATACCGGAGAACGATTTATCTCAGAATTCCGGCAAGTCGTCGGCTCTGTTTTTACGGATTTCGACTGAACGAATAAATTAACAGTTTTGATTAGCTAAGTGAGGAATTTAAGTATTAAGACAAAGTTATCAGAAGGTTTGAATGTCTATACCGTTTTACAGCGGAAGATAAGAATTTTCAGAAGTTTTCCGGCGAGCGGGAATTATCCGATATCGACGTCTGAAATTGATTCCGATTGCAGGGTTTGAGTTAACAATAGCTTAACAATTGATATACAACGAAAGAATTAAGAGACTTACTGATTTGATGGAAAACACGGTTTTCCGGCGAAAGTCCGGTGTGTCACACCCTCAATTTCCACTTGCGGAGTTTTACCGCGAGGCGCGTTAACAAACCAGAATCTGAAACACTAGTTCGTCAAACGACTCTATATGATTTGATAATACGTTTTCAAAAATCATTTGTCGTAGATTTTATATTGTCTTGATTAGTTACCAATATTTAGCGGAAGCATTTGTTTTTAAAGTTGAGCGGAAGCATAAAATAAGTAATAAAGCGGGCGCCAACACAAACGCCAAAACAAATGAAAAACCCCAAAACAATATTTATAATTGAGACTCGATAAAAGATGTCTTGTTCAATGCATGTGAGTGCACCTAGAGCTCCTAGCGTCCTGAGAAACATGTAAAGAAACAAGTGTCAACATTAAAGATGAGTGAGTTCACAGGTTTTCATAAATTCGTTTGTTCGGTTATGAGTTTGATTCCCCCGTTATCCCTAACCCGGGATAACGATTTAGTCCATTATTCCCAACCCGGAATAATACCGATAGTTCCATTATTCCTTAACCAGAATAATAATGATGTTGATTCCATTATTCCAAACCCGGAATAATAAGTTGTTGTTTCCATTATCCTCAACCCGGGATAATATAGTTGTTTCGTAATTAAGTTCAACGTTAACATATATAGGTAGCTAGCCTAAAGTTATGTCACGTAAGAGTTCGCGATCGAAGCTGACTGTTGTGCCTCCGTATTGCCAGGCCTATCACTGACCATGGCGAAGTTAGGCCAAATTATTCACCCGTTGACCATACCCGGTCGGCTAGCGCGACTAGCTCGGATGGGGCTTGTCGGGCCCAGTAGTACTACTTATAATTCCCCCGCTATTAAAACCCAATACTAACGATCCGAGAGATTGACGAGGACTTAAGTGATATGGCTGCTTAGTGACCATAACATTACATTAACATTAACTTAGTTACCGAATAGTTATGTGACGTTAAATTCGTATAACGTAAAGAGATTGAGTTTGAAGAGTGTATACATGTCTCTCCCCCTTGTTGTTTAAAACCGGATAAAGTTAGGGGCCGCGAACTCACCTTTTGTTGCTCGGTTAGTGTAGCAAAGAAGTCGTAAAGGATGGGACCGCTAATTGCGTCCTAACAAACCAATTGATTTCACGTCAGTGTGTGAACACACCAATACAAATTCTACACTTAATTTACGCACAAAGTGATACACACAAACAACATATCTAACACTCAAACATGCATGCAAGTATACTCATGTGAACCTAGTGATCAAAGCAACTTATCATGAACATAACCCAATCCATGCAACAATTTGGTGCACACAATCACAAGTTATCAAATTTCAGCTTAACACTCATAATTCAGCTGTTTTCTAGGATTTTTATAAAATAGTTCCAACGTTCCAAAAATTCCAATATTTTTACAGCAGGTGCCATTTATACTGTAGAAATTTATATAAATTTTCCAAGTCCTAAATCTTTACCATTTAACCAAAAATATTAATATACTAGGCTGCAGTCAGATTTATCGCTTTCTGACTGCAGTCCACGGAAGAATTTATTTAAAAATCACTGATCGTCCAATTAACAAAATTCCAGTTGGAGTTGCCCGGAAATTTCCATACCTAGTTGCTGTACAAAATTCATGACTCAACTCCCTACTGATTTTAAAATCCAACTCGATAAACAACTAACAAAATTTCAGGATTTTCACAGCTTTAGTTACTGAACTTATTTGGCCCTTTAAAAATATCAAACGACTTCAGAAAATTATGAATCAGCGCCCTTAGATTCGTTATTCAAATCTCTACGTTTTAGACATCAGAAAATCCGTTTTTCGACAACTAATGACCGAGTTACAGCCAGATGAAGTCGGCTGTAACTATTACTCAGCAACCTGTTTCAGCATATTATTATTATAAGCCGTTCATATTATTAACCTAGGCGATCATGAACTGGTTTCCTAGTCATAGATCAATACTAATAACATATCCATGCAAACCCTAGTTCATAACTCTAGTTTTTACAAACAAACTCAGCCTATACTTTTCAGATTTCAAACAAACATCACTTGCAACCTAGCCTTAACAATCCGAAAACAACACAACCGTTTCATTCAATCATACAAATCCGAAAACAACAAAATCAAAACACATGTATCCGACTATGATCTTGTAACATATGATAAATTCTAATCTTTTAATGATAAGGTAAACGAACCGTGCGTAAGATAAGGAACCGATGATCAACTAGAATCGCGACCGAGGATTAAGATGGCGAGGGCTGCTGCGACCGGGAGGAAAGAAAGGGCTGATCTCGCGACCGAGGAATGAAGCTAAGCTGTTTGCGATCGAGATGGGGTGTATCAAGACTGAACTGGCGATCGAGGGAACAAGTAGAGGGCTGCCGTCGGCTGGTTTCTTCAACTAGGGTTTTGTGTGTGTTGCGAAGGAAGGCATGCATGTGTGTGTGTATATATAGCGCAAGATGATCAAGAAATAGGGGATGGGTTTACGGTTTGGACTAGTTCTCGCGGCCAAGGACTTGGGTTGGTTCAGTTTGGGTTTGAACACAATAAGTTTGCGGTTTGGGCTTGATCTTGCGGCCGAGATATGTTTGGGTTGCTCGCGGATATGGTCTTGGGTTTTGGATAGAAAGCATGGCCGAAGAGACTTGGGTTTAAAGTTTAAAACTTGGTTAATTCCTAGAGTCACAAGGAATCAAAGTTGGTTCGTGTCGCGGTTCGGTTCGGTTCGTGTACATTTTACCATAATTAATTTATAACTAAAACAATCACGTAATCGTACATCACGTATTCGCTAACTCGTACACGTTTAATACATAGCATATAATTCACTCGACAAGTATTACGTTTAAGTTATCCGAAAAACCGGGATGTCACACGGCGAGTTCAAATAGCTTCTCCGGCGGACTGAAAGTTGTGCGAAAATGCAATTGAAAGTTTGCAGAGTGTGTTTGAGTCGCGAGAGGGGACAATGATTGAAGTAATTCAGGAATTGAAAGTTTTTGGTTACTAAAACCAATTCACTCTTGAATTCAAGTTCATTCAAAACAAAATTGATTGGAGTTGTCGGTGTAGCGGTTATAATCGGTAAACCGCGAACAATCAAACGTCTTTGGACGTTTGGTGACCGATTTCGGTTACAGTTGGCGTAACCAGCTTGATTTACGATTGACTATAAAATTTAATTGTCTCCTAGAATTTACAGAAAACAACAAGTGGCGGAGTGGTTATATGTGTGTGTGATAAGACTTTAAGATTAAACCCGGCTGACCCGGGTTCGAGTCCCGGCAGCCTCATTTTCTTTTTAGTTATTTTATTTTTACTTTTTATCAATTATAACTTTTATAGTTTAGTTTGTTTATTAATTATGCATCATTAAAAAATTAAAATGGACATAAATACGCAACGAGACATTTATAACTTGATATTCGATTACAAACGGAGCGGGTTTGGAAAAACCGTTTTTGACAAATGTTACATGAATGAACCTGTTCAAGATGTGGAAATGAAAATTGTTGCACAAGATGTTGTAATTGAACAATCCGACCCAAACTGCAGTGAACAGAGAGTTGGATTAATTGAAGAGATTGATGCTGCATTAGAGATTGAAACTCCAACTGCAAGTTCTTCGAAAGGTAAAGGGATTTTGGTTTAAGAAGATGTTATGCTTTCTAAGAAGAAATATTTGAATATGGTACAAAAGGATTTAATGGAAAATTTATCAGCTGAAGATCAGTCTAAGCTTGTGGCCTTTACAAAGAAAGTGAAATCACTCAGTCCCTCTTCCGAGTGGGGTTTAAAGTTATCTTTGTGGAATGATAAGCCATGGGTCCTAATGCTTTACATGATGTATCTTTTTCCGATAGTGAGAGTGATAGTGGTCCTAATAGGAGACCTAATGTTGTTCCGGTCAGCCAATCTAAACAAATCATGACTTACAAGCGTCGAAGACTTGGTGAAGGTTCTAGTTTTTCTCCTCGACCATCTGAAGCCGAAGTTGTCTCAACTGTTGCTACCCCAGCTGCTGTGGTCACAACTGTCACTGGTGGTCTTACCATCTTGGGAGTTCTAGTTTCATTGTCGCCTTTTACTGCTACCATTCCAGTTCCAAGTTCTACAGATTCGGTTTCTGTCTCAAGTTTGTCTATGTAGGCTCGACCTTTAATAAGCTCTGCTTTACCTGCTGCTTCATCTAGAATTACTCTTGCTCAGCTGTTTAGTTCTTTTCCGGCTTTGCCTGGCTCCGGTAATTTGTTTGCCACTTCAGTAGGAGTCAATTCATCGTCCTTCCTCCGGTTTTTTAGGAATTCTTCCACATTCCACTCAGACCTTTGTGCATCCCAGTGATATTCGTCCGTTTGCCCCGTGCCTGAAGAAACCTGTTGTTCAAAAGTCTCAGAGCTTTTTTACTCGAAGGTTGCTATTGGTCCTCGAATGCGAACACCACGACCAAAAGGCCCATGAACTTCCGTACCACAACCGAGACCCAGGTCAGCAAGTGAACCTAGCCTAAGTGATCGACCAAGGTTTACTGAATATCTGCATACCAAACTTGATCAAGTGCACAAGTTCTTGGCTGAACAGACTAAGGCCATTAAGGAAAATCAATATCTAATTAAACAACAGCAGAAAACCATCAAAGAGCTTCAAATGAAAGAAGATCTATAGAAAAGCACTTTCAATAGATGGTTGCTAGCATTAATAGTCAAGCTCAGCATATTGCTATCCTAGCTAAGTGTGATCTTGCCACCACTACACGACATCAGCAACTTGTCGTCACGAATGAGCACATACGTCGTATTGTCATTGAGCTTGTACAGCTATTTGCTGCTCAGGGGAGAGTAGCTTATAAATCTAAGCGGAATGCAAACTACACGAGCTCAAGAGGATTCAAGATGATTTTAAAAAGAAAAAGATCCTAACACTTCACAAAAAAGGGAGCAACCAAGTAGCTCACAAGCTATGGAAGCTGCAACCGATGCTCTGGTTCATGGTGAAGTTAGTTTGTCAAGTTCATCCAATGAGTGTTGAACATTTTCTGTCTATTGAAGATCTTGATAAAGATGATGAAGTGGAAGGCATTGTGAAAGAATTGAGGTCAGTGAAGATGTTGATCATGTATTAATTAGCAAAGGTGGAAATGTAATGTATACAATTAACATAGGTGTATTGAAGGTGTTGAGGATGATTTTGAAGATTAGCGGGATCATGCCTACAATGATACACCAGTTGAAGTGGAACTGAATCCTAAACAGATGCTAGAGGAAGTTCGCAAAGTGCTACATGAGTGGCTAAAGGATCCTCAACCTGATTTAACCCAGAAAAGGCGTTAGCATGACATCAATGGAGAATATTCAGGGCAAATTCGTAGCTGGGATTTCGATCCACAAAACAATTTGGTAATGATCTAAAGAATAGATGTTGTTAAGTTTAAGACCGTGCTTGAACCACCTAAGAACTCTTCCTACACATAACTTGCACCATATTGCCCAACTTGATCTAAACACTCCGACTACAAACGTAATAGTGAATGTGCTGAAAAAATTCTCAAAGAAGAAAGTAGAAACAATCGGTGGAAACCTTTCCAACCGACTATGGGCAGGCTCGTCAAAAGCAAAGATAAGTTTACCAAAGAAGTCAAATACAAGTTGTGTATCGACCTGCTAGATGCTTGAGAAAGATCCCAATGAGGCAGTTTGATCTCATGAGATGGATGGTGTTAGCTATTGGTACGTGGATGGAAAAATAGGTGAAGTTGTAATTACTAAAAAGGAGTATTACCGATGTTATAGTCAGATTCTAGATCCTGTCTGGTTGGTAACTTCAAACTTGAAAAGGCTAAAGAGACACTCACTTCAGTATCTGAAAGAAGATAAGGAGATTGCTCTTCCATTTATCAGGGTTGTTTAGTTCTGTGTGAAGAGCAAGATAGGAGCCGAGAGCAACTTTTCAAAGACTTGATGATGATACCTACAAGTTTTTGAGATCTGCACATATCAAATGGAAATCTGTAAGTGCACCAGTTTTATGATAAGTGTTGGATCTACCAACTAAAGATAGACAATGGTCCTTTGTGTAAATCTTGTAAAATTTTAAGTCTTTATCATATTCAATCCGAATTTGTAATTGTATGTGATTCCAAATTTATGAGTTAAATTCAGAATAGGTACTTTATTAGTTGTCTGATTTTGTTGTTTAGAGTTTTACCCGAATTTGTTAAGTAAATTCGGAATGGTTGTTAATGGACTATGTAGTCTGAGTTTAGTTTGTGTGAATCCGGAACTCATGTGTTCTGGATATAGTCTTGCGTATATACTGATTCATATCCAATGACATGTAGACTTTTTGGAAACCTTTCTATGCAAGATATCATTCTAGAGAGAGAAACAAACCCTAGCTTGTGTGTGTGCTCACTATGTGTGATCAATTGTTGTATAATATGTGAATACTCAGTGATATGCGCAAAATGAAACATGTAAATTATATCAAACAAGGCGTAAACTCAACACTTTTATGTACTAATGTTGGAAATAGTATGTTTCTTTGTATGCTTTTAATTTTCAGGACTAAATGAGCTTAAACGTACAAAAGGAAAAAGTTAACGACAAAAACCAACATGAAATACAATAAAGAGGAATTGACACACCATGCCTACCCTCCAAGCTACACCCCAAGACCAAAACAACAATCAAGAAAGCAAGCAGGGGGCCGTGCCATCCAGACATGGGGCCATGCCCCACCGGTATATGAGAGCAGAATCCATGTAGATCAAAACAAAACAAAGCAGACAAGAGACACAGGGTCGTGTCTCCAGGACACGGGGCGGTGTCTCCAGGACACGAGGCCGTGGTCAACTCCCATATATGTAAAATCTCACAATGGACTCCACAAAGTTGACCACGGGGTCGTGCCTACTGTCACACGAGTCCGTATGTACACATACGATCTGACATTGAACATTAAATGAAGATAGAGAAAGAAGGACAACGGGTCATGCCCCATGGGCATGGGTTCGTGTGAAGGGACTGATTTCAGCTGTAAATAGAGGTGTTTAGTTTACTTCCAACCCATCCCTTGGCAAACCACTTCTCTCCCACTTGCCATCATTCCACCACTACTCCAACACCATCATCTGCCACATTCCTCCATTATCCACCTTTAGAGTGTATGTAGTAGTCTCGTGATCTAAGATTGATAGTAAGAGTTTTGGTCAATCAAAGGCCATACTTGACTAATCTCTTACATCACTTGGTGAAGAAAAATCTTTTATGTATTACTTTTGGTTACCAAGCTTTGGCTACTTCTAATTTGGGTTTGTATTAATGAGTTGGATAACTAGTTTTTTATAATGAAAGTGAACTTTACTCTATCATTTCTTCATGTTTTGTTGATTCACTCATTCGTATCTTTACGGTCTATATAAAGCACGTCAACTGCCTGGAAGGGGTTAGAAGGGTGGTTTGGGTAAAGTTCTTACCTCGTTCAGTGTATAGATCATGCGAGGACTTCAAGCTTATTAGGACTTCTCTTGAGGCAGATAGCATCAAATTGGGGGAAATAAGAACGACTTGATCTCTTATAAATAAACTACTATTAAAACTTTAACTCGGCCTTGCAGGATCGTATCCCTTCTGACTGAGACCAATATAGTCGAGGGTAGCGTTGCCTCCGAAAGAGGGACATGTCATATTTTGCATTAATAACTTACTTAATTATCCTTCAATAATCTGGCCTTGTGGCACTGTATCTAATATGTGTCAAATCCAACATGTAAATTTTGTCAAATACGGTATAATATCAACCCTTTTTAGTAATAGTGTTGGAACAAGTGTGTTTCTTTGTGTACTTTTGATTTTCAGGATTAATAAAGCTTAATTGTACAAAAGGAACAAATTAACGACAAAAACCAACATAAGTACAAAAGAAGGAAAGATGATACACTATACCAACCCTCTGAGCTTCACCCCAAGACAAAAAACAACGAATCAGAAGTCAAGCACGGGGTCAAGCCTGCTCGGCATGGGGTCGTGCCCCTTCAAGATTCCAGAAAGAATAAAACAAACAGAAGAAGACAAGAGACACGGGGCCATGCCGTTGACACACAAGGCTGTGTAAGCATCTGATCCGACAAGCTCATTAAATGAAGACAGAGTAGGTGGAAGACATGGGGTAGTGCCCACCTGGAACGAGGTCATGTGAAGCTATTGTTTCCAGCTATAAATAGTGGTGCTTGGTTTCATTCCAACTCATCCCTTGGCAAACCACTTCTCTAACACCTACTACCACTCCACCACCACAATACCTCCATCATCCACCACATTAATCCATTATCCATACTTAGAGTGTGTGTAGTAGTCTCAGGATCCAAGATTGATCGTAAGAGTCTTTGTCAAACTGGTCATGCTTGGCTAATCTCTTACATCACTTGGTGAAGACAAAATCTTTTATGTATTACTTTTGATTTCCAATCTTTGGTTAAATTTTTAATTAGGTTTGTATTAATGACTTTAATAACTAGCTTTTTATGTTGAAAGTGAATTGTATCCTATCATTCCTTCATTTTTGTTGATTTACTCATTCGTGTCTTTACAGTCTATATAAAGCGCAATAACTTTCTGGAAAAGGGTTAGAAGGGTGGTTTCGTAAAGTTCTTGCCTCGTTCAGTGTCTAGATCCTTCGAGGACTTGGTTCAAGCCAATTAGGACTTCCTTTGAGGCAGATAACATCAAATCGGGGGAAGTAAGAACCACTTAAATCCCTATAAAATAATTACTATTAAAACTTTAAACTGGTCTTGCGGTGTTGTATCCCTGCTAACTCAGACCAATATGGCCGAGGGTAGCATTGCCTCCAAAAGAGGGACATGCAACATTTTGCATTAATAACTTACTTAATTATCTTTCAATATTCCGGCTTTGCGGGACTGTATCCTTGCTAACTCGAACCAATATGGCTGAGGGTATTTTTGGCTCCAAAAGAGGGACATGCCACTTTAACCAAGATAATCTCTTAAAAACCCAAAGAGCGGAAATCATCAAAAGATACGTAAAAGATGAGTCGAAACCAAGTGATTCTATATTGTCTGTTTGTTTCTTTTATTTATTTTATTTACTTTACTTATTTAATCTACTAGTTAAAACCTTTTCTCAAAGTTTGGGTTGATTAGACATTGACGATAATCCGGTATTAATAGCTCTTGTGTCCTTGGACGACCTCGTTATCTTACAATCACTATACTATGCTAACGATGGATGCACTTGCCCTAGCGTGCTGTAGAGAGTGATAGTGTTATATCGTGTTTTATAAATATAAAGCTTGCATAAACGAGTGAAAAGTACCCAAAATATATCTAAAAATATTACTCACGCTTCATCACGTCAGTTATCCCTACTGACTCAGACCAATAAGGTTGAGGGTAACGTTGCCTCCAAAAGAGGGACATGCCATAATAACTAAGACAATCTCTTAAGAAGCCCAAAGTGCGGAAATTATCATAAGATACATACAAGAGGAGTCGGAACCAAATGATTCTATCTTGTTATTGTTTTTACTAACATTTTATTTTTTTATCTTTTCAAAGTCACTAACACCTTTTCTCAAATTTTTGGTTAGATTAGACGTTGACGATATTCCGGTATTAAAAGATATTGTGTCCTTGGACGACCACGGTATGTTACCATCACTATGTTACGCCAACGATGGGTGCACTTGCCCTAACGTGTTGTAGAGAGTGATTTTATTGTATCGTGTTCTATAAATTTAAAGCTTTATAACGAGTAAAAGGTGCTAAAAATATACTAAAAGTTATACCGCTCGCACCATGTCACTCAGTGTATTCATAGATCGGTTTATTCTCTTCTTCTCTACACCTTCTGTTACGAGATTTACGTAGCGGTACGTGTCACGTGATGGTTTCCGCACATCGTCTAGGTCGAGCGAGCGATCTGGGTTCGAGTATCCGAGGTTCATAGACAACCTTACATAGACGTGTCATCAGTGAGTTAGGGGAACACCCCCAGACGGATCGTGAGTCATGATGCTCATGGGGAAGCCCCTGACCCCACTAATCGATATATTCGTTGGAAAGGACCGTTTAGTGATCAATTAACCTTTCTTATAATTTACCTACTATTTAAATCAATTAACCTTTCTTATAATTTACAACCTTCTACACCATTACTCTATACCATTCTACTCATTTTATTCAAACTTTCTACCATGGATCCAAACCGACCACCATTTACCCCACCACCATTAGATCCTGCTATGCATTCATTTACTGATTCAAGTCAAGCTACGAATGTGTTCCAAATGAAAATGAAAATGCAAATGCAAATGCAAATTCAACAACTATATATGCAGCACCAAATGCACTGTCAACAACCATCCCATGAAGTCAAGCACGATTTTTTTCTCTAACCCTGGACGATGGAAAGGAAGTTGTACCCGAAACCCAACCACAAGATTCCACGAAAAAGGGAAAAACACACAGATTAAGATCGAGCGGAAAGAGAGAAAGCATACGTTGGACCATGATCGAGAAGGAACTGTTGGCACGAGTATGGATTAATGTTTCCCTAGATTCAATAAAAGGTTTATTATTTTTCAATTATATACATTATTATTTTAAACTTAATACATTATTTTAACATAAACATTGTAAAAATTATTTTTCCCATGGAAATGTAGGTAACGCTCAAACTAATGATGGTTTTTGGAATAAGGTTACGGAACATTTTCATCCTTCGATGCAACAAAAGCCATAAAGACTATTCCATTCTATTAGCTCAAAGTATGGAGATATACACAAGAAAATATGATGGTTTGTGGATTACTAAAACAATGTGTATGTCCATCGGCCAAGTGTTACATGTGATGATTTAGTGTCGAAGATGGCTCTAGATAAATACAACATGAAACATGGGCCCTTTCAATTTCTTAGGTCATGGGAAATTTTCAGTGCTTATTTGAAGTGGGCTTCGGTGCCAAACGAGGTGGCAAGAGCAAAAATGTCTAAGATGACTGAGTTGGGGGATTATAGTGTCGGTGGTTTGGATGTGCGTTGCAACATTAACGTTAATGATGAATCCGGGTTGGACGATGATATTCTAACTCTGGAACTTCAACGACATTAGGAGGGACAAAGCAAAAAACGGCAGCATCCTCAAAGATCAATCACCTGGAGAATCGATATTAGATAATTTAACGAGTAAGTTCTCCGCATTTTAAGAACTACAAGCGAAGAGGATTCGAATGAAACAACAATAAAAACAAGAAGCGGCAAAGAGGGAAGTGGAGAGGTTTCAGATGAAACAACAAGACAAGTGCGACCGGCGGAAATGTAAATGAAGATGCTTTGGTTGGATCATTAAACGACAACCATTGGAAAAGTTGAAAATTATGACTACTGATATCGAGAAACTTCCATCTAAAGATGGCTTACGGTGCAAGCTGGAATGAAAGCGAGGGTGTTTTATGCATGTATTTTTTATTATGTTTTTAAATAACTTGTGCAGTTTTTTCTTTTAATTTGTACTTTTCTATTTAATACTAACTAGTATTAACCCGCACACGCACGTTGCACGGTATTAACTCATAAAAAATAGAACAAAACATAAAAACATTGAACCACATAAGCACGTGTTAACTCACAAAATTTAGAAAAAATCGTAAAACAAAAAAAAAACAAATATTAAAAGTATAAAGGAACATAGTTGAAAGTAAAAAAGTTGTGAGTTTAAACTGCAACTGCAAAAAATAAAACTCTTGAGTTAAAAGTAAAAAATCAAATAATTATGAGTTAAAAGTGTAATATCAGTTTTTCTTGAAAACCTCCCTAATCATTTGGTACAACTCCTTTATAAACAAAGATGTTGCAAATTTATAATTTGTAATGAAATGTTTAATTTTTTCTTTTTTAGTTTATTACATATAAATTAAATGAAATGTAAAAGAATATTAATAAAAAGAAGAGGAAGGGTAGGGAAGTGGAACCACACCCTTAATGTGGATGGAATGTGTACTTTTTGGAGACCGTTGGTACTTGATAAACCATAGTTTGAGCTGATTTTGTAATAGTTAGAAAAACAAAAGGGTCAAAAGTGTCATTTTGTGAAACATCTATGTACGCGGCGTAATTAATTACCCAGCGTATTTAATAAATACGTTGGGTGACAAGTCTGCATAAATACCATGTTCAATGAAGTTATGTCCAAGTTTCTTGGACAGATTTTGGTGATCTTCTTGTGTTGTGATTTTTGCTATTGTGCTCTCATCCGAATATCCAGGTGCTGTTATTGATTACATGTAATTGGGATTTCATATACAACAGTAGTTGTTTGATCCAAACAAGATTCTTCATCTTCTTTGCTTGGTTTTTCTTAGTATTTGAACATTCAAACAACTAATCAATAGTTGTTTGGGTGAAAACAGTCAACCATTGTGATCCGAATCTGTTTTGGGACTCACAATTTGGTATCAGAGCCATTGTGCTCTTGATTGTTTGAGTTTTTGTTAAGATTTGTCAAGTTTTGAAGGTTTTACAAAAGTTTTCAAAGTTTCATGGTTTTTCAAATTTTTGGGATTAAAATGGCATGATCTGGTGCGTTTAATCTTTGAGTTGTTGTTAATCAATAGTTTGGTAAACATTTTGGTCATTTAGCTGCAAAGAAACATGAATTTTGGGTCGTTTTTGGGTGATTAGAGGGTTTTTGTTCGTACTAAAACCCTTCTGGACGTAATTATTCTCAAAGCCAGCGTAGATATTCTTGAAGATAGCGTAATTGTCTTTGAAGCTGGCGTATTTAACTTGAATCTCGCGTAGTTAACAAATACGCTGGTTCTTAAACCAGCGGATTTATATTATTGTCAGCGTAATTGCCCCAACGAATTTAATCGAAGGCGACTTCGAAATCAGTGATACTAATCCTCAGCGATTTTATCATGATGTTCAGCGAAATTACTAAGCCTTTGCTTGTTTTCATATATCCAGCGGATTTAGCGTTTTGCAGGACAAAGTACAGCGTATTTGATCTCTGGTCCAGCGTAATTGTCTCCCAGTGCAGCGTATTTGATTTCTGGTCCAGCGTATTTACCTCCTAGCAAGCGTAATTGTTCTCTGATTCACCAAAGCCCAGCGTATTTAATCATCAATCATCCATTATGTCTCTCAATCAACTCAATCTGATTGCTCAAGCCGAACTAGAAACTGGAACTGCTACAAGGCCACCAAAGTTGAAAGGTTCGGAAGATTTCAGCAGCTGGAAAAACAGGATCAAGTCCTTTTTTGAGTATACCGATTATACTCAATGGATGTCAGTCACTGTGGGCCCGCATGTTCCCATGATAATATGTGATGACATCCGTACTATCAATGAAGATCCTTCAACGTTCACAGATAAAGATAGGACACTCATTCAACGTGACCGGAGGGCTCAGGCTGCTCTTACTATGGCTCTGTCAAAGGACGACAACAATCTGTTTGAAGAATACACCTTGGCAGATGAACTGTGGTTGGCTCTAATCGACCATTATGAAGGCAATGAGGAACTCAGGGAGAACAAACGAGACATGGTGCAGAAAGAATATGATATGTTTGGAAGTATTCGTGGCGAAAGCTTGTCCAACCACATAAGCAGATTTCCGGAGGTATTGACCAAGATGAAGAAGGTGGGAAACCCAATTGCAAATTATGCATCGATCAAGAAGCTCCTAGATTCTCTACCAAAAGAATGGAGTCTTCAATGCATGATGATTAAGAGAACTTTCCTCACCAGCACAACTCCAGTTACTCTCTCAGAATTGATTAACACTTTAAAAGCCTTTGAAATGGACATCGTGAAACGAGAGATGAATCAATCTGGATATTCTCAGAAGACGTCTCAGCAAGTTGCTGCAACCTCGGTCCCCAAGAATATGGCATTTCTTGCTCCTGTCACCTCATGTGGATCAAATCCCCAAGGTGTTGTCGATTCCTATTCAAATGCTTCCGCAAACTCTGTGAAGGCCTCGTCATCTTCCGAGAAGACCACCATGGCCAGCGACACTCAAGCACTTAAAATTTCCACAGAACATGTAGCTCTTTTTAATACTTTCTTAAGTAGCTATGAGACGCTTATGTCAGGAGAGTTGAAGAGAGAATTCCTAACAGCAGAGGACATGTATCAAGTAGATCCAGACGACATGGAGGAGATGGATCTGAAGTGGCAGATGGCAATGATCACTCTACGGTTGAAGAAATTCCAAGATAAAACAGGAAATGGGTTGGCTCTTAGAAAAGCTGGATTTGACAAGTCCAAGCTTAGATGTTATAATTGCAAAGACTTGGGCCATTTCAAAAGAGAGTGTCCGTTGCTGAAGAACGAGAATACCGAAATCAACCC
The DNA here is from genome assembly GCA_947069175.1 of Scalesia atractyloides. Lineage (NCBI taxonomy): Eukaryota > Viridiplantae > Streptophyta > Magnoliopsida > Asterales > Asteraceae > Scalesia > Scalesia atractyloides. The sequence goes on along the minus strand of CAMTDV010000007.1, from coordinate 12,480,672 downwards.
GACAAGGAGGCCAATCGCCATTGAAGGAAATAATAATGCTGCTGACAATAACCATAAGGCTTTAGTGGTGGTAGACTATGATTAGTCGGAGGAGATAGCTGAGGCAAAAGGTGAAGTAAACAAGGCCCTCATGGCAAACATTACCACTGTCTCTGCCACGTCTGCTTCAAATGGTGTTGAAAAACAAGCCTTCAAGATTCCAAAAGATGACACTGGTTTGAAAAGTATCATCTCTCCTGCCTCAGAGAAGAGACAACAGAAAGCTTAAATGAATGAGTCGAAGCCTGCTGTTCAAGAAGTCATCAGTACCAGCAAGAATGCAGCGGTTGGAACATCCTCTACCGCCATGAAATCAGAAGCCGAAGATAAGGATTTGGTAAACAGCATTCCATATGAATTTAAAGCAAAGCTGTGCTCAAAACCATGTTTGAACGTCGTGACACACTACAAATCACTCAACCATGATATAATTAAAGAAAAAGAAAAAGTTTTGAAAATAAATCAAGAACTAAAAGAAAATGAGGCTGCATATCAGCGAAGTTGAATTCAACCATAGCTGAAATGCAGACTCTAAAGAAATTTGTTCTCAGAAAAGATTTTATCATAAATGATTTGACTGAAAAGCTAGAAAAATCTCAAAACGAAAACAATAACTTACAAATCATTATTGATAAATGGATAATTAGCCAAAAAGCACTGGTTGACATTGTAAACTGCCAACGACCAACATTCATAAAGGATGGAATGGGATATAAAGATAAATTCGGAAACGAAAGAAAATTATTTCCTCCTCCGCACAGCAAAAATTATGTTCCTATGCCATCTCCTCATCCTAAGAACGACTTAATCAATAAAAATGATCCTTTGAATCAAAGTATTTTTTATAAATCCGGAAACAACACTAACCTTTCTGAAAATAATGCAGATGTGTGCAAGAGTAAGGAAGATGTGTGCGATGGGGAAGATGATTGTGGAGGCATGAAAATAGGAATAGGCTATTCAGGCGACAGTTATTCAACTGTTAACTGGTTCGCCTGGAATTGTGATAAGACGAACAATATTTCTATTCGAGATAACTGTAATAGTTTATCTAGGATGGATGATTGTAATGGATGTATGCCTAAATTGACAATTCAGGATGACTGTAATGGCAATGTGTCTACACTTAAGGCTCACAACCAAGGGTTTGCCAAAGTTGAGGGTCATGACCTAAACTTTGCTCTCAATGATGAAATGTTATGCTTGAATCTCATGTATTTGTGCCAGAGTTAAAGAAAAACAGTTTTGGAAAATTCCTTACAGAGGAAATTCCAGAATTTGTTCCATCAGTTGTAGGTACATCAGAGACTGGTAAAGATTTCACTGAAGATTCAAGCACAACAACTTCAGAAAGCGATGAAGAAAGGTCAGATGAAAGTCAAGAATCAATTTCCTCATCAGACAGTGAGCACAGTGAAGTCGACATTGAAGATAAACATCATCCTGAAGAGAATCTGAAGAAAGCTAAAGATTCAAGCCACGTTACATCATCAAACTCCTCAAGATGCTCAAGACTCTCATCACATACATCATCTTCACACTCAGCACCCAGGAAGAAAAGATCGAGTAAAAAACAATGTTTTCACTGTGGTCATTTAGGACATACGGCGAAACATTGCAAAAGCAAGAAATTTTCTAAACCTAGTCATGATCTCGTTAAAAGTTTTACTGATCAATTTGACAATTTAAAGAAATCAGTAAAATGCATAGTTAATTCAACCTGTTTTTGGAAAAGAAAAGAAAACTCTCTTGCTCAAAATCATGATAGAACTATTGTAAAGCAAGTCTGGGTTCCAAAAGCTAGCTAATTTTGTACATATTTTTGTTGTTGTTGTTGTATAACAGAATAAGATTCAGAAATGGCTTCGGATGCTCATGGAATATATCTGGCATGTTGACAGCGGTTGCTCCAGGCACATGACCGGGCTAAAGGATCTACTTACCAACTTTCGAGTTATTGATTGTGACTTTGTATCCTTTACCGGAGACGAAAAGGGAGAAAAAATCATCGGAATGGGTGACGTCGTGTCAGAAGCACTCACTTTGGAGAATGTGAACTATGTTCTAGAATTGTGTTACAATCTTATGAGTGTTTCACAAGTCTGTGACAAAGGAATCGCGGTGCTGTTCAATAACACGGAGTGCTTATTCCTCAAACCCGGTTACTCCGTCCGAAAAGAGATGATCATGCTTAGAGCTCCCCGTCAAAATAACACCTACGTGCTAAATATAAAGAATGCCAAATCAAATGAGCCAATGACATGTCTTATGTCAAAAGCATCTGAATCGGAATCAGTGCTGTGGCACATGCGTTTGGGGCATGTGAATTTTAAGAACATAATTCTAAATTAAATCTAGTAAGAGGTTTACCTATGAAATATTTTCCTTTTTCAGAAAAGTCATCGCATGTGCCCAAGGAAAGCAGCATAAAAAGCCTCATAAGTCCAAAGCAGTGAATACGATATCTGCTCCTCTGCAATTACTTCACATGGATCTTTTTGGCCCAATTAGCGTTAAAATTTTAGCTAAAAGATCTTATTGTTTGGTGATTACAGATGATTTCTCACGGTTTTCATGGGTATTCTTTCTTGAAACCAAAAGCGAAACGGCATCCATTCTGAAGAGCTTCATTCCCATGATTGAAAACGTGATCAAGCTGAAAGTCAACTCTATCAGAAGCGACAATGGAACTGAATTTAAAAATCATACGTTTGTCTCCTTCTGTGAAGATAAGGGAATTCGCCTCCAATACAGCGCTACCAGGACCCCTCAGCAAAACGGGGTAGCAGAACGCAAAAACAGAACTCTCATCGAAGCTGCAAGAACTATGCTTGTCGACTCTAAGCTTCCCATAAAATTCTGGGCTGAAGCGGTCAACACAGCATGCTATGTTTTGAATCGTGTTCTTATCGTCAAACCTCACAGAACGACAGCCTATGAACTACTTTTCAAAAGGAAGCCTCTGATAGATTTCTTCAAACCGTTCGGGTGTTCATGCACATTTCTCAACACTGAAGACAATCTCATCAAGTTTGAAGCAGTCGGTGACGTGTGCTACTTCATGGGCTATTCATCTTCTCAAAAGGCATATCGAGTCTACAACAAACGGACCAAGATGGTGATTGAATCATACTACATTGATTTTCAAGAAAGAAACTCCACTAACACTGGAAGCGCTCCGAACTAGTTTTATGACGTGGATATTATATTCAACACTTTCAGCATCAATGAACCCATCACTGAATCCGAACCTGCAGAATCCACTCCGCTGGAACCTTTGTTTGATGCCTCAGACACTGGTTTTACTCCTTTTACAACCCGTTTCACCCCTGCCTCTGCCTCTCCTACTCTTCCGGTGTTCGAAGTAAATGGTGATACATCTGCTGAGAATGCATCTGCACATGATGATTCTTCTTCACAGTAGGCTGTGGATGAACCACCCAAAGAAGACGAAACTCCAATCATCTACGTCAAATGAGCATTTTTCTAATCTGCCTCAACAAATTGAAGCTCACACCAATGCAGGGTACAAGACCAATCGAAACCATCCAATTGAAAATGTCATCGGTTTTGTTGAAGATGGAGTTCGAACACGCAGACAAACTTATACCATCAACACAGGACTGTATGCAACTTTTCTCTCGCAGTCTGTCCCAAGAGATATCGAATAAGCTATTCTAGATTCAAGTTGGGTACAAGCTATGCAAGAAGAATTAGCCCAATTTCGGAAACTTAAAGTCTGGTAACTCGTTGACCTACCAGACGGAAAGTATCCAATTGGTACCAAGTGGGTGTTTCGCAACAAGATGGACGACCGTGGTGTTATTATCAAGAATAAGGCTAGATTAGTGGTTCAAGGGTTTCGACAAGAAGAGGGGATTGACTACTAGGAAGTTTTTGCACCGGTTGCACGCTTAGACGCCATCAGAATCTTCTTAGCATATGCCTCGTTAAAAACTTTAAGGTGTTTCAAATGGATGTAAAGAGTGCCTTTCTGTATGGGAAGGTGAAAGAAGAAGTTTATGTTTGTCAACCTCCAGGTTTTGAAGATCCTCATTCTCCCACGAAATACTACAATCTTGACAAAACTCTCTATGGTCTTCACCAAGCTTCTAGAGCATGGTACGAGACTTTGTCAACATATCTTTTGGAGTGTGGATACTCAAGAGGCAAAATTGACATGACTCTCTTCACAAAAAGGATTGGAGAAGATGTGATGTTGGTTCAAATCTACATAGACGATATCATTTTTGGGTCGACATATGAAGCCCTTTGCAGAGAATTCGAGAAGGTGATGAAAACGAAGTTCGAGATGAGTATGATGGGAGAACTCACGTTTTTTTTAGGACTAGAAGTGAAGCAACGAAAGGATGGTATTATCATTCATCAGGCTAAGTATATCAGAGATATTCTTTCCAAATACAGCATGAATGACTGAAAATCCGCCAGCACTCCTTTTGCTGCTCAGACGGAACTCACTTCAGATCTTCAAGTAAAGCCAGTGAACAAATCTCTCTATCGCTCAATGATTGGGTCGTTAATGTATCTAACCGCTAGTAGGCCCGACATAATGGGGGCTGTCTGTCTCTGTGCCCGCTTTCAGACAAATCCCAAAGAATCGCATGATGCTGCCGTCAAGATAATCTTTCGCTATCTCAAAGGAACTCCAAAGCTTGGTTTGTGGTATCCTAAAGATAGTAATTTTGATCTAATAGCTTACTCTGACAGTGATCATGCAGGTTGCAAAGTAGACAGAAAATCTGTTTCCGGAGGCTGCCAATTCTTGGGAAATCATCTTATTTCATGGCAGAGCAAAAAGCAGACAACAGTCTCTACATCTACCGCTCAGGCTGAATACACGGCAGCTTACAGTTGCTGTTCACAAGTCCTTTGGATACAGAATCAGTTGTTGGATTATGGGATCAACATCATGAAGACTCCCATATTCATCGACAATGAAGCGTGTCTGGGGATTGTGAAGAATCCCATTCACCACTCAAGAACGAAACACATCGAAATTCGCATTCATGCGATTAGGATGCGTACGAGAAAGGATACATCCAAGTGGTGCCAGTGGATTTAGTGCAACAAGAAGCTGATATATTTACGAAAGCCTTCGATAAAGCTCGATTCAACCAGTTGGTAACCTGGTTGGAAATGGTGAACTTCCTTGAGTGGAACTGACTTTTGGTTAAAAAAAGGTTTTCATAATAAATAACAATCTCATAAAATGTGCCCAGCAAAAAGATTTTCTGCAAAGTTAAAATTTCTAAGCAATAGATTCTCGAAAATAAAATTTTAAAGGGGGGAATTTTTCCAGAAAATATTGTTGAGACTGAATTTTTTCTTTGGCACCTGCACGAGAAGTGATAGAAAAACTGCTAACACTTTTGTTCTGATCTTAAAACAGAAAAAGGTTAAGGCCTCAAGCAACGACGTATCAGTAGATTCAGCAATACCTAGAAGTAAACTGCGAAAAGGAGACAAACCTTAATGATCACACAAGAATTCTAATACCCACAATGTTGTGCATCTTGCGGGTAACACGTTGCGGCGTATGACTTAATGGTCTTAAATCTTGCGTTGATAGAATGCCAAAGTCCGAGATTTCGGGTCTTTATATTGGCTAATCATTCGGGGATATCATAGTTGCTCTTCTGCTGCATCCAGATATATGCTGACCTAGACACAGCTATGATATCTTGTCAAAAAGAGCCTATGCGGCCAAAACCCTACACAATTGAAGCTCTCATTGAGAATCATTCAAGTGCTTAAATCGTACCGCATCTGGTATCTACCATAGCCCTAATTAGACCTTGATCTCTCTGCTGTACGAAAGTACTGACCTGAACACCAACTCTCTAACGTTGAAATCTCAAAAATGAATGAAGTCAGTATGCTCACCTGTTATGAGGAATCTTTGCGCATACCTTGATTGCGGGGGTATGTCCCGACGTGGGACTCACGGGCACAGCATTCTGACTATTTCCGCATGAGTGGGGAACATAGAAGTTCTTGTCAATATTACCACAACATGATAAAAAAGGCTATCCGATCGCATGTTGAAAGATAGGTGCATGGATTTAAAATGACAAGCATACTGACAGTTTTTCTTGTGTCTTAGTTATTTAATATATCCAATATTTTATCTCAAACGAATGAAGTATTACCAGTATGATCTTTTGCAGGAAAGTCACAGGATTCAAGTCAGTTAGCAAAAATTTTGTGTGAAAATGGAGACTTCCGGACCCAAAAACAACTTTCAGGATCCAGATTGCAATTTTTCTTTTCTCTTAAGTTTATTTTTAAATTCTTGCGCTATTTTTTATCAAAAAGGGGCACGTTTTTTGAGAAAAGTTAAAATTTTCAAGCGTATTTGGTTTCAAATTCTTAGGCTTGAAGAAACCTTGTAAAATATCTTAGCGGCGTAATTAATTATCCAGTGTAATTAATAATTACGCTGGAATGTAAAATGGTATAAATACTTAATTTTTTCAATGTTTGTAAATATTTTCAAAAAGTTATCCAATCATCATCTTCTTCTTCACTCAACAAACACCCACACTCTCTGTTTTCTTTTCAATCCGAACTCAGAATCGATATCGGTATGTTTTTGATATTCTTGTGTACATTGGTCTTTGTTTGAATGTGTTTCAATCATCGATTTCAGATTTCTGTTCTGTTCAATAGAGATTTTGATCGGATCAGTTCGGGTTTTAAAAAGGGTTTATCAAGAAATTTTTTAATATGGCGTATTTAAGTTTGAATGTTGCATATTTATGTTGAAGATGGCGAATTTAGTCAGGTCAAGGATTAGCGGATTTAAGTCTTGAACGCGAGTTCAAGCAACCGGTCAAGGATTGGCGGATTTAAGTCTTGAACGCGAGTTCAAGCAACCGGCGTATTTGTCAAATACGCCGGCTAAGCTAAGCGTAGATAGTCATCTACGTTGGCACTTAAATACGCTCATCTATGATCAGCGTAAATATGTTTGATCAGCATATTAGTTCGAGACATCTAATGGCGGATTTAAGTTTTAAACAAAAGCTTTAGCAACCGGCGTATTAGAGTAATACGCCGGTCATGACAACGTAATAAATCATGTTAGCCGAAACTCACTTAATTTCGCCAAGCCAGTTGGTCTGCGTATTTGTTCTTGATGATTCAGCGTATTTATCAGCGATTTTAATTGTTTTGTATATATATATATATATGTATATTCTTTTTAATTTACTTTATATTTGTATATATATATAAAATTCTAAACTTACATCGTTGTATGAAAATCTAACTTGACTCGTTTCCACATTTCAGACATGGCTCAACAGTTAGTATGGGACGGTACGAGAAAGCATAATCAACCAATTACTCTAGTTCCTCCGGAGCCAGATTTTGAAGACGTGATGGATTGGTTGTCACGGAGTAAAATTAGCTATGCAATCCAAGCTAATCCTACTATTTACTCCATTCACATAGAAGAATTTTGGAGAACGGCAAGGGCAAGAACGCTGAACAACGTCAAACATATCACAGCCCACTGTTATTGATCCATTATGCAGGTCCTGTAGAGAACCAAGGAGAGCTGATAGAAAGTGTTAGCGTTGTGCCACCTGGACGATGCCTTGTGACTCCCTTAAACGTGTGTGTTTTGCAGGGCTTATCTTTTGTGAAAGCCCGCTTGCTATCAATGGAAATTCCTTCTCACGTGGGAGAGATTTCAAATAATTCATCGGATAATGATTCTACTGATAGGTTGGTGAAAATTGATCCCTATAGAGGAAGCTGGGGCCTAAGATTTCTTGAACTTGAGTTATCTAATCCAACAGACGTTGTCTTTGAGGTCGGTGTCTCCGTCCAGCTCGAGAGTGACGAAACTTCTTCAGAATTTGATTACCCAAAAACAAGAATAGACAGAGATTACAGTGCGAGAGTACTAATACCACTGGAGCACTTTAAACTACCCGTTCTTGACGGTTCTTTTCTTGCAAGCAATTCCACTGTCAAACGGGGATGGTAAAACCTCGGAGAAGAAGAAGAAAGCGGAACTCAACGCTTATATAAGGAAGCTGATTTCAAAGATTAAAGTTAGGTGGGTGTCGGGGTGAAACAGTTCTGGGGAGTTGCATATTAAGGATGCCACACAAGCAGCCCTTCAGACATCAATCATGGATGTTTTACTGCCAGATCCTTTGACCTTTAGTTTCAGACTTGTTAAAGAAGTAAATTCTAAGGATGGCGGTGATGTGCTGGCACATGACATGACACCCATGGAGGTTTTGGTCTGGAATAACACCAAGGATTCTGTTAGTATGAATCTTAGTATTACTTGCAGAGACATAGCCGGTGAGAACTGCATTGAAGGCAACAATTATGTTGTACTATGGTCTGGTGCTTTAAGTGGCATGAATGTGGATGTTCCTCCTCTTGAAGAGATCAAACATTCGTTTTGTTTGTATTTCTTAGTTCCGGGCGAGTACACATTATTGGCTGCTGCAGTTACAGATGATCCTAACGAAATTCTGAGGGCTCATGCACCGTCTTCTTCACCTGATGAGCCAATCTTTTGTCGACGCCCGCCTTATCATGTTCGCGTAAATGGTACTCTCTAAGTCTTCATGTTACATACAAAGGGTCGACATATCTACTCCAACCAAAGATCCATCTCCAGATTCAGACGTCCAGATCATCCAACCACCTCCGACTTCATCCACATATGAAGTCACAATGGAGGACCATCCAACCATTAGTGAAGCTTTTATTCAACAATCAACTGATGCAGCAACCAAACAGCAAGCCGAAGATCCAGCCACAGACCCTGATGCTCGGAAACAAGATTGAAGAAAATCAAGCACGCAACGGTCTAGGGGGGATATTGTTGGAACTTTTGGAGACCGTTGGTACTTGATAAACCATAGTTTGAGATGATTTTGTAATAGTTAGAAAACAAAATGGTCAAAAGTGTCATTTTGTGAAACATCTATGTACGCGGCGTAATTAATTGCTCAGCGTATTTAATAAATACGCTGGGTGATCAGTCTGTATAAATACCATGTTCAATGAAGTTATGTCCAAGTTTCTTGGACAGATTTTGGTGATCTTCTTGTGTTGTGATTTTTGCTATTGTGCTCTCATCCGAATATCCAGATGCTGTTATTGATTACATGTAATTGGGATTTCATATACAACACTAGTTGTTTGATCCAAACAAGATTCTTCATCTTCTTTGCTTGGTTTTTCTTAGTATTTGCACATTCAAACAACTAATCAATAGTTGTTTGGGTGAAAACAATCAACCACTGTGATCCGAATCTGTTTTTGGACTCACAGAATGGAAGGTGGGATAGGAAATGTGACGTGACGCTAAGGTAGCGGATGAGGAGAAGGGGAACCACACAGATAGCCTATCCGAATTGTGAATAGTAATTTACAAGTGTTCGAAGCACAAATATACATATCAACAAAATTTCTCAAACTTTCGCTTTTTTATACAAAGTGATGCCGTTTACGTTTTTCGTTAGTTTAGTAATATAACATCACATTTTATTAAATACTTGAATAAGTGTTGCAACGTAGTTAATTTTATAAATGATTCAATAAGCGTATTATTCGAACGGGTGAAATATGGTTGGGTTTTTTTCTTTATATGAGGAACCAAACCGCTACAATTCGAATAAAATCAGTATCGGTACCATATTCGTTTTGGTGGTTTTATCGACGTGGCGGTTTGAATTTTTTGAAAATGAAGATGTATTCGAAACAAAATATTTTTTTTGTATTGTAAGAAACAATGAGCACCGGTACAGTAACAGTACCATGATGAACTGAAAAGATACCGATCAATTAACGTATGTGTAGTATCGGTATCTATGAATTTTGATAGATATAAAACACGATTGGATATCCTTTTGGACATATGTCTTTCGATTTCAATATGGAGTACTAGTATCGTATCAAATCGAACCATTACCAACCAAAATCCCGCTATGAAGCACCGATAATGCTCCTAGTTTGTTAAAACAAAATAAGTTTTTACATATGTCATTTTATAAATTTTGTAAATTTATAATGGCTGGGAACTATTATTGAGAAACCGTTTTAGTCCTCGCTTTTAATTAAGTTGCAAAAGTTGCTAGGCGCTACTTAGTCGGTTGACTGGAGAGTTGAGAGTACCCGGCCTATTGGAAATGTTAAATTGTAAAGAAATTACTTTTTGGGAAATTATATATTTGTCAAATATCATAAAATTACTAATATTTATAACAAAATATGTGAATATCAATATAAATAAAAAATACATGTTCAAATATCATAAATTGACCGGGTTTGATCGATTTCTAGTAATTTGTCGGATTTGCAGAAAGTCGTATCGGCAGCCTACATTGTAACGATTACTCGATGAATACTCGACCTCAGATACCTTGTTTTACAACATTGGTTTTAAATAACTATATTTCTCTTGGGTTGATTTTTTAAGAAATGCCAAATACGGGGTAGGAATTGGTATTTAATCAAAGTAAACACCAAGAAGAGAAGACTTTGAAATATATACACGTGTTTGAAAAAACCCTAGTTTTTAATTATTTTTCACAATTTCAAACCAAAGACACTAAGTTTCTAAACGATAAATTTGTTTTAGATTTCTACTAAATAAATATTCGGTATGCATATCCAAATAAGTTATGGTATCATTTTCTTATTGTTGCTCACCAGACCATAAATCCTTACACTCTTGATGTATACATAAGCTAAAAATCAAATTTTACCTAATTCACCGTTGAAAATACTTAATTCACCGTTGAAAATAAAAGATGGCTATGGACTTTTTTGCTGTTTATAATGTATACATAAGCTAAAAATCAAATTTTACCTAGCACCAGGGCTAGAATTATGTGAGCGAAAAATACTTTGGATAATATCATGGTCGGTTAGAGGTGTACAAATCGGTTTTTTTCAAAAATCGGTTTCGGTTTTTAACCGAACCGGTTTTTTTCTTCAAAAAAAAAACCGGTTTTTTTATAACCGGTTTCGGTTACTAACCGGTGGTTGTGGCGGAGGGTGGTTGTAGCGGAGGGTGGTCGTGGCAGTGGTGGCTGAGTGGTATGGCGGTGAAAGGCGGCGAGGGTGAGGGTGGTGGTAGCAGAGTAGTTGCAGATGGTTGACAGGGCTTTTTATTCAGAGAGATAGAAAGGATGAAGAAGACGAGGGGTATAATAGACATTTTATGTATACTTAACTGAGAAATCTAACAAAGGTTAGTGGTAAGGACCACCCGAGTGCAAAATTTGAAACTACTGGGACCAAGTGTGTAATTAGTGAATCACTGGGACCAAGTCTGCAAGATTTGCAAACCACAGGGACCAACCAAGCATTTAACTCTTTTACCTAATTTATTTTCAGAAAAAGTTTATGTTGAAACGTAGAGCAAATTGAATTCATACCGACACATAGATAAAAATATGCATGTAAAAATAGTTTTTTTTAAGTAAAGGAGGTATAGGGGTAAACTCAAAACAAATTATTAGTAAAAAAACTTAAGAGGTTAAATACCAATGCCATACCAATGCAAGCAACCACGAACATCAGAAAAACTCGTAAAAATAAAATAAATAAAAATGAAATAAACAACACTGAACGAAAAACAGACGTAAAGTTGTTGAGGTCATTTAATGCGAAAAAATAGAGCATAACGTAAAACGTTGAAAAGAATAACTAAGTCGATTTAGGACCCTCTCGATTTGATGAACTTGTCAAACAGAGAAAAATAGACGCGTTACAACGTGTTTGTCAAATGGAAAAAAAAGTAGAGAAAAAAACATTGAACACTACACGCACGTTACGCCGTGTTAACTCGTAAATTTCGAACGAAACATAAAACGAAAAACTTGTGAGTGACAAAGTACGATGGACTAAAGTTGAACACAAAAAAGTGTTTTTGTTAAATTATAGAAATGAAAAACTTTGAGTTAAAAGTAAAAAATTCAAAAGAGTTAAAATGTAAAAGATAAAATTTTTAGGTTGAAAGTGAAAAATTATTCTTTTTAGAAAACACGCTATGTATAAAGTACAATGTAAAAACAATTACATTTTGCTAATTTATAATGTGATAATATTCAGGCCACTTGTTTATGAAAACAATTAATTTAGTAAACCTTATATATATTCTTTTAGTCTTTCATATAAAAGAACTCACCAAAAGCTAAGAAAAATGTAAATATAAAGAGGTTATATAAATTATTAAAATGCGAGACCACCGTATTTAAAAAACAAATTGGAAACAATGAATGTAATAGTGTGATATGTGGACAAATAAGAGTGAAGTACTCTTATCCCACTTTATAAATGTTATATAACTACTAAATTTACTTGTGCGTTTTAGCGGTGTCAAAATTTAAAGTAACTTGAATTTATATCGTCTAATAAAATGTATTATGTTTTACCTGACTTGTTTCTAAACAAAATTTAAGTCAAAACGTATACCAACTAAAAACATACAAAAATTAAGCATCTAACGTATTATATTTGGCTTAACTTGTTTACAAATGAAACTCACGTTGAAAGATGAACCAACTTACATTTATACCAACACGTACATAAAATAAACACGTAAGAAAATAATGCTATTTATGTTAAAGAAATGGTGTGGTGCCCTGCGATGGAGTTGAAGCGTAGAGTAACTTGAATTTATACAGTATAATGAAAACGTATTCTAACTGAATAGACTCATTTTTGAAAATAATTTATTTAAAAATAACGTAGATCAACTAAAAACAACCACAAAAATAAACATAAAAATGGATTATATTTGACCCGACTTAATTCCAAAAAAAAATTACAGCAAAAAGTAAATCAACTTAATTTATATCGATAAGTATACATGAAAACCTCTATTAAAAGTTTTTAAAAATTTAAAGGGTTACAAGTGTCCATAATGAAATTTGAGTAATAACGATAAAAAGAAAAAAGTTGAATGATAATGAAAATAATAAAAATAAAAAAATAATAAGAAGAAAAGACACAAAAAAAAAATACCAAAATCAAAAAATTAAAGTAAAAGAAAACTAGTGTACATCTCACTTGAATTTGTAAGCATATAGTATATAGTTTTCCAAATCCTTAAATATAAGATACAAAGCCAACTATATCCAACGTTGCCAATGGGATGCGATGAATACTATTATCGGTACTGCATCGGTAGCAAATTATCAAAACTACAAAACACTAATACTGAAATCATGGAAAACAAATACCAGTACCAATACCATTGGTGCTCGATCAGGATAGATTTGTTACGATATAGCACAGTACTGGTGTTCGTTCACAAAATCCCCTCCCTAGTTGCCAAACACCATCACAATCTCAAACGTTTCCAACATTTTCGCTACATGCAGTCCCTTACCTTGCCTCTTCATCGTTATTTCCAAACACCAAGTCCCTAACATAAAATGAGTTTAACTTGTCATGGTTATAAAATTAAAGTCTAAAGACCACTATAAATAATTAGCTAAATAGAAATGAGAATAAATAAATAATCAAACTATTAGAATTAATCAGATTTAGAGATTACAAAAATAATCGATAGCTAAACTACAATTTAGTAACAATCTTGGTAATTCAACTCCTATTGGTTATTTAAAAAAACATTCACTCCTCTTTTGCCCAAAGAACTCTGAATATCAAGGAAAAGTCGTGTGAGGAAATACCCAGTCAACACACATGTGATAGACAAGTCTAACAGTGAAAGTCGGGTTATATTTAAAGCCTCCATTCGTAAGACTAAATTTGTAAGAAATGTATTATTTCAAAAGTCTTAATTTGGGTGGCATTGTTTCAAAATATACACATGCGCACATTTCGTGTCAAATACGGATTTTACAATGCATCTACGTTGGAATTGATGGTCTTGTTTGGCCATATGTATCATCCGAATGCAAGTAGATTCGAATATTTTCAGGACTGTGATCGGTTGATGCTAGAACTGGTTGTAAAGCTTGTATTTGTATTTGTATTTGATTAAAAAATATGGCCGCATATGGTTGTAACCCTTCTATTTCTATTTGATCGGAAAACTAGCCAAATTTAGTTGCAACTGATACTTGTATTTGTAATTCCATTTGATTGAAAAAAAGGCCATATTCGGTTGTGAGACATGTATATCTATTGTATTGAACGTTGTGAATTAGGTAATGATTCCTAAAACATATATGACCCATTACAACACTTTAGGTCAAACATGGTTAAACCTAGTCAACATATGTGAAATAACGTGAACAATGTTAAAAATATTCGTACATGATGACAAAATATGTACAGTTAAAATAAATGTTATTACAATAAACGTTGATGTCACGCATATATAACAAAAAGTGTTGATCGACGGAAGGAAGACGCATGATGCATATATTTGACTTGTGTCCGGGGGCAGAAATATTAAGGGAGCATACTTACCTAACTAAGGGAATCGAGGACCATTCCAAACAGTCAACATGCTTACAGTTGTAGCACTCTGAGTCTTTGACAATTCTGAGTCTTAAAGAGTTACCCCACGAATGATCATCATACTTTCCGGATATATGTTTCCACTATTAAAAAAGTTATTAAAAAACTCTACTTATAGTTTTGGATATTCAATTAATGAGTCCTTAAGTTCTTTGATTTTAGTTTTATAGTTAATTATTATAAAATTCATCTATGTACTAGGTTCGAAATCAAGGGGCTAAGAAAGACCGAATAGAGGAAAATTCGTCAAACAAATTCTCTGTTTATCCTATTTTTAATGATTTTAGTTATATATTAGCAACAAAAGATAAGCTAAATCAACTATCCTATTTTTTTGTATAATTATTAATGATGTATTAGTCAATCGGTTAATTTTTATTCAAGGTTAAGGATTTCTAGGGGAGGGTACAACTGTGTTGTAGACAGTAGCGGCCCAGTAATTTTTTCCACCGGGTTCCTTTTAGTAGATTTTCACTCATTCTCGCTATTATTTTTAAAATCATAAAAATTTCCGCTATTTTTTTCATTTTTTTTCCAAACCCTCCAAACACTCCTGGATACGCCACTGGGTGTAGATGTGGTGTATGGTCATAGATATGTTTAGACTTTAGGTGGAACTTACATGCGTTTGTCATCTTGTATGTTTCTAGGTTTTTTGTGATGTTTTATGTGACTTGTTTACCATGTTCTCTTCATCACTCATGTTATAATGGTAGCATCACACACACATATCATGTTCTATCTATTCTTTGTTGGGTGTTTTGAAGCTGAGGGTCTCGCTGTAAGCAGACTCTCTATCCTTAGGGATAGAGGTATTGTGTGCCTACATCTCATCCTTCTTAGACCTTACTAATAGCTTTGGTATTTGTGGGATTTACTGGGTATAGTTGTTGTTATTGTTCTACGAGTGTCGTACGACGACCTTGAATCCCTATGGTTTCTGGGTATTTTTGTCATGTCATAAACTCGATCATCAGAGTAGTGACACGATCCACTCTCAATAAATGGGTATAAAAAATGCAAACGCTTCTGGCACACACACTTTATTAATTACCAAGATACTCTTAAAAGATATACGATTGACTAATAACCTATGTGAATAAGCATGTTTTCAAATAGACTTGATATACAAGCATTTAAGGTGTTATAATTTTATCGTTTACCAAGGATATGGCATAATGTATACTTATTTTATTTTGAGTCAAGTGTCTCGTAATATTTCTATCTTTTAAGTACATGTAATATTTTACCTACGTCTCATTCTTTCCAGATCCTCCCATATATGAGACTTAGTTAGGTACGTTTGTTTCATTTGTATACTATTTTTTTACCAGTAAATTTTAATGGGTAAAAAGTATGGATTTATGCTTATTTTTTTTACTTAAGCTGCTTGTAATAATGAGTTTGCTTACTTGATAGAAAAAATGTTGTCTTCCTCTTTTGCTTTTGTCAAGATGGTTAAAACGAATGAGTTGGGGAATGAAATCCTAAGATACATGTTCTTTCTTTAACTTAGAAAATATTGAAACCCTAAGATCCATGTTCTTCCTTTAACTTAATAAAAATTGGAAAATTGTCAACATTTTTGAAGTTGAAGAAAACATGTTCCTAAAATCAAAAGCTTGTGTTTCTAAATTACATTGACAATTGTTTTGATAATATTAAAAATCTTTTCAAATAACATATCAATCGATTTGTTATTGGAGAACAAAAATGAAAAATATCTAAATATAAAAAAAGGATGAAGGTTGGTGATGTTTCTTGTCAACAAACAAACTTTCCCAAATTTCACAAATAACAATCTTAATCCGTCTTCTACTTCACTTTAAAAGGTTTGGTTTTCTGATTTCACACCCTCAAACTTTTTGACATGAAATATTATTGACTCTCACTTTTAACTTTTGGTAATTGTCAATTTTGACCCGTCAACCTTTTCTACTAAATAATTTGACATCTCATTTTCTTTAAATTACTTTAAACACTTTACACCGTAACATGCGATATATTATAATACTTTTTTTATCTATGCCTAACCACGTTAATGTCTAAATTACTTTTACGACTTTACACCACTAACTAAAATACATTTACAACTTTAAACTGACATGACAGGCTTTTCTTTATCTGTGTCTAATGAATAATTAATTGACCAATACGTGCAATAAAGCAAACGAAAGGAGATTGGAGTACACATGTATCATATTGTATAATATGATCTTAAAAGATAAGGGGCACACGATATTGCAAGATTACGTGATAGGCCTTCCGACCCTAGTAGCCGTTCCCGTTAATATTGTTTTAGGGTTGTAGAATGAAAACACCAACTTTCGATCTCGTTGGTAGATTTAATTTTATTTTAGTTTTCCACTTTCCCGATTCCAACAGATAGTAAATTTAATTGTATTTAGTTTTTAAATTTGAGTTGTTTTTTTTTATTTTGACTGGATTTTTTTATTTACAACTTTTAGTGATGGTGTGATAGTATGATGTGCTTGTTCCTGCTAAAAAACCACCTCTTACTTTTAAACAATATAATCAACTCTTGTATTAATAGACAGGAGAGATTGTATAAATTTTCTTGAATGGATTAGTGTGCGAGTTGATTTCATTGCTATATTTGCCATGTACGTTTTTGGCTCACGCAAGCAATTACGATTAACATAATGTGAAAAGTTGAATGCCTTTTTCTCTCTCCATACTTGTATTCCACGCACAAAACAACACTGCAAGTCCCACACAAACTCTATATCCCTATGCCTATATATACCTCTATTCCCTTTACTTTCTTCATCATCCATTGATAAAACTAATAACACACTTAGTTTCCTGAAATTATCCCACAAGCAGCTTTCATTATTTTATAGATTTCACACGCACAAACAAGAATTACACTATGGTATTCTTGGCAGAAAACCAAATCCTTTTGTCAAAGATTGCAACAAATGAGCAACATGGAGAGAATTCACCTTACTTTGATGGGTGGAAAGCTTATGATCAAGATCCATTTCACCTTACAGAAAACCCGAATGGTGTTATACAAATGGGTTTAGCAGAAAACCAGGTTTGTTTCTATTCAAAGTCATAATGTTATTATTACTATTATTCATGCATCCATATATTGAAAAAAAAAGGTTACTTTAGAATGCCCTTTTTGAAGTTTGAAAATAATTATTTTGTTCTTGCAGCTTTCATTGGATTTAATTGAAAAATGGGTCGCAAAGAACCCAAAATCATCTATTTGTACCAAGGATGGAGTCAGCCAGTTTAAAGATATTGCAAATTTTCAAGACTATCATGGCTTATACGAATTTCGAAAGGTAAGTAATACTAAATGCGTCATAAGATTAATCATGTTAACAAAATGTATAAGGGTATTTATTACTAATATTGGCAGATCTAAAATTTTTTTTTCCACGGGTTCCTTTTAGTATATTCTTACTATTTTTTTCGAAATCATTCAAGGCTTCCACTAACTTTTCCCATTTTTTTCCAAACCGAGGAGCCCTGGATCCGCCAATGCTAATATATCAATATGAAATGAAGTTGCATGTAAATTTACATAATTTGTTTGTGTTTGTGCAGGCAATAGCAAACTTTATGGGGAAAGTAAGAGGAAATAAGGTTGTATTTGACCCCGATCGGATTGTGATGGGTGGTGGAGCCACCGGAGCAAGTGAATCTTTAATGTTTTGCTTGGCAGATCCTGGTGATGGATTTCTTGTGCCGACTCCATATTATCCTGCGTAAGTATACAAATCAAGTTTCTTTTTCATAAAAATGTAATGCACATCCTTACAAAGGTTTGGTTTCTGTTGTGGTCCTGTATACATGTATGCTAAAAGTATATCACTAAAAAACTCCTATTTGCAACATATTTAAGTCTCACTAGTAAACAAATTATTTGTTAAGAATTATAATCAGCCTCTACGTCTTGCTAGAGAGCCATTTTTTAAGCATGTCAAGAAAAAAATGAATAAAAGTAAAAGATCATGCATCAATCAGGTTTTCATATGAATAAACTTGTTTCTTTTAATTTAAATAATTTACAATTTAGTCTATCTTCTTTAAAAAAAGAATTCTGTAAAGGTGCAA
Source organism: Scalesia atractyloides (assembly GCA_947069175.1). Lineage (NCBI taxonomy): Eukaryota > Viridiplantae > Streptophyta > Magnoliopsida > Asterales > Asteraceae > Scalesia > Scalesia atractyloides. The sequence continues at coordinate 12,462,045 of CAMTDV010000007.1, read as the reverse complement.
AATTTAATAGTGGTCGCCTATAGTTTCATAAATTGTATACATTTATTCTAATAGTTCCGAAAATTAGTCACTCAAACGGTGTTATGAGACTATTGAGTATTTGCACTTATTTTGCTTTAAACATGCTATTAATGCTTATCATAAAATGTTATTTGATTAATTACATATATACATATACGTAAATTAATACTAGATACGTACACATCATAAAACATCCATGTCATGTGCTGACATTTGGATAAAACAAAACATTTCCTACTCAAATTAAACTCATATCAGAAAGAGATGTCAATGTAGTTACCCAATTTGGATTAGACCATCTACACATGCAAATGCAATGCTTAGCTATTTGCCAGTTGGCGTGGTCAACTCAATTTATTGAATTCTAAGTAGACTATTCAAATATTGATTTTGACATGACGAGTCAAAATGTCAAATGGTAGATTAGTTGGATAGAGAAAACTTTTCAAATGTTCCCATTGACCAATAGATCAAATAAAAAGAAAAAAAACAAGCCTAAATACACATATTCAGAATCAATTCTTTATAGTTAGTGAGTCATTTTTATATAATACTTTATGAATGCTTTATCATTTTACCTTTTAATAAAATCTAAGGAGACAAATTGGATCTTACAATTAAAAGTCATATGCTAAATAAATTTACAAAATATAAAATATTTGTTGCAAATTGCTTATAAAATTTGCTTATTGTTTAGCTTTTATTCCATGGGAACCTAAGAAGTTGCTTATTGTTTTTGCTTTACATACATTTCATATCAACTCAAACCTTTTTCCATTCGTCAAACGCTAAACTAAAGTTTCATATTTGCTTTCAAGTTATACATCCCTCATTTTATAATGTTGCTTTTGGTTACTAAACTATTTAATTTCTTTTTCAGATTTGACAGAGACCTAAGATGGAGAACTGGAGTGCAACTAGCTCCAATAATCTGCAAAAGTTCAAATGGTTTCAAGATTACTCAAGAAGCACTTGAATCCGCTTATGAAAAGGCAATTGCATCCAACATAAGTGTCAAAGGCTTGATCATTGCAAATCCTTCAAATCCTCTGGGCACAACTATGGATAAAGAAACACTACAAACCCTTATGAGATTCATCAATGAAAAAAACATTCATCTTGTCTGTGATGAAATTTATGCAGCAACTATCTTTAACACACCTGAATTTGTCTCCATTTCCGAGGTCTTACAAGAAATAGAACAAGATCCAACTAACCGGATAAACCGCGAGCTAGTTCACATTATATATAGCTTGTCGAAGGATATGGGGCTCCCAGGGTTTCGTGTCGGCATTGTGTATTCATACAACGATCATGTTGTGAGTTGTGCTAGAAAAATGTCGAGTTTCGGATTAATTTCCTCGCAAACTCAACTTTTTCTAGCTTCAATCCTTTCAGATGAAGAGTTTATTGACGGTTTCCTTAGTGAAAGTTCGAAGAGGTTAGCCAAACGTCATCGAACTTTCACTCAAGGGCTTGAAAAAGAAGGCATTACTTGCTTAGCAAGTAATGCCGGCCTTTTTGTCTGGATGGATTTACGTACGCTTTTAAAGAAGCCTACGTTTGATGAAGAAATGGAGCTATGGAGATTGATTATCACCGACGTTAAACTCAATGTGTCCCCTGGCTCCTCATTCCACTGCGATGAGCCCGGGTGGTTTAGAGTTTGCTTCGCCAACATGGATGATCAAACGGTTGAGATTGCATTGAAAAGGATACATGTTTTTGTTAACAAGGGGAGAAAGAATGAGAGGACAACAATGAACAATAAAAAAAGGAAGTCATTTCAAAAAAATCTTCGACTTAGCTTTTCGGCACGCTTATATGATGAAGCCGCTATGATGTCCCCTCGAACTATTATGTCTCCTCATTCGCCATTCGCACTATCACCACTGGTTCAAGCAAGGACTTGATCTAGATATGCTAACAGCTTAAAGACTCGTATGAACATGAATAAACTGGATGATTGACTTCTGCAGATCGTCGGCATATGGTATTTTATTGTGATATATTGTTATTAATCTTATGTTGTTGTGTGTTTGATAACTAAGTATGACATGTTTGTTAATCAATAGTGTGTAACAATCGATGAAGTTTTTTTCAACATATATGTTGTATATATGTTGATAATATTTGGTGATATGATCATGTAACTGTTTTTTTTATATGATAAATATTTTTTCTTTAAATTATGTGTTTAATGTATCTTTCTTTCTCTTCTGAATCTATTAAAAGGTAGCCTATGTAGCATCGGTCATGTTGGTATACACTTAATATGTACCAACTATCGATCAATATGTTATATCGATCAAAAACCATAAAAACGAATATTGTTATCGGTTCCAATAACACTGACATTGGTAATAATAACGTTGTTCGGTTGGTTTCGGTTCGATTCATTACTGGTATGGTACTGGCCATCAATAAATTACACCAGAAAAAATACATTATTTTGAACACAATTCGGGTTTATTACCGTACAGGTATTGTTTATACTCTACGATACAAGAAAAAAAGTTTATATGCAATGGTTTCACCACACAAAGATTGTTCAATATAACCCAAAAAATCAAGTCGGGTAACTCAAATATATCGTGTTTTATATTGACCGAAAACAATAAAAATGAATACCGATGCCGATTATGATAATACAGATAGTGGTATTGTTTGTTCTGGTTCGATTTTGTTCGTCACAATACATGTACTCGATATAGCCAACGATACCAAAAAGTACTAAATTTCTTACATAACTCCATTTTCAACAAAATATATATCGGGCTGTTGAAAAAATTAACACAGTTACGTATTTAATTTTTTTAGAAGCTAGGAATAAAAGTTATTTAATTGTAAATTATTAAAAAACTAATTTGTTAAAAGACATATTTTACGTACTGAGAGTAATGTGAAAATAAAAATTTTAAATAGTAATAATAAAATTACTGTTCATTACAACAGTTTTATTGTATTTGATTTATAAATTATAAATTTATAACCTCTCATATCATAAATATAAATAACTTTTAGATTATATTTTAATTAAATATGCTATAATCTATAACTTCTAAATTATAAAAGATTTAAATCTATTCTAAATTCTAATAAAAGACTCCCTAACACGTATCAACATCTCCTACAATCCAATTTTTAATATTAAGTTTTATATATATATATATATTTGGTTTCTATATTTAAAATTTCCAAGAAAACACGTATTTAAATCATTCATATATTATATTATATTTTTAGTTGAGTATATAAAAAATAATAATCGTGAGACTTACTAAACTATATGTTTTGCCGCATGTAGCTGTATTTTTTGTATTAAAAGGGATAACAAACATATTTACATTAATATCATTCTTAAGTTTTATCTATAACATCATGTTTTTAATTTATCTTTTATGCTATATAGATACGTTGATTCTTTTATAAAACTAAAATTCAACAAAACATATTTGAAATGACAAAAAAAATATCTTCAAAAATTTTGGAATGATAAAATATAATCTATAAAAAACAACGATTTCATTTTAATGTATACTAGATTTTTTTCCGTCGCGCGTTGCGGCGAAACAGAGCAAATAATAATGTAAAACAAATATTATTTGAAAATGTAGCATGTTGTTTAGAAAACCAAACTGTTACAATCGGTTCAGTTTATCATCGTATCATTTTACGATAGTAAATAAATACTTTATTTTTGAATATAAATTCGTTTTTAATAAAACTTATATTAGTCGAGTGTAAATTTTAGAAAAAGAATTAACAAACATAAGTTGTTAAAGAAAAATCAAACTAATTGATAAAGTAAAGACGATTTAAGAAAGGAAAAAGAATTATTAAAAACAAAATAAATGATAAGAGAAATATGTTAAAAGCTAAAAGTAAATAGATTAAAATTAATTAAAATATGTTAAGAGTTAAAAGTAAATATTAGAAATAAGATATTGATAAATAAAATATTAAAAACTGTATATTATTCTAAATTTGAAATTAGATCTTTTGAAAACTATATATATAAAATATTAAAAAATTATATATTATTCTAAATTTGAAATTACTATTCATGAGACCTTTTGAAAAGCATATATATAAAATTTGTATTCATGACTCTTAGAAAACTATATATATATATAATTAAACTAAAGTTTTTTCTTTATCATTTACTATTTTTCAAGTGCCTTACATGTATTTGTGATCTTTAACCGTATCTATATTTATATCTATACCTACACATAAATTCTAATAAACGATTCCAAATAATGCCACGTGACATTCTCTCCTTCAACATCATAATTTTTATTTATATTTTTTATACAAATAATTTATCATTTTTAATAAATTCTCCAATAAAATTGTAACTCCTATAAAATCTAAACAAATATAAAAAATTAATTCTTTCTCACCCTTGAATAATAACTAGGTCGTAGTTACCCTTGCGTTGGGCAGGAACGCGATTGAAATTTAGAACGTATAGCATACCATGACTACCGATAAGCAAGTTTATAAAATTAATTAAAATAATATATTAATGGGTTATGTTATTTGCGTCGTAACTGGGCTCTGAATGTCAAAATAATAACCAAAGGTATAACGATATAGTAAATAACAAAAGTAAAAATAAGGTAAACAATAGAAACTTGGTCGGTTTCGGCGCGCTCGTTATAGCATAGAAAAAAGTTAAAAAAATATGTTCAAAAGAGTATCGACGTATTCGTTAAAAAATATTAAACTAAAAGAAACCTTTACTACACTCGTTATAGCAAAGAAAAAGAAAAAATTTTAAAATAAGTCTAAAGCGATACTAACGTCTTCGTTAAGAAAACTATTTAGAGGCAGAAAATTAATTTGGTTAAAATAAAAGAAAAATAAAATATTTAAACCAAAGGTTGTAAATGAAAAATTTTACGTTAAATGACGAAATAGAATAAAGGACAAAAAAATCTGATGAACTTGTAAAACATGCATTATATGTTGTACAATACTATTTATCTTATCTTCTTTAATATTATATATAAGAAATAGAATAAAGGACAAAAAAACTGATGAACTTACAAAACATGCATTATATGTTGTACAACACTATTAATCTTATCTTCTTTAATATTATATATAATATTATATATAATTATATATAATATATATATATATATATATATATATAACATATAATATATAATATTAAATAATCCTTTTCTTAAATTAATGGTTAACTATAACTAATATAAATGTATCAAATCGTTATATACCTAAGATAATTTTATTGAATAACTAAGATAAATGTATTAAATTGTTATATATCTATGATAATTTTATTCATTATCTACAACTAATATAAATGTATAAAATAATTTTAATCCAATAAGATATACCAAAATCTAATATATTATATATCATATATTTAAATATAATATACTAAAATCTTATTGGTAAACGACGTTACATAAATAACATAATTGTATTTTTTAGACATAATATAAAATTTTAGTTATAATATATATTTATATCTACAAACATAAATAAGTAACCTAATTATGTTATAACAGGGTCTAGGATATTAACAAGTAACCTAAAATGTACTAAAATCTTTCGTGGGCTGTCATGTCCAAAAAAAATTAATGAGTCAATATGTAAGGTAAATGATGTAAATGTGGGTTAATTCTATATTTACGTTATTTTTCCTTACATGAAAACCGTTATAACCATGGGTTAAATCGTGGGTTAATTCTAAATATGGGTTAATACTTCGTTGTTAATTCCAATATGGGCTAACTTACTTAGTAGAGGCTTATGTCTTTTATTAAAGAGATTTTATGTTCAAACCTAGATAATGATGTAATTTAGTTTTATGAGTAACATTTTTCCTTAAAAAATCTTCTTCGTTGACCACACATAATCGCCTATTTTTTATGTTTCCCACAAACAATAAATAATGTTAAATGATATTACATTAACACTATAAAACAATATTATTTGAATAAAAAATATCTCAACCCTAAAATAAAAACCTTTTAAAAAGATAATTTGTACTAACAAAACATCAATACGACTATTAAAGTAAGCGTTTCTCTTGACCCTCAAAGTTATAGTTATAAATTAACGCATACTTTATTTGTATTAAAATGATATTCGTATCGCATCTCATTATCCTTATTTCCTTATAATAGTATTTATATCAAAGTATTTATTATATCATTAATATAAATAGTAGAATTTAGTTAAAATTTATTTATTAACACTCATAGCTTACAATTTATTTTTTTATAGCCGGAAACAATAAGATGGAGTATAGTGACTTAAAAGAGGTGAAATCATTTAAAATTATATTTGGAAAGCTAAAATTATTATTTTTTTGTTTTGTTTGCTCTTTTATGTAATAAGTCATTTCATTGATAAAAATTATATATAAATTTATGATTTACTTTTTTTCTATATTTAACCCGTATACACGGGTCTTTAAACTAGTATTTAAATATTTTACTATAGTTTTATAACATTTAAATATATACAAATATATTTAGTAGATAACTAAAAGAAAAATATTCGTAATAAAAAATAAATGTAAAATAGTTGATGATATGAGAGTGTATTTGGATTTTTTATTGAGGAAGTTAATTTTAGATGTTTTTTTTGAAAAATGAGTGTTTTTTAATAAAATACGTTTTTAGGTGTTTTATCGTTCTTGTTACTAATTTTTCAATACTAATAAATTAAAAATTTTTTGGACACGTGTCATTTTTTTGGTTCTTTCTCGTCTTATTTTCATATTTACTCTTATATTAAATAATAAAAATAATAATTTTTAAACAGAAAATTAGATAAGAATAAATACTAATTTTAAACAGAAAATTAGATAAGAAAAAATATTTGTTTTTCAATAAATAATTTTAAACTAAAATTTAGATAAGAATAAATGTTTGTTTTATTACATAATCATAAAATTATATTTCGAATATTATGAGTAGATATATATACTTTAGAGTTCGGTGATTGAAATTATGCTAAATTAAGAATTAAAGGTTCCCATGTGATATATACTTAATAATTGTAATGGTGTTTTATTTTTTTACTAGATATAAATAATTATTCTAGGTTTGGAGCATATGCTTCTATTAAGTTATAAGGAGTTCTTTGTTTATCTTTTAATAAGACTCTTAATGGTTAAGACATCTTACTGGTTCAACTCTTAATGGTTCAGACATCTTACTGGTTCAGCTCTTAATGGTTTAGACTGTTTGTTTCGTGAGTAGATGTCTGAATGGTTCAAACATTTGTCTCTGAATGGTTAAGCATTATACTGAATCTGAATGGTTAAGACCTCTTATCAGAATTGGTAAGGCATTTGTCTCTGAACGGTTAAACATTATACTGGCTATTAATGCTTCAGACCTTTTACTAATTCAGCACTTAATGATTCAGACCTTTTGATGGTTCAGCAATTAATCATTCAGAATTTGCCAAACAACCTCTAAGTCTTTTTAAACGGATCACTTTAATGGTTTGGACTCACTATTATAGTCTCACAATTCTTTCAAATGTCAAATCTAGACATGATTGGTTTAACCCATCATTTACCGCACATTGTATCAATATTTAGAAAGAACACCATTTTTAAATATAGCAATTCTATACTCCATTCAAGAAAGAACATCATTTTGAAATACAACAATTCTAAATTCCAAAGAGAATTTATTCTCTATTTTACGGTATTGTATCACAAAAACGGGATTCAATCCCATTTAATACATATGTTTTTAACCTAATAATAAATAAAAGAACAAAGTAACATGTTGTATTAAGTAATAGTACATCAAAGTTCATTTTTAAAAGAGAAAACTTGACGATTGTATGTGTTAACATATGAAATTATATTTTGTTTAACACGTGTCTTTAAGATACATTTTCTTATTATCTATTTTATGCAACTCGTGTAATACACAGGATTTTAACCTAGTAGTCTAATAAAGTCGGATTTGTTAATAAGAACAATACGCCAGTTGTAAAAGTATTTAAAACTTAATCTCTTAACATTTTTACCAGCTTAAGTAAATAAAAACAAAAAGAAGATATTTAGAAGGAACTTATAACATATTGTAATTCATTAATAACAATCATCATATAGTCTCAATAGCTCATAGAATACAAATATTTGAAGACAAATCTGGTACATCGAAGATAAACCTTTACAATTAATGTTCTGAGAAAATTTTGTATTAGATTTATAATACACGGTAAAAGAAAATAACGGTATTAAAGGCTTTAGTATATTATAATGATTTCTAATCCCACACATCGCACATCATATATTTTAAATAAACTTTTATATTTTTTGTTTACATCATTTAAATGATTCATCTCGTGAAATTTACGAGTGATAACCTAATTCATTAGTAATAATCATCATAACTCTGGTCTCTATAACACAAATATAATGCAAATGTTTGAAGATAAATCTTGTAGATCGAAGATAAACCTTTACCATGTTGCAAAGATCAATCCATGTAAAAGAATCTATATTAACAAAAGGGTAGTAATATGAATATTAGTAATCATAATATACCAATGATTAAAATAAAACTTCCACATGAATAAATGACATACATAACGTAAAAGACAATGGTAAACGTCGAATTTAAATGAGCTGAAATTATCCCAGTTATAAGTCTGTTTACCTAGTGCAAATTTGGTCTGTAGTAAAATTATACGCTATTACGAACCATCAAAGATTGTGTTAAAGTTGAATGTAAGTACGTCAACTATTACTAAAAATCTGAATAAATAAAAGAATAAATTTTGGTTTTCATTCTCGTGGTTTGGTCAGGCCTACCATTACATTATGATTTCTAACTTTTGCAATTTCAATCTAGCTTTAGCTTATTAGCTCTATTTGTTTTTCTATTAACCCAAAAAACAATTTATTCAATTAACTCAAAAAACAGTTTAGTCTTTTATTAAGCTTAGGTTACAAGATATTAATGCAAAATGTATAAGTCTTTAAAATACCTTTATTAGAAAAAGAAAAAAAAACAAAATGCATATAAGTAACCACACACTCTCTCTATACACACTTTCTCTCGACCCTTTCTCTAAACTCACCCACTCTTTAAATTTGATCGTCGTTGGCCACCACCACCATCACTGCACCACATGCCATCAAACCACTAGATGCCGCATCACCATGATGTGGCCATCAAACCACCAATCCAGTGAAATCTAGTTATCGAACCACCAATTAGTCTCCTCTATCATACTCTCTCTCTCTATCTCTCTCTCTTAGTTAATTAACCGTTGGTCGCAACCTCCTTCCAGTCATCGGTCACCGTCTCTATTTAGGGTGAGTTTCATCCGGTTCATAAGGGGGGATTAGAAGCTGAAAGAAGTTTAGGGTTTCGCCAGCCAATACCTTCTCCCACTTCTCACCAGCTAATCAGTCCGCTTTCTACTCTCATTTTGATGGGTGGGTGTGTGTGTGGCAATATGTATATAGGTGCAAGCTTGCTTAGTTTTTCATGTGAGTGGATCGAATTTATGGGATGCACAAATCTTCTTCTCTTGTATATTACTTTTTCAAATGAACCTCATAACCTTAAAAGCTCGAATTTATTACTAGGCCGGATTTAAGAATCACACACTTGTCTTCCCTATTGATTCTAGACCTACAACTAGAGAAAGGGAAAGAAACATGGAGGCTTGGGAGTTGATAACTAGTAGGAAATCTCTTGTCACAACAACAAAAGTGGTGAGCCATAAACATGTTGCCCTAGATAAAAGGTAAAGACCACTTATATAGAGGCTACATGGGCCACCATGTTGAACCCTTAATCTCAATTAGGTGAAGCCCAGTTAGGGGGTAATCTCTCATGTCCCCAGTGTAGTGCAAGCTACATTGCGTTGGACTTCATTATTGGGTTAGTAAACATTAATTAATAATACCAAAAGAATAATAAGTAGAGCAACTGCTAAAATCATCCCTAAGGTTTGGACACTTTTTCTTGTACAATCTAAAATCAGAATTATTGTAACTAGACCCATTAGATTTCATTTTTGTTGCCATTTATATCCAGATCGCTAACTCAGTTAAATTATATCGCTAACTCACTCATGTACGATTTTGGCAATTTACCCATTTATTATTTTTCTTTTAATTGTTTAAAATTATTTTTATCTTTAAATAGAAAACAATAAAAAATTATAAGTATAATATATATATACACACGTCTACACACATTTATATATATATATATATATATATATATAAACATTTATTTTTTTATTTTCTTTTTTTACATTTAAATAAAAACGATAATAAATTAATAATATTTAGTACGATAGGAGAAACGGATTGTACTGATGCTTGGTACAATGAGTCGATTGTAACATCCTTGAAATTTCAAACCCTGTTTTTGCCTTCCAATTTTTTTATTTAAATAAGGACCATGATACATTTTCTTCTCACAATACTTACAAACTTAATTTATTTTTCAAGGTTTTTCACATTAATTTTGTCAGGCATTCATCACCACCTATTCGATTTTTAATCCCCAATTAATTATACAAATATCCTATATTTAATTTGTAATAGAAGATTTTTTATATAATAAGATATATATATATAATTATATACAAATATCCTATATATATATATATATATATATATATATATATATATATATATATATATATATATATAATTTTAGTCTCATTTTATAAAACACTCATATTTTTCTACGTCTTTATATATAGATAATAACAAAAACATATGATTTTATAAAGTTAAATGATATACGATATTTATCAGAAAATAAAGGTAGTTCCTAAATATTATACCACCCGAAGGTTGAGAGGGCAAAGTGTGAGATCTTTTTGAAACCCTAGAAACCCGCCCCAAATCCCGTCCTTCGGCGTTCCCCGACACAGACGTGTTCAAAAAAACCGGTTACGCAACCGAAACCGGAAAAAACCGAAACCGGTTTTTTTAACCGCTTATTTTGAATCTGGTTTGGGTCGTAACCGGTTATACCGGTTACCGACCGGTTCGTATTTTTACAACAAAAACCGGTTTAGAAAACTGTTAATTTTAAAACCGGTTATCCCAAAAAACCGGTTTTAAAACTGGTTAACCGGTAACGTTATAAAAAAACTGGTTATAACCGGTTAAAAACGGTAATATTATCCAAACGGTCATATGACCGTTTGGGAGGCTCTTAGCCGTTTTTTGGACTTATTTTGGCCTAAAAATCATCCCCAACTAGTATATAAGGGTTGTGGGTGTTTGGGTTCAAGCACACCACTCTCTAAACCTCCAAAAACTCTAAAAAACGCTGAAAATGTTGTTCGATATTTCTTGAAAAAGCATGGCAAGCTCTAGTGCTCATGATTCGGTCCACATTGGCAAGTCTACAACGGACACCGTGGTTCGTGTTATTCCAACTAAGCGCAACCCCGAAGTTTGGGCACATTTCGATTTGTGCGAGATGACCAACGGGAGAAAAAAAGTGCGTTGTCACCATTGTAATGGTTTCTACGCCGAATCCGCAAACACCACGTTGGGACAACACATTGAAAAACCGTTTTGCAGGGCGTTGAAATAACAACCCGCTAGTGGTCAAAGCTCCATGGCAAGTGAAGGTGCTTCTTTGTTCGCCTACAATTACGAAATGGCTAGGGAGGAAATGGCGAAGTTTGTAATCAAAGAAAGTTTGCCGTTCAACACTTTCGACAAGCAACGCTACACAAAGATGGTTCAAAGAACTCTCCAACCACGATACACACGTTACACCCATGTAAGTCGTGCTACTCTTAGGAGAGATTGTTTGAAATTGTAGAAAAATGCTAAACAAGAATTAATTTCTTATTTTGAAAAATTAGAACCGGTGTTAACTTGACTAGCGATGTTTGGTCCGTACCGCACGGTTCACCCGACTCATATATTTGTGTCACCGCCCATTGGATTGAACCGTCGACGTGGCAAATGATGAAACGCACAATTTTTTTAAATTATTTGATTACCCTCAGACCGGTGAAGCTATTTATAAAGCAATCGACAAATGTATTGCAACATACAAATTGGAAAACAAGATTTTTTCAACATCTTTTGACAATGCCTCAAACAATACGGTTTCGGTAATGCATTTAAAATTAAAATACAAACCGATTTGTGAAGGTATTTTTTTCCATAGTCGATGTATTGCACACATAATAAATTTGGCCGTTCAAGACGGTTTAAAGGTTATTGAACCACAAAAGGAAGCTTTCAAAAAAATGTTACGTCATATATATTGTAACACACGTAGACATTCAAAATATAAAAAAATGTGTAAGGAAGCGGGTCGAATATGCTTAGGACCCAATTGGGACGTTGCTCATAGATGGAACTCGACTTGCACCATATTTGAAAAGGCTATTTTGCAAAAAGAAAGTTTAATAGAATTTCATAACTCTTTGTCTAGTCGTAGGAAGGTTTCGCCTTACCACCCATCGGGTTGGGCTACTATTGAAACGGTTACACAATTGCTTCAAGTTTTCAAAACATCGACAAAAACTTTATCGGGTGTCTATTATCCTACAAGTTCTTTGGTGCTTCACAATTTGTTTAAAATGTGTTTAAAATTAAACGAGATGGCGGTTAAAGGTAGGCCATAATGTGATATGGCGGAAACAATGAAGGAAAAACTAAGAAAATATTTTAGCGAACTACCGGCGGTTTTCACTTGTGCCGCCGCTTTAAACCCTTGCTTTAACGTTTTTGGTACGGGGTCTTTGATTGAAAAAAATTGCAAACGAGTTGAATTTAAACACCGATCAAGACCCTAACTTTGGTGTAGCCGCAAAATTCGTTTCAACGATCAACTTTCAAGAATGTATGACGTTTATGTAACTAAATATGGTGCAACCACGTCACACATTCACGAGTCGATGAAAAATGCCGCTTTCGGCGAAGGTTCTTCTAGTATGGAAGACCTAGATTTGTATGTTTATAACCAATTGTTTGATGAATCGAGTCAAATGTACCGTGATAACACCACTAGTAGCGAACTTGGTCGGTATGGTGGGTCAAACTTTCTACAAACAATGACTTCACACGAGTTTAAAAATTTTGATTTGTTGGCTTGGTGGAAAAGTAAGGAAGGTCAATTTCCGATCTTAGCCACAATGGCCCGAGATTTACTAACGGTCCAAGCTTCCACGGTAGCTTCGGAAAGTGTTTTTTCAATTAGTGGCAGGGTGGTCTCGAGAAGGAGGACTCGACTAACAAAAAAGGCGGTTGAGATGTCGATTTGCTTGAAAGATTACTTGGATGCGGCGGAGAGATGTCAACACATACGCACACTCGAGGATGAATTGGAATACGAAGGCGAAGTGTACGAGGACGAGGTCCAAGCCGAATTAACAACCCCAATGACCGCCGAAGAAGCCGCATTGGATGAATTCCTTCGCAATAGTTCAACTTCGGGTTCAAGCGAAGAAGAATAAACGAAGCTCAAGATATATATTATTTCTTTTGTAGTCCCACTAAAAAATATATATATATAAGTGTGGACGTTCTTGCGGATTAATATTTTAAGTTTACGCCCTTAATTTTTTTCGTTTATCGTTCGTACTTCCACGGTTCAACGTTATGTAACAATCGTTTGTTTCAAAGGTTAATCATATTATAATTTAAATTTTTAGATTTTCGTAGTTAACTTTTATATTACAATACTTCATTTTCGGCCATAAAAAAAATAAACCAAGAAAATAAAAAAAAATTTCAGCCCACCGGTTTTTTCTGGTTTTTAAACTGGTTTTTTATCAAATTAACCGGTTTTATAAAAAACCGGTTTTTTTATAACCGATTTGAAAACTGGTTATTACCAGTTAGTAATATTAAAAAAACCGGTTATTAACCGAAACCGGTTATTCAATAACCGGTTTTTTTTAAAAAGAAAAAAATCGAAACCGGTTTTTAACCGGAACCGGTTTAAAAAAAACGATTTGTACATGTCTACCCCGACATGACACGTCTCTGGTTGTTTACAAGATTTCGGCAGTTTTTCTTCCATTTTATTTTAACCGAATCAATGCAATTAAACACCAGTAATTGTTTTTAATCGTTTCTGTTGTAACTGATAGCTTTAATTCTAGAAATTATCAACCCATAATTCGACTTAAAGTTAAACCAGTGAAACCAATTTTTGGGTTTAAATGATTAATCATGTTTAGCATTGATCTGTATAAATTGAGACTTACAAACTGATGTCGAAACCTTAGAACATTTTCACGCCTTCAATTTTAGTGAACCATCTTTTGCATACCATGGAACTCTTGTCGGAATTCTTAACACTGACCAGTTATTCATTCCTTCAATTAAATGCAGGTAATCCTTTGGTGCATCTTGTTCGTAATTTGTTAAGCAGTAAAAGTCCTCTAACAATTTAAATTGATAGAGGCACATTCAGTTGAATTTGAGCAAATACAAATTAGGGTTCTTGTGAGTTCAGTTTGGGAATTAGGGTAAGATGCTATTTGATTATCAATACAATAACTTCTTGAAATATAACCAAAACAACAATGCAGCGCAGTGGGTAACTTGTGGGACTGACACAGAATCAACTCGGGTTCCAGTCCTGTAGACAATGTAGTATAGTGGTAAGTATTCCCGATTGTCACGCGGGTGACCCGGTTTGATCCCCGGCAACGGCACCATTTTGATGACTATCGTAAGGGTCATGCAAAAACCTGGATAAACTATGTAGATAGAATAAGTAGGGTATCAAACCAGAGGAGTATTGTGAAAAGTGTTATGAGCTAAGTATTAATTAACTAATTGCAAAAATATAAACTTGGTTATTTCAGAGATTAATTAACTAAGACTTACTAAGAAAATGAGTTGCAAACAGTAAGAGAGAACAATGATTCCTCCGGATTTTGGATTCAGAGCAAACTTCAATTACGTGTTTGATTGCTACAACCACATAGACATGGTTATGGAGTTTGATTAATTGATTGTGATTATCTACCGACTACTTACTTCGATTGTACACAACGGAAGGCTATCATGTAAATCCTCATTTAGAATTACTAACCCTAAATCCATATCAAATATATCCCAATTACTAGAAATTTCGGGAATTGAATGAGTTTGAATTAAGAAATTGAATAAAACCAATCTTTACAAGTCAATCAAACAAATCATATGGTAAAAAGAATCGAATGTTTAGATTACCGCATTCAAATACAAGTTCAAACACATAAATAAGTTCACTCATAAGAATCCTCCACCCGGAGGAAACCACTCAAAGATTAGCCGCTCATGTTGGTCTCGTGATCTTCAAAAGCTTGATTGACGGTTGAATTCATGTACGATACTGTTGATTCAGCGAGGTTTTTGATGATTAGAGGTGAAAAGCTCAAAACTTTATGTTCCTAGATGCCCAAATTCGTCTCCCAAAAGTTAATCCTCAAGATAGCACTTGAAAAACCCTAATATACCTCCAACATAACAAAACACACGCCTTTTGGGAATCCCAATCGTAACTTATGGTCTACGGGCCGTAAGCTATGGTTAGAAGCTGTTGTCCCATTTGTGTTCTTAACCGTAAGTTACGGTCCTCCACTATAACTTACGGTGGAGTCCTGCTAGTGAATTTGTTGTTTCCACATATAACGTAGATTACGGTACACCTACCTTGACCTACGACGGGATTCTCCATCTCTTTTTGCCTTCACATTACAACTTTCACAAAATGAAATTTAGGTCCCTGGACTTCATTCTTTCTCGTTATTCACACTTCAAGCCATAATTCGACCCGAAACAAATCCCAACTAACA
Organism: Scalesia atractyloides; assembly: GCA_947069175.1. Lineage (NCBI taxonomy): Eukaryota > Viridiplantae > Streptophyta > Magnoliopsida > Asterales > Asteraceae > Scalesia > Scalesia atractyloides. The sequence continues at coordinate 12,446,214 of CAMTDV010000007.1, read as the reverse complement.
CCTTTTGTTGTGTTTATCATCCTCGAACGGTCCGCTTCATCGTAGCCACTCTAACTTTACCGAATTAAGCGATTAACCTGCAAAACCACAATTGCTCGTAGTTATCACATTCAAAACATATAATCACTTAAAAAACACAAAACCCATAAGATAAATACTTTAAAGCTCGGGTTTCACCCTCTCCATCACATTCCCACACTTAACCTTGCTCATCCTCAAGCAACCATCACAAACATTACTCACCTCATTTACAAATCACTTTCGAATCCCTTACCGATTTAACAATTTAAGGTCCCAAGTCATACCCGTCCCATAGACTAACACAATCGAGGTTGACAATCTGACAAGTATATTATGCATAATTTAAACAACTTAAGACTTGCCTAACTAAAACTAACATGCTTATGATACTACACACATGCCACACGCGCCTCAAAATCAACTCTCCTCTCGGCTATATCTGAACTAGCGTGTAATGTGCTAGTATATATATATCGCTCAAAACCATAATGAAACTTTGTATTCATAAGCTTGTATAGCAATCACACCTCCACTTTAACAAATAACATAGCACATATCAAAAAGACTTTTTGGGTTTTGGGTTTTGGTAAAGGTAAGGAATTTTGGCTTTTTATTTTCTTTTTTTTGTGGCTAACAAAGATATAAACCAACCATGACAACTTTATTCACAATAAACAACATAATACTAATATTTTCTCAGCCGCTTATTTTAGTCATTTGACCCATATATTTGGCTGCATTTTCTGTTTTTCTTTTTTTTCAATTTTTTTTCATAACGAATATCTAAGCACACTTGTCATATATGGTTAGTAGTCGAACGGTTTACATGGATGTGACAAATGACAGGTATACGGCTCAAAATGGGTAACTAAGGTAGGGTGTAGGAACAATCAATAGATAAAACAATGTAAGGATCCTAACGCCTTTATCATCTATGTGCATACGCTAAACCACAGTCTCAGCATGTATCAAACCACACAAGTTCTAAAACAAAGTAATATATGGCCCACACTCAACAAACGAATATGTATTGCAGCTCAAACTAACAATCTAGGAGGCTCAAACTTCTCACACAACGAAAGGAATAAGGGTTGCCGACATGTAGCATGTGTAATTCCTAAAGCATGTTACCCCTAGTTAGGCATCTCTTTTCAACTCTTTTCTAAAGCACCTGTCAGAAATACTCTCATGAAACTTAAAGTGATAACCATGACTAGAGATCTAAGTTAGTTTACTATCAGTAGGAACCCTTTAGCGATTGAAAATTTTAGTTTTCATGTAGTTCAAGCATACTCAGGACAAAAATTTTCATTTTTCTCACTTTTCAACCGCTTTCAACCCTTTAAGCATTTTCAATCACTAATCCCTCTCAGGTTACCACATCCCCACACTTGGGATACATTGTCCCCAATCTATGGTGCTTTTTATAACGTAACCCGAGTACCACCAAATGTCAACCCATGAGCGACCCAATCCAACCCACATATAACACAAATAACCACTCCCAAAACAACGAATTACACCACCAAAACAAAAAAAAATAAAAATGTCTACATAACAAAAAATACAAAAGATCAAGCGCGTGGACCTGATCAATACAGCAGGATCAATGAGTGCTTCATTGATAAGATGGACCCAGTGATCCACCATAATAGCCTCCAAGGTGCTCATAGAACGCACTCATATCAAAAATATCTGCTAGCCCTTCTTCTGCTGGCTCTCCCTGCTGCTACGACTGCTCCTGTAGTTATTGGGACGGGTATTCATACGGTGGCGGCTGGTACATGTAAGAACTCTGATAATGTGGTGCGATGTATTTAGAAGGCACCGACATAGATCCATGAACTTGTGGCATCGGATGTCTTGGCATGCCAGGCTAGTATGGGGGCTCTTAACTATAATCCACATATGGTGGATTCTCAACGTACAGGACTCCCTGATAGTAGTCCATGTGCCTCCTAGTTTGGTTTTCATCATAGGCTCTCATGTTGAGCTATATCTGCTCATTTAAATGCCCCATCTGATCACTTCGGGCCATATACTCCATCAGCTCTCGATGCTGACGGTCTCTCTCTATATCCAGTCTCGAACCCTGATCATATAGAGACCTTTGGGACATCTCCCAACTACTGTAATCCGGTGGCCTACCACTTTCTATCCTCGCCTACATCTCTTCATCAAACATACCCCATGAATACCTAGTGTGCCTTGGCTCCTCAGCCTGTCTACTCGATCCCTCACAAATGATCACCCAAGCCTCTCTTTTTCTCCTCAACAACTCCTCATCACTCGTATCTAGGTCATCCATCTCCCCGTGCTTTGATGCTTGATTACCCCACTGAAGCACCTTATCATCGCACTGTCACCATACTTTATTTTATGCCATAGCTTCGTCTTTATGTACGGTATTCGGTCACTTTCACACACTTCAAAAATTCTAAAGAGGGCGTGCGGCTTGCTGTAGGCGTACTCGTTCGACAATAATGCTCCTTGCTTCTCTAGTAAGGCGTTGATCAATCGAGCATCTGGGATCAGTTTCTTATTCTTCGTGTTTCTACTTTACCACACATGCATCACTACTAACTGTCTGAATGAAAGATGCAGTTGCCCCGTCATAACGGCATAGAGAACCGGAATCTCCCATGTCCTAATTGCCATCCGGTCTCCCAATCGGGGCCATATTTGATATTACGAAGCTGAGCAGCAGCCTTACCAATGGCTTCAAATTGTCTCTTTTCATCTCAACCCCTTTATCTAGCAAAAACAGGTCAGGGTACACAACATCATCCACAACTATCTTTTTCGGGTTGTTAAAGTAATCGTTTTCATCTATCAACCTGTAAAAGTTTTCTTGTTTGGAGTCGAATTTAGCTAGTAGTCTCAAAGTAGCGAAAGACATGGTAGCCGGGTTCCTATTAACTGTTCCGGTAAACGTGACAGTCTTCGGTGGGTTGTTGCCATAATCTTTTTTCAGTGTGCTCAAGCACTCCATAACACTTCGGACATGTTCTCCTTTTTCATTGCCTCTGACGTCAATCACCGCCTCCCAACCGAGCGCTGTCAACTTTTCAAAGAACCCCAAAGCTCTAAAGTCTGGCTTATAAATTGCCTTCTCAAAACACATGTTCTCTTTGACCGAATGATCATCTCCCATCTTTTCATAGAACAACTCCGCCTGATACTCCTTTTGTTTCTTGTTGAGAGGTCCCTTCTGCCACACTAGTCTATAAGGGATGTCCCCGTGAGCATGTTGGACCTCTGGAACTCCTCCATAGGTGTATCGCGTATTGAAACACCCGTTGTTCTTCTCTTCTTTGATGCATCCGAGTTGGATGATGCATCTTCGACCTTTTCCTTTCTGGCTCTTCTTTCACTAACCATCTTGCATCCAAAAACCTGTCAACACAAGAACCCAATCATTCCAACTCAACTCAAATAACCAACGAATTTAACAAGTGAATACATTCCATACTCTTCCCACACTTGTTCTTGGCTATGGCTATTTACTTGTTAGATTTTCACTTAAACATTGTCCATTCAAAACATAAATTGTTTAAAATCAGAATTTTTCTCAACACTTAGTTATCCTTGAACAATTTCACAAGCAATTCATGTCATAAAGTAACCATGCACCCTCTCAATCAAGCACGTATATCTTTACATTCATCTATTATGAGAAATTGGGCTAAAACTCATACCTTTATTGCGAAATTAGCTTAAGAGACACTTGAATTAAAGTTAATTTCAAGCTAGGATGAAGAGCCCCAAATTGAAAATCAAGGGTTCTTCACATTCATTTCAGATTCCTCACAAACTGTTGATCTTCGTGGACATACGGACCAAGAATCGTATTTTCCTCGAAAAACAAGTAGGTTAGGCTCTTGAACGGGTTAATTTGTTGAGAAACGAAGAAGATGGAGAACTTGGTGGTTATGGAGGTTTGAGACTTTGGAGGAAGAAGAAGATGATGATAAGGAGTTTGTGGTGAAAGGAGGGTAAGAAATATGACCTAAGATAGATGAACTTGGGGGATATTCCTTTAACGGGTTCAAAAACAATTAACTTGGGTCTGACTTTAACCCAACCCGTTCAACCTACGCATTGCTCAGGCCTACCGTAAGCTACGGTCATCGACCGTAACTTGCAGTATAATGTTGTTGTTTATGCTAGATGTCTAACGTAACCTATGGTACATCACCGTAAATTACAGTTGACCCTTGCTGTTTGGAACAGGACCTCCCAACTGTAACCTACGGTCCCAACCCGTAAGTTACGGTCCAAATGGTTATGATTTTTTTGAATTAACGGTTCGAACGATTAGTTATTTCATTCAAGAATTTGCGAGAATTGTATTTATTTTGATTTTACTCATTTAATCACCCGCTCCACCCCCTAAAAAGTTCGTGTCGTCCTTGAAACTCAAGTACCAAATTCCGGGTTGCCTCTCAATAGCGCTAAGTTTTAGTATTCAGTCGGACTTCCTGTGACCTTCAGTCTGTCGTATACTCCAGTGGACTTACTGTCACACCCCGACCCGCAGCGGAAAAAAGAGTCGGGGCATAATTGGGTTATCACCAAAGCACATGACATTTACTATTATGTTTCATAATTAATAAAGTCAAAGTTACATTTTCAAATATCCAAACATGTTCATTCAATACAAAGGAAATAAACCAAGCATAACAATCCCAACACTAAATCGTTTTATTCTTCTAGTCCAAAGCCTATGTGTTCCTAGCTGGAGCTGCTTCACCCGTATCATGTGTAAAATGGGGTTTTTTGGGTCAACATAAGTTGGCGAGTGAACCTTATTAGATAAACATTTATTAATAAATTAATTGTTAGTTTATCAATGAAAATTGTGCATAATCATAGATGAGCAAATGTAAATAATCAAGTGATGGCAAATAGCAGTCACCACTATAACATACAATAACACATCGCAGCATACATGAACATACCAATATCATACGATAAATAACATAAATGAACTGTGCGATCAAGGCTCAATCAAACGGAGCCGATCGTATTGCATGTACTGAAAATGTAAAATGAATTGTGCGATCAAGGCTCAATTAAACGGAGCCGATCGTATTGCATGTACTGAAAATGTAAAATGAACTGTGCGATCAAGGCTCAATCAAACGGAGCCGATCGTATGTGGGCACGCCAGGTTCAACCGCATAATAAAATGGGGAACATGCTCAACGCTCATAAATGGGGAGCGGCGGCCTATGAAATTGCATGTACTGAATAATAAATTGCATCCAATAATAACTACTTAACAGCAACAAACAGAATACACAAGTTCATGATATGATGTATGCACAATGGTTTAGTAATAATATATATATACAAAGATACATGATACACCCCAAAACGTGATTAAAACGGGGAATTTGTAAGATTCACTCACATTGGGTGCGTTGGATTGGAGATGGTGAGATGCGCACGATTTAGATGAGTGGATCAACGAGGAATACTAACCTAAATGATAATGGAAAATATATTAAATGGATGGATTTTATTAAGGATTTTAATGAAATTTTTAGATATATTTTTGTGAGTTTATGGCTATTTTCTATCTTTAAAAATGTTATTTTTAAGTATTTTTAATTGATTTTTTAATTAAATTAAATAAATAAAAATATAAAAAAAAATATTATTTTTTTAGCGTTGACCGTTGACCGTTGACCGGTTCGGTCAGCGAAATAATCTGCGCCGGGTGAGATTCGAACCGGCGACCTCCCGTTCGCGTGCACGCAGCTCTACCAACTGAGCTACGTGTCTAACCCGAAATATTCTTGTTTTTATTTATATTTAAACACTTGTTCGATTTAACCGAATTTCCTTTATTTGCAAAAACATTTTAATTCATTCGAACCGGTGCTCGTGACGAGTTTCGAACGCGCGACGTGTAGTTCAAGTTGCACACAGTCCACCGCTGGACTGTGTGTCTAACCTGGTTAATATCTCGGTTTTTATTATACTTAACAACTAACTGGGTTATCCCGGTTTAGTTTTTAAACAAAAAGGCGCGTTATAATATAAGGTGTGTGTATTGCAGGAATCGAACTCGGGACGTGTGTGTGAAATTTGCACATAGTCCACCGCTGGACTGTGTGTCTAACCCGTTTAAAATACCGTTTTTAATTAATCTTATGCATTGTGGTGTCTTCATCTTCTTCGTCGATTTACACAGACAGCATATTCCGACTTGTTATGATTGATTTATGACTTATACAATTTTCAGACATTAACAGTAATTTAAAAGTAGAGAATGGAGAGAGTTTAAGGAAGAGGATATACCGATTGATGTTGTTCACAGAATTCCGGCGGAGTTTCGTCGGTACTGAAAGTGAACTCCGGCTGTTGAAACCAATTAACAGCGTTGATCGATTATTTATGAAGTTGAGTCACTTAAACAAGGTTTAAAAGAAGTTTAGGATATCATACCAGCTCACAGTGTGATTCCGGCAGTTTCAGAAGTTTTCCGGCAAAGATAAGATTTTCGATAAACGTTGACTAGGATCGATTCTGATGGTGGAGTTGTGTTAGAGACTGATTAATCACATGATTTAAACAGAAAGAGTCGGAGGAAATACCGTGAGGATGTGAGTCCCGGTTTTCCGGTGACTTGCAGAAATTTTCCGGCGAACTGATTCAGATGATCTGGTGGTCCAAAAATGCGACGAAATTGAAATTGAGTATTGATATGATAGCTCTGAATCGCGAGAATGATCTGAAGCTTGAGTTATTCAGGACTTTGATGAACTTTCGGTTTCAAAAACCGAAAATGATGAAAGTTTAAGTTCAATCAATTCTAACTTGATTAGAAACCGTCATACATCGGTTATAAGCTGATCATGTGAATTAAACAACGATTTGACGATTGGTTTGCCGATTACTGTTTCTCAGATGGCGCCATCGGTTTAACTGAATTGTGTATAAATTTCATTTGTTTTCCTAAAGTTAACAGAAAACACATTGTGGCGGAGTGGTCTTGGAAGTGAGTGTTAAGTTGTTTGAAGTATTTTCTTGGCTGACCCGGGTTCGAGTCCCGGCAGCTTCAAATATTTTTTATTTATTTTATTTTAACTTTTTATCAAATATAATTTTTATAGTTTAGTTTGTTTATTATTTATGTATCGTTTTAACTCAAAATTAATCATAAATATTTAATGCAACTTTTATAACTTGGTACTTGATTACAAAACGGAGCGGGTTTTGGAGACCCGATTTTTACAAATGTTACACTTACAAGAAAGCTTACCTCATCCGCGGACTTCGTGTTGAGATCGTCTCTATCGAAGTTTGGTTTCAACCGGTGCCCATTCACTACTTGCCTCTTTTTGATCCTTCGGGTCCTCAATCTCCACATCTCCAAATTTCCCCACTCTCGTGATAACAAATGGGCCCATCCATTTGCTTTTCAATTTCCCTGGAAATAATTTTAGACGTGAGTTAAACAACCATACCCTCAGACCTACCGCGAAGACTTGATGCCTCAACTTCACATCATGCACCGCCTTCATCTTGTCCTTATATGCGGCCACCGTGTCATATGCCTCATTCCGTAGCTCCTCGAGTTTACATAGCTTCAACTATCAGTGTGCACCTGCAATTTCCATTTGCATGTGATAACCTTTGCTATTCACCAATCTGTAGGTGTAGTGCCAATAGGAGTTTTAAACGCGGTGCGAAACACCCACAAGGCGTCATCCAATTTGGTTGACCAATCCTTGCGATCGGTTCGCACCGTTTTCTACAAAATTTCTTTTATGGACACTTCAACCTGTCCACCAATTTGTGGATGATATGGTGTTGCGATTAGGTGGTCCACACAATACTGTGTTAGCAGTTTGCCAAAGTGAAAATTTTTGAAATGGGATCCCCCATCACTGATGATCACATGGGGAATTCTAAATCTTGAAAATATGTTGCTGCACACAATGGAATGGTTGTTGGTTCTAGCGGAAATTGCTTTGACCCATTTTGAACATAATCAACTACCACTACAATATACTATTTGCCACACGAATTAGGGAACGGGCCCATGAAATCAATGCCCCATACATCAAAAACATCTACAACCAAAATTGGTTGCATGGGCATCTCATTCCTCTTAGAAATTCCCCCCATATTTAACAATTGACGCAATGTTTATTAAATTTAAAGGCATCTTTAAACAAAGTCGTCCAATAAAGGCCACATTCAAGAACTCGGTGACCCGTCTTTTGACTATTAAAATGGACACCGCAAGCCGATGCATGAGCGTGTTGTAACACTTTTAAGAACTCTGTATTGGGACACATCTCTGATGTATAAGAATTTATACATCTTTTTAACATCAAATATTCCTCATTAATGCGGAAATTCGTTGTGTTTTCATTGATCTAGATACTCATTTGAGTTATTTGTGAAAATGCAGGTCTGGGCTTCGGCCCGGTAAAGAAACAAAGGCTTTTGGAGCAAATTGGAGCAAAAATGGAACATTTCTACCAAACTGCCAGATATGGCACGACCGTGCCAACCATTTGCACGACCGGGCCAAACATCCAGAATTCGGCACTATCACAAGCACTATCATCAGACTGCACAATCGGAGTCAAATCAATACTTGGCACGATCGTGCCAACCCAAGCACGACCGTGCGCGTGCAATCACAGGCCCTGATCAGCTAGTTTCCGAGTTCAACTTAGTCATTTCCAAGTACCATATAGATAAGCACGACCGTGCCAAATGATGGCACGGTCGTGCCACCTCGGGGAAATTTAAGCGGGATCTTACCTGATTTGGCATCAAACTTGGTCAACAATTCAGAAAGGCACCTGACACTTACCAAGCACGATCGTGCCAAAAGGTGGCATGGTCGTGCCAAATGCCCAGTAGCTTAAATACGTGAATTCAGCTCATTTGGAGGGGAGTTGGAGCATTTGGGTGGATTTCTCTCTCAAGAAGCTGATCTTGGAAGCTTGGAGATTGAAGAAAGGAGCCTTCAGGAGGTTGTATCACTTGATAATCCAACTCATTTAGCTAATTAACTTGTCTTAAACACTAGTATTTCACTTGTTATTCATGTACAATCTATATTACTTTATGTTTGTCTTAGTTATCATGAGCCTTCTAGGCTAACAATTGTGTTGTTTGAATTTTGTTGAAGCTAATGAACACTCGACAATATGGAAATAGAAGTGGTGATTATTGTATGTTAATCTCCATGATGGTATTTATTCAAGTTTCTTGGAATGAATGTTCATGTTTAAAGTTATTATTCTTGAATGTTTGATCATAAAAATTTACATGTAGTGTTGGAAAGCCCATGTAGAGATTATGATTATTGAATCTTGTTAGTTGTTGATTTGATTCATAGCATGAAACTAGGAATGGTAATTGCTAACATGATTAGGATGATGATTTGAATATGAGTATGAATTCTTGCATTTGGATTTGTAAAGATCTTATGAATGTTTATATGAATTCTATGGTTTGTGTTCATGTTGGATTGATGATTTAGGCCAAAGTTGTTGTTTAGCATGACCATGCTTGTGATTCATGTCAAGAGCTTGTTGAAGATATCATTTACTTGAAACCAAGTTAAGGTGATTAGTGTATTGTTCATGTTAGTTTTCCTTAATTTGTAGAGTTAGGAGTTTTGATTAACAATTAACTCATTATTAAAGATTAACATCAATTTAGCAAGAGACTTATAAAATGAATCTTAGGTGATTAAAATGTTGTCCATTATAATTTTCCCAAGATTTATAAAACTAGGGGACCTTGATTGGAAACTTAGTTGATTCTAAGACTTGCATCACCATTAGTTTTCCTTAAAAAGTTGTCATATGTTTATTAGTGGATACTTAATTCAAGCAACCTTTCTTAGATATTGTTCTTGTTAATTCAATTAGTTAATTTTTATCCTTACATGGTAGTTTAAAAACAATCAAGAAATCAACTCATTGATCGAAAAAGGTTTAAAAGTAACAAAAATTTAGTATTGAGACACCGAGTCCACGGATTGATATCCGGTTCTTACCAGCGAACTATACTACCACCTGACGGGTACACTTGCCCTATGTGTGTGTAGTTGGTTTTAAGTAAAAAACTATTTTAAAACCTAATCTGTGTGAAAGAAAATTATAATAATAAGAATATATTTAATTCACGCACATCAAGTTTTTGGCGCCGTTGCTGGGGAATCGGTCTTCTTAAGAATGGTTGGAGTTACTTGTTAAATCAGTGTGAAAAGTGTACAAAGTTTTGTCTAGTTGTTTTTATTTGTCTCACATGATTAATTGAAAAAAACAAAAAAAATATGTTAAGTAATTAATTATTTATTTTTATCTTTGTGCATATATAGGGCATTGTGTTCCTTCTTTTTCCTTACAGGTCGTGCATGTCCTCAACCCCAGTTGCTGAAGTCGTTGAGCCTTCATCGGAACCGGAGCGCAATTTTCATCGAAGACTGCGGGAGCGGGCCCGCAGGGTGGCCGCCACAATTGAGGCAGACGCATTGGGAGACGACACACTTCACGAAGTTCACGTAGAAATGGCAGACGAAGAGGAAACGAGGGTCTTAAACGACATAGGAAAACCTTCACTTGAGGGTTTACCTGCGAGCATCAATGCACCCACAATAAATAATAATAATTTCAAGATCAAATCTGGTACCATTTCGATGCTGCAGAATGCGGTTCAGTTTTATGGCAAGGATCACGAGGATCCTAGTGTCCATATCGCGGGGTTTCTGGAGGTTTGTGCCACATTCACCATTCGTGATGCATCATCGGATGCAATATGTCTTCGGCTCTTTCCATTCTCTTTACGTGATGGAGCTAAAGAATGGCTTTTTTCACTTCCAGTTGGATCTATAACTACGTGGAATCAATTAGCTGAGAAGTTCCTTCAGAAATATTTTCCCCCAGAGAAAACTGTTCGGTTAAGAACCAAGATTCTTAACTTCCGTCAGGACGATGATGAGCCCCTCTATGAGGGGTGGGAGCGGTTTAAAGAGCTCATGAGAAAGGTTCCACACGACGGGTTGCCCAAGTGGCAACAATGTCAGATCTTCTACCATGGTTTGGATGGTCAAGGGCAGATGATGGTTGATACATATACAGGCGGAGACATAGGCACAAAAAATACCAACGAGGCATTTGAGATCTTAGAGAAATGCGCCTTGAAGAATCGGACACAGCAGCCATCGCGAGGGAAGAGTTCTAGACAGGGAGTTCATCACGTGAATGACTTCACCGCCATCACAGCATGAATGGATGCCTTATCTTCAAAGTTTGATCGAGTGATGGAGATCCACTCGAGTGGTTCCTCGAGGGGGGGAGCATATCATGTAGGTGATTTTCCGGCTGAAGAGGTGTCGCATGAGCATGTAGATTTTATGGGAAACCAGTACCGTCCTCAGCATAATCCCTACAGCAATACATACATTCCAGGGTGGAAGAATCACCCAAATTTCAGTTGGAAGTCTGAAGCATCAAATCAGCATCCACCCGGATTCGCTTCACGCCCCCAGCTCTTGGAGTATACGGTGCACCTCGGCCTCAGCAGATACCTTCCACTAATGAACCTAGTGTCCAGGACATGTTTAGTCAACTCTTAGCTGGTCAAAATTCTCAAAGAATCGAAAATGAAAAGCGCTTCAAGGAGTATGATGGTCGTTTCATGAGGCACGAGAGTGAGTTGAGAAGCCAAAAGGCTTCCATGCAGACCATTGAAAACCAAGTTGGTCAGATAGTGAAGATGTTGTCTGAGAGACAGCAAGGGGGCCTTCCAAGTAATACAGAGCCAAATCCGAAAGCTACTGCGAAGGCCATAACGTTGAGAAGCGGCAAGATCGTTGAGCCCGTCACTTCGGCTGTCCCGAGTAAGCCGGTTGGCGACGAGATTGTTGAGGAGATTGAGACTGAGTCTCCGGGAGAGGTGCAACTGAGGTGAGACCCAGCAAGTACAACACGTACCAAGGAGCCAGTGAGAGAGTATGTCCCTCCCGTTCCATATCCGGGGAGGTTGAAGAAGCAGAGGATGGAAGAACACTACGGTAAATTCCTTGAGCTTTTCAAGCAACTTCATATAAACCTACCGTTTGTCGAGGCACTTGCTCAAATGCCTAAGTACGCCAAGTTTCTGAAAGATATTCTATCTAACAAAAAGAAACTTGAGGAGCTTTCGCATGTGACCTTGAACGAGGAGTGTTCAGCAGTTCTTCAGAACAAGATACCACAGAAAATGAGTGATCCCGGGAGTTTTACTATCCCATGCTTGATTGGTAGTTTGTCAGTCAGCAATGCACTAGCTGATCTTGGAGCCAGCATAAACCTCATGCCTTATGCGGTTTTTGCTAAGCTAGACTTGGGAGAGCCAAAACCCACTCGTATGAGCATTAAGCTAGCCTATCGTTCAGTGAAGTACCCTCGAGGTATAGTTGAGAATATGCTAGTGAAGATCGACAAGTTTGTCTTTCATGTTGATTTTGTGATCTTGGACATGGATGAGGACAAAACTGTTCCTCTCATCTTAGGTAGGCCATTCCTTGCCACTGCTCGAGCGTTGATCGATATCTGCACCGGCAGACTTACTCTTAGGGTGGACGATGAAGAAGTGACCTTTGATATAGGGAAATCCATGAAGTACGCACAGAGCCATGATGATACACTCTACTATATCGAGACTATTGACACATATGTGAGTGACCATCTTCATAGCACGTTTGAGGAGGAAGTTGTGGACACACAGCTTATTGGAGGAGAGACTTTTGGTTCGCCTGCTATGGTCCAGTCTGCTGAAGAGATGACCTGTCTCATAGGTCATGTGGCTCCCCCACGTACTGTGGTTTTTGAAGTGGTGGATCGCGTTGCTGAGCCTAAAGCACGCCCTTCGGTTGAGGATCCACCCTCACTTGAGCTTAAGGAACTTCCAGATCACTTGGAGTATGCTTTCTTAGAGGGTGCGACTCAACTACCCGTCATCATCTCTGCTAGGTTGTCAGAAGAAGAGAAGGGTCGATTGCTTAAGGTTTTGAAGCAGCATAAAAAGGCGATAGCTTGGAAGATCATGGATATAAAAGGGATCAATCCATCTTTTTGTACCCACAAGATCTTGATGGAGGAGGACTTCAAACCCGTAGTGCAGCATCAGAGGCGTTTAAATCCGAACATGCAGGATGTTGTGAAGAAAGAGGTCATCAAATTGCTTGATGCAGGTCTGATATACCCGATTTCTAATTCGCCTTGGGTTAGTCCTGTGCAGGTGGTCCCAAAGAAATGAGGGATGACAGTGGTGACCAATGAGAAGAACGAGTTGATTCCCACTCATACTGTCACCGGGTGAAGAGTTTGCATTGATTATCGCAAACTCAATGATCCCACGAGGAAAGATCATTTTCCTCTTCCTTTCATTGATCAGATGTTAGAGAGGCTTTCAGGGAGGATGTTTTACTATTTCATTGACGGTTTCTCTGGCTATTTTCAGATTCCCATCTCTCCTGAGGATCAGGAGAAGACGACATTCACATGTCCCTATGGCACATTTGCCTACCGGCGAATGCCCTTTGGACTGTGCAATGCCCCGGCCACGTTTCAAATATGCATGGTGGCTATTTTTCATGACATGATCGAGGATTCCATGGAGGTCTTCATGGATGATTTTTCTGTTTTCGGGAGTTCTTTCGACCATTGTCTCGGGAATCTGAAAAGGATGTTGGCCGCTGTGAGGAGGCCAATCTGGTGTTGAACTAGGAAAAATGCACTTCATGGTTAAGGAGGGCATTGTGCTCGGGCACAAGATTTCGCAGGCGGGGCTCGAGGTTGATCGGGCCAAAGTTGAGACTATCTCTAAGCTCCCGCCGCCCACATCCGTGAAATCTATTAGGAGCATTCTTGGTCATGCAGGTTTCAACCGGGATTCATAAAGGATTTTTCCAAAATCGCCCGTCCGATGACCCAGCTTCTAGAGAAGGATGCCCAGTTTGTTTTCTCCGATGAATGCCTGAAGGCATTCGAGCTGTTAAAGGAGAAGTTGGTGAATGCCCCAATCATGGTAGCTCCCAACTGGGAATTACCATTTGAATTGATGTGCGATGCGAGCGACTTCGATGTTGGGGCCGTCTTGGGTCAGAGGAGAGATAAGCATTTTCACCCGATTTACTATGCGAGCAAGACCTTAAACGACGCTCAGGAGCATTACACCACGACTGAGAAAGAGCTCCTAGCCGTGGTCTTTGCCTTCGACAAGTTTTGTCTTACCTCATTCTCTCCAAGACCATCGTGTACATGGATCATGCAGCACTTCGATATCTCTTTGGCAAGCAAGATACCAAACTCAGACTGATACGATGGATTCTTTTGCTGCAGGAGTTTGACATTGAGATCCGTGATAAGAAAGGGGCCGAAACTCTGGCGGCTGATCATTTGTCCCGCCTTGAGCATTACGAGGGAAAAGAAGTTCGTGGGGCCAACATCAATGACAATTTTCCCCACGAGTTTCTTATGAGGATCGAGATAAATGACGACTCCCCATGGTTTGCTGACATTGCAAACTACTTAGCCAGCGGCATCCTGATCAAAGGGATGACCTTTCAGCAGAAGAGAAAATTTTTTGCGGATGTCAAGTACTACCTATCGGATGACCCCTATCTATTCAGGTGGGCGCGGATCAGGTGATCTGCCGCTGCGTGCGCGGCAATGAGGCGAGGGACATCCTTCGCCACCGCCACGAAGGACCTACGGGAGGTCACCATGGGACAAATAATACCGCCAAAAAGGTGTTTGATGTTGGATTCTTTTGGCCTTCCATCTTTAGGGACGCCCATGAGTTCGTGAAATCTTGTGACGCCTGTCAAAGGACAGGCAATATTTCTGCACGCCACTAGATGCCACAAAACGGCATTCAACTCTGCGAGGTTTTTGATGTTTGGGGTCTAGACTTTATGGGACCTTTTCTGACTTCCTTCGGAACCGATACATCCTAGTCGCAGTCGACTATGTTTCAAAGTGGGCGGAAGCGCAAGCTCTGCCCACCAATGATGCTAGGGTGGTGGTCAAATTTCTGAAGAAGCTGTTCGCGTGCTTCGGTGCTCCTAAAGAGCTAATCAGTGACCGGGGGACACACTTTTGTAATGCTCAATTGGAAAAAGCATTGTCCCGATATGGTGTGCAACATCGGTTTTCCACACCATACCACCCACAGACTAGTGGGCAAGTTGAGGTCACAAACCGGGGAATTAAGCGCATATTAGAGAAGACAGTGAACGCCAGCCGTAAGGACTGGTCTGACAGATTGGATGATGCGCTGTGGGCCTGCCGAACGGCCTATAAGACTCCTATAGGCACTACTCCATTTAAGTTATTCTATGGGAAGTCTTGTCATCTCCCTGTTGAGCTCGAGCACAAGGCATACTGGGCCTTGAAAACTGTTAACCTTGACATGGCAGCTGCGAGTGAAAACAGGTTTGTGCAGATCCATGAGATTGAAGAGCTCCGAAATGATGCATATGAGAGCTCCAAGCTGTACAAGGAACGTACTAAGACGCTCCATGACTCCCGCCTGAAGGACAAGAAGGAATTCCGGGTGGGTGATCAGGTTTTGTTATACAACTCGCGTCTCAAGTTGTTCCCTGGCAAGCTTAAATCTCATTGGTCAGGTCCTTACACGGTGCGGTCTGTGTTTCCCTACGGAACAGTGGAAATAGGCCACGAGGATGGCCGCCTGTTCAAGGTCAATGGGCACAGACTGAAGTCGTATGTTGGCGGCCCTGTGGATAGATGTGAGGAGGTTGTCACCCTCCACTCCAAGAACAAATGAATTCGGGGTGGTGAGTCTAGCTGAAGACTTGTAAATAAACTCAGCATGTTCTTGGGGTTTCAATTGTGTTTTCTGTTTGGTTGCTTAGTTTCTTTTCAGGTTGCGGTTCATCTAGGACGCGGGGGATGTTGGAGCACATTGTCGATCTTCAGGTATGTTAGTTCGGCTCTTTTCTTGGTAGGAAGTGTTCTTGAGTAATCTAGGTTCAAGTGGCGTTTGTAATTGGGTTTAAAAAAACCGGCACTATCAACAGTGTTTTCTGGCACTGTCAGATCTGATAGTGCAGGTCCATTTGCAGAAGAAGCTGATAACCTAATTTTCTTTAAAAATGTTCAAAACCCCACTTGAATCTCACAAACTCACTCAAGAATCCTCCACACTTCCTTCCTTCTCTCAAGAAATCGGTATTCTTTTCATCCCAAGCTTCGTTCCAGGTACGAATCTTTCCACTTTCTCTTTGTAGTTGTTAAATATTTAAGGTTTGTTCTTCAATTTAGGTTTTCTTTAAAGTTTTTAGGGCTTGGTCTAAATCCTCCGATTCAAGCCCGTTTTTCGTGTTTTTTATGTTGTTGTGCTTCACTCTGGACCGATCTACAAAACCCCCAAGCAAAAGTGTTGAAAAATCGGGGTTTTGGGTGTGTTTTAAGGGATGTTGCACGCTGCGGTTCCGTCACACACGGTCATGCCAACACTTGGCACGACCGTGCTCTTCATAAAAAAGGTGATAAACTGCATCAGGAAACCCAGAAAATCATCAAGCACGATCGTGCCATCATATGGCATGGTCGTGCCCTTCATAAATTCTTAGTGAATCTGGAAATCCTACCAAGAAAATCATCAAGCACGATCGTGCCATCATATGGCACGGTCGTGCCCTTCATAAATTCTTGATGAATCTGGAAATCCTTCACAGAAATTCAACAAGCACGATCGTGCCAAAATTTGGCACGGTCGTGCCCTTCATAAAAATTTCTAGTTTTCTCACAAAATTCACCCAGATTCGGTCCTGCACGATAGTGCTTGAGTGTGGCACGATCGTGCTTCATGAAGAACAAAACCAGAAAACTTCATAAAAATGACATCTTCATAAAGGCTTGCTGAGATAAGCACGCACGGTCGTGCCAATATATGGCACGGTCATGCGAGCCCGTCTGTTAACCAGTTTTTGCTTATTTTCCGCATTATAATTGCTGATTTTGTTCTATTCTTGCAGATGAATCACCCATTTATTCGTTTCAGCGACAATGCCAGGGAAGGGCATTGTATTGCGAAGGTTGAAAGACTGTGGGCTCGTAGGCACTTAATCGAGCCTATGA
This sequence comes from Scalesia atractyloides, assembly GCA_947069175.1. Classification (NCBI taxonomy): domain Eukaryota; kingdom Viridiplantae; phylum Streptophyta; class Magnoliopsida; order Asterales; family Asteraceae; genus Scalesia; species Scalesia atractyloides. The sequence goes on along the minus strand of CAMTDV010000007.1, from coordinate 12,429,058 downwards.
GGATAAACGGTCGATCTCGACCTACTCGGTCAGCCTGAAAGATTTAAGGAGCTTATGACCCCTCCTTGGACCCGCCTATTTGCAATGGCGGAGCCCCAATATGTCGAGTTAGTTATCGAGTTTTTTGCCTCGTTCAGGTTTATCTTCCCCTGCCCGATGTTTATGAGAAAAGAGTTGGTGTTAGTTACCGTCTCGGACGGAAGTGGCATCATCAATCGATCTGCAGGTTTGGACAGATACTTGGATTATATGAGGAGGATGAGATCGAATCCGAGTTATTTCATGGCAATCTGCAAGAATGGGAGGCTGATACGGATAAAGCAGCATTCTGGGATCAGATCACTGTACCGGGCCGGGCCTGGGATCCACGCCGAGCCAAGCCAACATGGATTCTTGACCCGTTGCACCATATCATAGAGCGCGCCATCTTCCATGTAATCTGCGGTCGGGGTGATAGCACTGGAACCATCACCACCCGCGACCTTTTCCACATCTATTGCATCATATCGAGGTCCAACTAAAATGTCGCAGTTAGTGTTGCAGAGTCCATCCAAAGGGGTATTGGGTCGACCCCCACATCGAGGATCTGTGGTGGTGCATTCGCCACCAGGTTAGCTAGGCACTACAGGGTGCGGTTGGATGATCTTACCATAGCTTGTGATTATGGATTACTTGATGTGGCACAGCTGACTGCCATGCATATGATTCGCAAGGTTAATGGCATCCCGAAGTTGGTGGATCGATTGGGTAGGATTTGGGACCCACTTCCTGAGGGAGAAAGTGATCCAGAAGAGGGCGATGTTGGTGGAGCCGAGGACGTCCACATGCAGGATACTCCAGGATTCGGGCCAGGTGAGGCTGCTGGGGGAGCAGACCCTCATCTTCAGATGGGTGAAATAGGCCAGGGCTTTGGAAGCCCAAGTTGGGAGCACTTGTTTGGTGGTTTTGGTGGTGGTTACGAGCAGGGTGCGTATGTTCCGCATGAGCCGTCTACAGTGGATCTTTGGAGAAGAATGGATGGGCTAGCGTTGGATCAGCAAGCTGTACGACACGACGTGGACTTGATCCGCGCTGAGCAGCATCGTCGGGGTAATTTTATGGAAGATATGTACGAGCAAAGTAGGCGTAGCTTCGACTAGTTATTCGGGTCTCAGCAACATCTAGCAAGCTCGCTCGGTCATCCGTACACACAGCCGCCGCGGCACTTCACTAGGAGATCCCGGTTTGACCGTCGTGACGATGCCGGTCCTTCAGGATCTGGCGGCCGACCCTGATCTTGCAGCTCCTATCATACTTTCATTTGCATTTCTATGTTTGAGGGGTGTACCATTTTGGACTGTCCGTACACTCTTCCGTTGTTGCTTTAAATTTCGTACATTTTTATTTTTATTTAGTGGTTTAATTTTTGAACTATGATAAGGGATTGTTGGGTTGGGTTGTTTATGGTAATCTTGATCAGGTTTGCATGTGTGTAGTTTTGAAATTGATGATATGCTAGTCGCTGGATGGTGCAGTGGTGCGTTGGAATGTTTCATATTACCTTCTTTCGCTCCATTTCTAGCCTTTGCAAACCAGGGGAGTTTTCATATTCCCGCTTCCTCCACTGCTATACTATTGCATTGCATTATGCTCATTTTTTTGTTGTACATCGTGGGTGATGTACAATTCAAGTGTGGGGAGGTGGTTAAGCTTGTTTATGGTTGTCTGAAAAAAAATATATAATAAAAAAAAATAATAATAATAATAATAATAATATTAATAATAACAAAACTCTCTTGAATAATCAACTCAACACAAGTTTTATATAAATCTAAAATTTTTGATAAATTCAAAAAGGTGAACTAAAAGGATTTGCTCGAATAAAAGTTACCATTTAGTAATCTTTTTTTGTATAAAATCGAGCGTGAGAAATCGAGCAAAATTTCTACATGTTTGCCTTGCATAATTACCCAATACGCCCGTTTCCGTGAGTTATTTTTGAGCCTAATAGCTTTAGAATTATTTTTGCTCATGTTTTTGCGGGCAAAGATTAAGTGCACCAGATGACTTTCGCGATTTAGAACTTGTGTTAGGCATGCATTTCGAGAACACAAAGCAAGCACATAACATAAAAATGATTGAGGCAGTAGGAAACCTTTTATTTTTAACCAATTTCAATTATCCTTACACCCAAATTACACTCTTAGTTAAACCAATTTGAGCCTCTCCCTTTCATTTCATATAAACCACTAAATATCACCAATCAGCCAATTTAACCTTTTCTTTTTGAACCCACATTTTTTGTGGTTTAAAGTCTGATCCGGTTAAGACTAACTTGTAAGTTTTCTTGTATAGTTTATCAATTTATTAGTCATAACATCATAGCTTGGAGTTTTTATCTAAGTAGACGTACTTAGTTCCTCTAAAGTGGTGAATAAAAAAAAGCCGTGTCAATTGGCTTTGCTAGAGCAATTTTGTGGATACATCCAAGCGGTTTGCTAGCTCTCGGTTAGTTGTTTGGATAGTTTTATCTTTCTTCACTTCAAGTTAGTCGAGCCTTCGGTCTTTAGTCATTTTAGCCACTTTTATAAATCCATTTCCACACCCTTAACCCTAGCCAAATTACAACCCACACAAGACCTCTTGATTTTTGATATGTGTTGGTTAAGTGTTTAGATTTGATCCTTATACAAGCTTATGATATCGCATAGTCATTGTCTTGGCATCGAGTGTTCTAAACATACTCATTGAATTGTATGTTCCCTATATTTTAGCCGAGTGTGTGTGAACATTGCGAGGATGTAAGGTGAACTTGTAGGGATGCCGAGATGGATCATTGCTCATAACCATATTTCATATACTTTTTGGTTTTTCCTTTTATATCGAGTAATCCGTTTTGTTTTACCCAAGTTATTTATTTGCGCTTATATAACGCTAGTTGAGATGATTGCAAGATAGAATTTTGTTTACTTTAGTTTGTTTGAGGACAACCAAAGTTCAAGTGTGGGGATGTTTGATGTATAAGAACTTATACATCTTTTAAACGTCAAATATTCCCCAATATGTGGAAATTCGTTGTGTTTTCATTGATCTAGATACTCATATGAGTTATTTGTGAAAATGCAGGTCCGGGCTTCGGCCCGGTAAAGAAACAAAGGCTTTGGGAGCAAATTGGAGCAAAAATGGAACATTTCTGCCAAACTGCCAGATATGGCACGACCGTGCCAACCATTGGCACGACCGTGCCAAACATCCAGAAGTCGGCACTATCACAAGCACTATCATCAGACTGCACAATCCGAGTCAAATCAACACTTGGCACGATCGTGCCAACCCCAAGCACGACCGTGCGCGTGTAATCACAGGCCCTGATAAGCTAGTTTCCGAGTTCAACTTAGTCATTTCCGAGTACGATATCGATAAGCACGACCGTGCCAAATGGTGGCACGGTCGTGCCACCTCGGGGAAATTTTAGCGGGATCTTTCCGGATTTGGCATCAAACTTGGTCAACAACTCAGAAAGGCACCTGACACTTACCAAGCACGACCGTGGGGTCGTGCCAAATGCCCAGTAGTTTAAATACGTGAATTCAGCTTATTTGGAGGGGAGTTGGAGCATTTGGGTGGATTTATCTCTCAAGAAGCTGATCTTGGAAGCTTGGAGATTGAAGAAAGGAGCCTTCAGGAGGTTGTATCACTTGATAATCCAACTCATTTAGCTAATTACCTTGTCTTAAACAATAGTATTTCACTTGTTATTCATGCACAATCTATATTACTTTATGTTTGTCTTAGTTATCATGAGCCTTCTAGGCTAAACAATTCTGTTGTTTGAATTTTGTTGAAGCTAATGAACACTTGACAGTATGGAAATAGATGTGGTGCTTATTGTATGTTAATCTCCATGATGGTATTTATTCAAGTTTCTTGGAATGCATGTTCATGTTTTAAGTTATTATTCTTGAATGTTTGATCATAAAAATTTACATGTAGTGTTGGAAAGCCCATGTAGAGATTATGATTATTGAATCTTGTTAGTTGTTGATTTGATTCATAGCATGAAACTAGGAATGGTAATTTCTAACATGATTAGGATGATGATTTGAATATGAGTATGAATTCTTGCATTTGGATTTGTAAAGATCTTATGAATGTTTATATGAATTCTATGGTTTGTGTTCATGTTGGATTGATGATTTAGGCCAAAGTTGTTGTTTAGCATGACCATGCTTGTGATTCATGTCAAGAGCTTGTTGAAGATATCATTTACTTGAAACCAAGTTAAGGTCATGTTAGTTTTCCTTAATTTGTAGAGTTAGGAGTTTTGATTAACAATTAACTCATTATTAAAGATTAACATCAATTTAGCAAGAGAACTAAAAAATGAATCTTAGGTGATTAAAATGTTGTTCATTATAATTTTCCCAATATTTATAAAACTAGGGGACCTTGATTGGAAACTTAGTTGATTCTAAGACTTGCATCACCATTAGTTTTCCTTAAAAAGTTGTCATATGTTTATTAGTGGATACTTAATTCAAGCAACCTTTCTTACATATTGTTCTTGTTAATTCAATTAGTTAATTTTTATCCTTACATGATAGTTTAAAAACAATCAAGAAATCAACTCATTGATCGAAACATGTTTAAAAGTAACGAAAATTTATTATTGAGACACCGAGTCCACGAATTGATATCTGGTTCTTACCAGCGAACTATACTACCACCTGACGGGTACACTTGCCCTATGTGTGTGTAGTTGGTTTTAAGTAAAAACTATTTTAAAACTAATCTGTGTGAACGAATGTCACACCCCGACCCGCAGCGAAAAAGGTGATCGGGGCATGATTGGGTTATCATCAAAGCTCATGACATTTATTAAACGTTTCATATTCATTAATACAAATTAAATGGAAATCTACAATAAATGTTACAACATGATCTATCTAACAATCTAAACTTCTTTGTTCTCTTCTAAGGCATATCCTATGTTTTCCTTGCTTCAACCTGTTCACCTGTATCATGTGTAAAAAGGTTTTTGGATCAACATAATGTTGGCGAGTGAATCCTATGGAAAACATTTGAACAAATTTATTTAAATTGATTATGAAATATGTGCACAACCAAACATGAGTAAAAATAGATGTAACTTAATCAACAATCATAAGATATTGAATGAAACACTCATGAATAATAATGGAACAATTAAAGGCACGCGATGCTCAACTCGTCTCTCACGAGGAACTGAGGGGCCTGATGAATGAATTGCATAAACATGATAATATGAATGACACAACTACAAACAATATAAACTCAATGATACACACATGAACAATAATGAATTTGATGTGAAGCACGCGATGTTCTACTCGTCTCCCACGAGGAACTGATGGGCTTAATGTATGAGTTTCATATAATTTGATAAAAGGAAATAAGTAAATCACAACAATAAAAACAATATAAGTTTAGGTCATGATGTGGTATGGCACAAGTTTAAATAAATAAATTAATTAATTTCATAACACATGACACACCCCAAAACGTGTAATTTAAAAGGGGGAATTGTAAGATTCACTCACAGTGGGTGCGTTCGGTTGATGACGTTGAATGCACGCGAAGTGGTTTTAACCACGAGTGAGATTTAACCTAGATAAATCGCATTATGGTTTGGTAAGTAAACGGATTTTATTAACTTATTTTAATAGGATTGTTGGGTGTATTTTTGTGAGTTTGAGGCTATTTTCTAACCTTAAAAATGTTATTTTTAAGTATTTATAATTGATTTTTAATTAAAATAATTAAATAAAAATAATAAAAAAAATTATTTTTTTTTTCTGACCGTTGACCGGCCCGTTGACCGTTGACCTGACCGTTGACCGGTTCGATGGCATATTATTGTGCGCTGAGTGAGGCTCGAACCCGAGACCTCTCGTACGCGTGCACGCAGCTCTACCAACTGAGCTACGTAACCCGTTATATATCTGATTTTAATTATATATATATATTAATTAATTTAAACCGAAAATCATTTTATTTTAAAAACAGTTTTAAGCGAACCGGACTTGCACTCCACAGGTCTCGAACCCGGGACCTGTGGTTTAATATAACACACAGTCCACCGCTGGACTGTGTGTTCAACATGTTATATAATTCGATTTTTATTATACTTAAATACTAATTAGTTATTTCCTTTTCTGTCTTATTTAAAAAGAAGAGATAATTGTCCGAGTCGGTGCAGAAGACCGGACTCGAACTCGTGACCAGTGATATAAACAAACACACAGTCCACCGCTGGACTGTGTGTCTAATGGTTATTAATCCGGTTCTCGTACGCGTGCACGCAGCTCTACCAACTGAGCTACGTAACCCGTTATATATCTGATTTTAATTATATATATATATTAATTAATTTAAACCGAAAATCATTTTATTTTAAAAACAGTTTTAAGCGAACCGGACTTGCACTCCACAGGTCTCGAACCCGGGACCTGTGGTTTAATCTAACACACAGTCCACCGCTGGACTGTGTGTTCAACATGTTATATAATTCGATTTTTATTATACTTAAATACTAATTAGTTATTTCCTTTTCTGTCTTATTTAAAAAGAAGAGATAATTGTCCGAGTCGGTGCAGAAGACCGGACTCGAACTCGTGACCAGTGATATAAACAAACACACAGTCCACCGCTGGACTGTGTGTCTAACTTGGTTATTAATCCGGTTATCAATATACTTAACATATACAAGTGACGACTCCGGTTCAGTTTAACAAAAAAAAATGATTTTTATTAAGGCAGCGTGTGTGAGACGGGATTCGAACTCGAGACGTTTGTGTTATGTGTGCACACAGTCCACCGCTGGACTGTGTGTCTAACCCGAGTAATATCCTGATTTATATTATACATATATGATACGGATACATCGTCTTCTTCATCAAGTGTTAACCAGAATTCGGAAATCGACTGGTTCAAAGTTTTTATCGGTTTATTAGTGTTTTTCAGTTCATTACGGTGAGATAAAAGTGAAAAGGAAAAGAAACTGGGCGGAGAGGTATACCGACTGGACCCTCTGTTTTCCGGCAGAAACTCCGGCGACAGAATTCAACTCCGGCGTCAGGTGTCTTGCAGCAGCAAGTCTCCGGAAAGCTTGGAAAGAGTATAGGTATCTCCGGTATAAGCTTCAGAGGCTCAGCAAGGCTCGGCAATGGGAAAGTCGGTTTTCCGGCGACGAACAGAAAAGTTCCGGCGAGTGGAATTACGCCGAGGAAGAGTGTGGTTTTGAGCGAAAAGGTTTGTCGTCGGTTGTGGGTCAATTTATAAGGCAAAACGTTGAAGAATCTGGTCTGATTTCCGACTGTGTTCGTTTATTTAAATTTTCCGGCGGTTATGATTTTGGTCGCGGACTTTAAACATCGGTTATAACCGATGTATTGTTAATGGTTTACGTTATAACTGAAAGTGGTGTTAAAACTCGCGAGATTTCCGGGATTCCGACGACTGAACCGTTTGGGCGCCGGTTTTGAATTCGTAACGACACTTTATCAATTAAATGATTTCAATATATAACAAACAAAATCCGCGGCGCAGTGGTTTGTGTGTGTGAGTTAAGTTTGTTTCCGGAATCGGTACAGACCCGGGTTCGAAACCCGGCAGAGTACTTTCATTTTTATTTTGCGATTTTCAACAGTTTTTCAAAAACTAAATATATTTTCCCGTATAATAATTGATTACGGATCGTTTAAAAATATTTTGGGCATTTAATTCGCAATGAAATTTTTGACTGACTGTTCGGTTGATAAACGGAGCGGGTTTGGTAAATCCGTTTTTGACGGATGTTACAGTATCCCCTGCTTTTTAGAAATTTCATCCCGAAATTTAAATTGTGATATATTTGACTAAAAGAATGATGATGTTTTGTTTGACAGTTGTATGCTTAGAAAAATAAAGGTTTAAGTTTTTGTTCGAGGCGGTAACGTTCCTTGTAAGGGTTAAGTACCCTATTCAGGAATCGCTTTTTGTTGCCTACTGTATAAGTATTGATAAACAGGAATGATTTGCTAAAAATGATATCATGCATAAGAGTTTAGATACGTTTGGGAAAATTATGGTTATGTCCTAAGGCAAAACTTCTAACACTACAATCTATATGGAACATAATTAAAAACACAACAACTGATATTTGAACATAAGTAAACACAACAGCTAATATTCGAACATGAACACATCAGCAAATATTTGAACATGAATAAACACATCAGCAAATATTTGAACATGAATAAACACAACAGCAAATATTTGAACATGAATAAACACATCAGCAAATATTTGAACATGAATAAACACAACAGCAAATATTTGAATCCACATTCTGATAGCATATATGTTTGAATGATGGAAGTTCCTCTCTCGATTGTTATGATGGAGAGGTTAGTTTATGTAGAAATGGATCACAATCCAATCTCTTTAAATAACATGATGATATAAATGTAACACAAATTCCAACCAAGGCAATACTAAATCCTACATGGAACTTCTCATAACCGCCTGATAATGCCTCTGATCCTTTGGCAAGAATACTTATATATAGGAAGTACCAGCGGCGTATCCACCATACTCTTGCCAAATTTTCATTAGTTTTATCCACAAGTTATGATTGGTTACCAAGAAACTAATAAATCCTACATAGAACTTTTCATAACCGTCCGATAATGCCTCTGATCCTTTGACAAGAATACTTATATATAGGAAGTACCAGCGGCGTATCCACCATATTCTTGTCAAATTTTCATTGGTTTTATCAGTGAATTATGATTAGTCCTATAACTCTACAATCAATAGAACAAACATAAATTACTGAAATGAAATATATCTGTGCGATCAAGGCTCAATCGAACGGAGCCGATCGTATTGCATGTACTGAAAATGAAATGGATGTGCGCTCAAGGCTCAATCAAACGGAGCCGAACGTATTGAATGTACTGAAATTGAAATGGTGTGCTCAAGGCTCAATCGGGTGGAGCCGAGCGTATTGCATGTACTGAAAATGAATAACTTAACCACACAAACAGCCTATGCATGGAACCTCTCATAACCGCCTGATAATGCCTCCGATCATTTGACAAGAATACTTATATATAGGAAGTACCAGCGGCGTATCCACCATATCCTTGTCAAATTTTCATTGACTTTATCCGCAAGTTATGGTTAGTTCGATGCGACTCTACTACAAACACCACAACCACAAGATACTGATAATGAAATTGTCTGTGCGCTCAAGGCTCAATCAAACGGAGCCGAACGTATTGAATGTACTGAAATTGAAATTGTGTGCTCAAGGCTCAATCGGGTGGAGCCGAGCGTATTGCATGTACTGAAAATGAATAACTTAACCACACAAACAGCCTATGCATGGAACCTCTCATAACCGCCTGATAATGCCTCCGATCATTTGACAAGAATACTTATATATAGGAAGTACCATCGGCGTATCCACCATATCCTTGTCAAATTTTCATTGACTTTATCCGTAAGTTATGATTAGTTCTATGCGACTCTACAACAAACACAACAACTACAAGATACTGATAATGAAATTGTATGTGCGCTCAAGGCTCAATCAAACGGAGCCGAACGTATTGCATGAACTGGAAATGTAAATTGAAATGTGCGCTCAAGGCTCAATCGGGTGGAGCCGAACGTATTGCATGAACTGGAAATGTAAATTGAAATGTGCGCTCAAGGCTCAATCGGGTGGAGCCAAACGTATTGCATGAACTGGAAATGTAAATTGAAATGTGCGCTCAAGGCTCAATCAAACGAAGCCGAACGTATTGCATGTATTGAAATGTAAAATGAAATAACCGATCAAGGCTCAAACAAACGGAGCCGATCGTGCGGGCACGCCCTGATCAACCGCATAATAAAATGGGGATCAAACTCAACCTCGATGGATGGGGAGCTACGGCCTCGGCAAAAGCATATACTGAAAACAATATATAATATATAAATATACCATAATTACTCTAACAGTCTACACTTGTGATAAAGAGAATATAAAACTAAACGATAGGAGTTGAATCTGGATCTTCAGCGAAGAGGACTAGCTGAGTATCTTCGTTTGGGCCGTCATTATCTTCGATAGGATTGGCGTTGATATTGAAGACTCTTTCTCTTGCTGGTGGCATAGTGGTTGGGTTTTCTTGGTTTACTTGGTTAACTGAGTTTGATTGGGCTTGAGTGTTGATAACGTTAACCAATTGAGGGCATGTGTTTCTAAAATGGGTAGGGTCGCCACAATTGAAGCAAGCTCGAGCATATGGGAACATGGGGTATTGGGGTTGGTGATAAGTTTGGGCCATGTTTTGAGTAGGGGAAAAGGTTTGGTCTTGAAAGGTGCGACAAATATTGCTCAAATGACCATAGCGTCCACAAGTTGTACATAGCCGGCAAGGTAAAGTAAGGGGATGGTGATAAAAACAGTTGTTGCATCGAGGGTGAGGTCCAAGATATGGTTTCTTATTTGGGTAAGCTGAGTTGGGTGCCACTTGGGTGATTGGGATAGCTCGGATGGGTATGGCATGAAAAACGGGTTGATTTCGTTGAGTAGCAGCGAAAAGTCGCCCGACTCTTCTTCTCTTAGGATTGGGTTGAGAAGGGGATTCGGTTTGGGTGAAGTCGGAGGTTTCAGTCGATTCTTTATCCTTCTTCTTCTCCTCCTTGAAGTCTTTGTTTTGAATTCGGTTCTCGGTGAGCTCTGTTGCTAGCTCCATTGCTGCTTCCAAAGTTGCAGGCTTGGTACTTATTACAGGGTCTTGAATCTTTGACGGAAGACCACGAATGTAGTGCTCGATCAAACGGTAGAGGGGAGTGAACATGTTGGGAACCATTTGATGTAATTCGAGGAACCTTTTGTTGTAGGTGATGTGGTCTCCTTCCATTTGCTTCAATGAGTAAAATTCATCTTCTAACTTCTTGATTTCGCTCCTTGGGCAAAATCGTCTGGTCATGATTTCCTTCAATTCGTTCCAAGTTAAGGACATAGCATCTTCAACACCTCGTTTGGCCTTCTCTGTATTCCACCAAGTAAGTGTTATCCCATATAATCGACCGGTAGCATATCGCACTTTGCGATCATCAGGGCAATCGCAATTTAGAAAAATATTCTCCATTTCTTCAAACCAATGGAGGAGAGCGGTGACGCCTTCAGTCCCTTTGTATTTCGGAGGGTCGCATGATTTGAAATGCTTGTAGGTGCATTTAGTGGTATTTGGGGAAGAGTTGAAAATGTTTTGGTTTGCTTGATTGACAGGATTATCGGTAAGTGCTTGTTGAACTTGGATTACAATGTTGGGTATTACGGCAGCCATTTGTTGAGCGATTAAGGCAGCCATGCGCTCGCGGGCTTTTCTTGCTCTCGTCTTCCTACGGGCGAGGTTAGAAGACATCTACAAGGAATACATGACAAGGGTATGAGTTGGATGCTTTTGGGATCATGGGTCGCATTCAGGAATGAACATTCATAAAATAATTATAGAAAAATACTACATCCATAGGATGTCTTGGGCTTTGCTCGCTGTTAGGCCCGTCATGCCGCCATACTTTACCTGTGTAATCATGTGGGCCCCCATGAATAGCGGTTTTTCATATGGTTCGCACGGTATCTGCCAGGTTGCGTACACAAAAACCCGGAGAAAATCGAGAAATATGTATACAACGTGTGATGTTCGGAATGTGTCCAGGTGTAGACACGGTGACACCTCAAAGTAGGGTTAGTTCGAACGACGTTTGGTGTGGCATGCTTTGGCCTAATAGGTCCTTCGTACTCTCATCGTTGGTCCCCAGGTAGGCAAACTGGTCCGTTATATTGGATTTAAACGAATGCCAGCCTAGACAGGACGTTCCGACTACCGGTACTCGTACCCTTCCAGTTACTACATGCCCGTCGTAGAACTTACTTTGATGAGATTTGAAAATTGCACAAAATCTTTGGATAATGAGAGTATGAAAATAAATTGAATACATGAACATCGATATATGTATAATGAATATGTATATATGTATAATGAATATGTATATAAGCATGTATGTTTGACTGAAATGTAAACAAATATGAAACAAATAAATATCACAAGTTTGTATGTAACCACCTAATCAATTAAAATTTAGGCAGACTATAGTATAGGCTCTAAGGGTCTAATAACCTATCCTATATCCCTATAGTCATGGCTCTGATACCAATCTGTCACACCCCGACCCGCAGCGGAAAAGGTGATCGGGGCATGATTGGGTTATCATCAAAGCTCATGACATTTATTAAACGTTTCATATTCATTAATACAAATTAAATGGAAATCTACAATAAATGTTACAACATGATCTATCTAACAATCTAAACTTCTTTGTTCTCTTCTAAGGCATATCCTATGTTTTCCTTGCTTCAACCTGTTCACCTGTATCATGTGTAAAAAGGTTTTTGGATCAACATAATGTTGGCGAGTGAATCCTATGGAAAACATTTGAACAAATTTATTTAAATTGATTATGAAATATGTGCACAACCAAACATGAGTAAAAATAGATGTAACTTAATCAACAATCATAAGATATTGAATGAAACACTCATGAATAATAATGGAACAATTAAAGGCACGCGATGCTCAACTCGTCTCTCACGAGGAACTGAGGGGCCTGATGAATGAATTGCATAAACATGATAATATGAATGACACAACTACAAACAATATAAACTCAATGATACACACATGAACAATAATGAATTTGATGTGAAGCACGCGATGTTCTACTCGTCTCCCACGAGGAACTGATGGGCTTAATGTATGAGTTTCATATAATTTGATAAAAGGAAATAAGTAAATCACAACAATAAAAACAATATAAGTTTAGGTCATGATGTGGTATGGCACAAGTTTAAATAAATAAATTAATTAATTTCATAACACATGACACACCCCAAAACGTGTAATTTAAAAGGGGGAATTGTAAGATTCACTCACAGTGGGTGCGTTCGGTTGATGACGTTGAATGCACGCGAAGTGGTTTTAACCACGAGTGAGATTTAACCTAGATAAATCGCATTATGGTTTGGTAAGTAAACGGATTTTATTAACTTATTTTAATAGGATTGTTGGGTGTATTTTTGTGAGTTTGAGGCTATTTTCTAACCTTAAAAATGTTATTTTTAAGTATTTATAATTGATTTTTAATTAAAATAATTAAATAAAAATAATAAAAAAAATTATTTTTTTTTTCTGACCGTTGACCGGCCCGTTGACCGTTGACCTGACCGTTGACCGGTTCGATGGCATATTATTGTGCGCTGAGTGAGGCTCGAACCCGAGACCTCTCGTACGCGTGCACGCAGCTCTACCAACTGAGCTACGTAACCCGTTATATATCTGATTTTAATTATATATATATATTAATTAATTTAAACCGAAAATCATTTTATTTTAAAAACAGTTTTAAGCGAACCGGACTTGCACTCCACAGGTCTCGAACCCGGGACCTGTGGTTTAATATAACACACAGTCCACCGCTGGACTGTGTGTTCAACATGTTATATAATTCGATTTTTATTATACTTAAATACTAATTAGTTATTTCCTTTTCTGTCTTATTTAAAAAGAAGAGATAATTGTCCGAGTCGGTGCAGAAGACCGGACTCGAACTCGTGACCAGTGATATAAACAAACACACAGTCCACCGCTGGACTGTGTGTCTAACTTGGTTATTAATCCGGTTATCAATATACTTAACATATACAAGTGATGACTCCGGTTCAGTTTAACAAAAAAATGATTTTTATTAAGGCAGCGTGTGTGAGACGGGATTCGAACTCGAGACGTTTGTGTTATGTGTGCACACAGTCCACCGCTGGACTGTGTGTCTAACCCGAGTAATATCCTGATTTATATTATACATATATGATACGGATACATCGTCTTCTTCATCAAGTGTTAACCAGAATTCGGAAATCGACTGGTTCAAAGTTTTTATCGGTTTATTAGTGTTTTTCAGTTCATTACGGTGAGATAAAAGTGAAAAGGAAAAGAAACTGGGCGGAGAGGTATACCGACTGGACCCTCTGTTTTCCGGCAGAAACTCCGGCGACAGAATTCAACTCCGGCGTCAGGTGTCTTGCAGCAGCAAGTCTCCGGAAAGCTTGGAAAGAGTATAGGTATCTCCGGTATAAGCTTCAGAGGCTCAGCAAGGCTCGGCAATGGGGAAGTCGGTTTTCCGGCGACGAACAGAAAAGTTCCGGCGAGTGGAATTACGCCGAGGAAGAGTGTGGTTTTGAGCGAAAAGGTTTGTCGTCGGTTGTGGGTCAATTTATAAGGCAAAACGTTGAAGAATCTGGTCTGATTTCCGACTGTGTTCGTTTATTTAAATTTTCCGGCGGTTATGATTTTGGTCGCGGACTTTAAACATCGGTTATAACCGATGTATTGTTAATGGTTTACGTTATAACTGAAAGTGGTGTTAAAACTCGCGAGATTTCCGGGATTCCGACGACTGAACCGTTTGGGCGCCGGTTTTGAATTCGTAACGACACTTTATCAATTAAATGATTTCAATATATAACAAACAAAATCCGTGGCGCAGTGGTTTGTGTGTGTGAGTTAAGTTTGTTTCCGGAATCGGTCCAGACCCGGGTTCGAAACCCGGCAGAGTACTTTCATTTTTATTTTGCGATTTTCAATAGTTTTTCAAAAACTAAATATATTTTCCCGTATAATAATTGATTACGGATCGTTTAAAAATATTTTGGGCATTTAATTCGCAATGAAATTTTTGACTAACTGTTCGGTTGATAAACGGAGTGGGTTTGGTAAATCCGTTTTTGACGGATGTTACAACGAAAATTATATTAATAAGAATATATTTAATTCACGCACATCAATCTCCTGTGATCTGGTCTGCCCCGATCTTGAACAAGTCTGGCTCATCCCATATGTACTACTTAACTTGAATCAGGAACTGATGCTTCCTTCTCTTGTTTCAAGCCTCGGGCACTATACCTGAAACCAAGTAATTTGCAAAATTAGCATACCAAGGTGTAGTGTTAACAAACAAAATATATTCATCCGGGAAGTGTTGGTCCTCTACTCCCGAAGGCAGTCGGGACAAGTGATCAACTACTATGTTTTCACACCCCTTTTATCTCTGGTTACCAAATCGAACTCTTGCAGCAACAGGATCCACCAAATCAGCCTCGTTTTGGCATCCTTCTTCTCCATCAAGTATGATCAAAGTAAACAATTACTTTACTTCCCCAAATATAAGACCAGAATTTGTCTAACACATAGACAACGATAAGCAACTCTTTCTCTGTTGTTGTGTACTTAAATTGTGCATCAGAGAGGTTTTGCTCGCATAGTATATAACTACTGGTTTCTTATCTAATCTTTGGCCTAGTACAGCCCGAAAACAAAATCACTTACATCACACACAAATTTCAAAAGGTTTTGTCCAATCGGGTGATTGTAAGATCGGGGCTTGTACCAACTGTTTCTTTAACACATTGAAAGCTTTTAAACATTAATTATTAAACTCAAAGGAACATCTTTCAACAGTAAGTTACATAAAGGTTTCGTTATGACACTAAAGCCCAAATAAACCTACGGTAGAACCCGGCGTGTCCTAAAAAGAAACGGACGCCCTTGACATTAGTAGGGGAGCCAATGTTGAAATAACTTTAATTTTTGCCCTATCAACCTTAATCCCCTTACTTAACACTACGTGCCACAGCACAATGCCCTCCTAAACCATGAAATGGCTCTTCTCCCAACTTAACATCAAATTAGTTTCCACATAACGTTTTAAGACTTTAGACAACTCATTCAAACACGTTCAAATGATGACCCGAACACCGAAAAATCATCCATAAAAATTTCTAAAGCATCCCCAACCATATCTAAAAAATACTCATCATGCACCTCTAAAAGGTGGTCGGGGTATTGCACAACCCAAATGGCATTCGCCTGAATGCGAAAGTGCCATAAGGGCATGTGAATGTGGTCTTTTCTTAGTCATCAGGGTGGATAGCTATCTAGTTGTACCCCGAATATCCATCTAAAACAGCAGTAATACTTCTGACCAAAGAGTTTCTTTACAATCTGATCGATAAAAGGCAAAGGAAAGTGGTCCTTTGAAGTGGCAGCGTTCAGCTTCCTGTAATCAATACACACACGCCACCCGGTTACTTGTCAGGTGTCTATCAGTTCGCCATTCTCACCTTTAACGATCTGAATGCCAGTTTTCTTAGGCACCGTCTGTGTCGGACTTACCCACATAGTTCGAAATGGGATATATGATCCCAGCATCCAGCCACTTGATCACCTCCTTCTTCATAACCTCGCGCATGTTGGGATTTAATCGTGTCTGTGTGTCTCGTGCGGGCTTCGCATCTGCACCAGTAATAATTTTGTGCATAACAACGGAAGGACTAATACCTTTTGAATCTGCGAGTGTCCAACCAATGGCTGCACGGTTATCTTTTAGCACCTTCAGTAGTGCTATCTCTTGCTCTTCTTCTAGATTAGCTGCGATAATAACCGGGAGAGTTTGGTCCTCTCCCAGAAATGCATATTTCAGGTGTTGTGACAGCTCTTTCAAATCCACCTTTGGTGGACTGATCAGTGATGGCTTTAATCCTGATGAGATTTCAGCTGGAAGACTCTCCGTCTGATGAGTCCATGGAGGCCTTCCATCTCGCACTGCCATGCCTCCAAGATTTTTATTTCCTTTTCCAACTCGGTGGTTTCATTCTCAAGATGAGGATGGCACCCATTAATAATATCTGCCATGAAACATTCATCGTTTATTAATGAGTTGGTAACATTGGAAAACACATTTAGACGGACCTTTCTGTTGCTAAAAGTCATATCGACCGTTCAAGAATAACAGTCGATCAATGCATGGGTTGTGGCTAAGAAAGGTCGGCCTAAAATCACATTTGGTTGCTTGATTTGATCCGATGACACATAATCAAGCACCAAAAAGTCTATCGGGTAGTAGAACTCTTCCACTTTTACAATCAAATCCCGAACTATCCCCTAGGAAGCTTAAGGGTCAAATCAGCTAACACCATGGTGGTGTCAGCTTGACGCAGTGGACCAAAGTCATATTAGTCGTACAAGCTTCCCGGGAGGATGCTCACACTAGCCCTGAGATCCAGCAACACCCTATTCATTTTAAAATCACCCACTTGAATGGGTATCAATGGCGTTCCTGGGTCTCGCAACTTGGGTGGAAGTACCCCGGTCAAAACGACACTAACTCTCTCAGTTAAATCAACTTGCTTAGGAACCTTGTGTTGCCGTTTCTTAGTGCACATATCTTTCAAGTATTTAGAGTAAGCCAGAACCTGTTTAATTGCATCAATTAAGGGTAGATCTATTTTAACCTTTTTAAAAACCTCCCACATTTTCTCCTGTTGAGGTCCCCGTTTGTTAATAATCCATTTGTTAGCCGGATTTTTCAAAGCTTCAGGAAAGGGAGGTGGAATTGGTTCCCCTTCCTTAGCCTTGGTAGTTTCAACCGCTTCATTAGGCTTTTCAAAGTTAATTTTTTTACTTGTTTCAACAGGTTTAGGTTCTGACTCACTCTCACTCTCGTCACGCTCATTCACATCCTCCACCACACCTTCAACGAATGGTGGTGGAGAGTTAACCTTATTATACGTTTTACCACTGCGAAGAGTACTTACATGGCCAACTTGGTTGCTCTTCGGCTTCTGATGAGAAGGATTCACCTTGGTGTCACTGGCAGTCTTCCACTTTGCTACTTCATTTTTGCTAGCTCGCTTGCTAGTTGCCCCATTTATGTTGTCAAAGAGTGAATAGCTTTGTTGCGTGGCAATTGCAGATCAATGCCTCAGTATTTTTGGTGGGTACGATGATGTAAATTTTGTGCAAGGTAGTGGAGGTGGTGGTAGGAACTTCAACATGCACTCTAACACCTATCACCTGGGGCTCAAAAATCATCCGAACTTCAGTTATGGAAATGCAAATAATCAGAGCAACCCAGGATTTCAGGGCAACAATCAGTCAGGTGGCCAGAGGAATTTTAATCAATCCCGTTACCAAAACAATTTTCAAGGGGGTAACATGGGGGGATATCAAGGCCAACACCAGAATGATCAAGGAGGATCATCTAGATCTTTCAGATAATCCCAATCCACATGCTCATAATTTGTACCCTACCATTTGATATTGAGCTAAGATCACGAGCATCTTTCGGTATCAAGCCCTCATGAAATGCATACATCAATTCCCACATTTGTATACCATGATGTGGGCAATTCTTCAACATCATCTTAAAATGGTTGAACGCTTCATGGAATAACTCACCAAACTGTTGTCGGAAATTTATGATATCTTTGCGAGCATCATTGGTCCTTTGAGGTGTGTAGAACTCGTCTAAAAATAACTATTGCATCTCAAGCCATGTAAAGATAGAAGCCGAAGGCAAAGTATGAAACCATTGTTGTGCCTTGTCTTTTAGCTTGAATTTGAATAACACCAATTTCACATCATCTGATGTAAATCCTTGCCGCCCGATGGTATTGCAACGAGCATCGTAGGCAGCTATATGCAAATACGGCTCTTTAGTCGCCAACCCGTGATACTTAGGTAGACTTTGGATGGATTGAAACTGAACTTCCAATGATCTACCATGTAGTTGGGGTATCACAACGGATATGGATTATTAACAATGGCAGGTTTAAAGTGGCTCTCATTTCCATGCACCGGTCCCCGGTCATATCTTCTTGGGATGCCCTCATGTTGATTGATTGATGGAATGAGATTACTTGGAAGTGGCCTTTGTGGAATCTATGGTTGCTGCACCGGTATTTGTTATATCGGTGGTGGCATGGGAATGTTTACTAGTCTTGCATTACCCGGTTGTTGGTAAATTGGATTGGGTATTTGACCGTGTTGTTGATACCCAGAAGTGTCATGGTTCCCTCTTTCTGCATACCCAAACCCCGTATTGTACCTCTCAAAATTTCCTGTGTTTATCATCTGTCTCTCACCTTGGTTCCTGTAACTGTCATATTCATCATAACCGTCCCAGAATTCCCCGGAACTATTCCCTTGATCAAACGTTGATGTTCTAAATGAGAACTGTTGTTGTTGAGCAGGTTGGTAATGGAAGGTTGGGCTGGTCGAGGGATTGAGGTTGATGAATTAATGGGTCTAGTTTGATTTGGTGAAATGGTGTTATCGTCAATAACAATCCTCACATACGGTAAAGAATGTTGGATATTAGACGTTTGGGTGAATGACGGGTATTGGAGAGATGTTGATTGGTTTGAGAATGGTGAAAGATTGTCTAAATTGGGAAATGGTGGCGGAGGCATTGGTGGAGGTTGAATGGTAGTAGTACTAGTTTGGGTGGATTGTGGTGGTGTTTCAGATGGTCTAGTGGTGTTAGGTGAAGGTTGGTTGGGAGTAGGTGAGAATTGAGTTTGTTGAGACGGGTTTTCAGCTTACTTGTCTGGATTTCCCGAGTTCTCCATCACTTAGAATGTGGATATTGGAGATTGTAGCACTTTGTTCTCTTGGTGTATAACTTGGATTTGCCTAACTGTTTTTCCAATTTCCGGATCAAACACTAATGGTGATGATTTTTCTAGATTTTCTCGTTTGATGCATACACGTAGGAATCACCTGCACAACAAAGACAAGAAACGACGCGTAATTCTGAACAAAAAGAAATAAACACTATTTTGGGATTTTTTTACTATTTTCTAAAAACACTTAAAGCAAAACACTTTGCACACGACTCCCCATCAACGACGCCATTTTGATGACTGTCGTAAGGGTCATGCAAAAACCTAGATAAACTATGTAGATAGAATAAGTAGGGCATCGAACCAGAGGAGTATTGTGGAAAGTCTTATGAACTATGTATTGATTAACTAATTGCAAAAATATAAACTTGGTTATTTGAGAATTTGATTAACTAAGAATTACTAAGAAAATGAGTTGCAAACAGTAAGAGAGAACAATGGTTCCTCCGGATTTTGGATTCAAAGCAAACCTGGATTACGTGTTTAATTGCTACAACCACATAGACATGGTTACGGAGTTTGATTAATTGATTGTGATATCTACAGACTACTTACTTCGATTGTGAACAACGGAAGGTTATCATGTAAATCATCAATTAGAATTACCAACCCTAAATCCATATCAAATAGATCCCAATTACTAGAAATCTCAAGATTTGAATGAGTTTGAATTAAGAAATTAAATAAAACCAACCGTTACAAGTCAATCAAACAAATCATACGGTAAAAAGCATCGAATG
This sequence comes from Scalesia atractyloides, assembly GCA_947069175.1. NCBI lineage: Eukaryota > Viridiplantae > Streptophyta > Magnoliopsida > Asterales > Asteraceae > Scalesia > Scalesia atractyloides. Next base: position 12,408,742 of record CAMTDV010000007.1, on the reverse strand, counting down.
CTTAGATTACCGCATTCAAATACAAGTTCAACACATATATAAGTTCACTCACAAGAATCCTCCACCCGGAGGAAACCACTCAGAGTTTAGCCGCTCATGTTGGTCTCGTGATCTTCAAAAGCTTGATTGATGGTTGAATTTATGTTCAATACTGTTGATTCAGTGAGGTTTTTGATGATTAGACGTGAAAAGCTCTAAACTTTATGCTTCTAGATGCCCAAATTCGTCTCCCAAAAGTTACTCCTTAAGATAGCACTTGAAAAACCCCAATATACCTCCAACATAACAAAACAAACGCTTTTCCGAAATCTCAACTGTAACTTACGGTCTACGGGCCGTAAGATACGGTTAGAAGTTGCTATCCAAGTTGTTGACCGTAAGTTACAGTCCTCCACTGTAACTTACGGTGGAGTCCTGCTAGTGAATTTGTTGTTTCCACATATAACGTAGGCTATGGTACACCTACCTTGACCTACGGTGGGATTCTCCATCTCCTTTGCCTTCACATTACAACTTTCACAAAATGACATTTAGATCCCTTGACTTCATTCTTTCTCGTTCTTCGCACTTTCAAGCTATAATTCGACCCGAAGCAAATCCCAACTAACACCGTTTGCTGTGTTTATCCTCCTCGAACTTGCGCTTCATCTCTAGCCACTCTAATTTATCGAATTAAGCGATTAACCTACAAAACCACAATTTCTCGTAGTTATCACATTCAAAACATATAATCACTTAAAACAACACAAAACTCGTAAGATAAATACTTTAAAGCTCGGGTTTCACGCTCTACATCAAGTGACACAGAATCAAGACAATCTTCATGTGTTTTATTTTTTATTTTTAAACACTTAGTTTATACTAGAAAATTTTATATATTCATTCTTTTTTATTAAATATTCTGATTTTATTTAAAACATAACCTGATCAGATTTATAGAATCTGGATTTTATAAAAATTAACATTTTTATTAAGGTAGTTATTTCTCCAAAATTAAATAAAAAACTTATCAAGTTATATATTTAGATTTTAATAGTTTTAAAAAGTAAACTGTGTATTGTTTTATAAAATATATAACAGAATTTTGTAAACTGTTTAATTTGATTAACTTAAATATAACAAAACCTCATCATTATTTACAAAATCCATTTTATTTAATTTGTGTAATTATATATAAATTATTAAATAAAATCTGAATTTTTATTTATTTATTCCATTCGACTATTAGCCACATTGTATTTTTGTAGGATCTTTTATGCAAACGATTGTTAATTAAATTAATATGTTTTCACTCAAGAGTAATTAAACATATTTGGTTTTCTAATATATATGTCGTGTTTTGTCATGTAACAACTTAAACCTTAAATTTTAGAGTTAAATCATAGGCCTTAGATGTTCATTCCTAAAGAATACCAAAAATCCCTAATCTTCCATTTCGTCTAGTTATTATCTTATAATTCAACAAATATTAAACTAGGTTATTTAAATAATTAGGGTGAATTGTTTGGAGTTTTCCTTCAACAGTATATCACAAGAACTTGTGTGTTTTCTTTGCTAGCCAATATGAGTAATATAACCCCTTTTTATTACTTACTTGTTTTGGAGGGATTTTCAAAACTTTTAATATTTCATAATTCAAATTTACATTATTTATGTTTGATGTTAAATTTCAAGTTGTGTAACATTACCTCATGTACATTTATTAATATTGATCAAGCCGACCAGTAATAGATTATAGCGCTATAGGATTGACAACCCATTCACACTCTTTGCCTTGTTTTTGTTGCGTGTAGGGAGGCCTTTATGCAATGATCGAAACTGTGAAATAAAGTGATAAGTTCCACTACCATGGCAACTACAAAATCATGTTATCAGTATCTCACTTGTTCATTTTGTTATTTTGTTTGTTAGGTTATACATTATCATGTCAACATAAGGTTTGAATGTACTCTCATATTTCATTATGTCTTAACAATATTGCCTATAAAATCTCATATTTTAACAAATAAATTGAACAATTATTAGCTTTTTATCATATTTAAAACTTATGTTTCTTACCAACTTCTTTGAAGTTGATCCTTTATTTTCCACATGTTTCAGTGACCAAGTTAGATATCTCAAAATCATTACACATAGGATGCATGTACTTTAGGCTTATAATTTAATTTGGACATTATTGTATATGTTTGAATATGTTTATGTTTGTTAATTGTTGAATACTTTAATCGAGATTAATGTATATTTAAATGTTTATAGTTCATCATGTGTTTTAAACAATCATTCGTATCGCCCCAATGTCTCCTCCATTAGTTGGGGTGATAAGGTACGAGTGCCGAGATAGACAGAGTGATTATGACGGAGATGGTGGTGGTGATAGGGGAAAAATATGCGTCCTCTTTATTTGTTTATGGGTGCTTTGTTTCTTCTTATGACCTAACTAGGTTTTGGGAGAATCATTAATAGAGACAATCAAGTTTCCATTCTTCAAATCCTAACTGGTTCAACCGTCTACCTCTGTGATATTCAAATCGACAAAACCCTAATGCAATCTAAATCATAATAAGTGACAACTGTGATTCAAGGTTTATTTACTTATATGATTCTTTCAATTTTTTATGTTTTTTGTTTAATTTGTGATTTGAAACCCTATTTGCGATCTTAATCGTAATCAAATCCAACCCGCATATTATGGTTTCTTTCATCGCAAATAGTCAAGAAGGTTTACAGAGATCAAGATGTTCAATTTTTGGGTTCCATTACAAGTAATCAATAAAGTTTATGGTTCCGTACGATTTCTTTTATCGAGAATTCGATATATGTTTTTGATTCTGGAATGTATTTAGTGATTTTTGGATTGGTTTTGTTTGTGTTTTTACGTTTTGTAGTCTTTAATCAGGTTCTTTTTTTTGCTACGTTTTTTTCTTAAAATCAGTTTCTTTTGCCTGTAGCCCTTATTGTTCATTTCAATCAAGCAAGTTCGTTTAGTACTTAATCAGGTTCTTTCTTTTTGTTAAGTTTCGTGATCTTGATTGCTTAATTTCTTAGAGTAACATTATGATGGTAGCATAATGGATTACGTGGTAAAAGTTTTTAGTTTGCATAATGTCTCTTATGTTTGAAGATACTTTGTTCCTTTTGCAAGGGAAGAATGTTATTTTAGGTGAGTTTTTGTTGTCATTTATTATGTTAATTGGTAATGTTATGTGCTATGTTATAGCATGCAGTTAATTATGTAATCAGTCATTTGATACATGAATACATTATGCCGTTAGTGTTATTGTTTGTTAAAAACTTAAATGAAAATACTAATTATTGTGAAAGATGTCCTCGCATCAGAAGCTGTTTTGGGATATAATACTACTAGAGGCTTTGGGTAATATGTTCTATAAACAATTTCATCTTCATTTAAATTATAATCAAGTCATATCAAGTAAGTTTTTGAGGGTTTTGATTTACGTTCTTTTTCACTCAAGGGTTTACAAGATTATCAAGTCATATCAACTAATTTGTTAAAAGACGTATTTTATACACAGAAAGTAGTGGTTAAATAAAAATTTTAAAAAATAATAAGATTACTATTCATTACAACATTTTTACTATATTTGATTTATAAATTTATAACCTCTATCCTATTATAAATATAAATATTTTTTTAGATTATATTTTTAATTAAATATACTATAATCTGTAGCTTCTAAATTTTAAAATATTTAAATATATTCCTATAGTTTTATAGCATTTAAATATAAATATTTTAGTAGATACCAAAAGAAAAAAGATTGATAATAAAAAAATAAATGTAAAATATAGTGATGATATGGGAGTGTATTTGGATTTTCTTGTCAGGGGAGTTTTAGATGTGTTTTAAATATATGAGTTTTTTTTAATGTGATACGTTTTTAGGTGTTTTATGGTTCCTTGTTATGAATAGCCTAATAAAGTCGGATTTGTTAGTAAGAACAATACACCACTTGTATTAATTTTTGAAAGTTAATCTATTAAAAATTTTACCAGCTTAAGTAAATAAAAACAAAAAAGAAAATAGTTAGAAAGAACTTATAACATATTGTAATTCATTAATAACAATCATCATAACTCTATTCTCTATAGCACAAATAGAATACAAATGTCTGAAGACAAATCTTGTACATCGTAGATAAACCTTTACAATCAATTTTCTGCAAAGATTTTGTATTAGATTTATAATACACAATAGAAGAAAATAATTGTATTAAAGGCTTTGATGTATTATACTGATTTCTAGCACATGGCTTTATAACATAGTGGCATCTTAAAGTTGGGATAAGCCTTTCGTACCACTAAGTCATGGATTTGATTCTCACAATGGAGGTTTTTCCATATTTATCGGGTTTACTTCTGAATTGGTGTATAAGCATAATGCCTAGCGGAGATTGATATGATCGGGTGGTTCCACTGGTGACACAATGATACTCCAGTGGTCAGTCAGTAATCCAAATTTGCCAATCAGAAAAACATATAATGATTTCTAATCCTAGACATCATATATTTTAAATAAATTTGTATATTCGTTGTTTACATTACTTAAATGGTTCATCGCTTGAAGTTCAAGAGTAATAACCTAATTCATTAGCAGTAATCATCATAACTCTAGTCTCTATAGATACAATAAAATGTATGAAGATAATTCTTGTAGATCAAAGATAAACCTTTACCATGTTCGCCAAAGATCAATCCACGTAAAAGAATCTATGTTAAAACTAAATGTCGGCTTGCTATACGAAGTGCCCATTGAGGACGTTGTTAATTAATAATCTCAACTTCAATTTTCTTCTATTAGTAACGATCAGATTTCTTTTATGTTTGATTGGTATCTATTCCGAGAAATACAGATAAGAATTGAAATCGCGGAAGCTATTTCCAGAAAGGTTAGTCTTGGGATACATCTTTTACCATAAGTGGGGTATGGGACATTGCATATCCATGTTGCATTCAAGTCAACTTTTTTCCGAATAAAAACTTTTTTTAATATGATTATGGTTATTATATATGAATGAATGAATGAATGATTAGAATCATATTATCGGATGTTTAGATATGGAAACATAGAAAATCAGGAAAATTTTGCATGTGGTGTTTTTGTTTCGTGCACGTACTCTCTCCGCCCAATGTGATCCCACTTTCTTTCTCAATTTCCTATTCATGGTAGGGAAATCTTAAAGACTGGTTATTAATATCTTATACAAAAATAAACAAATAAATACTCCAATATACAAGTGTGGTTCAAATGAAATAAATGTTTATCTTTATAAATACTAAAAAAAACTATTCTTACTTGATACCAGGAACGTCTCTAAAAATCCTCAAAAATTTTAGGGCCTGTGACGAATAGAAAATACGGGCCCCCCTATAATTTTATCTTTTTTTTGAGTAAATTATCATTTTACTCTCTAAGATTTGTCTCAAATTGCCACTTTAGTCCAAATAGTTTTTTTCTTCTCCTGGTCACTGAGTTTTCCGATTTTTTGCCGTTTTGGTTCAACCCACTAACTTCGTTAAAAATGTCGGTTAACTCACACTAAATAGTTTAGCAGTTGCCATTTTCATCCAAAAACAATTTTTTTCTCTCATTCAGTTACATATATAAAAAAACTTAATTAAAAACCCTTTAAACAAAAAAATACATAGTAATATATAAAAAACCATTGTTTTTTAAAAAACATAATATCAATTAATACGTATTAAAAAAATTAAAAATATTTTATATATAATACAAATCCACCAATCCCCAAATGTTTTATACGTGCGAGGTGGTGGTGATAGGTGGTGGAGATGCATGGTGGAGGTAGGTGGTGATGGGTGACGGAGGAGGTGAAGGTGGGGGTTGTGGATCTGTGGAGGGAGGGAGAGAGAGAGAGTGTGTGGGTTGAGATTGGTAGATTTTTATTATATATAAAAATATTTTTAAAAAATTAAGGGTTTTTTAATATATATTAATTAATATTCTGTTTTTTAAAAATTAAAGGTTTTTTATAAACTAATATGTATTTTTATTTTTTAGTTTAAGGGTTTTTTAATTAAAGTTTTTTTATATATAACTGAATAAAAGAAAAAAATGGTCTTTGGATAAAAATGGCAACTACTAAACGATTAAGTGTGAGTTAACTGATATTTTTAACGAAGTTAGTGGGTTAGACTAAAATAGCATAAAAATGGAAAACCTAGGGACACAGAGGAGAAAAAAAAAAACCTATTTGGACTAAAATGACAATTTGAGACAAACCTCAAAGACTAAAATGGCAATTTACTCTCTTTTGTAAAGAAAAAGAATATATATATATATATATATGAAGATGAATTAAAACTAACGTCCGATTTTAGGAATTGTTTGATAGTGTCATTTGAATTTAATGTAACTTTAAAAATTAGGTCACTAATGCCATATGGATTTAAAGATCCTTCATTCACTTGAATCACACAGGTTCGAAAAAGAAACCGAAAGCGTTACACGCCATTATCCTTTCACTTTCTAGAGTGTATGGAGAGCACAGAACAACATAAGTGTGCATTAAATTAAAGAATCACCAAATAAGTAAGAAGCATATGGACGAATTCCGTATGTAGAGTTTATGAAATAAAAAAATTAACCGATTAATACATTTGGAATTCGAAAACAAACACATGAAAAGCGAAACCACTTACTATTAAATTAAATGATTAGATAACAATTATATAAAAAGAAACGATGTTAAAAAAGATCTGAAATTAACAAACAACAAAATAAGATTGAATACCTGAAGATTTCATGGTGTGGATCGGAGATGATTCAAGCACAGAGAGAAATTGGACACTCATGCGTAAAAACCTGGCTATTACAAAACACTTTAACTCAAGCGTAGTAGTGAACCTAAAACACATTTTATTAATGACACACTAAAACTCGAATGAATCACAAAATAAATTTGAAATAGATGATGAAGAAATCGAAACAACATACCCTCGATAATTAGGATAACTGGATCCAATGCGTCACAAGAACCAAACTTACTTTGATTAACAACTATTAAAAGAAGATTTGTTTACCTGATATCAATTTGATTGTGGAGACTTAATGCAGAAGGAGGAGATGGAAGAAAGCGATTTTTAGGGTTTGAAAAAAAAAATCTAGTTATGTTTTAGTCTTTGAGAAAGAGAATGAATACATTAATATTTTCAAAAAATAAAATTTTCAAAAATAAACATTCTAAAAAGTTGCTCATATACATTTCCTCCCAAATTACCTTAAGGTTCCAACACACTATGCCAAGTTTTCTAAATTCATGGAATTTATAATATTATATAGATTAGAGGTAAAGCAACATTCAGCATTTAAAAAAATGATTTTTCCACATGCTAAAATACGAAACATATATAAATGTTTTTTTACAAAATTATTAGCTTTAATTACACAAAAATTACCGTAACTAAAAGATAAAAAAAAAACTAACGTATTCAAAGAGATATTGTCAAGTGTATTATATATGGAGTTTAATACAGTTATAGTTGCCACATAGGCCCATGCGAGGTAGTAAGGGATTTTGTTAATGAAAATAATAATAAGGGATTTTGTTAATGAAAATAATAATACTAACAATAATAATAATAATAATAATAATAATAATAATAATAATAATAATAACTATTATTAAAAGAACAAAAATAAATCTAATAAAAGATTCAAAGGAATACCATGTGTCATTTTCTATTAAATTTCAAAATCTAATTATTAAATATCTATAATCTAGAGAATATATTTATTTACTACTTAACCTATCAAATATTAAATATATAGTTTAATCGTATTTAGTTTAAATTTTTATATATTTTATTATTACTCTTAAAAAATTATATTATTTTATTATTACTCATAAAAAACTTTAGATTTTACGTGAGAATCTTTTTTAATGTTTATCTTCAATGTTTTCTAAATCCATTTAATCAAATATCTATAATCTAGATAAAATATCTTTTTATTCAATTTAACATATCTAATATTTTGTCGATAATCATCTCAATCCAATTAAATTGAACTAAATATTTTTAATGTTAATTTCTTTCATTTATTATATTTACAATACCATAATTATTAACAACTATCTTATGCAATGCATAGTAAGGAAACAAATTACCATAAAATTAATCATATATGTAAGTCATATTACTTTGTTTTGACACATGTCTTACAGTTAATATATTTTATATATTCACGCACCATGTTTTTCTTATTCAAACATATTCCCTCAACTTTACCATCAAATTAATATTACCCTTTTATACGTAGTCGGACATGCCCGATCATTGCGATGTAGATATATTTTCCTTACTTCAACAAGATGGAGCATTATAATTTTTTATATAATGTGGTATGTAATGTAATTTTATTTAAAACATATACTTATACAGATATTAGTTATATATTTTATCATGTATAATCCGTGCATTACACCGGAACTAATCTAGTAATTATATAAAATAGTGATAAAAATATTTACGTAAAATTAGACATAATAATATGATTATAATAATGATAAACAATAATCATCAAAAAAGAATTGTTTAATAACATTAAATCCAACTAAAAAGCAATGGCAATCGGAGGTAGGGGTGTTCAAGAAATCCCAAATTCGAAAAAAACTGCAATCCGAACCAAAACCAAATTTTAAATAAATCAATCCGAACTTTCTCCCTTTTGTTGCTAACCGACCATCATCTTATGAAAGAAAAATACTACTGCCACGTTATCGTTATCAAAGGGGAAATCGGTGTAAGAAATCCACACTTTCTAAGTGACAACGTGGTCGGAGATTGTTGTCGGAGGGGAAGATCGACTTCATCAATTTGGTTATACTCATGCCTTAATGTTGCACATATGTTCTGTTATGAACACAGACTATAAAGAAAAGAGAAAAAGTAAATTTGGCTACGAAGGAAATCCCAGGATTTGTTGTAGACCAATCTAAAAAGAGTATATTCCATGTGTTTTGTTGCGAGCCTTTGGTCATTATCGGTCTGAGTCATTACAATACCAGTACGACAGCAATCGTTGCTAAACGACATGTTTTTTACATCGATTGAAAACCTATAAAAACGAATACCCTTACCGGTACCAGTGTTGTTTGGTCGGTATCGGTCCGATACGATGCCGGTATTATCAGATACTCAATATATCTTACGATACCCAAAAACCAAGTTGCGGTATACACAACATATAGCGACACATATTTTACATCCATCAGAAACCATGAAATTGAATATCGGTACCATTTTTATTTATACTACTATGGGTACCTATGTTGTTCGATCGTAATCCGTTCTGTTTATCATGGAACCGGTTCACATTTATGTTGGAATGTCGAGTAAAAAAATTAAAAATAACTACGTATCTAGACTTTTTAAAGTTAATAATCACAAACTAATAGATGGTTAAGTAATAAAAACTATTATTTAAAAAAAACATTATTAAAACAAAAATTATTACTAGGCAAAGTACTATTTTTCTATTTATATGTATACAATAATATTAAATTTAATTTCATATGTAAATAAATAATATTTAAAAAAGTTAAACACCATTAAAACATACTATTCATAGCCATTTTCCAATTATATATAAATTAAATAAATAAACTATTATATTGTATAACTTTTTTTAATCAAGTTATATTACGAATTACGTGTATACGTTTTAATAGTAGCACGACTAAAAACATGTATTTTACACATATAAACTTATATTATTATTTCGTGTAAATGCATTTCTCGTTTTCAAAATAGTTCTTCAGTAGTAGGGCTACATAGCGTTCTGAGCAAGGGAAATGGGACGTTTTACGCCACGTGTTTGCCACGTAGGTAGAGAGGGTTTTGCCTTCCAAAACCCCAAAACCATCAGGTGGTGAACAAGGGCAAAGGGCCGTTTTTTGTTTAATAGTATTTTTTATTGTAATTTTTTCATTTAAGTCACCAATCATCATCTTCCACCGCCAAACCCAACATGCCCCACGCCCCATGAGTATCTCCAAGCCCCCAAGGGCGATGCCGATTCACAAGTTGTAAGGGGATGCCGATTTCAGCCGGTATAACCGCCCCTGAGCTATAGACTAGGCTAAAAAGATTCTCGTCATTACTTGTCTTGGGTATAGTACGATTAGCCCATAGTATGCTCGGGAGTTCATCGACCCCCTTCTTTTCGTGTCGAGTCGCGCTTTGATTCACTCGACGATGCTTCTGTTTATGCTTTCGACTTAACCATTTCCTTGGGGGTATGCCATAGAAGAGAAAATGTGTTCAACATTTAATTCCTTCATCCAATTTTGGAGGTCTTCCAAGGCAAAATTTATTCCGTTATCAGTGACGACGCGCAATGATAGCCCGTATGTTCCCATATGAACTTATGCACCACCATAGTAGTGGTTGGGGCTAGGGCCTTTGCTTCTACCGATTTCGTGAAGTAGTCCACGACTATGATGAACTTCAATGTGTCACGTGCGTCGAGAAAAGGCCCTACCATATTGATCCTCCATTGTTGGAAAGGCCATGCAGGTTTGATAGGATCTAGAGCATTCTTTGGGTGCATAGTCTTTGGCGCGTGAAGTTGACATGAATCACACTTGCACAATTCTTTTACTACATCTAGGTGCGTACCTGGCTAGTATACCTAGCATTTGTGACCTCCGCAACCACCATGCGTGGGCCTGCATGGATTCCACATATCCCTTCGTGAACTTCTCGGATCAGATAATTTGCGTCATGCAGATCCACACAGCGCCCGAAGTGGTCCTAGGTATGACTTTCGATACAAGATCATGTCATCCATCTAATAATGCAGTGCTTTATGTTGTATCTTTCGAGCTTCTGCATTATTAACTGGAAGGATTCCCAATTGGAGATATTGAATAATGGGAGTTAACCAAGACGGTGACCCATTTCGATGACATTCACCTGCCGTAACAGAACAGAAGGGTTTTTGAGCATTTCAATACGTACATCCTTTGCTAGGTGTTGAAAACTCGTAGTATACAGCATGCTGAGCGCATCTGCTGGTTTATTTATCACTTCGATTGATGTGCACAACCTTAAATGATTGAAAGTTTTGGATCAGCTCTTTAGCTTGCTCAAGGTACAGTGCCATGATTTCTCCCATAGCATCGTATAAACCATTGATCTAGCCCGTGACCAGTAGAGAGTCGACATGCGCTTCTAAGTTTTTTACGCCCATTTTTTAGTGCAAGGCGCAACCTTGCTAAGAATGCCTCATACTCGTCCTCGTCGTTGGTATTTCTAAATTCGAGGTCATTGGAATAAGTGAATTCATGGTTTTCTGGGCTTAGCAATTGTAGGCCTACGCCGTCATTGTTTGTGGCCCTATCAGTATAAAGAGACCAAACTTCTTTAGACTGTGCTGGCATAGGGAATTTGCTTCGCACTCTTTGATCTTGTCGGCTGACACTTATGTGACAAAATCTGCTAAAATTTGCTATTTGATCACTGGTCTTGGCTTGTAACAATGTTGTTACTTCCCAATTCTATAGACCATTTGGCTAGTCTTCCCGTTTGTGAGCCTCCATATCACCATGCTGAGATTGTGTCTCTCTCCCTATCAGAACGTCATGCTGAGAATGCGCAGGCATTACCATGAAGTTTACATCGGTTGTTCTTGAATGTTTCCCGTCTGTGAGCGTGATGGGGAACGAGATCTGTCCTAGAGGGAAAATTGTTTCATTACAAAATCCTAACAAAGGATAGTCTACCGGTTCGAGGCATGCCCTAGCCTCTAGATCGAACTGATTGAAGCATTGTTCATAGATTATATCAGTTGTGCTGCCCGGGTCAATGAATCTATTCTATAATGACCTAGGACTCTGGAAATAGTAACAGAACGCGTTACGCGTGGCCCCCTCATACTATTGGAAAAATTACTTGTTGTTCGCGTCACGAGTCGTTTTGTGGTCGTTTGTCGTGATTCTTCTTGCTTCCATTTGGCCCATCGTTGACCATGTGAGTATCCAACTGATGAATTTTCCTTTTAAGACCCTCGTTTGTGCACTGGATCTGACAAGTCTCCTTGCGCACATTCTTGATCAGATGTGTAAGCTTCCTACTTGTTAAGGTCTTCTCAATCTCTTGGCGTAGACTGATGCAATCATTTGTGATATGCTAGTATCTTTGTGGTATTCATAGAACTGATTAGGGTCCTGGCCCTTCTTGTGCCGCATCGGTTGCTCAGGCTTGAACTAATGGTTCTTCGTGGTTAGCACCTCTAAAGGTGTTTTGGTCTGTGGAGTCCACTTTTTCTCTCGATTTTCATGCTTGACAGCTTTCCTATACCTAATTTTGTTGAACGTGGCACAAGCTCATCATAATCGTTGTATTGACTTGGCTTCCAGCCAGAGAGTTCTTTCCTTTCTTGCCACGCCAACTCTGCTCATACGCGTGGCTGTTGGAATAATGCTTACTTAAATACCTGTTGTTCTTCCCACTAGTCAGTGTTTTTCTGTCTACGCGACTATTTTAGCAGCTACCATCACTTTATCCCAATCTTTGAGCATCCCATCTCTTCCTGTTATAGCTCGTATCAAACTATCATAGTGCACAGCATGAGTGAAGTGTGTGCGCATCAAATCTTTACTACTGTTTCCAATTTCCAGACACTCTTTGTTAAACCGAGTAATGAATTCTTCGAGACCTTCATTATCGCCAAATATTCATTACCTTGGTTGTATCTCGCTCATGGCTCCTATGCTGACTGAAATGTGCGATAAATTTCTCCTCTAAATCCGTCCATGACTATAATTTGCATGCTAGAAGGCTGTCAAACAAGGCGCGGCCGCACCTATGAGAGTTTGAACAAAAAGATGGCACCACATTGGGTGGGTCCATCCGCTGATAACACCGATGCTTGTAAAAACTTGAATATGATCATCTGGATCCGACAATCCATTGAATTTACGATGATTGGTGGGAGTTTCGCCTTTTCCAATGGCTGCAGCTATTGTTGGCCTATATATAAGGCTATAATCATGTTCAGCCAACAGGTTATATGTTATGCGATCCCGTGGCTTATACGCCACATAATTTCTTGGCAAACGGCTGAATACTAATGAGCTATCAACCTCATGATGTGTCGGATCAGATTCACCGGTGTGTGTGTCCCACTCGTTATTCATTTTGCACGTACTGAGACAACTACTCACTAGTGTTCGTATGTGTGAATGCGAGTAATGGTTATCATAACAACTTTCTGTGTCGGCGCAAGCGTCTCGCATGGTGCTGATACTTTGTTGTAGGCCTCTTCGTGCTGAAGGTGACTTGTGATGTTCATTTATGTCTGTTCATTCTGACGGTACGTACAAGGGTGCACGTTCCCCTTCTTGTAGCAAAGACAAAAGTTGCGGCGATGGTCCAAAACCATGGCTTGTTGGGGTGACATTCTTGTTGGTACGAGTACCACTAGTGTGCATGGCCCAAACTTGAGTGTATTCTCCTTTGGCATGCTCGTTAATGGGGTGGTTTTGGACGTGCATGTTGTCCGCCACCGCTCCCGACTGAGAGTTTGAACCGAAGTGAGGGAAAGGGCATGTTTGATCTGCCATGCGATCGAAAAACCCGAAAAGAAAGAAGATGAAAGTAGTATCGAAAATCGGTGGGCGCCAATGAAGAAACACCAAGTTAATCTGAAGGTTAACTAGAAGGATTAGTCTCATTCAAAATGGTTAATCTTCTTTCTTTCGCGCCTCATGACTGCTCGATCCTGCAAAAAAACACAACACCGTGAAGCTCATTACAAGGAGGAGGATTGGGGGGTTCTACTTGTAACCACCCTCTGGCGTGAGAAAAAGAACTTGTTTTGAGGATAATAAGTGTGTATATTAAGAGAGAGAGAGTAAAAGAGCGATCCTTGAACCTAGAGGTGAACTCCTCTATTTATCGTCGAATAGAGTAACGAAGGGACGGGTTGATGAGCCTTGGGCTCGACGTCAACATCAAGGAGTATCTCATTTGTCTCTCTAGACACAACAGTTAGTTTGCAGGAGAATGGGAAGATGGCGCATGATGATTGGATCCACGTGGCCTGGTAGTTGTCCTTGTTATCGGGTCTGTCATCAGCTGTTATCAGATATCATGGAGCAGTGAATGGCGCACGGTGATTGGTGACACGCTACTGTATTTTTGTACTTCTTGTCTCCTACGGATTGTTCATCGTGAGACTCCACAGGGCACATCCTGGCGTACGCCTATTGGCCATATGCTCTGTCACTTCTACTGGTTTTACTATGCCTTACTGGCATGTACAGGCTTGTACTGCTGGGCTTGCGCCGTAGAGGCTTGCAGGAATCTCTTGAAAATGAAAAAGTATTAAGCTCATTTGTTTTTTGTTTTGACCTTCTGCACGTGTCTCAAGCTATTTGTTGCGAATGCCGGCGCAGGATTTAGGACCATACCCATTCACTCTCTAATCTCAACATACACACACACCCCTCTTGCACTTTTTCTTCTTTTTTATACTAACTTTCTAACATGTTCACTTTCAGCCTCTTATGTTTAGTTAGTTGTCTTGTTTGGCCACCCCTTGCTTATTTCTTACTAACAGACATCAAATTCTTAAGATTAAGTATTTCTAGTTACAATACTTCATGTTAAAAGTAGAAAAAATAACATGATAGTCAAAATTAGTGTTTTGGGATAGTATAAAACTCCTTTATCTTAGACGACACAATGATCACTCTTGAACTATCGTTCATTCAACACCTTCTAGCTTATATCAATATCGATTAAATCGAACATCATATCAATATCGATTAAAATCGAACATCCCTTTACGTTTAAATAAATCCTAATAAAATAGAATTCACTAAGTGACGTTAAAATTACCCATCTATTTATCAATCCTTGACAACCCAATCCTCTTCTAATTTGAAGTTTGTACGGTGATCATACCAGTTTCATAGATTTATCTTTATTCGCTTTTTATATCTATACAGTCTATATAATCATCTCTCTCTTTTTTTTATTGCAATAAAGATTCCAACTATTCTTTTCTTCAAACAACATTTACAGAATGACATTCAGAATTACTCTACAGTATTTTTTTTTCTTAAATCTCTTAGTTAAATCAGCTTCATTTTCACTCATTAGTTCTTATTGGGACTTTTAAGTAAATTTTGCATCGCTAATCAGTGCGGTGGATGACATTTTAGATGGATTGTGTAGCCATTTAGCGACGTATATGTAGCAATGGATTAAAGATGGTTTATCGGACAAAATAAATAGCAACGGTCTTCTGGAACATTTTGCAGCCCTTCTTTAAACGGATAATGTTATTTTAAGCCCATATTTTATATAGCCCAATACCATATTTACTTTTAGTGACGTCGAATATTCTATTTAGCCCAAAACCAACACATAATCAAAACCCAAAATGCGTGTAAGTGAACCGAGTTAACCCAAACTCATTTAATTTAAGTTCAAAGAAACAAATGAGCTTGAGCTTGAGCTCGGCTCGGCTCGGCTCATTTGAAGTTGTTTATTTAAAGCTCCAGATCTGTTCACTAATAATTTTCAAACTCGACTCATTTAAGTTAGCAAGTCGAGGAGAAGCCATCAGGTGGCTTGACCCTGTTTAGCCCGTAAACTTAAGAAATACGACGAGATAACCCACGAATTGAATAGACTACGAAAAAAAATAGTCCAGGGCTGAAAATATTGATAGAAAACCACTCATCCGGAAATAAAGTTCTTTTTTACATTGATAGAAAACCATAAAAACGAATAGTGAAACTGGTTTGATAACACCGACACTGGTAAGATAGTCAAAGTTATATATAACATTGTATCTTAAAAGCTATAAGACGAAAAAAAATATCAATACGTAAATAAAAATACGCAACTAGCAACGACATACTCAAAATCTAATGTAGATAAAAATGATGCATGTAGAAACAATATACTCAAAAAATTATAACTATTTACCCGCGCGTTGCGGCGGGAGTTTGATTATCAGTATAGTACCGATACTAAGCAACGGAAAGGGATAATATAAAATCATTGGAGAAGGAGCATTGAAATGTCCACTTATGTATAAAAAACACTAACAAACGAAATACCAAAAGAAAAAATATCGGTTTCGATAATACCAATAGTTGAAACAATATTGTTTAGTTTGATTGGCTTTGGTTCATCACTTTAGGGAGAAAAAAGACACTAAAAGGCGAAATACTTAACTGAATAAAAGTAAAATTAGAGTGACTAAACATGTATATCAACAAAGTTAAAATAGATGGACTAAACATATATATAAACAAACTTAACTAATTGGGAATAAAATTTATTAAGTTGAGGGACTAAATATATATATTAGGAAAACTAAAGTAGAAAGACTAAACCATAAATAAACATAGTTAAGGGTTAAAGGCATAAAATTATTGTGGCTAACCACAAAATGACACTTGACTATATCAAATTAGCCCACTGAAATAATAATAATAATAATAATAATAATAATAATAATAATACAGTTTTAAAAGTTTCAGAATATAAAGTAAAATGGATATAAGTCTCTCTCTCTATATATACGTATAGTCCATAGGATTGTAGGAAGTTGAAACTTTGAAAAGATAAAAAGAGAATTTAGTGGAGCTTGAGGTGGTGAACTTCCACTTCAAAGATTGGACAAGGATAACATTGTAGTTTCATAAGAAAAAACCTTCGAGCACTATTCTAGCACTATTCATCAAGACTTGTAATTCAGATATATAAAATAATACAATTTTAAAACTTTCAGAATATAAAGTAAAAAAAGGATAAAATTATCTCTCAATATATATATATATATATATATATATATAATATATATATATGTGTGTGTGTGTGTATGGATATATTTGGTCCGTAGAATTGTAGGAAGTTGAAACTTTGAAACGATAAAAAGAGAATTTAGTGGAGCTTGAGGTGGTGATCTTCTACTTCAAAGATTGCACAAGGATAACATTGTAATTTCATTAAAAAAATCTCTACCACTATTCATCAAGACTTGTAATTCATATATATATATAGAGAGAGAGGGGGGGGAGAGGCAGGTTATTGTGCAATATGGCTT
Organism: Scalesia atractyloides; assembly: GCA_947069175.1. NCBI lineage: Eukaryota > Viridiplantae > Streptophyta > Magnoliopsida > Asterales > Asteraceae > Scalesia > Scalesia atractyloides. The sequence goes on along the minus strand of CAMTDV010000007.1, from coordinate 12,391,632 downwards.
AACGTACGAAGCGTACTGAATCAACATGCGAAAAATGGTTTATAACATGCGAAATTAGGTTTTTGCACAAAATGCGATTTTACTCCCTTGTATTAACATGCGAAATTGATTTTTCTCCCTTGTATTAACATTCGAAATTGTTTTTTATAACATGCGAATTCTTTCTTTTTAACATACGATCTTCTGTTTGTACAACATGCGAACTTCTGTTATAACGTGCGAATTTGATGTCGCGTACGCTTTGTACATTAAGCCATATTGTACGATACACTTTCTCTATATATATAATATAAAATATAATAAAAGTTAAAATGTTTATCGTTGTAAGATTATATAAATAAAAGGATCTTTTGTTAGGAGTTCTAAAAATTTTGTAATTATTTAGAGTTCTAAAATAAATCTAACCCTACCCCTACTTGATAAATATTAATAATTATAGTTGTAATTATTTTAAATAGTAAATTATTATAAGTGAACACTTGATAAATATAAAATAGTTACAGTTATATTTATTTTAAAATAATAAAAGTTAAAAAAATCTCATCAGTCATTAGATACCGGCTTAATCCTTATATTAAAATTTAGATTTATGCATTATTTTTATTTATTTATGTGTTTTATTATATATGAAAGATAATATTAAATATTATAAATTATGAAATAACAAATTAAGGAATTTAAAAAATCAATCATAAAAAGTTGAAAATAGTTTGTTATTTATATTTGTTTCGAAAGTAGTTGATAAAGGTGACTAAAACGTCTTGAAATTTGAATGTAATACTTTTTTTGTTTAGACCATGCGTAGTAGAGTAACACCCCTTCCCCCCCCCCCCCCCCCTCTCTCTCCAACGCGCCATGTTAGTAGCGAAGGGCGTCAAATGACACCAGTGCGCTAAATGGTTGTGGCGCCACAACAATAAAAGGCTTGAACTTTCATCGACAGATTACCATGTAAACCGAGAAAAAAAATCATCCATAAAAATGACATAATACTGATAATCAATTAGAAACCGATGTAACCGAGAACAGATCCCATAAATCACAATGAACCAAGTTTAAGGGAACAAATACCCGTTTTTTCAATAAGTTCAAAAGATAAACAGTGTCCTTTGGACAATTCACAAGATGAACACATAACCGGTTTAGGGAGAATGGAGGTAACCCACAAGCACCCATTTTATTCAAAAGTAAAATTGTGTCAAGGGATACATGTCCCCACTGTAAGTGCCAAATTTTGAAAGGAGCCCTCAATAAGAGAACGTGACAGTCTTCACGACAACCTTAGGCTAGCACTTGTTTAGTGGTTCGATCCTACATATAAAAATAAGGTTAGGAGAGCAACAGATCCACAAATGATTATTAGTTGTTAGTTTACTAATAGACGAAGATTTTTCATGAGGTTTGAACCTCAAAAATGCCATTTAAGTGTAAACAATTAGAAAGCATGGTATGGCTAATGTGTGAAACAGAGAGAGATTTACTATTTCCGATTGTGACCTTGGCATCACTCAAATGAGCCAAGGCTTTAGATAAATTATCAAGGGAAGCCGTTATATGATCAACCGCCCCCGAGTCCACATACCAAGCAGGAACTTATGAAGTAACGTGGCATTGAGCATGAAATGCCATAGTCAAGTCGGTATCCGAACCAATAGATTTGGAAACAAAGGTGGCTAGGTTGGGACACAAGTTTGCATAGTGCCTATCCTTGCGTCGTAGGTTGTTGGATTTAGGTGTCCAATTATCAATTACTTAACGTTGCTATTGAGGTACGATCCAAAGAGTTATACTTTGGACGATGAACACAGAATAATTTTAATTGTTAAATCTTATTAATCACAAAAGCGGATTAATTATGAAGAACGAGTATTTGGTGAAATATTGTAGAAATATTAATTGTTTAAGAAATGATTGTTTTAGTGGGAATAACTGGTGTCGTTTAAAGAGTTAAATGAGTAATAAATTATTATCAGATAATAAATTAAAAAGGGCTATTTTTATTAAGAATAAAAAAATAATAAAGTCTAAGGGTTTTGACTAGCTATTTTTTAACAGCGAATAATACTTATTTGGCATAGACGAGGATTAGTTATTATTAGATGATAATTAAAGAAGAAATGGTTTTATTATTGGATAATAACACAAGGTCAAAAGGGTTGACCGGTAATTAATAGTTAAATCTACGATTAACTATTTGGAGAGGAAGTCAAGAGATAATAGGCTAGAGTGTAATTAAGGATCTATTATAGATCCATTAATTACAAACCCTTAAGCATCCTCTGACCGACCACCATCGCCATCATCCGTCGCTGTCCCGCCAGACTGCCACTACCATCCACCATCTTGTTTTGGTGATTCAAATCGGATCTGTTTCGTGAGTGGATTCTCTTGGTGATCTTAGATGTTTTGTGATCCGGTTTACTATCAGAAGCGTTCGTTGCATCATTGTGCAAGTTTTCAGTTTTCGTCAAGGTACAACCCTAGAGCTTTTTCCGTATTGGTGTTTTATCACGCTTCCGAATCTAAATTAAATAATAAAAGTTATTATTATTATTATTGTTGTTGTTATTGTTATAAAATTGGATTTAACATATTTAAACGGATACCCAAAAATCTCAACAATTGTATCAGTGATTCAGATATTATTGTTTTAAATTGATCTTTCGTTTTATTTGTCAAAAATTTTGTTTGACAAAAAACATCAAGCTTTTATCATTTTGGATGTGATTATGATTGTTAATTAATTTGATAAAACCATATAATAATAATAATAATAATAATAATAATAATAATAATAATAATAATAATAATAATAATAATAATAAGTGTTAATTAATTTAAAATCAAGTTCACATTTAACAAGCAACGACCAACATAGTTTTAAATAATGTATTTAAAATTAAATCGTGTAGAATGTTGAAAGGAGTTTCAACAAATCACGAACATAGAGTAAAATTGGGTTTTTACTGAAACTACACGACTTGCCTCATGCTACAATCATCCACTATATTTGACCCTACTTGGTAATTAAAATAATCGATATTGATCTGTCGTCCTAAAGTAGAAATACTCGAACCAATTTATCTAAACCCCTTTTGTTAGTGATTACCCTGCATTGGACCTACGATTTTAGGGAGAGCTTGATTGGCAATTCCTAAGTCACTTAGGCCATATCCACACATTTCCACTAGAGGAGCAATATCAGTTGAAACAGTTCCAAGTTGGCATAGTTGGGGTTAAATGTACCATGTCTTGACACGTCGTATCATGCGGCCCCAAGCCTGAGAGACGTGTATGACACAATTGGTAATAGTTACCTACTCAGATTAGGGTTGTTTAAAAAGCCCACGGATCTCAGCTCGCTCGAATTTAGCTCGAAAAAAGTTCGCTCGATATGGCTCGGTTAGAAACTGAGTTGAGTCGGCTCGGCTCGGCTCGGTTAGAAAGTGAGCATAGCTCGGTTCGACTCGTAACGAGCCAGATTAGCTCGGTTTGCCTCGATTATTAGCTTGGCTTGGCTTAGATCGGATTATTTTACTTTTAATATGTATTATTTTTATATACATTATAATATATGACAAAAATCTGATTATTATTTACATGTATTTAAAAGTGAAATTTGATATTTATAACATATTTGAGTGTTGATTACCATGCTAATAAACATATATTGTATTTCGTTGAAATTCAGAAATTATTTTGTGTTTTTAATCTTGATTTTGGCTTGTATTCGAATTAGGTTGAGCTTATTTTGGATATGTTCTTCTGAATTATTGAAAAATAGTTTAGACTACTGACTTTTAAGAGCCATGTATCAATTTTTCTTTTCAAAACCGAGCCAAACCAAGCCGAGCTGAGCTAGCCCAGTTTGAAACCAAGCCGAGCCTGAGCTTAGCTTTCCATCTCCTTTTCAAATCCAAACTGAGCCGAGCCAGCTCGGTTTATCATTGAGCTGAGCCCGAGCTTTCCCTAGCTCGGATTGGTTCGACTCATAAACAACCTAACTCAGATAGTAGATACCGAGTGAACAAGGCTTAGCCATTCGCTTTGTATTTATGAAATGGGATCTCATATCCTAATAACAATTTTGCAATTGGATCATAAAATTAATTAGGATATCAAGAATGAAAATACTAAATATTTTGCATTTACTTTATAGATGTATCACAACTATTTAGCTGCATATTTCCACCATTCCATAACGTATCGGAACAAATTCAATGACAATAATTCTTTGAATGGTTCAGGAATTTGAGAAATGCTCTCAAATTAGAAAAGAGATTGTATGTCTTGGACCACCCTTTTGCTATTGTTCCTACTGAAGATGATTCAAAGACTCGATGGATACAACATGTCAAAGACTCCCAATGTAACATCCGTCAAAATGTATCTTATAAAAACCTGACTCGTTTACCGGATCTTAGATAAGTAAGTAAATAATGAGAATTTTTATTTTAATATTGTTGTGTATTAATTAATTAATACAATTTATTTACGAGTTTAAAATATAAATTATATAAATGAATCTCTGTTTGATTTTATGAAGAAAAAAATAAAACAAAGTTAGATATATTGGTTATGTGTAGTTAAGAGTATAGGGGCTGAGTGTGTAATAAATCAACCCCCTCTTATCACTCGCTGGAACCAACCCCGCCCAGACGCCCTATTCTCTTCCCCCACTCGCTAGTGTGTACATCACACGCCTTTCTTCCCTACCCCAACTCAGTTTGTGACCCGGCAATCCAGATCTACCCAACCCAACTCAAAAATCCAAACTAACCGACGGTTAACTTCATATATGATCCATTCCATTCGGTTATATGGAGAAATGAGTTTTATACCACCTAATCGATTCAATAACAGTCTTAAGTTATCCAATAAACCTGAATTAAAACCACCATTAAAGTACATCAAGAACACACAACGCTTTAGACAAATTCATCAATTATAGGCAACAAGACTAGTCCATAAGATTCATAACACCTTTTTACATCCTTCCCCTCACTCAAATCTAATTCACAGTCAATCAAACTCACGAATTCAAGTGAAGAACAAAGCTAGGGCTCATAACTTCATCTCGCGATTTCTCCCTCAATTCTCAACGAAATCAGGTGATTCTTGAGTCCATTCTTTTATTTTTTTCACGCTCTACTAAACCACTATATCCAATTATACGATAGATGGCAAACGAATTCGAATTTAGATAATTGTGATTCTAGGGTTCTTGAACAATACAATTTGAAGCTTTTTGATCTAGAGATAGGTTTTTTTATGAAATTGAACTTGCTAAACTGATCATGTATATATTAGATTAGGTTCTGAAAATTCAGAGAATTTTAGGACATTGTATGGATTTATTGTGTAATTAACAAGTTATATAAATTTAGAAAATCATGTACAAATATTAATCAATTGAAATATAGTTTCACAAAATATATATATTCTGGTTTTTTAGTAGAAATTTTAGTTGTGGAATTTGTATAATAAATTTCGTATTTAATTTTGTAATTGTTGATAATATGTAAATTAAATAAGTTGTAAAACTAGTTATATACTTTTTTTTCTGAAAATGACTAATTTTATTATTAAAAAATAACCATTGTGAATAAAATGACATTGCATATAAGTTATAATTTCCTAGCTGATAGAAATTTTTTTGATGGATGATTTAAATTTGTCCAAAATTAATAATCAAAAAGATATAGTACCTTATATAATTTTAAGTTATTGTTTCTTAAATAATTCCTAACAAAATTTATATTTAATCATATGGACTTATAAAAATATACCAAACATGATTAATTTTATATTAATACATCTTGAAATAATAATTCTAATCAAGAACACGATTATTTATATAATTATTCAATTCATATATATATATAGGTTAGGAATTTATATAATAAATATTGTTTTACACAAAAATCCCCAAATAAAAGCATCTAAATCCTTAGTCTCGTTTATATCGTTCCATTCGTTTTGTTTTATTATTTATATGTTTTAGGGTAATTTTGTCATTGGATTATTCATTTGTTTCCCTCACGATATCTTTCATGGATTAGTCTTCACAAACAGTGAGTAAATTTTCTCCTTTTTACTTTTAAAAATTTTGGGGTGTATCAACGTGTCACGCAAATCTCATATTCATTTTGTTAAATTATCAAGCATGCAAATTCATTGTGTAGATTATGCGCTATTTGTTTATGTATTTATTTGGTTAGTATTGTGTTATTCAATTCAAGCAAGCATGCATGCATATTGTGGATCCACACGCTGACCTGTCCCATGGCTATGGGATATTGGTATCGCCTTCATTTAGTCTCGCTCTTTGGGGCTTGAGACAGTCTCGCACTTCGGGGCTTGAGACTCACGCATTGGTTTAAGTATTTATTGGTTGCTGTTCATTATTTCTTATGTTCAATTAACACATGAATTGCTTGTTTATTTTCAAAATAAATCTTTTTTATTTAACTTAGATTTACTCCCTAGTTCTCGTAGTTGACCTAAATATTTTACACATGGTACAGGAAATGAAGTTCGAGGACGTAAGGATTGAAGTCACATAGGAAACGCCTTACAAATAAATGAATTGAATTTCTATGTATTTTCATCTTGAATTATGTTTGGATTATATGCAAGTTATTCTGTTTTGATATGACATTTTAATAAGGTGACTTGAATAATTATGAAATATTTAATAGTGTCATAAGCTTTGGACAATCATCTGGCCCCGACCGATAATCCACCACGGGTTGGGGTGTGACACTCAAAAGGCCCAATACTTGAGCCTTTTGATATATAATCATTGCCTTGCAAGAGAGGTTTCAAGCCAAGCGACATTGGCGTCTCACAATACTCAAGGAAATCTCGCTCCAATGAATTTGAGCATGAAGTTAAATTGCATGTTGACATAATGGAGAACTACATCAATAGGCTTGAGAAGCTTGGATACCCGATGCACCTAGCATGGCGTTAGATATGATCGTACTGTCTTTGTCGCCGGAGTGAGAAGAGTTCGTCAAAGGCTACAATAAACATGTCTATGGAGGGACTGTATCTGAGCTGCAAGATATGCTGGTAGCTGCTTAGGGAAAGTTGAAGACCAAGGGTATATCAAAACTAGAAACCTCAAGCCATGGCAAGAAAAGGGCCTTAAGCTATAATGATGACATATGTTACTATTGTGGCAAGGAAAGGCACTTGAATTACATAAAGAAGATTGCCAAACTAACAAGGGTTGAATCTTATGGGCTGGAATTTGAGGTATATGGTTATTGTGATTTTCCTTTTCATCAAATCTTTGGTGTACCGACGCTAAAATGCGTTCTTCACAGTTATGATTTGTAGGAAGGGAATATATTGAGGAGTTAGAATGATGCAACCTAAGAGATTGCAGTGAAGGCGCTTTAAATAGTTTATTATGCTTTCAAGTTTATGAACAATAATTTGGTTGTTTAAAACATTGTTTATTAATGCTTTTGAATTTTGGACAAGTTTCATTTATGCATTTGAATATTTTGGTTTTTGCATTTGGTGAATATGTCCATTATCATACAAAAGCATTCTAGTTGTATCTATGAGATACATATCTCTAATTAATATACTATACAGTGTCTCTATAATATATGATAGAAATTAGATTTCGAGAACATATATTATTGATTTAAACACATAAAGGGAATTCCAGTTTTTATTTAAAATTTGTTTTCTAAAATATGGAATCTCTAGGATAAGTGAGTCAGGTTTAAGTGATGAATCAGCTAAAGAATAGTAGGGAATCAACTTAAACATGGAAAGAACAAGTGCATTCTAATGCATCGAGTCTTTCAAGACAGGTGAGACAGAGTTGACAAATTAATCATGTTTTTCTTATGAAGTTACAAACATAGAAGTTGGATTTTCTAAGATTAAAACAGAATAGCTCAATTGATTGATTAAGGTATCTTGATTGGATCAAAGGGTAAAAGCCTTAATCAAATTTCTAAACAAACATCATTAGAGATTTTTCAAATCAAAGCAAAGCAATATGGTAGTGGTTTTGAAAAAAAAAATTTGAAGTACATTGGATGTGACTTCAATTAATGGTGAAAGGTGCAAATCTAGTAAAAGAAATGTTTTTTTTTCTTTACTATCAAAGAAACTTACTAAGGAGCTCCAAACTTGGTGGACATGAACCTTATGGAATATTATATAGTGAGTATATAATGATTGTCTTACCTTAGAGACTTGAGATTCTAAAAACTTATTTGAATCTCTTTGAGGATTGGATCTTCAAGATGAAAATATTTTGTCCAGAACTCTTGGAATAAATAGTTAAATTAATCCTACTATGAATGTGATTCCAAAATGATGATTAGACGTGATTCATGAGATTTACACGACACTTTAAAGTTCCTAAACTGATATCAAAATTGATCAATAAGAAGTTTTTGAGTATTGATCTGAGAGGTTTTTAGGAAACAATTGTGATACAAGATATCCAATGACAAAATTATCAAGTGGAGACTTTAATAAACTTAAATCAGAGGTTGAGAATCTCTGATATGGTTATGATTATGGATATTAAAATGTGAACCACATGGATAGCCAAGTCCAAACTTGGATAATCTCACTTCTGAGACTTAGATGAATATAAATCTGTAAGATAAATTCATTTCTGGTTTTATAAGAACATATTAGTATAAGACATCTATACTTGGTGAAAAGCAAAAGCAAGTGGAAGCTATAAGAACACTGTTATATATAATGCAACAGCAAGTGAAAGCTATAAGATATTTCAGGATATTAAGCTAATCATTAAGAAAAGATGTTTTCATAATGAGGATCTTGGCTATGACTGATGAGTAACAAGTGGTTTACAATCATCGATGAAATGTATATGTATATTTAAAGGGTAGTTTGATGACTATAATGAATAATGCCTTGCGAAGATCATCATCTGAGTATGTGGAACAAATATGATTTCAAAATCAGAATACTCACTCAAATGAGAAAAGAGAAAATAAAATGAGTTCTATTTTATTTCTAACTTTTGTTCCGACATACAGATACAAGATATATATACTAGACCTGCATTAAATCTATAGATAGAGCTATGTAGTGTATGGTGGAACCTTTGGTAAAAGATTCCTAAAGGAATGTTGGGTTGAACTTAAGAAAATGTTTCTATGACACATAAAATTATCGATGACATAATTTCAGATGAAATATTTCAAAAGAGGAGCATTCATTCTAAGTTATAGACACGTCCTTTAAAAAGAAATTTCCTTGATAGGAATACAATTTGCTACTTAACAAGAATGGGATGAGAATAGTGGAATTGAATGGTCCATTTGTGACATCAGGAAAAGCACCTAGTATATGGTGGCCAATCAAGATGTTATGTCACAATAGTGATTTTGTGTCACAAGAGGCTTGGAGCCAATACATCCAAATATGGAGAAATTTAAGTTAGCATCTTGATGAGACAAAATTGTGTAGATTAAATTTTAGCAAAGCATTCGATTGTATCCTTGTAGATACAATATGCATATTGAGAAGTTATGGCTAACATTGTTAAAAGTATTTTTGATCTATAGTTTGGTATTGATGTTTTTCGAAGGGTAAGGCCACATTATGAATTATTTGGATTTAATGGTTAAATGCCATACAAACAGTGTTCTTTGGTTCAAATATATTTGTACATTTAAGCATCCTTGAATATAGTACTCTAAATGTTCGTAGTCACTCAAATTCATGGGAATCAATTTGAATTAAGCCTATTGTGAATGTTTGATTATTCATAGGATGAAAGCTCAAGGTGTTGAGAATAAAGATTCACGGAAATTCATTGGAGAATAATATTGGACATAACTTGCTTCAAAACTATCTTCATGATCTCATAAGAAGTTTCGAAATGGTATGATCATTGTATCCTTAAACCTGAGAATCATACTTAAACTACTTATCTAACGTTACATCATGAAAGGGTAGTAATAAGGATACTTAATTGGGAATAAAAATGAAACTAAGTGGGAGTTGTATGTTATCAAAGGAATGTTGTGCTTTTTAATGTTTTAAAGAGCTTGTTGATGCACTTTATGTTCGTCACTGTGCGAATAGGCTAGAAAAAGTGTGTATTGAATATTGTATAGATTAGAGACGAACACAAGACCCAAGTGCGAACGAGAACTGGCTCGTACGAGTGAAAATGTCACTTGTACGAGTGACAATGTGACTCGTACGAGTGACATCTTGTGACGTCACTCGTACGAGCAACCATTCGCACGAGCTGCTCATGTCTATATGTATGAGTTGTGTGTTCATTGTTTGATCACGACATTCTAAATGTATAGTCTATTTCCTGAATAGACATAAACGTTATCTCATTACTAATGAATCTTCGATCCTCTGTGTTTCCCAGATAATCTGCAGTAGGAACCACCCGGATACTGTTGCATCGTCATGAATTTCAAAAATGCCGGAATTTTAACATATACATGAAAATTTTTATTCCCCCTCACTTTTGCAAATTCTGACGTCTTGAGTTCTTATGGGAATGAAGATTATGGCGCGACTACAGCATATGGTACTCAAATTTTGCCGAAAATTTCCCAAAATTGCAGTTTTGATCAAATGCTGATTTAACGTTAAGACCCATTAATAGTCACTACACCAGATGATCAACGTTTTGCACAAGTATCAGTGACTACCCCAAAATCTTCATCGTTTTGTGACCGTATCATCAAATCTATACTTTGAAGCTCTAGACGGTGTCCCCGAACAGCCCGAATTAGATGTTAAAACTCGAAAACATTTGTAATCACCAATTTTTTTAGGCACGCCACACTTCGTACGAGGAGTTGTTCGTACAAGTGGTTCTTCGTACGAGTGGTGCTTCATACGAGTGACAAAGTGTCACTCGTACAAGCCATCTATGCTTACTCGTACGAACGAGCCTGATTACGTCTTTTCGATCTCTAATCTTCATTTCTTCGAATTTCAACATGATTTTTGCACAGATCTGGTCGAAAATTAGTTTCTAACAATCTTATGCTTTCAATTTTACAATATGTCCGTGGATTGCACGATTATTTGATGTTTTACGTCTAAAACCCCTCATACGTCCAAAATTCATGAGCATAGGTGATTCATCAACTGTTAGATTGAATGAATCGGTACCATGGCTCTGATACCAGTTGTGGGTCCCGGAGGCGACGGTTCTAGATGGAAGCTTGGGCGTATCATAGTACCAATTCAGTAGAACGATATAAGAAGGTAGTAGAAACAGATTTAGCTGAAGCATTCATTCATACCGAAAGAGTATACATCTTGTCTGGCTGGCGGAATTCCTGGAGAGAATCCGCCAGCGTTTCCCCTCAGGGAACTTCCAAAACTTCCAAACAATGAACACATAACTCATATATATAGACATGAGCAGCTCGTGCGAATGGTTGCTCGTACGAGTGACAAGATGTTACTCGTACAAACCACATAATCTCACTCGTACGAGTGAGATGTTTATCACTCGTACGAGTCACATTGTCACTCGTACGACTGACATTTTCACTCGTACGAGCTAGTTCTCGTTCGCACTTGGGTCGTGTGTTCGTATCTAATCTATACAATATTCAATACACATTCTTTCTAGCCTATTTGCACAGTGATGGACATAATGTGCATCAACAAATTCCCCCTTGTGAAGGAGATCACACTCGCCCCACTTGAACGTGCGAAGCTACATTCCAATGTTGGTAAGTTTAATAGGTTGGCAGACCCAGACGACCACATGCGCCTGTTCACGGGCGCAGGTCTTATCGGAGGCTGGACGTTGCCCATGTGGTGTCACTTGTTTGTTCAAACTCTTGTAGGCGCTGCGCGCCTATGGTTTGACAACTTACCCACAGGTAAACTTACGTCATGGAACAATCTCAAAGTTAAGTTCCTGACTCACTTCAGCCAACAAAGTCGGTATGTCAGAGATTCCTCTAACGTCATGACCATTTGGCGGTGTGATGATGAAAGTCTGGAAGCTTTCATCACCCGTTACAATAAAGAGGTGTTGGAAATTGGAGATGTGCACGAAGACTTGATTCGTGCACAATTCAAGTACGCTGTCCACTGCGACGAGATGATAAAAGTCTTGTCGGGAACTTCTAGCCTCCCAAAAAGCTGGGAGAAACTAATGGCGGCAGCAAAGGTCTACGCGCAGACAGAGCGCAACCTAAACTCCAACAGACCTCCCCTACCTCAATACCGTCCACAAGACATGAGTATGAGTTTTGCGAAGAAGAATAAGAAGAGTTATAGAGAGTCCAATCAAAACCCTTCCTACTCACCAATCGACGCATGCACGACCATAAATAAGATTACTACTCAAAGAGCAATCAAGCAAGATAATCGTGATCGTCAGTGGACACCACTGACGAAGACTCCAGCGGAGGTGCTCACACAGAAGATCACCAGTTCAAACAGCAACCGCCGATGCAAAATAGAAAAGGTCAAGACCCTAACCTTTCTTGTGATTATCACTAAGATATAGGGCACACAACCGACAACTGCATCTCCTAGCGCACGGAGATCGAAAAGGCGCTGAAAAGTGGAAGCTCACCCACTTACTTTAAAATGTGCGCAAGGAGGTGCGCCAGATTACTCGTGGCGAAAAAGGCCCGAGTAACAAGAAGATGAAACAAGCATTTGTTCATATGATCCAGGGTGGCCAAGCGCGGAAGCGCAGCCATCAGAAGAGTTGTACATCACATTGGCGCGAACAACAGGTCATCTTCCCCATAGTTCCCGGGGGCCCACAAGAGGAACGTCCGGTCGTGATACTGGCATCTTTGGGCATTATCGCACCGGCTACAAGTTCATAGACCCGGGAAGCTCTATGGACATTATATATGAACAATGCTTCCAACAGTTGGACCCAGAAGATAAGGGGCGGTTGGAGCCGGTCGACTTCCCAATGACTGGTTTCTGCAACGAAGCCGTCTTTCCTGTGGGTCAGATCTCGTTCCTGGTAACTCTTTCCGATGGGCGACACTCGCGCACGGTTTTCGTCAACTTCTTGGTAATGCCAGCAACATCGCTTTTTTTTTTTTAGGCCATCGCGCCCAAAGAGAGTTCGGCATGATCACCTCCACTCCTCCGCTGCCTGCGGGTTTCCAACAGAAACTGGGGTGGCCATCATGTATTCGAGAAGGAGATCATTTCCATCGAAGAGGAACCATCGGTGAAGGTACCGAAGTCATCATCCATTGGCGAGCTGGAGAAATGGGTACTCAACAACAAGTACCTAGAACAAACGGTGTTGCTAGGACCCGCCATGACCCCCGCGGTCAAGGCACGGCTAAAACAACTCTTGTTCTGCAATCTAGACATCTTCGCTTGGTCACTAGCGGATATGACAGGGGTACCAAAAGGAATTGCAGAGCATGCGCTACACACATTCCCTTCAGTTGAGTCAGTCATTCAGAAAAAGCGCAGTTTTGGTCCTGAAAAAACTCGCGCAATGAACGAGCAAGTTTCAGAGCTCCTCCAAGCCGGCATCCTCAGAGAAGTGCGCTACCAAACATGGGTAGCCAATCCAGTCATTATCCAGAAGCACCATGGCAGTTGGCGCATGTGCGTTGATTTCAAAGATCTGAACAAAGCATGTCCAAAAGATTGCTACTCTTTGCCCGAAATCAACAAAAAGGTGGACTCCCTCGCTTCATTCAGGTGGAAATGCTTTCTTGACTGCTACAAAGGCTACCACCAGATTCAAATGAAGAAGGAAGACGAAGAAAAAACCGCATTCCGCACTGACAATGGAATCTTTTGCTACACAAAGATGCCTTTCGAATTACACAACGCGGGAACCACCTACCAACGTTTAATGGACCATGTTTTCGGAGATGACATTGGTGAAACCATAGAAGTGTACATTGATGTCCTAGTCATCATGAGCCCGGATGAGGAGCGGATGCTGATAAACATTCAAAAAACTTTCGCATCCTTGCGCAAGGCCAACTTGAAGCTGAACCCCAGGAAGTGCTCGTTTGGAATGGAAGAAGGTAAATTCTTGGGATTAATCGTTACACGCGATGGTTTCAAAGTTAATCCTGAGAAGATGGAAGCAATTCAGCAGATACCTTCCCCCTCGACCATCAAGGAAATGCAACGGTTGGAGGGGCGATTGGCTACGCTAAACAGGTTCTTGGCCAACCACGTGATGAGATCGTTCCCATTCATTAGCACTCTAAGGAATTGTGTAAAGCAGAAAAAGTTTCAGTGGACTCTGGATGTGGAGAAAGACTTCCAACAAATGAAGGAGTGCTTGATTCAATTGCATACGCTCACGCCACCACAAAAGAACGAGCCACTAATCCTTTACATGTCTGCATCGGATATCGCTTTGTGCGCAGTCTTGTTTGTAGAATGCGTAGGAGTTCTAGAATCCAATCTACTACGTCAGCAAAATGCTAACTGACCTGGAGATAAGATATCCAATGATGGAAAAGCTTGCTCTTGCTTTAGTCCACGCATCCCGCAGGTTTCGTCGGTATTTTTCAGGCCATGTGATAGCAGTTCTCACGAACTATCACTTACGCCAAGTTTTGTCCAAATCGGACATATCTGGTCGTCTGGTGAAGTGGGCGATTAAGCTTGGTGGACACAATATCGTGTACAAATCACGCCCAACTATCAAAGGGCAGATATTAGCCGATTTTGTTATGGAAGTACTAAGTAATAAAGTGCAAGAGTGTGAAGCTGTACAGAATCCAGCGCCTGTCACAGAAGACCGTGCATGGACTCTTCAAACAGACGCGCATCCAATGATGATGGTGCAGGGGCGGTCTCCGTCTAATAAGCCCCGATAACCAAGAGTTCACTTACCCCATCAGGTTGGACTTCAAAAGCACGAATAATGAAGCTGAGTATGAGGCGTTTTTGGCAGGCCTTCGGTTAGCCATCAAAATAGGGGCTAGGAATTTGGAAGCATACTTCGATTCCCTTTTGGTCATAGGACAGATCAATGGCTTGTACGATGCAAAGGGCGAAACAATGGCCCTGTATCTTGAACAGGCGCAATCCTTAATAACCAAATTCCAAAGTTTCAAGATAACCCACATTAACCGAAGTGAGAATAAACACGCCGACGCACTCACCAAACTGGCAGCTACAAGCTTCAAGCAATTCGCGCAAGAAGTGCGCATAGAGGTGCTCAACAACCCTTCCGTTCCGTTGCGTCAAGTAAACGTCATAGAAATGGGAAATCCTTCCTGGATGTCTCCCATCATCATGTTCTTGTAGTCTGGGATCCTCCTAGAAAACAAGGCGGAAGCAAGAAAGGTCAAGAACAAGGCACTGAACTATGAAATGGCAGACGGTATCCTTTACCGGAAGTCATACCTTGGACCGCTCCTCCGCTGCATTGACCTGCAATATGCACAATAGTTGATCCGCGAAATACACGAAGGGTTATGCGGAATTCATGCCGGACCGCACATGGTCGTCACAAAGATCATGAATGCCGACAAATATTGACCCAGCATGCACTTAGATGCAGTTGAAACACTGCGGAAATGTGCATCATGTCAACGACACGCGCCAAAGACATTGCGCCCCAAAAATCCTTTGATCCCAGTGACAACAGCATGGCCCTACCAACAATGGGCAATCGATATGGTGGGACCTTTCCCTAATGCCCCAAGTGCTATAAAGTTCATAATCCTAGCTGTCGATTACTTTACCAAGTGGGTAGAAGCAAAGCCCCTTGCATCCACCACAACAATTGTAGTTCGCAAATTCACATGGGAGCACATCATTTGCCGCTTTGGGTTACCCTGCGCATTGTCAGTGATAACGGCCCCAATTTTGCTACTAAGTACTACAACGGTGGATGGAGGAAATACATATCGAACATGTGTTCATTTGGGTCGCGCAACCCCAAGGAACGGCCAAGTGGGAAGCATAAACAAGAGTATCGTAGATGGGATCAAGACGAGACTGGGGATGATGCGAAGAGGTTGGGTAGATGAGTTGCCAAGTATCCTTTGGGCTTATCGAACCATGCCAAAAACGAGCAGTGGTGAGACACCATTCAGCCTGTTTTATGGGACGGAGGCTGTAATTCCCGCAAAAATAGGCCTCCCATCACCGCGCATGGTCGCCATGCAAAGACAGAATAATGAGGAAGAGCGTAGAAAATGCTGCAATCAACGAAGCAAAGTACAAGTCCAAGCTCCAGAAGTACTATAATGCACGAGTCCGCATATGTACCTTCTTACCTGGCAATTTCATTCTAAGAGACAACAAAGCGTCCAACGCTGAAAGTCTAGAAAAACTCGCGCCTAAGTGGGAAGGTCCATACATAATCCATGAAGTCCTAGGAAAGGGTGCTTACACCCTCAAACGTTTGGACGGCACAAACATCCTTAGGACCTGGAATGCACAACAGCTAAGGCGGTGCTACATGTAATCTAAGAATGTTCAAATGCAAGGCTTCATTACTATCAATATCTGCACAACAGACTAGCAAAACCAATGATCTTATTCTCTATTCTATACATGGCTCTTACGCCTAATTGTTAATACAAGACAATCAATGCATGGTTTTCATTATCTTGATGTTTTGTTACAAATGCGTGAAACCACTTTGGGTATACGTGAAAAACACCATGGGACAACATGACTCATGAACGGAATTCACTACCTATTGTATGCGCATGGGATATGATGTTCATACACCAGTTCATTACCAGTTTCATTCGCTTTACCTACACAAAGTTGTTATATTCACGCAAATAATGTAACTTCAAAGAAAACATTCATTTCGTAAAAAGATATGTACAACCATCAAGCGCAACGCGCAATTACATTTAGATATTACGTTTAGAATCCTACAAACCACGTTCTACCCTATCCTTAACTCTCTTCAACTTCTGCCACATCTTGGAATATATTTTTCAAGCGATCCATGTAATCGTCATGCTGGAGCGCCTCGCTCACCAAATCCATCATCGGTAGTTGAAGACAGCTTCAGTATCGACCCACGAGTGGAAGCACGGTTTGGATCCCACTGAACATCCTACGCACGAGTCACATGGTGTGCGCACTCAGCAAAGCCCTGCGCATATCCATCATGGTGAGTCGTGACCATCAGCTTGGCCACGGCGCTGTCAAACTCTACCGAGTTCAGGATAGAGTTTTTGATCTGCAAAAGACAAACAGGATGAGAATCAAAATAAAGTGATCAAAATAACAACGGAGAACTTACATTAACAATTCCATGTTGTTGCATCCACAGCATGTTGTTCGTCACCGACTCCATCAGAGTCTCCGAGATGGCACGGGCGGTTTTATAATTTTCTAACTTTTCTTTGCCCGCGCCCACCTTAGCCTCTGCCAGGTGGAGCTTCTCCAGATCCTCCAGGTGCCTGTGCTGCAATTCGGCCTTTTCAACCAAGGCAACCTAGAGATCTTTCTTCGTGCTTTCCAATTTCGAGCAAGCCTCCACCTGATCACACAATAACAAGGTTAGTCTAAAAACCTGTTGATCATGTGTAACACCCTGTAAAATCATGTCCAATAGTATAGTGACACGTGTTGTATTTTAAATATAGTCTGTTAAATACCAATAAGGACTAAAGGCGTCAACATTCTCAAACTGAGCCTCTGAGTGACGGTCTGATGTCAACATGCATAAATAACAGCCTCTGAGTGACAGATATGTCAACATGCTTAAATCATTAGCCTCTAAGTGACTGATATGTCAACATGCTTGAAATTTGGCCTCTGAGTGACTGATATGTCAACATGCCCAGCTTCTGTGTGACATTGGAGTCAACATGCTTATAATAAGCCTCTGAGTGATCCTTTACGAAGTCCTAACTCTCATACGTGCCATTTGTTGGACGAGAGGGTTCAATTTTGTAAATATGTGAAAGTTGGATAATGGAGGGATTAAAAATGTCAACATGTTAATTCATACCTCTGAGTGACGTTTTAACGAATCGAGAGCTCGACAATGTCCGGGCATAATCCCGGGTATGCCAAGTATTGG
This sequence comes from Scalesia atractyloides, assembly GCA_947069175.1. Lineage (NCBI taxonomy): Eukaryota > Viridiplantae > Streptophyta > Magnoliopsida > Asterales > Asteraceae > Scalesia > Scalesia atractyloides. The sequence goes on along the minus strand of CAMTDV010000007.1, from coordinate 12,373,607 downwards.
CTATGGAGGGCTACAAGTGCCAAAAAGGTGTTTAAAAAGGTTTTTAGAAGCTTTTTAAAGTTAAGGGGCTAAAGTGTCAAACTTTGAAACTGGCCATGGGGCGGTCGCGGGCCGCGAGTGACTTGGCCTGGGTTTCTCGTGGGGCGTGAGAAGGGGTCTGCAGCAGAAAGTTTTTCTTGGATCCACACAAAGCTCCAAAACCATTAAAATCGAAACCATGGCTTCTAAAACTGCTATGCCACGTTTTAGGACACTTGTAAGCTCCCTCTTACACCCCTAAACACCTTGCTTCACCTCCTTTGATTTATTCACTGGCACCTTCTCATTTATTCACTTTTCTCCCTCCTCTGGAAGTTCCTAGCTAAAAGGAGCATCCAACATAGTTCTTTTGCACCCTAGGAATCACTGGTAAGTGTTCCTTCCTTGTGCATTTTCGTTTATAGGCTTTTATAGCCAAAAAGTCAAGCGTTTTACGGAAAACGCTTTGACTTTCGGTTAAGAGCATTATGGTCCAGCCATTGTTCGAAATGAACATGGCTAAGTGATCGTAAAAAGATATGTGTTAGTCCCTATAAAGGGCACCTCCTAAAGATCACGTTTGCTAGACCAATTGAGGGTCAAAGTTATGATATTAAAAAGTCAAACATGCCATTTTTCAGAAAAATCATAAATTGATCTCATATATGTTATGAAACCTGTTTTGACACTTAAACAAATTGGTAATAATTATTAGAACATGTAAGAGCATGTTCGGCTCGTCAGTTTCAGCTCTAGGGTTGGTTCGGAACCGAAAGTCGCGAAGTTTGACTTCTGCTTTGACTTTCGATTCTGAGCCGATTTAGATTAGTTATCTACTGATCTAAAGTTGTATTATGATCATAATATAATGTAGCATAGCCCTCTGAGGTTATATTACATGATCATAATCAGAATCCAAGTTTATGCACAAGTTCCATAATTATGCCATCTTTGACCAAAATGCCCTTTTTTATATAAAACAAGGTTTTAAATGGTAATGAACTTAAAAATGAGTTTCTACTGATGTAATATTATAAGTAGGATTATTTGGGATGTTAAACTAAGTTATAAACTGAGTTTTCAAGCAAGTCCTTAAACTATGTCGATAAATGACGATTTTAGCCCTTGTGGCTCATAAAATGATTTTAATCAATCTTTTCAAGATAAATCATTTACCTACTGATATGTTATATTAAATAACATATTTAAAACACTTTAATCTGACATTAACATCAGTTTTCATAAACATCACAAAAAAGACGTCATTTTACGACATAAGCGCCGCTTCGGCGCATAGTATGGTTTTAAACCATATTAATGGACCAAGATTTGTTACCTACTAATTTTAAAACTTATTTTAAACACATTTAGAGTAGGTACTTGATATAAACTCAGAATCCCAAATAAATTATAAGCTATGTGTTAGAAAGATCAAAATGCACCTTCGATGCATTGTTTGGTCATAAAAGGTAAAGTACACATATGAATGGTATCTTACTGATATTATATCATAAATAAAATTTTTTCCAGAATATTTATGGTTATAAACTTAAAATATGTTCAAGTTTCTTTATACGATATGAAATTACCAAAACGCCCTTATGAGGCATAGTTTCGTTTTAAAACCTTAACGGGCGTATAAGTTGATATCCTACTGATATTACAACTTTTTTTTAAAATATAATGACATATACAACTTTTCGATGACTTATCCGGTTACCCAATATCGCTAACATGCGTACGGTTAAGTATATGTAATTAGTTTACGGAAATTAACCGAAACGGGTTTAACCTTGTCATTTAAGTCTCAAAATCCAGAATGTTTATAGTTTATCCATATTATACAAGTCAAGGTACTTGTTGGGATTAAACTACATTCTATCCAATCATCGGTTAATCTAGCGTCATTCATTTTGATCAAGTACGCTACTCAGTCTAAGTCTATGACTTAAATAAGACCGTTAGTATTTAATTGGTTAGTTTAAGCCATAATCCAGACTAGAGACTTGCCGGTAAATGCTATCTGCACTTAGTACTTTTATGTACGACTGAGTTATTAAATTAAAAGAAGACTAGCTCAGGTAAATACTCTTGACTTATTTTCCCTATACGGGCTTGGGTTACGGTAAATTATTACCGCTGGTCGGAAATAGGATCAATCGAATGCCGGATTGTGGCTAGTAAATCCGCATATTCCGTTTTAATCAGTTTTGTTTGATAACTTAAACATCGGGGGTTAAATTACCGTGTCCTGGATATCCTCGGCTCATTACATTAGATAATAGCCACGACCTTAGCGCGGGGTGTAGGCATACACCTGACAGATGCTCAAATGCAAATTACCCAAGACGTTGGGGATAACTCTTTCGTGAGTTCTAAGTGGTGCGTATTTAATCATGTCTCGGTTTCTGTACTGGGCCCTGTATGTATGGACAAACATGTGAATCTGTTAACAAGGTTACAACGTCAACTTTCCCAAGTTATAAAAAGATTTTGTGCTGAGACACACTTAAAATATTTTTGAAATGTTTTCAAAATGAGTCAGTTGAGTGTATTTACCAGCGAAAGCTGACGTATTTTCAAAAGACTGAGCTTGCAGGTACAATACGAAAATAGGCTGGAAGTGCTCGGTAGTGATAGAGGATCTTGCAAATCCTAGATCTGCCCAAAGTTTGTTTTATATTCTTTCATGTACAATTTATGATCCGCCTATGGATCTTCTATTACGAGCCTGTATATTATTTTGTATTTCGAACATTTGGTTTGTAATAGTAATTTTACTCCAAGACTTCCGCTGTGCCGTGTTCACTTGACAATGATGTTATCAACTGACGTCACGATATTTGGTTTGTAAAATATAATGGCATATAGAACTTATCCATGACTTATCCGGTTACCAGATATCGCTTATATGCGTACTGTTAAGCATATGTAACTAGTTTACAGAAATTAACCGAAACGGGTTTAACCTTGTCATTTTAATCTCAAAATACAGAATGTTTATAGTTTATCCGTATTATACAAGTAAAGGTACTTGTCGGGTTTAAACTACATTCTATCCAATCATAGTTTAATCTAGCGTCATACGTTTTGATCAACCACGCTAGTCGGTCTAAGTCTATGACTTCAAATAAGATCGTTAGTATTTAATTGGTTAGTTTTTGCCATAATCCAGACTAGAGACTTGCAAGTAAATGCTATCTGCACTAAGTCCTTTTGTGTACGGCTGGGTTATTAAATTTAAACGAAGACTAGCTCAGGTAAATACTCTCGACCTATTTCCCCTATACGGGCTTGGGTTACAGTAAATTATTACCGCTTGGTCGGAAATGGGATTCAATCGAACGCTGGTTCGGGGATAGTAAATCCGCATATTCTGTTTTAATCGGTTTTGTTTGGTAATTTAAACATCGGGGGTTAACTACCGTGTCCTGGATATCCTCGGTTCATTACAATTGAAATGGCCACGACCTTAGTGCGGGTGTAGGGATACACCCGATAGACGCTCAATTATGCATTCCCACAAGGTTGGGAGGAATTGACTCCTTCGTGAGTCCAAAGTGGTGTATACGTTAATTGTGTCTCGGTCTCCATACCGAACCCCGTATGTATGGACAAACATGTAAATCTGTTAACAAGGTTGGACGATCAATTAACCCAAGTTATAAAAAGATTTTGTGCTGATACGCACTCAAAACATTTTTGAAATGTTTCCAAAACGAGTCGGTTGGGTGTATTTACCAGCGAAAGCTGACGTATTTTCAAAAGACTAAACTGCAGGTACAATACGAAAATAGGCTGGAAGTGCTCGATAGTGATAGAGGATCTTGCAAATCCTAAATTTGCCCAAAGTCTGTTTTATATTCTTTCTATGTACAATTTTTGATCCGCCTGTGGATCTTCTATTACAAGCTTGTATATTATTCTGTATTTCGGACATTTGGTTTGTAATAGTAATTTTACTCCAAGACTTCCGCTGTGTCGTGTTTAATTTACTATGAAGATTATCAACTAACGTCACAATACTCCCCACCCGGGCCCACCGGCATATGGATTTGGGTTGGAAATCCGGGGTGTGACATCCTGTAAATTAAAGAAGGGCAAGTTGTTTACCTCCTTCTGTTCACTGCGCTCACGATGCGCCTTGGCCTCCTCGGCCCCAACGGAGGCCGCCTTTTTTTCCTTCTTTAGGTGCTCTACCTCTCCGCGCATCTTCACAAGCTCATCTCTCGAAGATTTTTTTCTCGGCAAGTGTGGTTGCGGAGCCTTCCGCCTTCTTCCTCCACCACAGCACGGACCATTCTTCAGTCCGTTGAGCTTCGACAAATTTGGCTTTTTCCGCCTCTAGCTCTGATTTTTGCGCAGCCACTTGGGCTCAAACTTTGACCAGCTCTTTCTTTGCAGCTTCAAACTTCTCCTTGTCCTTATGCATGCTGTGCCACTCCCTTATGATCTTATGTGTGTTGGAGGCAGCGCTAGCAGCAGACTAGAGGTACACGCGATAGGTTTGCTCATAACTCTGCTTCACGCACGCATGTACCTTCGCTGGGGGGAAGGCACCCTTGAACCACTCTCAGCATGCCTGCCAGTTGGTGAATTGATCTCCTTGCCTCAGTTTCCACACGAGGGTGTGGACCTCATCAGCACGACCGTCAGAATATGACCTGTAATAATAATCACCCGGGGTTTCGTCCAAGCGGATTGGGACCTTTCATCAGAAGGCTGCTCCCCAGATCCCCCAGCTTCACCCCCGGGTGCCGGCTCTGCTGCATGAGCACCCCGAGGCATCTCCTCAACCGGTTCACTACCCACCACCACCTCCTCAACCGGTTCACCACCTTCAACCATAACCTCCTCCACCACCCCTTCCTCAGGCGCAACGACCTCTATAATCACTTGTACCTCCGCCGCCCCCGTACTGGTCTCCCCACCCTTTACACTCGACGCTTGCGCCGTCTCAACCACAGGTGGGGGCATAGGGATCTCAATGGGCGCGGCCGAAGCAGTTGGAGCAACAAAAACTATCTTACTTCCCCCTGCAGGATGACAAACAGTTAGACAAGTGAAGCAGGAAGAAAAATAAAATACAAGTGTTTACCTGGGGCAAGTTTGGCGGCGAGCGCATCCAGATTGTCGCGCTTCCCTATGGTCTTCCGCAGCCTTTTTGGATGGTTGTGCATCAATATCGATCTTCGGAGCCCTTTTCCTCTTAAGGGGCTCTGGGCTTAACTCCACGTCAATGGGGTCATTCGGGTTGGAAACCAGAATATCTGATCTGCCATCTCTTGTGGCTCCGGTTTCGGCTTCTTCAAACCTACAGGTGTGAGACCTCCAAGGAATCAGAGATTACTACATAGTCATTCCAAGTGTCTGGCACAGTTAACGTACCTTTGGGCGGGTCCACCTTGGGTTGAGCCACCTTCTTCACCACCATCGCGCTTAGCCCATCGCACTTCTTCTTCTTGGAGTCTGGGCCAACGCACAAGTTCTTCAGCGCGCCTGCATCATGGCGCAACATAGTTAGCAATATGAAAAGATGTAACAACATTTACACTATGCATACTTACCGCTCTCAGGCACTGGGGCCGCCAGATCTGGCTCCATGGAAGCTCAAAATTTCCAAGGATCTGCGCATGCTAGGTTGGCTCCTCCGGGCCGAGGGAGATATTCTCCATCCGCTCATTCTCGCGCTGGAAGGCCACCACATACAGCGCCACCGCTGCAAAAGCGCACATATTGTTAGTCTGCACAAAAGAAGATAATGAAATAATGAACTATGTGCAACGCCTCGCTTTTTCATACTTTCCTTAATTAGAAAGTATAGTCGTATTTCTATTTTTGGAACTTATATTCGTATCGTTTTCGTATTTCTTTTCCCAATCTTGTAACCCGAGACTTGAATCATTATAAAATTGATACTTGATACATACTTGTCTTACATGCATTCAATCATACTGATACTTGTTATACGTGCAAATGTTCATGCATTCACACTCGAAACTTATACACATTATATGCTTAAATCATGCAAAAATGGCAACTTAAACTAAGTTCAAGGACTAAAAGTGATAAAAATAAAGAAACTTCTGGAATAAACCACCTCGCGGCCCGCGACCGAACACTTCAACCTTCTCGTGCCCCGCCAGACCCTCTAGCGGCCCGCGACCGAGACCTCTTCACCCTCTCGCGGCCCGTGAGAGGGTCCTAATCCGGAGAAGTTGGTTTCAATCTCATGGATTGGTCAATTTTGTGTTTTCTGCATTTATTACTTCACCTAACAACCTCCCAAAACTCACCTATAAATACCCCACTCCTCCTCCTCTCAAATCACACCTCAAACATCTCTTCTCTTCTCTCGAAAAGCTCTAAGAACTCTCTTTCTCTAAAAGATCAAGGTTTCAAAAGTGAGTTCTAACTCACCTCTCTCCTTTTGATCTTTCTTCTTTCTTACCACTTGAAACACCTTTGGAATGTCTCCCTAAGTCTTCCATGGAAGACCAACTTGGAACATCACCATGTCTAAGGTCCCAAGTGTAAGGACCTTTTGTTTTAATAGGGTTTTACCCACAATTGTTGTATCCTTCCAAGCTTGTTCTCGAAACAAGACTTGAGTTGGTAGAGTGTGATCACTTGGAAGCCTAGGCTATCCTACCTTCGATCCACCACCTCACTTGATGATTTCGATTACTTTTGTCTTTTACTTTTATGTTATAACTTACTCATGACCATCCTTGTCATCCTTGTGATGACTTGTGCATTGGTAAACTATACGAAAGAGGTTTTAAAAGGAAGGTTATCCTCCTACCTCCATGCATTACTTCTATGAACTTCCATGATGTTTATGATTTCCTTATTACGTATGCTATATAATATATGTATATATTTGCTAACCGAACTCTTGATGGTAATCAAATGATTGTCCGTCATGGTACTAGGTTACATCACCTACTTACTTAATCTCTCATTTCGATTCTAATGGGTAACCTAACCTATGGAAACACATCAACCTGAATGGGTCTTATAGTGTCAAAGACGAGTATTAAGTCTAGATGATTATTTTCTCGTATAACATACTTTAGTATATTTAAATTACTAAATCCTCTGTTATCCTCCGAATACTTACCAACCTATGTTTTCCTCATGTAGGATAACTTGGTGGTCCTCCAACTCTCCAAACCCTTCACAGAAGTAACAAGGGAAGCTTAGCAAAACCGTGAGTACACTCGACCCACTTTTCGTTTACAACACTTTTGGGTGTAACATGTTACTATACCAAAACCACAACACTTAAACTTTATGAAATGCACAAACAATCCTATACACATGAATACTTGATACGATCACTTGATGCTTATATCTTGAACATTCTTTATGTGATACTTTAGTCATTAACTTGTTTAAAGCCTTCGTTTGACATGCATAGCGCTATAGGAAGTAAAGGACGACAAGGATGGTCATGAGTAAGTTATAACATAAAAGTAAAAGACAAAAGTAATCGAAATCATCAAGTGAGGTGGTGGATCAAAGGTAGGATAGCCAAGGCTTCCAAGTGATCACACTCTACCAACTCAAGTCTTGTTTCGAGAACAAGCTTGGAAGGATACAACACTTGTGGGTAAAACCCTATTAAAACAAAAGGCTCTTACACTTGGGACCTTACACATGGTGATGTTCCAAGTTGGTCTTCCATGGAAGACTTATGGAGACATTCCAAAGGTGTTTCAAGTGGTAAGAAAGAAGAAAGATCAAAAGGAGAGATGTGAGTTAGAGCTCACTTTTGAAGCCTTGATCTTTTAGAGAAAGAGAGTTCTTAGAGCTTTTAGAGAAAAGAGAAGAGATGTTTGAGGTGTGATTTGAGAGGAGGAGGAGTGGGGTATTTATAGGTGAGTTTTGGGAGGTTGTTAGGTGAAGTAATAAATGCAGAAAACACAAAATTGACCAATCCATTAGCTTGAAATCAACTTCTCCGGATTATGCCCCTCTCGCGGACCACGAGAGGGTGAAGAGGTCTCGGTCGCAGGCCGTTAGAGGGTCTGGCGGGGCGCGAGAAGGTTGAAGTGTTCGATCGCGGGCAGCGAGGGGGTTTATTCTAGAAGTTTCTTTATTTTTATCACTTTTAATCCTTGAACTTAGTTTAAGTTGCCATTTTTGCATGATTTAAGCATATAACGTGTATAAGTGTCGAGTGTGAATGCATAAACCTTGGCACGTATAACAAGTATCAGTATGATTGAATGCATGTAAGACAATCGTGATTGCGTTAAGGGTTTGACTAGTAGCATTGCATGCCTTGTATACGCTCTTGTAGAATCATAGTTGCCATGAGGATTTGTTTAAACTTTATTCGTATACGTATGCTATGCTTAAACTTGTGTACTCGCATCTGCTTTTACATTGAATTGTTATTTTAAAACATGTTACAGGTTGATGAAGAGGATGCTATGAAATCAAATAGCAAGGACTTAGATACACATATTTAGACGTTTAGGTTAATGTTGTTGTATCAATTTTGTTGTATTGTGTTATTTAAATTTGTTAAGTTTCATTGTTGTATTTGTTTCAATGTTGTATTTTGACAATTATTCTTGAAATGAAATTCGACTTTAAATTAAATATTGTCATTATTAGCGTTGTAAGCAATGAGCAATCTCGTTATCGTCTCACTCCGATGTTTCTGCCATCGATTGAGGTGTGACATATTGGTATCAGAGCCACAACTATAGGGAATTAGGTAGAATTGTCATGTTCGACCTAGTCTATAGTTCTAAGTACCCGTTTTGACCATTCTTGCGTATTCTTAAAACTTTATGCTTCCTACTTTGCTTCTCCTCTTTTCTTTTGGTTTTAATACATATACACGATGTCTTTCCCTAAGACATTTTTACACAATACACACTTTGAAGACTTGAAGACACTCGTAACACAAACGAGACGAGTTCACTAAGATAGGCGTGAAACCCACAATTTTGTGAACGACTCTCATTCCGCTATCCTTATTCTTTTGCACAATATTTCGCCATCAAGTTAGGAGTGAAATCCACATCTTGATGGAAAATTTTCCAATTCAAACTCTAGTGGACCCTTACCAACGAATCGGAATTTGCTCTTCGTTTGGTAAGTACCAACCACACTTAGGGAATGAAATCGTCAAGTTAGGGGTGAAAGTCACACCTTGTCGATTAAGTCCCATTCCTTGATTTTCGTTCTACCAAAGTTTTGATTTTCCAATTGATTAGAGACGTGTAGTAAGTGGAACGGTAAAATGTCGTTAGTCGCTTCTCGATGAGAGCATTTTACCTATAGGCCAAAGCATGTTTCTCTAATTTGAAAGAACTTTGATTCACTCTAGAATTGTCGATGTTTCTCTCCCCGAAACATTCCCATGTTTTAGGAGCTTATTCTTATTATGTGATTCAATTTCTATGTGTTTTAATACTTGATTACCTCGTTCATTTCGAACCGTTACACTATTCACACGTTTATTGCAATCCAAAACAATGTTAATCCTCGTGAACAAACTAAATTTATACTCTATTACTTGCATTCATGCGTGATTATACATGTTATACTTGTTAAACCCATGCAACTTATGTAAACTTATGTGAACCTTATACATACTTATACATGCAAAACTTGTTATTTTTACATTATGATCAAGTCTCATCCTTCGCTCTATTTTGAACCTCTAGATGTCTTCTCCTAACTCTTCTAAGAAGTCAAAGAGGTCCAACAAGGGATCCAACAACAACGGTGACCCTATGTCGAAAGAAGACGTTGTCGGTCTAGTGGCTGAGCAAATGGCTGACCAAATGGCTCGTGTTATCCTTGATATTGTAGCCAACTCCAAACCATCCATGCTGAAGGCACCCCTAAGTCCTCCACCGATTCGAAAACTGATGCACCCAAAATGTCTTACCAGTTCAAGCACTTCATGGCTTGCAAACCTGTTGAGTTCACCGGCATGGGCGGTGTAACAGCCATGATCAACTGGTTCGACGTAATGGAGCTTACCTTTCTTCAGGGCGGATGCCCTGATGACCTTCGAACCCTCAACGCTACCGGGGTCTTTCGCTAGAGAGCCCTCGAGTGGTGGACTACTGAGCGCAACAAGCGTGGCAACGAAGCGGCTCACGCATTACCTTGGGAAAGCTTAAGGAGCTCACAGAGGATCAATTTTGTCCTCCCCACGAGACCTAGAAGCTCGAAAATGAATTCTGGAATCTTACCCAACAGGGGAGCGGTGCCGAAGGTATGATCGCACGCTTCAAACAATTGAGTATCATCTGTCCTAGACAGGTGGATACTGTTCCCAAGGCGATTTCCAAGCTAATTCGTTCGCTCTCGCCTATGATCATGAACCATGTAGCCGCCACCAACCCCAAGACCCTCAACGAAGCTTTTAGCATAACCCTTCAGCTTAACCACAACTGCATCCTTCAGGGGGCCTATGCAAAGGTCTCTACGAAGCATGCACACCAAGCCATTGTTGGGCTTGAATTATTAAAGGTTTATTCATTAGGGTTGTAATTATGGGCTTAATGATGCTTATAAATAGAGGGGCTAGGTCATAGAGAAAAGGTTAGAGAGTTGAAAGCAAAAACTTGTATCAGACATCTTTGGTGCATGCAAGTTAGAATCATTCAAAGTTATTCAAGTTATTCTTCTTCCTAATCATAATTTCCGGTACTGATTAGGTTAGTGATACCTGTTTGATCCGTTTATGGGACTTACAATTGGTATTAGAGTCTGCTGTTCTAATACAGGCTCCGGGTAGTGCTGATTGAAGAAGTTTTTGAAGTGTGTTGCTGCTGTTTGGATCGTTTTTTGGTGTTCCGGATCACTGTTCATCGTCAGAAGGCTACTGTTCCGAAGAACTCGAAGAACTTTTGAAGAATCCGGATCTGGTACTGTTCCAGATTCCGAAGAACACGAAGAAGGTTCTCACAATTCGGATTAACCACGGTTCCGGATTCCGAAGAACACGAAGGTGATCATCCATCTCGGATTGATCCCGGACTGTTGCTCATTTCGGATTGTAATCCGAGTTACTGTTGTGGTTTTTGAATATTGAATCTCGGAATTCAGTTGCAGAAAAGGCGGGTTCACTATTACGGATAAGGATCACTGTTCCGGATTTTCATCAGATAAGACAGGCCTTCCGGATTCTCCATTCAGGATTCTTGATTCCGGATTCATATTCAGAGTTGGCTATTCCGGATCATACATATCGGATTCTCCATTTCAGATTTGTAACTAAGTCTTCTCATTCCGGATCCATCTTATTTCGAGTTTTCCATTTCGGATCTTTCAAGTCGTGTTTTTTCAAGTCAGATTCATCAATCCGGATTGCTCAATCCGGATTCTTTAGTCCGGATTACTCATCAATTCGGATAGTCTTTCCGGGTTAACCATCTTTGACTTCAGGACTACCATTTCAGATTAGATTCTGGGTTTGATCGTCATTGACTACAGATTGACAATTTCGGATTTAGTACTGTTCATCAGACACACTTAAATTAATCAATTTTAAATCAATTTGGTAAATTTTTAATCAATTTAAATTACAATGGCTGGATTCATGACCGCACAAGATCTCGAACTTGGGTGACCCCAAGTTCGGACGAACTTGGCTGGCCAAAACTCAATTCCTTCATTAACCACAAGTTCGCTCGACAAATGCCACTCTGGCTGCCCTGCAATTGCAAACATTAGCCCTCCACCAAGAGCTGGATCAGGTAATTGGCACTTCCACCAAAGTGCCACGTTTATTGTATGGGGATGAATACTACGAGTGGAAGTTCTGCTTCGAACAGTACTACAAGGCTAAAGAACCCGGCGTGGGGAGATGCATCATGAACGGTCCAAGAACCATAGTTTACAGCACAGAGCAAGATCCAGAAACGAAAATTCCCAAGCCCATGCACCTATGGACTCCAGAGGACATCAAGATCACAGAGGAAGATGAGAAGGCTTTGGAAACTCTAACCATGGCTCTAGGACCTGATATTTCTATCGCAATCAGAAACTGTAAAACCGCAAAGGAGGTTTGGAGTGAGTTGCAAAATCTCTACGAGGGAAATGCCAACATGAAAGCAAGTAGGGTGAATCAACTGAATCAGCAATTCAGCTCGTTCAATCACATATATGGGGAAACTATCGAAAACTAGATACGTCGCTATGTCAAGCTAGTTTCCAAGATGATTTCAGCTGAGATCACCCTCACCAACAGTGCCATGAACAGACAGTTATTAAATTCACTGCCCAAAAGTTGGGATGCAGACTTGGGCATGATCAAAAAGACGAAGAACTTGAATGATGTCACTCACTGAGAGGATAGCTACTATCAAATCATGTGAGATTAACAAGAAGTAGAGAGAAATCAACCATCAAAGAAGTTTGATGGCCACAGGGATGATAGGGCAGAACGCGGCTTTAATGTAACAGAATCTCATTTATAGTCCTCTGCAAGGAAATGCACAAGCACCGGTTGGATCACAAATGGTTTACAATCCTATAGCCACGCCTCAGAACATTCAGTATGTGTATGGTTTTCAATCTCAAAACCCCACAACGGTTTCAGCTGCTCAAGTTCACACAAAGTACCATGCTCAGTATCCTAACATGGGTTTCAGTCCTACAACTCCTCAAACAGTACAACAAGGCATCATTCCTCAAAATGCTGCACAAGTGCCTGCACCTGCTCAACCCGCGCCCAACTCCGCGTTTCTCACTAAGGAAAACGAAGAGAAACTGGCTATTGCGGCATCAATGATCAAAAGCTTAAACGCCTTCCTGGCAGGTGATCTGACCCCTCCATCTATTCTTCCAACCGAAGTTGATCATATCATGGAGGAGGACCTGGACGAGATCGATGTTTCTTGGAATCTAGCAATGGCTGTTTTTCGGGTAAACAAGTTTCAGAAAAAGTATAGAAGGCAACCCTTGTCAAACTTGAAGACTGGTCTCACAAAGGACAAACTTAGATGTTATCGATGTCATGAACCAGGACACTTCACCAAGGAATGCAAGAAGCCATCGTCAGGGTATGTATCATCCAGGGTCGCTGATATATAGAGCAGTGACAGAGAGATGGTTCCCGTCTCTCCTTCCAAGTCAACAACAAGTCCATCAAGCAGCTCGGGCGGGAAGTTAATAGCATTGGTGGCCCAACAGCATGAAGGTTTAAACTGGGCAGATACTGCAGCTCAAATGGAAACCTTGAATCTATCCAAGAACAGCAACCACTACATGATGGCGCAGACAACTGAGACGCCCGATCTTTCAGAAACAGTAAATCGAATACTCTGTTCTGATAGTTGTCGTTTTAAATTATCACAAATGCGCACCCACAATTCAACTCTAGTGGCTGAATATCAACAAGTTGTGTCGCAGAACATCGAACATAAGAATAAGTTTCTTATGGAGAAGGTCGAAGCTCAGAAACAGGATATAGCTCAGCTAAAGCTAGACTTGAACCAACAACAATGTTAGGTCTACGACTACAAGCTAAAACTAGCTGAGAAGGACGTAGAACTTCAAGCAGCCTTAGCCAAGCTGAATTCCTTGACAGTGAAGCTTCAAGAAAATGAATTAAATATTAAAAAATTTGAAACTTCCATTAAACTTGTCAAGGACTTATGTGACCTCCAGCTTAATTATCAAAAGAATTTTACAAAAGGCCTTGGGTACAATAGGGCGCCTCCACCATATAATCATAACTAGACTAGAATGCCTGAATCTGAGGAAGAGGTAGAGAATGCAGAAAAAATGATGTATGGTAAACCGTCAGATTATTTATCCAAACCATGGACGCCCTATTACCCAAAGTTCTCCAAACCCAATGAACTCAAGAGGGATGATGTCTTTGTGGCTTCTACATCACTTTCTCATGAAACTGGAAATCGTCCCTCTGAAAGTACAGATGGATTGGAGAAAGAAGTGCCTGAGGCAGAAACATCCACATCCTCCACAAACTCTAACGAAAAAGAATCTTCTGATACTCAAACTAAATTTGTGAACGATACTAATGTGTCTAACTCATGTGTAGAAGAAATTTAAGTTGAGGATATCACAGAGGGTGATGAAGAGGAATGTCTGAATACACATTCAGACAATTCAGCAGATGATTATGCATTTTATAAGCCTACTTTTGACATTTTATATCAATTTCTTGCTGAACAATTTACATGCTCAAACAGTATTGGTTGTGTTGAGAATTTAGACAGTTTTAGTTCTGGTTTTTCATCAAATACTGATGTTTTGAACGATGCTAATAACTGTGATAACTTGTGTGATGAGAAAATGAATTTAGCTGCAGGTTTTGCATCAACAGATGATTCGGCTTCATCAGCTTCAGCTGAGGATACCTAATCTTCATCTTCAGCTGAGGATACCGAATGTTCATCTCCAGAGGCTGCGTTTGTTGATGCATCTCCTAGGGTTGACAGTGTGAAAGTAGATCAACCAACCAATTCTGTAAAAGTTGATAGTGACGTAATCCTGGAAGACTCGGGCAACTCAACACAAGGGACTGATTTTGAAATGACAAAAGATGAACACACTTTTCCTCATGGTTCAAATGAAAATCTTAAACCTGATCTTGAATCGGAACCTCAAACTTTTCAAAATTGCGAGATTCCACAGTCATCTGCTGAAGTTTCAAAACAGGATGTCCCTGTAGAGCCACTCGTGTCCTCTACATAATCTGTCACAAAGTGTGATTTGAAGAGTAAGACTAAGAAGCGGAGAACACGCCAATCTAAAAAGAAGAAAACAAAACAGGCGTCTACAAAAACTGAAACGGCAACTGCTGGGTCTTCTCATCAAACTGAGGAATTAACTCAGCAGTCACACACTGAATCCGTTAAGCAATCAGCTGAACAGATATCAGTTAAAAATTTTCCAAATGCTCCATGTTCAAAATCCTTCAATTCAAATCACAAAACTAACAAGTGTGTTGATGGTTGTGCGTAGGACAACGTCAAGACCAAGACCGTGCATCAGCTGTCAGTACCCACCAGCAAGAAACTGACAGACAAATTGCCCAGAATTTCCCAAGCTGAACGGACTGTTTTCTTCTAGAAGAGGCAGATCTGTTCCAATTGTGGATCTCCGGGCACATTGCTCGAAATTGTCAAAAGACCTTTACCTCTTTCAAAACTTTGTATTCCAGACATTAGAAGGCTATTCCTAATCGCCCACCTGAGGCTCGCTTTGTGGCTAAGTCTTCTGATCAAGACTGGAACTTGGCCAAGAAACAATCTGTTAAGCCCTTGAGACCTTCAGTTTCCCAGAATCCCTCTAGCACTCCAAGGATTGTGCAGAGGTCTGATTCGGTAACCTGGAGGCCTAAGTTAATGGCCAAGAATCAGTCTGCTACCTCCATGACTAATAAATCAAAAGCATCATCAAACTCATCCTCAACTAATTTGATCTTTTGTGAGGTTACTTATATTGATGCTAATCGCAAGCCCAGATCTTCCATGGCCTGGGTTCCCATTTCTAACTAAAACCTGTTGAAATGTTCAGGAACAGCTCTGGCACACTCTTGTTCGATTATGGTACATTGATAGTGGCTGTTCCAGGCACATGACAGGAGACATCTCGCAGTTGAATGACATTCAGTTTTTCGATGGCGGGTTCGTTTCCTACGCAGGTGGAGAAACAGGGAAAATTACCATGAGAGGAACTGTTTGCAATGGAGCCCTCAGCTTTAAGAATGTCAATTATGTACCTAATTTAAGCACAATCTGTTGAGTGTGTCTCAACTCCGCGACAATCATTTGGATGTTCTCTTCACCAAGAAAGGATGTTATGTGCTTAAACCCGGTTTAATTATTCCAGATGATTAGATTCTTCTTAAAGTTGCACGTAAAGGAAATGCATATGTTATTGATATGAACCAGGCTCCTTCTGACAAGCTCACTTGCCACTTTTCTTCGACAACCGAACATGACGCCATGCTATGGCATTGCAGACTGGGTCACATCAACATGAAAAATTTAAATCGTCTTGCAAAAGGTGGTTTAGTCAGAGATCTACCAGTTCGTGACTTCATGCAGATCGAAAAGTGTGAATCATGCGCGCGTGGGAAACAACATCGACAGGCACACAATTCTAAAGCCGTTCCCTCTACTTCTCAAGTCTTAGAACTGCTACATATGGATCTCTTCAGTCCAACAGACATACGCAGAATTGGCGGGAAAGATTACTGTTTGGTTATTATTGATGACTACTCTCGATTTACCTGGGTTTTCTTTCTCGCACATAAAAGTGAAACAGCTGAGTTAGTCAAACAATTTGTCACGCTTATGGAAAACCAGACAGATTCTACAGTGAATGCTATTTGGTGTGATAATGGGACAGAGTTTAAGAATATTACCTTAAACTCCTTCTGCTCCTCCAAGGGAATTGACCAATAGTTTAGTGAAGCCAGAACCCCACAACAAAATAGGGTTGCCAAACGCAAAAATCGCACACTCATTGAAGCTGCACGCACTATGTTGGTTGAATCAGAGCTACCTCTTATCTTCTTAGCAGAAGCAATCTATACTGCATGCTATATTCAGAATCATGCCCTGATCAATAAACGCCACATGAAGACTCCATACAAAGTAACTGAGGGACGCAAACCTTCAGTCAAGCATTTCTGCAAATTCAGATGCCCTTGTGTTCTCCTACTCATGGATGCTAAAGGAAAGTTCGAATCACGCGGGGATCCTTGCATCTTCTTTGGCTATTCTAAAAATACGTCATATCGCGGTACATCAAGATCAAGAAGATGGTAGTTGAAACCTACAATGTGGGTTGGTTGGAGGAAAATCCCAAGGACACACGCATTGGTCCTGACTAGTTGTATGACTAATCCACTTTATTTAA
Organism: Scalesia atractyloides; assembly: GCA_947069175.1. NCBI lineage: Eukaryota > Viridiplantae > Streptophyta > Magnoliopsida > Asterales > Asteraceae > Scalesia > Scalesia atractyloides. The sequence continues at coordinate 12,356,711 of CAMTDV010000007.1, read as the reverse complement.
TCATTTTGATGTGTCTTCCAATGTGCCTGTAGGTAATAGTTCGAATTATGCCCTTCCAACAGTGCCCGTTTCTTCTGAAGACGATGCTGACACTGCTGCACTAAATGAGACTTTAAAGCAGCTAAGTGTGGATCCTCCGGGATTCAATGACAATTTCTCATCTTCCTCCACCGTTTCGCATTCTCAAGAACCAACTATCTCTTCGCCTGCTCAGACGAATCCTCCTGAAGTTGTGGTTTCTGATACGGAGCCTCCTACAACAAATGAAGGCCTTCCTCCTGATGTTTTGGGTTCCTCTCTGTTTCCTGAGCCTACTCTACTCGATTGTTCGGTGGATTCCTCACCACATACTTCTGTTGGTGCCTCTATTGAGGGGGAGCCATTTGGAGTCGCTTCAGCTAGTGTCACCAACTTGCAAACGGATGTTCTTGTTCCCGCTACACCAATACCGCAGCGTTTACAGCATGATCACCCTGTTGAGAATATTATTGGTCCTGTCAATGCTGCTGTTCGAACACGCAACCAATCTGGGGATATCAATACATGTCTCTATTCTTGCTTTATTTCCCAAATTGAACCTAAAAGTATTGATGTTGCCTTGCAGGAACCAGGCAGGGTGGATGCCATGCACGAGGAACTCGATCAATTTGAGAAGCTTGGTGTCTGGCAATTGGTGAAGATGCCTCAAGGAAAGCGTGCTCTTGGAACTTGTTGGGTTTTCCGCAACAAACAAGATGACACTGGAGTTATCGTTCGGAATAAAGCTAGACTGGTGGTTCAGGGGTTTCGAGAGATTGGAGGTTTAGATTATGATGAGGTCTATGCACCTGTCGCGCGTTTGGAGGCTATACGCATCTTCTTAGCATACGCATCTTACATGTATTTTACTGTCTATCAAATGGATGTCAAGACTTCGTTTCTATACGGCAAGGTGAGAGAGGAAATTTATGTAGCACAAACACCGGGCTTTACTGATCCTGACAAGCCAGATTATGCTTACAAACTAGACAAAGATTTGTATGGGTTGCATCAAGCGCCTCGTGCATGGTACGCTACTCTTACTGAGCATCTGCTTGCTCATGACTACACACGGGGAACCATTGACCAAACTCTGTTTATCACACGCATTGATAAGGACATTATTCTCGTTCAAATCTACGTTGATGATATTATATTTGGTTCCACCAATGATGGTTTGTGCCGCGAATTCAAAGAAATCATGAAGAAGAAATTTGAGATGAGCTCATTGGGGGAGATGACCGTGTTTTTAGGACTTCAAGTTCGTCAGAGCCCACAGGGTATTCTATTTCATCAAGGAAAATATGTCCATGACGTTCTTGTCAAATTCAAGCATACAGATTCCAAGCCTATGGCTTCACCTATCGTAGAACGACATCTGCTAAATGAAGATGCTGAAGGAACGCCTATTAATCCTACTATGTATCGCTCAATGATTGGAACACTCATGTATCTCACTGCTAGCCAGCCAGATATCTTGTTTGCCGTTTACCAGTGTGCTCGTTATCAAGCTACTCCTAAACATTCTCATTTACATGCTGTTAAACAAATTTTTACGTACCTCAAAGGGGCTCCATCATTGGGCCTCTGGTATCCTAAAAATTCTGAATTTGAACTGTTTGCTTTCTATGACTGTAATCTTGGAGGTACAGATAGGGACATGCTATCAACTTCGGCTGGTTGCTAATTTCTGGGAGATCGCTTAATTTCGTGGCAATACAAGAAGCAACAGACGGTTTCGCTTTCTACTGCAGAAGCAGAATATGACGCAACCTCTGCTTGCTGCCCCCAGGTTTTATGGATGCAACATCAGCTTGCGGATTACGGTTTGACTTATCTAAACACAACAATTTACTGTGATAATGATGCCGCGATCCAAATAGTTAAAAACCCTGTTTTCCACTCCAAAACAAGCACATAAACATTAAAGTTCATTTTACTGTGATTGCTATGAAAAGGGTCTCGTAAAGCTTGAGCAAATCCACACTGATGCAAATGTGGCGGATTTGTTCATGAAACCCGTTAGCAATGCACGTTTTCAAGTGCTTGTGGATCTTCTCAAAATGATTCGGTTTTCTAGCTAGGCATCTGTTGTCCTTGTGTTTTGTTTACTTTTCTTATTTTCTTTTCATTGCTTCATAAATTTGTTCATATGTATGCACAAATTTAGGGGGAGAAATTCTTAAAAAAACAGTTTTTGCAAGGATAGGGAAATGAAATACTTTTTCGTGATAAAATGTTTGACTAACACATGTAAGGTGTAGAAGCGGGAAAAGATTTGGATCGAAAGTGATGTGTCGGTAGGTCTAAAACTCAACCGGATGGGAAAAGTCAAATGATATAAACATAACGAACTATGTACTCAGTGGGTCACTTACTATAGGCATATGATTTCATGGTCTTAAATCTTGCGTTGATAGATAGCCAACATCTGAGGTTTCGGGTCTTTATGTTGTTGAGTCATCCGGGGATATCTTGACTACCCTTATGTTGCATCCAGATTATATGACTCAGGATATCTTTGTAAAAGAGCTAAAATGGAAAGGCCAAAACCAAAGAGAACAGAAGTTTCTTCATAAGTTCTTACGTACCTCATAAGGTATTTGCTTAACCCTCGTCAGTCACTATTGGTCTCTCTGCTGTATGGAAGTATTGACCTGCTCACCAATAGCCTGATGTTGTAAAATATAAAGGATGACCACGGTATACTCACCTGTTACGATGAATTGTTGTGCTTACCTTGATCACGGGGGTATGTCATGGTATGGGACACACAAGTATCACAGTATAATATTACCTTAAGCGATCATAATGCCTGAACTACAAGGGTTGAGTTTTAGATTTAAATGGACAAGTATATTGACAATCGCTTAGACCAACTGAACCTGCTCATACTGAAAAATGTTCCTTAGTTAGCTTTTGAAACGATTTGATCCCTTAGCAAGGCTATGTTAAATGCTTATGTCTGTCTTAAATAGTTCCTCTTTGTGAATTGTTAAAAGGTGGTTAGATGCTTGGTTAGTCTACTTGATGAGTTTTGGTGAGATGGTTTCTGTCAAGAGATATTGGACTGGCCCAGTGTGCTTTGGGATTTGGGCCAGCCTATTAAAATTGGTTAAAAGTCTTAAAAATTGGAAACTCAAGTTACTGTTCCGGATTGGGCTTCTTTGGGCCCAAAGGGTTACTGTTCCGGATTGGGCTTTTCCGGAAAGGCCCATTTGGACTTTTCCAAACAGGCCCACTATGACACTATTCTGGATTGGGCCTGTCACAAGCCCAATCCAGGTTCAAAATCTTAGGCCCAAGCCCATTTCGGAAATATAAAGGCATCTCTGATTTCTCATTTCGGATTATCCGAATTCCGAAATAGTGTTTTCTTCTCTGATTCTCTCTCCTTTGTGAATTGTGCATCTCGGAAAATTCATTCCGGATTAGGTATAACTGCATTAAACACATACATTCTGGATTAAAATTATGAATATTTAATGCATTTCGGATTGTATCCCGGATCGATCTTCAAATTTTTAGGTATTTTGGATTACATTCCGGATTGGTATCCATCCGAAATGATGAACTCATATTTCATTTCGGATTGGATCTTCATCCTGAATGACTATCCATCCGAGATACGATGAATAATCCGGATTTCATTTTGTCCGTACTGTTTGACCTCCTTCAATCCGGATTGATGAAAGGGTTCATCTGGATTCATATTGAACTGTCAGTAATCGAGATTTGAGATTTTGAACCTTCATCCGGTTTGAACCTTTTCAACTCTTGAACCCTATAATTAATTTGAACTCATGTTAATTTGAACCTTGACTTCTGTTTGACCTATCTAGTTAGTTTTTAACTGCCATTGTTAACCTCCGTTAACTTCTGTTAGTTGAATTTTACTTGGTTGATGTTTTTGACAGATATGGTTGAAGAAGCATTTGACGCGGTGATGCTGGTTGAGGAGCAATTCCACAACCAAGCAGGGTATCTCTCAGACCCACCAGCAGAGTTCTTCCAGGAGTTTCAGGCTATGATTGTGGGGCTCAACGCTTGCAAGATCGCATATGCCCTCCGTGCTAACCCATTGATTTATAGAGATCTAGTAAATTTGTTTTGGAAGAGAGCACGTATTCAGCCGAGGGTTGAAGATGGTAGACCATTTATCCGTTCGCAGATTCAAGGTAAAGAGATAGTGGTGAACGAAGCATGTGTGAGAGAGGTGCTGCAGCTTACCGATACTTTCAGTGATCCAACCATTTACGCCAAAGAGAATGTGCTTCATGTGCTTATGGAGATGGGATATGAGGGTACTTATCCACTACTATTGAAGAAAATGTTTCCGACTTATTAGTGGTTGCTCATTCATATGTTCATGCAGTGTGTGTCGAAGAACAAGGGCGGTCTGGATCAGCCAAATCAAGCCCAGACATCTGCTTTCGTTTCGTTAGTTATGGAGTAGAAGTATAACTATTCTGGTTATATCTTCGACAACATGAAGAAATTTAGAGCAGTCCAAGAAGCGGATGTTCCAGTTGTACCCACGCTTTGTCCAGCTAATTTTAGATGCTCGTTATCCTGATTAGGCGAAGGATGCTACAGATGCCAACCTGCTTAAGATGAAGCTGATGGGGCCTACTATTTTTGCCACGATGAAGAAGAACCGCTCTACGTCCAAGACAGTGTTTGTAGGTTGTTTTGCTTTGAAGAAATTCGGGAAGTTTTCTGAAGTTGTTGGTTTAGATGTTCCACCACCTCCTCCACCTCCAGTTAACGCTATAGTGGCCGAAGAACACGATGAACCTGCCAAAGAAAAGGAGATAGAGATCGAAGATTTAGTTACTGATGACGAAGATGATGTTAGGCAAGCTTTTCTTGACGATCTCGATGAGTTCAATGCCACTTTGACTCTCGCTTAACCAGAGTTATCATCCAAGAACTTAGAAGCCTTGATTGCTCACTTGAAAGATATCCAAGAGAAACAGGGTGATCCTCCACTCGACATTTCATTTATTAATGCACCAACTGCTCAGATTGAAGAAGATGACGAAGATGAAGAAGGTAAGGTACCATTGATCAAAAGGCGAAGAACTGGGCCGAGCATTCCATCCAGTGCACCTGAAACTCCTGTTCTTTTCACTGTTGCTGAATCTGAATTGATCACGTCTACTGTTGCTGAGGTTACCGTTGCTGAATCTGTTGCTCATACTTTGATGGTTGACATACCTGTGTCATCTGCACAGCAAACCGCTCCTATTATTACACAGTCTACCGTTGTGTCGATTCCTGCTGACACGGTTCTACAAATGATGGAGTTTGGAGGCAGTTCATCGGGTGCTGGTGGTTCGGAAGAAGGTGGTAGTGGAGTTGGTTATACTGATGATGCTGCTGAAGATTATGTGCGAAGATCAGAGAAAAGAGCATTCGAATTCGAAGGATTGGATAGTAACGATGATGATGCAGAGGTTGATGTAGTAGATTTGAATAAATGGGTGGTTTTGTTGGAACAAGAGGTTATTTTAAGGACGCTCAGATTGCCTCTCTTCAGAATCGTTTAGATGTTCGAGATCAGACTATTGATCAGCTGCAGGGAGATGTTACAATGCTTATGACTCCGGTGTTTGATTTAAGGGGCAAGCTGGAAAACAAGTTTGGAAGGGAGTTTAGTGATCCTACTGATGACCCAATGAACGTTGAAACTAGGCATCGTGCGGCACAACAGCGAATGGCTGAAGAAACTGAAGAACAAAGATTGGCAGCTGCTCAGTTGGCAGCTGAACGCCAAGCAGGCCTGGACGATTATATGAGCGATTCACGCAGGAAATTTACTGCTAATCAGAAACGTGCTGCTAATCAGAAGAAGAAGCAAATGGTGTTAATGAAGAATGTTAATGTGAATCCACTTGATGAAAATTTTCAGATTAAGGATCCAACCAATCAGTCCGAGAGATATGTGATGGAGTTGGGGTCAAGTTATTACAGTAAGGTGGGAAACAAGTCCAAGGTGCTCAGTTGGATGTATGATCATGTTAAAAATATGTGGATTATCGTGCGCCAGGATGGAACCCGTGAATACTATTCGAAAGAGTCGCAATTCGAGACGTGGACTAAAGTTGCTTTGACTGATCTTTTGAGAGCTCCATACATTGATGATGACACTACAGAGCGTGGACCGGGGTGGAGATTCTTCAAGAAGCTTGAACGTGAGGTTAGGAGTGGCTTCAAGACTATGAAGACTGCTGAACCATATTTGAGAACGGCTAAAGGAGTTCGCGAGGCACACACGGGCAAGACGTTCAAATCGATGATGTGGCCGCCAACCGACAAAGAATTAGTTATCCCGGTTGCTCCTACCTTTCCTAGGGGAACTCTGAAGAACTTCAACTTTTGGTTATATGATCCTAAAGTCTGAGGTGTTGCTATTGTGACTAAAGAGAAGGCGTTCAGGGTCAACGATGTGGTGGATTTGGTTAGCTTTCACGATGAAGACTTGCAGGTTCTTGCGTCGCATCAAATTAGAACTGCTAAGATGTAAGAGGTTTGTGCTAAGGATTGGACTGCTGTGGTTGCTGGTATCATCGCTGGAAGACTATGTGTGGATGCTCAACCAAAAGACCAATGAAGTAAACCTAGGGGAAGAATGTTGGGCTTGGATTATTAAAGGTTTATTCATTAGGGTTTTAATTATGGGCTTAATGATGCTTATAAATAGAGGGGCCAGGTCAAAGAGAAAAGGTTAGAGAGTTGAAAGCAAAAACTTGTATCATACATATTTGGTGTATGCAAGTTAGAACCATTCAAAGTTATTCAAGTTGTTCTTCTGCCTAATCATAATTTCCGCCACTGATTAGGTTAGCGATACTTGTTTGATCCGTTTACGGGACTTACAGCCATCGCCGACACCACCACTACCGAAACTCCTCCTTCCCAAGCCAAGAAAATCCAGAACTGAAACAAGAAGCGGAAGGCTTCTGTCCAAAACAAAGCGGTTGTTACTCCGCCTACCCCTATACCGCTAAACGCCATCGCCACAACCCAAAGCACCGACCAGTTCAAACGTGGTTACACCCTCACTGTAATACCTGTTTCTACCATCATCCCGTCGGTACTCCATGCCGAAAGTGTTCCCAATGTCAGAGGTTATGGAACTTGTCTAACCGTTGCTGAAGCTTTCCTCCACCCCAAAATCAGCAACCCTTAGCCATCACACCTAACCCTAACCTTCAAGCCCAAGCCACTCCCGTTCAGGTGTGTTACAACTGTGGTGATCCTAACCATTTCACCAATGTTTGCCCCAAGCGTGCCAACTACCAGCAGCAACGTCAGCAGCAACAACAACCGGAGCCTGGTAAAGGTCGAGCTTTCGTGCTCACCTCTGCTCAAGCCCAAAGCTCCAACGATGTTATTACTGGTACGTTCCTTGTGAACCACGTCTATGCTTCTTGTTTGTTTGATGCTGGCGCAGACGGAAGTTTCGTATCTGTTGAATTTGAACCCTTGCTTAAGTGCGAATGATCTAAGTTTCCGATCCTCTCACTATTGAAGTCGCTAACGGTAAGACCGTTCCTGTTAACTATGTCCTCTCTCGCTGTTCCTTGGATCTTAACGGTCATACGTTTTCGATTGATCTCATACCTATGAAAATGGGTAGTTTGACGTCATAGTAGGCATGGACTGGCTCTGGCAAGTTCGTGCTGAAGTTGTTTGCTCGGAGAAATTCCTTCGCCTTCCTCTTTCTAGCGGTGATTCCTTACGCGTCTATGGTGAGAAACCTTCCAAAGGTCTTAAGCTGATGTCGTGTATTCAGGCGAACAAATACTTACGCAAGGAATATTTTGCCTTTTTGGCCCACATTGTGGAAAAGAAAGACAAGGGTCAAAGCCTAAGTGATGTTCCCGACTTTCGTATTGACCTCATTCCCGGCGCAACTCCTGTTGCGAAGGCTCCGTATCGATTAGCACCTTCGGAGACGCAAGAGCTATCAAGCCAGCTTCAAGAACTTCTTGATAAAGGCTTTATACGCCCTAGTACTTCTCCTTGGGGCGCTCCCGTACTTTTCGTCAAGAAGAAAGATGGATCATTTTGCATGTGTATTGACTATCGCGAGCTCAACAAACTCACAGTCAAGAACCGCTATCCACTTCCTCGCATTGACGATCTCTTCGATCAATTACAAAGTGCGACGTGCTTTTCAAAGATTGATCTCCGCTATGGTTATCATCAACTTTGAGTTCTCGAAGAAGATATACCTAAAACCGCATTCCGCACACGTTATGGACACTACGAGTTCGTGGTCATGCCTTTTGGTTTGACTAACGCGCCTGCCGTGTTCATAGATTTAATGAACCGCGTGTGTAAGCCTTTTCTTGATCGTTTTGTTATTGTTTTCGTCGACGATATTCTCATCTACTCAAAGACGAAAGAAGAACATGGGTGACATTTGGGCCTCATTCTTACACTTTTGCACAACGAACGTCTTTATGCGAAATTCTCCAAGTGTGAATTTTGGCTAAAAGAGGTTCAATTCTTGGGTCCCACCGTCATTGAACTCGGTATTCATGTTGACCCCGCAAAGATAGAAGCTGTTAAGAATTGGGTTGCACCTAAATCACCTTCTGAGATTCGTTCGTTTCTTGGCCTAGCTGGTTATTATCGCCGTTTCATTTCGAACTTCTCGATGATTGCCGTTCCTTTGACATCCTTGACGCAAAAAGATAAACCTTTTGTTTGGGGTCCCAAACAAGAGGAGTCTTTCCAAACACTCAAGGACATGCTTTGTAATGCTCCTATTCTTACTCTTCCCAATGGAAATGACGACTTCCTCATGTATTGCGATGCTTCTAACCAAGGTCTTGGTTGCGTTCTCATGCAACGGGAAAAGGTTATCGCTTACGCGTCGAGGCAACTCAAGATACATGAGAAAAACTATACTACGCATGACCTTGAACTTGGTTCGGTCGTTTTTGCATTAAAGATTTGGCGACACTACCTTTATGGTACAAAGTGTACGATCTTCACCGATCATAAGAGCCTACAACATATATTTGACCAAAAGGACCTCAACATGCGGCAACGCCGTTGGGTGGAATTGTTAAACGACTACGACTGTGATATTCGCTACCATCCTGGCAAAGCGAATGTTGTAGCTTATGCACTTAGTCGAAAGACTCATGTGAAGAGTGTTTGTTGTCTCAAAACCATGGAAAATTTCAACCATCTAATTCGAGATGTGAAATATTTAACCATTAACGAGGGCAACCTCAAAACTGAGTGGAATACCGGCGAAGAAACACCACTTGAGCAGAAGAACAATGGTATCCTGTACTATCGTGGTCGTATGTGGATTCCTGATCGTAGTACTCTTCGGACCAATTTGATTGATGAAGCTCATAAATCCCGATATGTCGTGCACCCTGGCGCTGACAAGATGTACCATGATCTTCTACGTCTTATTGGTGGCCTGGAATGAAACGTGATATCACTCTTTACGTGTCGAAGCGTCTTGCCTGTTTTAAAGTCAAAGCAGAACATCAACGTCCCTCTGGCCTACTCGAACAACCTGAAATCCCTATCTAGAAATGGGAGAGTATTGCCATGGATTTCATTAAGAAATTGCCTCGTACTCCTTCGGGTCATGATAGCATTTGGGTTATCATCGATTGTCTGACCAAAGCCGCTCACTTCCTTGCCATTCGTGAAGATTAAAAAGTCGAGAAATTGGCTCGCATCTACACGAGTGAGATCATCAGTCGTTATGGTACGCCCATTGACATCATTTCTGATCGTGACGCTCGTTTCACTTCCCGCCTTTAGCAAACTTTTCAATCCGCCCCTGGCACTCGTTTGAACCTTAGTACCGCTTTTCATCCTCACTCTGACGATCAAACCAAGCATACTATCCAAACTCTGGAGGATATGCTTCGATCATGCGTAATCGATTTTGGCGGCAGCTGGGATTCGCACTTACCCTTGGTAGAATTCTCGTACAACAACAGCTATCACGCAAGTATTCAAATTGCTCAATTTGAAGCATTGTATGGTCGTAATGTCATTCGCCTATTTGTTGGCACGAGATCAGAGACGTACAACTCGCCGGTCCCGAACTGATACAAGAGACAACTAACAAGATTCTACAAATACTTGATAATCTCCTTAAAGCTCGAAGCCGGCAAAAGAGTTATGCTGATAAAAGACGCAAGCCTTTGGAATTCAGCGTGGGTGATCTTGTGCTTCTCAAGGTGTCCCCTTGGAAGGGCGTGGTTCGTTTTGGTAAGAAAGGCAAACTCGCTCCTCGCTATGTGGGTCCTTTCAAGATTCTCGAAAGGATTGACAATGTAGCGTATAGACTGGATCTGCCTTAAGCGCTCAGCAGTGTTCATTCTGTATTTCACGTTTCAAACTTGAAGAAGTGTTTAGCAGAAGAAGGACTTCAAGTCCCACTCGAAGATCTTCAAATCAAAGAAACATTGCACTTCGTAGAGATACCTGTTGAAATCATGGACCGAGGAATCAAGCAATTGAGGCGCAGTCGAATTCCCATAGTCAAGGTTTGATGGGAGGATAAACGTGGCGCCGAATTTACTTGGGAACTCGAGAGTGATATGAAGACTAAGTATCCGCACCTATTTGTTACACCTTCCTTCGAATAAATTTCGTGACGAAATTTCCTAAAGGAGGGGAGACTGTAACGCTTCGCTTTTTCGTACTTTCCTTAATTAGAAAGTATAGTCGTATTTCTATTTTTTGGAACTTGTATTCGTATCGTTTTCGTATTTCTTTTCCCAATCTTGTAACCCGAGACTTGAATCATAATAAAATTGATACTTGATACATACTTGTCTTACATGCATTCAATCACACTGATACTCGTTATACGTGCAAAGGTTCATGCATTGACACTCGACACTTAATATACACGTTATATGCTTAAATCATGCACAAATGGCAACTTAAACTAAGTTCAAGGACTAAAAGGGATAAAAATAAAGAAACTTCTGGAATAAACAACCTCATGGCCCGCGACCGAACACTTCAACCTTCTCGCGCCCCGCCAGATCCTCTAGTGGCCCACGACCGAGACCTCTTCACCCTCTCATGGCCCGCGAGAGGGGCATAATCCGGAGAAGTTAATTTCAAGCTCATGGATTGGTTAATTTTGTGTTTTCTGCATTTATTACTTCACCTAACAACCTCCCAAAACTCACCTATAAATACCCCACTCCTCATCCTCTCAAATCACACCTCAAACATCTCTTCTCTTCTCTCTAAAAGCTCTAAGAGCTCTCTTTCTCTAAAAGATCAAGGCTTCAAAAGTGAGTTCTAACTCACCTCTCTCCTTTTGATCTTTCTTCTTTCTTACCACTTGAAACACCTTTTGACTGTCTCCATAAGTCTTCCATGGAAAACCAACTTGGAACATCACCATGTCTAAGGTCCCAAGTGTAAAAGCCTTTTGTTTTAATAGGGTTTTACCCACAAGTGTTGTATCCTTCCAAGCTTGTTCTCGAAACAAGACGTGAGTTGGTAGAGTGTGATCACTTGGAAACCTTGGCTATCCTACCTTCTATCCTCCACCTCACTTGATAATTTCAATTACTTTTGTCTTTTATTTTTATGTTATAACTTACTCATGACCATCCTTGTCATCCTTGTGATGACTTGTGCATTGGTAAACTATACGAAAGAGGTTTTAAAAGGAAGGTTATCCTCCTACCTCCATGCATGACTTCTATGAACTTCCATGATGTTTATGATTTACTTATTACGTATGCTATATAATATATGTATATATTTGCTAACCGAACTCTTGATGGTAATCAAATGATTGTCCATCATGGTACTAGGTTACATCACCTACGTACTTAATCTCTCGTTACGATTCTAATGGGTAACCTAACCTATGGAAACACATCAACCCGAATGGGTCTTATAGTGTGAAACACGAGTATTAAGTCTAGATGATTATTTTCTCATATAACATAATTTAGTATATTTAAATTCCTAAATCCTCTGTTATCCTCCGAATACTTACCAACTTATGTTTTCCTCATGTAGGATAACTTGGTGGTCCTCCAACTCTCTAAGCCCTTCACGGAAGTAACAAGGGAAGCTTAGCAAAACCGTGAGTACACTCGACCCACTTTTCGTTTACAACACTTTTGGGTGTAACATGTTACTTATACCAAAACCACAACACTTAAACTTTATGAAATGCACAAACAATCCTATACACATGAATACTTGACATGATCACTTGATGCTTATATCTTGGACATTCTTTATGTGATACTTTAGTCATTAACTTGTTTAAAGCCTTCGTTTAACATGCATAGAGCTATAGGAAGTAACGCATCACCCTCCATCGTGTAATCTTGAGGCCATGTTAAAACATCGTCATTGCGTTAAGGGATTGACTAGTAGTATTGCATGCCTTGTATATGCTCTTGTAGAATCATAGTTGCCATGAGGATTTGTTTAAACTTTATTCGTATACGTATGCTATGCTTAAACTTGTGTACTCGCCTCTGCTTTTGCATTGAATTGTTATTTTAAAACATGTTACAGGTTGATGAATAGGATGCTATGAAATCAAATAGCAAGGACTTAGATACACACATTTAGACGTTTTAGGTTAATGGTGTTGTATCAATTTTGTTGTATTGTGTTATTTAAACTTGTTAAGTTTAATTGTTGTATTTGTTTCAATGTTGTATTTTGACAATTATTCTTGAAATGAAATTCGACTTTAAATTAAATATTGTCATTATTAACGTTGTGAGCAACGAGCAATCTCGTTATCGTCTCACTCCGATGTTTCCGCCATCGGATGGTGTGTGACAGATTGGTATCAGAGCCAAAACTATAGGGAATTAGGTAGAATTGTCATGTTCGACCTAGTCTATAGTTTTAAGTACCCGTTTTGACCATTCTTGCCTATGCTTAAAACTTTGCACAAAAACTCAAAATGTTTGATTCTCATCATACCCATTGGATTGAGTTGGGAGATGTGGAATCGGTAATGATTAAGAACTTTAAGAAAAAAATTGGTCGCTGGCAACCGGAAGTTGTCGTCGGCGAAAAAATCAAAGAATAAGGTGATATAACCGGCCGGAGCATCGGCGGCGGTATCACCCTTAGACGGATACCGGGCATCCTAGTCCTTCGGGAACCGGAATCCGGAGGCCAACCTGTGGAAACTGGCCAGAGTCCACTTCAGCGCCGGCAATGATGTGGAAGCCTCACTAGCAGAAGTATTCTCTGGTCCACGAGTCGCCATCTGGAAATCGTTGGAGAAAAGAAGATTGCAGAGAAAGAAGAAAGAACAAGAGTTCAGAGAGCAAGAATTCAGAGAAACAAAGAAGAAGTTTTGAAAATGTGAGTTGAAACCCTATACGTTCCCCTATTTAAACCCATCGCATTTTATGCGATGGGGAAACGTGACGCATCCATAGGCCCCTCAACCAATGCGCGTCTGACGTGTGGGGGGCAAGTGGTAACTGACAATCGTCACGTGCGCGTGGCCGGTACTTTCTCTGCCATTCATTAATGAAAAAGAAGCTGCACTGTTGACAGCATGCTGCAGCTGTCAAAAGTCACTTCCGCCTCACCTTTTTTCTCACCAACTCGCCTGCAATATAAGCATGACGAAGATTCAAATTTCAAAGACCTCATCATGAGCAAAGGTTTCCCCACATAAAGGTTTCCTTTAATCCTTATTAAATTCTTGTCGTTGAGATAAGCGCGCATACATGAATTAGTCCAGCACTCCACCTACTTGCCAACATGAGCATAGAAGCACCACTGGACAGGGGGGACTTGGAGGGGTATGGTCCCAAAAACTTTGCGCCTGTGCAAGAAACCATACCCTCATAATGACATCACAAGGATAACCTTGCACGCAATACGCAACGGTGCGCCATTCTTGAAACCAACAGGTTGCCTAACAAACCTTACGCGCAATGCGCAACGGTACTGCAATCTTGATACTAGCCGGTCACATAACAAACCTTACGCACATTGCGCAACTACAAGTTAGACTTGGAATTGAAGGTCCCTTGACCCTGCGCGGATCAAACAATCCTTTAGCCGCGAAGTCTTAAAACCTTGCACAAGGCCAAGACTAAAATGAGAGCAACTCATAGTCTTGAGAACAAAAGGACTTAATCCCTACAACTCCGCGCTGGCTCGAAAACACTAATAAAGCCACGCGGAAAGGAGAAGCGTAAAGATGCATTGACCAAATACAAGGGTATAAAGTGGCAGAGTTGTGACCAAATAACCGCTCGGCAGGTTGTGTCAGACTGCGTCGCATGATGAACACTCATGCATAGGGCAGACTATATGCAAGGATGTACACGTGGCACCAATCAAACTCACGCCAGTGACTGTCACACGATCTCCACTATCGGCTGATGACAGGTCCGACACCAAGGACAACTGCCATGACACGTGGCTCCACTCACCATGCGCCAAGCACATCTCCTGCCAAAGACCATTAATGGTCGATGCAGAGGAGACAAAATGAATATTCCTGGTCGTCGGGCCCAGGCCCAAGGCCCATCGACCCATCTCCTACACAACTCTTTTCGGCTATAAAATAAGGATCACACCACAAGGTAACACACATGCTTTCTGAGCTAACTCACTAATTACTTGCTACTTGCTTATTACCTTGCAATCCCCAATACTTATTCTCACACCGCTGTGTGGTCATGGAGAAAATCTTCCCCCTTTTCTATCATGACGAGGCTAACGACGTTTACAATTTTGCAGTTAGCTTGAAGCAAGACCGTTCCAAAAAGCAAACGAGAGATAACCTTTTATGCAGGGATGTTGAGCTGTAACTAAGATATCTTCGGATACCTCTCGGTTCAGCCAGTGTTTCTTCACTATATATATATATATATATATATAGAGAGAGAGAGAGAGATGATGATGAATCATAAAAAAACTAGTTTAAGAGAAAACAAAAAAACCAAATAAAAAAGCCTAAAAGTATATAAAAAAAATTGAATTCTTTTTAATAAAATTCGCTATATATAATATATAAAAAAAACTTTTTTCAAAAAAAAAAGTTGTACTGACATGTGCATTAATATGAAAAGGCCTAAACCACCAAACCCACCCCACCGACACCTCCAAAAACCTAACCCCCCCCCCCCCCACACACACACACCAAAAAACCGATCCTAATCCTAAACCCAAAAAAACCTAACCCTAAAAGCTAAATTAAACTCAAAAGCTAAATCTAAACATATAATGCATGTACAGTATAAAGTTTTTTTTTGAAAATAAAGTTTTTTTATTAATAGAAAGTAACGATTTTTTATAAAAATTGTAAAAAAATTATGTTTTAGGCATTTTTAGTTAGTTTTTTAGTTTCTAATTTATATGTAGTTTTCTGATGATTCTCTTCCTCTCTCTAATTTATATATATATATATATATATATATATATATATATATATAAATGGTGGATCACAAAAAAACTACTTTAAATGAGAAAACCAAAAACTAACTAAAAAAGCTTTGTTTTTTGAATTTTTTATTAAAGATCACTACATTTCATATATAAAAAAACTTTTTTTCAAAAATTAAATTGTACTTCACATGTGCAATAATACGAAAATGCCTAAACTACCTAACCCACCCCCAACCGACCCCCCCCCCCCCCAAAGACCTAACCCCCACCCCCCCCCCCCCACCCCCCCCCCCAAAAAAAAAAAAAAAAAACCTAAGCCTCCTCCCACCCACACCCAAAAACCTAATTATAAACCTAAAAAAACCTAACCTAAAAGCTAAACTAAACTCAAAGTTAATTGTAAGCATATAATGCACATGTGTAGTACAAGTTTTTTCTGGAAAAAAAATTATACACAAAAAGTAGCGAAATTTTATAAAAAATTTTAAAAAAATTGGCATGTTTTTTAGGCTTTTTTTAGTTAGTTTTATAGTTTTCTCATTTATATGTAATTTTCTCATGATACTCTCCCTATATATATATATATATATATATATATATATAGGTAGAGGTTCATGTAAGAAAATATAAAATGTGAGAAGGATAAGAAAGATTCTAGAGGTGACACGGGTCCCTTTTTATTTTGGTAGTTTAAAGGTATAAGCATAATTTAACTAATAAAATCTAATAATGGAATGGATATATTCAAATGATTCTGGCAGTTATTTTATGGTGTTATTTCATAAAAACGGAAATAATACTCTAACTCATAAAAACACCACAACATGTATATTGAAGGCATACATCTTATAAAGAACAGAAATATAACAGAAACAACACCATAACTCATAAAAACACCACAACATGTATATTGAACGCATACTCTTATAAAGAACATAAATATAACAGAAATAACACCCTAAATATATAAAAACAGAAATAACTCCCTAACTCTTTGAAGGCAACAGAAACTGTTGGTGCATATTGGTGACAACAGCTTAATAGTTTGCTAATTTAGTCTTTGGATATTTTGTATTGGGCTTAGCATTTATGTTTAGCTTATTTAGAGATGTAATGGGCTTGGAGAATGGCCTAACCCAAGATAAAGCCTAGTATGTAAGCATGTAGTATATATACATGTTATGCATTAGAGTTTTAGGTTAGACAAGTTGAGAAAAGTTGGTTGGGAGAAATCTACAGAGAGTGGCTGAGGGATTTCTAGAGAGTCTTGAATTGATTGTAAACATTAGTGTTGGATAATCAATAGAAGACTGTTTAAAGGAATTCGTGTTTGTGTTCTTATTATTTCTGTGAAATCTGATCTAGGGGATTCTGCACTCTAGGTTGGATAGACGATTCTGTCAAGATCCATAAGGACTAGGGGACCTACAATTGGTATCAGAGTATTCGGCTCTTGATTATTGCTCGGTTCAGAATTGTGACAGCATAAAAATCGGATTTTTGGGTGTTTTGGAGGCTGTTTTGGAGCTTGAGAGGCTGTTTTAGGGTTTTGCATGTATTTTGGATTTTTTTAGTAGGTATTTCAGATTAACAGCAGGTATTTCGGATTGAAGAAAGGCATTTCGGATCAGAAGTGAAGGCACTTCGGATTGAAGACTTGCATTCCAGATTAAAAAGCATAGTAATTCGGATTGAAGACTTGAATTTCGGACCAGAATCTGCATTTCGGATCTGGAAAACAGTGCAATTCGGATCAGAAAAGTCATTTCGGATTTTATTTCTGATCAGAAGCCATTTCGGGTTGGATTTCGGATTGAATTTCAGATCAGTAGCTATTCCGGATTCCATCTCAGATTAGAACTATTCCGGATTCCATCTCGGATCAGAGTAGTCTGTTCCGGATTTTTATTTCGGATCAGAACAGTGCATTCCAGATTTCATCTCGGATCACTATTCCGGATCACCATTTCAGATTAGCAATTCGGATTACTGTTCCGGATTGTCATTTCGGATTGTAAATCTGAGTTACTGTTTTGGATTTGGTACTGTTTTGAATTATCTACAAAAAGGTGGAAAGTTAACCAGCTGACGTAACTGGAGTTAAATGTTTTCGAACATAGAAGTTGATCCGTAAACTATCTTAACAAACCGACTGCACGGTTAGACTCGTGATTTTTAAGGCACGGAAAATCCTAAAATCACTATTGGACAATATATATCATTGGATTCGTATCGTCGAGACGAGTTTAACGGTACAATTTGGTAACCACACTTTCAGACAAATTTTTGAACGTTTTTTAACGGTACGGTTACGGTAAAACACAAAGAAGGACTAAAAGAGAAGTTAGTTTTGGGTTTTGATACAGGTATACCAAAATCCATTTAAACCGATACTCTGCGTGGTAAAGATGGTCAGAATGAAGAATAGCAGTGAGTGTCTTAATAACTGCCTGAAGTTGATGAATGCTGAACAATATGTAGACTGGAAAGAGAAGTTTGAGGCATTTGTTCAATGTGAAGACTCTAAGATGTGGAGCTGTATGATTTATGGGTACATTGCTCCCACACGTCGAGTTAATGGGAGAATTATGGTTCTCTCATATGAGAAGATGAAAGATTCTGAGAAACGTATCTATGATGCTGAGAAGAAGGCTTTAGTAGCGATAAAGATGTCCTTGCCATTTTATATGAAAAACATTTGTAATAGGTATGGATCGTCTAGAGAGCTGTGGGAAGCTTTAGAAAAACGTTATCAGAGTGCTTCAAGACAAAGTACATGTGTGAGTGAGACTGCAGCTGTGAAGATTGGTGAAGAAGTTGCTAAGATAGAAGAGAAGAATGACACTGAGAAGGAGAGAATGGAACTCAAGGATGCAAAAGCTATAGTGCGCATGGATGATACAGATGAGCTTACAGCAGAGGTACAGGTACAATTTCAATCTGTAAGTCATACTTGTCATAATTGCACTGAACTACAGGGTAAAGTTGACAAATTATCGGAGCAAACAAAATTTTGTTAGTAGAATTAGAAAAACTGAAAGAGTCAAATGTTCTTTTGAGTAAAAGGGAGTCAAATTTTTTAAATACACTCAATTCAAATGAACAAGAAATCATCAGTTTGACCAGCAAAGTCAATGAACTTTTAAAGATCATTGATTTGGCTCGTGAAACTGTGAAGGATAAGACTAACGAGCTTTCTGAAAAGTGCACAGAATTGGCTGATGCGCAGGCCAAAATTGTTGAACTTCATGGAAAGTTAGACAAATTTGGAGAATCCTCGTTAGCCATGACTCAAATTCAGAAAAGTTTGAAAAGGAGTAGTGATAAAACAGGAGTGGGGTTTAGTAAAGTTCCATCTTCTGAGGATCAGGATTACTCCTTTTTACCAAATGAGCTAACAGATTTTGTTCCTACTACACCAGCTATAGTGGATCCGATAACTGTTGACATACCTGATAGTCCAGGTTCTTTGAAAGAATTAGTTAGGTCTAATAGTACACCTCATAAAGTGGATGAGGATACTGAAGACAAAACGGATAAAACATATAAAAAGGGATCTAATAGAAAGAAAACTTTTAAGAAGAAATCATGCTTTAAATGTCACAACGACGGGCTTGTGGCTAGTTGTTGTCCTTTTAAAAAGGGTAAGAAAGCAGAGGCTGAGGTTGAGGTTAAGGATGGAAATCAGGTTGGTTTAAATAAAAATGTTAAATCCAGTTTTCAGACAAATCAACCGAGATTTCAACCTAAACCTTCAACATCAAGAAGATTTGTTGGTTCAAGAAACTCTTCTCCTAAATCATGTCACCATAAGGGTCAAACAAATTCTTTTCAAAGTAAAAATTTTGGATATGGAAATCGATACCAAACTTCTTATAATCGAAACTTTCAAAGAAAAAACGAATATAGGGGTTTTCGTAACTCAAATGTTCAACATAATCCAAATTTTTTTCAAAGATCAGATTATGATAATGGGAGAAGAAGGTTTCGAGATAATAATTTTCCAAGGTCGAAAAATCCGAGAGTTTATTGGAACTCCAATGATCAAAGACCTCGTGGAAATTATAAATCTGATTCAACAACTTGGAAGACATCCAAGACACCAGTACGGTGTGATGGATATTGGATTGATGTTCCAGTGGTTGCTGAATCTGGACGACCCAATACCTTTAAGGCTTGGGCCCCTCAGTCTAACTAAGTTGTTGAGTGTGTGCAGGATGACCAAGAAGGACTATTGATGTGTTCAACAGTGGTTGTTCCTGTAAATCATCTGAGGTGAATAGTAGGTTACACATGGTAACGAATTATTTACTTCTGTGATAGAATATGTCTACTAAAAGTGAAAAACCTACTTATCAGGTTAAAGTGGGAGTCTGTTAGTGTTTAAATTTCTGTTTTTTAAAACCTTACTCCATAAAAACAAAAATTTAGGGGGAGAAATTTCCCTAAGTCAAAAAGAGTTTTAGTTAGGGCGTGTGTTTAGGGGGAGTAAGTTGACGAGTTTAAATTTTTCCATAAAAAGTTGTGTAAATAATTTACTGCTTTTCAAAAATCAAAAACATAAAAAAACAAAAAAATAGAAAATCAAAAATGAGTTTTCACTGTGTGAAAAAGAAGAAATGATAGTACATCAGCAAGTTAGACTGTCACACTGAACTTAAAAGAAAATTGCTTAAGTGTGATAGTAGCTTCATCATATGATGTACCAGTAGGCAAAAGGCATCAAATAATCATTTTACCTTTGTGATACAAACATAAAATAAACTATGTATGAGTGGGTAACATATCAGTGGCGTATAGTTTTATAACCTTAAATCTTGCGTTGATAGATTGCCAAAATCTGAGGTTTTAGGTCTTTATATCGTTATTTCATCCGTGGTATAAAGGTTGTCCTTCTGCTGCATCCAGATATGTTGACCTAGGCACAACCAGGTATCCTAAAAGAGCTAAAATGCCAAATCCCAAATATTGAAGAAGCTCTCCTAGAGAGTCATTCAAATGTGCAAAATTGCATTATTCGTACCAAAATTTGGTATATGTCCTAACCCTCTTTGGATATTGGTCTCTTTGCTGTACGGAAGTACTGACCTGATCACCAATTATCTAACGTTATAATTCAAAGGATGAATTTCGGTATACTCACCTACTACGATGAATTTTTGTGCATACCTTGATCGCGGGGGTATGTCTTAAAGTGGGACACACTAGTATATCAGTATAAATTATCAAAATAAATCACGAGGAAATGGAACTTGAAATGTTCCTGTATTTTGTTTAAGTGGACAAAAAAATATTGGTAATCGTCTTGAACTGCTATTCATGAATATTGCATAGTAAATAATCAGATAGTGTGAAAACAGTTTGATGTTGCTGATATGATCTTCTTAACGGTGATTCTCACAAAAATAGAGTGTTTATTTTCTTGTTAGTTATTTGTTTTCAGAAAATATAAAAATACAAAAAGATTTGTTTTTAAAGTCTCCTAGGTTGAACTGATAAGTTGTTGATTTTTGCATGATAAGATAAAATATTGGTTTATCTTTAATGTAGAAAAGAACTAACGGTTTTTCGAGTTACTTGCTTGTGTTTCTAAACAGATTGATGCAGTTATCAAAATGAAGTGCAGAATTCATGTAAAGTACATTTTGAGAATGAAGTGAAGAATGTGTGAAGATGCATGGTAGGATCCTTCTACTACATTGCAAAGGGAGATATAGAGGAATTTGGTGATATGAGCTTAACCAGAGAATGCTAGCTCACTAATCTACAATGAATGAAGTTTTGGTGATTGGATGCATCAGCTTAGGGGGAGTCTGTTAATGTCAGAATCTGTGTGTAGCTGAAGTTATCCAAAGACCAAAAGACCACAAGATGTTTGAAGACAAAGTTACACTATGAAGCTATTGTCAAGTGGAGTCTGTTGGTGCATATTGGTGACAACAGCTTAATAGTTTGCTAATTTAGTCTTTGGATATTTTGTATTGGGCTTAGCATTTATGTTTAGCTTATTTAGAGATGTAATGGGCTTGGAGAATGGCCTAGCCCAAGATAAAGCCTAGTATGTAAACATGTAGTATATATACATGTTATGCATTAGGGTTTCAGGTTAGACAAGTTGAGAAAAGTTGGTTGGGAGAAATCTACAAAGAGTGGCTGAGAGATTTCTAGAGAGTCTTGAATTGATTGTAAACATCCGTGTTGGATAATCAATAGAAGACTGTTTAAAGGAATTCGTGTTTGTGTTCTTATTATTTCTGTGAAATCTGATCTAGGGGATTCCGCACTCTAGGTTGGATAGACGATTCTGTCAAGATCCATAAGGACTAGGGGACCTACAGAAACCTACTGAAGACACCAGAAACCACAGCAATGCAAGGACCTTTGTCCTCACATTAAATATAACATGAAAACCTAACTCATAAAAACACCACAGCATGTATATTGAAGGCATACATCTTATGATGAGCGGAAACATAACAGAAATAACGCCCTACAATTAAAACACCATTGTATGAACATAGAAAAACACCATAGACTAAAACATCCAAGCGAGACGTAATTTTTTTTCTCTACATAAATATATCAATATGGTACTCATATTAAACATAAAAAACACTCGTTATTATGGTGTATTTTTTTAAAAAAAGTTACGTATAAAAATTTATTGACGTTTAAAAAAGATGGGGGAAACTTACATGTGCATTAATGTTGGTTTTTCTTAATTTAAAAATGTTAAATTTACCTTTATACCCTTAATCTAGAAAAATTAATTAGTTTAATAGTCAACACTATTTACAAGATTGCCATCAATATCTCAACCATTTAAATATCTAATAGTGTAGATTCTTTCTTATAATTCTCACACTTTTATATTTTCTTACAATAATCTCAGTATATATATATATATATATATATATATATATATAAGTATCTTAATGAACCGTAGCTGGAGTGATGGTAGGAGTTTCATCCGTGTTTATGTTTTATCACGCTTCCGTATCTAAATTAAATAATAAAAGTTATTATTATTATAAAATTGGATTTTATAAGCCAATAAAGGTTTAAGAGTTCCTGTTTGATTGAGGGACAACTTAGAAGAAATTACACAACGAACTGCTTAACTTTAGTGGATCATATGAGCATGGTTACAAAATTATTGAAACTGGTTGACTATTACATTTCTAAGAAACGATTACAATATCTCAACAAAACTTAGAGCTTTAGAAGATAATCTCGTAAATCTTCTTTTGATATCTCATGTTGATCTTCTTCAATTATAGTCGTTATGTACCCCTCCTTATTTCATAATAATATCTGTGACATATAACTTCCTCAGAAGTAACAACCTCGTCATTATAAAGTTGCGTTGTAGTAAGTTTACCCTTGTCAACATCAAGCATCAGTAGCGATTTCATCTCAGTGAAAGCCACTTTTCAATAGAAACAAATTGCCATCAACTTCCCTCACTGGGCACCAAACCTCAGTAGTAACAAGTTGTCATCGGTTAGTAATTTGTTCTTGTAGGTGTGACCCTCTTCAGTGCTATCAGTAGCAACTTACATGTGCATTAATGTTAGTTTTTCTTAATTTAAAAATGTTAAATTCACCTTTATACCCTTAATCTAGAAAATTAATTAGTTTAATAGTCAATACTCTTTACAAGATTGTCATCAATATCTCAACCATTTAAATATCTAATAGTTTAGATTTTTTTCTTATAATTCTCACACTTTTATATTTCTTACAATATTCTCACTATAAATACATACATATATATATATACAATGTATCTTAATAAACCGTAGCTGGATATGGTAGGATTTCATTCGTGTTTTTAGTTTTATCACCTTCCGTATCTGAATGAAATAATAAAAAGTTATTATTTTATAAAATTAGATTTTATAAATTTAAACGGATACCAGAATTCCCAATAAAGGTTTAAGAGTTCCTGTTTGATTGAGGGACAACTTAGAAGAAATTACACAACGAACTGCTTAATTTTAGTGGATCATATTAGCATGGTTACAAATTATTTGAAACTGGTTGACTATTACATTTCTAAGAAACGATTACAATATCTCAACAAACTTAGAGCTTTAGAAGATAATTCGTAAATCTTCTTTTGATATTCATGTTGATCTTCTTCAATTATAGTCGTTATGTACCCTCCTTATTTATAATAATCTGTGACATATAACTTCTCAAAGTAACACTTCGTCATTATAAGTTGCGTTGTAGTAAGTTTACTTTGTCAACATCAAGCTCAGTAGCGGTTTCATTCAGTGAAAGCCACTTTTCAATAGAAACAAATTGCCATCAACTTCCCTCACTGGCGCCAACCTCAGTAGTAACAAGTTGTCATCGGTAGTAACTTGTTCTTGTAGGTGTGACTCTCTTCAGTGCTATCAGTAGCAACTTTTGATATCATCAGAGTAAATGTATTTAATTGAAACCTCCAAAAAGTTAAGATTATTAGCACCAACTCATACAGCGGTACTAATCTCCATCATTGGCAATTACTTGGAGTTTTGTATCAAAAGATCTAGAGATCTTAAACCCAATACACATGTATCGGATAAGTAATCTAAAGCTTTGAAGGCTAAGGGTAGAACAATTAATATGAATATATAATAACTTGGTCATGATAAGTAGCAAATTGCCAAAAATTGTTTGTGAAACGATGATTGAAATGCACAAAAGTTGTTAAGTAGCCTAACCCATTGAAGGCTAGAGTGAAAGAAAATGACCTTTATGGATGTAGAATTGTCGTTGATAAGTAACCAATAACTATAAGAACTTATATTGTTAAAACAATTGCAAGTTGCGCAAATTTCTTGTCAAGTATACAAGGACATGTAATATGTCACTAGTGAAGTGTATATCTGCTTGTAGGGTGGTATATTACAATAATTAGAAAAAGAAAAGCAACCAAGATGATATATATATATATATATATATATATAGGGTAGGGTTATAGAGTGAACACTAGGTTGAGAGTGAACTGTGTGAACTAATCTGAGCCATTGGATTATATCATCTAGAGATTTTTAAACAATGGCAAGATTGTAATTATAATGTTGTAACTTCCCTTTAAATTAATTGACAGAAGGGTATTTGTGTCTTTTGTAAACTGCATTTATTAAACAATATAATCAAAATTCTTAAAATCTTGCTAGTTTTCGTATATACAAAATACAAAATTGTTAGTGTATACACATGTGTATAGTCTCGATAGTATCAGTTTATACAAGATACACAGATGTTAGTTTATACACATATGTACAGTCTCGCTAACTATCAATTTATACAAGATACACTGCTGTTAGTTTATACACATGTGTATGGTCTCGCTAACTATCAGTTTATACAAGATACACAGTTGTTAGTTTATACAGATGTGTACAGACTTTTGATACATCTGTGTTTAATGTAGTCCGCGACCTAGTTCCGTTAGGATTTTCATATACGCTTTGAATCCTGAAGGGACAGTTGGTGTCCAGTACCTAGTTCCGTTATACGTTATTAGCAACTGATTCTACACGAGTTTAAAATAATAGAGAAGTAATTAAAAATGTGTGAGAGAGAGAATTAATAGATGAGAAAATTAAGTGATTTTAATAGAGA
Source organism: Scalesia atractyloides (assembly GCA_947069175.1). Lineage (NCBI taxonomy): Eukaryota > Viridiplantae > Streptophyta > Magnoliopsida > Asterales > Asteraceae > Scalesia > Scalesia atractyloides. Next base: position 12,331,655 of record CAMTDV010000007.1, on the reverse strand, counting down.
GAGAGAAAGAGAGAGAGCTAATGTCAATCTTACCCTTTTAATCTAAAAAATAATCAATGGTTAAGATTAGTTCACTCAGTTTATTTTCAAAAAGTTGTTCACAAATGATCCTAATCCTATATATATATAGGCAGAAGGGACACTAGGTACATTAAGTTTTATAAAATTTAAATCACGAATGAAAATGATTATTGTGATAGATTAATTCGAGTTCAAGGACCATTATGATATTTAGAAATAAATATTTTTTTAACCATCAAAGAATAAAAGTCTGGCTATCCAGGATAATCCAATGGTAAAAGGCAATCTTATACATCTCCGATGAGAGACAACATTGAATAGTTCAAGTTTATCATATCCAGTCTCGGGAAAAAAAGCCCGAGTTTTTATGTACTACTATCATATTGCGACGAGCCTGTTACTCTTCATTTATTGACTAACGGCATATTTGCATTTTAAATTATTTGCTAACAAACAAATTTATCAATAGCTATGAAATCCATATTCTGGGCATCTTAAAAGAAATCGTATTATAATAATATGTTACGGCAATAATCCTATAAACTTGTGAGTTTCGTGAAACAGTAGCTATTAAATCCATATTCTGGCCATCTTTAAACAAATTGTATTATAATAATATGTTACGGACAGTGATCCTATAAGTACTATAATAATATGTTACGGACAATGATCCTATAAACTTGTGATATTCCTTACTACTTTTACAATGACTTTTAAGAAGTGGAATTTTATTCAAACTGAATTTTAAATAAAAGTTTTGGTACTTCAAAATCAGTCTTACTTCTAAACTAAAAAGTTAGATAACGCTTTTCTCTAATACATATTTTTTATGAAAAAGTTGTATAAGAAAGCAAAAGGTTACAATCTTAGGTTTAACCGTATCACTATTTAATTAAGCAAATGTGTAAAAGAAATACACTCCAAATATATCATAGATAGGAGATAAAGGTAAAATTATTATACAAATTTTTCTAAATCTAAGAAATATAAAGACGCTGATTAAAAAAATATAACAATAACGAGGAAAAAAAAATAAATCGCAAAAAAAAACGTCAAATTAAAAAGACACAATGATCTAAACAAAAGTTTTAAAATCTACAAGATAAAAAACAAAAAGGGAAAACCTATAATCTAAAATCATAGAGTTTGACTAGACGGTTCCGATGCCCCGCTAGAATGAGTTCGATCTGAGTCTGTTTGTGTTGGATTATGTAAGATTTGCTGATGATAAAAGTCTAACTCAAGGAAATTATCGTCCCTGCCTGATGAAATAAGTTAAAATACAACCATATGGTCTAACAATTTTCCCCCTTTGAAGGCTTCCCAAAACAACTGTACTACTACTGTTACACAACAACTACTGCCTTAAAGATAAGAAAACAAAAGAGCTGGAATGCAAAAGCTTTGATCAATAAGTCAACAAGCAAGTCAAAGTCAAGACTGAAGACTGAAGATCAAGTCAACAAGTCAAAGACCAGAAGTGTTGGATTTATAGAAGAGCTGGATCAAACCAGTTGTTCTGTAGAATTCAGTTGTTCTCTCACTTATACAACAAATAGAACAATTTATTGTAATAGTATAACTATCCAACAATTTTGTCAACTGCTGGTAGTTACACTCAGGTTAGGGATCACATTCATAGTGACGTCACCAACTGCTCTCTCCTCCTATATATAGTTCTTTCTATTCATTGTAATGAGCCTGATAGCATAAGAACTAAGTGAGAGAGTGTTCACCTAGTGAGTGGGAGTACGTTGTACCTTGTGATTGTTTTGTATTCTTTGAATTCAACATGAAATAATTTTGCATTTTTCCCAAATCCAGTTGTGTTCGATTGATGTGTTTGTTTATTACTGTATTATTATATTTACAATTTGATTCAACTTTTTATCAAAACAACACACACTCTTAAAATCCAACAATTGGTATCTGATCAAGGTTTACTAAATTGAGTTCAATGTTGATTCAGAAGATAAACTAGCTCAAATTGATAATTAATTGAGTGATTAAAGGACGTTGAAAAGAATTAGACAAATCAGGTCATTAGGGTCCGTTTGGTTGGTGGAATTCACATGAATTAGAATTGAAAATGGAATTAATTGTATAAGAAATTATGTTTGGTTGACAAAAATGGAATTGCATTTGGAATTTATTCCACCATTTAATGGATTTCAACTTTCCATCTATTTAGTGATGGAATTTAAACATTCCAAAGAATGTTTTAGAGTTTACCAAAAAGTAGCTCAAATTGATAATTGATTGAGTGATCAAAGGACGTTGAAAAGAATTAGACCAATCAGATCATTAAGGTCCGTTTGGTTTGGTGGAATGTGCATGAATTGGAATTGAAAATGAAATTAATTGTATAAGAAATTAGGTTTGGATGACAAAAATGGAATTGTATTTGGAATTTATTCCACCTTTTAATGGATTTCAACTTTCCATCTATTTAGTGATGGAATTTTAACATTTCATAGGAATGTATAGCAATGTTTTAAAGTTTACCAAAAAGTAGCTCAAATTGATAATTAATTGAGTGATCAAAGGACGTTGAAAAGAATTAGACCAATCAGATCATTAGGGTCCGTTTGGTTGGTGGAATTTGCATGAATTAGAATTGAAAATGGAATTAATTGTACAGGAAATTATGTTTGGTTGACAAAAATGGAATTGCATTTGAAATTTATTCCATTATTTAATGGATTTCAACTTTCCATCTATTTAGTGATGGAATTTAAACATTCCATAGGAATGTATAGCAATGTTTTAAAGTTTACCAAAAAGTCCTTATTTCCTTCATAACTGACCGATGGATGAGGGTATTTTTAGAATATGGTCTTTTTTAGCTTTCCATTATCAAATTTAAAAACCAAACGAGACATGGATTTTCAATGGAACTAATTCCAATTCCAATTCTGTTTCTATTTCCAATTCCTTTAAAAACATTATCTGAACCAAACAGCCCCTTAGTGTTTCTAATACTATGTTTTTTGAGAAAACAACTCAGTAGAATTCAGAGAGATGTCAATCACTCATGATCCTCGCAATATCGGATCAACAAACAAGCATTTGATGCTCGTTCATCATGAATTCAAGATATGGCTACGAAGAACGGGTCACCACTTGAAACAATTGAACACTGATTGCTGGAGATCAGCGGTATATGGCCCTCATTTTCTCTTTGTTCTGAGTACCGAGCAACCGAATGTTAATATTCTTAAGAAACCCGTTGAGTACACAACGAAATCTATGTTGGATACTAGTCATGGCCTTACTCAACGAAATCTATGTTGGATACTAGCCATGGCCTTACCTAATGAAATCTACATTGGATTGCTCCATTGTGAGAATGCCAAGGAATTGTGGGATGCTTTGAATGAACAATTCGATGGTACTGATGAGGTTCAAGAGTATAACAGATAGTTTTTAAATCAGTAGTATGAAACATTTGCTCATATCAAGGGAGAATCTCTGACTCAACAGTTTGAGTAGTTTAACTACCTGATCATTGAGTTAGCGCTTGCATATCAGACTTATACAAATTCTGCTCTAAGTCACAGATTTATGAGATCGCTTCCTGATAAATCGGATACAGCTACTTATGTGTTGATAATCTCTGTTGGATTTAAGGATGTGACTTTGACATGACTTCATGGCAAACTCCTCACTTATTAGAGAGAGCCTGACCAGAAACAAAAGCTAATGTCATTAGGAAAAATAACTTATGATTACACATATGGTAACACAGCCTTGATGAGTCATCATCATCATACAGAGTAAATGAATAGAGTTGAGTTCATTATTGATATAACTATTGGTTTTAATTCTCAGAATAACACATCACATGTTGGAAATCTAAATTATGCATTGATGATGTATGATTTGAGACCCATGGACCCAATTGACCAAGAAGAGTTTGACTTTCTAGATCAGCTAGCACTATTGAGTATCAAATCAAACAAGTTTTACAAGAGAACTCGTAGGAAGTTTCCTGGATTAGAAGGAAGGGGTAAATTTGAAAAAGATAAATCCAAAGTTGAGTGTTTTAAATGTCATATGTTAGGTCACTTTTCTAGAGAGTGCAGAAATCTTGCACAAAACACTCTACCAACTATGACTTATCCAAATCAATCAACTACTGGTCACTATTTAAAATTTCAAAATGCACATCAAAACTTTTCCCAAAATACCTTTGGTCCTAACACAGTCTACATTTGATTTTGCATAAAAATTTTATACAAATGTGACTGGATCTTCCCAATATCAAATGCCATAGAATAATATGTTACAAGCACATCCCAATCACCCCCACTAGCACAAACTCAATCCCAGGTACATTTAGTAGTTTCACAAACTACTTGTTAACCTACACCAGAAACTACCCAGCAAAGCTTTGTAGATTGGAGTAGTCTACCTGAGAATTTGAGTGATGAATATTTTAACATGCTTGCATTTGATATTAGTCACCAGAATCTTACACTAGTTGCTATAGAAACCATAAGTGACTCATCTTATTCCAGCACTAGTGAAATTACTAGTTTGTGTATTATTCCACATGTTGATTCAACAACTGCTGAACCTTGTCAACCTTTTGCTATATCCCCAAAAAATACTATCAGAACTCTGTTCTAAAAGGTGCATTCAATCAGTTGGGGATATCAAAGTAGTGAATATCATGCTTCTTGAGAAATCTGAAAACTCTAAGAAACTGCCTGCACAAACCATTAGTTCCCATAAACAAGTGTTGAAAGAAAATGACCAAATCATTTTGTAATGTAAAACTTGAAGCTTCAAATCACCTTGCACAATTAAAATCACTTCTTTCAAAATATCAGTCATGTCTAAAACAACTTGAAACTACTTATGTAAATTGCCAAAAATGGTTAGAATCATGCAAAGGGTTTGAAATATTGTTGAATCAGTAATCTAAAAGCAAAGTGAAATGTGGCTTAGGATACACTCACACACAAGGACCAAGTGATGACACTCCAAGAACTCAAGTCAATGACATTGAGCCCAATTCCTCAATTAGAAAGGAGATTGTAAACACTGATCAAGGTTCTTCTCATAAATTCTTTGATCAACAAAACATCAAATGGTCAGATAAAACATGTGTTGACAAGAATTCCAAACCAATGACCATTGTGACCTCTTAAGGGAAATGGCACCAATTGCCAACCCTCCAGCAGTTTTGTCCAAAACAGTTGGCCATTGTCAAAATCTCAAAGCCAAATCAAAGACTGGATCAAAGGGGGAAAGAACACAAAATGAACATAGTTTTGCATAGTACGTGAGAAAACGAACCACAACACTAAGGATTGTTACATGGTCTTAGCTTATGAGAAAAGAAAGATCCGGAACTAGAAAACTTTCATGAAAAACCAATATTCTATCCATGTAATGATTCCAGCTACTGTGAATCCAGTGGTTCTTTTGAGGTTATTTAACCTGTTGAAATCTTGTCACCTTAGCCCTAAATCATACAAAATTCACTAGACCAGTACATGTTATTGATGCAGGAGATGACCTTGTAACATCCGGCCCCTCGTATCACCAATATTGTCTGCTTTGGCCCGGATCGATTGCCCATCCAGGAACTCACGAATTTGTTTTTGGTTGCCCCGGTGGAGACTTCCTAGGAGGTCACTGATCCTAGTACTACTCCCACTTGAGCACGCTTAACTGTGGAGTTCTCCTCTCATCCACTAGCATTAAGCCCAAAACGCGTTGGTTATATAAGAGGCGGGGAACGTCTTATGAACCAAGAATCTCTCCTGGCCATGATCGATGTGGGATTTGCCTAGGGTGTTACAATGGTCCATGTAAATATCTCAGTAGTCGGTATCAGTATCGTTACAATCACCCCCTCTTAGGGACTCATCGTCCTCGATGAGGTTACACACCTCCTGCATATACCTGGCCAAAACTGAATAATTCCCATTCTACCCTAATCAATACAAGCACAGGAGGTCTGATCAAAGTGTTGAATTAAAATCACTGGTAGAGAACTAAAAAGAACTTATTAGGATGGTATAAAAGCTGACATTAAGTCAAAGTAGTGGTCAAAGTGACCAATCAAGTTATGATGGAACCAATCATGAAAGCCACAAGGCATGGGTTCCAAAATCCTATCTTTAATGTGTCCTTGTCAATAAAAAAAGGAGCTACTGCTTTTCTTCAATTTTGTTCAAGACTATCGGTTCTTTCCAGCAGTTTACCTAAAATCCAACTATTCTAGTAAAAACTAGCCGTTCCTTGCGACCGTTATCATAACCCTATAAATAAGTCTCCGGTTTATCCTAAAGTTCTCTTAACTGTTTCAGAACTTCCTTGTAATCAACTACAAACCCTATCTCCCAATTTCTTTCTCTAAACTTTAACTCACCATTGTTAATCAGGGCTAACTTTGCCTTTCGTCATACACACAACCTTCTTCCTTATCTAACTAAGGAGAAGGGTCTTCCTATATATCATCACATAATCGATCTTAATGAGAAATCTTCATTTCATCATGCTCTTATTGTAAACCCAACCGTTTACAAAACCACCTTGAATGATTTTTAGTCAACTACTAAGCTGGTTAATAATGATGTCGGAGTTGTACTAGCAGTCAATGCAAAAGTTGGAGATGATATTGTTGCAATCACCCTAGAGATTATATATGCTCGTCTCCAGCTCGATGATGCACAAGGAGTTGGCAAATTCACAAAACCTTAGACGAACCTGGAATTCATTGAACACGGTTATTATGGTGAAACCAAACATGCTACTTATAATAAGGGCAAATGTGATCCAGGTCTTAGGTTTCATCTTTCATACACTCATGCAATGCCTCTAAGGTAAATCTGGATCTTGGAATGTGGTTTCTTACTCAACACAATTCATATCATATTCAATTTTGATAGAAACAAAATTTAAACTCTCAAATCAAGTTTTTAAAGAAATGGTTTCAAATGTTAACTCCACTTCAAAATTTTTAATGTATCCCAAACTGGTCATGGCAATCCTCGAAATAGATTTGCCTGATGAAATCTACAAAAGGAGTGAAATCCTTCCCATCAAATCACTTTTGAATCAAACATTTACAGGGATGGGAAAGGTTATATAGGAGCCAATAATAATTTAGGAAGAAGCTGAGCCTGTGTAAGGAAATAACCCTACACAGCCAGCAATTGTTGAGGAACAACAACCTTCTGAGCTAATTGCTCTTGCTAACCAAGGGGATAACGCATCCCTAAGGAACCCACAGCAAAACACTCCAAAAAGAGGAAGAAGTCTTTAGCACAAAAGATTTTTAAATCCTCACATTCCAAATCTAAAGCTACTTCCTCACCCACATGAGGAAGGGGCTCATCCCTCTCAAGAAAATCTTGATGAGGTGAAAGTAGTGGTGGCTTCTACTATTCCTGTTAGACCCACTGGTTTTCAAGAAGGTAGTATAAACATTGTTAAGACCACCCTGCATGCAACAACATCTGATCTTATCCAAGCCTCTAAGGTATTGGAAAGAGAAACAGCTGGAAGTCCCTAGTACCAAGACAAAGGGGCATCAGAAAGTGCTTATGTGACTACAATGCCACAAAAACCTACTGATACAACCACCTCTAGTGGGGAAGCAGATGAGTTCATTAATTTGGATGATACCCTATTTAACGAAATAGTTGGGTGCTACGTCTCAAAACTTAAGAAGTTTGTCACCAAAATGCCCCAAGCTAAAGTCCAGCTTAATCAAGAATCTACCCAAAAGGTGGCCTCCTCACTAAAGGAGTTTACTTACATACATAACTCACTTACTCAATAGCCACCAGCCACACAAAGTTAAACTACTGGTGAGGTTTTAGCCACCTCATCATTGCCAACAGGGGAGCTCCAAAATGCCTTCAAAGACATCTTAGAACCTATGTTCAAAGATTAATTTGAACAAATTTGATGCCAAAGTGTTTGGAACTTTTGCCCCCAGACCTTGGTTACACCACCTCATGTAAAGGCAGGAAATTTTTTATGCCAAAAAGGGAGAGAAGACAAATGATAAACCAACCATAATTAATGATGCAGCTGTAGCTGCCAAGAAACAAGCAGATGATGCAAGAGCTCAAGCTCAAGTTGAAAAACAAAATGGAATAGATGTTGGTGATGTACATCTAGCTGAAAAGATAGAAGAAATTAAACAAGATCAAAGAGGTTTAAGTGCTACTTTGGTGAAAAGCAAGATAGAAAGTCAAAGAGTCGAAGAAAGAGTTGCAAGACAAGATCCCAAAATAACCAAAGCTTCAAAGATTGATATGAGGCCACCTGCTGTTATTCAAAAGTCCAAGACGCTTGCAAAGCTGGAGGCTAAAAGAAAACAACCTCTTCAAGCTCAGCTAGAAGTTCTTGCCCACGGACAAACAATTAGAGTTAAGGCTTAAACAGCTGGTCTAGGTCAAACAGTTGAACCAGGCAAAACTGCTGGATCTCACACAACGTCAACCCCATCAACAACTAGATCATTATCAAGAATACAATTAGGGGCTAAACCAACTATTGTCAAAACACAGGTAAACTACCCAAGCCTTCCCTAGAACCAGTAGTTCTAAGCAAACCAGAAGTTCCTAGAGAAACAACTGCTTAACCATCAAGGAAAAGGAAGTTGGTATTGCAAGATGATCCTAAAGATTCTCCTCCTATAACAACAGCAATTGAATCTATCACTACAACAGTTTTTATAGAATCATTTGCAGAGAACCTCCTCCTTTCCCAAGATTCATCAATTAACTTCAAAAACTGCCATTATTAGAAGTTGATGAAAAACTAAATTATGAAGAAAGTGTAAAGAATATGGAAGAGGAGGCTGTCTAGGAGTTCACTAAGAATCAAGGACTTACAGGAAAACCCAATACATTATAGATAGAAGGATGAGAGAGATCAAAAACTATGAGCAACACATGTTCTATGAATCACATAAGCTCTCAAAGATTCCACCATTCAAGAATTTGTCAGTAGCCAATGTTTCAAAGAAAGAAAATATAGAATGGCTCAAGAAGAATTCCCTACCATGTGAAAAATTTCTATATCTTTCAAAACTGGGATGCACAAAGATTATTGGCTGAAGTTGTCAAAGTTAAAATGATGTTGAGAAATCCAACTATGAATATTACACCTCCAAATTGGAAGCTTGACAGTAAAAGACAGCTAACTCCAGAAGAGGCATCAAAGATCTTCAAGATGAGACAAGAGCTGATACATGTTGAATGGGCTCCTAAAAGCTTAATTGTAATGTGGAAGGATAATATTGTGTCAAGAGAATTCATGGACTTCTGTAGTGCAAGTAAAAAGAATTCAGAAAAATCCCCACCGAAAAACCGGGAGAACACAGAGATCTACCTTGTTGAAAAGAAGGAGCTTGTTGTTATTCCATTTAAACCCCAGGAAATCTTCTACTACAATCCACAGATCATGGAGAATTACATGAACAATCTGAAAGAGAAATATAGTTACGTCAGGTGGATTATAGATTTGGATGAAGAAGAAAAATTGTTGTTGGTTTTCAGTATGTCTAATGCTACACATGTGTTCACCAACCCTGCAACAGGAACCTACACATTTGCATTGGAGGAATCTCCAAAAGAAGATCCACAAAATCTATCACTTCAACCAGTGGCTACCACTTAAGTCTTAGACTTGCCTCACAATCTCTCTAACCCAAATAGTGTGAGATGTAAAGCAATGAAGGACTCGAATGATATAGAGATTTTTAGAGAAAATAGCTCTAGAATCCAGGTGGAAGGGTTTAGAGTCCAAGATCGGAGCCCAAAAGATATGAAGGTTTAGAAAAGGATGCTGATGTTGATCCAGCTGTAAGTCTTGAACTTGGAATCAAAGCCATGATCAGGGAAAGGCTGAAAGGCTCCATCAACAAATAAGAGGATAAAAAGACAGGCACCAATAAGTGTGATTTTGGCATCAGCAGATCTAGGGGAAAAATTGGGTTATGTAAGATATGCTGATTATAAAAGCCAAAACCTAAGGAACCATTGTCCTTGCCTGATGAGATAAGTTAAAATACAATCATACAGTCAAGCAATTTTCCCCCTTGAAGGCTTCCCAAAACAACTGCCCAACAACTGTTACACAACAACTACTGCCTTAAAGAAAAAAGAACAAAAGAGCTGAAATGCAAAAGAGCTGGTCAACAAGTCAAAGACTAGAAATGCTAGATTTTTAGAAAAGCTAGATCAAACAAGTTGTTCAATAGAATCTAGTTATTCTCTCACTTACACAACAAATACAATAGTTTAATGTAACAGTGTAATTATCCACCAGTTTTGTCAACTGATGGCAGTTACGCTCATTTAATGAGTTATTACGCGTCGCTTTCATGGTGACGTCACCGACTATTCTCTCCTCATATATATATATAGTTCTTTCTGTTCATTGTGATCATTAACACTTAGAGCCTGAGAGCATAAGAACTAAGTGAGAAAGTGTTCACATGTAAGGGGGGTACGTTGTACCTTATGATTGTATTACATTCTATGAATTCAATATGAAATCATTTTGCAATCATTCACAAATCTAATTTTGTTAGATTGGTGTGTTTGTTTATTACTGTTTGATTAAATTTACAATTCAATTTAACAGTTTTATGAGAAAAAACACACAGTACGCACACTCTTAGATTCAACAGTTTGATACCTTTGCTACGACTTTCTATTTTTAGATGACTGTGTATTTGAATCTTTTCATTATAAAAAATCATAAAAACATCGAATAGAAACAATATCAAAAAGAAAATTAACAATTATATTGATACCTTTGCTACGACTTTCTATTTTTTTTAATTATTTATGCCTATTCAACTAGTGTTTATAAATTTAATTAGGTTTTACCACCTGTCCGTGATGCGACGGAAACGTAACACCATGCCAAGTAGCACAACAACCTCAAGCGTTATGACGGTAAAATACGGCGACTCGCATAAAAAGACATTTTAGAATCATCCATACCTTAGTTAATAATGCAAAATTTGAGATAAATGAATAATGAATAATAAATAATATAATAAAAACTAATAGAAGCTTGTATCATTGTTTGATTTTTCGCCCAAATTTAGACTAGTTTAACTGATACGTAATGATTATTTTGGTTTATTTTTTTATAATAAATAAAGATTTTCTTTGATTTAGAAAAAAAGATAATGATTAATATCTTTGTCTAAAATATAATTAATAAATACACATATTATTATAATTATTATAAGTGAATCAGCTCATTTAGTAATAAATGCCTAAACATCATAACTTGCAATCTCTAAATAATATAAGCCATAGAACCATTAGTAATTTTATTGTCTTTTTAAATGAGTAAGGAATGTGAAGATAACATAAAAGAATAGAAAGATCCCATTTTCTTTTATTTAAGAATTTTATTTTATATGTTACTTTTTGTCGGCAAGTGCCAAAATTTAAATATCCATAAAATATTTAGTACTAGTCGGTCGCGAATTAGAATGCGACAAGCGAGTTAAAATTTGTCAAAGCGTAAAGGGGCCATTTTGACTTTTTCTTCTTTTTTTGTTTGGTAACTAATAAGTACCCGCTTTGACATTTACAAAAGTCAATCTCAATCCAACTGTAAACATACATTGTAAGTTCAAACTTTGTATTTATTGCATTTTGGTATTTGAAGTTTTAGTTTTTAGAGTTTGGGCACAATTTTTACTTATACCATGCACTCTTGCATGTGAAGGTTTAGTGTTTATTAAAGAATGATTTTGAAGACAAACAAATTTATTGTGATGCTTTTTTATTATGAAATATACAAGATTTTGTTGATTAAGATCTTTATAAGTAGTTGTATGCAACAAGTTATTCTTCTTGGTGTTTATTAACACAACAAATGTAACAAAAGCGATCCAACTATCTTAGTATGTTTAGGATATCCAATGTTTTAAACACCAGATGGTTATCAATCTGACTGCTATACCAATTCACTAGTTGGGTTGGTCAAAATCCAGATGACGTCATGGTCAATTTAATTTTTAAAAGTATAGAAAATTCATGAAAGTATTGAAGATACAACAAACTAAATGATTATTTAACAACCGTAAAAACAAATTTGATACTTTTTACTTTATGTTGTTTGAATGAAAAGAAAATTTAAATAAACAAAACTATCATATGACAATAAATAATGAATAATTATAATTCAATAAATAAAAGATAAAAGAAAAGTTTAAGGTACGTATTAGAGCATCTCCAACAACAAACCTAAAACATCTTCACAAACCAATGTTTTAGCATGCCACATCAGATTTCAAACAAACCTCAAAACTCTCCATTTGTCCTCCAACAACATACATCCATAAACCTCCACCTCAGTATGCCATTTTTTAATTACCTGACAGTCCTCTTGGACCCACTTTCGGACGAGTTTGCAAACGCAGACACCATACTTCGGACCACCTACTACTGGACAACGCCTCCATTGATACTCATGTTCGGCTTGTGAGTCCTTATACGTGAACACCTGCACGTCACCATTGTTAGAGATGCTTTTATGGTTTTAAAAGAGCTTCAATACACCTCATCTTCTACTAGCCTTTTAGAGCCCCCTTCCTCTCTCATAATGTGTCGTAGAGATGAGCATGATACCGATACCGTACCGATCCTAAAATTACCAATACCGAATTCCGTCAAAACTGGATACCGATACCGAAATATTTGGAACAGTATGGTATGGTAACGGTATCGGTACGGTGTCAATATTTGAAGGTAAAATTCGGTATTTTACCGCTACGGTACCAAACCGTACCGATCCCAAAAATGCCAAAAAGCGGATACCGAAAAATTTCGATACGGTATTTTCAGGATCGGTATCGATACAGTATTTGATACCAAATGCTCATCCCTAATGTGTTTCACTCATACAGCATCATGATTGACCACTACTTAATGACAAACGCCTACGCCACCCTTAAATTTTCTTATACTACGTTGTTGGTTCTATCCAAATTGGGCCATCTCTGCCCCATTCCATAGTGGACCAATATTGTTATGTTAACATCTGACAAAAATGTTTGAACAATAAAGTTTCAAGACCACTTTTACTACCATACGGATGACTTATATTGTCGGTTTTCAATATTTCTTTGATCCATGTCTAAAGCCTAATAATAAACCATTGCCTCATAGTGATGGAGTGGTTAGAGAAAGAATTGGTGTTCCTTATGATCCAGGTTCGATTCCTACTCTTCTTATTATTTTCTGCGGCATCCAAGTGAAAAGCGAATACGGGTGGCGCTGGTTCGACTTGGATGGGAGGCGAGGTTTTACCGATTATTCTACTACCATGTCTTCGGACGGGTGGAGGTCGGGTTTCCGCGCATCTGAGAAGAGCCAAAAGGCTGGCGGCGGTCGAGTAATCGACCTTGGTCACAGCGCCTGGTGTCACGGTGGTTGACATGTCGTTCCTTTGCCGTTCAAGAAAAATAAACTACTATCAATCATATCTATTGATGATAAAACTTAAAATCACTGTTAAATTTTGTGGGATGAGAAAGTTACAATGATATTAGATCGGATAAACCAGTATTGCACATTCTATTCCACTTTTTTATCATCATAAACACATAACTTTTTTTTGCAAACTTAATGTGGTAATTTGAAAGAAATAAAAAGTGTGGTACTGATTTGTGACAAGAGTTCAAACTTTTGGATCAAAATATTATTTTAGTAAACTAATTTTATATTCAGAAACCATAATTCTTGTGAAGGCCAGCTGCCACTCTCTCACACACACACTTTTATTTTTATTTTATATTTTATAATTTTTATATTTATAGTAATAAAAATAAAATGTACCCACACTAACATATCATCTCACACATCCTCTTTTCTCTCACTATCAAAAGTCAGCGCCTTCATTTGTCTTCATCTTCTTCTCACCATGGATGTTGATTGGGACCTTCAGGCGGTGGTCAGAGGCTGTTGCTCCGCCGTACCCTCCGCCACCACGACCGCTCTCACTGGGCCGCCGGATGGTTGTACTCAACAAAAGTCAACCTTGTATGAAGAAAATAATATTAACTTTTTGACTTTTTCACCAGATCTATTTCAACCAAGAAGTGAAACCAATATAGAACAGTTTATGAATGATCTTTACAATCGCAACAACCCTCTTGAGTTTACAAATCTACAAAAACAACCACCACCACCACCTCCTCAAAGCTTCTCTTTTCTTGGAGGAAATCAAGATCCACCGTACCACCACCAGAACTACTACCACCAGCAGCAGCAAGAGAAACAGTTTCATGTAAAGCAGCAATCTTTGGGCATTTCTAGGTGTACAACTACTCATGCACAGGGTGCAACAAAGATCAAGAAAAGGTAAAAAAGAAGAAAAAAAGATTCTCTCTTTTGTACATTCTCTCTTAGTTTCTTTATGATCCATTTGTGGGTCTTTGTTTGATGTTCTAAAAATATTTTATGGGTATTTGTTAACTTCAAGCAAATTGATTTTCATGCCATATTTAAAAAAAAAAAATTGGTGAAATTTTTACATGTATAGATTTTTTTTACCTTTTGGAGGCTATGTTATTGAACAGTATAAATTGTGGGAGATACCCAAATACAGTAAAATGTAAATTTAGCTATTTTACTAGTTTGATTCTTAGATCTTTTATAAAAAAAAATATATATATATAGTTAAATTTCTTCCTATTATAAAGATGTTATTATTAAATATTAGTTGTGGTTAGTCTGTTAATTTTATTATTAGATTTTTTTATAAGAATTTAGCCTATATACATGATGCATTGATGTTTATATTAGCCTTTCAATCGGGATAGTAAATACATTTTTACTTGCTTTTACCTACGAAATATTTACTATTTACCGGTACTGTTCATGATTCAATGAAAATCATCTATTTATTTATTTATTTATTTTTATAAAATATTTCACAGGAAAAATCAGATTAAAAAGGTTTGCCAAGTGCCAGCTGAAGGATCACCTCCTGATTTATGGTCATGGAGAAAATACGGTCAAAAACCCATCAAAGGATCTCCATACCCAAGGTTTATACTTTATATTTTTTCTTTTTTTATATTTTTAGATATTTTTCCAACTTTTTTAATGTTTACCAGTTTCTTTATAACACAGGGGATATTATAGGTGTAGCACTTTAAAGGGTTGTTCGGCCCGAAAACAAGTGGAGCGAAACAGATCCGACCCGGGCATGTTAATCATAACCTACACCGGCGAACACACCCACCCGATTCCGACCCAAGTGAACTCATTAGCCGGCAGTATCCGCAACAAAACCACCAACTCCGGCGACGATGACGCCGGAAACAAGCCCACACTCTCACCGGAAAATTCTCCGGCGGCTAGCTTACCTCCGGTAACGGAGAAAATGGATGATACTGATGATGATATTAACTTTGATGGGTTGGATGATCTTGTTGGGTCGGATGTCGGAGATATGTTTTCCGATCACCGTGCTACGGCAACCACAGCTCTGCCGTTGATAATTTTGCCACAACAGCTGCTGCTGCCGGTGGGAGTTGACTTTTAACTGTTTGACCTTTTTTGTTTTTTATTCTGCTGACATGTAATGTGATTATATAAGAAGTTATGATATTAGCATTGGTAAAGATGGTGTTTTTTGGGAGAGATGAGCCGGTTGGTAAAGTGATGTAGGCATTTGTCAAAGATGGTGTTTTGAAGTTTTTTGT
The DNA here is from genome assembly GCA_947069175.1 of Scalesia atractyloides. Classification (NCBI taxonomy): domain Eukaryota; kingdom Viridiplantae; phylum Streptophyta; class Magnoliopsida; order Asterales; family Asteraceae; genus Scalesia; species Scalesia atractyloides. Next base: position 12,315,919 of record CAMTDV010000007.1, on the reverse strand, counting down.
TGGTGTACATTGTGCATTATTTGTTGTACATGTCTTGGGAGGTGAATTGCTACTTTTGGTAAAGAGGGTTAGTAGTCTTTTTTTGCGATAAAAGCAAACTTCCAAACCTATAACAGCATTTGTGGCATATATAAGTCAACGTGCAGTAGAAAATCCAGAAAGTGGGGGCGTTAGCCGGTAAAATTAAATTAGTTCAAAATAACCGTTGGTCTATTAGTAAAAGCAAATATTTTAAACACGTTTGGAGAGAGAGGTCTTAGGTTAAAGTTCTCCAAACGACAACAATAAAAGAAATTTGACATTCAAAAAAAATAGTTCAAAATAGGTATGGTAAAACAATTTATGCTATCATGACATTATAGCTTAGTGGCATCTCGGGGGTGGGATAAGACTTGGAACCACTAGATCTTGGGTTCGATTTCCTCAAGGGGGTTTTTTCTCTAGATTTAATGGGTTTTCTACTGAATTGGCGTATAGCATTATAGCCTACTGGAGATGGATATGATCGGGTGATTATGTTAGTGACACGATAATACTTCAGTTGTACGTCAGTGATTCAAATTTACCTTTATAAAACAATTTATACTAGGCTGTTTAATAATATTTGTAAAACTACTCATACTTATTTACTTAAAATTAAGATGATAAATTTTTAACAGTTTCTTTTAAGTTCAAATGTGTGTATAAGCATTCACAATGAAAACCTTAAAAATGTGTGAGAGAGTTTAGTTATATTATAAGGAATGGTTGTTAGTGTTTTTAAGTGAATGAGAGAGAAAATAAATGAGAAAGTTATTGTTCATCTGTAAATATATGGGGAAAAAATCTGGAGAGAGAAAACCTTATAATTATTTTTATTTTTTAGATTGGTTAGAAGTAAAAGAGAGAGAAAATGTAATGATAAAAGTATAAAAAATATTATTTAATTGAAAAAAAAGAAAAAAATAGTTGTTTTTAGTGAAAATATATGGATATAAATAGTGAATTCGCAACTAAGAAAAAGAAAACTATTTAAAACCAATTAACAAGAAAACAAGAAACCTTTATAGATCAATTCACTAGTTATAACTAATACCAAACATGAAATGTTTTATGGTTCTTTAAGAGTAAAATACTAAAATGGTCTTTAAATTTAGGTTACTATTATCATTTCAATTCAAAATTTTAACTTTTTGTATCTGAGTCCATATGGTTTCCTTTTTGTTGTAATTTTCATTCAATTTGAAAACTAAGTTAGAAGTTTCTACTAACTTCTCCTGTTTTTTTTTTGCCTATTTCCTCATTTAAATAAAAAAATATTATGGCATAAAATGACTGTAACATTTGTGTAAAAACAGGTTACGAAAACCCGCACCATTCTATTAATCAAGTGTTTTTTTATATATGTTGTTACGTATTTTCTAACATTTTTTTATTTATTTATTATAAGGATATCAGAATCAAAGATTTATAATTAGTAAATAATAATAATAGCAAATGAATTAAAATATACTTAAGGAAATAATAAAATAATAAAATAAATAATAAAAACAAAAAGGGGTAAACCGGGAATCGAACCCGGGTCTCCCGGGTAAACACACACACTCAGCACCACTACGTTACACATACAAGATGTGCTAGAATCTAAATATCAATACATATATATACTTGCCGAGTAGAAACCGGCAACTGCAACAAATCTCCTCACCGGAGATTTCGCAAATCCACACGGTTTCTTTTGAAAACTGACAGCTGTTTCAATGGCTATTTTGAGCAAACTCCAATCAAGACGCGCTGTCAATAAATCCCGAAATCATAGTCATGGAAATCGAAATCGCAAATCACCTATAAATACCCCCACTGCTAATCGTTTCAAGCTCACACCTTCACCCTCAATTGAAGTCACCCTGCTTTCGCAAGACCTCTGTTTCCTCGGAGTTCAGTTCCTTTCCGCCAAAATTAACCCACCGGAGATCCGTCATTGTTTGGTAACGATTCCTTACCTCCTGTTTGTCACACCCCGACCCGCAGCGGATAAGGTGATCGGGGCATGATTGGGTTATCATCAAAGCTCATGACATTTATTATATGTTTCATATTCATTAATACAATTTAATGGAAATAAATGATACACCATATTCTAACTATCTGTCTAAGCTTCTTGGTTCTCTTCTAAGGCATATCCTATGTTTTTCTTGCTTCAACCTGTTCACCTGTATCATGTGTAAAAAGGTTTTGGATCAACATAATGTTGGCGAGTGAATCCTATGGAAAAACATTTGAACAAGTTTATCCAATTGATTATAAATAATGTGCATACCACATATGAGTAAATGTAGATGTAAATTTATTCACACAACACATAATATTGAATATTAAACTCACATACACCAAATGATTTTTTTGAGGCACGCGATGTTCGACTCGTCTCCCACGAGGAACTGATGGGCCTAATGAATGAGTTTTGAGGCACGCGTTGTTCTTACGAACTGATGGGCCTTAATGAATGAGTTTTGAGGCACGCGTTGTTCTCGTCTCCCACGAGGAACTGATGGGCCTAATTTATGAGTTTTGAGGCACGCGTTGTTCTTACGAACTGATGGGCCTTAATGAATGAGTTTTGAGGCACGCGTTGTTCTCGTCTCCCACGAGGAACTGATGGGCCTAATGTATGAGTTTTAAGGCACGCGTTGTTCTCGTCTCCCACGAGGAACTGATGGGCCTGAATAATTTGCATACAACTTTGACAATATGTAATACTTCACAACCAAACAATAGTTACATTCTAGTTTAATTCATATCATGGTATAGCACGAATTTGCATAAGAAAATTAGTTTAAGCGACACATGATACACCCCAAAACATGAATAAAAAGGGGAGTTTGTAAGAATTCACTCACATTGGGTGCGTTCGGTTGATGAGGTTGATTGCACGCGAAGTGGTTTTAACCACAAGTGAGATTAAACCTAGATAAATCGCATTACGGTTTGGTAAGTAAACGGGTTTTATTAATCTATTTTAGTAGGATTGTTGGGTGTATTTTTGTGAGTTTGAGGCTATTTTCTAACCTTAAAAATGTTATTTTTAAGTATTTATAATTGATTTTTAATTAAAATAATTAAAAAAAATATTTTTATTTTTGCTACAGTACACATTGACCGTTGACTTTGACTATGGTTGACCGGTTTATAGGCATATTGTTGTGCGCTCGGTGAGGCTCGAACCCGAGACCTCCCGTACGCGTGCACGCAGCTCTACCAACTGAGCTACGTGTCTAACCCGTTATATATCCGATTTTAATTATATATATATTAATTAGATTTAACAGAAATCCTTTATTATTAAAAATGAATTAAATCTCCAGAATCGGTGCGCTCCACAGGTCTCGAACCCGGGACCTGTGGGTTAGCGGACACACACTCCACCGCTGGACTGTGTGTCACACTTGATTATAAACTCAGATATCAATATACTTAACATATACCGAAAACACTCCGGTTCAGTTTTGCGAAAAAAAAAAAAAAGGGATTTTTATCAAAGCGGCGTGTGAGGGACAATACTCGAACTCGTGACCTTAGCTTTAAAAGTGCACACAGTCCACCGCTGGACTGTGTGTCTAACCCGGTAATTATCTTGATTTAAATTATACTTAACCATTACTGAACTTCGTCTTCTTCACCGGTTTTAACCGGAAGTGACGACGGACTGGTTCGAAAAGTTAATTCATGCTCTTTTAGCGTTTAACGGTCAATTACAGACGAGATAAAAGTAAAAAGGAAAGGAATTAGGAGTAAAAAGTACCGACTGGTTTTACTCTGTTTTCCGGCAGAACTCCGGCGAAAGAAAACTTTTTCCGGCGACAAGTAACTTGTAGCAGAGAGTCTTCCGAAGGCTTGCAAAGGTTGTGGGTGACTTCGGTGAAAGTTTAGGGGGTTCAGTAAGCTCGAAGGTTGATGATACGGTTTTCCGGCGATGTATCAAATACTTCCGGCGAGTGATTTTTCGCCGAGAAAGGGTGCGATTTGAGTGTGAAAGACTTCTGGCGAGTTGAGGTTGTATTTATAGGGTAGTATTGGGATTGAATGGGGTCTGAATTCGGTCTTAATTCGAAGTCAACCGTACTCCGGCGGTTATGGCTGATGTCGCGGTTCAGACGTCGGTTATAACCGTCGTAATAGTTAAGACTTCGGTTATATTGAGCGATAACGTAAATAAACGGCGAAATCGTCGGGATTTCCGACGACTGTTATTTTGGGCGCAAAATACAGAAATTGATTTCGGAACTTCAATATTTGAATTAAGTGATTCCTTTATTCACCAGAAAACAAAGTGGCGGAGCGGTTGTTCGGTTAAGAGATAAGTTTTGGTTTGACCCGGTATAGACCCGAGTTCGAAACCCGGCATGGGTAAAACATTTTTATTTTGCTATTTTTGACAGATTTTCAAAAACTAAATTCATATCCCCGCATAATAATTGATTACGGATCGTTTAAAATTATTTTGGGCATTTAATTCGCAACAAAAAATTTGACTGACTGTTCGGTCGATAAACGGAGCGGGTTTGGTAAATCCGTTTTTGACGGATGTTACACTGTTTCTTTTCTATATATCGATTCGAATATTATTGTAACTGTAAATAAGAATGGAAAATAAGCATAATCAAGAAGATGTTCTGGGTTTATTTTTAAATAAAGAAGATGACATTCAAACAATTTATTAGTATAATTAAATCCTAAGTTATGACCGGATTAGACACACAGTTCAGTGGTGGACTGTGTGCAAAGCAAGTTAAGTTGTTCGGGTTCGGTCCTTGTATACGCGACCGGTTCTTGAATCATCCCAAAAGTTTATATGAGTTATATATACTAACCCTCAGTTAGTATATAAAGCTAATTTAATTGACAGTTTCCCCGGGTTAGCCACACAGCCCAGATGGTAGGGCTGTGTGCAACGTTCGGTGGGAGTGCAAGTTCGATCCCGGCTCATTGACCGATTTTGCATATATGTGCAATTAATGTTTTTAAAAGAAGAAAGGCAGTTGGTTTAATCAGTATATAAAATTAATTAAAAACGGTATTCCAACGTGTTAGACACGTAGCTCAGTTGGAAGAGCTGTGTGCACGCAACCTAGAGGTCACGGGTTCGAGTCTCAGCACATGCATCCAAAAATCATGATCGAACCGGTCAGATTCGCTGACAGGCCTGACAAGGCCCAAATTTTTTTAATATTTTATTCCTCTATTACTTTTGTTTTTCTTTTTCTTTCTATAATTATTTTATTTATTAATTACTTGATTTATTTTAAAACTCTCAAATATAACTAGATTAAAAAAAGAAAATCCGTTTGATGTCACAAAATTTATCTAAAAATCATACAAAAAATATTAAAATAAAATATTAACTAGTTTATATTTATCGAATTATCGTATTTTAGGTTAGGATTCGCTCGTCGTCCAATTCCTCAATTCGTGCGCATCTTTCACCGATCAAGGAAACGTACCCACTGTGAGTGAATCACTACAAATTCCCCTTTTTAATTATGTTTTGGGGTGTATCATGTGTCGTACATGTTTTTATTTATTTAAACACTTGTGCTAACATCATCTCGTGATCAAATGTGTATATTTGTTTGTGTGGTTATATGTGGTTACATTCTATCATTTCAGTGCAATCATTTCATTAGGCCCATCAGTTCCTCGTGGGATACGAGTTGAGCATCAGGTGCCTCATTAGATCGGCTCCGTTTGATTGAGCCTTGATCTCAAGTTCATCATTCATCATGTCATGTGTTTCATTGTGGATATTATGTGGTTGTGATTGGTTTTGTATATACATATGCTCACTTATGATTCATGCACATTTTTTATCAAACAACAAATATAATACAACTGTTTAAATGTTTTACTAAGATTCACTCTCCAACTATTGTTGACCCAAATCTTATGTTTTACGCACGATACAGGTGAACAAGCTGAAGAAAGGAACACATAGGAATGGCCTTAGAAGATTAAAAAAACTATTATGTTCTGAACAATGTTTTGGTTTTGTTTGTGCTTGTATGACTCATTTTGTTTGGAATATTTGAAGTTTTAATTTCAATTTAATAAATATGAAACTTATTAGTAAATGTCATGAGCTTTGGTGATAACCCAATTACGCCCCGACTTTTATTTCCGTTGCGGGTCGGGGTGTGACAGATTAGTATCAGAGCTTGTGACTATAGGGATATAGGATAGGTTATTAGAACCTTAGAGTCTATACTATAGTTGATTAGACTTTAATTGTTTATGTGTTACCTGCAAAATTCATGATATTTATATGTTTCATGTTTATGTCATACACAAATATATGCAAGCATATTCACTAGTACATGTTAATATGTGATGTTCAGTATAGTTCATATCTTAATAACCTATCATGCTTACGCAAGCACACACATCACGATTTCACAATTTCCATGATTTCTCTTCAAAGATTTTACCTTGTTTTCATGTTTTTCAATCACATCAAAGTGAGTTCTACGATGGGCATGTAGTAACTGGAAGTGTACGAGTACCGGTAGTCGGAACATCCTGTCTAGTCTTGGCATTCGTATAAATCCAAAACAATGGACCAGTTTGCCTACCTGGGGACTAACGATGAGAGTACGAAGGACCTATTAGGCCAAAACATGCTACACCAAACGTCGTGTGAAATAACCCCACTTTTAGTTGTCATTGTGTCTACACCCGGACACCTTCCGACCTTACATTTCGCAATCATGTTTTACGATTTTCATTCGGGTGATGCAAGTGTTATCAAGCCGACATCAATGTGAACCCTACTAAGCCCAATAGTCATGGGGGCCCACATGACTATACAGGATATGGTATGGGAGACATTTGGTGGCCCAAACATGAGCAAGCCCAAGACATCCTATGGATGTAGTTAAGTTATTTTCTTCATTTATTCATGAATGTTGTTTTTCATTTTCTTTTCTCTTACGACACATGACACCCAGAAACTATTAAACTCACAAACTCCCACGTATATTCCTATAGATGTCTGCTAGACATTCTCGAGGCGGTAGAAGGTCAGGAAGATCTAGCGAACGCATGGCCACTCAAATCGCTCAACAGATGGCTGCTGTACTTCCTGACATCGTTTTACAAGTTCAACAAGCTCTCGCCGCAAATCCCATCAACACCACTAATCAAGAAGGCCAAAATGTCGCCAACCCTCCACCCAAACCCACTAAGTGCACCTACAAGCATTTCAAGTCCTGCGATCCCCCAAAATACAAAGGGAATGAAGGTGTCACCGCTCTCCCCATTGGTTTGAAGAGATGGAAAACACTTTTCTAAATTGTGATTGTCCTGATGATCGTAAGGTGCGATATGCTACTGGTCGTTTGTTTGGAGTAGCACTTACCTGGTGGAACACGGAAAAGGGTAAGCGAGGTGTTGAAGATGCTATGGCCTTAACGTGGGAAGAGTTGAGGGAAATCATGACGAGACGCTTCTGTCCAAGAAGCGAAATCAAAAAGTTAGAAGATGAGTTTTACGCTTTGAAGCAAAAGGAAGGAGACCACACTACATACAACAAGAGATTTCTCGAGTTAAATCAGATGGTCCCCAACCTGTTCACCCCGCTATACCGATTAATCGAGCATTACATTCAAGGTATTCCCTCGAAAATTCAAGATTCGGTTTTAAGTACTTCTCCCTCAACGCTCGAAGCTGCCATGGAATTGGCTACAGAACTTACAGAAAATCGCATCCGAAATGGCGATTTTAAAGATGAGAAGAAAAAGACACCCGTTGAAACTCCGGCCTCAACCCAATCAGGTTCGTCTTCTAAGTTCACTGGTAAGAGGAAGCGCAATGGCAAAAATTTCGCCATTACCCAAACCAATCCTCCCATCACTGTTGCCCCAATCACACAAGTCGCCCCTCAAGCCGCCCCATTCAAGAAACCATACACTGGTCCTCACCCGAAATGCAACCGATGCCAAAATCACCATCCCCCTGAGAACCCTTGCCAATACTGCACAAGTTGTGGCCGTGCAGGTCACACGATTCAAACTTGCCGCATTCTTCAAAAACCAAACCGCAATCAGCCTCAAGCCCAAACCAATAATCAAATGGTGGGCCAAGCTCAAAACTAACAACCCTTACTTTTACCACCTGCTCAACCCATGGCTCAACCTTACTACCAACCCAGTTACCCAATGATGTAACCCATTAGAGCATGTTTCAACTGTGGTGATCCAAACTATTTTCGAAACACGTGCCCCTGCTTGGTGAACATCATAAACGCCCAAGCTCAAGCCAACCCGGTGAACCAAGCTAATCAAGCTAATCCACCTGCTAGAGGAAGGGCCTTCAACATCAACGCCAACCAAGCAAGGGCTGATAACAATATGGTTAACGGTACATTTCTTGTTAACGGTAATTATGCATCCATACTATTTGATACTGGTGCAGATAAGAGTTTTGTGTCTCTAGAATTCGAGTCCATTCTTGATCTACCTCGTGTTAGTCTCGCTGAATCATTCAGGGTAGAAGTTGCTGATGGTGAACCCATTGCCTTAGACTCGATTATTCGTTATTGTACTCTTACACTTAATGATCACCATTTCCCGATTGATCTTATTCCTATGAAATTGGCTAGTTTCGACGTTATCATCGGCATTGACTGGCTCAGCTAGCATCACGCCGAAGTTGTTTGCTACGGGAAGTTTATTCGAATCCCCCTCGCAGACGGTCAGATTCTATGTATTTTTGGAGAAACCTCTTCTAAAGAGCTCAAATTGATGTCGTGCCTCCAAGCTCGAAGATACCTTCGCAAAAACTATATCGCGTTCCTAGCTCATATCGTCAAGAAGGAAGGCAAGGAAAGAAGGCTCGAAGACATTCCTATCGTTAAAGAATTTCCTCAAGTTCTTCCCGACGACGTTTCAGGACTTCCTCCTGTGCGAGAAGTCGAATTCCGAATCGATCTTGTACCTGGTGCTACACCAGTCGCAAAATCTCCTTACCGGTTAGCCCCATCTGAGATGCAAGAATTGGCTAGCCAGCTGCAAGAGTTAACTCACAAAGGATTCAAACGTCCTAGCGCGTCGCCTTGGGGTGCACCTGTTCTTTTTGTAAAGAAGAAAGATAGAACTTTTCGCATGTGTATTGATTATAGACAGCTCAATAAGTTGACCATCAAGAATCGCTATCCTTTACCTCGTATTGATGATCTTTTAGATCAACTTCAAAGTGCCACCTGTTTTTCAAAAATCGACCTTCGTTCTGTTATCATCAACTTAGAGTGCGCGAAGAAGATATTCCAAAAACTGTCTTTCGAACTCGTTATGGCCACTATGAATTCATGGTTATGCCTTTCGGGTTAACCAATGCTCTTGTTGTTTTCATGGATTTAATGAATAGGGTGTGCAAACCTTATCTCGACCGTTTTGTTATAGTTTTCATTGATGATATTCTTATCTACTCCAAGACCAAATCCGATCATGAGCGACATCTTCGACTTATTCTAACACTTTTGAGGACTGAAAAGCTTTATGCTAAGTTTTTGAAATGTGAGTTGGTTAAAAGAGGTACAATTTCTTGGTCATGTTGTTAATGACAAAGGGATTCATGTTGACCCTGCGAAAATCAAAGCGGTACAAGAATGGCAAGCGCCACGAACTCCTACCGAAGTTAGATCATTTCTTGGTCTAGCTGGTTATTATCGACGGTTCATTGCAAATTTCTCTCATATCGCCGTTCCACTCACAGCCTTGACTCACAAGGGAAAACCCTTTAATTGGGGACCCAAACAAGAAGAGGCTTTCCAAACTTTGAAACAAAAGCTTTGTGATGCGCCTATCCTTACACTTCCTGACGGTTGCGAAGACTTTGTGGTTTATTGCGACGCGTCAGGACAAAGGTTAGGTTGTGTTCTAATGCAAAGAGCAAAGGTGATAGTCTATGCCTCAAGACAACTCAAAGTGCATGAGAAGAACTATACCACTCACGACCTAGAACTTGGAGCAGTCGTGTTCGCTCTAAAGATATGGAGACACTATCTCTATGGTACCAAGTGTGAAATTTGCACTGACCACAAGAGTCTTCAACATATCTTCAATCAAAAAGAGTTGAACATGAGGCAACGACGGTGGATCGAACTCCTAAATGATTATGACTGTGAAATTCGGTATCATCTTGGCAAGGCTAATGTGGTGGCCGATGCACTTAGCCGAAAGGAATATGCAAATTCCGTTCATCTGCTATGTTCTCAAATTGTAATTGACCTCAAAGATCGAATTCGAGCAGCTCAACATACTTCTGTAACGGAAAATGACGTGCGCGATGAGCTGTCATGTGGAGCCAAACTCAAAATAGAAACCAAGTCCGATGGTATTCTTTACTACTTAAACCGTATTTGGATACCCGATTGCGACAATCTTCGCGTTTTTCTCATGAACGAGGTGCACAAAACACGATACTCTATACATCCAGGGGCCGATAAGATGTATCAAGACTTACGATACACCTACGGGTGGCCTGGCATGAAGAAGGATATCGCTATTTTTGTTTCCAAGTGCCTTACATGTTCCAAAGTGAAAGCTGAACATCAAAGACCTTGAGGACTTCTTGTCCAACCCGAAATATCTGTATGGAAGTGGGAAAATATAACCATGGATTTCATTACCGGGTTACCTCGCACCTCCAGTGGGTATGACACCATATGGGTAATCATTGATCGTCTTACTAAATCAGCTCATTTCATCCCAATTCGCGAAGACTTTAAGAACGAGAAGTTAGCTCGTATCTATATCAATGAAATTGTAAGTCGTCATGGTGTACCTTTAAGTATCATTTCAGATCGGGACGGCTGCTTCACTTCACGAACATGGCAAGCTGTACAAACCACTTTGGGTACACGTCTAGACCTCAGCACTGCCTTTCACCCTCAAACTGATGGTCAATCAGAGCATACTATACAAACCCTTATAGACATGTTGCGAGCATGTGTCATAGACTTCAAAGGTAATTGGGACACTCATCTACCGTTAGTTGAATTTTCGTACAACAACAGCTATCATTCAAGCGTCGGTATGGCTCCTTTTGAAGCCTTATATGGTCGTAAATGCCAATCTCCAGTATGTTGGCACGAAATTGGTGAAGCACAAATCACTGGACCTGAGTTAATCCAAGAAACGACTGACAAAATCCTTCAAATTCGAAATAATCTTCTGGCAGCTCAAAGTCATCAAAAGAGTTACGCTGATAAACGACGAAAACCTTTGGAGTTTTGTGTTGGTGATCAAGTACTTTTGAAAGTATCACCGTGGAAGGGAGTGGTTCGTTTTGGTCAAAAGGGCAAGCTAGCACCACGCTATGTGGGACCATTCAAGATACTCGAAAGAGTAGGTCCTGTAGCATACAAGCTTGACCTACCAGAAAAACTCAACAAAATTCATCCCACGTTTCACGTAGTAAACTTGAAAAAGTGTCTCGCCGATGAAAATCTCCATATCCCTTTGGAAGATATTCAAGTTGATGAATCAATGCACTTCATTGAAAGACCAGTAGAAATCATGGACTTCGGTGAAAAGCGCTTGAGACGAAGTCGTATTCCAATCGTCAGGCTGTGTTGGGAGTCAAAACGAGGACCCGAGTTTACTTGGGAACGTGAAGACTCAATGCGCAAAAAATACCCGCATTTTTTTCCAGTTATAGCTACTACTTAAATTTCGGGACGAAATTTCTAAAAGTATGGAATACTGTAACATTGGGGTAAAAACGGGTTCTGAAAACCCGCACCATTCTATTAATTAAGTGTTTTTTATTATATATGTCGTTACGTATTTTCTAACATTTATTTATTTATTTATTATAAGGATATCAGAATCAAAGATTTATAATTAATAAATAATAATAATAGCAAATGAATTAAAATAGACTTAAGGAAATAATAAAATAAATAATAAAACAAAAAGAGGTAAACCGGGAATCAAACCCGGTCTCCCGGTAAACACACACACTCAGCACCACTACGTTACACATATAAGATGTGCTAGAATCTAAATATCAATACATATATATACTTGCCGAGTAGAAACCGGCAACTGCAACAAATCTTCTCACCGGAGATTTCGCAAATCCACACGGTTTCTTTTGAAAACCGACAGCTGTTTCAATGGCTATTTTGAGCAAACTCCAATCAAGACGCGCTGTCAATAAATCTCGAAATCATAGTCGTGGAAACGAAATCGCAAATCACCTATAAATACCCCCACGGCTAATTTAATCATTTCAAGCTCACACCTTCACCCCTCAATTGAAATCACCCTGCTTTCGCAAGACCTCTGTTTCCTCGGAGTTCAGTTCCTTTCCACCGGAATTAACCCACCGGAGATCCGTCATTGTTTGGTAACGATTACTTACCTCCTGTTTCTTTTCTATATATCGATTCGAATATTATTGTAACTGTAAATAAGAATGGAAAATAAGCATAATCAAGAAGATGTTCTAGGTTTATTTTATAAATGAAGAAGATGACATTCAAAGAGTTTATTAGTATAATTAAATCCTAAGTTATGACCGGATTAGACACACAGTCCAGTGGTGGACTGTGTGCAAAGCAAGTTAAGTTGTTCGGGTTCGATCCTTGTATACGCGACCGGTTCTTGAATCATCCCAAAAGTTTATATGAGTTATATATACTAACCCTCAGTTAGTATATAAAGCTAATTTAATTGACAGTTTCCCCGGGTTAGCCACACAGCCAAGATGGTAGGGCTGTGTGCAACGTTCGGTGGGAGTGCAAGTTCAATCCCGGCTCATTGACCGGTTTTGGATATATGTGTAATTAATGTTTTTAAAAGAAGAAAGGCAGTTGGTTTAATCAGTATATAAAATTAATTAAAAACGGTATTCTAACGGGTTAGACACGTAGCTCAGCTGGAAGAGCTGCGTGCACGCAACCGAGAGGTCACAGGTTCGAGTCTCAGCACACGCAACCAAAAATCATGATCGAACCGGTCAGATTTGCTGACAGGCCTGACAAGGCCCAATTTTTTTTAATATTTTATTCCTCTATTACTTTTGTTTCTCTTTTTCTTTCTATAATTAACTTGATTTATTTTAAAACTCTCAAATATAACTAGATTAAAAAAAGAAAATCCATTTAATGTCACAAAATTTATCTAAAAATCAAACAAAAAGTATTAAAATAAAATATTAACTAGTTTATATTTATCGAATTATCGTATTTTAGGTTAGGATTCGCTCGTCGTCCAATTCCTTGCGCATCTTTCATCGATCAAGGAAACGCACCCACTGTGAGTGAATCACTACAAATTCCCCCTTTTAATTATGTTTTGGGGTGTATCATGTGTCTTACATGTTTTTATTTATTTAAACACTTGTGCTAACATCATCTCGTGATCAATGTGTATATTTGTTTGTATGGTTATATGTGGTTACATTCTATCATTTCAGTGCAATCATTTCATTAGGCCCATCAGTTCCTCGTGGGATACGAGTTGAGTATCAGGTGCCTCATTAGATCGGCTCCGTTTGATTGAGCCTTGATCTCAAGTTCATCATAGATCATGTCATGTGTTTCATTGTGGATATTATGTGGTTGTGATTGGTTTTATATATACATATGCTCACTTATGATTCATGCATAATTTTTATCAAACAACAAATACAATACAAATGTTTAAATGTTTTACTAAGATTCACTCGCCAGCTATTGTTGACCCAAATCTTTTGTTTTACGCATGATACAGGTGAACAAGCTGAAGAAAGAAACACATAGGAATGGTCTTAGAAGATTAAACAAAAATTATTATTTTCTGAACAATGTTTTGGTTTTGTTTGTGCTTGTATGACTCATTTTGTTTGGAATATTTGAAGTTTTAATTTCAATTTAATAAATATGAAACTTATTAGTAAATGTCATGAGCTTTGGTGATAACCCAATCATGCCCCGACTTTTATTTCCGCTGCGGGTCGGGTGTGACAATGACGATTATATTCTTCATTTAAATGAGAAAAACGACAAAAAGAGGAAAAGTTAACAGCATATTCTAACACAGCTTGCCAATTTGATGAAAATGGCAATAAAAAAGAAACCTCAGGGAGGCAGATACAAAAAGTTTAATTTTTGGACTGAAGTGTCAAAAGTGACCTAAACTAAATGATCATTTTGATAGTTTACTCATTGTTTAAAATTCAAACCAAACTAAGAGGTCTAATTTATAACTAACATGAAGTAAAGGGGTTATTATAAAACTTTATTCAATTTTCCTTTTACACACTTGCGCAATTAGGCCACCGTTCAAACATAAAAGGTGGGCTGAAAAGAGTGGACGGTAGGTGCAGACCCACCCTACCATAGTTGTGGATCCGCCAACGGGTATACATTTTCCGCAACCCCCTAGGTGACACATCAGAACCCCATCCGCAAAAGGGTCTCTTTTCATATTGTTGTGTTCTTCATTGAGCGGGCTTCGCTTCATGCATATTCCCTCTCCTTGCCACTTCGGACCCATAGCCTGTGGTGAAACCATACCGGATAATCTAATAAACTTTATTTACTATGTTTTTATATATTTTTAAAAATAGATTCTTTAATACATATATTTAAGGGTTGGTTAGAGTTGTTGCATAACTATATAATTTTTTTTTTAAAAAAATTAATTTTTAAAATCAGATGTTGTGAATGATAAATTTTATAATCGTTTTATATATTATTGGAGTGTTATAATTTTTAAAGAGAAACCACTTAAGTTAACCTATGATTATAAAAAAAACAACCGTGAAAAGAAAAGTAACGTTGCATAATGAATAAAATAAATTCTATACGAAATGCAGACTAACAAATCACGGGATGTGTAACTAAAAGGATAATTGATGTTTCCTCTTTATAAACTTCTTAATTACGTATTTACTCAAATATATAATGAAATTACATATTTTCCTTTATTCACTAAGTATGACTAAATTAGTCTTTCAAAAATTAAAAGATTCTTTATCGTCTACACCAGACCAGATTAGATGAAATCTAATATCGAAATAAGCAAACGACTTTTTACATTCTTCTCCATGCTACTCAATCGGCCAGCGACTCTTATCCCTCTACTATTCAACCAGCCCGGTGATTCAATGGTTGTCGGCGATTCCATCAATACGGCAATTTACGTGAAGTAGGAGAGATATATTGATCCATGACCAAACCAAATCGGAGGAAATCTAATATTGATCCGTGAATATAGCAAATCCGTGAACATATGACCTTGGATTTGATTTAGGTTAGTATTTATTTGAGGAAATCTATAAAGTATTAGTTGTTATTTTTTATTTTCTTTCATTTGCTTGAACATTGTGTGTAATACCCAAACTTAATGTACATAAATTGTTTTATAAAAGTTTGCATTTATATATTTATAATGCAAATACATAACCATACATAAATTCTAAGTTATTTAAAACTTCATAAGTATTTAGATGCATTACTACATGTTAACGATGTTTGGTTTTACAAAAAAACGATTAAACAAAACGCGGAAGCTTAATTTTAGATTGTGTTCGGTTCTTCACGGTACTTAATCACCATCCGTAACTTCATAACAACCACCTAGATTTCAAAATTATTAAGAACGTTAGTTATACGGAGTTTATAACGTAACTAAATAAACCTGAATACTAAAACAAACAAAACAAACATTTTTGCCAACAACCTGTCGTAAGTTGCGGCACTCTGCCGTAGCTTACTGCATAGGTTGTCTATTTTAAACAGCAGACTCCTGCCGTAATCTACGGCAGGCTGCCGTAGCTTACGACACAGTGGGGCTGCAAATTTCCAGCATTGCCCTTTTTATATAAAAATTTCATTACTTCTCAAAAACTCATCCATTTTACTTCAAACTTGTTTCTAAATGATAGTAAGACATTTGCCTACGTAATTAATCCAAATCCTTAACCCGGATACTTAATTTTTACGAAACACGCCACCGTTACCCGGTTCTTGCGCATAATTATTCGACTCGTTTCACCTATTTAAGCATCTAAATTATATTTCTCACATCTTATGGTAAGGTTTAATTCCTTACGACTTTACCCATTGTCTAGGCTTACTAATAAACTTGCGTTTTTATGCTTCCGTTACCCGGTTTGCGTTCGCACTAGTTTGACCCGTTTGGCTAACTTTGGCCAAACTTAAATTTCATTTTTATTTACCTTGAGGAATTCACATCCTCTATATTTTGACCCATTCCTTAGGTTCACCATATTATAATCTGCGTTCCCGTTACTCGGTTTATGCTTTTTGAGTCGTTTGGTTCGTTCGTGTGAAATCCATCACTTATATTGACCAAACTTATTCTTCTTTTATTCGACCCGTTTGGTTCGTTCGTGTGAAATCCATCACTTATGATCGACCGAACTTTATTATTCTTTTATTCGACCCGTTTGGTTCATTCATGTTAAATCCATTACTTATGATCGACCAAACGTTATTATTCTTACTCCCTCGTTCAACATATACCAATAACATGTAATATAACGAAACACTACGAAGTAATAATCCACGTACCTTAAAGCTTTCCTTTCAAGTGTGTGTCCGCCCCAGCTTGACCACTTGATGCTTCACCAAAATTGCCTATAGAGTTCAATCCGATTGATCATTTATAATCATAGTACAATATATGACACGCATCTTGTCAAAATCCCACATGATTCTTTCATATATATATTAACAATTAATGTTCATTTAGGCATTACATCCACACCTTGTGGGCATGAATTTTATACTACTTCTATCAAGTCTATAAATCAACTATTAGCCAAGTATTTACTGCTCATAACATCAAAATGGTTGGAATGTTCAATTAGCACATATAACTCAATGTGTCAAATATCCAATACACCATTTTCATCATACCTCCTTATCCAAAACTCACTTATCTAAGTATGGTAATTCATTCAAACACCCATATCATAGCAATATATTCAAATTTTTTTACCTAGGTTTGTTCCTAAGCATATATACATCTCTTATCTTACCTCAATTTATAAAATCCATACATGGATTAAATCCATGGAATCTACCTATATTAATAATATCACCAAACTAAGATTTTTGACAAACCTTATGCTCCCCTAACTTATGTGATCGTTAATATGCGTTCATGCACAGATTCAAGGTTCGAATTGCCCTTCAATTAGATGGATAAAGATTGAACAAGAGTTTGCTCCCTTGTTCTTCCTCCTGGTCGTTACACACACACACCTAGTGTGTGTTGTGTTTTATTTTTATTAATAAACTTAAGTTACAGTTTTCCCCTTTTTGGCCCTTCAAGTTTGTGATTTTATTTATAAAGGTCTTTTACATGGAATTCCATTAAGGTTTTAATTGCACATGTTAACTAGGTTAAATCATCCTATGCACATTCTTATAATAATTAGCATTTAGGTAATTTATCGATAAATAATTTTTTTAATTATTTGCAGGGTGTTACACTGTGTTCCCGAGTTTAATAAACAAAAGAAAAGGAGAGAAAATGAATTAAGGAGAGAAAAGAAAATGAGTGGAAAGAAAAGATTTAATTAAATATCATATTCTCAAGTTCGAGAGAAATGAAAACAAAACTAAGATTTTATGTGTTAGAAATGTTTTCCTTCCAAATCTTTCCAATTTAGAAGGATTTAAAATGAAGGAAAATTACTTAAATTTTCTTTCATTTCTCCCTGTTTCCTTCTTTAAGAAAACTCTGGAACACAACAATTCTTTTTAAATCCCTCTAAATCCTTTCTTTTCTTTCATTAAATAAAACTCGAGAACACAGGGAAGTCAAATGTTCAACCTTTGTAACATGAGGGAGGGGATTATATTGATCCATATAGTAAAACCACAAAAGCAGAGCAGATGATAATGTGGATAGTTATATGGATTCATATGGTTTTTGATTTTGAATGGATGTTATTTTTCATTTTCTTTCATTTGTTTTGGTATAGTTAAATTAATTTTTGTGGTTGTTTTTTTGCCATAATAGATTAAAGTTTTGACTTTTGTTTTCGTTTAGATGATTGTCACTCGTAAGTTTTTTATGATTGTTACTCGTAATTTTTTATGATTGTTACTCTAGTTTATGATAGACAAGCAAACAATGAAAATTTGTAATAAAGAAAATTAATTTAGTAAAGAGGAAAAAAATGGAAAAAAAGCTAACTAGTGAAACTAAACAAAAACAAAAAGAATCTTGTGAAAAAGACACAAAAACTAGTAAAATTGGGTAAATATACAATGTTTTTTAAGGTTTAGTAAAACTAAGGGTAAAATAGTCATTAAATAATTTAATTTTAATAAAACAAATCAAAATATATAAATTTGTGATTTTATTAGTTAACGAAGGAGATATATGCAATTTCAAAGTAGTCTTCGGTAAATATGCAATAAAGATGTTTTATAAGAGAAAATATGTAATTGTCCTTAACTGAAAAGGCGAAAATCACATGTCTAGCACTATACCAACTAAATGATATTATGTGTGTAAATATACCAACTAAATGATAATTTATATTATGTGTGTAAAATTTATGATTTGCTCTTCTACATGTTCTCAAATTATACAAACAAGCGCTCTACCAACTAAATGATATCATGTGTGTAAAATTTATGATTTGCTCTTCTACATGTTCTTAAATTATACAAATAATACTCATAACATGATAAATCATACAAGAAATTTCCTTTATCTCAAAATTAACTTAGTTTTCAAATTAGTATAATTTTATAATGTAAAGTCATAAATGGATTTATTCATAAATGTCATAATTTGTATATCTTTATTGAATTGTTTGATTTTTTATAACATCTTTTATCAAAAAATAACTGTAAATTCCAACCGAATTGTTGCATTACAAATGCATCTCAAACATAGATGCATAGCATCTTAAAATACGTTAGGATTCTTTAATTAATAAAAATGTAATTCGAACATTTTAATGAAAGTAATAAAAAAAATTGTCGAACTCTTCAATCAGGACTAAACATGTATATGAATTTGTCTGAGTTTTAAAAAAACTATTTTTAAGTTTTTTATATTATCTTAAACTTTCGCCCTCATATATTATTTATTAGTTATGCAAATTAAAATCATTTAGATTGAGGTTAACACGTTGATGAACAGATATACAATTTATATCTTCTACGAATTAAAATATGTGCATGACTCATGAGTCCTTTCCAAAATAAGATATCTATCTAACGGAAAGATTTAAATGAGAACGTTAAATATTGTAAAAACTGTGAAGTTTGTTATTTATATATGTGTAAATTTGTTATATCTACACATGTGTAAAAAACCTAATAAGGGTGATTTCGATAGGAGAAATGGAATTTTTTTGTTTTATTTTAATTACAATAAGGTTTTGTAAAAACTGTGAAATTTGTTATTTATATATGTGTAAATTTGTTATATTTACACATGTGTAAAAAATCTAATAAGAGTGATTTCGATAGGCGAAATGAATTTTTTCTGTTTTATTTTAATTACAATGAGGCTTGTATTAAAAAAATGGTTTCGATTGGTTTTTCATTCGATCTCACAATATTTAGCGTTTCGAGATAACATTCCCCTGATAGGGATCCTAAAAGAAACACTTGCTAATTAAGAAAGTTGAAAAGCATTCTCGACCATACATCTTTTCCAAGCCAATTTTCTTTACTTATAATCACACGTTTTAAGAGTTTTTTATTTTTATTTTTTTAATATATAAATACATGTATATCGTCAAATCTTAAACTATACACATGTCTATAGTATGAACCATATATGAACAACGCTTATTTTTCAACTTTAAACATGTATTTTCACATATGTACACTAGAAAAAAAAACATATTTAGAACCATAAGCTTCCTTTATATACATATATCTACAACATTTATACCCATTTGTATGTATATGTACATTATCAAACATAGATAGACAATACTTATGTTTCAATTTTAAACACGTATCTACATATATTTATAGTTAAATTGATAATATACACATTTGTATTATCAACTATACATATGTGTATATATCCAAAAAAAACTGACGAAAAAAGCTCTGATTATTTTTTAAAAAAAGTTGTATTTTTGCTTAAGGAAAATATGTGATTCAGAATTCTTCTCAAATAGCCTAGTGCTTCTCACATAATCCTAACCACACACACACACACACACACACACACACACACACACACACAATATATATATATATATATAAGGGTTTACTTTAAAAAAAATATCATTTCAGTATTTTTTTTGCTCAAAACTCTTAAAAACATGTATATTACATGTGTGATTTTTTTAATAAAAAAGTTAGGAGGTTAGAGTTTCCTAAGTTTCCTCAATAACTATGGGTTTTCTCTTAATACTTACACTACACACAAACACACATATATACATTTGTATTATCAACTATACATATATGTATATATCCCAAAAAAAGTCATTTACACATATGTGTGTGTGTGTATCACACATGTGTGTGTAGTGTAAGTATTGAGAGAAAACCCATTGTTATTAAGGAAACCTAGGAAACTCTAACCTCCTGACTTTTTTATTATCACACGTGTAATATTCATGTTTTTAAGAGTTTTGAGCAAAAAAAATACTGAAATGATATTTTTTTACTAGGAGTAGTTTTGTTTGTCACAAAAATTGTGCCACAAAAAGTTTTTTTTATATTATGCTAACAAAAAAAAAAAGTGTAACTAAAAGCTAAAAAATTATAGATGGACACTAAAAAGTGCCACTAAAGCCTTTTTAGTGGCAATGCTTATAGTGACACTCTTTTTATGTGCCACTCATTCCTTAAGGGGTCTTTGGTGACACTTTTATAGATTTTTTTGTGTGTCACTGAATTACTTTTTTTCTGGTGTAAATCGGGTATGATGTTGGATTATATTTCATTTGAATCATCCTGTTTTGGAGCATGTTTTTGCAACTACATGCTAGTGCATTACATTGCCATGACAGGTTTAGATCATGTTTAGGATCATCGAGTTTTGGATTTTGTTTGGCTCATCATGTTTTGGATCATGTTTTAGCAACCAAAGGTTAGTGCATTACATTACTGTGACATGTGAGGATCATGTTTTATCATCATGGTTTAGATCATGTTCAGGAACTACATGTTAGTGTATTACAATGCCATGACAGGTTTGGATCATGTTTTGGCAACTACATCAGGTGACAGGTTTGGATCCTGTTCAAGTTTTGGATAATGTTTCATTTGGATCATGTTTGATTTGGACCATGTTTGATTTGGATATGCTGCAGCATCTATATCTACAACTAATATCATTTTTACCAAACTCCATACTATTCTGAAATCAACTTAACCCCAATTTTATTACATAAAAACAATTAAGGACCCTCAAAATTTTAAGTGGCCTAAAACAATGGTTTTTATCTATAGTAGAAGAGTCGGCCCTTGCATGAAGAGTCTTATTCGCTAAAAATCTCTACACCCACATGTGGCATTTTGGATAAAATTCCATTAGACTTAAAACCTTCCTCAAAGTGGAAGGATTGTTGAATTTCACAAATTAATGGAATTTAGGGAATAGTATTCCGGTTCTAGTTTTTTCATTGACCAACCTAACATATTTTTATAGAAAGTTTTCATTTATGTTGAATTCTAGGGACCAAACAAAGACTTAAATATTTCGGCTGGACACTCCATATTCCCAACCACCTGTGTTCTTTGTTTAACAGCCATTCTAGTTGATCCATGAAATGCCATCTGACCCCCCCCCCCCCCCCCCCCCAGTGGCAGATGTACGGTCACCCCTTGGCGCTCCGGCGGTAGTGTAAATTTTGGAAAAATCTGACGTTTTTTCGATTTCGTTACCCATTTCTTTTAAAACGTTACCCCTTGGCACTCCGGCTAGATCCGCCACTGCCCCCCCCCCCCCTCGCGCACGCCTCCTTAAACCCCCTAAGGAACCGTCTACGAATTCTCTCCTAGGAGTAAAGCACTTTGGAGCAAGAAAGATAGAAAAATATAGTGGTAAGCTTCTAAGATCCTCTTTAGATATAGAAGTTGTCCCCTAACAGACATGAGTTCATATTTCCGAAATTAAAGTCTACCATAAAGTATATATATCACTTCCGAGTTTCCACCAAGATATCAAGTCGTTTATAAAGGAGAGAAGCATGTTTACATTTCAAAGTAGATGTCAAAGATTCATCTTAACTCGAAGCAACACCTATCCTAAAATACAACTTTTCTATAAATCAACATGTATAAGCCCGATGTTTTATAAAAGCAATTAAAAATTTGAAGTATGTTGTAAGATTATAAAAGACTTTATCATATAAGAAGAGATAATTTACCTTAGGGAACACTGAAAATCAATATGAACTTCTTTAAAAAAACATATTTACACACTTGTAACACATTGTTATTGTTATTAGTGTTAGAATTATAATCTAAGACTACATAACCTACGTATTGGCCTTATGTTTTTATCCTAAGTTTAATTGTATAAACTTTTATAATTACCTAACCTAAGTTTAATCGGTCGTTGTTCAAAATTTTAGAACTAAGAACAATAGAATGGATATCACGAAACCATTTGAATAATTTCTTCATCAACGTGTTTAATTCTAAAAGAATTCGATCACTGCAAATCGTTTAAACTAGATTTGTGATCGTGTTATGAAAGATTCATTGAACCCCTATTTTGCATAACATAAGGAACACAAACAAATTCTAAATCGTTGGAATTCATTACTTTAATCATTGATTAAAGATAGCCAATATGTTGAAATCCTTGTTCGAAAGATTGAAACTTCGTTGAAAAAAGAAAAGTGAAAATCAAACGTTGTGTTCTGATACTTGAAATCAAATCCCTCAGAATAACTTTAATTAAAAACGAAATATCTTCCTCCAACCTACAAAACAATGAGTTGCTATCCATAGAAAAAGACACCCCATCAAGAATCTGGATCATGAGGCCGTCGTACTTTGTGGAATCAATTTATTCTGCAACTTTGGAGAATTATATTGCATAGAATTTCTACTTTATTTAATCTAGCCAAAAAGGGTTGGATATGCCGTCTATTTTGTCATTTGCCGAAAACTACAGATCATGTTTTTGGAGATTGTTTTATTGCTTCAAAAGTTTGGAGAGTTGTTTCAGTTTGGATAGATGTCAGCCTTCCAGTTGTGAAGCATCCAAAGGAATTTTGTAATTGGTTCTCATCGATTTGGTTGATTTTGATATTCAACAACGAGCTAGTGTTCAAGCCTTATAGTAGATCTGATCAGTTGTTTATGAATTTATTGTTAAGTGGGTCGAGTGGTTAAAAAAACCCGCTTATGTATTTGAATGGTGTTTTCGTCTCGTTAGTTTTCTGCTAGGAAGGTGGTTTTTATTGATACTGTTTTGCCGTCAAAAAAATAAATAAATAGTTGAAAATCAAGTTTCCTGAAACCAAGACTATACCAACACCGGGCCGGAGAAAAGAAGAATTAGAAGTTGTGAAATGACCCGCTATAGAAGAATCGAAGCCGTAAAGGCATTAACCTATGAGTGGTTCAACAAAGTCGAAAATTAATTATGTGAAGCAATCAAGTCCCAAGCAAGAAGAGACGTGTGTAAAGAAATTAATCGACTTATGAGGAATTGATCAAAAGTGAAGAATTCATGTAACACGAAAGCAACCTATGATGGGTGCAACTAGTCAATCCAATGGGTGGATTAAATAGAAAACATGATGTACGAGGCGACCAAAATGAAAAATTATATGATAAGATAAACCTAAATTTTTGTATGAGATAACCTAGAAAGAAATTTATTCATATGAGACAATTCGTATGAAACATGCTTATTGTGAAAAGAAGTCGTGTGGTGTGAAATTAGTGTGAGAAAATCAAATATTCAAATATGTGATAGATCAAGAAGAAGAAATATGTGATTAAAAACTCGAGTCAATCAAGAACCAATGAAGGCATAATGCCAAAATCATCGAACAAAGAGACCATGAAAGCATAGTTGTATGAGGCAACAATCAATCAAGAGAAAGTGGCGAATTCAAATTGAAAAGTCAAGCAAGATATGGGATGACATTTAATGGATGAACACGAAAGAGCATTGCTAACCAAAGATCTTATCTCTAGATCACAAGATGTAACCTCTGACCCCTCATATAAACTAATACGGTTCACCTAAAGAATGCTTAAATGTGGATTTTTTTTCTCTCAGCTATAGCTAATGTACCCAAAAGATATGTCCAATGATATTTGGGCATGACATTTTTTATGAACCCAATATCTTTCATGTATGTGACATATGTAGGATTTGTTTGGAGTGTTACAAGCACATGATTCATACCTAGGGTTGTGCACGAGCCAAATTGAGTCGAGACGAGGTCAAGTTTAAATCAAGCCAGCTCTACTTAACTTAAAAGTACAAACCAAACCCGACTTGATTTTAAACCACGACTGAGCTATTGTGTTTGCTTTTGCACTAAGCTTAGATTGATTATAAACCACGACTTAGTTATTGTCTTTGACATGACATAATATTAATTGGTAAAAGCCCATGCCGGTGCTCTCACAAAATTTTGTTGTTTATAATGTGCCATCACACATTACAAGTGGTTGAAGTACTTGGTACATCTACACAGGTGCTATAACCATTTATTTTTTATTAAAATTTTGCTTTTTTTCTTGTCATTTTTTAACTAACCATGTTATGGTTACTTTTTCCTTTTTTTTACTCTTATAGCTTTTGAAATATGATGTTTTATAATATTTTGTCTATGTTGTTACCACATGCTTATTTTTATCTATGTTCCTGTGTAAATTTTATTCAGATACGAGTTGTGTGATAATGTATAAATCATTGAAGCACAAATATACAAGTCACTAAAGCTATTTCCGTGTTTTGTTTTTTTTTCTCTTACAAATGTTCTATCAACGTTTTGACATGATGTTTTTCCGCAAGGTAAATATTAATATACAAATCGTCGAAACTAAGCTTCACAAGTTTAAAACCCATGCCAAAGCGCACAGATTTCGACCACTAGTTGATTTTAAAAGGGGGATTCTATTCGCACACCGGGGAATCTATCCCCACACTTTGACAATTTAATACGGATCGTATAGGCCTATACGATCCGTATTAGATAATGTTAAGACATGGCAGACTGACAGGTTCAGGGGATGTCTGACGGCTGGCTTAAACGGATCGTATAGGCCTATACATTTTGTATTGCGTCCTTGTTTTTAAAGGTTTGAATGTTGGTGTGTTGTGTTTGGTTTTTGGTATTTTGGGTTGGTTATTTGTGTTTATTGTTGGTCATTTTTGTTTTAATGAGTTTTAAAATCTTTATTATTTTTTATCGTTTACGTATCGTATTATAGCGTATTGTGATGTATCATATCACATTTTTAACTTTTTGATATTTTACAGTGACGTGTCGTATGATATCATATCATTCTTGTATCATATAATGTCGTTGCATATCGTATTATAGCGTATCGTGGCGTATCGTATCACATTTTTAACTTTTTAATATTTTATCATGTCGTATCGTATGATATCGTATCATCATAGTACCGTAACTTTTTTATATTTTTTATGTTGACATATTCACGACGTTTGATATTATAACATTATGCATTATACGTAACCAAGCAATACAATCTAAACAGACAAAATAAACAGCCACAAATATAAATAAACTGAAACCGCAAATTTAACTACATAATAAGTTTGTATATATACATGACATCGTCTAAAATACATAACCAGTCAAACTACAAAAAATAAAATTACAACAATCTAAACCAATGGATCCGCATCCTGAGTCGTGATAGAGGGCCCTACCCCCTTAGTCACACCTGACGATCCCGGATCCTCTCCTGGGCGAGGCGGCAATGTCGGTATCGGCAGTGGGGTATGACCGCGCTTAATAGCCGCCTGTATATTGCCTGGATCGCCCACATAAGAAGGGCCTCAATACGAGAATGACAGTCGTTTATCTGCGCCTGCATCCGGCCCTCCATCTATTGTGATGCAAGCGCCACAGCTGGTGGGAGCTGGTCGTACAGAACGTGCTGGGGGTACTAAGGCACCCCGTACGGTTGTGGCTGTGGTGTGGGTGACACTGGTCACCAACGGCTCAGCGTTATCGTCGTCGGCATCACCACCTGCCGGCTCTTATAACTAGTCAGGGAGGGCGACGTGGAAAAACAGATGGTCGTCATCCCCTATAAACCGAAGCCTGAGCCCAGGGAAGTCATGTGTAATGTGCATGCCAATCAGCGTATGTCGTGTCAACCTGGTCGGCTCAGCCATGCCCCCTCGATGAACAGTGGGTCCTCCTAGGGAACAAGGCCCAACGACATTGCAATGTGCGTGATGTACACCCCCGTACAACAAAGACCTGTCCTTCCAGTAGTACGCCGCCGTGAACCACTGGGCTAGGTAGTGATGGAGGGCGCACGTCTCCCCCCATATAATACATATAAAACAGATCCTCCTGATTGCACCACTAGTGACTCTGCTCGCGCGGTGCAATAGATGTAGCAATAAGCCTGTGCAGGTAATGGAACAGGGGGTCTGTGATATATGAAACCCTCGACTTTGAGCGGCTAAAGCGACCCCTACCGATCACTTGCAGAACCTAACAAGTGTCTAACGGGGTAACACATGAATGCCCTCAATGTAGAGGGGGTGTCTGTCTCCTCTAACGTGTAAATACCGCAATGCACGACAAACTCTCTCAGCGACATGTCATGCCACGGACCCCTAAATGAAATCTAACCTCGACCCATGGGTCCTCAGGGTGCTCATCCTCCTCTAGTTGGTCTGCAGGCTTGGGAGCGAACTCGAAGGATGCCAAGAACTCGCACACCATCACCTGATAGAACAGCAAGTATGCTAGCCGAACAACCTGTCACACAGTGTGGTTATTATCCATTTTATATACAAAACAAATAAAAACAGAGTAAAATAGTATACCTGGACGACGGAGTATCATGTCCAATGTAATATCGTGCTCTCGTCGCCTCGTCCACCTCCTCCAGGGTCGTCCAATAGACGGTCGCATGGCCGCCGATCTACATCCTCGAACGCTAGATAAGAATTACCGAGAAGGTCAGAAAAACCCTTGTCCAAATTTCCCCATCCTCAATTTTCACAACTTTTGGTCTAAATACCTAGAAGGTAAAACTTCCTTTGGCAAGCAAGAATTACATGTTGAGCTTATAAAACGTGGGTATGAGGGTCAGTTAACTGGTGTTACTATTTATAAACCAAACTTTCCTGCTGAAATGAGATATTTTTTCCATACTCTACTCACATGTCTTTCAGCAAAGACCACCTCATTTAATAAGATTCCACAAAATATTCAATTTCTGGGATATGCTATTTTGACAAAATCTGATTTCAATCAATCCCAGGCGTTGTTTATGGACTTGATAGCAAACTATAATAAAATATCAAAAAATTAAGCTTTTCTTTTGTATCATAGACTTTTGAGCTATTATCTACAAAAACAACTTCTAGAAAAAGTTTAAACAAGGCGTTTTTGAGATGAAGAGTCTTACAACTGAAACTTTTAATAGAATAAAAAATATGAAGTCAAAGGTTTCTAAAACAAAAGCAAAGGGGGATGAGAAAATTTTGGATGAGTCCACATCACAAGCTTAAACCTCTGTTGCTGAGACTACTGCTCCTGGTGATCATGACACCACTACTGGTGTTGTGAAACCCACACCAGAAAAATCCAAAAAGAGACCATCCAAATCCAAAAAACCCACCAAAATCACAATTCATAAAAGGTACCTCTGGAAGATGAGATCCCAGAGGATAACTTTGTGGTAGCACAAAAGCCACTTGAAACCACTGTTGTTACTTCCTCACAATAGTTGGAAAGATCTCCACCTCAAAGCCAAACTCCTACTACTTCCTTACAAAAGGAACAGGTTGTAAGCACAGGGATCCCACATTATGAAGCAGATGATCAATTGAATATTTGTTTCTAAGCCCCTCTCCTGGGGCAAATTCTCTTTCTACTCCACAACCATCACCCTCAATTCCACCTACTATCATACCTCTGTTTCGTGCAATTGATATAACTCAGACACAAATCAGTTCCTCTCAATCACCTGTTTATGAGAGTTCACCTCCACATGTGACTGAGTTTGAGTTAAATCTCTTTGCTAACCCGGAAACAGCTGAGGAGGTTACACCCCATGAGTTACAAGTAACTCTTGGTGGTAATTTAAGTGAAGCAGCCACTGCATCTGATGACACAACAGTGTTTCAGTTGGACAGTGGTTACATCCATCAGACTTCCTTAAAGGCAACAACTATTGAGGCTAAAATTTTAACCTCTGCTCCGGTTGGAAGTCCCCAGTACTAAGACAAAGGGGCATTTAGGTCTGATAATATGGAGATTCCTCCTGTTGATGATCCAAATACAACTACCTCTAGTAGGAATTCAGATGATACTATTAAATTAAGTGATAAATTGAGATACAAAGAATTGACAGAGAGAATGACATCAATGGAGTCTTCAATCACTGAAATGAAAGATATGATGGAGCAGATGTTACAAAATTCTCAAAGCCAACCATCAACACAACAAGTTACCAATGAGCTATGAAAATTTATGCAACCAATCATTATAGCTCAAAGGAATTTGGCTAACATTCACCATGAAACTCACATGAAGCTAATCAGAAACATGGTTGAGGCCAGATATAAAAATACTCAAGCAGGCATCAAGGCCATCAAAGAACATTTGATAAAAACCACTAGCTCTGCCCCTACAACAATCCTTCAAGAAGAAGTTGATGATGATGCCAAAAAGGGGGAGAAAGATAAACTGAGAAAGTTGCAGCTAGATTCACAGGTGCAACAAAAGCCAGGGTCTGTTACAACCACTTCTGTTGTGTCATCAGATACTTGTGTTCAAAAAGGGATTGATGAGACCCTGAAAAAACTAGCAGAAGAAATTGCCACAGAAAAGCAGAAAAGGCAAGATACACTGGAAGTGAACTAACTGAAAAAGAAAAGGCCAAGCAGATGGAAAAAGAAGACATTGACACTTCAAAAAGAAGAAAGTCAACAAGAAATATCAGACAGCCAATAACCACCTCTTCTAAAACCACTGCCATGCCTACAACAAGTGTATCCTCTGCTCCAACAAAACCAACACCACCACCTCAAAAGAAACAAAAACCCTCACCAAAGAAATCATCTTCATCACCAACAGATGTTAGTACAGCTGATGTGCCAGCAGATGTTAATCAAACCTCTGCCATGATCACATTTCCCATTTTAACCCAACTAGTATCCACGCCACCAAGAATTCCATTACGACTACCTTCACCACAAATCAAATTCCAACACCAAAGAGAAACTTTTGTTGTTGAAGATGATGATGAATGGATTCCATCACCAGTTTTCCTTTGTCATCAAAACCTATCACTTCATCACCATCTTCATCATCTTCACCTAAAACCACTTCACTTCTAACCATTTATCAACCACCATCCATCATGCCTTTTGCTACCAAATATCCTCTGGAACTGATGGTTGTGCTAAAAGAAACTGAATCATTCAGCAGAGGATAGTACAAAACTTGACTTTCCATCTCTCTCTAGTTATAGAAAGCCAAGAAATTTATGTTAATATCTAAAGTTGAAGGCTAGACGGGCTGAGAATATTGCCAAAGATAAGAGCAAAGGGAAAGATAAAAGGAGTACTCAAGGCATTTTGTCTTATGAACTGAGCAAAGTAAGAAAGATTGAAGACTTTGCCAAAGAAATGAGTAAGTCTATGTCAGAAAGGTCTGTAAATGCTGAGCTTAATGAAAAATTGAAACATGATCATCTTGACAACATTATGCAACACAAACCTTACAAAGCTACCAGAGCACAATTCAAAGATTGGTCATTAAATGATCTCAAAGAAGAAATTGACATAATACAAACAATGCTCAAAGATCCTATACACAAGCCAACACCACTTGATTAAAAGAAAAACAGGCAGATGGATCATAACAGAGCTTTAAAGCTTAAAAGGATGAAACAAGAGCTGGTTGCTGCAAATTATGGTAGTGCAACTTCAGTTGCTAGATGGTCTGAGTCCAGGGTTGTAGACACCTACAGAAAATTAGAAGAGCTTAGAATGAAAGATCCTACAGTTCCAAGAAAGCCAGACTACTCAACAGATGTTATCCCTCATCAGACCCAAACCTTTAAAAAGCAGCCATTATCCTCTATCT
Organism: Scalesia atractyloides; assembly: GCA_947069175.1. Classification (NCBI taxonomy): domain Eukaryota; kingdom Viridiplantae; phylum Streptophyta; class Magnoliopsida; order Asterales; family Asteraceae; genus Scalesia; species Scalesia atractyloides. Next base: position 12,285,649 of record CAMTDV010000007.1, on the reverse strand, counting down.
TACCCACAACGGCCTTACATCAAGTAAAAAGGCAAAAGCAGATGGATGAAGATGATGAACAGAAGTTTGAAAAACACAGAAAAGAGGGAATCAAAAACCAATTACTCTATCACACTAATACTGCAAGTAAAAAACTAAAAGAAACAATTTCCAAACTTGTAAGCAAATCATTTTCACCAAGCTCAACAATAAGTCTTCCCCCACAATAGCCAATTGATTCAAAAAATCTAAAATGGAAGTCATCCCCAAACATCCATGAATTGACTCTGCTCAGATCAAATGGCAAGATTCAAAAGCTGAAAATGGAGGATGCATATGGTTTGGATGTAGATGACCTCAGAGATCTATTGAAACTTGAATTGCAAAGGGATTTTGAAGACATGTTTCCCATAAACATTGAACTATAGTTCAAAGGGCAAATCAAGGAATTACTGTTGAGAAATAAAGATCAGTAATAAAGAAGGGTTTTGGCATCATCTGTTCTAGAGGGAGATTGTTGGATCTATCAAACCCTATAAAAGAACAAATTATTAAAAAGCTAAAACAATCTATAACATCTGATTCTTCATAATAAAGATTTACTGCTCTAAACTCTGCTGAGAATAAAGAACTGTTCACAAGATCTGCTAGGATAAAGCTCTGCTAGAAGTAAATGTCTTTTAGAGACAAACTCTGATAAAGAACCAAAGAACTGTTATGGCAAAGGTCTGCTGAAGACCAACAGAGGATATCTTATTAGTAGTTATCAACAAACTTTATATTGCATTTTAATGTAACAGTGTTTAGGTCTAGCAGTGTTTAGAGTTTGTTTAGTTTATTAAATGTCACTTTCATAGTGACGTCAGCCAAAGATGCTCAGTGGTTTGAAATGTACTATAAATAAAACAGTGCCTGTATTGTTCTATCTATCACTTCTTCTACACATTCTGTACGAACAAATTAGAGTGATCTTGTGCTGAGGGGGGTTTGTAATTTGCATGCATTCGTGATTAATATTACAAAAGCATGTCAATGAAAAAAATCTTTCTATTGTCGTGATTTCAAAGTTTTACACATTTCCGCTACATTGTTTCATTGATTATTATCTTCTTTCATTCATTTCATCTAAAACAATCACATCAATATCAAACTCAGATCCTAATAATCTTATTATAATATTATTAATTTCCCTTTTTATGTATTAATGACAAAATATATATTCATCATTTATTATGAAAATATTTTATTTGTTATACATAGACCGTTAACTTAAATTATATATTTATAATAACTAGTCAATGACTATACCTACATAACAATTACTAACAAAATTTATGAATCTAATTTATTACGTACCAATAAAATATTTCAAATAAAAGTTATATTTAGAAGACACAATAATAAAAATAATATTATAATATATTATTTATATACATTATTATATGTAGTGTAAGACGTAATTTCAGTAATATGAAGAATATATATGTTTATGTATTATATATTTTCAATATTCAACCCATGTAATACACGGGCTATTATGGTATTTTGGTGTTACTTATTAACAGAAGCCGACTTTTATGATAAATTCAAGCTACGTCAGTTATGTGATTTTTTTACAATTTTTATAATTATATTGTTACCATATATAACCTCATGTAATACATGGGTTTATAATCTAGTATAGCAATATATATATATATATATATAAATATATATATATATATATATATATATGGGGAAGTTTCTATGCTGAACACTAAATATTACGATAACACACTAAACAAAATGAATCACCCATTTTTTTAATCCTAAAAACCTAAAAAGTAAATTAAAATGTTACAAATGTAAGATTTATTGTTTCTCACACTAGAATTCAAAACAAATTATGAAAAAGTTTCTGTTTTTATATAACCTACACATATGTAGGTTATGTGTAGGTTAAATTACCTACATGCATGTAGGTTATGTGTATGTAATAACATATGATTTTTTATGTATATATCATACACATATAAATGTAAGAAACGCATATTTTAAAAAATATGAACCTTAAATCCCTAAATTTAGTGATTTAGAGTTGTTATTTTTGTTCTTGTAATAATTATTGTACTGTAATGATTCTCATCCTATATATATATATATATAGAAGTAAGTAAAACAGGGGAAGAATCCACTAAAAAGTGGAATAAGGATTGTGATGATAATATGTGGCACTCCTTATAAGTAGGAAGAAAGGGAATTTTGATAATAAAACATTTTGGTACTTATAAGTAAGAGTGTGAAAATGACATGTCACATCCCTTTGTTTTCTAAAAAATACAACCCAAAAGAATCCACTACAAAATATCTAACACAAAAAATCATGTACAAAAAATATAGCACAAAAAAATCTAGTATAAAAAATATAGCATAAAAAATCTAGTAAAAAATCCAAAACAAAAAAAAATTAGAAAAAATTTAAGACAAAGAAATTAGCACAAAATAAAGTAAAAAAAATCGAGCACAGAAAATGTTGTACAACATAGAAATACAACATATTTTGTGGGTTTTTTATTTGTCATATTTTATATACTGATATGGTACTCAAACTAAAGATAAAAAGATGCTCGATTTTATGCTGATTTTTTTATAAAAAATATTGTCGTATAAAAAGTTATGAACATTTAAAAAATTGAGGTGGAATATGCATGTGACTTGTATGTGAAAAGAAAAAGTCAATAAATAAGATTTTCTCAAGATACGAACCCTCCTCTTTTTTCCTATTTTTCATCTTAACCATTGATTTAAAAAATGAATGGTTAAGATTTTTTCTTATCCTAGTTAGACAAAATATTTTTTTATTTAATCTTACACCAAGTAAACATACACTAACAATTTATATAAAAACGTAGATTACATGTAAGGAATATATAATAACCAACACATATATGCAAACACTAATTAATAAGTTATAATAGTTATTTATATCCATATAATAAACAAAAACATTTAAAGACACGTCTCACTTTTTAATGCCTCCTAAACCTTAATTTCCCGCCTCGCTCCCGTTAAATAACAATATTTTGTTTATCTCTATTGTTAAATAATGATATTAAATTAAAATAACATCTATTTAGATTTTTTATATAAATTTAATATAAATAGTTATTTTATCATTAACTAAATAACTTTTATATAAAATTTATATGCATGGTTATAATTTCTACCATTGCTTATCATTTTGAAATAAAATAAATTTATAGTGTGGATGATTTTGTATCATCAAAAGACTATTTTTATACATTTTTAACCAACTTCACTATTTTAAACAATAGATTAATTTATTGTTTCAACTTTTTTCTACAAATATTTGAATTCAAGGTTTTTTTTCTTAATTAGATTGTTCAATTGTACTTTGTATGAATTCTACAAACTAAATTTTTAATAGCCATTTGGATCTAGTTCAAAAAAATATGCATGCGTATATTTACATATACAAAGATGTAATATTTGTTATGATTTGTTAAATGGCATGGTATTTTTCCGAAAGTATTCATATAATTAATATATTTTATTTCTGTTTCGATTTATATCATGGCTTATTTTAGCTCTTTGTATCTATTTATATATGTTTTGTAGATGCGACAACTTCAACCTAAATTTGGGTTATTTTTTTTTAATGGGTCAAACAGTTAAAAATTAAATAAAAGTAGTCTAAAATGAGAAGGCATATCGGTTGAAAGTCACTCTATTTAAATTCAACGCAAATAAATATATTTGGATTGTTATATTATAATCAAAATAATATAAGCTTTTACTTTTGTTTGACACTAAATTATACCTAATAAATAAGTAACGTGGCACAATTCCGCTTATTTTTCTAGTGAACCTAAGCTATACCTAAAAGATGAGTAACTGATTTAAAAAAATTTCATTTAGTTTTTCTCAACTATTTAATATTTTATTTATTAACATTTATTTTATAAATATTTCATTTATTTAATCTTTCTTTTCTCAACCATGCCCTTTATTTTTTCTGCTTATTAATAACTATATAATATTTTATTGATACAACCCCATATAATATACGGGTATCAACCTATTATGCTATATTTTAACATACTAGGTTATAGACTCGTGTGGTACATGAAGTCTGATAAAAAAATGATACCATAAAAAACATTTGTAATAAATAATTACATATTGCATTACATGTAATAATGAAAAACTATAAATTAATGGTATATTTATAATTCAAAATCTATTAATACAGATACAAATTAAAATCTGTAAAAACTTTTTTGCAGACAACATTGGATTTCTATTGGAAAAATTACTATCTTTATCAACAATTAACAGTTCAAATTCATCTCTACTTTTGACTGTAGAAAAAACCACGTACATGCCATGAGAAAACACTGGGTTTTTTTAATAAACCAACTATGGATAGAGATTGCCCTTAAATTTTATTTATTGAATTGCGGAACATACGACGAGAAATAAATTTCTTCTTTGATCTCGTGTGTTACATTAGGGTTGAATAAATGATACAATATTGAAGAAGCACCGGTTGAACCTAAGGATATCCGGGGATATATCGGTTACAACCAGGGTGTTTCCGCATAAATTGTTAACCTCTCACTTCGCCTTTGGGTTTGCAAGCTCACTCCAGATGATCTGCAAAACTAGCAACGCCGTTAGTCTCGCCATGGGGAAAGGGTGGTTTTCTCCGTGATCACACTCCGGTGTGAGAATAAGTATTTTGGGTAAGGAAAATAGGTGGTCGCAGATGTAATAAAGAGCTTACGAGTCTGTTAAGTGGTGTAGCAAGTATATGCCTTGGTAAGCATGTCGTTACCTGGAGATCCGATATTTATTTATAGCCGAGAGAAGGTATGTTTGGGAGAAATGCTGGTGGGCCTTGGGTCCGGCCCATACAGCCAGAACATCCCTTTTGTCCCTTGGCGGCAGACATTAAATGCTCCCTGCAGGAGAATTAATGTTCTCTGTCGGGAGGTATGCTCTGTCGGGTGTTGAGTGGTGCCACGTGTAAAGTAGTTGTTTCTGATGTCAGGCCTGTTGCCAGCCGAAATGGAGAAAGTGGAACAGTCACTGGCAGAACAGTGGTTGGTGTATGGTCTGACACTTGCTTTATTGTCCTGAGCGCTGTCATACGCAACCTTCCAAGTAACCTTTGGTCACAGCTCTGCCATTCCGTACCCTGAGGTATGGTCAACATCTCTTAGTGCTTACCCCTTTCTGCGAGGCTGTCAAGGTTTTTCCCGCCAGCGCAGGGTGTCAGGGTGTATCCTTTTGTCCTGAGACTATGAGGCGCTTCTCATGTGTGTACTGTCCTTGTGAGGTTTTGGGATTCGCAGCTTAGAGAATTGTTGTTGTGCGTAGGGTCTACTAGCCTGCGCGCAAGAGTCTAACTTGCCGTTGTGGCGAGTACACAAGGCTCGTTGTGTGATTTACAAAAGTTAGTCTAATTCACCGTTGCGCGGAGTACGCAAGGCTCATTTTGTGACCTATAGAAGTTGGTCTAATTCACTGTTGCGTTGAGTGCGCAAAGCTCATTTTGTGACCTATAGAAGTTGGTCTAATCCATCGTTACGCTGAGTGCGCAAGGCTCATTGTGTGACCTAAGGAATCCAAAGAAGGTGCATCATTGCATGTTGCGCGCATGGTTATCTTTGTGACCTTTGGGTCAAGGATGTGGTCGCGTGGGACTATACCTCCTCAAGTCCCCCCAGTCCAATGCTGCTCCTACGCGCATGTTGTAAGTTGGGAGGTGTGCTGGACTAGAAAAGTTGATGCTTGCGCCGTTTATTTGGTGGTGGAAAATTTATAAGTGTTGGGAGGAAACGTTTGTGGGCAGGAAACGTTTTGTCTTCATTCTTCGAATTTGAAAATATGATCTTCTGACGTCTGCAGGTGGTTTGGTGAGAAAAAATGGGATTTGAAAGGACATCTGACATTTGTGGCATGTGCTTCGTCTGCCATTCATTTAATGAATGGGCAGAGAGCGTGTTTGCCACGCACGCACGTTAACCGTCACTCCCCACTCACTCGCCACGCGTCCTTCTGTGATTGGTCGTCATAACCACGTGTTGCACATGTTCTCTGAGCGCATTAAATGTAAGCACTATAAATAGATGTGCTCCGGTATGGTTTCTTCATTCCTTCACCAATTCTTCAAAGTTTTTTCTTCTTGTTGCATTTGCTTGAGTTCGTCTAAAATTTTTTCCAAATTTTTTTTTCAAAACTCTCTTTTCTTGTTTCTTCTTTCTATGGCGGCCAGAGAGCCTGAGGCCGCCGTTGGTGGCGCCGTTCCTCCTCCTCTACAGGCTTGCAAGTTAAGCCGGCAGTTGTTTGATGATATTTTGTCCGGTCTCCGGTTTCCTATCTCTTGGGACGCCCGGATGCCGGCGGAAGGTGAGACGGCCGCCGACGCTCCGGCTGTCACACCCCGACCCGCAGAGGAATAAAAGTCGGGGCATAATTGGGTTATCCAAGCTCATGATATTTACTAAGATGTTTCATATTTATTAAATTCAAATTACAAACTTAAATATCCAAAAACAAAATTCATACAATTACAAAGGAAAATGAAACTATATATTTATTCCAAAGCATAAACTTGTTTATTCTTCTAGGCTATCCTAAATGTTTCCTGTCTCGGCTGGATCACCTGTATCATGTGTAAAACAGGGGAGATTTTGGGTCAACAAAAGTTGGCGAGTGAACCTTGATAAAACATTTTAACTAATTTCTTATTTTATTTATTAAAGAAAATTCGTGCATTAATCACATGTGAGCAAACATATATATGTAAACAATCACAAACCACTTTGGACGAGTATATGACATGAATGATGATGTATTTGAGATCAAGGCTCAATCAAACGGAGCCGATCTAATGAGGCTCCTGATGCTCAACCCGTATCCCACGGGGAACTGATGGGCCTAATGAAATGTGTGCACTGAAATGATAAATTTAATCGACATATAATTCACACAACAATCAATCACATTTGATCACGGATATGATGTATGCACAAGTGTTTAAATAAAATAAAAGAATAGTACGACACATGATACACCCCAAAATATGATTAAAACAGGGAATTGGTAGATATTCACTCACAGTGGGTGTGTTCCTTGATAATGATGAATGCGCACGAATTTAGGATTCAACCGACGAGGGAAAACTAACCTAAATAATAACGAAACAATTCGATAAAATAAATAGTTTTATTTGAGATTAATATTTTTAATTAGTGCTCTTGATGAGATTTTTAGATTTATTTTTATGAGTTTATTGCAAATTTTTAACCTTATATTTTTAAATAATTTTTCAATTTTAATAAGTAAAAATAAGAAAACAGATTTTTTTAAAAATATGTTGACCTTGTCAGGTCTGACCGGGTCGGACCGGTCGGATAGCATGAAATTCAGGCGGCGAGTGAGGTTCGAACCCGTGACCTCCCGTATACGTGCACGCAGCTCTACCAACTGAGCTACGTGTCTAACCCGAAATACTCTTTGTTTTAATTATATATATACTAACTAGCTTTAACCTTATTTAGTTTTTATTAAAAAGGTTTTAATATGGCCGAAACTGGTTACAGAACCCAGACTCGAACTCGGGATCTATGGTTCGAGTGCACACAGCCCAACCAGTTGGGCTGTGTGTCTAATCTGCATAAACACTGGATTAAATTAATTTTATATATATGCTACGAGTTGATCTGATTAAGTTTTTTTTTAAAGTGTTGGTTTTATTTCAGAAAATCGGAAACATGTGCAACTCGAACTCGGGACGTGTGCTTTGTAATTGCACACAGTCCACCGCTGGACTGTGTGTCTAACCCGGTTAAATACCCGTTTTTATTTATATTAAAACACTAACTTAACTTCATCTTCTTCACCATTCAAAAATCCAGACAATGATTCCGACTGAATAAACTGATTTGACAGTTTTGATTACTGTTTTGAGCTAATAATTTACTAAACAATAGATAGCAAGGAGGTTTAGATGATTATACCGGTTTGGAGAACTACGGTTTTCTGATTAGAAATTCCGGCGATATTCCGGCGAGTGCGAAAATCTCCGGCAATGTGCTTTGAAAGGAATAAAGCTTCAGGAAGAGAGTGCGGTTCTGAGCGAAACCTTTACAAGGAATTGGGTGGGTATTTATAAGGTGGACAGGCTTGCTCGGTTTCGATTTAGAGGCCAAAATTCACGGTCAATGATTTCAATTCTCAAAAGAAACGGTTTTGCCTCAATTGAGTGTTAAGCAACGGTTATAACTGATGTCGAAATCAGTTTACGCGTTTCAGTCAAGGGAAGGTAGCAACATTTGCGGAGTCTTAGTTTTTGCCGGCGATTTCGGGTTCTAAGTTTTCTGATTTATAGGTTTTGATTTTTGGTTTTACCATAAGTGTTATTTGTTTAAGTATTAAACACAAAAAATTGTGTGTGGCGGAGTGGTGTGATGTGTGTGTGTCTACGCGGTAGACCCGGGTTCGAGACCCGGCTACCCTGTTTTGTTTATTTGTTTTTAATTTGATTTACTTATTATTATTATTTATTAATTATGGTTTTTAAATTCTATAATATTTATTTATTATGAAATATTTAAAATAATCGGCACAATAAATATGCAACGAACTTTTAATCGAATATTTGATTATTAAACGAAGCGGGTTTTGAACCCGTTTTTCATAAATGTTACAGTATCCCCTACTTTTAGGAATTTCGTCCCGAAATTTAAGTAGTAATGGTAACCGGAAAAAGATGCGGGTATTTTTCGCGCATTGAGTCTTCACGTTCCCAAGTAAACTCGGGTCCTCGCTTTGACTCCCAACGTACCCTGACAATTGGAATACGACTTCGCCTTAAACGCTTCTCTCCGAAATCCATGATTTCCACTGGTCTTTCAACAAAGTGCATCGATTCATCGACTTGAATGTCTTCTAGGGGAATATGGAGGTTTTCATCGGCGAGGCACTTTTTCAAGTTTGATACGTGGAATGTGGGATGAATTCTGTTGAGCTCTTCTGGTAGGTCAAGCTTGTATGCTACAGGACCTACTCTTTCAAGTATCTTGAAAGGTCCTACGTAGCGTGGTGCTAGCTTGCCCTTTTGGCCAAAACGAACCACTCCCTTCCACGGTGATACTTTTAAAAGTACTTGATCACCAATGTCAAACTCCAAGGGCTTTCGTCGTTTGTCAGCATAACTCTTTCGACGACTTTGAGCCGCTAGAAGATTGTTTCGAATTTGAAGGATCTTGTCGGTTGTCTCTTGAATTAATTCTGGTCCGGTGATTTGCGCTTCCCAATTTCGTGCCAACATACTGGAGATCGGCACTTACGACCATATAAAGCTTCGAAAGGAGCCATGCCGATACTTGAATGATAGCTATTGTTGTACGAAAACTCGACTAACGGTAGGTGAGCGTCCCAGTTCCCTTTGAAGTCTATGACACATGCTCGTAGCATGTCTTCAAGGGTTTGGATGGTGCGTTCAGATTGACCATCAGTTTGAGGATGAAAAGCAGTACTGAGGTCTAATCGTGTACCCAAAGCGGTTTGTACGGCTCGCCATGTTCGTGAAGTGAAACGACCATCACGGTCTGAAATGATGCTTAATGGTACACCATGACGGCTTACGATCTCGCTGATGTAGATACGAGCTAACTTCTCGTTCTTGAAGTCCTCGCGAATCGGAATGAAGTGAGATGACTTTGTAAGATGATCAATTATTACCCATATGGTGTCATACCCACTGGAGGTGCGAGGTAACCCGGTAATGAAATCCATGGTTATGTTTTCCCACTTCCATACAGGTATTTCGGGTTGGACTAGAAGTCCTGAAGGTCTTTGATGTTCAGCTTTTACTTTGGAACAGGTAAGGCACATGGAAACAAAAACAGCGATATCCTTTTTCATGCCAGGCCACCAGTAGGTGTATCGTAGGTCTTGATACATCTTGTCGGCTCCTGGTTTGTGTGCCTCATTCATGAGGAAATCACGAAGGTTATCGCGATCAGGAATCCATATGCGGTTTAAATAGTATAGAATACCGTCGGATTTGGTTTCGATTTTAGTTCAGCTCCACATGACAGCTCATCGCGTACGTCATTTTACAGAAACATGTTGAGCTGCCCGGATTCGATCTTTGATGTCGATTATGATTTGCGAACATAGAAGACGAATGGAGTTCGCATAACCTTTTCGACTGAGCGCATCGGCCACCACGTTTGCCTTGCCAGGATGATACCGAATTTCACAGCCGTAGTCATTGAGAAGTTCGACCCATCTTCGTTACCTCATATTCAACTCTTTCTGGTTGAAGATATGTTGGAGACTCTTGTGGTCAGTGTATATTTCACACTTGGTACCGTAGAGGTAATGTCTCCATATCTTGAGAGCGAACACAACGGCTCCAAGTTCTAGGTCGTGGGTGGTGTAATTTTTCTCATGAACTTTGAGTTGCCTAGAGGCATAGGCTATCACTTTTCCTCTTTGCATCAATACACAGCCTAGTCCTTGCCCTGACGCGTCGCAATAAACCACGAAGTCATCGCAATCCTCAGGGAGTGTGAGGATAGGTGCGTCACAAAGTTTTTGCTTTAGAGTTTGGAAGGCTTCCTCTTGCTTAGGTCCCCATATGAAGGGTTTTCCTTTATGAGTCAAGGCCGTGAGTGGTACAGCAATACGGGAAAAATTTGCAATGAAGCGTCGATAGTAACCAGCCAAAAAAAGAAATGACCTAACTTCGGTAGGGGTATGTGGTGCTTGCCATTCCTGTACTGCCTTGATTTTTTAAGATCGACATGAATTCCCTTGTCATTGACGACATGTCCAAGGAATTGTACTTCTCCTAACCAGAATTCGCATTTTGAGAACTTAGCGTAAAGCTTTTCAGTCCTTAAGAGTGTAAGGATGAGTCGAAGGTGTCGCTCATGATCGGATTTAGACTTGGAGTAGATAAGGATGTCGTCGATGAAGTCTATGACGAAACGCTCGATGTAGGGTTTGCATTCCCTATTCATTAAATCCATAAAGACAGCGGGGGCGTTGGTTAAAACGAAGGGCATGACCATGAACTCGTAATGACCATAACGAGTCCGGAAGGCGGTTTTTGGGATATCTTCTTCGTGCACTCTGAGCTGATGATAACCAGAACGAAGGTCGATTTCTGAAAAGCAGGTGGCGCCTTGAAGTTGGTCTAGGAGGTCATCAATGCGAGGCAGTGGATAGCGATTTTTAACCGTTAACTTGTTGAGTTCTCTATAATCAATGCACATGCAAAACGTTCCATCTTTCTTCTTCACAAAAAGGACAGGTGCACCCCAAGGTGATGAGCTAGGACGTATGAATCCTTTGTCAGTCAGCTCTTGCAGTTGATTGGCCAGTTCTTGCATCTCGGATGGGGCTAACCTATAAGGAGATTTTGCGACCGGCGTAGCGCCAGGTACAAGATCGATGCGAAATTCGACTTCTCTCACATGAGGAAGTCCTGAAATGTCGTCGGGAAAAACTTGTGGGAATTCCTTCACAATTGGGATATCTTCGAGTTTCCTCTCCTTGTTTCCCTTCTTGACGACGTGAGTTAGGAATGCGACATAGTTCTTGCGGAGATAACTTCGGGCTCGCAGGCAGGACATCAATTTGAGTCCTTTCGAAGGGGTTTCCCCAAAAATACGTAGTGTCTGACCGTCTGCAAGAGGTATGCGAATGAATTTTTCGTGGCACACCACCTCAGCGTGATGCTGGCTGAGCCAGTCCATACCGATTATAACATCGAAACTTCCCAACTTCATAGGGATGAGGTCAATTGGAAAATCGTGATCGTTTAGGGTGAGAGTACAATTGCGTATAATAGATATTAATGAAGTGGGTTTTCCGTCAGCAACTTCCACCGTTAGAGATTCCATGAGATTAACACGAGGTTGGTCGAGGATAGGTTCGAATTCTAAGGACACAAAGCTCTTATCCGCACCAGTACCGAATAATATGGATGCATAACTATCATTGATGAGAAACGTACCGTTGACCACGTTGTTGTCAGCCCTGGCTTGGTTGGCATTGATATTGAAAGCACTTCCTCTGGCAGGTGGAGGAGCTTGGTTAGCTTGGTTTACCGGATTCGCTTGAGCTTGGGTATGGATGATGTTCACTAGGCGTGGACAAGTGTTCCTGAAGTGGTTTGGGTCCCCACAATTGAAACAGGCTCACATGGGTTGCATCATGGGGTAGTTGGGTTGATAGTAAGGTTGGGCTGCGTGTTGTGCAGGTGGTAGAAGTAAGGGTGGTTGAGCTTGGCCCACTATCTGATTTTGGGTTTGGGTTGGAGGTTGATTGCGGTTCATTCGTTGAAGGGTATGGCAGGTTTGGATGGTGTGACCTGCACGGCCATAACTTGTGCAATGTTGGCAGGGGTTTTCAGGAGGGTGATGGTATTGACAGCGGTTGCACTTTGGGTGTGGGCCAGTGTATGGCTTTTTGAATGGTGCAGCTGGAGGAGCAATTTGGGTGATTGGTGTAGCAGTGATAGGAGGGTTGGTTTGAGTGACAGCAAAATTCTTGCTATTTCGCTTCCTCTTACCAGCAAACTTCGAGGATGAGACGAGGTGGTTTGGAGTTGGGGTCTCAATGGGTGCTTTCTTCTTCTCATCTTTTAATTTTCCGTTTCGAATGTGATTCTCAGTGAGTTCTGTAGCTAACTCCATTGCGGCTTCAAGTGTTGCAGGCGAAGTGCTTAAAACCGAATCTTGGATTTTCGAGGGGAGGCCTCGAATGTAGTGTTCGACTAAGCGGTACAAGGGGGTGAACAAATTGGGGATCATCTGGTTCAACTCGAGAAACCTCTTATTATATGAAGTGTGGTCTCCTTCCTTTTGTTTCAGTGCGTGGAATTCGTCTTCCAGCTTTTTGATTTCGCTTCTTGGACAGAAGCGTCTTGTCATGAGTTCCCTTAACTCTTCCCATGTTAAAGCCATGGCATCTTCAACTCCTCGCTTACCCTTTTCCGTGTTCCACCAGGTAAGGGCTACCCCAAACAGTCTTCCAGTCGCGTAACGTACCTTACACTCCTCGGGACAATCGCAATTGAGGAAAGTGTTTTCCATTTCTTCAAACCAGTGAAGGAGGGCGGTAACACCTTCGGTCCCTTCATATTTTGGGGGATCGCAGGATTTGAAGTGTTTGTAGGTGCACTTGGGGGTTTTGGAAGGAGGGTTGGCGACGCTCTAGTCTTCTTGGTTGGAGGGTTGATGGGATTAGCGGTGAGAGCTTGTTGAACTTGAAGCACGATGTCAGGAAGCACTGCGGCCATTTGTTTAGCAATTTGTGTGGCCAAGCGTTCGCTTGACTTTCCGACTTTCTACCTCCACGTAGTTGCCTAGCCGACATCTACAGGAACATATATAGGAAGATTGTGAGTTTAAGAATTTCCTAGGTGTCATGTGTCGTAAAAAAAGAATGAAAACAACATAACTGAAAATAATTTAACTACATCCATAGGATGTCTTGGGTTTGCTCATGTTTGGGCCTCCAAATGTCCCCCATACCATTGCCTGTGTAGTCATGTGGGCCCCCATGACTATTGGGCTTGGTAGTATTCACATTGGTGTCGGCGGGTTAACACTCGCACCACCCGAATGAAAATCGTAAAATATGATTGCGAGATGTATGGTAGGAGGGTGTCCAGGTGTAGACACAATGACAACTCAAAGTGGGGTTAGCTCACACGACGTTTGGTATAGCATGCTTTGGCCTAATAGGTCCTTCGTACTCTCATCGTTAGTCCCCAGGTAGGCAAACTGGTCCTTTATTTTGGATTTATACGAATGCCAAGCCTAGACAGGACGTTCTGACTACCGGTACTCGTACCCTTCCAGTTACTACATGCCCGTCATGAGAACTCACTTTGATGTGATTTGAAAAATACAAAAATCATTGAAAAAATCATGGAAATCGTGAGGTGTGTGCTCTCAAAGATATGATATGCTATGAGGATATGAATTATGATGAGCATTGCATAATAACATGTATTTGTGAGCGTGCTTGCATAATATGGGGTGTGAAAATAAACATGAAACATATAAACATCATGAATTTTGCATGTAACGCATAAACAATTAAAATTTACTCAACTATAGTATAGGCTCTAAGGGTCTAATAACCTATCCTATATCCCTATAGTCACAAGCTCTGATACCAATCTGTCACACCCCGACCCGCAGCGGAATAAAAGTCGGGGCATAATTGGGTTATCACCAAAGCTCATGATATTTACTAAGATGTTTCATATTTATTAAATTCAAATTACAAACTTAAACATCCAAAAACAAAATTCATACAATTACAAAGGAAAATGAAACTATATATTTATTCCAAAGCATAAACTTGTTTATTCTTCTAGGCCATCCTAAATGTTTCCTGTCTAGGCTGGATCACCTGTATCATGTGTAAAACAGGGGAGATTTTGGGTCAACAAAAGTTGGCGAGTGAACCTTGATAAAACATTTTAACTAATTTCTTATTTTATTTATTAAAGAAAATTCGTGCATTAATCACATGTGAGCAAACATATATATGTAAACAATCACAAACCACTTTGGACGAGTATATGACATGAATGATGATGTATTTGAGATCAATGCTCAATCAAACGGAGCCGATCTAATGAGGCTCCTGATGCTCAACCCGTATCCCACGGGGAACTGATGGGCCTAATGAAATGCGTGCATTGAAATGATAAATTTAATCGACATATAATTCACACAACAATCAATCACATTTGATCACGGATATGATGTATGCACAAGTGTTTAAATAAAATAAAAGAATAGTACGACACATGATACACCCCAAAACATGATTAAAACGGGGAATTGGTAGAGATTCACTCACAGTGGGTGCGTTCCTTGATAATGATGAATGCGCACAAATTTATGATTCAACCGACGGGGGAAAACTAACCTAAATAATAACGAAACAATTCGATAAAATAAATAATTTTATTTGAAATTAATATTTTTAATTAGTGCTCTTGATGAGATTTTTAGATTTATTTTTATGAGTTTATTGCAAATTTTTAACCTTAGGAATCTAATTTTTAAGTATTTTTAAATAATTTTTCAATTTTAATAAGTAAAAATAAGAAAACAGATGTTTTAAAAAATATGTTGACCTTGTCAGGTCTGACCGGGTCTGACCGGTCGGATAGCATGAAATTCAGGCGGCGAGTGAACCCGTGACCTCCCGTATACGTGCACGCAGCTCTACCAACTGAGCTACGTGTCTAACCCGAAATATTCTCTGTTTTAATTATATATATATACTAACTAGCTTTAACCTTATTTAGTTTTTATTAAAAAGGTTTTAATATGGCCGAAACTGGTTACAGAACCCGGACTCGAACTCGGGATCTATGGTTCGAGTGCACACAGCCCAACCAGTTGGGCTGTGTGTCTAATCTGCATAAACACTGGATTAAATTAATTTTATATATATGCTACGAGTTGATCTGATTAAGTTTTTTCTAAAAGTGTTGGTTTTATTTCAGAAAATCGGAAACATGTGCAACTCGAACTCGGGACGTGTGCTTTGTAATTGCACACAGTCCACCGCTGGACTGTGTGTCTAACCCGGTTAAATACCCGTTTTTATTTATATTAAAACACTAACTTAACTTCATCTTCTTCACCATTCAAAAATCCAGACAATGATTCCGACTGAATAAACTGATTTGACAGTTTTGATTACTGTTTTGAGCTAATAATTTACTAAACAATAGATAGCAAGGAGGTTTAGATGATTATACCGGTTTGGAGAACTACGGTTTTCTGATTAGAAATTCCGGCGATATTCCGGCGAGTGCGAAAATCTCCGGCAATGTGCTTTGAAAGGAATAAAGCTTCAGGAAGAGAGTGCGGTTCTGAGCGAAACGTTTACAAGGAATTGGGTGGGTATTTATAAGGTGGACAGGCTTGCTCGGTTTCGATTTAGAGGCCAAAATTCACGGTCAATGATTTCAATTCTCAAAGAAACGGTTTTGACTCAATTGAGTGTTAAGCAACGGTTATAACTGATGTCGAAATCAGTTTACGCGTTTCAGTCAAGGGAAGGTAGCAACATTTGCGGAGTCTTAGTTTTTGCCAGCGATTTCGGGTTCTGAGTTTTCTGATTTACAGGTTTTGATTTTTGGTTTTACCATAAGTGTTATTTGTTTAAGTATTAAACACAAAAAATGTGTGTGGCGGAGTGGTGTGATGTGTGTGTATCTACGCGGTAGACCCGGGTTCGAGACCCGGCTACCCTGTTTTGTTTATTTGTTTTTAATCTGATTTACTTATTATTATTATTTATTAATTATGGTTTTTAAATTCTATAATATTTATTTATTATGAAATATTTAAAATAATCGGCACAATAAATACGCAACGAACTTTTAACCGAATATTTGATTATTAAACAAAGCGGGTTTTGAACCCGTTTTTCATAAATGTTACACCGGCGGCTTACATCACCTTGTTTATTGATTTCTTTGGTGAGGGTAACTTTCGGTTGCCCGCCACCAAATTCTTTGTTGATTTGCTTCAGTACTACGGCTTCCACCTTTCCCAACTGAATCCAATGGGAATGGTGAGAATCCGTCACTTTGAGTTCCTCTGCCGGTCGACTGGGTCTATTCCCACCGTCGATCGGTTTCATGTTTTTTATCAACTCCATTGTTCGATGGGGTTCTATTCTTTCCAGCTCCGCGCGCAGGCGTAGAAAATTTTGCTCTCTCCCCCCAAGTCCTTCCACGATTGGAAGGAAAAATTCTCTTTCGTTAAGGCCGGTGTGATACCTGCTCCAATGACGTTCCGGGGGCCGGAAGAGATTCCGGCGGAGACCTTTCCCATACCAGTGCTTGATGCCTAGTATGGCGACTTGAAAGAGATCCCGACGATCCAATTGTCGAAGAGAGTTCTTGTGGTTGCGGGCATGCGCCTGGTGAGGGGGACCTGAGCGCTGGTCCCGACCAGTGTACTTTGAGGGTGATCGCAGTAAGTATTTCTTATTCCCTTTCTTTTGATTGATTGAGAGTTTTACATTTTCTTATGATGCATGTGTTATACTTGCAGGAGCCCCGCTGTTCTTGGCCGCCTTCCAAAGGAAGGAGCGGCGGATGTGGAAGGTTTCGTTGAAGCCGAATGAGCCTACCTGGTACGCGCAGGTCCTTGATAATTTTTCCCTAATCAAGGACGCGGATCTAGCAGCTCCTGCACCATCAACTGGTGAGTTTATATTGTTTGTTTGCGCGTCCTTGCAAGTGACTTACTTGTTGTCTTGGTTTGCATGCAGGGGCTCTAATGGATTTAGGCATTGGCCCAGATCACAAGAAAAAGAGGCGTGCAGGGTCCAGCGCGGTGGCGGTTAGGGAGGCAAATCAACCCGGTGCAGGCCCTCCCAAAGGTAAGCGCGTTATCACTGACAAGTGGAAAACTTATGTGGTCATCTCTGACTCATGGGAGGGTCTCGAACCTGTAGGTGTGAAGAGGGCTACGCCGAAGCAGGCGGTTGCAGCAGTCGCCATATCAATTAGCCCGGAGGAGCCTGAAGAGGTTCCAGAAGTGCCTCTGAAGTGAAAGAGGGGACCGAAGGAGACCCTCTCCGGGCAACCCCCTAAGAAGGTTGCGCGGAGACATTTTGGGAAGCGGGCTGATTTGAGCTCACTAACCTTTAGAATATCCTTTGTAAGTATTTTATACCCCTTGATATTTTCTTCCATGTTTTGTGTTGTATGCTGCTAACACTTATCAATGTGTAGTGGGGGATGAGCCGGTTTTGGATGATTCCGGCCCAAGTGCTGGGGAGGCTGAGTCCCCAATGACCTAGGCCGGTGGTCATGAAGGGAATGCTACTACTGGGGTAGAAGAACCGCTCGGCATGAGGGAGGGGCCTCACGTGGAGGTGAAAGGTATCGGTATCGGTACTAATGTGGGTTCCCCGGTTTTGGAAACTTCGGGCGTTCCATTGACGCAACAGGATATTGAAGAACCTGTGGTTGTTTTTGAGAAATCCTGGATGGATTTTGGGAAACCTACCGTGGGAGTGGAAGAATTGGGGTTCTTTAAATAGGACCCCGATGTGGTGCTGAATGCGCCCGCTGTGGCGGGAGAAGCACGCGCGCATCAAGGTGGCGCGGTTAATACTGGTGAGGCGGGGTCGTCGGGAGCGGCATCCACCGAAGAGGTTCAGACCAGTGCACCAGAAGGGCACGTGGAGGAACCGTTTCCTGGGGGCGGCGCAGGATCTGCATCCCTTGGTTTGTCTCCCATCCGCCAGGATGGGACTCCGGGGGATTATTACTATAGGTCCTTCTCCTCTTCCCAAGCTGAAGAGATCCACACTCCTATGTGGAAGTTGGAGAAAGGAGATGACTTTTCTCACTGGCCGGCGTGCATGAGTTTTTTAAGGGAGCCTTCCCCCCGGCGGAGGTACGTCTGCTTTCTGATCGTGAAGAAGAAGAGACGTATCACACGTACCTCCAAGCAGCTGCCAGGTCCGCCTCGGTGACTTACAAAATTTTTCGAGACTGGCGGGGCCTGGTAAAGGAAAAGAAGAATCTTGAGGCTGCTCAAGAGATCCTTGGAAAGGAGCGAGCCCAAGTGGTTGCGTGCGAAGCTGCATTGTCGGTAAAGGAGACTGTCTTTGCCGATAACCAGCGCATTGAAGGGTGGTCTGCACAGGGGTGGAAGAACAAGGCTGAAGCCTCAGAAGCCAAACTTGCTGAGGAACGCAAGTTATGGAAGGAGGCTTACGAGAGAGACAACAGGGAGAAAAGATCCCTGAGGATGAGTTGGCCAGTTGCGTGCCGATGTGGTGCGCGAAAGGAAAGCAAATGAGGCGGCCGCTGCCTCAGCTGCAGAAGCCAGTGTGCAACATGAGCACAGGGAGAAGAAAGAGGTACCTCCTTGTCTTTTGTGCTTATTCTTTTGATAAGTTTTTAGGTATGTTTCTAACCTTGTTGAAATTAAGCAGGTCAAAGCTTGCGCTGCTTGGCGAGCGCTAAGAGAGATCTCCATACAGCTTCAGCAAAAAATGTTGAACTCGTGCGGAAGCTGCAACTTGCGGAGGCGAAGATGGAAACGGGAGAGAAGAAATTAGAAGACTTCGAGAACTCCCGTGTTATCTCCGAGTCGCTGGTGGAATCACTCTCCAGCAACATGTTGTGGCTCCAACAGCATGGAATTGGCCATGTAAGTGTTTGCACTTGTGTTTTTTATGAACCTTATATAATTGCTCTGATTTTTCCTTTGAATTCGCAGATTGTTGATTCCATTGTGAATTCCGTGGAGTTGGATGGTGCAGTGGCTAAGCTGGCGGTTGCTGCGCACCATGATGGGCATGCGCAAGGCTGTGAGAGTGTGCGCAACAAGTTGCTCATGCCTTGGACACTCAGTGGGATTCTAGCCATGCCTCCACTCACGAGATCAATACTGGAGCTGTCTTCGAGAAGGCGCAACAGGGGTATAATCGCCTTGAAACTCCTGCCTTGGAGTTGGTGAGCGAGGCTCTTACCCATGATGACTTCGTTGATCGTTTGAAGTATATTTTCCCGGTAGACACTTAAGTCGCTGCTGAAGACGAAGACTAGTGTAGGATCCGTAATGTAGTATCTTAGTAGGATCATTTCTTGTCTAGCGCGTGACGCGGTTATGTGTATACTTTTTATCCCTTTAATGAAATGTTTCTTTTCTGTTACAATATTTGCATGGATTGAAAAGACTTTGTGCAAGTGTAGCGAATAAAACTGGTAATGAACTTGCGCCTGGATATCAGCTTTTGTGCATACTGCGTAGGTAATTACTTATATTTTGCGAGTCATTGCGCACCAAGTTGTTTTTATGTATACTCAAAGTGTTTCCGCGTATTTCTGGCGAAACATTAAGATAAAAAGAAAAGTGAAGTAAGTCATATCTTTATTACATAATGGGCGTAAAGGCCGCATTTCCAGATAGACCAAAGGCTATGTACTTAGGAATTTACGTGTAACATCGCCTTAGTTGTTGCGCATTCCATGTCCTGGGGATGCTTGTTCCATCTAAGCGCTTAAGGGTATACGCTCCTTTTCCCAAGACTTCATGAATGACATAAGGACCTTCCCACTTGGGTGCTAGTTTTCCAGGACGTTCGACATTAGATGCCTCATTATCGCATAGAACAAAATCTCCGGGTAAGAAGGTGCATATGCGGACTTGCGCGTTGTAGTATTTCTCTAGCTTGGACTTGTATTTTGCTTCATTAATGGCAGCGTTTTCACGCCTTTCTTCAAGCAAGTCCAAATCTAGCCTGCGCTCCTCCTCGTTGTTTTGTTTCTGCGCAGCAAACATGCGCGGTGATGGGAGGCCTATTTCTGCGGGAATCCTTGCCTCCGTCCCATACACAAGGCAAAAAGGAGTTTCGCCCGTGCTGGTTTTAGGCATGGTTCGATGAGCCCATAAGATGCTTGGCAACTCATCTACCCAACCTCTGCGCACTGTTCCCAACCTTGTCTTGATTCCTTCGACAATGCTTTTAGTGATCCTTTCCACTTGGCCGTTTCCTTGGGGATGCGCGACCGAAGTGAAAATGTGTTCGATATGCATTTCTTGCATCCATTGTTGTAGCTCCTCGGCTGCGAAATTGGGGCCGTTATGGCTGACTATGCGCAAGGGTAATCCGAAACGGCATATGATATGTTCCCAAATGCATTTTCACACTACAGTTGCTGTGGTGGATGCGAGAGGTTTGGCCTCTACCCATTTGGTGAAATAATCGACTGCAACAATTATAAACGTCACCGCTCCTGGGGCATCTAGGAATGGTCCCACCATATCGATTGCCCATTGTTGAAAAGGCTACGCTGCTGTTACCGGAATCAAGGTATTTTTGGGGCGCAGTGTCTTTGGAGCATGGCGCTGGCATGATCCGCATTTTCGCAATGTTTCGACTGCATCGAGGTGCATGCCAGGCCAATAATATCCGGCGTTCATGATCTTTGCAACAACCATGCGCGGTCCGGCGTGAATTCCGCATAACCCTTCGTGTATAGCGTCTTGCGCGTCCACGCAGCGGAGGAGAGGTCCAAGGTATGACTTCCGATATAAGATACCATCTGCCATTTCATAGTTCAGTGCCTTGTTCTGGATCTTCCTTGCTTTTGGGGAGACTCCTGTGTTGCAAGAACATGATGATGGGAGACATCCAGGATGGCCTCCCCATTTCTATGATGTTGACTTGTCGCAAAGGAACATAAGGATTTTTAGTACCTCAATGAGCACTTCGCGCGCAAGGTGCTTGAAGCTTGTAGCGGCGAGCTTGCTGAGAGCATCCGCATGTTTGTTCTCGCTTCGGTTAACGTGGGTTATCTTAAAATGTTGGAATTTGGTTATTAAGGTTTGGGCCTGTTCTAGATATAAGGCCATTACCTCGCCCTTTGCATCGTACAGGCCGTTGACCTGTCCGGCGACTAGGAGTGAGTCGACATGGACTTCCAAATTTTGCGCACCCATCTTGATTGCTAACCGAAGTCCTGCCAGGAACGCTTCGTACTCAGCTTCATTATTTGTGCTTTTGAAATCCAATTTAATGGCATATGTGAACTCTGGGTCGTCGGGGCTTATGAGGCGAAGACCTACCCATGCGCCATCATCGTTAGATGCACCATCGGAGTGAAGTATCCATGCGCGGCTATCTGTAGCCGGTGTGGGATTCTGTACTTCTTCACACTCCGGCCCCTTATTTTGCGGGACTTCCGCAATAAAATCGGCCAATATCTAGCCCTTTATTGCCGGTCGTGGCTTATACACAACATTGTATCCGCCGAGCTCGATCGCCCATTTTGCTAGGCGACCGGAGATATCCGGTTTTGACAAAATTTGGCCTAGATGGTAGTTCGAGAGAACTGTTATCTCGTGGCCTAAAAAATATCGGCGCAACCGCCGGGATGCGTGGACTAAAGCTAGAGCTAGCTTTTCCATCATTGGATATCGGGTCTCTGGGTCAGTGAGCATTTTGCTGACGTAGTAGATCAGAGTTTGAACTCCTGCGCGTTCTACTAGCAGAACTGCTCCCAGAGCGACAACTGATGCGGAAAAGTAGAGTAGCAGTGGCTCCTTCTTTTGTGGCGAGGTAAGTGTTGGTAGCTGAATCAAGCATTCCTTCATTTGGGTGAAGGCCTTCTCCGCGTATGGGGTCCATTGAAACTTGTTCTTCTTCACACAATTCCACAGAGTGCTGATGAATGGGAAGGACTTCATCGCGTGGTTGGCCAAGAACCTGTTTAGCGCAGCCAGCCGCCCTGCCAACTGTTGCATTTCTTTTATAGTTGACGGTGATGGCATACGCTGAATCGCTTCCACTTTATCCGGGTTAACTTTAAAGCCATCGCGCGTGACGATGAATCCCATAAATTTGTCTTCCTCCATTCCAAAAGAGCACTTACTGGGGTTCAGCTTCAAGTTTTCCTTGCGCAAGGAGGCAAATGTTCTTTGGATGTTTGCCAACATCTTCCCCTCATCCGAGCTCATGATGACTAGGTCATCAATGTATACTTCCACGGTTTCACCAGTGTCATCCCCAAAGACATGGTCCATTAAGCGTTGAAACGTGGCTCCCGCATTGCGCAGTCCCAATGGCATTTTTGTGTAGCAATAGATGCCCTTGTCCATTCGGAAAGCGGTCTTGTCTTCGTCTTCTTTTTTCATTTGGATCTGATGGTAGCCTTTGTAGCAGTCAAGGAAACACTTCCACCTGAATGACGTAAGAGAATCCACCTTTTTGTCGATTTCTGGCAAGGCGTAGCAGTCCTTGGGACATGCCTTGTTGAGATCTTTGAAATCAACACACATGCGCCAACTGCCGTTAGACTTTTGGACCATGACTGGGTTGGCTATCCATGTCTGATAACGCACTTCTCGGATGATCCCTGCTTGGAGAAGTTCTGCGACTTGCTCGTTCAAAGCGCGGGTCTCTTCGGCCCCGAAGCTGCGCTTCTTTTGAACGATAGGTTGTACTGAAGGGAAAGTGTGTAGTGCGTTCTCAGCTATTTCCCTTGGCACCCCTGTCATGTCCTCCGGTGACCATGCAAAAATGTCAGAGTTTTGGAAAACAGCTATTTCAACCGCGCCCTGACTGTGGGGTTCATGGCGGGTCCCAAGAGCACGGTTTGCTCCGGGTACTTGTTGTTAAGTACTCACTTCTCTGGCTCATCGTCGGAAGATGGCTTGGGTTGCTTTATTGGTGGCTCCTTGTCCACCGACATGATTTCCTTCCTTGAATACATGATAGCCACTCCGGTTTCCGTAGGGAAACCGCAAGCAGCGTGAGGGATGGAAGTAATCATGCTGAAGTCTCGCTGGGCGCGCCACCCTAATAACACGTCTTGGCGCGAGGTTGCGGGCATGACCATGAAATTGACTTGGACGGTGAGAGTGTGGCACCCATCGGAGAGAGTAACCGGAAAAGATATATGTCCCAAAGGAAAAACAGTCTCATTGTAGAAACCCCGGTGAGTGGGAAATCCACTGGCTCCAGGCGTGCTTTGTCCTCCAGGTCAAGTTGTTGGAAGCACTGTTCGTATATAATATCCATAGAGCTCCCAGGGTCTATGAACATGTAGTCGGTCCGGTAGTGACCGAAAATACCGGTTATTACTACCGGTCGGTCTTCTTGTGGACCCCCATGAATGAGGGGGAAGATGACCTGCTGCTCACGCCAGTGAGACGTGCCGCTCTTCTGGTGGCTACGCTTGCACGAAGGACCACCTTGAATCATAAGAACAGCCTTCATTTATTTGTTACTCGGGCCCTCGCCGCCTCGAGTGATCTGTCGCACCTCCTTGCGCACGTTTTGTAATAAGTGGTTGAGCTTCCCACTCTTGAGTGCCTTCTCAATCTCCATGCGCAGGGAGATGCAATTTTCGGTTGTGTGCCCCGTGTCTTTATAATAATCGCAGAAGAGGTTGGGGTCTTGACCCTTCTTGTTGTGCATCGGCGGTGGCTGTTTGAATTGATGGTCTTCTGTGCTGAGGACCACCGTCGGTGTCTTCGTCAGTGGGTCCACTGGCGATCACGATTATCTTGTTTTATTGCTCGCTGGGTAGCGAGCTTATTAATGGTCGCGCAAGCGTCGACCGGTGTGTGGGGAGGGTGCTGGTTGTGGTCCCTCCACCCTTTATTCTTTTTCCTAAAACTCCTGCTCAAGTCTTGGGGACAATGGTGAGGTAGGGGAGGCCTACTTTTGTTAAGGTTGCGCTCTGTTTGCGCGTAGACCTTTTCCGCGGCCATAAGCTTCTCCCAGCTCTTGGGGAGACTTGTAGTCCCTGACAAGACTTTGATCATCTCGTCACAGCGTACGGCATATTTAAACTGTGCACGAATTAGGTCCTCGTGCACATCCCCTATCTCCAATACCTCCTTGTTGTAGCGGGTGATGAAATCCTCGGGGCTTTCATCATCCCGGCGCCAGATATTCATTACGTCAGAGGAGTCTCTGACATAACGCCTTTGCTGGCTGAAATGCGCCAGGAACTTGTCCTTCAAATCGTTCCAGGACGCGAGTTTGCCCGTAGGCAAGTTGTCAAACCATAGGCGTGCAGCACCTGTGAGGGTTTGAACAAACAGGTGACACCACATCGGTAGTGTCCATCCTCCGATCAGCCCTGCGTCGGTGAAAAGACGCAGGTGGTCATCCGGGTCGGTCAACCCGCTGTATTTTCCGACGTTGGAGGGCAGCTTTGCACGCTCCAAGGGTGCGAGAGCTATCTCCTTGATGAACTTGGAATGTTCGGTTGCGTCCGTCAGTCGGTAAATCAAGTTGTAATCGTGTTTGGCCTCAGGGTTGTAACCGCCGCTTGGAGCGGATGTGTATGCCGCATGATTTTTGGGTATCTGGTGAAAGACGCTGGCGCCATCACCTTCAACGTAAGTTTTGTCTTCCTCACGTTTGGTGTACCGTTCCCCTTGAGGACGCGGGCCCAGCCGTGAGTGAACAGATGCTCGTCTGAGAGAGCGAGACTTCGGATTAGGCGGAGGCTGTGTGTATTCTGTCTCCTGTGGTGGAGACTATATGGTACGCTTGCCCCAGCTGGTGAGTCGTAACTCAAAATCCTAGGCGAAGAGTGTATTTGAACAGCGGGCTGCACTAGGGCAGCAGGGGTGTTTGTTTGTGCACAGAGTTGCGAATAGACGGCGTTCAGGGCCGTCTGAGACTTTATGAACCATGACATTTGTGTATCACCCGGGGGTAAGACCGATGTGATCGGAACAAAAGGAGTCTCTAACTGGGCTCCGGGGGTGTTCGGGATGTTTATTCGGCCAGAGCCATGTTGGTCGCCAGTATCCTCGGAGGAATCTTCCCTCACTTGCCCATCGACACGAGAGGTTTGAACTGGGTTCTTGCCTTAGCGTCGAGAGCCTCGTGGGGTTGGAAAATCGGCCATCAGGAAATGAGTCTTAGAAAAGGTGAAAAAATGGGAGGCTGGAAACTGGAAAAAGTGAGAAAATAGCGGATGGCGCCAATGAAGAAGCAACGGTTGAACCTATGGATATCCGGGGATATATCGGTCACAACCAGAGTGTTTCTGCATAAATTGTTAACCTCTCACTTCGCCTTTGGGTTTGCAAGCTCACTCTAGATGATCTGCAAAACTAGCAACGCCGTTAGTCTCGCCACGGGGAAAGAGTGGTTTTCTCCGTGACCACAATCCGGTGTGAGAATAAGTATTTTGGGTAAGGAAAATAGGTGGTCTCAGATGTAATAAAGAGCTTACGTGTGTGTTAAGTGGTGTAGCAAGTATATGCCTTGGTAAGCGTGTCGTTACCTGGAGATCCGATATTTATTTATAGCCGAGAGAAGGTATATTTGGGAGAAATGCTAGTGGGCCTTGGGTCCGGCCCATACAGCCAGAACATCCCTTTTGTCCCTTGGCGGCAGACATTAAATGCTCCCTGCAGGAGAATTAATGTTCTCTGTCGGGAGGTATGCTCTGTCGGGTGTTGAGTGGTGCCACGTGTAAAGTAGCTGTTTCTGGTGTAAGGCCTGTTGCCATCCGAAATGGAGAAAGTGGAACAGTCACTGGCAGAACAGTGGTTGGTGTATGGTCTGACACTTGCTTTATTGTCATGAGCGTTGTCATACGTAACCTTCCAAGTAACCTTTGGTAACAGCTCTGCCATTCCTTACCCTGAGGTATGGTTAACATCTCTTATTGCTTACCCCCTTCTGCGAGGCTGTCAAGGTTTTTCCCGCCAGCGCAGGGTGTCAGGGGTGTATCCTTTTGTCCTGAGACTATGAGACGCTTCTCATGTGTGTCATGTCCTTGTGAGGTTTTGGGATTCGCAGCTTAGAGAATTGTTGTTGTGCGTAGGGTCTAGTAGCCTGCGCATATGAGTCTAACTTGCCGTTGTGGCGAGTACAGAAGGCTCGTTGTGTGGCTTACAGAAGTTGGTCTATTTCACCGTTGCGCTGAGTGCGCAAGGCTCATTTTGTGACCTATAGAAGTTGGTCTAATTCACCATTGCGCTGAGTGCGCAAGGCTCATTTTGTGACCTAAAGAATCCAAAGAAGGCACACCATTGCACGTTGCGCGCATGGATATATTTGTGACCTTTGGGTTAAGGATGTGATCGCGTGGGACCATACCTTCTCAGATATGTAATGAAAAGTTATACACATCTACTAAATTTTATAAATTGGTTATTTTTAAGTCATGCATTTATTTTTTATATAATCTAGACATATTATTAAATTTAATAATCTAGTTTTTATTAAAAGATGAATATATATGAAGATTTTAAATCATAAAATTAAAAATATAGATAATAGAAAATTAGTTTGAAGATAATTTAGATATGATTTTAAATTTGAATTTATATGGGTTGTGATAAATTACGATATTGAATATTTTACTTACCAAAAATTTTTGTGTAGATTAGGCTTGGGGTATGGAGGTGGTGTGTTGGATCATGAATTGCCAGGCATGATATAGTTTTTGTGGTACATCACCTACCTTCCCAAATCATGATGGTTCGTATGTCTTAATCCATGGCAATCATGACTCTCTTTCATTTAGTTAGGCAATTTTGATTGATGGGGGAGCATAGCGGATGATAGTGAGGGTCATGGTCCACGCCATATAGGGTAATGGATGACGGTGGGGTGACATGGAGCTAACGTGGTGATGGTCGTTTGGGTCATGACCACACCACGTAGCATTATTATGTATTAGTTATTAAATTTATATTAAAATAAAATATAAGTAAAAATTGTGAGGTTAGAAAAAAACAGTATCATGTAGCATTAATTGAAATCATTTATTAGAAGTAAGATATCATTCAAAAGGAGTTTAATCATCACAATTTTAGAAAGTAGTATATTACACTCACACAAAATATAGATTATATGAGCTAATTGACAAGTCGAACCATGTCCGGCCAAGGCTAGCTGTTTACATATCGACCGAGCTCAGCTTAGCTCGTTTACAACCAAATCAATTTCAAGCTAGCTATTTTTGAGACATGTGATGTTTGAACAACCGGTTACAACCCTAATAAGACGCGTTTGTGGACTCGTTGTCCTCCATGAGGTTTGCCCCAATGTCACAATTAAAGATGTGAAGTTAACCCAAGGTTTCCCTTGCTACCAAACACCTCTAGAACTTGTTGTTCTCAATGAGGTTTGCTCCACTATCTTGAACAACATAGGAATGACACAAATATCATGTGTAACATCTTGCCTTTCATACAAACCAATGTTATCCGTTTTGTTTGCAGAAAGCTGAAGCATTTATTTTTGCTGCCCGAGTGATGAAAACTTCTTAGCATGTAATCCATACTAGGATTTTTTTTACCACACAGTCACACTTAACTATGAAGTTCTTCTCTTATACCGAACCAATACAAAAAAGAAAAAAACCTCAAAAGTGGTACTTAAGGATGAACATTTCTTATGAACCCAACATATACATGGGATTTTCTTGTAGTGTTACAAATGATCTTGCCAAAAGATTTGGGTTGATATCGAAGCCATCAAATGTGGCACCTCCTTTCAAGTCATCACACCACCAGCGTGCACACAATCGACCCAGTACCTTAATGGGCCGCAAATGGGCTATTAGCTCATGATTGGGTTTAAGATGTTAATACTTATTTTGGCCCAAACAAAATTGTAAGCGTATAGATGGATCATAAATTTAAATATCCAATCTTTATTATGATGATAACAATAAGAAAATGTGATATAAATGTTACTTACAAATGATCATGTGTTCACAAATTATTCACTTGATACGCAAAAAGTCACTAAAACGTCAAAAGAATGTTACAAATAATAAAATTTTTGTAACAACTCCGTATCAATTTTTATTTCAATTCAAAATGTACGTATACTTGTTCATTTTGCATATGTTACAAATCTAGAATGTTAACAAAAACTTCTATAAAAAAGGCATATTCACACGTCTTTTAATCATGATATGTTAAATAAGTAATAAAATTCCGGAATACTGAAAGAAACCCGAATCTCGAAGATTAAAAAGCTTCAAATCCAATAATAATAATATACGTATAGTTATGAATAAATGTGTCCTCAAGCTCACATGGCGATGTATACCTCTCACCAATGCAAATTGGTACCCCGTTTTACAGACCATATTTCTCCATTTCCCTTGCTCCCAAGAACCCTCGATCTCCCCTTCCAATACAAATATACATTTATATATGCACCTATATGTGTTAATACTGAAATGTTGCATATACTGTTTCACACTATGATCATGATCATCTTCTTTTTGTTGCTGGTGGTGCCACCGGCTGCTAGCGGCGACACCCGCAGTTGCGCGCCGGAAAAATGTGGAAGCTTTGACTCCATACCCTACCCGTTTCGTATCGACAACGGTTCGGATTGCGGGGGGTTACTTTCAGATGCTTTTCGTCTCTCGTGTGTTAATTCAACTTCACTGTTTGTCAATATTGGATCATATAGATATGAGATTATTCATTTCTTTCCGGCTAGTGGAGGGTTGTTAGTGGCGTTCGCCAATAATACCACGCGTTATTCCTCTTCGTGTCGAGGGTACCATGATATTAGGTCGTTTAGGTTTCAGGCGAATGATTATTTTGGTATTTCGAAGGATAATTTGGTTGGTTTGTATGGGTGTGGGGATTCGTCGTTATGTCGGAGTGATTGTGGAGGATGTCTAGATGCCAACACCTCCTCCACCACCACCTTCACGGATAGCGGGTGTTGTTACTCACTTTCTGAAGATCGTGGTGGTGTTTGGCGGGTAGGTGATAGTTTCTCGGGTGTTGAAGAGTTTGGATGCAAGGGTTTCTCTTCTTGGGTTGACTCAGGCTCGGGCTCGGGTTCGGGTTCTAGGAGTGGTACTAGTGAGATAAGGTATGGTGTTAAGTTAGAATGGGCAGTTCCTAGTGATGTGATCAAAGACGCGTGTGATTCAAATGCTAGAATTGTTAATGCAAGTTCAGTGAATTTCGGTATGAGGTGCGAATGTGTGGATGGATTCGTAGGTGATGGATTCGCTAAGGGGACCGGCTGCTTGAAATGTGAGTCGTTTTCTGTCATTTTACGAATTTTGGTCTCTAAAAGTGTTCAATTACATGGCTTAATTAATGCAACTTTTCACAGATTGTGTTAGGGACGGGCCGGAAGTGTATGGCAACGCGTGTTATGTTAAGCGGCATGGTCAGGGTAAACGCATGCTTATTGCTGGTACGTACCTCGTACCTGAATATATAGTTATGTATATGTACATGTGTAACTTTCATAAACATGTCAGTAATAGAATTAACCACATAATCAATATAAAAACAAAGTAACGCAAACTAATGATCTTGAAAAATTTATAAAAAAACAGCCTAGGCCGCCAAGCCGAACCGTTTTTTAAAGGTTTGACCGGTCCGACTGACAGTCAACACAGTCGGCTTGGCTTGCTGTTTTCTAAAACTATAGTTACTGATACAGCTGTAAATTCCATCAAAACCGGCCAAACCGTGCCGTAAAATTGCTAGCGTAAAGTACAGGTGAATTTAGTATGGCTTCTTTTTAACATACAGGAATTCTGGCTTTAGCCCTCTCAATCCTAACATTGATCGGGTTCTTCTGCTTGTTAAAACGCCAGTCCAAACCAGGAACCGTCAATCTCGATCAAAACAGTGTTCCATTACAGAAAGGGTGTGGAACGCGTTTATTTACTTATACGGAACTAGAGCAAGCCACAAACGGATTCTCAAACGATCAAAAACTCGTCGACATTGGCGACAAGGGCACCATCTACACCGGCACCCTTACAGACGGACTCAAGGTAGCCATCCACAAGGTGCATTGCAAAACCGAAACCAACCTCATTCAAGTCTTATCACGTGTCAAGATTCTATCAGAAGTTTCCCACTCAAACATGGCCCGCATCCTCGGATGCTCAGTCGACTCGGGTTACACCCCACTTGTGGTTTACGAGCACCCTGGAAATGGTACACTCGAACAACATTTGTGTCAAACAGGGATCGACGGCAAAATGGGTCTTGATTGGCATAACAGATTAAAAATCACGGCTCAAATATCAAGCGTACTCGCATACCTACAAACCGATATCTTTCCACCCGTGTTCCACCATGGTCTACAATCCGGATGTGTTTTGTTAGACCACGACATGTCTGTCAAACTAGTCGGGTTCAAGTTAACGGACCACGGATCAGACACATGCGGTTCCAATTCCAATGTGCCGTTTTTGTTTAACGACATGTGTGCTCTCGGGGTGGTGCTTTTGGAGATTTTAGCAGGAAAAAAGTCAGCGGAGCTGGCTACAGTGGCTTTACGGAAGATAAGAAACGGGAAGGTGGAGGAGGTGGTGGATCCGATGTTGTACTACCATGAACAACCGCCGTATAGAAAAGAGCAGATGGGTATTGTGGCGGATGTTGCTACTCGGTGCTTGTTGTTTGGCGGCGACGATGGGCGATTGGGGATGAATGATGTGGCGAGAGAGTTGGTACAATTAACGAAAGAGACCGGTGATCACGTTGGTAGTAGAAGGGGGCCCGCAGGGCTCGAAGAAACGTTTTCTAATTCAAGTCTTTTGCAGATGATATCATTGTCTCCGGACTCGATTTATGGACCATAAACGTAATAACATCCAACTCTTTATATTACTATCTTTAGATGTTATTCTTCAAGGAAATGTGAATGTAATAATTGTATAGCATGTTGAAGTTAAAAATCAACCCGATATGAGTCACGCTTTGTCTCTAACGAGTCGAGTTTGGGTCAAACATAGTCAAAAAGGTCGAGAAACGTTCGTGGGCCACCACAAATGTTTCAACCCAATCGGCACGTTACAAAAGACCATGCAAGTAAAGCTAACATGATACTTTTTTTTTTAAATCTAACTTATTGAATAATATAAATACTGTGCTATCCAGATTCCAATATTGTTGGATCTACCTAGAACTCCACAAAATTGTCATTCTAATTGAAAACTCAGCCTACAAGCCTAAAAGTATATTTATTGTAAATTCTACGGTTTATATCTTCTTACCGGTCTCAAATTTGTCAGCCGCCTCTGCCGCAGCGGCTACCGCCTTATCCAACCCCATCTTTTGTAATTCTTTTGAAAACCCCTCGACCTCCGCTGGATTGATTTTGTAAGGGCTGTACGCTACCCCTGGAAATGAGCGGTTTTCGACTTCTTGCTTATACTCTGATAAAGCTTTGTTTATCCCTTCACCTATTTGAGCAAACTGCTTACAGAACTTTGGAGTAACCTATAAAAATATTAACTTATGTTTAGTATGGTAAGCATATATTAGATAATATATTATTATATATGTATGTAATTGTAATAGAGATAACAAAATAATAAATATAATGACATTTATATAAAACTATAATTATAGTTAGATATAAAAATAATTATTTGCATAAAAAATAACTAAATAGTTAATAAATAGTAAACGAGCCGAGCTTGGGCTTCGGATAATCGGATACAAAGCTCGAAACGACTCGAGCTCAAGCTAATCAAGAATATAGTGTTATGTTTGATGTTAACCTTTGCATGATGTGGATGTTGCATCATTCCCAAGAGATCATGGTAAACAAGGACCTGCATCAATGTAATAGATAATAATTAAGAACATCCATTGTTATTGCTCGTAAGTATATTTTATTCACACTAAAATTTCAGTAGCATATACATTTAAGGAAATGAAAATCACAAAAGTAGCCATTTTTCTGTGTTATAACCTATATGGCCATTTGATCATGTCAGAATAATTTCACGTATATAGCCATAACATATCCAACACCTTGGCTGTGTGGTTACTCTTACATGCGTGTACCAAACAAACGTATTTTCCGCTGCCTGCCTTTAAGATTCGTGTATCCATAAAAAATGTCTTTTCATATCCCATAGTAAATGCTATGTGAATGAGATTCGATTTTTTATGCTCGCACCCATGGGTTATGTACTGTTATGAGAGTAAAAAAATGATACACAATTAAAAGTCTTTACGCGACTATAAAGCTACTTATGTCATGGCTATATGTGTGAAAGCGTTCTGACGAGACCATAGTGATAACACACCCCCGAAAATGGATACTTCCATGACTTTCTCTATAAGTAGTATGAATGGGCCACTAGGGCTGCAAATGAACCGGACGTTCACGGTACAGTTCGTGAACCGTTCGACGGGAAGTTCGTATGTATTCATTCATTTAATAAGCAAAAGAACACAAACAAGAAATTCGTTTGTTTAGTTAAATGAACGAGCATGAACAGATGTCGCGTTCGTTCATTTATATTCGAGAACGTTTGGTAATGTGTTCGTTCATTTATGTCCGTTTGCGTTCGATAATTCATTAGGGTTTTTAATTTCTATATTTTATTTGAATACGTCAAGATTCCCACTAATAGAGTATTCAATAAATATCAGTGTATTGTATATTATTTGAAATTTATTAAATGTTTATTTGTGTTAGTTTTTTTTTTCATGAACACTTATTTGTGTTCATGAACATTTGATTGTGTTCGTTACCTAAAACTAACAAACAAACACAAACGAAGACGAATAAGTTCATTTCCTTAATGAACGAACACGAACATAAAATCTTGTTCGTTAAGTGTTCGTGAACACATTTATTTCGTTAACGGACAAACACCGTACGATTCTTTTGCAGCCCTATTGATGGCTATTAGAAGACAAAGACACCTAATGATATACATTCCAAGTAGCAAGCTTAGGGTTTGTAATCTAATTAATTTATCATGAGGAAAATATGCAAACCTGTCCACTGCAAAAAGGGCCCGCCCCAATACCGATGGTGGGTATTTGAAGAACAGAAGTGGCAGCTGCCGCCACCGGTGCAGGCACACATTCAAGAACAACAGAAAAGCACCCGGCTTCTTGTAATGCTAGTGCTGTCTCAACAACCTACAAATCGTACAACAGTCTTATGTGGTTTAGCTATGACTAATATGTTTACGTGTATCATAAAGAAGTACAGTTTGACTTTTGAAGTCAAACATGGATGTTTCCGGCTTCAAAATTGATATGGAAATGTTTGACAATATCGCTAAACTATTTAACAGATTCTACAAATGCAAAAATTTTGATGATTGTGTTGTTAGAAAAGCCGAAAACCCATATCAATTGTTGAATCAAAGAAGCCATATGTTTGACCTTAGAAGTCAAACTGTAGCTCGTTTCTTTAGATTAGATGAGAGTTCGGGACCTTGACAGCACTAAGAGCATTCCTCCCTTGAGGTCTAAATCCACCAAGAACACTAATGGCTTGAGGGGTCAACCCTACATGGCCCATAACTGCGATCCCGGCTTCGACAATGTGCTTTGCAGCCGAAATCCTTGATGGTGCACCCCCTTCCAACTTGATTGCATCCATTCCACCTTCTTTCAGTACCCTGACTGCTGTATCAACCGCCTGCCCGTAAGAAAAACTGCGATGTTAACCATTTGTCTTACAAAATACAAGAAAAAACTCAAACTTTCAAGAATAAGCAATCTTGGACCGGTTGTCAAAATAGAAATGCATTAAACATTGACTTTTAAGGTTCAGATGTTGGACTTTTGACGCCTGGCCTTGACACATTCATAGTAAAGATTAAAGCTTTTTTTTCTTTTTGGTAACCTCATTACTAGAAAACTCACGAGACCTGACAATACCTTGCTAACCAACAGGATAAGGAAACAAGCAGCTTGTTATGATTTTTCTTGAACCATTAGATCTCTGAGTCAAATTTAATATATATTATACGAGAAAATCACGAAAGTAACCATTTTTCTGAATATGTCATACCATGTCAGAACAATTTCATGCATATAGCCATGAGAAAGCGGTATCTTTGGCCGTGTATCTACTTTTACTCACCTATTCCCTTAAATATTCCCTATCTACACATGAATATATACAAGATATGGTCATATATAACATTGTTTTAAGTCTGAAAAAGTCATATGCGCGAGCAAAAGGAGAGTAGCATATTTCATAGCTAAATGAGTAATGTGTTTATAACATGGCTATAAACGCATAAATGATAAAACACACCTGAGCAAACGATTATTTTCGTGATATTCCCATATAACAATAACCTATAAGCTCCAAAACTCAAACATGCAGTTTTGCAAACTGAACCCCAAAATATCACAAACACAAAGATCACCACTGGTAATATCTATATAGTATATTCCAGTGAATATGCAACTTTGACTTTTATGGTCAACTTTCAACAAACAACAATTAATGAACCAAACAACAACCCATAACAAAAAAAAACCCACCTGTTGAGAACTAGATTCATAAGTACCAAAAGCAAGATCCCCCACAAGCAACGGGCGTTTAGCCCCTCTAGCAACCGCTCGACAATGAACCAGCATCTCCTCCAACGTGATGGGCAACGTCGTATCGTGACCGTGAACCACCATGGACGCAGAATCTCCGACCAGTGCGATATCAATCCCGGCGGAATCCAAATGCACCGCCGAGGGGTAATCGTACGCCGTCACCATCGTTATCGCCTCCCCTTTTTTATGCTTTGTTCGTAGAGTCGTCAACGTCACTCTTTGGTCAGGGTTTTGAGGCTTTGGGCCGCCGTACACGGTGTTTTCCGGTACGTTGCTCATACACCGAACACTGGCGGAGATTTTGAAACTGTGTTTTGTGACGGTGGTGTATGATTTTAAAAGTTTGTTTAAGATTGCTGCCATTTTGTGATGGTGGGTTTGTTGAATATTGAATTGGGTTGAAGGAAATTGGAGGATTCAAAATACACATATATGCGTATATATAGAAGATAATAACCAGTGGGTTGTTGAATGGTGGCGAGTGGAGGTGCTGGGCGGCTACATTTTGTGTAGGTGTGCGGTGGGTATTAGAACGAAATTTAATAGTTGCTGAACGGGGAATGTGTGTTTTACACAATAAATCAGTCAAACAAACATATCAAGTTTGGAAAATAAGCAAGTTGGTTATTTGTAGTTTCTGAATTAGAATTGGTATGATGTAGATGTTGTGGACGTTCTAACATAAAACAAAACTATGATTACATTCGTAAAAACATGTAAAGGAGTGCTTATTTCTCGTAAACTTCAGGGTATTAGTCTGGTATGTAAAAATTTGAAGCGGAATGAAATGGACTATTAGGAAAGAATTAAGAAAAGGGTGTTTGGTTGGTCAATGGAATGAAATCACTCGTTACATAAAATATTCCATTTCTTCAAAACCATTCCATCCGCCCCCATATTTTTTTTCATTTCATCCCCTGTTGCACTTCATTAACAATACCACAACTCACGACCGTTGCCACCATCCACCATCGGCGCCTATCGTTGCCGCCAACCGCAACCCACTACCCGCCACCGTCGCCTCCCACCCATCAATGTTGCCCTACCATCGCCTCCACCAACCACCACCAGTGCCCACCATTGTTGCCACCACTACCACTCATCGTCGATTTTATTCCTTTGTCTTTTCTTGACTTCCAAACAATACACGGTAATAATTCATTCCATTCATACATGATAATCAAACAAGACATGGAATGGTAATGATCCATTGAATTCTCTCATACATTTGATTACCTTGTTTATTTCATTTCCACGTCCATTCCATTACCCCATACCAAACAGACCCTAAGAATTTCTATTCCTTGTTAAGATGGTAGGAATCGAAAGAAACCAATAATTATTATTATTATTATTATTATTATTATTATTATTATTATTATTATCATTGTGACAATTATATTTTATCGCTTTTAATAAATTGTGTTTCGTTGCTTCGTCTTTTTTTGTGTATCAAACTGTACAAAGTAATGATTCATTGTATTTACATATGAGTAACAAAACATTACAATGGAATGGAATGATCCGTTTCATTCAGTTGTTTATTCATTATCTCGTTCATTCCATTACCTCATACCAAACAAATCCTAGGAGTTAGACAATTTAATTTATCTAACTCATAAGCCTAAAAATAAAAAAATATAAAATAAATTACATATTAGATTTGAGGTAAAATAGAAACCTTATTTAGTTATGAAAAACTAAAGAACCCATGTGGTCTATTGTTGAATGATCATTAAGGCTTGAGACTGAATCTTGGGGTGTTAAGCATTTGGTGTCATTTTTTTATTAAAAACGTGTGATAAAATGGTTAGAGGGGTATTTCAGTAATTTGGCATAGGCTTAGGATGAAAACATCATAATCCCACTTATGTCAGCTTCACAAAGTACAAAAACAATCTATCCCTCTCCTTCTCCCTCTCTCTATCTCTCTCCCCTCTCGGGTGGTGTAAATATATCGTGTGCCGGTGTAAAAAAACACAACATATATGAATACACTGCAAAAGAAAATCAGCCTACATATGTGCAAAACATCAATTTATGCTATACATGGATATATAATCACATTAAAAACACAAAATTTATGTTCTAAGTTTATTGATCATCCTCATATTATCTTTGAAGAAGAAACCCCAAACACCTAGATCCTTAGTTTCTTTTTTCCTCATTTCTCGCAACGGACCTCGTACCTTGGCCCTTTTATCGGTGTTCTTTCCGCTAAATTTTCATCTAGGACGGGTTTGTACAACGCGATTAGACATTAAAATGACGAAAACAGATCTACTTTACCAAGTTCCAGTGCGGAATCCAATCGTGTGTGAATATGACAAGAATTTGTAATAAACGTTTTGCGTAAATTTTCGACAGCACTTTGTCTCTCAAGCTCTTCTTTACAAAAGCTCCACTCCAAAACTTATGATAAATGTGCACCACTACCACCTGTTTATAGACCTAGTGCATGACCTCCTTGGCGCACCACTCCTGCGTGCGTACCAATGTTGCGCTATGCATCATTGGTGCGTTACGTACCAGTGTTGCGCTACACATCACTGGTGCGTGTGTACCATTGATTCGTTTACAGTTCATTTCAAACAAAACTAAAACAAACTAACGAATATGCTACCGTTAACTAAAATGACAAATACAAAAGACGCAAGCATTAGACATAAATGTACTAACAAACTCCCCCTTGGATATTGTCATTGTCTTGTCTTTTGCATGTCTTCAAAATCTTCATTCCTTCCCAAAAACCCTTCTTCGGTATTCTTTTTGATGTTCTTCAAAACTCTTTCTAGGAGTTTGATCAGTTTTATGTGCTTTCACAAACTAATACTTAGCTCTTGAATCATTCTTTCTTCTATTCTCTACGTTCTACTTTCGCTTCTCTTCCTTCTTCTCTAACCCTCTCCACTTCGTTTCTCACATTCTTCCCGAATGTATTTCATAAGCAAAGCACACTCTTACTACACGTTGAAATTGTAGGGCCAGCTCTCATTCTCTCATATCATAGTAAATCTGGTTAAAGAATAAAACTTATATGTCTTTCTCTGTCATGTTCACCAAGCACATAGGATTATATGCCCTAATTGGTTTCTAGTTATTGTCTTCACACAACACAATCACTTCCTCACCAGTATTCTCGTCATAGTACCACCATTTGAAATATTCGTGTATATCTTGTTCCATCTCACGAATTGGTATGACTTTCAAAGTTCTCGGCGGCTTGTACTTTAATGTGACATACTTTCCAGACTCTAGATATATCTTATTTCTTGATACTATGCGTTGTGGTTGTTATGACTTCCGATTCTTGAACCCAATTCTATTTTCTCTCTTAATCAATCTCAACACATGCTCATTATATCCATTCATGTCATAACTTATCAGCTTTATTTTGCACAAATCTTTAACATCCACCATGGCAATGTTTTAATGTCATTGATAAACCTGAAATACTGAACCCCAAACTCTCTTCTGATAGCAATACATTTGAGCTTCTCGATCTACTTCCAACTAATAATATTATCACCCGTTGAAATATCTTTATTTTGTGTAAAGAATTTCAAAGGTCTGATAAACTTCTGAAGCTTCAGATCTTTAAACCATCTCTTTTTATCAACATTAATATATTCTTCAGAAATGATTGGTACATATCCTTTCCTTACTTCACACTTCTGTTTTAAAAATCTCTTCGACTTCTTGAGCAAATACCACTGTGAATGTTGGAAAATCTTCATTAATGTTGTTAGCATAACGAACTTCTTCATCATCTGTAACATATTCTACTTCAACTCTATCATAATTGTTCACTTCAAATACTGGTTCAAAAACATACTCTTCTCCTTATCTTATCAAGAAATATTTAAAATCAAATACTTCATCTTTTCGAATCTCACACAACTTCGCAACTTCGGGGCTTTTGAATACCCATGAAAAAATTCTCCCTCTTTAACTTCATAAACTTTTTCAAGAAATTGTGAATTGAAGGGGTAATGTCCTAAATCCTGTGCAAGGCCTTACAAACCATGCGCGCAGAAGTTCATACCCAAACTTTTCAACACAACACTTAGCTATCACTAGAGCTAGTGCGCACCTCATCCGACACAGAATGCAATGACAGCTAATACAAGTATAAATAGTACAGATGGTAGGAGTTGCAGCCAATCGGCGTGCGCCAGGCTCTACCCATACAATTCTCACGATAATCAATCGTGCATGAGACAAGAAGTACAAAAGAAAAGTGACATGTTACCAATCAGCATGCGCCATTTACTGCTCCATGATCTCCACTCACAGCTGGTGACAGACTCGACAACAAGGACAATCGACAATCCCGTTTATTCTTCTAAGGCATATTCCTACGTGTCTTCAAACTTGTCTCGTCAAACCTGATTTCCAGTATCATGTGTAAAAAATAGTTTTTTGAGTCCACATAAGTTGGTGAGTAAATCTTTATTTAAATAAAATAATTTATTCTTATTTTTAACATGGAATTGAAGAGTTAGTAAATTATCACATCAAATAAACAATAAGAATAATCAACACATACCAACGAAGATAATGTGATCACGAGAATATGAGAAATAAGTGATAATATGACAATGCGACAACTACACCATCACAAAATTGCACATTGATTTGCATGTTGAAAATAAAATAAAGCGACACATGCTACACCCCAAAAGATTAATTGTAAAAGGGAAAGAGAGTTAGATCTACTCATTGTTGTGTATCTTGATCCTTTGAATAACCACATGAAAATGAGAAACCTCCAAAGACAAAGGTTACCCTAAAATATGAAATAACAAGCTACTAAACAACCGACACATAAACAAAACACTAAAATTCGAATACTACAGTTTGGAGACTTTTGTTTAACCTAAATGATAATAAGATTAATATTTAGTAATCTATTGGAATGAATATGATTAAGTGTAACAATAACAAGTTATTATGTTATTATATGTTGTATAAACTTAGCAACTTTAAAAATCAGAATTTATCACTGTTTTATATTTTTATTTAAAACTCATTAATTTATAAAAGACAATATTAATTTAGAAAAACCTTTTCTTTAAAAATACCATCAATTAAGAGACATGAAATTAATTCTTAGGATTTTTGTATCTTGTATATTTTCTAGAAAATCAAAGTACTATTTATAAAATTTCATTTTGATGACTTTTATAGTTTTTAATTTCTTTATAAAATATAATGATTAAAATTACAATGAATCCAAATAATATCCAATCAACAAAGTCTTGTGTAACGAAGCTTTGTTGACTAGTCTCTGCCTAAGCAGAGGTTTGTGTAGCTTGTGGTGCAGGTTGCACTTGGACCTGAGGAGCTGGGGTTTGAATATATTGTGTTTGAGGGACAGTGGTTTGGACATACTGGATAGGAACAGTGTTTACATGGTGTACAATGAGCAGTGTTTTGCATGTGTGGAGCAATGGCATATTAGGAATAATGGACAGTATTTTGAGTGTTTTGAGGTCTAGGACTTGGATGTGTAACAATATGGCCATTTGTTTGGCTCCTTCACTCTAGCTTAATGACCTAGCCTATTACACTTATAACACTTGAGTTTTGACTTATCCAACCCAACTTTTAAACCCCCATGCAACCCTGGAAACTTTCTATCAGTTTTCTTGTAAAACTTGCTAGTCCTAACACTTAGCCAGGCCAATTGGTGCAAGATGTCCATTTATTCCAAATCAACAGGGTCAAAATATTGAAGATCATTTAACTCAAAAGATTAGTTGTCAGAAACTTGGTTTTCCCCATTTGCTGTAAAAGCATAATTGGGTGAGTAAGAATTAGAGTTGAAATTTCCACCAGATGTTATATCAATAAATGATCAAAACTCTTATCCTTACTACCACCAGAGGTTTCTTCTTGACCAAAAAGTGTTTGTACTACCAAAGGCATAGTCATCAGCAACTTTTTCTGACTCCTATAGCTTATTTTTCTGATTAAGCTCTCTCTCATAAGTGAGAAGCCTCCCTTGAAGCTGAGTCAAACTTATCTCTTTGAACCCAACAGCGGTTCTAGTTACAAAAGCAATAGTGTCCCATTTTTCTGGTTATGATCTTAGAAATCGGCTGTTGAGGGTTGAATTTGGATAATTAACATTTACCAGTTTTAATTCACTTATTAGAGAACTAAACCTTTCAAACTGCTGAGTTAATGATTCTCCTTTAACATGACAAAATGTTTCATACTGTTGGTTTAAAACTTCACGATTGTTTTCAATAACCTCCTCTGTCCCACCGAATTGCTCTTTCAAAGCATCTCACAACTCCTTTGCACTGTTGCAATGCAACATGCCAGCATAGATATCATTTGGCAAAACCGTAGTAACGATGCTAAATGCCTTTGCATGTAGCTCGATTTTCTGAAAATCTTGCTCGGGGTAGTTTTCAGGATTCTTTCTAACTTGAACTTTTTGGTCTTCAGCACTTGATACCATCAGAACATGAGGTCCAAAGATAACCGATTACCAGCAACCCGTATTTTGTTGTGCAAGTATGTGACCCATCCGTCTTTGCTAGATATTATATTCCGATCTAACAAGGGTTGGAGGTTTATACATGATGCCAGTGTTGTGTGGATCTTGTGGATTTTGAGACATTTCTGATTGTTTACAAATAGGTTTTTGTTAAAAATACTTTAAACGTAAATAAACTTTTACTTTGTTTTCAATACAACGAATAAACGAACCTGTAAAGAGGGTTGATCTGTTTCTATCAAATTGATTGTGAAATCGAATTTAATTGGCCAAGCTCTGATATCAATTGTTAGGATCTGAGTTTGATATTGTTATGATTGTTTAAGATGGAAATCAATGAAAGAATATAAACAGTAATGAAATAGTGCACCGGAAAATAATAAACTTTCAAATCACAACAATAAAAACATTGTTTTCATCAACATGCTTTTGTAAACTTTGATTCACATATGCCTGCAGACACCCCTCAGCCTAAGATCATTCTAATTTGTTCGTACAAAATGTTAGAAGGAAAGTGATAAATAGAACAGTACATGCATTGTTCTATTTATAGTACAAATCAAACCACTTGGCATCTAGGCTGACGTCACCTTGATAGTGACATCTAACGACCTAACACAATCAAACATCTGCTAAGCTAAAACACTATTACATTGATAATATATAAACTCTGTTTATCAAGCATTTGTTGATAGATACTCTGATGAGCTTTAACCTCTGTTGGTCCAGCAGGCCTTTGCTTCAACAATCTTTAATTCTTCATTAACAAAGGTTCTCTTTAGTAGACCTTAGACTTTGGGCAGAGCTTGTCTTCAATAGATCTTGTATAACAAACTTTAGCTCCAACAGACCTTTCAATATCAGATGTTGATGTTTTCGCCTTTGAAAGGATTTAAATATTCAAAGCACTGTTTATTGTTGATCAAATGATATAGATTAATTTTGGCTTTTCAATTATCTATTCTTTTATAGGTTCATTATATCCAACAGCTTTTTTGTTTTTGTTTCCTAACTCTTCTTGTAGCCTTTTGTAACACATAAAACCTCATCATCATATTCTCATCACTAAGCTCATCATTAAGGTCATCTACTACGTCATGATCAACTATTGCCTTAAAGTGACTCATGTCCACTTCAACATCCATTCCAAGATTGCCTTCCACTACTATATAGTCAGGATCAACCTGCAAATTGTCCTCCTCAACTATTGAACCTAATTCTTCTAAACCTTGATCACCTTCTAATCCTTCATCTTGGTCTGACCTATGATCACTATTTTTCAATTATGTCCCAGGACTATAAGGAACAAGTTCACTAGATTCAATTACAAGTTCACTACATGGACCAACTACAGATGATGGACCAACTACGCTCTCTCGAGATGGGATGGAATTTAAATACACACGTGAGACCCAATGTTCTAAATATATTTCAATTAACTTAACTCATGCTCTTACATGATCAAATAAGTTTTCAAAATCATGATCAACAATTAAACTTCTTAGACCATCATTCAAACACAAACTCATGATATCAGAATCATCTCCTACTGACTTAATAATTTCTTCAACACCCCAAGCCCAAAATCATCTATTTCGACGCTATCAATGAATGAAATGTTACCATGTAAGTATTTCATGCCGGGTTGCTGAGTAAACTCACCCTCCATGGTGTAGCTTCAAAGAAAACACATTTGGTTGTTCGGCTGGAAACAAAAACATCAAACATTTTCAGAAAAGGTTTGATTTTGGGTTATATCAACGTAAAATGTTGGATTGAACTTATCGTAAACGACGTATGAGTCGAATTCCTCTTCGTAGCCACAAATTTTCCAATATCCACCCGTCATTACACAAATTAAAGCTTGAATCGTTTTTGGTTCTTATGCGTAACACCTCTTTGTGTAATTAAAGTGAATTAGGGATAACTTGGGGTTGTAGATGTTGATCGAAGATAAGAAGAGAGGTTTGGGGGAGGAAAGATAGATGAATGGACGAATGTACCCCTCTGGCAGACGGTCAAAGCAACGTCTGACTAACAAATGGAGGCAAAATGTGAAGAAAGTCATTAGACAAGATCTGAAATGAAAGGTGTTATTATGCAATCTGTGCCAAAGTACGTAACACAAAATGTAATTTATTTATTTAATTAATTAAAATACAAACACCCCCAAAATGATAACTACTCCCGTGATTTTCTAAAAAAATCAAAATGGATCCATCAGCAGGAGTCAAATGATAACTGTTCCACTCGATTATTCGCAATCTCAGTCCCCTAAAGTCTCTGTTTTCGCTCGCGAGGCTGTTTCTGGTAAATCACTCAATTGATAAAGTTAGTTTGTACTTTGAATTATTGTAAGGTCAAAGTGGATTCGATTAATGCAAGTGCAAACTGCAAAGAGATATTGAAAGCTGTTAAATTTTTTTAATATTAACAGTTATCTGTTTCTGGTTGTTGGGTTTATCGTTTTGTACTGTTTTTAGAATAATGGTTATCTTGTAAGTTGAAAATTAAGCAGCTTGATCTTTCATAGTTAGGGTTAAATTTAGAGCCTGTAAGACGTTTACTTTTTTTGTTAATGATACTTTTTACTGATCTTACTTGAATTACAAATCCTAAATAGATTAACATTATATATCAAAATTGCTAGTTTTTTTTTTATTTTGAATTTTATATAAGTTCCAAAATTCTGTGTGAAAAACTTGTTAGAAATGGAGTTTGAAATATCAAAAATTATTTATTTTGGTATAGTCTCTGAGTTTAGTTTTTAGTTTTTACATAAACTGATGAAAATAATGTGGTGCAGTTGGAAAGGAGAATCAAGATATGCCATACCTGTTATACTTACAAGGTGGACCGGGTTTTGAATCACCGAGGCCAACTGAAGCAAGCGTGTGGTTGAGTAAAGCATGCGAAGAACATCGTGTTATTCTATTGGATCAGTCATGTTTATTAAAATTTTCCTGTAAATAGACACATCACTATGTTTGATAAATTTTTTTACCGTCTTCTAACGTAATCAAACACAGCGAGGAACAGGGTTGTCAACTCCTCTCACAACGTCATCTATGCTTCAAATGAAATCGGCACAAGAGTTGGTTGATTACTTAAAATACTTTCGGGCCGATAACATCGTGAATGATGCTGAATTTATTCGTAAACTTCTTGTTCCTAAAGAGGGTCCTTGGAAAGTATTGGGTCAGGTATAAAAGATTTTATTGTTCTTGCATTAATGTTTATACTATATACTGACAACTAATTATTTCCATGCGTAGAGTTTTGGTGGTTTTTGTGGAGTGACCTACCTAAGCTTTGCACCAAACGGGCTGAAAGAAGTCTACTTAACGGGTGGAATCCCACCAATTGGTGATGGGTGTACAGCAGAGGCTGTATACAAGGCTTGCATTGGTCCAATCATTACACAAAATGAGAAATACTACAAGAGATACCCTCAGGACATTGAGATCATTCGCGATGTTGTAAATCATTTGCATGAGTCCGAGGGAGGCGGGGTGAGGAGTTTAATCAACAATCTGAAACTAGATCATTTAAAAAAAAGTAAAATGCCATTTTCGTCCCTAAAGTTTGGCCAG
The DNA here is from genome assembly GCA_947069175.1 of Scalesia atractyloides. Lineage (NCBI taxonomy): Eukaryota > Viridiplantae > Streptophyta > Magnoliopsida > Asterales > Asteraceae > Scalesia > Scalesia atractyloides. The sequence goes on along the minus strand of CAMTDV010000007.1, from coordinate 12,240,668 downwards.
TTTGTGACTTTCATCCGAAGGTTTGTTTTTCCGCATCTATATCCAAAAGGTCTGAAATCTTGCCATTTTCATCTGGTTCGTTAACTCCATCCATTTTTCTCCGTTTAGGCGGGGGTATTTTCGTCTTTTTTGTTAACTTAAAGGGCAATTCAATCTTTTGCGCTTTATGTACAAGCATTTAGCATAATGTACAAGTAATCAAAAAAGACGAACATGCCCTTAAGTTAACATAAAAGACAAAAATACCCCTGTCTTAACGGAGAGAAATGGATGGAGTTAACGAGTTGGGTGAAAATGGCAAGATTTCAAACCTTTTGGATTCAGATGCGAACAAACCTTTGGACGAAAGTCGCAAAACTGGCCAAATCTCAGGGACAAAAATGGCACTTTTTAAAAAATAAACCCCATTGTCTCTCACTGTGCGTTTTTGTATGTTATAGGTTCCGCTTCCATCTGGTGGTATATTAACCCCCAGGGGTCTACAACTCCTTGGGCTTACGGGCTTAGGGTCTAGCACGGGTTTTGAGCGCTTGCATTACTTGTATGCCTTCATTCACTGACATCTATTCTTAAAGTGTTTTTTAAAAGTTTCTTGGTTTTATGTTGGTTTTAATCGATGTTGTTGTGTTCTTTGTTTAGGTTCGAGAGAGTATGGGACCCGGTCATAGTTCCCGGAGCGAAGAAGCAAATCAGCTATTACTTCTTGAATTCTGTAATAACACTTTTCCTTCTATCTGTACATTGTAAGTCTGTAAACGAACCGAACGTTTAGAGAATACATGCACTCGGGTCTACATGATGGAAAACACTGAAGTTCGTTTGTGTTCGTTCATTTAATAAATGAACAAACACGAACAAGAAATTTTATTCGTCTAGTTAAGTGAACGGACATTAACAGAGAGCGGGTTCGTTCATTTATGTTTGTGAACTTTCGGTAACGTGTTCGTTTGTGTTTGATGGTTCATTAGTTTTTTTAGTTTTTAAAATTCCGAGAAATAAAGTATTTAATAGGCACCAGTGTATTATATATTATGTTAATGAACGCTTGTTTGTGTTCGTTTATTTTCATTTATGTTCATGAATGGTCGTTTATTTTCATTTATGTTCATGAATGTTCATTTGCTTTCGTTACCTAAAATTAACAAACGAATATGAACACATTCATTTCCTTAGCGAACAAACACGAACATAAAATCTTGTTTGGTAAGTGTTCATGAACAGTTTATGAACACATATTTCCTTAACAAACAGTGTTCGTTCCGTTCGTTTGCAGCCCTAATAAAATTATGTCTCAGTATAGTTTTTTGCTGACATATCTCACAAATTTGCAGTTTGAGAAGTGGCTGTCTTTGGATACAAACCCATTATATGCTCTTATGCACGAATCTATATATTGTCAAGTGAATGCAGAAAATAAATACATTACTAGTTTTATAACTTTTGTTATGAATGATTGTCTCTAAGTTTATCTTGATTGTACGTGAAGGGGGCTGCATCGCGATGGGCTGCTCACAGAGTAAGGGCAGAACATGAACATGAACTAGATGCCGTAAAGGCTGCTAAAGAAGGCCGTCCTGTTTATCTTACAGGATAGGTAATTACGGAACACACTTTTATTGCCATATTATTTAAACTTAAACCCATTTGACCGTTCTGTGCTTTGCTTAATTCAGATGGTGTTTCCGTGGATGTTCGATGAAATTCATGCTTTGAAGCCATTTAAGGAAACAGCTAATTTGTTGGCTGAGAAGAACGATTGGCCTCCTCTATATAACAAAACGGCACTGAATAAAAAACACAGTATGTTTTTCTACGAATAATTACCTGTTTTTTTTATATTAAAATGGTTTATAATATTTTTTGGTAATTTGGTTTTTAAATTTGATGAAATTTTGAAATACTATATAGGTACCGGTTGCTGCTGCGGTTTATTATGAAGATCTGTTTGTCAACTTCAACCTGGCAACAGAGACGGCTGCTGAGATAGCAGGCATTTGGTTGTGGGTAACTAATGAATACATGCACTCGGGTCTACGTGATGGTGCGGGCCACGTTTTGGATCACCTGATGGGTTTGTTAAACGGTAAAAAGCCGCTTTTCTGAATCCAAAATTCTGCCTGGGTTTACCTGTTTCTGTTTCTAGTTGTTAAATAGTTCTATACTGGTCAGTTTGTAGTTGGATCGTTTGACGCTCTAAACGGGCCATGTTTTTGCAATAGAATTTGAGGTTTTGTTTGAGTTCCATACGGGCCTGTGCTTGTGTTTTGCACTTGCATATGCGCATGTAGGGGTGTAAACGAGTCGAGCTGAGCTTAGCTCGAACTTGTATTAGCTTGAGCTCTATTTGTAAAACTGCTTGGCTCTTTAGCTTAACAACGGTCGATGTAGAGCTTGGTCTGTTTCGAGCTCTATATGTAAAGTCCGAGCTCAGCTCGCGAGTACTCTTTCAATCTCAGCCTCGAGCTTGTTCATTAAGTAAGCTTCAATGTTGTCTCAGCTCGTCTGCACCCATATACGTATCGTAGCCTCGTTGTGCTTGTGTAGCCGTCTTATATTAAAAGTTGTTGTAGAGGTGTAGGAAAGTGTTTTAGCATCGAGAAACATAGGATGTAACGGCTAGTGAATAAAGTAAATTTAAAATCTAGCAAAAAAGGGACTTCGTCCCAGTTCCATACGTCAAGAGTAAGCTTGGATTTGGGCTTGTCTCGTTTATTGTTTAACCAATATTTTTAATATATAATAGTTTTTAAATAATTGTAATAATAATAAGTAAAATTTTACATAAAAACATAATATAAAATTGTTATTATTTATCATAATCGGTACGTACGTTTTAATATCAGATATTGGTGTTTTTATGTGAATACCCTGTTTGAAAACGAAAGTATAATTTTTCAATGATTTGATGCCATGGATTATACAAGAAAAAAATGATAAATAAAGACATGCTAGATTTTTGTCGAATGAAAATTAATTTTTAGTTGATCGAATTTTCTGTACTTTCAGCCGTTTTATTTAGAACGTGTGTGGAGGGCTTGAAGATTGAGCATTACACGACACGTGGACCACGTGTTAGAACGTGGCATGGTGCTAAACGAATGGTGTGGGAGTGGCGTGATTAGTGGCGTTTATATATATATCAACCAATTAAAACACACCCAAAATCCACCCACTAATCAAGAGCCTCCACTTCACAACCCAAATGCCCCTCACGCCGGTGGAAACCCAAGCCCAAACATAAACGCCATGGATAACGTCGTTCCCGGGGTGTGCGGCGTGGTGTGGCATAAATGCCACAAAACCACGCCCACACCGTGTGATCTTAGAGGCAAACAATGCAATTTAAATAAAGAATGCAACATATGTATTAGACTAAGGTTATTATATAAATGAGTCTTAACATACAAATCGACGAAGTGAAGGAGAATTTTTTTAATTTTTTTTTTTTGAACTATTTTTTTCCATCTTATTAAACACGTTAGTCCCAGAATCTAAAAATACATGATTTTATACTAATAAAGTAATTATAATTACTCTATAAAAATTACATAATTACTCTACTAGTGTAAATCACACTTTTTTTAAAGTTTACAATTAAACATCGTACTTAATTAGATAGAAAAAATTCAAAAAAAAGAAGAAACTTTTTTTCATGTCTATTGTTAAGTGTATTTTATATGTTAAATTCATTTGTATTTTGATTCTTTAACATGATATAAACCTTTTTCTTAGGGCCCATAATTTACAAAAACTACCGGTTTTAAACCTAAAATTTTCAACATGGATATCACTTGACACTTGTATATTGTATTATTTTGACCGACGTGTTAAGTATTAAACAACCGACAAAATATTTATTTTTTGGTTAATGATACATTTGATATGTAAAAATAAAGTGTCATAAGTACACATTTATCAGTTTTAATGTGATACACGCAAAAATTAAATAGTTTGGTAAGAGGCAATGAATGTCAAATTTGCCCTTTAAATACTGTTTGACGGTAATAGTAGCCTTTAAATCTTTACATCTTTCATTCCAAAACCAATATTAAATTGCGAATGATCTCTAACTAAAGTGGTAGGAAGATCTCAGTTCTTCTGTAAATACTCAAGTTTAATTCCCATTTGATACAAAAAGGAGTGAGACATTGGTGGGCAATGATAGAAGACCCAGGGAAATCTGGGTTCGATCTTTAAGCCAAACGGGTTTTACCGGTAATTTATCGTGGTGCGTACGGCCGGGTGGGTTACCGGGTTTTCCCCAGAAAAGGACTCGGGTTACTCTCGGAGTCCTCCGTTTGTCCAGTGGGTACCCCAAGAGTGCTCGGGATAGATTTGTTGGCCATTAAAAAAACTAATATTAAATTTATAAATCGGCTATAACCTATAATTTTTTAATAACGGAACAAAATCTATCGGTCGTGGCAGGTAAACGGGAAACAACTTACACCGCAACTCCCCGTTTGAATAGCAAACCGATTCTAGTAAACACAAAGCTATTATTCTAAGAGGTAGAGAAATTATTATGCACGACCTATTGGACCTTATTCAGGAATTCCACGGCTTCCGAGCGTAAGGAGCCAAACGTATCAAAAGCGAAAGGAATAAACACGTGTTGATTCTCTAAATAAGCTTTCACATGTTTAGCGACTTTGTCTCATTCCGCCTTTAACGCAGACTGGCCAACAACAAACTCATTGTCTCTGAGCCCAACAGGGGGGGGGGGGGGGCTCTTGTAAGGTCCACACAAATTTGTTTCCCCTGCCTGTCCAAATACAAGAATATTAGTTAGTCGTAGAGTTGACATCCTTTTAAGCGGGTCCATCACAAAGTTAAAAGGAGCCTCCTTTTTAGCCGAAAATCCTGGCCCGCTTTAGAACATCCCTGATCAAATCATGTCTGTATTTAAACCTAGGTAACTACTTGCAATGAACCACATGCTCATCAAAAGTATCTAACCAAACCTTGCGGCAAACTGGGCACGACTCATTAACCGGGAACAAATGGATTATTAGCCGGTACTTAAGGATAGATAGGCATTCCACAATCGACATGTGTTAGCTAGTCATTTAATGAGAATGACTATCAGGAAATCCTGAGCATGAAGGGGCCTGGATACATTTAAACACCGTTTTTAGCAAGGGGATAAATAAACCTTCTCTCCTAAAATATAGACGCTTCTACTAAATAGGGCACTCGCCAAAGCATCCTGGGCTTTAGGGGGCAGTGTCCTTATAAGGGAAACCACCAAGATCGAAATCGGAATAGAACATGTACAAGAAATCCAATGCATACCCATAATCAGAATCTAACCCATCAATACCATAGTTATGAATAATTTGGTCCAGCAAACTCCAAAATTATGCCCTCAAGGTCACAAAAGCATATGTAGATACATTCTCAGCCAAACATAAACCCAAACCCCCAAACGGTTTCGGAAGGGATGCTAGCCTCCATAGAAGATCCCCAAAAAATAAACTCCCCACAAATCACAATATCCTCGATTTCTAGCTGAAGGCCTTTATGAAAAATCCTAAACAACTTCCCCTAAATACATAGGCTGTCATGTTCTGAGGCTGAACAACTTTGCAACACCCATACATGAGCGGAACAAGAGTAGCTCACAGTGAGGGTCCCCTAGACGTGGAAGACAACTCATCAAATCCAATACACTAGATTTTGTTTCACGGCTAAACTACTAATGACACCCGCATCTTGGCTAACGGAACCCACAAGGAGTTTCACACCTAACACAGACTTTCTAGTCCAGCGAGGAAACAAACCCTCCAACACCTTTACATCATTGCATGACGCCCAAAATCCTTTTGTTTTACAGACGTTAAGTTTAACCCCTAGTAGAATCCCTCAGACTTGATAAGGTTTTAACCACATCTTTAGTATCTTCTATAATCGTGCTACCATCCAGGTACCAAGCATGGTTGAGTAACTTGCATCTATCATGTATCAGGTGAATGAGAAGATGCAAAACTAAAACAAAAAAAGAGAGGCCCAAGGGGTCCCCCTGCTGAACCTCAGTGGCGGATCAAATATGATTGTTTTCAACATATAATCTAGTCAGCTGCCCATATAAATATCCACCTATAGGGAAATGGACGCGGGACAGGTCCGAACCTCTTATAGGAGGGCACTCCCATCCACCGCGTTGAAAGCATCAGAGAAATCAACAGTAAGCATAGCCAATGACCCATCCACGTGGAACTAATTTAAGAAGTTTTTTTACGTTATGAAGCACAACCTTAGCCCCACTAGGAATTCCCACCTCAAATTGAAAATCATCGTGATATTTAGCCATCTCCTTCTAATACGTGGTTAAAATTCATTTGTTTCTCGTGTTTAAATCCATGTTTTTATGTGAATTTTAAGTTATCGACTTTGATATGGTTTGTGTTTTGCAGGTCTAGATAAGTTTTAGGTGTATTTTGGGAGCTAAACGGAGCTTTAGGTTGGTGCTAGGAAGAAGCGAGTGGAAGAAATGAAGCAGGCGATGAAAATTGTGTTCAACAACATCGGCGAGGGGCTTTGGAGCTGAAGCCGACGACCTAATGTTGCATCAGGAGCCCGACCACAGTCAATTCCCTTGCCGATCAGCTACCGGCGTTGCCAACGTCGGCTATAGCAGTCACCGACACGCCTGCCTAGTCAGCTATTGCGATTTTCAGTCAAATACGAGTTAATTCAGGATTTTTAGCATTAAAGGCATATTTGAATTGAAGGGGGCTACAAAACATTATTCTAATCATCCTCTTGCATTATCTCATATTCTAAAGACTCTCAATCATCATCTTACACCAAAAGATCAAGATCAAAAGGCACTTCTCTTCAACAATCTCATCCGAATTTCAAGTTCCACTAACCACAAGCGGCTAATCTCCTAACATTCACTCTGGTGTAGACTTTGTAAGATTCTAGGGTTCTTAAAACAATATTTTAAGTTGTGAATCATTGTGTTTGCGTTTGATTATTTCAATAATCGTGTTAATTATATTACTCTTGCTTTGTATTCACAAATTGTCGATATATACTCGCACATTGACTTTGTGAAATGAATTCAGTTAATTTTGCTTTGACTTGACATTAATGTTTGTATGTTCTTGAGTACAAAGCGTATTATTGTCCATCGTTTTATGTTGATAATTATTGACGCCTAAGCCTTAAAACATCTAACTCGTTAATACCAAATTGTCATTGTGATTCCAACCTAATTGTCCTAGAGAACCTAGGTCTTATAATCTCAAACCGAGTGTGATCCTTTTTACCAGGTATTGTTTTAATCGAAATCAAAGTATAACAATTGTTAATAAATTTGATAATCTAGTGTTTGGTATTATACATAACTCCTTGGATATTCCAACACCCTTTCAAACAAACAAATAAAAGATTAAAATTAGCAAGCTTCATAAACATATTTTCTAATCAACTTAGTTTAACACAGACCACAGACTATTCATGGATTTGATACCCTTATTGCCACTAGCTACATAGTTTGAGGTAATTAGGAACAATTTAACTCTATCTTTGACCGGACCACGACACTCCGATCACCTTCCCAACACCCCTCATAGCCATCTTAGAGGCATACTTCCTCCAAATCGCACCTGCGACAATAGGCCTACTCCCATTTGTCCAGTTTAAACAACGATGTGAGCGGACAAATGTGACAAACTCCACCAATGCGCTAGGGTACCTCCCTCCCAAGTATAAGTTGACCACCTCAGCAAGAACCTTGAGGAGCTCACCGACAAATACCGACCCCATTCCACAAAGAGCATCCAAAATGTGTTAGGCTCTCAACCCATCCCTCCCACAAGAAATTCTCTTTGGTGCAGACCCCAAAGAGCCTAAAACTTTAAGCTATCAATATCCACAGTAAGAGGAGACTTCGATAGTAAGAACACATGCATAGTCGGAAGGGGCAAGATAGGAGGCTTAGCCACCAACACTCTCATAGTATCCTCACCAACATGTGCAACTCTTAAAGAGCATAAAATTTAACCTATATCGATTTTGATCAGTTTATGATTTAATTATGATAAAAGAAAATTCAGATACATATTTTTATATTTGTAAAAAAATTAGGAAATTAAGTCAAAGGAAGTTTAGAAGATATAAATAAACCGTTTATTGTAGTTGCACATTTTATATTAAAAAAATTACCCGCACAAATAAAATATATGCTTATACATCTTAACTAGGTTATAATCTGCTGTATTACATGGGTTGATAAATATATTGTTACTAAATTGGTAATAAAAGAAATATCTTTTAAGAAAAAGTTATATGCATTGCATGGTTGAATAAACCTGTGTATCTTTACTATATAATAAAAGAAACGATTTAAGGGACACTTGTTATCATATTAGACCATGTCTTATGAATAATTACTATTTTAATTCAATCTCTTCTAATTAATTATAAATAATCATCGTACTAAATATTATTTAGTTTAATATCTTATGGATAATTATCATTTAGTTTAATCTCTTTTAATAAATTATAGATAACTCTCCTACTAAATATTATTTTGTTTAATCTCTTGTACTTAACTATAGTTAATTATTTAGTTTAAATTTTAATATATACTTCTCATTTATAATATATAATTTATTTGATTTTTTGTATCATATGACTGACACCTATTTTTTATTTGTAATGTACAAATTACTCTTATTCTTTTTGATGATGTAATTGTCTCTTAAGCTTTATACTTTTATCGTAGTATATATGATGCTAGACATAAAATTGAAAAACATTTTGAATGGCATCAATAACTTAAGACATAATATAATTATATGTATAATATGCACTTTTTAATAAAACAATACCAAACAAAATTACAAATTTAAAATCATTAAATTTACTAATAATAACAAAGTCTTAAATGTTTTTGCTTAGATTTATTATGGGTTTTTTAAATATAATTTATATTTTATCACTCAAATGGCTGCTTATTTGCTTCTTCAATAACATGTTTGACCACTGTATCTTCTTTTCAATAATCACCTCTGCACTCATCATATCTATCGCATATCGAGTATATCCATTAGTTTTCTAATATAATTTTATTATTATTTGGTATAAAAATCATATTTATTCAAGTCGTGTAATACATGAGGGCTTTTAAAGATACAATTTTTTTATTATTTGGTAAACAATATTACATTAATTCAATCCGTATAATACAAGTGGTTTTAAATATATAACTTTTTTTATTAACTGGTATATAAAATTACATTTATTAAACCCGTACAATATGGTTCCTATATATATAACTTTTTATTATTTAATATATAAATTTACATTTTTCTACACGTGCAATAAATGAGGTTTTTAAAGATATATTATTTTATTATTTAGTATATAAAATTCATTTATTCAACCCGTGCAATAAACGGGGTTATAACCTTGTTATACTAATATAATAAAATATAATATAACTTATAAACATATGTAGTCGTCAAAATATGTATTTAAAAACTGAACATTGGCATGATAATTATAAAGTTTGTTAAGTTAATTTTTAAAGTATTGTTTCTTTCAACTTGGTATTAACTATGTGTGTTAATACCACCAATTTTTTTACTATTAATTTAACATATTGTTTTTTTACTGAGTATGATGATGATGATTATGATATGGTATTTTTAAAATATTCCTATTCAATTATATTAAATATTAATTCTTAGAAATCACTATAAAAACAATTATCGTCATTATTTTTTGTTTTTTGATATTTTAACTAACATAATTTTGAACTTTATGAAGTTTTTAAATAAAAAAATATAAGTTTTAAAAAATTAATAATTAGTTTCAAATTCATTTGCCTGATTAGGCTGCTCAGTGTGGGGTCGTTCAGGGATGCCCCCAACGCCATTTCGGGTGCCCCGGCGACGTCTTGGACGTCTGCAAAGAGACGTTGGAGCCTGCCCATGTGATGACAAAAAATAGCCGTTCAACGGCTCTAAAATAAAAAAAATATTTTTCTTTAAAATTAATAAATTTACCTATAAATATACCAAAATCATCCCACTTTTTACACACTTCAACCAATTCCCTCTCTCAACTTTATACAATCCTTCTACTTTTTTATAATTCTTCTACTTATTATACAATTATTCTACTTTTTTCATGGATTAATACAACCCGAACCCAAACCCGAACACAAGCCAAAACATTTTCTCGGTACCCGGCTACTATCCTATGACGGAACCGAGTGGTCATCCTCGCAATTTTCGTACTACATTTTCTCGGGTTTTCAACAAACCCCAACACTTTTCCTCAAATGAGCCAACTCCAATCAATGCAACAAATGCAATCGTTACAACAAATGATGATGCGAAACCCGTTTAACTTGCAATTTCAATCTCAACCACAACATTCCCCAATACCGGAGTCTCCCGAACCAACAACCCGAAGAATATGACGTTGAAGAATGTGTTCTGGAGACGCAACCGCAATCCTCGAAACGGAAAAAAGGGAAGCAAATGATGGGTGACAAAGATCAACCTTCGAAAGGCAAGCAAAACTTAGGACAAAGATCGAGGAGGAGGCGTTAGCGAAGGCGTGAGTTAGCACATCAAAAAGCCCCATTATCAGTATGTAAAAATATATAAATTCTATACTAAAAATTTATAAATTTTACATTTTTTAATATAACTTTTGCTACATTCTAAAAATATAGGTAACAACCAAACCGGCGAAGGGTTTTGGAAAGAAATATTATCAATGTTTCTTGCGATTATGGAACAAGTTCATTATCGCGATATCGATTACATCTCTTCAAAGTGGCGAAAGATGCATCCGGTCCTGAACCGGTTTTCGGCGATATATAATAACTTATATACTAGTGGTAATCGTCGTAGTGGGATGAGTGACGAAGATGTTTTTAAAGAGGCTATGCGTAAATATGAAGATACGCATCAGGCCGTTTTCCCACATGTACGGGCTTGGGAAGTTTTGCGAACCAGTAACAAGTGGGCATCGGTTCCAAATGAGGTTGCAATGGCCAAACGAACAAAAACCTCGGAGATCGGTTGTTATAGTGCGGGGGGCTCGGAAGCACGATGCCAAGTAAATATAAACGATGAGCCCAAAGTTGACGAAGAAGAGTATGTGGTTCGAGAGGACGAACGTCCCCGGGCAGGGACAAAACCAAAAAGGCGGCAGCTGCAAAAAAACAATCCACAACGGGGGCGGTTCCAAAATGGACGAGTTTATGGCACAGTTCAAAGCGTACACCGAAGTCACGGCCCAAAAGGCAAGAGCGAAGGAACGTGAGGTAGAAGAACGGGTTCGGTTGAAGAATGAGAAAAACGAATATAAAGAGTGGGAGATAATGACGACCGACATAAACTCGTATCCGGAAGAAGATTGGCCGATTTTACGAAAAATGAAAGAAAATATCGCGAAAAAGTGGAATTCTTAAGATTTTTTTAGGTTATGTTTATTTTTATTTTTTAGGTTTTGTTTTTTAGGTTATGTAGTGTGGTTTTTAATATTAATAATTTTATTTTATATTAGTAAATGTTAAAAAAGTAGTTGAATTGAAACAAAAATAAAATAAATTAACTAGGTGGGGGCAGGGTTGTCACATATTTCCTTGGTTCTATTCCTGGAGGGGCGTCCTCCAAGGGCTCTGACCTGGCGCTGACGTGAAGGGTCATTCTCCAAGGATGCCCATCACCCACACCTATTAGCCTTATATGATAATTGTATTTAATTAAAAAAAGTATCAATAATTAAGTTGGTGAGAAAATTTAATTAAAAAAAGTATCAATAATTAAGTTGGTGAGAAAACCAAAAAGTAATGATTCCAATGGATGACACGTGCCCCATTATCTTCTTTTATTACATAGTATATTGATAGCTATAAATATAAATAGATACGTATATCCGTATAGATCAATTATAGAGAGAAATCTCTTATGAGCTCAAACAACTCATAGAACTCAATGTATGGACCAAAATTTATCAACGTGCTTACCTTTTTTAGATTTTAACACGTTACACTTTTTTTGTGTCATGAGAGAAAAAGATAATATGTTACATTTTTGACCTGTTTACATTATATGTAACTTCACATGTTATATTTTTTTAAGTTTCAACAGTAGAATTTTTAGATTTTATAAAGTGTAACAATTCGGAAATTAGAATTTACGAGTTTTTTAATTCATAGTGCTTGTAAAAAATATGTTACATATTTTTATAGAAAATTTTTAATATACCAAATACAACTGTTATACCTTTTTATGTCAGACAGGAGAAAGAAAATGTAAAAAAAAAACCGTCACACACATATTGTCAGACCCCAAAATATTCTGATTTATGAAAATCATCTTTTGTAACATACCAATAGATTATTTAGATGGATAATCATAAGAGTGGTAGGGGCGCTCTCGGGGAGAAGGGTGTCCCCGAGCAGGAACACCGCCGCCACCCCCTTCCCGCGGCTCGGTGACTTCCCACTTCGGTTTCTAGTCACCGCTCACCAAACGTTTATTTGACCGTTGTTTGGATCGTATACCGCATTCTTTAATACCGCGACCACCCTTATTTGAGATCTGTTGTGGCGAAGATGGTTTTTTGCTACTTGGTGTGGCAACTCCGGTTGCAGCCGTGGCGGCGTCTTAGCCTCTTTGTTTCGCGACGATGATGATGATTGTAGATCTGAGTCGATTATTGGTTAATTTTGTGTTGGCGGTAGTTGTTTTGGTTATGGTGGTGGTCGGAATCCATAAAGACCGTCGTCACCATGGCACCACCGTACGCGGTGGTCGTCTCTTTCTGACATGTTTCTCTTTAGTTGTGGTTGATTGTTTGGACCGTATACCCCCTTCTTTATTTGAGATCTGTTGTGGCGACGATGGTTGCCTGCTGCTTGGCGTGGCAACTCTGGTTGCAGCCGTGGCGGCGTCTTAGCCTCTTTGTTTTGCGACGATGATGATGATTGTAGATCTGAGTCGATTATTGGTTAATTTTGTGTTGGCGGTAGTTGTTTTGGTTTTGGTGGTGGTCGGATCCATAAAGACCGTCGTCACCATGGCACCACCATACGCGGTGGCCGTCTCTCTCTGACATGTTTCTCTTTAGTTGTGGTTGATTGTTTGGACCGTATACACCATTCTTTATTTGAGATCTGTTGTGGCGACGATGGTTGCCTGCTGCTTGGCGTGGCAACTCCGGTTGCAGCCGTGGCGGCGTCTTAGCCTCTTTAATTTGCGACGATGATGATGATTGTAGATCTGAGTCGATTATTTTATATCTTTTCGTTTTATAGCTTTCTTTTGTTAATTTTTTGTTGGCGGTAGTTGTTTTGGTTATGGTGGTGGTCGGAATCCATAAAGACCGTCGTCACCATGGCACCACTGTACGCTGTGGTCGGAACATATTTTCTAGAAATAAAAAATATAAAAAAAATCAAACACCCCAAGTATTTGAGCACCCCTAGTGATTGAATGCAAAATGGGAAGTGGAGTAATAACTTGACATGGCATGATATTATTAGGTATAAAAAAGTTTATCACTCTCCATTTAAGGAGTACCCCTTCCACCCTAATAAAATTCTTCAAATTTCTTGAATTCAGATTGATTTTCTTATTATCCTTTCCCCTCCGTATATATCATACATCTACCCAAATGCAAACAAGTCCAACAACCTTTTTAACTAAACAACCAAAAAAGCAACTAACTTTTGTAATTCCAAAGCAAGAAGCGTTTAATCACGCGTCTTTCCGGGTTACACGGCTCACCCACGGATATTCCCCATGCACATCCTTAACATACATACAAAAGAAGCCTTGATGAAAAGAGAGACGAAAGGCAACATCGAAAAGGGACTAAACAAAAGAAGCCTTGATGGAAAGAGAGACGAAAGGGCAACATCGAAATGATGAAAAAAATTGGTTCATAGAATAGTCATTAAGGTAGATTGTAACATAGTGTAGTTACATAGAAGTTTTTGATGATCACTGTCACATTAAAAGGAAGGTTGGAAGTTGGTCTCTATCGATTTAGAGAGAGGATAGTGAAGGGAATTCTTGACTGAAGAGTTGAGGAATTCACTATATGTCATTATTCTTATTTGGTGATATTTGTTACCCTATTAGCTTACGAATTCAAAGTTTGGTAAATATCATCAATATGTTGTTAATATATAAACATTTTATAAAAATATGATAAAAAAAGGAAATCTGTTAACTCTTTCAAAGTATAGTTATCAAGAGAAGAAATTATAAATTAAGAATAAAAAAATAAAAGATACAAAGTTAATTTAAACAAAGTTAATTTAAACAAATTATTTAATAGCTCTATCCTTTGTTTTTAATATTTAGATTAATTAATAAACCCTAATAATTTAATGAGTTTATTCCATTAAATAGTTGTGCACCTTACACTGTAAAAACAATCGCACATGATCCTACATATTCAATATTTCCTACACCATAAAAACAAAGTTTCCTACACCATAAAAATAATGTTTTGATGTAGGGTACAGAATGTGTATGACCCCAACAATGTTAAATAATTTTGCGACTCATAACAAAATATGTGTAGGATACAATATTTTTAAATAATTTTGTCTCCTGATAAAATTGGTATAGGACACATCACATTAATGGTGATAAAAAAGGAAATTATGATAACATTAATGACATTTGAGTAACTTCTATTATATTTATTAGTATTCTATATCAAATTGTCTAATATACCCTTATTAATTAAAACATTAATTAAAAGTGGATAAAAATTATATCTTGATCACAACCATTGATAAAAAAAATATAGGGTCTAGATTAATTTATTTTTCTTCTTATAAAAAGATTCTTTTCAAATGAACCTCCTCATATATATATATATATATATATATATATAGTGGAGAGTTCTTAAAATTTTGTAAGAATAAAAAGAATAACTTTTAAAGCAATACTTCTCCATTTACTTCATTTAATGTGTGTATTTAATATTACGAAAAGGGGCATATAAGTAAATCTATATTGTCATTATTGACTAATTAATTAAACTTGTAATTCATTTTTTTCATATACTCTTTCAAGAAAAAATAATTTATGTTGTAGGACAATTTTCGACATGTGTAGGATAAATTTTAGTATGTGTAGGATAAATTTTGAAATATGTAAGGTAAATTTACATGTGTGTAGGATAAATTCTGATAAATGTAAGACATGTGTAGGATAAATTTTGAAATGTGTAGGATAAAATGTTTTTGCTTTATTAATGAGAAATAACATAATTAATGAGAGGAGTTATAAACTATTTAATGTTTTACCAATATAAAATTCCTTATTTTTCTTATAACATTAAATTTCTTCTCAAATGAATCTTCCCATATATATTTATATATATAAAGAAAAGAAAAACCTTACACAAAGGTCTTAAACCGGGCCTCAAAGTCTAATAGCTTTAAAATTTAAATGTGTATTATTGATAACTAAATTGGCAACTAAAATGTTAATAAAGTAAAAGACCCGACTACTGGACCACATATGGTACACGTATCATTAACCACAAATAAACACACAACTACTATATTTATTCATCTTCAATAATTTTAGTTAAGGATCAAATTCTCCTTCATACAATTACTATCAATAATAACAAATAATTAAGGTGTATGTTTTGTTGAATGGCGAATTTCTTGGTCCTTTTAGATTTGAACTCAAAACATCATGTTTAAGTGTTTTAAAAATTATGACGTTGCCCGGTTGTGCTTGCTATCAATAATAACATATAATTGTGGTGTATGTTTTGTTGAACGACGAATTTCTTGATCATTTTAAACTTGAACTCAAAACATCATGTTTAAGTGTTTTAAAAATTATAACGTTATCCGGCGTGAGCACAAGCATGAGAGGCTATGTGAGGTTTCGTCCAAAGTTATGTTACGTTGAGGTGTCCTCTAATAAACAACACTTTATTTTTTACGATTACCTTTTCACAATCACGTTGAATGCTCTTATCATGTGATATTTTTATCAAACAATACATATTAACAAATTATATTTTCATTGAATTTCATATAATATATTATTTAACTTATACTTATACTTCACTACTATTTTACTATTTATTTTCATATCATGTCAGGTATAATAACCTAAATACAAGGGTAATAAAAATTTAAGTCTAAAAAGCACCTCTTGTTACTTGATACAAATCTATCTATTACAGAAAACATAAATATATTACTTCAACAACTGGTGAAAAATTGAGTCACTATCGCTCTCTGTGATCGTAAGTGTTGGTGTAATAATTATTTTAGTCTAAAGCCATTCTCTTATTTGATACAAAATTAGGCTTTGAGCTCGTTTAACTTATGAAAGCATAAGTTTAAACTCGGTGAAGGAACACCGGTTAACCACAGGGATATTCGAGGATATTTGGGTTAAGCCTAATATTTCTGTATGAAAGGTTGTCTCTCGTTCATTCTTCTGGGTGATCTCACTTTGAACTATCTGCAAAACTAACAACGCCGTTAGACTCATCATGAGAGAAAGGGAGATGGTTTTCTTCGTGACCACACTCCGGCGTGAGAATAAGTATTTGTGGTTATAAGTAATAAGCAGGTAAGCTCAAGTAGCATGCAATAATATTGTGATAGTGGATGTAGATGAAGATCCAGATGAAGATGGTTTTACCTCGTGGTATGGTCCTTATTTTAGAGCCGAATAGAATTGTTTAGGAGATGGGCTGATGGGCCTTGGGCCCGGCACAGACAACCAGGGATATGCGTTCTGTCTCCTCTACATCGATCATTAATGATCTCTGGTAGGAGGTGCGCTTTGTTGGATGCTGAATGGTGCCACGTGTCATGGCAGATATCCCTGGTGTCAGACCTGTAATCAGCCGAAAGTGGAGAATGTGTGACAGTCACTGGCGTAAGTTTGGTTGGTGCACAGTCTGTCCTCTGCATTACTGTTCATACGATGCAGTCTGACACAACCTTCCGAGCGACCATTGGGTCACAGCTCTGCCACTTTGTACCCTTGTATGTAGTCAACGCTTCTTTGCGCTTTTTGCCTTTCTGTATAGCTTTCAGTGCTTTCAGGTCAGCGCAGAGTTGTAGGAATTAAGTCCTTTTGTTCTTAAGATTATGAGTTGCTCTAATGTTGGTCTTGACCTTGTGCAAAGTTTTATGACTTCGCAGCTAGAGGGTTGTTTGATCCGCGCAGGGTCAAGGGACCTGCGCTTCTAGGTATAACTTGCCGTTGCGCCAAGTACGCAAGGTTTGTTGTGCGACTTGCTAGTAATGTTGTTAAAGTATCGTTGCGCGTTGCGCGCAAGGTTTGTCTATCAGCACAGGGTCAAGGGACCTGCGCTTCCAGGTCTAACTTACCGTTGCGCCAAGTACGCAAGGTTTGTTGTGTGACATGCTAGTAATGAAGTCATAGTACCGTTGCGCGTTTTGCGCAAGGTTTGTCTATCAGCAGAAGGTTAATGGACCTGCGCTTCTAGGTCTAACTTACCGTTGCGCCAAGTACGCAAGGTTCGTTGTGTGGACCTGCTAGTTTCAAGAATGGCGCACCGTTGCGCATTGCGCACAAGGTTATTCTTGTGATATGTTTTTTATGAGGGTATGTTTCTTGGTCAGTCGCGTAGTTTTTGGGACCATACCCCTCCACCCGGCTTGATTCGATTTTTGTTTTCAAAGCTTGTGCTTGAATCGTCAGTAGTTTTTCAAATTCGAACTCGGCTCGTTTATGATTTTCTAATTAGTTTATATTCACTATAATTATTATTTTACATATACTTTACTTATTTTTATTAATTTATAAATAGTAATTATTATTATTTAAATAAGTATTTAATATATTAATTAAAAATATTATATAAATAATGTACGTGTTTAAGATCGTGAGACTGTTCAAGCTCGTACTTGTTTACTAAACAAGTTTGTTTTTTTTATCGGGCTCTAGCTCGTTTAAGCTTACATCAATTTAAATTATTTTTTCATGCATTGCTCCAATAGTTTGGATTGTTTGCACCCTTTATGTTTAATCTTAACAAAAAAAAAAGTAAATTATTATTGTTATTAATTTAATATAATTTAAAAGTGAATACCTAGTGTTTAAACAAAAATAAAAAATAAAAAAATTCCGTTAGTTTTCCGGTGTTGGGTTTGGTTTGAAGGGTAATAACCATCGGCATTAATAACCTTTCTCCAACTTCTTGAATTTCTTCTACTCATTTAATGCTTGCAGCTCATCAACCCAACCCCTTCATCATCTCCCTCTACAAATGGACTACCATCCTCACCACCATTTCCACTATGTCCACCCCACCACCACCCCCACCCATCCCCACCGCCGCACACTACTACCTCACCAACCTCGGCCTCGGCTACGCCATCGCCATTGCCTTCGGCTTCCTCGTCCTCTTCTCCTCCCTTCTCCTCGCTTCCTACATCTGTTTCCGTCACCGGAATCATTTTCCAAACCCTAACCCTAACAGTAGTATTACTTCTGATAACGGTAACGGCGTTATCCTTCCGAGTATAATCTTCGTGGACGAAACCAACAACAACGAGGAACAGAACAACAACAACAACAACAACTGTGTGGTTGGACTGGATCAGTCGGTGATTAATACATACCCTAAGGTTACGTTCTCAAACATAATTATGAAAGGAATGGATCCGGTGTGTGCGATCTGTTTGAGTGAGTATAGAGAGGCGGAGATGATGAGGATGTTGCCGGAGTGTAAGCATTGTTTTCATTTGACTTGTGTTGATGCTTGGTTGAAGCTTAATGCCAGCTGTCCGGTTTGTAGGAGTTCGCCTTTGCCCACGCCCTTGTCCACGCCGCTGGCGGAGGTTGTTCCGCTTTCGCAGTATGGCGACGGTCGCCGACGGAGGTGAGGGGTGGTTGGTGTTGTTAGGTTTTGGTTATTGCTTTGATTTGGAATTGTGTAAATTTAGATTGGTTAAGTTGGAGGTTATGTATTGGTTAATTTTATTTAGGTTTATTCGTGTATTGATGTTTTCGTGGTGGTGATCTTTCTTGTTGTTTCATCGGTTCTAAACGAAGCAAATTAACACGAACAAGATTTTATTCGTGCTCGTTTGTTAAGGATGTAATGTGTTCGTAAACGGTTTATGAATACTTACCGAACGAGATTTTTTGTTCATGTTCGTTCATTAACAAAAGGAACATGTTTCGTGGACGGTTCACAAACACCGATAAAATCGATGAAGTTCGATGGTATTTTTCGATGCGAATAATGAAAAGGAAAGAAAAATGATGCATAAACAAGATGGAGGTGGGATTTCGTATTTTATTTGTTTGGATAATGAGATAAATAAGAGTTGAGTAATATAAAAAGTTTAGATAGATAAAATAAATTAATGCTAAAAAAATATTTAATGAACATAAACAAACGAACATGAAAGTATGTTCAAGAACACAATTGAACGAATGAGACACATGTTTGTGTTCATTCATTTAATTAATCAAACAAAATTTCTTGTTCATGTTTGTCAAAAGAACTTCACGCCAAACGATTAACAAACTACTCGTTAAATGTTCAATTCGTTTACAGTCCTTGGTGGGTCTAAATTAGCTTGAATCTGAGTTTAGTAATTCAAACTCAAGCATGATTGAAGCTCCTTAAAAGTTTGACATGCTGAGCTCGCAAGTTTGAGTAAGTTAAAAATTACTTAGCTTGAGGTTAGAGGCACAATTTATTTGTTTTTCTAAAAAGAAAATACATAAAATTCAACTTTAATTAATTTTTAAAGCAAGAAAAAAAAAAAAGTAAATACAAAAACATAACTATAAAAATTACAAATATTATTTATTTTTAGTGTTTATTCTTCATCCGAACTATTGTTTTTGCAAATCAATGCATCCTAGGCTGGTTCAACGTTGGATATGGCAAAACATCTTCCCTCATTAACCTCTAATGCGTGTATCTGTTCAACTTCTAGTTTGTCTTCGAGACTTGTTTTGTGTTGCATACGATTTACCACATCCAAGTGATCATTTGGACAAATGCACATCCCCAACGTTGACATAGTATGTCTTGTACTTCATATCGGTAAAAACCCTGCCACTAAGAGAAATTAGATTTCTTTCCTTTTCACCAACCAAGATATCACTTTTTTAAAGTCATTAGGAGCATGTGTTTATAAGGTTCATTTCTTCATATCTACTATTTTCGCTACTTGAGGTGTTGCCCCTTTGTCGTTTAGCCGTTTCATTTCTCATATTATTAAATAAATTAAGTTTCGGCTACCTACTTGAGCTACTATCACTTGATCTCAATTTTTGAGTTTGTGTGAGTTGGGACCACATCTTATTAAAAATATATAATACATTGTTTGAAGACTATGTTGCAAAACATTTTATGTTCTCGTACAAACTCAAATCGAAATTTATTTTTCGATTATAGTGTCAAACCCCGTTACAATTATGTACGGGTTTAAAGCGACGACACAAGAAAAAACATGGTAGTTTATCAAAATATTTTTTAAACTGTTTCTTTCATTGGTGTTGTTATCAAAATACTCTCTTATCTTGTTAGCCATTAAAATAATTTGTGAATTACTTTCAAATTCGTGGGATAATAAACCTTTGACAATCTTGTAGTTGAGTTTTAGAAAACCGTAAGAAAATCGGTGAGAAACTTAATACTCGCAATCCTTAACTAGAAACACTATAGCTCGAGCACGCGATACTAGACGACATGAAAAGTTTGTAAAGTTTCTTTTTATTGTAAAACACTTT
Source organism: Scalesia atractyloides (assembly GCA_947069175.1). NCBI lineage: Eukaryota > Viridiplantae > Streptophyta > Magnoliopsida > Asterales > Asteraceae > Scalesia > Scalesia atractyloides. The sequence continues at coordinate 12,219,909 of CAMTDV010000007.1, read as the reverse complement.
CAAATATTTTAAAAAGTCGAATTTCACCTGGTATACACGTCTCAATTCGCACCTAAATTAAGGGGAATTCGTATTGTCACAAAATTTACTATATTTCATATATCTTTCTTTACTTTGTTTTTTTGAAATTATCAACAATACCAATGGAGAAACCATCTTCCACAACCAAATCAATAATATATGCGAGACATCGACAATAAAAAAAATGTCGTTGCAATTTAGTTTGTATTTTTTATTTTATTTTTTAACACATTTGTATTGTTTAAGGCGTTATTGGACGACAATGAGAATATATGTCTTAAAATTAAAAAAATAATAATATATAATCGTAAATTAAAAATAAATTTTCTTCGGTGTGTGGAACACAACAATTCAGTCGCAATCATACGTTTCATCTTGCCATGTATTAGGATCTACCTAATGAGCGGTGACGCAAATGTACGATTTTGATAAACTATGTAGAGCCAACCAAGAATCGTAGTTAAGTTCACACCGGCTTGTAAATTTTCAAAAATAAAACTAAATCAAGTTTTTGGTTGTTGCAAATTTTCATACAGTCATAGCACAAGACGACTTACATGTTTGTAACGAGGTTGGAGCATATCTCGAATGTGACAACCCTCGTTTAGCTAGGCCATCGTCCGTACAGTTTAAATTACATGCATCATTATATGTTATGTTGATAATATAGTTTTAGTTAGCGTTAACTAGGTCAAAAAACGTATAGCATGTACATTACTAGGCACAATTTTAGTATGTCTAATAGTGAATACTAGCATTTACGAACATGTAAGTGCTATTTCAAACTAAAATGATCAATAGATGATCTTTAAACAATGAACAATGCTGATATAAGGTAAACAATACAACAAAACCCTCATTTGATAAACATATTGGAATTATCAAAAAGAAGTATTATCTATGGAATGTATAATACGTTTGGACTATAAAAATATTTGTTTCTATAAACTACATGTTCTAGCACGTATATTCTATATCTACCGCAATACAGATAAACGATGCAAAACCTAATGTTTATATAAGTTGTAGAAGCTCTAAAATACGTACATAAATGACTAAAAAGTATCTAAACTTTATAAATTGTGAATCTATTAAGCCAAAATCAGATTTTTCTGGCAATTATCTAGTCACCAACTAGATAAGATCAACTAAAAACACCTAAACACATGCTAATTAGCTAAGCATCTAGGGCCATGTGATCTTACACCCTAACATCAACTCAAGGTACAAGAATCTTATCATTTACACCACCACACCTTCACGCACCTTCCCCTCTCCTTCTCCTAGCTCTCGCCATCCCTTTAAAACTAAAAGCACAACACACCCACATACATTAAAACTTCAAACACTCTCTAAGTTCAAGTAACTTCTCAACTCTTTCTCTCTAGAAAACCCAGGTGTTCTAATGATCATTGATATATCCTTAAGCTCTTATATGATGAAAGAACATGATAAAGCTTCAAAACAATTAACAAATCACATTCCAAAGATACAAAGTTGTATAGGAATCCAAGTAGGGAAGTTTGTTTGATAATATTAGGTTTTTAATGGTTAAACGTAGGAGATCATATGGTGATAGAGGGATCATCCATCATACATGTGCATGTACAGGATGTTACTCAATGATTCACCTTAAGTATCAAAATACATTCAACACACAAAAACTAACATGTTCTATGTTACACATCTTGTATTTTGTTATGATTTTTTGAAACATTCTCGAACCAACATCACCGGTAAGTTGTTAAGATTATAAGCATATAATATTTTTTGGAAAAAACCTTAAAAAGTTGGAAAACAAAGTAGAAAGACAAAACGTGTACAAAATAAGCTTGAAATAAGCACAAGGTTACAAGATGTGTTCAATATGGCTTAGATTCACCTAAGTTTTGGTGAATCCACTAAGTTTATACATAAAAAGGGCTAGTATAGTGGTTTGATGAGGGAAAGTTAGTAAAAAACCTGCTGGAAATAACAAAATGTAAATCGATACCAAAAAACTAAAAATAAAACCCTAACCACGGGTCTTGAAAAATTCTAAACTTTTTATAGTAGTTTTGGGATGTCAAAATAAGGTTGTTAAACATAAATCATGAATTTTTGAAATGTCTAGATATTTTTAGTAATTTATGGGCATACATAATCACCAAAAACAAATAAAATACTTAAAATACCCTGAAAATTCAAAAACTTTTACAGAAATATTTATTGACCATATGAAGCTCAGAAACCAAATTTCATAGGATTCTAAGTTGTGGAGCTATGGATTTTAATATTGACTTTAAATTACATTTTAAAGACTTTATTTACATTTTCTCAATAAACACATTAAAAATATTAAAAATAATATTTTTCCAAAAGAATATAAAGTCAGAAATGATTTTGGGAATTTTGTGTAATTATTTGGTCATTTGAATAATTTATAATTAATTGAGGGGATAAGGGGTATTTAAATCGACTTTTATTTCCAAATCGACATCCATAAATGTTAGAAATAAAAACCTATAAATTTTAAGTCCAAAATAGTTTGATGTTTCCAAACTATTTTGAAAATACACCATTTTGGCCAAAAAACTGTGATAAACAATAATAAACGATAAAACCAAACAAGTGTCGGGAATATAAACGACAAGCCCTAAAACTTGTCATAATTTTTATAATACATTTCTCCACATTACATGCCTAATTTAGTGTGAAGTACTTGATGTCATCCAAAAATATAAAACATAATCAAAACCCTAGTTTTGAAGTTTCATTTTAGAGAAAATTGCATTTTTCGTTCTCTATGTTTCAACGTTTCATCAGGTGGTGTCCTTTAACTACTAAAATTATACTGGTTGTCCTTTGCGCTTGCACATGATTATAATTTACAGACGTGTCCTTTTGTCCTTAACCCAATTAATCTTTTAAGTTAAAAGTAACCATGTGCCTCTCACATCGGGACGTAAAGGTCTTTTTTACCCTTTTTAATAACTAAAAGAATAATAAACATAACTTTCTCTCTCTATCTATCCTCACTTCCCCCTCTTTCTCTCTCTCTGCTACCACACCCCACCAAGAAATTCGATCATTCTTTTCGAGACCACACAAAGTCACCAGATTTAACAAGTTGATGAGGAGTTGCACTTGAAGGTGGGTGGCCGGCAGTGGTTGTTGGCCGAAAAAAACAAGAGGGTAGGTGAGGAATTCAACAAAAAGAGGGTGGGTCGTGAACGGATGCCAGAATCTATGAAAGACAGAGAAAGCTTGATGTGGTGGTTTGGTTGTGGCCGACAAGGTTGGGTGTCCCGGAGGCCCGGAATCGATGAGGTGGTGGTTCAAATGGGAGTGGCTCCTAAATCCGAAAGAGAGTACTTGGGTTCTCCCAATAACTAAAAAGTGTAGCATGCCTGAATCTAACTGGTGCTACTGGATAGTGATGGTTCGTTTGATTCAACATCATTTTTGTTTGTATCATGTACTATGGGGTAGTGGCTCCAGCTAGCATCTTGATGGTTCTGCTTCTCTTTTGAATGAGCTCCAGTAGTCGTTCAACAAAACAAGATCTTAGATGAAAAGTTGTAGGTTTATATGTGATAACTATTTGACCAATTATCTATGATTGCTGTCAATTTTCATATGTTTGCAGCTATTAGGTTTATGACTCCTGGAAAACCTTGTCGGAGATGGCAGGATGTAAGTGGGGATGATGACGAGAAAAGGAGGGGTTGTGAGAGAAGTTTTAAATGACAAAAATGCGCTCATGTGAAAGGCACATTATTGATTTTAATTTTAAAAAATAAACTAGGTTAGGGTAAAAGGACACCATCTGTAATCATGGACAAACGTAAAGGACAGCCAGTGTAATTTTAGTAGTTAAAGGACACCGCTTGATGAAAAGTTGAAACATAGAGGATGAAAAATAATATTTTCTCTTCGTTTTATGAACATAGACCAACTATTAGCCTCATCAGCATTATATACATGTGGTTTAGGGTAGGAGTCCTAGTCATGTGTCATTCGGATTAGATCCGAGGTGTTATTAGTGTCTCTCGCTTTGTAGGAGCCGGGTAGTGCACACACAATTTTTTTACATGTTTTATACTTTTGGTGGTGGGGGGCATGCCAAACCATACATTTTGATACATGCTTTACGCAACAAATGAGATTACATGAGTTGGTGCTTTGCCACTACACATAAGTTCCTACATTTAATATTGATAGCGTTATTTGGATTGACACTCCTTTTGTTAGTCGCTCTAACCTTGGGGCGAATGTATATTATCTACAGATTCATATATACAATGTTTTAGTGGAACATTGCTAGGGCAAGACAGTCACTCAGGCTGGTTTAACTTTGAGTTTGGTTGGAAAAAAGAGCTACACCTTTTGTGACAATCCTCTTGAGTACCGTTCGACATTAAAAATAAGTCGAAACTCCCAAATCCCTCGCCCTAGTGTTTTAGTAATCGTTAGTCGCTAGTCAAGCGGTGGGGTGGGGACTAGCGATTAATCGTAATTAATCGGGATTAAATGTGATTAATCAGGGATTATTGGCGATTAATCGACGCCTAGTCGGGATTTTTACAACCATGCCCCCCCCCCCCCCCATGTTCAGGGTTCCAAGTCGTTTCTATAAAGACACTCGACATTTGGCATTTCAACGGTCGGAAACCGGTTCGGACCAAATCAGGTTGAGATCGGTTCGAAGGTGAGACCGGGTTGGGTCAGTTTTGGCAATGGGAAAGAGGAATCGGGTAGGAACCGCCGGTTTGTATTAGAGCAAGAACTGTTTCAAGGGGTACCTGTAGAGGTGCACAAACCGTGTTTTTTTTAATACCCGGGTACGGGTATGACCGGGTTTTGACTTTTCGGGTATTGGCCATACCCGGGTCGGGTTCAGGTCTGGGTATTTGCCAGAAAATCTGTGTACCCGGGTTCGGGTAGGGTTCATGTTTTCAATACCCGGGTATTAGAATACCCTATTTTCGGGTCCGGGTAGGGTTCGGGTATTGGCGGGTAGGTTCGTATGTGGTTCGAGTATTGGTCAGGTATAGATCGGGTTTTTCGATTCATTTTTTAGCATAAAACAAAGAAATATAATGTAAACATTTATTTATACATATTGTATGCCTTGAAATATGCCCCAAAAAGCCTCACAAAAGCTCTAAACGTTCAAAAAATGTTGTTGTACACAACGGGTCCGGATATTACGAAAACCCAGTTACGGATATTACGAAAACCCGGGTACGGGTTTTATGGAAACCCTGGTATGCTGAAAACCCGGGTACGAAAAAACTCAGGTTCGAGTATTGAACATAATATGCATACCCGGTCCCTACCCTACGGGTAGGGTCGGGTTCGGGTTTAAAAAAACCCAGTTTTCTAATACGCGGTTTCGAATTTCTTTTTCGTGTTCAGGTTCAAGTTCGGGTTTTTTGTACACCTCTAGGTACCGGTTTGGAACCAAAATTAGTACGAGTCAGGTTCTGTTCGCGAACCGGTTTTTCTGTGCGCCTCTAGCTCAAATCAAATCAAGCTCAGTCGTGTTCTTGTGTTAAAAGAAGTCAGGTTTAAGCATAAGTGACTTTGGGCTAAACTCAACTAAAGCCCTAATACAGTTATCCCAATAACTAAATTATAGTAAATTCGTGGACGTCAAGCTTAAATTTAGTCACAGAAGCTTTATAAGCTCCAAAGAAGCGAATTTTGAATATGCAAGTAAATGACCCGAGCTTACAAAACTACAAATATAAAGCACAAAACAAACGAATCTCAAATCTGTTATTTTTGAAGTACATGACCCAAGCTTAACAAGTTAAAAAAAAACAAACCAACCCTAGAGAAATAGAGGTCGTAACAATTGACTCTCGAACCTGACTTTTGTAGTAAATGACCCGTGCTTAAAAAGCTTAGGCTTAACTCGTTAAGCCCTAAAAATCGGTACTACCTTAGAGCATTCCATCCCATCCCATCTTTAAAAAAATCTATTAAATAGAAACACATTCTTTCCATCTCATCTATCATTTTTCTATCTCAACCCTAAATTTTAAAAAGTTGCTAGATTAACTTTTTATATATAAAAAGCCACTATTCATCCCCCATCCAAGTAATGTAAAGGTATAAAAATGAGAAATATTATAAAATAAGTGTTTGTGAGTAAGAAAAAAATAAAAAAGATGAATAAGATGTGAGGTTTTTTAAAATTTTGAAAAATATGATTTTTAGTTAAATTATATAAGATAGAAAATGATGGAGGGAATGTTACATCATCAATTTTCCTGGGCAAGATTCCATACCATTATCTCAGTTTCTTAACTCAAAATCACTAATCTTATAGAATGCCCATGCGTCATCTTCTGTGGTTTTCTTTTAACCATGTCATATAAGGGAACCATCTTTGTTAGACAATGTACATATGCCAATAACATCATACTGACAAAGTTAACAAAAATAAATGTCCCCATTCTGCCCACTTGGTATTTTGGCCCAGAGCCACAGGAAACTGCTGGTAGTAACCATACGCAATAACCACTTAAACGGTGTATGAGCACACATCAACATGCCTAAACTTCCGCTTGTAAATACGTGTGGGGGGTCAGAGATCAACAAAGTGATTGTCGTCGTTTGAGTTCTGCATGTTTTGTGTTTTTATTGCAAGCTAGCACCAAATTTGAAAGTAAAGAAAAAATATCAAAAACGAATAAACCCAAATAAATATCGTTGGGTTTACAGTTTACTCCTATAAAATGATGTTACGGTTACGTTTATAAAGCGAAGATTGGTTTAGAATATATTGGGATTTTTAACGAGAAAATAAGAGGCAGAAATCAGGATTGGCAAGTAATGTACAATGACCAAACACGTTATACTTGATTTCAAAAAATAAAATTTCCTAGTTGCATTTATCAGTTGAACATCAATATAACACAAACCCGGCACAATAACAATTAAGGCCTTCAGTTGTCATGTCTAACCCGTTTAGTTAACAGGGTGTTCGAAAACGGGTCATGTTTGTTTGACCTGTTTAACACATAAAAAAGCAAAGCAAAACAATTACATTTCTAAGGTCAACCTGTTTAACCCACTTACTACAACCCTTTTGATCCATTTACAACTTGATTGCACCCGGTTAACCCATATGACTCGATTAGATAAATGGGTTACGCGCAAACCCAATACGATGACCACCCCTAATCAAAATTAGATAAACCCACTAGTTTTAAGTGACGTAACGGGTAAACAGTTAATTTAGTTTAAACTTTCAAGGGATGAAGAGGAAGTAAATACAGACAACCTTCAAAAGTTATATACTTGTATAGACAACAACTATCTGATACAATACCTCTCAAAGCAGGGCCGGCCCTACGCATAGGTCAGGTGGGCGCTGGCTCATGGCCAAAAACGTAAAGGGGCCCGCAAATTTTTATATTCTAGAATATATAGGGCTGGGTTCAATAGGGAACACTAAAAAAGTGAAGAAACCGGGTGTATCTAAATTCAATTAAACATGTTAAATATTAAAATTTGCAAAAAAAAAATTCAAAGCTTTTGCATATAAATACATGTAGAAGCCTTTTAACAAAAAAATGTAAAATAATAAAAGAAAATGTTTAAAAAACAGTAAAAAGGTAAAAAAAAAGTTACAAAAATGATTTTGCTTATTGGAATAGCATCTACACATCTTTATATGCAAAATCTCAGAAAAAATTCAATCAGTCAATCATACCCAGTGAAATCCCACGCATAGCAAATGCTATTTGTAGGGTCTGGGGAGGGTGGGATGTAGGCACGCCTTACCCCTATCTTTGAGGATAGAGAGACTGATTCTAATGAGACCCCCCTGCTCCAAAGCAAAATCCAGATATAAAAGTAAAATAAAACAAATATATGCATATAGCTATTACTCATAACAAACAAAAATGTATCCAGTACTAAAACGCATAATATGGACATATAGCACACCACATACATCCACACAAATAACCGATACCATGTAAAGGCCATCAAATAATAGAAACGCTAAGGTCCTAAGACAAAAATCTAAAAAAGAACATAAGTGTGGCATCCTAAGTAGAAGTTCTTAACCTTAATTCTACGTCTCCAAGAGTTCCTATCCTCGACCATGTCCTCAGAGAGATGCAAGTCTAACATAACCACCCTAATGCGTTCCTCCCAAGTCAGTTTTGGCCTACCTTTACTCCTCCTCTCCTCCACAGTGAGAGCTTCCATGGTTCTAACTGTGGCCGTCAACTATCTCCCTCCTAACATGCCCAAAACATCTAAACCTTCCTTCCTTCATCTTATCTACTATACTTGCGACACCTAATCTATTTCTAAATACATCATTTCTTATCCTATCCCAACTAGTATGTCCACACATCCACCTGAGATAAAGATAATCATTAGAAAAGTATGAAGTTGGTGAATTTAAATTTTTGGTACAAATAGTCATTTGGTTTAAAAATATTATCAAAGGTGAGTGTGGTGAGCAAAAGGTTGCAATCAAAGTATATGGTTCTTGGACACACCAAGAAATAAGTAGCTCACGAACCGGTTGACTCGCTCATATCATAGACGATGGAGAGAAGACATTCAAATAAGATTATGGAAGGAAGACTTAAAAAGACCAAGCATGTAATTAGGAGGGAACACATTCACTTATATGTCTAGTAGTGCCTAACCTGCCAACAACAAAAATATGAGACTTTGTCTCTCACAGGTTTGCTCCAGCCACTCCTGATTCCCACGTAGATTTAGGAAGACATGTCGGTGGATTTCATTGTTGGACTACCGTCTTCTAATCGTTCTGACACTATCTTCGTTGTAGTTGATCGTCTCAGCAAATGCGCACATTTTCTATGTTTATCACATCCATTTACAGTTAAAGGGTGGCCTCTGTGTTTTGCAAGGAAATTGTTCATTGTCATGGTTTCCCCGTTCCATCGTGCCCGATTGAGACCTCTCATTTTTCGGAGCCACCTTTGGCGGGAGCTTTTTCGTCTATGTCAAACAAAGCACTAAATGAGTACAAGTTATCACCCTTATTGATGGTCAATCGAAGGTGATAAATCGTTGCCGTGAAGCGTAATTGTGTTGTTTCGCACACGAACAACCAACAAGATGGAGATATTAACCACTGTGGTATTCAATACTTATAAAATACCGGGTTTCACTCCTCCACCGACCTACATATGGCGTCGGGGATACCAAGAATGTTGAATTGGATTAGCAGCTTCTTGATCGGGATGATACGTTGCGACTTCTTCATAACAATCTCAGCAAAGCTCAAGATTGGATGTGAGTCCAAGTTACCTCTAAATGGTGCAAGTTAACATTCCGGGTTGGAGTTTATGTGCTTTTGAAAATCCAACCTTATCAACAATAGAGTTTGGCTAAGTGCCGGAACAAGAAATGAACTCCCAGGTTTTTTGGCCCTTATCTTATTAAACGCATTGTGGGCCCAGTTGCCTCCTACAACCAGAAATCATCCCGTCTTCCAAAGTTTCTATGCTCAAACGAGCTCACGGCCATTTTTCTTTTTCGACACTATTTCACCTCTACCTGTCCGCTTCAATTTGTCCATTTCATCAAGAACCACATACTTTGATTGCAACTTTTTGCTCACCTTTGATTATATTTCAAACCAAATGACTATTTGTACCAAAAAAAAAAAAAAATTCAAATTCACCAACTTGATTTAATTTCGCTTTGTATTTTAGGATCTTTATCGGAGCCCCTAACTTCTTGCAAAGCTTTTCCCAACGAGTAACAGACAATGATTTAAAAAGCAATCTTTTAACGTTGTCTTTCAAGTTTGTCACATATTAATAGAATCGGCAAAGATAGTATAAATCCGTTGTATTGTTCCAAAAAGTTCTCTAGACTTAATAATCGTGTTAACCATGTCACACAATAAAAAGACTCAAATTCCTGATATGTAACTTTAAAAAGACTTTTAACGGTGGTATCATTAACAAGCAAAAAACCAAAAAAATATACCTTGACAGTCACAAAATTAAATTCACATAACTCACAATTATGGACATTTGTTCTTGTGACTTTTATTGGAGGTGCAATCGTAGGGTAATACTAGAATTGTTGTATCTTCTTGATGATTTCTGTTTTAACTTGATCATCTAGTAATTATTGTGCTTAAAATAGCGTGCACAGAGTTCATCATTCATGATTTGTCACACATTCTTTTATAACCGGGTTAAACTCTTCCAACATCTCAATCGATCCCAAAAGGTTTCCATTGCTTTTTGATACAATTCTAATTTGATTCACGAAATGCTAAGCCATGTTTTGCAAGAGATTTCCCAGTGCAACAATCCTAAGAATGACTTGTTTCCAATAATCTATTTCTTTTTTAAGTTGCTCATATGCTACTTTGTCAATTGTTTCGTTGCGTTTCAACTTTTGATGCATTTCAAACCATTGATTCATATTCATATTCTTCAGATGTTCTAAGCTAACTTCATGTTCTTTTAGTCTATGATTAGCATGTATCCATTTCATATAACCTTCATTATCCAACCCACCTCTGGATGCTCTTTTCTAAAAAGTTTCCAACAAAGATAAAAGAGTCTGTCAAGCTCTTTCAAATACACTAGCCATTCTCTATCAGACGTCTCCTATTTAATAGAATTCTAGTACACATGATTGTAGAAAATCGTCTTCCAAATTCATCCAAAGGACCTTTAACAATAGTAAAATCTCTTTTTGGACCTTTCTAAGCCCATTCTTTAATCAAGTTATGATTAAAACCCATCCCAAATTCTAGAAATAAAAATATCAATACCTGGATTAACATTAGCATCATCTTCACTCACATCAGATTCATCTACATTAGCATAAACATCATCTTCATTCTCATCAACATCCACATTATCATCTTCACCCACATTAGCATTAACATCATCTTCATTCTCAACATCCACATTAACCAATGTTGTATAAAGCGTTAGGCGCTAGTCCGGTAGTGGGGAACCGCCTAGGGATTAATTGGGATTAATCCGATTGGACTTTTTATGTGTAGTTTTACAAACTTATATATATATATATATATATATATATATATATATATATATATATATAAGGTTAATTTTATCCTTAATAGGTTTAAATTTACAAATCAATTTATAAATAACATTTTTGTACAACATAGAAAGCTATACATACAAACAAAAGTAGCATTTTATTCTTTAGCTTAAGTTTGGAGACTAAATGTAAAGTAGTGAAAAATGAGGGGGTTAACTATTAAAATACCAAAATTGATTAAACCTAACCCTCCCACCATTCTATCAGGGACGCAGAAGGTCACTCAAGTCGCAAACCCTAGTTCTGATTCAACCAAATTGATTTATTTTAAGGTCTAATCGAGTACTATCCAACCAAAAGCCCAAACCCAACGTTGTATCGTCACAGCTTAGCGAGTGCTGCTCATAGCCAATCGGAAATCATTCACCGGAGACTCTTGCCGGTTTTTCAAATACTTAAAAACGGATGTGACTAGCTCCGATTAGCCCAAGCATCTCCGACTAGGCATGATTTTGACCGACTTTTTAAACGGTTTCCTAAAATTGCGGTGGTGAGGTACCGATTACCGCCTAGGCTGATTTCTACAACACTGACATTAGCATTAACATCTTCACCCACATTGACATCCACATTATCGTCACCCACATTAGCATGCACATTAGAACTAGAACTTTGAGATATTTTTGAGAAAAAACTTGTGTATACGGTTTTTTGTCTTACTTTGTCCGTCTTCCTTTTTTTTCTTCCTCAACTACTTTTTACATTCTTGACTGCCGGATAGGTGTTTGTATTTGGAAATGGGAGACATAATTTCTAAACATTAAACAAAAACATTCAAAATTTCAGTTATTCAATAGTATACTACACTTCATCTTCATATTGCATATATATAAAGTAACTATAAAGCCTAAACATACAATGATATAAATTAATCAACAAATTAAGTAAACATCAATGTATCAAACTTTTAAACATTCAAACCAGTAAATGAAATCACACAATAATACTTATGTTTTAAACATCAAAATTAGTAAAATGAGAATTCCATACATGATCAGTGATTCGTTAAAACCTTAGGTCGATCTCAACTCTTCTTTAAAAGTTGTCCGTGAAAACTCAACAATTTTGATCGAACCCTTTTCAGAATCAAAGAGTTTTCCGTCGTTATTGCGCTAAGGTGTGTGACTATGTGTGTCGATGTGTTTTTGGCCTTGAGCCGGCGCCCAACCGACCCATGGTCAGGGTCGGCCCTGTTTGTTAGCTAAACATATCCCTCATTTTCGCCTTGAGGACAAGTCATTTTACCGGGCGGATAATAATGATACAATACCTCTCACATGCGATGGAGCTCCTAAATGCCTTATTTGGTCATATCAAATACCCATACAAACGATGAAGGGAACACATCCAAATCAGATTAGGATGGAAAATTTAAAACGACCAAGCATGTAATTAGGAGCAGTCAGAGTTTAAAAAAAAGGAAACGAGTTTCGAGGCGTTTTCCCTTGGCCTCACAAGGCGAACGGAGGCGTAAGCCCGAGGCGGAATTAAAACATAAATATAAAAACTATATATCTTATAAATATAATAACACCAATTAAATTCATCATCAAATTCATCAAACACACACATAAAAAAGACAAATCGCTTGAAATTGACACAAAAGGTCAAAAACATCAAAAACAAATATTAGAAACCCGAGGGGCAGCCTTTTTAGCGCCTCGGCCCCTCTGAGGCGCACGTACAATAGAAACCCCCCAAGGCGCGCCTCTGAATCGTTTTTTGGGTGTTTCGCCTTGAGGCGTGCCTCAAGGTGCACGCCTCAACCGTTTTTTAAAACCATGGGAGCAGTTACTACTATACAGTTATACGTAGAAGTTAAATCAGGCTTTTCCCTTTGTGGTTGTTAAAGTTTTATTTTGTGTGTTTGTTTTGTATCGGAGACATAGGCCCTCTCGAATCAGGCCTTTTAACCTGCTAGATTTTCTAGATCTTATTAGTATCCTATCAAGTAAAACTATACCTACATGATATACACTAATGAATCACATTGATGTTCACCAATACAAGGAAAAAGTTGAGCATGAATTGCAAGATATTATGTTGGTATTTCTTGAGCATAAAAGAAACATACCAAAAGTATAGCAGCTGATACAGAGTTTAAACAGTTTAATACGACCGGTATGAAGTTTATTGGGGCTTCGTGAGGTAGGATGCCCAGATATCGTCAGCTGGTGGAGGTGGTTGAACCCAATGACCGGGTATTCGACTGCAAAAAACAAGTTGAATTAAATCAAATAATTAACGCTACAAAGAGTGAATCATTCTCTTAGAAATATAATTTTTATATTTTCTGAGCCATTTAAGACTCTAGTAAAGGTGCTTCTAGAAAAATTAAACTGCATCAGAGAATAATGCGCTTACCTTCCTCCAGGTCTTATATATGCGTCCCATGTTCGTCTGACCTGTAAGATAAAAACCGTTTAAAATTACCAGTTTCTTCATAAGGTCATAAACTCTTTTAGTTATTTAGTTTTTTTAGTAAGCGGGGTGTAATAGTCATTTCGCAAAATGTAACAGAACTTTTGAAACCAAATGTTTACAACGAAGTGAACAGTGGGAGAAAGCGGTAGATGTAATTTCTGAAAAGAAACGACCAAAACCGCATTCTGGTCTTAGATAACGGGAAAGATGTAATTTCTTAAAAGAAACGACCAAAACCGCATTCTGGTCTTAAATAATGGGGAATCGTAATGATCACTCGGCACAAGTAAGATTTTAACTGGTGGTGATATGTATAATAAAAAAAGTACTATGCCAATTTTGTCCCTGAGGATTGGTCAATTTTGCGACTTTCATCCAAAGGTTTGTTTTCCGCATCTGGATCCAAAAGGTTTGAAAACTTGCCATTTTCATCAGGCTTGTTAACTCCATCCCTTTTTCTCTGTCATGTCAGGGGTATTTTCGTACATAAATTGAAAAAGAACAAACTGTCCTTTAAGTGAATACTTGTACATTATGCTAAATGCTTGTACATAAAGTGAAAAAGACCAAATTGCCCTTTAAGTTAACAAAAAGACGGGAGTACCCCTTACTTAACAGAGAAAAATGGATGGAGTTAATGAGCCGGATGAAAATGGCAAGCTTTTAAACCTTTTGGATCCAGATGTGGAAAAACAAACCTTTGGACAAAAGTCGCAAAACTAGCCAAACCTCAAGGACGAAAATGGCATATTACTCTAATAAAGATTAAAAAACTCACCTCAATTAGAGTTCCCATATCAGTATTGCTTCCATGATAATAGTGATAAAACTCAAGTGGTAAACTTGCTGAAAAATCATAACCAGTGGTACAGCCTGCAACTTTGGCTCTTTGTTTCCCGGATTCCATATCAGTAACGGCCGTGGAGCTTCCTTTTGCTTCAGTGTCGGTTATTTTTTCCTCATTTACTTTATCTCCATCTTTCACATTTGTTTGATCTTCTAAATTTATAGCACTCGCACCTGTTGCATGTCGAGATTCCTCAACGGATGCAATGGCGTCTTTAGCGGCACCTGTGTCGGCAGCCGCCATTGCTTGCCGCTCCTCTTCCTCAACCGCAGCACGAACTTTTTCAAGAAATTTGTTGTCCTCGTCCGGGAGAAAATGGCCTGCATGATTATTAGAAATATTAACGGCATTCACATGTTGGTCATACGATGACATAATTATTAATAGAGTAAAACGCTATTCTCGTGTTGAGATTTGGCCAGTTTTGCAACTTTCGTCCAAAGGTTTGTTTTTCTGCATTTGGATCCATAAGGTTTGAAATCATGTCATTTTCATCCGGCTAGTTAACTCCATCTATTTTTCTCCGTTAAGTCAGGGACATTTCCGTCTTATTGTTAACTTAAAGGGCAATCCGGTCTTTTTCAATTTATTTAAAAAGACCGATTGCCTTTGAAAAAGACCGAATTGCCCTTTAAGTTAACAAAAAAGACGAAAATACCTCTAATTAACGGAGAAAAATAGATGGAGTTACCAAGCCGGATAAAAAATGCAAGATTTCGAACCTTTTAGATCCAGATGCGGAAAAAACAAACCTTTGGACGAAAGTCGCGAAACTGGCCAAACCTCAGGGACGAAAGTGGCATTTTACTCTTATTAATAAAATAAATAACCAACTATATAATTGGCATATTGGCATTGACATGTAAATTATTGGTTACCATATAGTAAAATATACTACAAACCTTGTTTTGTTAATTTCTGAATCCTGATGTACCGTAATTCTTGCAACTTTTCCACAATCAACAGTAGCTCAAGCTAAAATAGAGTAAATTAACATTAAAATAATTTAGAAAAAAACATATGCTCTTTTATATAATTATCCATCAGCAGCTAACAACCTGTACATTACAAGATTATCACCTCAGATTCTAATCTCCTTCTCTCCTCGTTAGCCTTTTGTTTTGCAATTTCCTTCATTTTCTCGACATTACGCTTAGCGGTTTCCTTTGCAATTTCCCTAGCCCTCCATTCATCAGCTTCTTGATCAACTTGGTCAAATCGTTCACGTTCCTATCATAGAAATTCATAGTTTCACAAACTACAACTAAAAGACGAAAGGAAAGAAAAGAAAACGAAACGCAGATATAGGTACAAGTACAACCTTTGCAAGCATTTCCCCAATTCGTTGTCTCTTTCTTTTCCGCCAAAGTTTGTTTCTTTTGTGCTTTTGCATTTTATTTGACAGTCTCACCGCTGCAGACTTCTCCTCCCATGGTGTTTTATCATCGGTTATAACCTTAAATGGTTCAAGCTCGTTTTTTAGCTTCATTATCAAACCATTAGCTGCTTCCAGTGAGATTTTCTCTTGAGTATCCATTGATATCCTGTTATTCTCTAAAAACTTCGAAAGCCTTCTGGTTGCAGTTTCATTAGCTCTGTCATCTGTTCCTTCAATACGCTGCTCGGTACCTTTCATTGCGATAAGCGTCTCCAACTCTTTCTCCCTGCCAGAAACCCTAAATCTTAAAGATCTGTCACACTAAAAGTAGAACAGTTCGCTTTAGAAATGATTATCGTATACTCACATTGCTTCTGCAAGATCAAGAGTGTTTCGGAGTTCCTTCAGGCAACCTTGCACATTTGTGGCATTCCAAAAACCACTAGTCACTGGTGGTGATGGTGGAAACCATGGTGCAGGTGCCATCTGCTGAAACGAAGGTGGAACCGTTGTCCTGATCATTGGATTCATACTAACAGTTGCTGCAAAAGACATCACAGAAACACAAAAAAACAACATTACTACTGAACCATTGGCATTTGCCCCGCTCAACCTATTCCCTTTTAGCAATTGTTTTTTTACTTAAACCCTTGTTGGACTCGTTTGAGACAAAACATCACCCAAATTGACCCGTTTATCAGAAAATGAGTCTAAGCCATATGATTTTATCGAGGTTGTCACTAACATTAGCTAACATTAAAGTAATAACAAGAACGATTAGAAACAATCTCGAAATGTAGATCCAAACAACTACCCAGTAGCTGCTAATAGAAACTACAAAACCCCACCTCAAACAGAAGCATATGTGAATGTAAGAAATTGAACAAACAGTTACATCCTTGGCTGGTATATATTTTCTCTAAAAAATTCCAGAAAAAATTAAAAATCCTAGACCTGTTTGCTTAGTTGAGAATGTGCATATTTAAAACAAACTCAAACAATACAAGTGATAACTATCGCTATATCTCATAGAAAACGAAGTGTGTTGTTCAAGCATTTCATCAAACAGCTGGTGTGCATATAATTTTATCAACTTAACACGATCATACCGACCTATGCATACTGTATAAACACAAAATGCACAATCTTATCTAGTTATCTGAACAAAACACAAAATCATCGCAGAAAAATAAGCGATTTGTTATCGTTAATCAGGTTAATGGTGTGTACCTGACAAGTCAGCCAAAATAAAACAAAAATACAGAATTTGAGTGTGAAACAGAGATCGGAATCGCTGCAAGTGTCGAAGAAACGGCTGAGATGAAATAAAGCATCGTTTTAAAGAAGCAGATTGTGAGAGTTGACAAGCTCTTGGTGTTTCAATTTCATCAGGCCAGCCCACTCGATTTTGGGTTAAATCGGAGCGGTTTTAAAACTATGGACGGCAAAAATACCCCGAAATCCAAAGCATTTGGGATGGGTATGCTCGATATCCGACAGGTGTTGAACCAGGTATGGGTACGGAAAAATATATTTCGTGGGTATGGAACGTATATGAGATTAGATGATACCTGACCCGAACTGTTATACTTATTTTCCTTTTAACTATTGTTTAGTAATGTTTCATTTTGTAGCTTTATGATTTGAAATATATATTTTGATGACATTATTGATATTTATATGCTATAAAATACCAAATTATTTTTTGATATTAATATTATATATATTTACATTTTTAAATATATCAAATATTATTATAGTGATGATGATATGTGTGTTATTTATCATAATTTAGAATATAATATAGATTTTTATGACAAAATTATAAAGAAATATATATATATACATGAAAATCCTAACGGGTATATCCGCTACTTGCGGGTATGCACGATATCTGACGGGTAAATACCCGCCAAATACTCAACGGATAATGGGTCAGGTATAGGACAAGATTTTACAATCAGGTATGAGTATACGATACTCGACCTATACATGGCCCATTGCCATCCCTATTTAAAACCAATTGATTTGGTAAAAGGAAGTCAAAAGATGATCGGCCTAAACTGGTTCGTATTTGAGAATAGAGAAATAAATCGATTTGGGACGAAACCAGTTTTTAGCCGGTTTGTTTCGACTTTGATCTGTTTCAATAGATATATTCTCAAATGAATTTCAATCTCATATCATTAAACCAGTTTTAGAAACCAAGCCGGTTCTTTTTTTTCATCTCTAAGACTATACGGAGTGGGAGGGTATTAAGAGTGGACATTAACCGCCATGTGGCAGCCACGTCAGCAAGGGGGCGTGGTAAAAAAAGCACGGGGACATTTTATGTTTGATGAATTTAAATATTGTATGCTTTAAATGATGTTTCTATGTAAAGCGTGACAAATTTAATTTGATCTTGTTTTAAATATTAAATTTTTAATAGTTCTCATGAGGTACGAGGTATGGACAACCATCATGCCCCGTATCATTCCGCTGCGGGTCGGTGTGTGCAAATTGGTATCAGAGGCAATGACTATAGAGAATTAGGTTTATGTTATTAGACCCTTAGACTTAAACTATACTTTATTAAGTACCTTAGGTACCTTATGTGCTTAATTGTTTATTTGTCTTAGTTTATACATATTTAAAGTATTTCATGATTTAAATTTCCTAATATCACACACATACATATACATATACATGTGAGCACCTTTAGTTGTTATATGCTAAAAGTTATGTCTTATATGTTACTAAATGACTTATTATTATTAAATGATTTATTTAAACATTACACATGCACACACCTTATATTATATATGAATATCAAATATTTCTTTTTTATTCTCATTTATCTAAAGTTTTTAAATGAGTTATTTCTCTTGTGTATTTTAATAATTATTTGACTTTATTTTATTTCATTCTCGAGTTTCTCTAATTACTCAATAATTTTCACTATTCAATAGATTTCGCTTACTATTGAATTTATATTTATCTTATTCCGACGTTTGATTTTCATTTGAGTTTTCAATCTCGTCAAAGTGAGTTTTTGTGACAGACATGTAGTAACTGGAAATGTTAAGTACCAGTAGTCGGGACATCTTGTCTAAGCTGGAATTCGTATAAATCCAATTAATGAACTGGTTTGCCTAACTGGGAACTAACGATGAGAGTACCAATACCTATTAGGCCAAAGTATGTGACACAAAACGTCACGTTAACTAACAACACTTTGATACGTTAAACGTGTCCATGATAATTTGTAGATGCTATTCAAACACTTTATTTTACAACACCCCAACTCGAGTGATTTATTAATTCACGATTTCTTTGGGTTAAGTTGTACATCAACGTGTAAACATATGCGGGCCATGTAAAAGCTTGGTAATTACGGATGCATACATAATCACTTAAGTGACGCACTAAAGCCATACCCTACGATGTGTCAAACCTACGAATTTTCAATATTTTTGTTGAAATATTATTTCATCATAAGTTTTATGTGCGAATTTCATATTGACTTGCTAGCTAGTGGTAGTTTATCGCCACTTGGGTTAGCCCAGTGGTAAAAAGCTTAGCTTTTTTGTGAGACGACTCAAGTTCAAATCTTTGTCAAGGTGTAATTTAGGAGTGGTGTAGGTGTGTGTTAAGCCTTTCTAAATGAAAAAGTGTTGTATCTTATTCAAACCATTAAAAAGAAGTGAAACCTATTATGCAATGATCTCCACGTATTGATAAAATGTATAGGCTCATATGAGCTAATATGTATCAATTTATCAATGCTGAGGACAAGATCATGTTGTAACCGAGTTAAAACATTTCCTTCAAGCCATAGCCATATATATATACATATATATATATATATATGTATATATATATATATTTATAAAGCTCGGTTCAAATGAAAACTACCACGAACTGTGAGAACCGTGAAAATAACTTTTTCTTCCCGCGCGAGTTGGGCCACAAATTTTTTGCATAAACATAGATGAAAATATTATAAACAAATCTGTATAAAAAAGTAAAAAGAAAATTGTCGAGTCGGTAGTTTTGAGTGATGCAAGTTTTTTTACGCACTGGTGTAAATTTTGTACGAAGATAAATATTTTTTGCGCCTCATGTAAATGTGGGTATGCAGCTTTTTTTACTTTTTTTTCTTACTGAAACAAACGATTTTTTTATGACTTTTGAGAAAAAAAATTTGAAAAAACCTTTTGGAGGACCTAGTTCTCACAACTCAAGGTGGTTCTCATTTTAACTCATCCCTTTATATATATATATATACACACACAGTGTGAGGTTCATAAGGGAACACTAAAAAGTGGGGAATAGTGGGACTGGCTGAACTCGTTCGAGCAGCGTTGGAATCGGCTCGTCAAACCCTAACTAGGATCTCTTAGTCCTAAATCCTAACCCCTAAATCCTAAATATATAAGGGTTTAGCTTTTAGGGTCTTATATTAGGCTTTTGCTTTAAGGCTTAGCTTTAGGGTTTAGTATTATGGTTAATCATTAATATATACGGTTTATCTTTAGGGTTTAGCCTTTAGAGATTTAGCTTTTAGGGTTTATAGTTTAGATTTTACGGTTTAGCTTATGTTTTAGCCTTATTGTTTACCTTTAGGGCTTATGTGTAGAGTTTATGGTTTAGGATTTAGGTTTTAGGGTTAAGAGATCCTAGTTAAGGTTCGATAACCCGGTTCCAATACCGCTGAAATGAGTCAAATTGGAGTTCGTTTGTGTCGGCTCCTCAGTTTGTTAGTGTTCCCCAATAAACCCTCCATATATATATATATATATAATATATATATATAAAGGGCGGGTTTATTGGGGAGGGTTTAAGAGATCCTATATATATATAGAGGGTAAGGATCTAGAGTGAACAACATTATAAGAGTGAACCATGTGAACTGATCTAAACCATTGATTTTCATCATCCTAAAGTTTTGATTAGTAGCATGATTGTAATTATTGAGATTTGTTTTTTCCTTTAAATTTAATTAAAAAGGGTAATTCTGTAATTACATAATGGGTCAATTTTTTAAACTGGAAACATGAAAAGTTGTCATATATTTCGCCAGTTACTTGCTCCTCCAAATTCGCGTATATTATTTAATACACATGTGTACTGTATATTATAAACTGCAATTCTACAGCAAAGCCGCAACCTCGATTTATAATAATGCAGTAACTTTACCATGTTACACATGTGTACTGTATGGTATCAACAGGAGGTTTGCATCAAAGTTGAATACTCGCATGTTATAATGCAGAAACTTCAAATTATACACATGTGTACTGTATGGTATCAATTAGATGTTTACAGTAACGCTGCATCCACTTATATAACGTCATGCATCATCTTAACAGTATACACATGTGTATTAAATAATGCATATACTACGAAACTGCATCATGATATGTAATAATGCATATACTACGTGACTATACACATGCGTACTGAGTTGCAACAACTGGACGTTTACAACAAAACTGCATAATCACAAATAAAAACCGCAAACTGCAATTATGTGGATAATGAACGGGAATCGATATGTACCATTAAAACAGTAAGGGCACCTATGGAATTGGAAGCAAATTTCGTTGTACAAATATGTATAAACAACC
This sequence comes from Scalesia atractyloides, assembly GCA_947069175.1. Classification (NCBI taxonomy): domain Eukaryota; kingdom Viridiplantae; phylum Streptophyta; class Magnoliopsida; order Asterales; family Asteraceae; genus Scalesia; species Scalesia atractyloides. Next base: position 12,198,545 of record CAMTDV010000007.1, on the reverse strand, counting down.
ACTACAAAAAGTCTGTAAGATTTAGAAAGAAAAAAACATGAGTTGTACATATGTGTATAACATGGGGATAATATAAAACCACGAAAGTTATGAGTATTGTTATCAATATACGTCTGTGTATATAAGCATACAACATCATCCTTCAGATAAAACATAATACAAACATCCCAACCATCTGTAATCATGATGACAAAAACTGCAAACCTATAATACATATACAGAGTGATGAAATGAAGCAAAATCGAATACGAACACATGATTGTTAATTGGACTATTGTGGTTGTTATATTGGCCGTTGTTAGTTTGGTTGTTACTACTTGAGTCGACCATGAAAGATCATGAAGATGAACTATATGACGTTCAAAGAAAAAATACAGAATGATGAAGAACTGCTCGATTGAAAAAAAATCTGGTGTGTTTTGACCGGTGATTATGATATAGATCTTGTTTAGATTTAAAAGATATTTTGAATAATCACAAAAATAGGAAAGTGTAACTGCTATGGATTAATTAAAATAGTATTAATAATAATTTAATGTATAATTACAAGCATATCCTTTATAACTAAAAAAATAATCAGGGTCAATATTAGTTCACTCAGTTCACTCTCAAGAAGTTGTTCACAAATGATCCTAATCCCATATATATATATATATATATATATATATATATATATATATATATATATATATATATGTATGTATGTATATATATATGTATATATATGTATGTATGATCAAGATCAAGGGAAAACCACTTCGAGTTGTGAGAACTTAGAGAACTCGGCCCTCCCGTGTGAGTTCTGCCCCATATTTTTCACACCCCTAGATTACAATGTTTAGAAAGACAACCGTAAAAAATAATATTTCGAAATGATGTTTTCCGGCCCCTTACAGCGGCTGTAAAAACATGATGACAAAAGCATGGGATCACTTTTTACTGGGGGTGCCGTAAATGAAAAAAAAATTCGAAAAGTTGATATTTTTTAGGATTTTTTGTAAAAAAATATTTTGAAAGAAAAACCTTTCATAAGGCCGAGTTCTCTAAGTTCTCACAACTCATATAAGTTTTCATTTTACCCTAACCCTATACATATATAGGGGTTGGTTAACGTACAATTTGTATTAACGTACGCATCGTACGAGATTGAGATACAACATACGAACTTTATTTTTCACCATGCGATTTTTTTTATAACATGCTAGCTATTTTCTCATTTTTACAACATGCTATTTTTTCATCTTTCAACATGCAACTTTTTCATCTTTCAACTTGCGACTTTTTATATATATTACAACATGCGAGTTTTTAGTTATGAAATTTATAACGTGCGAACTTCAAATCTTGTACGCTCGTACAATAAGGCATATATTGTATATTACACTTATATATATTTCTTTCGTATACGTGTCAAACGGAAATGCATAGGCGCATGTGAGGTGATTTGTTTATTTTTTTTTTTACAACACGATAAACGTAGATGACAAGGCCATTCCCAAACTGAGTTGATAAATTGTTTTTCAAGGCATTGAAAAGGAGATACGTGTTACGTTTCTTTAGCGGGCATGTCAAAAATCGGAATGATGTGGTCTTACGGGAACATTTCAAGAATTATAGAGTAGTAGTGTTTATGCATAGAAAAGGGAGGAACTAAAGTTTACTGGGTCTAAATGTAATTGAGAGAGTGATGTTTGTGTACACCATTTGAGACCATGTTGAAGTAGAAATCTAAAAAGACTTGGTCGCTCATTTTTCTTCTAGAATATAAGTGGTTGTCATACTCACCCCACTTGTTATTGTGCGATAAAATGAACAAATATATAAATTTGTGCGTGTTTTGCATCGTTGATCATACTATTTCAATGGTCAAGATTGACCCAGTAATCAAAGTTGAAAATGGTTGAGCGAAATCATTTACCACTGTTAAGCTTTTTATTTAAATGCTACCAATGTGTTAATATATACAACTCGTATATAATTTATTATTTTTTAAATGTATTTTATAATATCAAAAAAATTATCACCTTTAATTTGATTATAGCAATCTAATACTTAAAAAAGCCATGATGTCGTGTCCAACCCAGATATCATAGTGTGTCTAACCATTTTACAACAATGAATCAAGTAGTTTGGGTATGATGTATGAACGAATTGTGAGCTTACAATGATGCATTCAAATTATAAATAAGCAACACTTTCTTGCTTTATGTTGTTGTAACATATGCATGGGGTGTTTTTCAAAAAAGTTTTGTATTTTTCATTTTTAACCTAAAGGTTTTATCTTTTGAATTTTAACCCTAATGATTTTTTTTTTACTTTTTATATAAAGTTTTTCATCTTTTGCAATTTAACCCCATTACTTTTTTATTTTCAATTTGGTTCATTATACTTTTCATCTCTCGCAAATTTTTTTCGTTGTTCATATGTAGCACATAGACGTGCTATGCGATCACAATGGTGTGCCCTACTCAGTGGACTCATACATCTAAAATCTATTGTAATTTAAAGTATGAATCTAGCCTCACCATAAGTTACATGTATCGCATATTGGAATATTAGTATGAGTCACACGTAAAGATCACTTCGTACCCTGCTAGACCTTGATAAGATTGGGTTTACATAACTAACATTAAGTAGATAACCACGAAAGTACTTGTACAAAGTGCTTTTTAGATAGAGCTGAGTGGAGGGGTATGGTCCCAAAAACTTTGCGCCTGCGCAAGGAACCATACCTTCAATGGCAACATACCACAAGAATAACATTGCGCGCAATGTGCAACGGTGCGCCATTCTTGAAGCCAGTAGGTTGCCTAAATAACCTTGCGCGCAACGGTATTGCAATCTTGATGCTAGCAGGTCGCACAACGAGCCTTGCGCACAATGGGCAACGGCAAGTTAGACCTGGAAATGCAGGCCGCACAACGAACCTTGCTCACACTATGCAACGGCAAGTTAGACGTGGAAATGAAGGTCGCACAACGAACCTTGCGCTCAATGCGCAATGGCAAGTTAGACCTGGAAGCGCAAGACCTTGACCCTACGCGGATCAAACAACCCTATAGCCGCGAAGTCCTAAAACCTTGCACAAGGCCAAAAAACATTGATAAAGCCATGCGGAAGGGAGAAGAGCAAAGAGGCGTTGACCAAATACAAGGGTACAAAGTGTCGCACCCCGGATTTCCAATCCAAATCCATACACCGGTGGGCCCGGGTAGGGAATATCGTGACGTAAGTTGATAACATCTTAGACAATTAAACACAACACAACGGAAGTCTTGGATTTAAATTACTATTACAAACCAAATGTTTGAAATACAAAATAATATACAGGCTCGTAATACAAGATCCACAGGCGGATCATAAATTGTACAAAGAAAGAATATAAAACAGACTTTGAGCAGATCTAGGTTTTGCAAGATCCTCTTATCACTATGAGCACTTACAAACCAAATTTTTGTATTATACCTGCAAGCTTAGTCTTTTGAAAATACGTCAGCTTTCGCTGGTAAATACACACAACTGACTCATTTTAAAAACATTTAAATAAAATGTTTTAGGTGCGTATCAGCACAAAATCTTTTATAACTTGGGAAAGTTGACCGTCCAACCTTGTTAACAGATTTACATGTTTGTCCATACATACAGGGCCCGGTACGAAGACCGAGACATGATTAACGTACACACCAATTTGGACTCACGAAGGAGTCAATTCTTCCCAACCTTGTGGGCAATACATTTTGAGCGTCTATCGGGTGTATGCCTACACCCGCGCTAAGGTCGTAGCCATTATCTATTGTAATGAGCCGAGGATATCCAGGACACGGTAGTTAACCCCTGATGTTTAAGTTATCAAACAAAACTGATTAAAACAGAATATGCGGATTTACTAGCCACAATCCGGCATTCGATTGATCCCATTTCCTACCAAGCGATAATAATTTACCGTAACCCAAGCCCATATAGCGGAATAAGTCGAGAGTATTTACCTGAGCTAGTCTTCTTTTAATTTAATAACTTAGTCGTACACAAAAGTACTAAGTGCAGATAGCATTTACCGGTAAGTCTCTAGTCTGGATTATGGCATAAACTAACCAATTAAATACTAACAGTCTTATTTAAGTCATAGACTTAGACCGACTAGCGTACTTGATCAAAACGTATAACGCTAGATTAAACGATGATTGGATAGAATGTAGTTTAATCTCAACAAGTACCTTGACTTGTGTAATATGGATAAACTATAAACATTCTGGATTTTGAGACTTAAATGACAAGGTTTGACCCGTTTCGGTTAATTTCCGTAAATTAGTTACATATGCTTAACCGTACGCATATCAGCGATATCGGGTAACCGGATAATTCATGGATAAATTCTATATGACATTACACTTTAAATAAGTTGTAATATCAGTGGATATCAACTTTTATGCGCATTATGGTTTTAAAGTGAAACTATGCCTCATAAGGGCATTTTGGTAATTTCATACCTTCTAAAAGGAACTTGAATATAATTTGATGTTATAACTATAAGCATTCTAGAAAAATTAATTGTTTATGATATAATATCAGTAGGATATTAATTATATGTGTAATTTATCTTTTATGACCAAACTATGCACCGAATGGGCATTTTGGTCATTTTACACATAGTTTATAAATTATTTGGGATTCTGAGTTTGTATCATGTACCTACTGTAAAATATTTAAAATAAGTTTTAAAATCAGTAGGTAGCAAGTCTTGGTTAATAAATATGGTTTAAAACCATACTATGCACCGAAACGACGCTTATGTCGTAAAATGACGATTTGTGTGACGTTTAATGAAAACTGATGTCATGATCAGATTAATATATCTTGGATATGTTATTTAATATAACATATCAGTAGGTAAAAGATTTACTTTGAAAAGATATGATTAAACCATTTTATAGGCCACAAGGGCCTTATCGTCATTTATCGACATAATACAAACACTTGCTCATAAACTCAGTTTATAATCTGATTTGACATCCCAAATAATCCCACTTATAATATTACATCAGTAGGAAACTCATTTTCAAGTTCATTATCATTAAAACCTCTTTTTATGCATAAGGGCATTTTAGTCAAAATGACATAATTACGGAACTTGTGCATAAACTCAGATTTTGATTATGATCATGTAATATAACCTAAGAAGGTTATGCTACATTATATTACGATCATAATGCAACTTTAGATCAATAGCTAACTAATCTATATCGGGCCAGAATCGAAAGTTAAAGCAGAAGTCAAACTTCGCGACTTTCGGTTGCGAACCGACCCTAGAGCTGAAATTGATGAGCCGAACATGTTCTTACATGTTCTAATAATTACTACCAACTTGTTTAAGTGTCAAAACAGGTTTCATAACATATATAAGATCAAATTATATCATTTCCAAAAAATAGCCTGCTTGACATTTTAATACATTAACTTTGACCCGTCAATTGGTATAGCAAACGTGATCTTTAGGAGGTGTCTTTTATAGGGACTAACACCTACCTTCTTACGATCACTTAGCCATGTTTGTTACGAACAATGGCTGGACCATAATGGTCTTAACCGAAAGTCAAGGCGTTTTCCGTAAAACGCTTGACCTTTGGCTATAAAAGCCTATACACGAAAATGCAAGAGCAAGGAACACTTACAAGTGGTTCCTAGAATGCAATAGAACTAAGTTAGATGCTCCTTTCAGTTAGGAACTTCCACAGGAGGGAGATAGAGTTGTGAATGTAGAAGGTGCAAGTTCAAATGGTGAACCTTGGCACCTATTTATAGTTGGAGAGCTTGAAGGAGGTTATACCAGGTGTTAAGGGGTGTAAGAGGAAGCTTACAAGTGTCCTAAAACGTGGCATAGCTGTTTGAAAGTCACTGGTTTCGATTTAATGGTTTTTTGGCAATACGTGTGGAGACCAAGCAAACTTTCTGCAGACACAGGCCTCTCGCGCCCCACGAGAGGTCAGGCCTTAGCCTCTCGCGCCCCATGTCAGATTTCAAAATTTGCCACATTTAGCCCCTCAACTTATTAAACCCATCTAAACATTCTAAAACACCTTTTTAGCACTTTTAGCCCTCTGTAGCGAATATTTGGCGTACCCGGGATTATGCCTGGACATTGTCGAGCTCTCGGTTTGTTAAAAGGTCACTCAGAGGTATAAATTAACATGTTGATACTTTTAACCCCTCCATTATCCAACTTTCACATTTTTACAGAATTAACCTCTCTCGTCCAACAACGGGCACGCATGAGAGTTAGGACTTTGTAAAGGATCACTGAGAGGCTAATTTTATGCATGTTGACATATCAGTCACTCAGAGGCTAGGCATGTTGACATATCAGTCTCTCAGAGGCCAATGTTTAAGCATGTTGACATATCAGTCACTCAGAGGCCAAGTTTTGAGCATGTTGACACCTTTAGTCCTTATTGGTATTTAATAGACTAAAATAAAAATACAACACGTGTCACTATACTATTGGACACGATTTTACGAGGTGTTACATCCTCACCCCCTTAAAAGAAATCTCGACCTCGAGATTTTACTCAAAAAGATGGGGGTATTTTTGTTGCATAGTGAACTCAACCTCCCATGTATACTCGGGACTTCTAAAGGCGTCCCACTTAACCTTTACTAGGTATTAATTTCCTTCGGAGCTTCTTAACATGTCGATCCTCGATCGAAATTGGTTTCTCAACGAACCTCAGGTTTTCATCTTTGTACATCTTTGTGCAACATTGCTAGCGACTCATCAGCTAGACATTTCTTAAGCTCCTCTGGCAGCTTGAGCTTATAAGCTATAGCGCCGACACATTCGACTATCTCGAATGGTCCTATATATCTTGGGCTTAGCTTGCCCTTCTTTCCGAATCTCATTACACCTTTCCAAGGTGATACTTTCAACATGACTTTGTCCCCTACTTGGAATTTAAGAGGTTTACGCCTCTTGTCAGCATAGCTCTTTTGCCTATCCCTAACATTTTTGAGACGATCACGGATTCACAAAATCTTTTCCGTGGTCTCCATGACAATCTCTGGTCTTGATAGTTGGGCTTCCCCAACACACGAGTGTTCTACATTTTCTCCCACACAAGGCCTCAAAAGGAGCAGCCTTGATGCTCGTATGATAATTATTATTATAGGAGAATTCTATTAGGGGTAAGTAGTCATCCCAACTTCCACCTAAATCAATCACACATGCCCTAAGCATGTCTTTCAATGTCTGTATAGTACGCTCACTTTGACCATCAGTCTGAGGATGGTATGCCGTACTAAAATTTAATCTTATGCCTAAGGATTGTTGGAAACTTTTCCAAAAATGAGAGGTATATCTAGTATCTCTATCAGATACAATAGATACTGGCACACCATGTAGGGACACAATCTTGTCCACATACAACTTAGCCAATTTGTCTGAATTATACGTTTCTTTGATTGGCAAGAAATGTGCCGACTTAGTCAGCCTATCCACAATGACCTAAATCGTGTCGTTACCATATTTGGTCTTTGGTAACTTGGTAATCAAGTCCATGGTTACCATTTCCCATTTCCAAGTGGGAATCTCAAGTTGTTGTAGAAGTCCTGATGGATTCTGATGTTCGGTTTTAACTTGCGAACATGTCAGACACTTAGATACATAAGTAGCTATGGATTTCTTCAAAACCATCCACCAATAATTCTTTTTCAGATCCTGATACATTTTGTCACCTCCAAGGTGAACTGAGTGTCTCGTATTGTGTGCTTCCTGGAGGATTAGATGTCTAAGTCCCCCAAAGACTGGAACCCAGATTCTTCCATTAAATCTAAAAATTCCATCTTTTCCAAGCGCTAACTGATCAACAGTTCCGCCTAATCCCTCATTAGGAATGTTAGCCTCTAATAGGGCTTGCTTTTGCGATCTAATAGCTTCTCATTCAAGCTATTTCTGAGCTCAATGCTCTTTGCGTTAATCCTTATATGTTTAACCCGTTCCTTGCAACTTAAGGCATCATCAACTACATTTGCCTTGCCCGGATGGTAGCGAATCTCACAATCATAATCATTAAGTGTTTCCATCCAACGACGCTGTCGCATGTTCAATTCTTTCTGATTGAACAGATGTTAGAGGCTCTTATGGTCTGTGTATATAATACACTTCGTGCCATATAAGTAATGTCTCCACAGCTTTAGTGCAAATACAACAGCACCCAATTCCAAATCATGGGTGGTGTAATTCCTTTCATGCACCTTTAAATGTCGTGATGCATAAGCAATTACCTTGCCTTTTTGCATTAGCACACAGCCCATGCCAGTGTGCGACGCATCACAGTAAACAACAAAGTCTTCAACACCCTCAGGTAGGGATAACACAGGAGCATTGCTCAACTTATGTTTCAGAATCTCAAAAGATTATTGTTGTTTTGGACCCCAAATAAACTTGACATTTTTACGGGTCAAGGTAGTTAAAGGAGTGGCTATCCTTAAAAAGTTCTCAATGAACCTTCTATAGTAACCAGCCAGTCCTAAGAAGCTACATATTTCTGATGGGGTTTTGGGCACTTCCCAATTCATTATGGCTTCTATTTTGGCGGGATCTACTTGGATACCACGGTCACTTACAACATGTCTAAGAAATTGGACTTCTCTAAGCCAAAATTCACACTTAGAAAATTTAGCATAAAGCTTTTCCTGCCTTAGCAATTCTAGAATGCACCGAAGGTGTTTCTCGTAATCAACTTGATTACGAGAATAGATAAGTATGTCGTCTATAAAGACAATGACAAACTTATCCAAATACGTTTTGCAGACTCTATTCATTAGATCCATGAATGTTGCAGGTGCATTTGTGAGCCCAAAAGGCATCACTAGAAATTCAAAATGACCATATTGGGTCCTAAAGGCAGTCTTAGGAACATCTTCGTTCCTTACCTTCAACTGATGATATCCTGATCTTAGATCAATCTTGGAGAAATAACTAGCCCCTTGAAGTTGGTCGAATAAATCGTCGATCCTGGGCAGAGGATATGGTTCTTAATTGTTAACTTTTTCAACTCCCGGTAATCAATGCACATTCGCATTGAACCGTCTTTCTTCTTTACGAATAAAATAGGAGCTCCCCAAGGCGAGGAACTCGGTTGAATAAAGCCTTTCTCTAAGAGTTCATCTAACTATAGTCTCAATTCCTTCATCTTTGTTGGTGCTAATCGATATGGAGCTCTGGCTACCGGTGCTGATCTAGGTAGGATATCAATTCTAAACTCCACTTGCGTATCTGGAGGTAGGCCAGGTAATTCTTCAGGGAAAACATCGGAATACTCCAAGATAACCGGAAGGTCTTCAATACTTGGCTTAGGCTCATTGATAGTAACTTGTGCCATGTAAATGACACAACCTTTCCTCAAACACTTGGATGCCTTAAATAACGACACCTTGTTTGGCAATCCATAGTGCAAATCTCCAGGGATGGTGATCGTTTCACCAGATGGGGTTTTAATTTCAATGAGTTTCTTATCGCAGGCAATGCAGGCTTGGCTATGGGATAACCAATCCATGCCTAAAACTACATCGAACCTTGCCAATTTCATTGGCAAAAGAGTGATAGGGATAAAATGATTCTTAATGGATATAGAGCATCCATCAAGAATGGAAGATGTTGTCCCTAACGTTCCATCAGCGAGTTCTACCTCATACGTTATATCTAGAGTTCTTATGGGCCAGTTTAATAGTTTACTAAACTTATGATCAACAAAAGATTTATATGCACCCGAATCGAAAAGAACTCTAGCATATACATCGTTGATGAGGAATGTACTTGTTATGATGTTGTTGTCATTAACGGCCTCCCTGGCATTCATCTGGAAAGCACAAGCATTCCCTTTCTTAGCCTCTCCAGGCTTTGCATCATTACTTTTGGGGTTATTGGGGCAACTAACGTAATGTGCCCTTTTTCATTACAGTTGTAGCAAACTGCATCCTTAAGATCCTTGCACTCTAGGGTCTTATGCCCTTTTCTCTTGCAGATACCACAAGGTTTAGTCTGTGGATTTATACTACATTGTCCCTAATGTCTATATTTACAGTTCTTGCACAAAGGTTTGTCATTAGACGCGTGCTGGTTCTTCTTGAACCCGAAATTTTCTTTCTTTTTAAACTTTTGGGAGTTACTATCCTCCCGTTTCCTTTTTTTGTCAATTTCAGTCTTAACTGACCTTTGCCTCACTAAATCTAAGGTGAGGGAGAGAGATAGGTCTACAGCGGACCTATAGGTACTAGGCTGAGCAGCCTTAACCATGCCCTTTATCTCAGGCGCTAACCCATTAATAAAACGCACAATGCGTTTGGATTCTGGGGTGATTAGATATGAAACTAACCTAGACAGGGAATTGAAGTCAGAAACGTACTTCCGACAATCTAGGTTCTTCATCGAAAGAGTCAGAAAGTTTGTCTCTAATTTCTCCACCTCATGAGGTGGACAGTAAGTCTCCTTGACTAGTTCTACAAACTTAGACCATCCTAAGTTGTACAGGTGTATCTTACCTGTAGATTGAACCATTGCCTTCCACCATATCAGGGCATCGCCCTTGAAGGACTGTGATACATATTTGACCACATCCTTATCAGCACAACAGCTACTATCTACAATCGTCTCCATCTCATCAAGCCACTTCAAGGCTTCTACTGCTCTTTTTCCCCATTAAAGTCTCAGGGTTTGTAGGAGACGAAATATTTATAGGTACATCCGTCTTTAGAAGAACGGGACCTATCAGCGAATTCTATTTTCTTTGGTTCACTCTTCACATTTAAAGAGTGAACTGAGCTCTCCCTATGAGCTGAGGATGGTGCGATTGATAATTGTTTGGAGCGAGTAGCACTCGGCTCCCTAAGCTTTTCTATGGCCTTTCCCACAGCTACATCTATGCGAGCTTGGAAGTCATCATTGTTTATGGCTATGATTTCTGCCTTGTTAGAGCTAATCTCTGGGTGGCTACTCTGTGCCTCGTCTGAGTTTACCATTTTGCAGCTTTGGCTCTAAACATCAAATAAAACTTCTTTTAGCCATGGTATGACAACCATATTGGCTTTAAACATTGGATATAACAATCCATCGCTCATTAAGCTAGTGTGAATAAAATCACAACTCTTAGGTTTATCATATCTATATTTGGTCTAGGTCTTAATAAGACCATCAAAGGCAAATTACAATCTGGACATAGTCCATATATTATTAGACAGTGTATCATAATGTCACAACTGTCATTGTCATAATTGACAATTATATACATATAGCTCATAAGCTTGTCACTAATGGACATAATAATTGGGCACATTGGACATTTAAAAAAATTGGGCACATTGGCCTGTCACATTGGACATAATTTGGGCACATTGGCCTATATCATAACAGATGTAAATTCATGGCACATTGGCCTACATCATAACAGATGTAAATTTATGGCACCTTGGTGATATACGTCAAAATATACATAATTTAGTTCCCCATTTTGCCCCCGTTTTGTGCATTTTTGGCTAAAATATCATCGTATAGGTACTTAATCGGTCCATTTTATATTTTCAGGTCCGAAAGTCGCAGACAAATTTGGAGAAAAAGTTGGATTAATGAGCATTCCGGACAAATTCTGTAGATTCTGCTGAAGTTACAGATGCCGCACGGCCGTGCAAACCATTGGCACGGCTGTGCGAGACTTGCGATCACGGAAGCACTGATCGTGCGAGAGGCAGTGCGACTCATTTTTCGGCACGCACGGCCGTGCGCGACTTGATTGCTGATTACATGTGACCTTAAGCCTTGGCACGGCTGTGCAAATCATTGGCACGGCCGTGCACATCTGAAGATTTTGCGGCTCAAAAAGCCACTTGTCTGCCCATACCCTGCAGTGACGTAATGTTGATGCGCACGGCCGTGCGGATAAAGTGCACGGCCGTGCGGATATGAGAATTGTCTATAAAGAGCATTCGCGACTAATCAAAATATTGGGTATTTTTCCAAGTTTCTGGGCGATTTTGTGAGGTGCGGGAGCTCTCTGATCAGGACGGTTCAAGCCTCAAGGTTGCAAGAAGCTTATAATTCATCCAATCCATCAAATCCTTGCTTATTTATGGTTTGATTTCTTGCTCTTAATGTAAATTTTGATCACATTTGCAAGCATTGAGATGATGTTATGTAATGCTGTTATGAATACTATGAAAAACACTTGTTTTATGATCAATATTTAGTTTGTTATCAAGTTAAAATGAAGCTCAGTCAACTGCTCATGTTTAAATCTTGATGATTATATGGCAATCTTGTTTCATTGATGTTGGATTCTTGATTATGATTGTTTATCTTGGATGATTAGTAAATGGTTAGTTAGGATAAGTTGAATAAACCCCATAATTAATCATTTATTAATGAACTGTTAACTTGATTAATATGTTTACACCATGAAACTAGAAATAGGTATTGGTTTAATAAAAGATAATTTGATTTTGATCAAGAATGCTTTCTTACACGGAAGGTCTCTAATGGGTTAGATGGTGTTATTGCGGGTTCTTAATATATGTCATAATCTTTGTTGAGTATTTGTGGCCAAAATAATCAACTTGGTTGATTTATATTTAAGACTTGCAAAATGAATGAGTTTGTGATATGATCTACGTTATGCTTGTCTCGGTGGCTGTATTGTGTTTATCGGTATTGCTTTCCTTGATAAAGTGAGGTTAGAAAACTCTTAACGGATGACTAACTTATTTTTAAAGATTCACATGAAAATATATCAATAGCTCGATAAAGAATAATTTTAGGTGGTTAAAGTGTGTTTATCGCGTTAACTTTCCGAAGAATTTTCATATTAGGAGTCCCGAAAAGGATACTAGTTGTCTTTATAATTGGACAATTGATCAAGTGCCATTATGACATTTTTGATAACATGCTTATTTTGCTTATAAAACAAGACAAAAGAAAAAGAAATTATATTTTTGTATTTAAAGTCTTTTATGTCTTAAAATATATTTTTAGATAGATTTAGAAAAAAACTATTTCACATATCCTTTTTACCGGTAAATAAATGACGACGGTTTAGTACACAAGCACCTGCCCGCGTCTATGGATCGACATCTGGTTCTTACCCATACTTTACTACATATACGATAGGGTACACTTGTCCTTTTGTGTGTGTTTTAATGTTAAGATATAAATCATTTTTATAAATATTAAAACCGAGTTCGTGTGTAAAATTCATTCTAAAAACATGTATATATACGCACACGTCAAGTTTTTGGCGTTGTTGCTGGGGATGCGGCTAACCTTTGGAACGATCCGAGTCACTTGTTTACCGGTGTACATGCTTGTGGATACTTATTTATAATTAATTATTTGCTTAGTTGTTTATAATTATTTACTTGTTTATTTGTTTAGAATTATTTATTTGTTTATTTGTTTGTATATATATATTTATATAGTTACAAGATTGATATTATTTGCACACCCGAATTCAAAAATAAACTAGTTGGTAAAAAAATATTATTTTATTAATAAAATATTGTATAATATAATATTATAATTTATTTAATCGTTTCGGGATGTGCTTATCCCTTCCTTACTGGTTGATATCCTCAACCCCCGCGCCCGTTGCTGCTGAGCCATCTGACAAACAGGAACGTGACCTGCGGAGGAGTAGGAGACTTCAAGAAAGGTCCCGTGCTGTTGCGCAACTTATCTCAGCTGAAGTAGACGAGCCAGAGATACCTGCTGAGAGTGAAAACTCAGAGGTCGAAAGGAGGAGCACCATGGCAGACGACGATCGGCCATTGAATGAGACCGGCCGTCCGGGAGGCGAAGGCCTGCAGCCTAGTATCGCCCGACCGACTGTGGTGGCGCCGAATTTCGAGATTAAATCCAGCATCATAAACATGTTACAAAATTCGGTGCAGTTTGATGGAAAGGATCACGAAGACCCAGGTCGACATATTGCTGCATTTCTTGAGGTATGCTCTACTTTCAAGATTCGAGATGTTGCCGACGATGCAATCCGATTGCGGCTCCTTCCGTTCTCTTTGCGAGACAAAGCCCGAGCTTGGCTTCTATCACTTCCCGCAGGATCCATTACTACCTGGAATGAAATGGCAGAGCTGTTCATGCAAAAGTACTTCCCTCCATAGAAAACATCTAAGTTAAAGAACCGCATCATGACGTTTCGACATGATGATGGAGAGTCCTTACACGCTGCATGGGAGAGGTTTAGATATCTTCTTATTGATGTCCCACATCATGGTTTGTCCAAAAGGCAGCTCGTATTAACCTTCTATTAAGGTCTTAACTATGATTCGCATGAGCGTTTGGACGTATATGCAGGAGGAGATCTAGGAACGAAGACACCAAATGAAGCTTATGCAATCATCGAGAAAGCTGCTTTGAAGTCTAGTTCTCGTCAAGCCGGGGAGAGAACTAGGACATCATCTCATTCTTGAGTTCATGCTGTTGATACTTACACGGCTCTTACTGCTCAGATTGGAGCCCTTGCTACATGAATCGATCAAGCTCATAATATTTCGCGGGTTCAATCTTCATGCGAGCAGTGTGGGATTTCACATGAGTTGGGTGCATGCGAACAGGGAATTATGTTTACAGGCCACGAAGAGGTGGATTATCTGGGTAATCAAACTAGACCCCAAAATAACCCCTACAGCAACACATATAATCCGGGATGGAAGAATCACCCAAACTTTGGGTGGAAGGGTGGTTCAGATAACCAAAACCCACTCGGGTATGCTCAGCGCGCCCCCGCTCCACAGCAATCCTATGGTCAACCTTTTCAGACTCAAAGTCGCCCCTACCAGCAACACTCCAATTTGTACCATAATTAGGGTGCCGGGAGTAGTTCCCAGCAACAAGCCCCTCAAAATAATTCTAAGCTGGAGGAAATGATGGCGCAGCTTTTGAGCAATTCGAACAGTGCAAACCAGTTGGCTGAGAAGCGTTATCAGCAGCACGAAAAGCGTTTCATGGCCCATGAAGGGGAGATGAGGAGTCAAAAGGCCTCCATTCAGGCCATTGAGAATCAAGTGGGCCAGTTATCTAAGTTGTTGTCAGATCGACCTCAGGGCGGTCTTCCGGGCAATACAGAGCCCAACCCAAGAGGGAACGTTAATGCGGTAATGACGAGGAGTGGTAAAGCCACGGGACCTGACATATCGGACTCACCACCGATCACTGAGACGGTCCATACTGACACTTCGGACGAGGTGCACGCTAGGCGAGTCCCAGCAAGTACAAGACAGCTCCAGAAGCCAGTAACATACTATACTCCTCGAGTTCCATACCCAGGTAGACTGAAGAAGCAAAGGAATGAAGAAAATATGGTAAGTTTCTTGAGATGTTCAAACAGTTGCGTATAAACATACCATTTGTTGAAGCGTTGGCTCAAATGCCCAAATACGCTAAGTTCCTGAAGGACATCCTCATAAATAAGCAAAAGCTCGAGGTCATGCCATGTGTTTTAATGAATGAAAATGTTCAGCTATTCTTCAAAATTGTTTACCCGAAAAGATGGAAGACCCGGGCAGTTTCACCCTTCCTTGCCTTATAGGCAGTATGTCTGTCAGCCACGCACTGGCTAGTTTGGGGGCAAGCATAAACCTTATGCCGTATAAGGTTTTTGCTAAGCTAGATCTAGGTGATCCGTCACCTACGAGAATGAGTATTCGCCTTGCCGATCGATCGATCAAGTATCCGCGCGGGTTTGTTGAAAACATGCTGGTTAAAATCGACAAATTCGTGTTTCCTATAGATTTTGTCATTCTGGACATGGGTGAAGACTCCAAGGTGCGTTTGATACTCTGACGCCCGTTCCCCAATACCGCAAGGACGATTATATATGTGGCCGCAGGCCAAATCACACTCCGAGTTAATGATGAGCATGTGACCTTCCGACATTAAACGGTCGATGCAGCAACCACAAAGCCAAGATGATACGATTTATTATGTCGACATTATCGATACCTTTGTGAACTCTCATTTTCAAGGCACCATTGAGGAGATCGATTCGGATATGTACAGACTTGAGCAGCCGGTTTGTCAAGTCAGTGATTATGGTTCCCATAGTCCAGAGAGATTTGTGGAGATTGATTGTGAAGTTGAAGGAAAGTCGAAGCCTTCAGTAGAGGATCCGCCGTCATTGGAGTTGAAACAACTCCCGCCACATCTCGAGTATGCATTTCTAGACGAGGAATGTCGTCTTCCGGTCATTATTTCATCATCCTTAGAGGAAGAGGAGAAGAGAAAACTTCTCGAGGTACTGAAACTTCATAAGAAAGCCATGGCGTAGAAAATTATGGACATCAAAGGCATCAATCCTTCCTTCTGTACTCATAAGATTCTGATGGAGGATGATTACAAGCCGTGTGCTCAACCTCAGAGGCGGTTAAACCTGAATATGCAAGACGTCGTAAAAGAGGTGATCAAGTTACTTGATACAGGGTTAATACACCCTATTTCTGATTCAATATGGGTGAGCCCTGTGCAAGTAGTGCCCAAGAAAGGAGGCGTAACTGTAGTCTCAAATGACAAGAATGAATTTTTTCCGACCCGTACCGTCACCAGATGGCGAGTTTGCATCGACTACCGCAAACTCAATAACGCCACCCGAAAGGACCACTTCCCGCTTCCATTCATCGATCAGATGTTGGAACGTCTGTCGGGAAGTCATTCTATTGTTTTCTGGATGGGTTTTCGGGTTATTTTCAAATTCCAATCGCTCCTGAGGACCAGGAGAAGACTACGTTCACCTGCCCTTTCGGCACATTCTCCTACCGGCGTATGCCTTTTGGGTTGTGCAATGCGCCGGCTACATTTCACCGCTGCATGGTTGCCATTTTTAACGACATGATTGAGGACTCCACAGAGGTGTTCATTGATGATTTTTCTGTTTTTGGGAGTTCTTTCGATCATTGTCTTAAAATTTTGAAAAAGATGCTGATGAGGTGCGAAGAGACAAATCTTGTGCTCAACTGGGAGAAGTGTCACTTCATAGTGAAGGAAGGGATAGTTCTCGAGCACAGGATCTCGCAAGCGGGGTTGGAGGTCGATCCAGCCAAAGTAGATGTTATTTCTAAACTTCCACCCTCTACCTCAGTCAGAGCAGTTAGGAGTTTCCTTGGTCATGCTGGGTTCTACAGGCGATTCATCAAATACTTTTCAAAAATCGCAAGACCTGTGACCCGTTTATTGGAGAAGGATGCTCCATTTGTGTTTTCGGAAGAATGCCTGACGGCATTGAATTTGTTGAAGGGAAGGCTTGTTGAAGCCCCTATTTTAGTTGCACCAGATTGGGCGTTGCCGTTTGAGATTATGTGCGACGCCAGCTATTTTGCTATAGGGGCAGTCTTGGGACAACGAAAGGAGAGGCACTTTCATCCTATTTACTACACCAGTAAGACCTTGCACGATGCGCAAGAGAATTACACTATTACGGAGAAGGAGCTTTTGGTGGTAATTTTCACGTTTGATAAGTTTAGATCGTACCTTGTGTTGTCCAAGACTATCGTATACACGGATCACACCGCTATCCGATATCTTTTCAGCAAACAAGACGCAAAACCACGTCTGATTAGATGGATTCTGTTGCTGCAAGAATTCGATATCGAGATTCAAGATAAGAAGGGTGCGCTGAACGTTGCGGCCGATCATCTCTCAAGACTCGAGCGCAGAGATTCCAAGGAGACGTGGAGGGAGCCAATAAACGACAATTTCCCCCACGAGTTCCTGATGAGCATAGAGGTGAGAGATGAGCGGCTCTGGTTTGCCGACTTCGCGAACTATCTAGCCTGTGGAATCCTCTTCAAAGGATTAACACATCAGCAGAAGAGGAAGTTCTTTGCAGACCTCAAGTATTATATTTGGGATGACGCATTCTTATTTCGAGTCGGAGCGGATCGCGTGATTCGTAGATGTGTGTTTGGAGAGGAGGCAGCCGACATTCTGTGCGAATGTCATGAAGGGCCTACCGGAGGTCACCACGGAGACAACTACACCGCGAAAAAGGTATTAGATGCCGGTTTTTATTGGCCTACTATTTTTCATGATGCACAAAAGTTGGTGCGAGCGTGCGATGCATGCCAGAGGGCATCAAATATTTCCGCGTGCAACGAAATGCCTCAGAATTCGATCCAGGTATGTGAAGTATTCGATGTTTGGGGCATCGACTTCATGGGACCATTCCCATCCTCAAGCGGTAATAAGTATATCCTGGTAGCTGTAGACTACGTGTTGAAATGGGCCGAGGCGCAAGCCTTACCCACAAATGACGCCAGAGTAGTCGTGAGGTTCTTGAAAAGCTTGTTTGCCCGGTTTGGTGCCCCGAAGGCACTAATCAGTGACTGTGGAACTCATTTTTGTAATGCGCAATTAGAAAAGGCCCTGTCTTGATATGGTGTTCACCACAGACTAGCTACACCATACCACCCCCAGACGAGCAGGCAAGTAGAGGTCACGAACCGGGGGCTGAAGAGGATCCTTGAGCGGTCGATGGGTCAAAACCGCAAGGATTGGTCAGACAAGCTAGATGACGCGCTATGGGCTTTCCGAACAGCGTACAAGACACCTATAAGGACTACTCTTTATAGGTTGGTTTACGGGAAAGCGTGGCATCTCCCAGTCGAGTTGGAGCACAAAGCGTGGTGGGATTAAAGACTGCATATTTGGATATGAAGAGCGGCGGTGAGGCTCGCTTCTTGCAGATCCATGAGCTCGAAGAATTAAGGAACCACGCCTACGAGAACTCTTGCTTATATAAATAGCGTGTTAAAAGATTACATGATAAGCGCTTAAGAGATCACAAAAAGTTCAAAGTAGGAGATCTTGTGCAATTGTTCAACTCGAGACTCAGGTTATTCCCCGGAAACTTGAAGTTCCGATAGACGGGGCCATACACAGTCAAGGAAGTATTCCCCTATGGCACTATAGTCATCGAGGACTCAAACGGGGTAACGTTCAAAGTCAACGGTCATCGGCTAAAGCTTTATGTTAACGGACCGGTTGACTCGGCAGTGGAGGTCGTCGAACTCCACGCCCCACACATGTAATAAGTATGGGGAGGAGAGTCTAGCTATCGACTCGCGGAGAAAAAATTTAGCGGGCGTAATTTGCATGCCAAGGGTAAATATGTAATTATGTTAATATTTTGTGTTTATTTCGCGATTTCCTCATTTTTCGTTAAGTTTAAGGTTTTCCGTGTTTTGATTCATACCTTATAGTGTTATGTGGTTGAGAAGATGTTCAAACCGCTATAACACTTAAAAAGTTGGTAATTTTGGCGAAAATACAGAGCTGGGTGCATTTTCTGCAAAATCTGCAGACTGCCAGATGCCGCACGACCGTGCAACTGATCCGCACGGCCGTGCACTTTAGAGTTGCATCTGCAGGAACGCCCGTGCGGACTGACTTCCCGGATACGCACTACCGTGCGACCATCCGCACCAACATGCGGATCGAGATACGTGATTAGGGTTCTAAGATTTCAAATCCGCATGACCGTGTGCACTTGCGCACGACCGTGTGAGTACTTTTCTGACAGTTGGTCCAGTAACTATAAATACGCATGTTTAAGAAAAAACCAACTCTCATTCGAAACCCTAGCCTCACTGCCGTTTACACACTCGCACTCTCTCAAAAATCACCACTTTTTGCAAGGATTTTCCGTAATCTTCAGTCAAGGTATGAATTCCCATCTTATTTTGCATCTTTTATTCTGTTCTAGGGTAGATTAGGGTTCTTTGTTCAAGAAAATTTTGGGGTTTTCTTCATAAACGAAAATCAAACCCTATTCTTTTCAAAATTGGGCGAATTAAGGCCCCAATCAGGAACCCTCGGTCCATTCTCTGAGAAAACATCTTGATTTATGGTAAAACGGCCGAATTCAGCGAATAGACCAGATTTTTGGGAACTGCAAATGATACACGACCATGCGCCTCATCCGCACGGCCGTGCGAGCGTAAATCGCTGCAGTGACTCCGACATGACAACAATGCGTGGTTTCGATCCGCACGACCGTGCAACTCATCCGCACGGTCGTGCGACTTCTGGTGACAACAAACAGAATACTTCAAAGTCACTGTTTCGGTGCCGAAATCAAAAATTTTAAGGTCTGGCCTGATTTTTATTGCTTATCTGCTTACATATGGATCACCCGTTCTTACAATTAGACGCCGGCAAGCAAAAAGAACGTCCTTGCGTTAATCGATTGCAAACCCTATGGAACCAACAAGGCCAAATTGGTGAGCCAAGACGGGTGAGTTGGGAAGCCTTGCAAGCCTTGAATCAATCGGAAAGGCTGCAAGAAATGATCTCAATCGCGATGGCAAGGTTGCTAAACATAGAGCGACCTGTCTACCTTAGTTGACATTGGAACTTTTCGCCTCTTACGGATACGATATGCCAAGGAGCGAAAACCCGGACTTCAAAAACGCTAAAATCATTCAGTTTAGGCTTGGGGGATGATGGCATAAATGATCAGTGGCAAAGCTTGGAAAGAAGTTGGGTATTTACGGGGATGACGATATAAATTTTGATATTTTTCCAACACCTACAAGTTCAGTAGCGACGAAGAGAGGGCTGATTTTTGGGCTCACATAGCTAATGGCCACCTTACGATGCTAGGAGAGCAAAAGCGTCGAAGCTGAGGGACCCGCTTCTCAGGGTTCTTCACCAAGTCCTGAGCCACACCATATGCGGTCGCATGGACAGTTCGGGGAACTGTCCTACACCGGATCTGCTACACCTGTACTCCGTCGTGAATGGAGTACACGTCAACCTCGCCGCCCGTATGGCAGAATTTTTAATTAACAGCGCGGGGAGGTCGGTGAGCAGTGAAATTCACGGTGGCGAGTATGTGACTCAACTTGCTTATTCTATAAGGATTATGACAGAAAATGTGGTTGATCAATTGACACTTGTCAACTCGGGGGTGAGGTGGACATTCTTTCCCTATGGGCAATGGGCTTGATTGTTGATACTGGAAATGGCCCAAGGTTAAGGGGCTTGCGTGGGGAAGTTTGGGACCCACTTCCACCCCTACCATCTGACGAAGAGCCGGACGTCGAAATGGAGCCTGCGCACGAGGCACATGGTCACGGGGATGCTTTTATCGGACCGCCAACAGAGCAGGAGCAGCAGCATTAGTACCAGTACCAGCACCAGCCAGAATACCAGGCACGTCAGGATTGGCCCCCTGGCATTCCCTCATATCCAGAGTTCTACCAGTAGTTCCAGCAAATGCAGGTGAACCAGAATACCATGAGGGATGAGATGCATGCTGGGTTTTCTTACATTTTCAGAGGGCTTCAAAACGCCTTCCCGAACTACTTTGGCGATCCTCCACAGTTCCCATTCGGGAACCCCAGGCATGACGACACGGGCCCATCTGGAGCCCGCTAAGATGATGAGGAGGACTAGTAGGAGGGAAGGATTTAGCTGACGCAAGCGCTGGTGCCATTTAGTATTTATTTATCGTTGTTTATTATGGAGGTGTTCATGGATGATTTTTCTGTTTTTGGGAGTTCTTTCGATCATTGTCTGAAAAATTTGAAAAAGATGCTGATGAGGTGCGAAGAGACAAATCTTGTTCTTAACTGGGAGAAGTGTCACTTCATGGTGAAGGAAGGGATAGTTCTCGGGCACAGGATCTCGCAAGCGGGGTTGGATGTCGATCTAGCCAAAGTAGATGTTATTTCTAAACTTCCACCCCCTACCTCAGTCAGAGCAGTTAGGAGTTTCCTTGGTCATGTTGGGTTCTACAGGCGATTCATCAAAGACTTTTCAAAAATCGGAAGACCCTTGACCCGGTTGTTAGAGAAGGATGCTCCGTTTGTGTTTTCAGAAGAATGCCTGACGGCATTCAATTTGTTGAAGCAAAGGCTTATTGAAGCCCCTATTTTAGTTGCACCAGATTGGGCGTTGCCGTTTGAGATAATGTGTGACGCCAGCGATTTTGCTATAGGGGCAGTCTTGGGACAACGAAAGGAGAGGCACTTCATCCTATTTACTACGCCAGTAAGACCTTGCACGATGCGCAAGAAAATTACACTACTACGGAGAAGGAGCTTTTGGCGGTAGTTTTCGGGTTTGATAAGTTTAGATCGTACCTTGTGTTGTCCAAGACTATCGTATACACAGACCACGCCGCTATCCGATATCTTTTCAGCAAATAAGACGCAAAACCACGTCTGATTAGATGGATTCTGTTGCTGCAAGAATTCGATATCGAGATTCAAGATAAAAAGGGTGCGCTGAACGTTGTGGCCGATCATCTCTTGAGACTCGAGCGCGGAGATTCCAAGGAGACTGGAGGGAGCCAATAAACGACAACTTCCCCCACGAGTTCCTGATGAACATAGAGGTGAGAGATGAGTCGCCCCGGTTTGCCGACTTCGCGAACTATCTAGCCTGTGGAATCCTCGTCAAAGGATTAACACGTCAGCAGAAGAGGAAGTTCTTCGCAGACCTCAAGTATTATATTTGGGATGACCCATTCTTATTTCGAGTCGGAGCGGATCGCGTGATCCGTAGATGTGTGTTTGGAGAGGAGGCAGCTGACATTCTGCGCAAATGTCATGAAGGGCCTACCGGAGGTCACCACGGAGCCAACTACACCGCGAAGAAGGTGTTAGATGCCGGTTTTTATTGGCCTACTATTTTTCATGATGCACAGAAGTTGGTGCGAGCGTGTGATGCATGCCAGAGGGCATCAAATATTTCCGCGCGCAACGAAATGCTTCAGAATTCGATCCAGGTCTGTGAAGTATTCGATGTTTGGGGAATCGACATCATGGGACCATTCCCATCCTCACGCGGTAATAAGTATATCCTGTGGCCGTAGGCTACGTGTCGAAATGGGCTGAGGCACAAGCCTTACCCACAAATGATGCCAGAGTAGTCGTGAGGTTCTTGAAAAGCTTGTTTGCCCGGTTTGGTGCCCCGAAGGCACTTATCAGTGACCACGGAACGCATTTTTGTAACGCACAATTAGAAAGGCCCTGTCTCGATATGGTGTTCACCACAGACTAGCTACACCATACCACCCCCAGACGAGGGGCAAGTAGAGGTCACAAACCGGGGACTGAAGAGGATCCTTGAGCGGTCGGTGGTCAAAACCGCAAGGATTGGTTAGACAAGTTAGGTGACGCGCTATGGGCTTTCCGAACAGCGTACAAGACACCTATAGGGACTACTCTTTATAGGCTGGTTTATGGAAAAGCGTGCCATCTCCCAGTCGAGTTGGACCACAAAGCGTGGTGGGCATTAAAGACTGCAAATTTGGAATGAAGAGCGGCGGTGAGGCTCGCTTCTTGCAGATCCATGAGCTCGAAGAATTAAGAAACCATGCCTACGAGAACTCTTGCTTATATAAAGAGCGCGTTAAAAGATTACATGATAAGCGCTTAAGAGATCACAAAGAGTTCAAAGTAGGAGATCTTGTGCTATTGTTCAACTCGAGGCTCAGGTTATTCCCCGGAAAGTTGAAGTCCCGATGGACGGGGCCGTACACAGTCAAGGAAATATTCCCATACGGCACTATAGTCATCGAGGACTCAAACAGGGTAACATTTAAAGTCAACAGTCATCGGCTAAAGCTTTATATTAATGGACCGGTTGACTCGGCAGTGGAGGTCATCGAACTCCACGCCCCGCACGTGTATAAGTGTGGGGAGGAGAGTCCAGCTATCGACTCGCGGAAAAAAATTTTAGCGGGCGTAATTTACACGCAAGGGTAAATATGTAATTTTGTTAATATTTTGTGTTTATTTCGCGATTTCTTAGTTTTTTGTTAAGTTATAGGTTTTCCATGTTTTGATTCATGCCTTAGAGCGTTCTGTGGTTGAAACGAGGTTCAAACGGCTAAAATGCTTGAAAAGTTGGTAAATTTGGCGAAAAATAGAGCTGCCTGCATTTTTCTGCAAAAATCTGCAGACTGCCAGATGCCGCACAACCGTGCAAGTGATCCGCACGGCCGTGTACTTTGAAGTTGCATCTGCAGGAACGATCGTGCGGACTGACTTCCCGGACACGCACGACCGTGCGACCCATCCGCAGGCCCGTGCGAACCAAGATCAGTTATTAGGGGTCTAAGGTTTCAAATCCGCACGACCGTGCACATCTGCGCACGGCGGTGCGTGTACTTTTCTAACAGTTGGTTCAGTAACTTTAAATACGCATATTGCAGAAAAAACCAACTCCCATTCGAAACCCTAGCCGCACTGCCGTTTCCACACTCGCACCCTCTCAAAAATCACCACTATTTGCAAGGATTTTCTGTAATTTTCAGTCAAGGTATGAATCTCCTTTATGTTTTGCATCTTTTGTTCTGTTCTAGGGTAGATTAGGGTTCTTGTTTAAGAAATTTTTGGGGTTTTCTTCATAAAAGACAATCAAACCCTATTCTTGGCAAAATTGGGCGAATAAAAGCCCCATTCAGGAACCCTCGATCCATTCACTGAGAAAACATCTTGATTTATGGTAAAACAGCCGAATTCAGTGAATGGACCAGATTTTTGAGAACTGCAGACGATGCACGACCGTACGCCTCATCCGCATGGCCGTGCGGGCCTAAATCGTTGCAGTGATTCCGGCATGAAAACAGTGTGTGGTTTCGACCCGCACGGTCGTGCAACTCATCCGCACCACCGTGCGACTTCTGATGACAGCAAACAGAATACTTCAAAGTCACTGTTTCGATGCCGAAATCAAAATTTTTTAGGTCTGGCCTAATTTTTATTGCTTATCTGCTTACAGATGGATCACCCGTTCTTACAATTCGACGCCGGCAAGCAAAAAGAGTGTCCTTGTGTTAATCGGCTGCAAACCCTTTGGAACCGACAAGGCCAAATTGGTGAGCCAAGACGGCTGAGTTGGGAAGCCTTGCAAGCCTTGAATCAATCGGAAAGGCTGCAAGAAATGATCTCAATCCCGAATGGCAAGGTTGCTAAACATAGAGTGACCTGTCTACCTTGAGCTGACATTGGAATTTTTCGCTTCTTACGGATACGATAAGCCAAGGAGCGAAAACCCGGACTTCAAAAACGCTAAAATCATTCAGTTTAGGCTTAGGGGACGATGGCATAAATGGTTAGTGGCAAAGCTTGGAAAGAAGTTGGGTATTTACGGGGATGACGATATAAATTCTGATATTTTTACCAACATCTACAAGTTCAGCAGCGACGAAGAGAGGGCTGATTTTGGGCTCACATAGCTATTGGGCCGCCTTATGATGCCCGGAGAGCAATAGCGTCGAAGCTGAAGGACCCGCTTCTTAGGGTTCTTCACCAAGTCATGAGCCACACCACTTGCGGTCGCATGGACAGTTCGGGGAACTGTGCCACACCGGATCTGCTATACTTGTACTCCATCGTGAAAGGAGTACACATCAACCTCGCCGCCCGTATGGCGGAATTTTTTATTAACAGCATGGAGAGGTTGGTGAGTAATGAAGTTCACGGTGGGGAGTATGTGACCCAGCTTGCTTATTCATCGGGATTATGACGGAGAATGTGGTTGATCAATTGACACTGGTCCATTCATGGGGTGAGGTGGGCATTCGTTCCCTACGAGCAATGGGCTTGATTGTTGATACTGGAAATGGCCCAAGGTTAAGAGGCCTACATGGGTAAGTTTGGGACCCACTACCACCCCTACCATCTGACGAAGAGCCGGACGTCGAAATGGAGCCTACCCACGAGGCACATGGTCACGGGGATGCTTTTATCGGACCGCCAACAGAGCAGGAGCAGCAGCATCAGTACCAGTACCAGCACCAGCTAGAATACCAGGCACATCAGGATTGGCCCCCTGGCATTCCCTCATATCCAGAGTTCTACAAGCAGTTCCAGCAAATGAAGGTGAACCAGAATACCATGAGGGATGAGATGCACGCTGGGTTTTCTTACATTTTCGGAGGGCTTCACAACGCCTTCCCGAACTACTTTGGCGATCCTCCACAGTTCCCATTCGGGAACCCCAGGCATGACGACGCGGGCCCATCTGGAGCCGGCCAAGACGATGAGGAGGACTAGTAGGAGGGAAGTATTTAGCTGACGAAAGCGTTGGTGCCATTTAGTATTTATTTATCGTTGTTTATTATTGTCTCTTTTCGGGGTTTTTCTTTTTGACTGCTTTTCTTTAAAGAACCCCCGCGGATATGTATTTCGGTTTGTTTTGAAACAATTTATTAGTACTTTTGTTATTTCAATTTCTAGCTTTTGGGATGAATCTTTATGCACCTAATATATTTTGATCAAATGCGTTGCCTGTGTTGTGGATAGTTTGATAAGTTTTGCAGGTACATGGAAATGCACACAGAGCCAGAAAGAAAAGAAGAGTGGTCAAGCCAAATATCTCCAAGTCTTCTTCCGCTCGAGGGGAGTATTATTCACTTTTTCACACTTCAGTTTCGCTAATTAATAACTGCGTAACTAATTTTCGATTCACACTGGGGACAATGTGAAATTCAAGTGTGGGGACGGGTTTAACTTGTTAACTTTGTTTGTCCTAAAAAATAAAAAATTAATAATATATATATATATATATATTTATATTGTAATAAACGGTCAATTGTATTTCATTAAAAAAGCAGCTGATACAATAAAAACCGGCAAGCCAAATTGATTTTTAAAAGGAGATAACAACTAAAAGCGTGACAAACAAAAGAAAAACTTGCATGCATATCTTTACGTTTATACCCATTCCTTCAATTATGTGAGAATACTTGAGCCTTTCAATTCTTATCATGCTTGTTTTTGTTTGGAATATGAGCGAGCCGGGTGTTTCATGTGATTTAGAACTTGTCATTAGTATACTTTTCAAAACCATGAATATGTGAAAAGAGCATGAATATGATAGAGGCACTTAGGATTACCCTTTTGTGTTAGCCTTTTTCTTTGTTTAATTTTCGTAACCACCATTATCCCATTAGTAAACCACGTTGAGCCTATATCCCGTGTTTTTCCGTTGACACCCATTTAACCAAATTGAGCCTTTTTATTGTTCAGCTTATTTTTTGTTAAAACTCCGTTATGGTTATTATCTAACTTGTAAATATTTAGCAAGTTATCAAAAAAGAGAGAGAGAGAGAGAAGAAAATAGCAACAAAAATAGAAAAAAGGGGACCAAATCGGAGCAACTTTAGATGCTGAATGGTACAATCTCATTGACTAGCTCGATATGGTCATAATCGGCCGTTATGCCTTACTTATGTATAGTTGTAATTCATTTATGCTTGTTAGAAATAACCGCCGAGTTTTAACCTTTTAGCCACTCTTAAATGTCCATCTCCTACCCGAAACCATTGCCTAACATTACAACCCTCAAAGACCTGATTGTGCTTTTTTGCATGTTAGTTTGTGGAGATTAGATCTTTTAACAAGCTTATTATATTGCATAATTCATCGCCTTGGCATTGAGTGTTTTGCACATACACATTACATGTATGACTCATAAATATAACCGAGTGTGTGTGAACATTGTGAGAATGTGAAGATTTGCATGTTAAGTCGATCGGAAGTGGAACCATTGCCTTTTGGTTATCTTTCCTTATATTCGCAATTGCTTGTTCGGTTTAATGGCTTGATGTTGAATTTTTGGAAAAACAATTCGGATATTTATATAGAAACGTTTGGGACCCTCGTAGGCCCGCGTTCTTTTATTTCTTGTTTTCTTGAGGACAAGCAAAAGTTCAAGTGTGGGGAGGTTTGATATACGTTAAAGTATATATAATTTAGTTCCCCATTTTGCCCCCGTTTTGTGCATTTTTAGCTAAAATATCGTCGTATAGGTACTTAATCATTCCATTTTATATTTTCAGGTCCTAAACGACGTACCGCAGACAAAGTTGGAGAAAAAGTGGGATTAACGAGCATTCCGGACAAATTCTGCAGATTCTGCTGAAGTTACAGATGCCGCACGGCCGTACAACCCATTGGCACGACCGTGCGAGACTTGCGCTCTCGGAAGCACTGACCGTGCGAGAGGCAGTGCGACTCATTTCTCGGCACGCACGGCCGTGCGGCCCATTACCACGACCGTGCGCGACTTGATTGCTGATCACATGTGACCTGAAGCTTTGGCATGGCCGTGCAAATCATTGGCACGACCGTGCACATCTGAAGATTTTGCCGCTCAAACAGCCACTTGTCTGCCCATGCCCTGCAGTGATGTAATGCTGATGCGCACGACCGTGCGGATATGAAAATTGTCTATAAAACAGAGCATTCGCGACTGATCAAAATATTGGGTATTTTTCCAAGTTTCTGGGCGATTTCTGAGGTGCGGGAGCTGCCGGATCAGGAAGGTTTCAAGCCTCAAGGTTGCAAGAAGCTTATCATTCATCCAATCCATCAAATCCTTGCTTGTTTATGGTTTGATTTCTTGTTCTTAATGTAAATTCTGATCACATTTGCAAGCATTGAGATGATGTATGTAATATTGTTATGAATACTATGAAAAACACTTGTTTTATGATCAATAATTAGTTTGTTATCAAGTTAAAATGAAGCTCAGTCAACTGCTCATGTTTGAATCTTGATGATCATATGGCAATCTTGTTTCATTGATGTTGGATTCTTGATTATGATTGTTTATCTTGGATAATTAGTAAATGGTTAGTTAGGATAAGTTGAATAAACCCCATAATTAATCATTTATTAGTGAACTGTTAATTTGATTAATATGTTTACACCATGAAACTAGAAATGGGTATTGGTTTAATAAAAGATAATCTGATTTTGATCAAGAATGCTTTCTTACACGGAAGGACTCTAACAGGTTAGATGGTGTTATTGCGGGTTCTTAATATATTTCATAATCTTTGTTGAGTATTTGTGGCCAAAATAACCAACTTGGTAGATTTTTATTTAAGACTTGCAAAATGAATGAGTTTGTGATATGATCTACGTTATGCTTGTCTCGGTGGTTATATTGTGTTTATCGGTATTGCTTTCCTTGATAAAGTGAGGTTAGAAAACTCTTAACGGATGACTAACTTATTTTTAAAGATTTACATGAAAATATATCAATAGCTCGCTAAAGAATAATTTTAGGTGGTTAAAGTGTGTTTATCGCGTTAACTTTCCGAAGAATTATCATATTAGGATTCCCGAAAGGGATACTAGTTGTCTTTATAATTGGAAGATTGATCAAGTGCCTTTGTGACATTTTTGATAACATGCTTATTTTGCTTATAAAACAAGACAAAAGAAAAAGAAATTGTATTTTTGTATTTAAAGTCTTTTATGTCTTAAAATATATTTAGATAAGTCTAGAAAAACTATTTCACATATCCTTTTTACCGGTAAAATAAATGATGACGGTTTAGTACACAAGCACCTGCCCGCGTCCATGGATCGACATCTGGTTCTTACCCATACTTTACTACATATACGACAGGGTACACTTGTCCTTTTGTGTGTGTTTTAATTTAAGGTAGAAATCATTTTTATAAATATTAAAACCGAGTTCGTGTGTAAAATTCATTGTAAAAATGTGTATATATACGCACACGTCACTTGGCCTACATCATAACAAATGTAAATTTATGGCACATTGGCCTGTCACATTGGACATAAAATTGGGCACATTGGCCTACATCATAACAGATGTAAATTTATGGCGTATCAGCCTACATCATAACAGATATAATTCATGGCATATCAGCCTACATCACAACAGATGTAAATTTATGGCACATTGGCCTGTCACATTGGACATAAAATTGGGCACATTGGCATGTCACCTTCGACATAAAATTGGGCACATTGGCCTGTCATTTGTATAACACCCTAAACATGATTTGACCCAAATGAATGCAGCGTAAATACTGAATCAAAAATTTCTTTCTTTACTAACTATATAACCTACTCATTTATAAGATATTGGACACTTTCTTGAAAAGATTTACTACATTAATTATTAATTAACTTTCTAAATGTGATACATAATACAAGCTATGAGACCACTCTTCCCGTACAATCCTTGCTCTTTAACTCGATCTTCGTCCACATATCTCTCATGATGGTATTGATGATCTGACTAATCTGCGGTCACCACATACATAACCAACACATTAGTAACGGGTGACATCTTACGTAATTACATGAATATATAATTAATCAATAACTACAGAATGTTGTAACTATGTTTACTACTCCACGATTATATCGTTCTAAACTTGTTCTTTGCACCGGACTTCGCACCCTCGAAAGCCCAACACTTACATACCTGCATTCTTGTTTCATTCTCGTTAGCAATACAGTTAGTAAGACATGATCTCAACGTATTGCCGACCTCCAACTTCGCGTAAGTACATACCACTGATCTACATTCAATAAGTTACAATTCCTGTCTACACTCGCACGCATCCATATACATACATACATGCTTACATACTTAACCATATTAGGTAATCACTAATTCAATTCAATAAGTTCACATAACTCCCTATTAGTCATTTTCACTTTTCGGGGCTCATTAGGGGTTACGGAACATATTTTAGGAGATACGGAAACTCACAATGCAAATAACCAACAAAAACATAATATTAAGCTTGTGGGAGGCGTCGGCGACGCCCTCTAGAATGTTGCATTGGAAACCAAGTTGCGTAGACAGTGAGTTAGTGCGTCGGGAAAATGGGACAGCGTCGGCGACGGCTAAGGAGACCGTCGGCGACGCCCCTTCTGTGTTGCCGACGCTGATTTTCCTTAATCAAGCTTACACAGCCCGCATCCGACTCCCGTTCTAACCCAAACTGACTTGTCATGTCCTTTATCATCCCATAACTTTCCATGAGCTTCCCGTATCCTTTTAACACTTAACCCATGTCTCTTTAAATCAAATCTATACATTCTTTTGACCCGTTTGACTATTCTAAGTTATTTACAACATAATTGCTATTTACGGCCCATCATAACCATATATTCTTTAATTCTGTAATTAGTTAAACATTCTTATATAGTTCCCATACCATAACATCCGAAACCCACACCCGACACATGCTTCTACATTTTGACCCGTTTACTTCCATTATGCTTTCCGAACGTATTGACATCTTATAACTTATCACGACAATATATTTATCTTGATTCCTACCCTTATCCGTAATTTCTTACACAACCCCCTGTATTCAACATATCAATATTCATTTACAAGAGAAGAAGTGATTCCGGAAATCACTTACCATAGCGTCCGTCTTTGAATCCTTTACCTTGTCTCCTTTTGTCTAGTTAGCCTTCCGTGCTTCCATCCATCTTGACATGATCCCTATACTTTCATGTCATCGCAATCACATTCTTGTTAGCATACTCGATTGTACATATTAACGACCATATCAATACATAACTCATATTTGACTTTCATAAGTCAATCCTAACAAGCACAAGGCATCTATCCAAAATCACATCTTTTCAAACTCATCTAATTCATTATATCATCGCATAAAACATATATTGATACATCACATACCGTATGACTTTCTATAATCTTACAATTGTAACAACAAGTCTAAGCATGCTTCTTATGCGTAGTTGACTTTCATTAGTCAACGTTTATCATATAACCTTTCGACATAACTTCATGTATCCGCGTCATCATATTAGGCTATAAAAATGACACTAGGTACAATTCATACTCACGATGCAATATACTTACAACCACATGATCACCTAGCTATGTCATGGCCATGTATAACCAAATCAATACAACTCAAGCTCTCATGATCTTGAAATTGTCAATTACCTTCAAAGCTAGCAATTTACATAATCTTAACATCAATATTTACTAGTAAGTCCACAAGCTATACATTTCATACACATCCATTTCTAAATCACCGTTAAGTCACAAATCCAATCTTACAGTGTACATCATCATTCAAACATAGGGTACTAGTTCCTTAAGCATTCTTTTACCGAATCACATCATCAACTACGTTTCACATATACTTATCAAGTATATTCCTAAACTTGTTTTACTAACAAGTATATCATTATCACTTTCTATACATGTTTCCCTTTTATTTGCGTATAATTTGACACATTATTGTCATTTAGACATTTCATCAAACACTTGGTGTACGTACTACCTTTTAAGCATAATGTACAAGTATTTTAAGCATGTTCTTCCCGATTCATCTCATGAACCATCACATTCAAGCAAAAACACATAATCATCAATTCTACATCATGTTTATCCATCAAAATCTATCATATATCACCTTATGCATCATCAAATCATCATATTTGATCTACATGTTCATCATTTTCACATTCATGCAATGGGTTTCAATCTAAATCATCCAATAACTAAAATTTAACCATGATTCAACTTCTACATGATAGTATTAACAAGTATTCATTCTAATTTCAACCAAATTCATGGATTCATCCTAACCCACTTCATGGGTAATCATCAAATCAGAAATTTCAACTCACCTTGTGTTAAGAACACTTAAATGATGGAGAATTTGCGTTCATGCATGAAATCCTCCTTCCAATTGCTTGTCAATTTGTAGAATTTTGAAGTGTGTGTGTGTTCCTCCTACCTCCCTCTCAAACTCGACGCATACACTACACACACCTGCACATTTTTATTCATAATATTTACTTTCCAATTGTTCATCTTTGGTCCCTCTTGATTAGGTTATGTGACCTTTTTAGGGTTTCAACTTATTTCCAACCCTTTACTTCCATTAAACTAGCCAAATTTACTAACTTGGTTAGTTATTTCATACAATTGTACTAGCAAGGACCATATTTCATAAACATTACATTTTGGGGTGTTACATTTGTCATCGCATTGATGACATTAGCCGGGATCACATTGATCACATAGGCTATATAATAGGTCTTCGGACGTAGTCCTTTTCACCTAGACGGCTATTGTGATTCCTCCAGTCACACTACCAAGAGTATGAATATTCCTTAATGTTAACATAAGAGTACCTTAATGATTGATTAATGGTCCCGGTCACCTTCGACCTTAACGACCTTGGAGGCTTGAACCTAGTTCCCCACCTCTGGATAGAAGGATAACTTCCCTTAACTATCCTGATAGAAGGTTCCTTGTCCTTAACTATCATTTCTTGGCCAATGTGTGGTCTACGCCACTTGGCATAATCAGATCCATTAAGGTCTTTTGGAATTATATAGCAGAGCATAAATTTCGAACAAAATCGAGACGCTCACTTGAAGAGGATGAATATATATATATATATATATAAAATTCCAAAAATACTTCATTAAATTCCAAATAGAAATTACAATACTAGAAACAATGAAATAAACTGTCCATGCAAGGACTACAAAAACTAAAATGTCTACGCAGGGACTAAAGAAATAACAATGTCCTCGCAGGGACTAACATATATTAGAAGAGACTTCACTCGTACTTCTTTCCTTTAACCAGATTGGAGAGTTTCTTGAAGAACTTATTCGTCTTCTTCTCCGTTTTCTCCGCTTGTTGTTGCATTTATTTCATTCGTTCAAAGGCCTCATTAATGGCCTCAAGTGGTGGCGGAGGTTGTGGTTGTGGCATAACCGGATACTGGTACCCATAACTTGGATATCCAGTAGGTGGATAAGCAGGTGGGAAAGGAGACGGGTAAAGTGCATTATGCATGACCGCTTGCATGTAAGGGTCTACTGGTGTAGACGGGTTAAAAGGATCATATCTAGATGTGTCTGGATATGTGGGGATTGGGTTACTATAATACGATGGTGGTGGTTGAACTGTAGGTGTTGGGGTTGGTTCCACCACAGGTGAGGTGTAAGAGGGTCCACCCATTTGTGGGTCCTCTTGAATGGTGGGGTAGGTTTTAGGCAATGGTGGTAGCGAACCCGATCGTTGACCTGCACGTACTGACATACGTGCTCCTCGTTTCCTCCTCGGCGGCTCAGGTGGCAGCTGATGATGTTGTACAAGTTCCATGTGAACATCTTCTTGTATAGAAGGTGGTTGAGAGTAATGGGAAGGAGTGTTGGCAAAGGTAAATTGGTTCCAATATTGGTCCCACTCATTAGGACCTTGATATGGCGATCCGGCATAAGAGTTCGAATCGCTTGAGATTTCTATGGGATGCGTATGCGATCCCGATGGCGGCATCTCCGGGTCAAAGTCCTCATCCATGGGGTTTGGTTGGTCCAACTGATTTTAATCGGCTGGAGGCGTATTTAAATAGTGGTTTGGATTAAACATATCGATATAATGGTTTTTTGGCAATATGTGTGGAGGCCAAGCAAACTTTCTGCAGACACAGGCCTCTCGTGCCCCGCGAGAGGCCAAGCCTTAGCCTCTCGCGCCCCGCGAGCGCCCCATGTTAGATTTCAAAATTTGCCACATTTAGCCCCTCAACTTATTAAACTCCTTTAAACCTTCTAAAACACCTTTTTAGCACTTTTAGCCCTCTGTAGACAATATTTGGCGTACCCGGGATTATGCCCGGACATTGTCGAGCTCTCGGTTCATTAAAAGGTCACTCAGAGGTATAAATTAACATGTTGACACTTTTAATCCCTCCATTATCCAACTTTCACATTTTTACAGAATTAACCTCTCTCATCCAACAACGGGCACGCATGAGAGTTAGGACTTTGTAAAGGATCACTCAGAGGCTCATTTTATGCATGTTGACATATCAGTCACTCAGAGGCTAGGCATGCTGACATATCAGTCACTTAGAGACCAAGTTTTGAGCATGTTGATACCTTTAGTCCTTATTGGTCTTCAATAGACTAAAATAAAAATACGACACGTGTCACTATACTATTGGAGATGATTTTATGAGGTGTTACACAAAGTGGCAGAGCTGTGACCCAATAGCCGCTCGGCGGATTGTGTCAGACTGCGTCGCATGAACAGTAATGCAGAAGATAGACTGTATGCAAGGACGTACACGTGGCACCAACCAAACTCATGCCAGCAATTGTCACACGATCTCCACTATCGGTTGTTTACAGGTCTGACACCAGGGACAGCTGCCATGACACGTGGCTCTATTCACCATGCGCCAAGCGCATCTCCTGCCAAAGACCATTAATGGTCGATGCAGAGGAGATAGAACGGATATCCCAGGTCGTCGGGCCTGGGCCCAAGGCCCATCAGTCCATCTCCACACACTTCATTTCGGCTATAAAATAGGGATCAGACCACAAGGTAAACCACTTACGATCATACGCTCTCACACATTACTTGCTACTTGCTTATTACCTTGCAATCCCAAATACTTATTCTCACGCCGGAGTGTGGTCACGGAGAAAACCCTCCCCTTTCTCCCGTGACGAGGCTAACGGCGTTGCTAGTTTTGCAGATAACTCGAAGTGAGATCACCTAGAAGAGCGAACGAGAAACAACCTTTTATGCATAAATATTGAGCTGTAACTAAGATATCTCAGGACCTCTCGGTTCAACCAATGTTTCCTTACTGAGGAAGTTATGCGATTACATTGTAATGCCTCGTATCTCCGTATTCCTCTTTTTAGAAAGTTCACTTTCGCATCCTATTTTTCTTTTTTTAATCCTTACAATCGTATTACCATCTTCGTTGTCACAAATCGAGGCGTTAATCTTCATGAAATTCGTACTTTATACATACTTGTTATACATACATACAGTCATTAAATACGTGTTTTCATACAAACCGACACTTGTTATACGTACAAATACTCATACGTTACAACTTCATACTTAAAATACTCGAAAACCGGCTAAATACGTGAAAACAACCCCAAATCAACCCACTCGTGCGAGCTGAAGCCACTTCGCACGAAGTGTACCCACTTCGTACGAAGTGAAGCCACTTCGCATGAAGTGGAGCTGGCAACAACTCGTTCCTATAAGTACCAACTCACTTCCCACCTCCAATCTTTCCGAATCTTTTTACTTTCACTCTGAGACTTCCGGATTCTTGACAGATTGTTCTAAGTGAGTTTACCTCACTATTACCTTGTTCTTCTTCTACTTTTCTTTGTACCAAGTGAGCAAGCTAGCTAAGTTCACATTCCTCAATAAGGATGAACTTGTGTTTTAGATAGTGTGAGAATGTTGGGAGCCTTGGCTACCCGAATTAAATTCCACACCCCACTTGAACATTTGCTTTTGTATTTAATTTATGTACATTCATAACCAACCGGGTTATCAACTTTGTTAATAAACTTTGAGCTTTGGTGAATCATATAACGAGTTATTCGTACCCCTATGCTTGACACCTATGACATAATTGTTAGATATTGGATTAAACTAAATACTACGAAATACTTCCTTTTTCACTTAGTCATGTTCCTGATAGTAACCGAGTCACGGTTAATTGTTATGAGCTAAGACTAATCTGCCTCGTCCCCAAATTCTCGTTCAACAGAACTCATTGTCAAAACGGGAGCTTAAACGAGCTACATTTTCCAGAAACAGTCCTTTCGCACGAGGTGATCAGTCACGTCGCATGAGGTGGACAGCCAGTTCGCACGAAGTGGTCATTTCGTACGAAGTAGCATTTTCCCGTTTACTTTTTCGTACCTTCTGCTTCCGAATCTGAAACCTCCACCAAACTCAAAATATTCACATACCTCTCTTTCCCCATATAGGGTAAGTTTGGTGTTTATCACTTCACTCATCAACTCTCGGATTGCTAGGAAAGCTTGCAAAACCGTGAGTATACATGACCCATTTTTCCGTTTTATCACTTTTGGGTACAATATATATGACATATTAAAACTCACACAAACACTTATACGCAAATACTTTAATCAAACAATCGGATCCGAGATATATGCTTTATTTGTTCATACTCTAGAAATACATGCTAGAAAGCCGTTCTTGCACAATACTTTGTCATTAACTTTATAC
Source organism: Scalesia atractyloides (assembly GCA_947069175.1). NCBI lineage: Eukaryota > Viridiplantae > Streptophyta > Magnoliopsida > Asterales > Asteraceae > Scalesia > Scalesia atractyloides. The sequence continues at coordinate 12,161,683 of CAMTDV010000007.1, read as the reverse complement.
AAGCATCCCTTAATATGTATAGCGCTACAGGAGTAACGCACCGCCTGTATTCGTGAGGTCATGTTAAGTAAACAAAACGGTCTATTCATATCCGTGGAAGATTGTTCTCAGACCCTTCTACATGAGTTCAACTCACTTTTACTTGCAAAGTCTTATGATTCCTTTATCTCATTTTCTTTTGTACCAAGTGTAGAAGCTGACTAAGTTCATTATCCTCACTAGGATTGGATTTACGTTTCAGCAAGTGTGAGTACGTTGGGAGCCTTGGTTACCCGAATTAAGTTCCACACCTCACTTGAACATTTTGTATATTTACTTTCTATACATTCATGACCAACAGGGTTTATCAACTATGTTGATGAATTTGAGCTTTGGTGTATCATATAACGAGGTATTCATACCTCCTTGCTTGACATCTATGACGTATCTAACGAACTAAGTATATAAATTATATAAAACACAATTTTTCCTTGTAAATTGGTCAGAATCATGAGACAATCAAATAATGATTTATTGTTGTGATCATAGACTGTTCTGCCTCGTTCTAAACTCTTCATTCACAGAAAATAGTGTCGAAATGAGCGTTAAATGAGCTAAAGCATTCCAGGACTGTAACTTCGCATGAAGTGGAAAGTCACTTCATACGAAGTGCAAGTCACTTCGTACGAGGTGGAGCTTTCCCCATTTTCTTACCGTATTCTCTGACTCCGATTCCGCATCTTTCGTTAAGCACAATCTATTCACACACCTCTGTTTACCCATTGTAGGGTAACTTCGGTGTTCATCACCTCAACAACCCAACTCAGCATATCCGGATTACTAGGAAGCTTGCAAAATTGTGAGCATACTAGATTCCCCTTTTTTTTATATTTACACTTTTGGGTGCAACATATATGCCTATCAACCCACGAAATTCACTATGCTTTATACTAAATCACTATGTAAACATTCAAACATACATGCTAATATGAATACTTGTGACTTATTCATGCTAGAAATCGAATGCTTTATGCTACGCCATTAACTATGTACAAGCCTACCTTAACATGTATAGCGCTATAGGACTAACGCACCGCCCGTATTCGTGAGGCTATGTTAAGTAAACAAAACGATATTTTCATTGCAATGATTAGATTACACTAGCAGTAAACTTTGGGTAGATATGTGTAGAAGCATCGCTCTCTTAGTATGTTAGTTTTAAGTAAACGTTTATGCCATGTTGAATGTTAGACTTTATTATACTTAGTATCCAAACTTGTATGCTCGCTAATACCGTGTGTGTTGAACTATACTTTATATATGTTGCAGGTTGATATTGATGATAAAGAAGGCCTGGAATCTAGTAGGACGAACTAGAAACCCACTTTTAAATCTAGACTCATGTTGTACTTGTACCTTGATTTCATTATTATACTTTGAAATTTGTTGCTGTATCTTGTTTCCAAAGATATGTACTCAATTTTTAGAAATGAAATGAACTGTTGTTTCTTTAAATACTTGTCACAATATAGTGTTATAATGTCTCGAGCAATCTAATTACGTCCGCCCCGATGACTCCACCATCGGTTGGGGGTGTGAAAATAACCATGTTAAAGCAATAGATACAGATAATTATATGGTTCTCATAATTTTCTATCTAAGGCTATGTGTTATGGGACTCCATTGAGGTGTCATTTATGCACATCGCAATTAGAGAACGAACACTATTGCAGGTGGACGCTGACGAGGGTGTGGGAACGAGGGCTTGGTGGGGATTGCAGGTGTGGGGCGAGTTTAGTTAAAATTTGTTCTGTTCAAAACGAACCGTTTAAAAAATATATGTTTGCTTTGGGTAAATTGTAACACTGGGTTTCCAAAACCCGCTCCATTTAAAATTCAAGTATGTATTAAATGTATCGTTACGTATTTATTCATTTTATAATTTGTGTTAGTTAATTTTTATGGTTAACTAATAAATTATATAGTTAATAAATTAAATAAATAAAAGAATAAAAGTAATACTAATAAATAAAAGTTAAAAAAATAAAAAATAAAGGAAAAAAGGGCAACCGGGTTCGAACCCGGGTCCCCAATGAGCTCACACACACTCTACACCACTGAGCTACACGCACACTTGTAAATTTATCTGGAAACAAATAAATTTTATACTAGAACAATCCTCTAAATCAGTTCAAGATTAACCGCCCAAACTCAACGTCCGTAACTTCCAAAACCACATTCAATTGCCGTTTTCTTCAAATTAAACCAAAGCAAAATCGATCTCTAATCATGCTCTTTGACTCAATTTTGGTTACAAATCATAGAGGTAATCCATCCTTGACTGAAAATCTTTAAAATCGATTTTGAAACTGGAAAACACTTTTACACCTATAAATAGTGAACCATAGGCCTTGTAAAACTCGTTCATTCGATTGTCTAAACTTCCAAACACACTACGCATTCTCTGCTCTCAATTCTCCACTTCGCCGGAGTTTTGCTTGTCGTCGGAATTCCACCAGAGAAGTGAAGATCACGGCTGTCTCGTATAAACTTGTCGAATCTTTTCTTTAATATCTCGTAATCGTCCATCCAGAATTTAAAACAAAGAGTTTTAAATCAAATACAGTCGAGTCATGCTTCTGGGTTTTATGTTAGGAAGAAGATGAAGTGTATGTAGAGTATAAATATAATTAAAATCGGGTTTTTAATCGGGTTAGACACACAGTCCAGTGGTGGATTGTGTGCAACTTTAAAAACAGAGGTCCCGGGTTCGAGCCTCAGATACGGTCCGATTTTCCTTAATTAAACCCAACCTTTTTACTTATATATAACATGAATCAGTAAGGGTATAAATTTAATATAATTCGGTGTTATAATGGGTTAGACACACACCCTAACTGGTTGGGCTGTGTGCACGCGATCAGTGAGACTCAAGTTCAATCCGGCTCACTGACACCGGTTCGACCATTTATAAAACCTTTTTAATATAAGCAAAATATAATTGAACCTAGTTAGTATATATATATATATACATATATATATATATATATATATATAATCCAGATTATTTCGGGTTAGACACGTTGCTCAGTTGGTAAAGCTGCGTGCACGTATATGGGAGGTCACAAGTTTGAACCCCACACGATGCCAATAATTTATACGCGGTTGACCCGGTCAACCATGTTAAGGGTATAGTTTTTATTACTATTTTTTTCTTTATTATTTTACTTAAAATCAATTAAAAATACTTATAAATAAGACTTTTTAAGTTAAAAATTATAAAAAATACCACAAAAATAAACCTAAAAATCTAATAAAAAGCGTTAATTAAAACTATTAACTTTTATTTATTTATCGAATTATTACGTTATTATTTAGGTTAGTTTCCCTCGTCGGGTAAATCCTAAATCGTGCGTCCTCGCTATCAATTCCAAGGAATGCACCCACTGTGAGTGAATCCTTACAATTTCCCCTTTTTATTCATGTTTTGGGGTGTATCATGTGTCGTTTACATATCATTTATTCAAGCGCTTGTGCTATTACCACTATATGATCTAACGTGTTATGTAATGTTATTTGTTGTATTGTGTGTTTACGTTTTTGTCAGTTGCATGCAATCATTCACATTAGGCCCATCAATTCCTCGTTGGATACGAGTTGGCATCGCGTGCCTCATTAGATCGGCTCCGTTTGATTGAGCCTTGATTTCATTGTTCATCATTTGTGATGCTTGTGTGTACATGAATTGATATTATGTGGTTTGCAGTTAGATTTACATGTGCGTATACTCATATTTGGTTTATGCACATTTTTATTTAAATAATCAATATAACTATTTCTTTCAAATAATGAGATTCACTCGCCAACTTTTGTTGACCCCAAAACTCTATTTTACACATGATACAGGTGGACAGGTTGAAGCAAGGAGAATATAGGAAATTGCTTTAGAAGAAAAATAAAGAAGTCTTGATTGCTGTGTTTAAAACATATTGTGCTTGTATGAATACGTGTTTGTTGTAATTTATCCTTTTAATTGGAAGTAATAAAAATGAAACTTTATTATAGTAAATGTCATGACTTTGATGAAAACCCAATCATGCCTCGACTACCATTTCCGTTGCGGGTTAGGGTGTGACATAAAATGGGTTTGGACTAAAGCTAATTTGAGTTGAAATGGATCGTCATAGATAAAAGAGTCTTAAATTGGGGTTGTGCGTTGTATTTATTATTATCGCAGCTAGTAGAGACGAGTATTGGCGGCAACGATGGGGACCCTCGCGTAAGCGGCAGCAATGATGGCAACGGTGGAGGCGGCCGGTGGTGGTGATCGTATCGATGGAGTTGCTGGTGACAACAGTGCTGGTAGCGGCATCGAAGAAGGTGGTGGCAAAGTTAATGGTGTTGGAGATGGCGGGGGCGGTAGTTTTGCCAGCAACAACGATGGTTGAGATATTGGTTGCATCAGTGAACACAATGGTTGTGGTAGTAGCGGAGGTTGTCGGCGACGGAAACCATTAGGCAATGGAAGTGCGGACCAGTTAATGGTGATAACCAACAATAGTAACGCATATTGCTCAGTCTCTAATAAATATCAGGGTTTGTGGATATCGATTTTTTTTTCATTATTGAGAATAACCATAATCAATTAAAATAAGAATTGCATATAGTCTTTAGCTAAATCAATTGCTTTATGACACCCACCAAAAGTACAAAACTTGTACATCTCAACCCAACTTGTACAATTGACAAAGTTAATGGTTTCTTAACGGAGTGCTAAAATGACATATGTAACCTATTCCTTTAATTGTTGATGTAGTCATTCAGTCACTGCTCCTTTCTACTCCAAGCTAAGCAAAAGGAAGTTTCCATCGAACATAACTGAAAACAAAAGGTCAAAAAATGCTACTTTAATAAGACAAAAGCGTCAGAAGCTATCCACTTCTTGACGAAGGTTCAACGGGTCGTCTACAGCAATTGTTCAACCCCAAGGGAGCAAGGGTTTGTATTTGGAAGGTTAGGGTTTGCAATTCAGAAAGGATTGGCGGCGCAGCTTGTTGCCCGGCTACCTTCTGTTTTGATGTAACTTGGCAAGTTTTCTGAATTTAAAATAATATTATTTAAAAAAAAATATGTAGATTAGTTAGAAGTTAAATTTGTTAATCTTTTGAAACGTTATTAATCCCAAAGTTTGTTTAAATGAACGTGTAGAAAATAATTAAATGGATGCTAGGCGGAATTAAGGAAAGGTAATCAAAATCGTCCAAGATATGTTAAGTAAAAAGGTGAGGCATTTCATGAAAAAAACATGAGTTGGTAATTGGTATACCAAATTATCGTCAGCTGAGAAAAAAAAGTATTCTTTTAACAAAGCATGGATTTAATACAGTAAAACGATGTTTTTAAGACGAAAACATGTATTCATATTATATTTTAAAAAAACAATTCTAATGAAAATATAAAAACCTATCATCATACCGAAAAGTTCTTGATCTCAATAGAATTGAAGAAGTAAATTAACCATACGGTTTGTGATATGAAGAGGTAATGATATTGTTTAAAAAAGTATTAAATTAAAATATTAAGGTGAATGAATGAAGTGCATAGAATTAAAATATTATTATTATTATTATTATTATTATTATTTGTATCAAATCTAAATATTAATAAAAGACTCTAATTAGTGACACGTATCATTTTCTCCTTCAACTTATTAAATATTAATTAATAATATTATTAATATAAGTAATTAGGTACTATTTTATATTTTTTAATTATTTAATGATATTATCGTAAAATATGAAGAAAAAAACAGATTTATTAAGTATAAAAATGTAACCGAAATTTTAATTTTCATACTATAATTTATAATTTTTTTGTGCTTCAAAACGTTGTACCCTATGTTTAAGGGGTTATAAAAATTTTTTGATTTTCACTTCTAACCTAAAACTTCTCATCTTTTACAATTTAACCTGTTTGATATTTTTTTTGTTTTTAATCTAAAGCTTTTCATTTTTTTTGCAGTTTAACCCAAATACTTTTTTTACTTTCAACGTTGGTCTTCCATACTTTCATCTTTCGCAAGTTTTTTGTTTTACATGTCGTTCTAAATTTTGTGAGTTAATACACCGCAACATTCGAGTGGGGGGTCGATGTTTTTTGTTTATTGATGTTTGATTTATAATTTATTTTTTAACGATTTAAATTACACGTTAAATCTATTTATTCAGACTCAAACCCTTAAGTTTAAGAAAACACACTATTATCTACAAGACCCAACCCCGTGTAACTATTTTTTTTACATGAGATTACAAAGGAGGACTCGAGGGAGTTATCCGCTACATCACGTACTTAATCCCGTCAACTCACGCGGACCGTACGGTGTCAACCATTGATATTTTCTCCCCCCAAACAGTTCATCCTCCTATATAACACCCCTCATCATACCGTTAGGGTTCAAAATTCCAGATATTCGCATCCAACAGTTCTCCCATTTCCTATCTCTCCGTCGCCGGGCATTTCCGTTATTCCCCTGGAAATCACCGGCGTTCAGGTTTTCCGGAGAGGATTCCAATGGTGTCTGAAAATACGACGATCGTTTCTCCTTCCGTTTCCGTCCTCCAAGGTTAATTCTCATCCTCGCTCCGCATATATCACTCATATACGCATGTTTCATTTGTTTTGTTAGGTTTTCTGACGTTTGATTAACTTTTATAGCCGGACAAACCGGATCTGTGTGTTAATCTGCCATTTTGAATCGTTAATTTGCGATCATCGTTTAGAATCAAGAGAAACTGATGTTTTAAGCGTTTTCAACGTCTCGTAATCGTTATTATCGCAATGTCGGTGTATTTAGAATGAAATTATATCAGAATCACACGAAGCTCCTCTGTTTCTGTATTGTTTTCGTTATACACACTGTGTTTGGATCCAGATCCGGATCTGGTATTTAGTCGGACTTTTAAAAATATCTGGATCCGATCTCGTGTTTTTGCCCTAATTTGAGGCTAATTAGTCTCTGCCTAGTTTGATCCTACCAAAAATGCAAAAAAAGTAGATCAGGTTATTTTTTATAGTATGTATTACCTACCTGTAAGCATTGATTGTAGAGAATTGATTAAGCATTTATAACTTAAATTATGAACTGATTTGTTGATAGTATGTTTTACTTGTAAGCATTTATTATATAAATTTGACCACAAGATGCAACTAGGCTAGTTGATACTACTGTTTTGAATCTCATCATGTCTCGTGAATCACTTATCACCAGCTGATGACAGATTTCAGTGGCTATCGTCTCTGTGTGTGTTTACTCTAATTAGGCACTTGGTTTGACTACTCATATTTGATCTGATGCATATATTGATTAGGTTGATTGAAGGTTACGTAAAGAACACCAATATCCTTTTCGCTGTTTAAATTGGTACTTAATTTATTTATTAAGTACATGTGACTAATAAAAATAAAATCATGAGACCCACTAGTACCTTGTTAACCAATAGGATTTGGTAAAACGTATGTAAGGTAGGTAGGCGGTTAAATCCTTAAAGGGGGGATAACAGCGGCGAGACCTCTGCTAGAGCGACTCAAAACACTTACCACTGTGAAGGTTTAGATGTTAATGGAGTGATTTTGAACTTGGTTAACCCCTAGAAAACGTTGTCTGAAATAGTCATGTTCAAAGCTTGCTTTTTGTTTTCTTCCTATTTGTTTACTAAATTTTCTTGTCCAGCTTACAATTTCCCAGCCTGCCAAAATATCTAATGCCGTCTCGTTTATGGGATATCACATGAGTAACATGACTCCATGATTCCTTGTCTATTTGAATTCTTTTTAAATCTATAATCTTTGTTCATTACTTTATTCCAAAGAAGTTTTAGTTTTTTGTCTTAACCTTTAATAAGTCTAATGGTCCCACAGACATACCTCTTTTCTTGACTTATGTGACATTTGTCATACTTATATAAATAATATATATTGTCATTATTTTAAAAGGAAAGTCACAATAGTATCAAAGAAAGCACCCATTGATATTTTTTCCTTAAAATATCAGGTTGACTAATCTTGTATTTGACTTTTACACACGTTTATATGGCATCGAAACCAATCACAACTAGACACATGGCACTTCACGCTCAAGCTGAAAATTATATCTAAACTTTACCTCATATTTTTATTCTTGCTCATATACTAATTTGGATGTTAAATTTTTCAGAGTTAAATTCAATGGGTGATGGAAAGAAGTACATAACATCAGAAGAGTTGAAAAAACACAACAATCCTAGTGATCTTTGGATCTCAATACAGGGTAAAGTTTACAACGTTACAGAATGGGCTAAAGAGCACCCGGGAGGCGATATCCCGTTACTAAATCTAGCGGGCCAGGATGTAACCGATGCATTTATCGCGTTTCACCCCGGTACTGCATGGAAACACCTTGACAAACTCTTCACCGGGTATCACTTAAAAGATTACCAAGTTTCAGAAGTTTCTAGAGAATACCGGAAGCTCGCTTCCGAGTTTGCAAAAGCCGGCATGTTTGAGAAGAAAGGTCACGGTGTGATTTACTCGCTTTGTTTTGTGTCGTTATTGCTTTCTGCGTGCGTGTATGGTGTATTATACTCCGAAAGCTTCTGGATTCATATACTTTCAGCGGCGTTACTGGGATTAGCATGGATGCAAATCGCGTATTTGGGTCACGACGCGGGTCATTACCAAATGATGGCGACCCGCGGGTGGAACAAATTCGCGGGAATCTTTATTGGGAATTGTATAACCGGTATCAGCATTGCGTGGTGGAAGTGGACGCATAATGCACATCACATTGCTTGCAACAGTCTCGATTATGACCCCGATCTTCAACATTTACCGATGTTAGCGGTCTCCTCCAAGCTTTTCAACTCGTTGACTTCGGTTTTCTATGGGAGACAGTTGACTTTCGACCCATTAGCCCGATTCTTCGTGAGCTACCAACACTACACGTATTACCCAATCATGTGTGTGGCCCGTGTCAACCTTTACTTACAAACAATATTGCTACTACTTTCAAAACGAAAGATCCCCGACCGCGGTTTAAATGTAATCGGAACCCTGATCTTCTGGACGTGGTTTCCGTTACTCGTGTCCCGCTTACCCAACTGGCCCGAACGGGTCGCGTTTGTGCTGGTTAGCTTTTGTGTTACCGGTATCCAACATGTTCAATTCACCTTAAACCATTTTGCTGCCAATGTATACGTGGGCCCGCCAAAGGGGAACGATTGGTTCGAGAAACAAACAAGTGGGACCATCGACATCGCATGTTCTTCATACATGGATTGGTTTTTCGGCGGTTTACAGTTTCAACTTGAGCACCATTTGTTTCCTAGGTTGCCACGGTGTCACTTGAGGTCCATATCTCCCATTGTTAGGGAACTTTGCAAGAAACATAACTTACCTTATATAAGTATTTCCTTTTATGATGCTAATGTGATGACAGTTAAGACACTTAGGACGGCGGCACTACAGGCACGTGACATTACGAACCCGGCCCCACAGAATCTGGTTTGGGAAGCTTTTAACACTCATGGGTGATTGAGGGAGTGTTTTTGTTGTAGCAAAACGATGGCGTTTGTCTTCGGCTTTTCGGTTTTGGAGTTGTAAATTTATTGATTATGTTTTGCTTTTGAATACCATCTACAATTATATTTTTTGTTTTATCATATGTTTGAAATCGGTCATATATTTATTTATTATAGGTGGGACAATCGAGTGGTTGTACTAACCGAAAGGTCTCTGTGTATGGCCCGATTTGATGAAAGTGACTGGACCCGTTTAAGCCCGGCATACTTTTGTACACGTATTAAAACGGGCCATTCTTAGTACATGTATAAGCAAACAAACAGGTTGAGCCATTGATATTGATAGGCCTAAGGCACATGGCAATTCTTAGTTAACAAGTTTAAATGTGTAGATTCGGTTATTTTTAACTAGTAACATAGGAAAATATGTTATAAGGGTAGTAGTACAAGGGGTTGGTTACGCTACAAACCATATTTATCCTACAAACCGTAAGAAACAGATCCTTACACTTAAAAGAAAAATAAATTAGCACATACTAAAACAATATATACATAAAAGTAGCACGTTTGAATTATATTAGAACATGAAAATTAATCAAGATAATTGATTTTAGCACATATGTGAATAATATCAACATTTTTCTTTATCATCTTACTAGGTTATCACCCGGGATTGCTTCTCGGACTCGAGAAATTTAATTTTAATTAATAGATTGATGTCGTAAATTTGTTTGCCAAAATATTATATATCATTGTCCTCATTTGAATCAATATGAGGTTAGAAATAAATGTGATATTATAGTCCTCTTGGTAAAGCCATACTTATATGAAATGTAATTCTCTCACCCACACACTCCCACTGGACTATTACCAACATAAGTGGCAAATTGGATGGGTTTGATAATGGTACAAAAGAGCAATTTTGGTTCTAGTGTAGTTGGGTCAAACCACATACATTTTGGTCCGAAAGGAACATATCTTTTATTCAAATATAACTTTGATGAATCAAAGTAATATAACTACAGAGGTGTTAATGACCGAAGAAAAAATACTCTTCGCCCAAATTAATGGTCTTAGGAAGCGCATATATGCTTATACAATCAAAGTAGTTGAAAAATATAGGGGATTTGACATCATTCGTCGCTCAATAACATATCAACTTATATGAATACAGTGTAAAAAAGGGTCAATGTGAGTGGCTGCCTTCTTAATTACATTTTTTATCAGCTTTTTTTTTCATTTTAAACATGATTTATATATAATAAATGCATCAGAACCCATTTCACTTTTAACCAAATTTAATATTTGACCCACTTGGATAAAACATAACCCATATCGTGTCAAAAGCGACAAAATAAAGTAAATGAGACAAATTTACATGTACCTAATGTAATTTGAAAAAAAATGGAAGTACTCACCGCTTTCGTGGAATCTATAGTATCATTAAAAATAAAATGCTTGTGTTTGAACAGGGAGAGCTATAAGCCTTATAATTTGATATTATGATGTAATAAAGAAAAAAATTAATTTATACAACTAATGACGTGGGTAGCTCAAGATTTAATAAAATGACTTAAGCACAATATAGCTTAAAGGGTTGATAGGCAAAAGAGTTTAGAATCAACAAGCTGTCGTAAACAACAAAAAAAATGAAAACAGTGCCTTGTCACATCAACACTTTACGTGTATACTCTCCTGCATAAGCCACAACAGCGCATGTGCAAGGATACACTCTTTTACCCGCATGTCCATACCCTTCAACCTACCAAAAAGGGCAAGCCCGCCACTGCAAACAGGGATCATCAGTCAAAGGTTTCTTCTTGTAGGGAATCCCTTCCCTATAAAGCACAACCCCTTGTCATTCAGGAGACACACCAGATCAGCTCAAGTCACCCTTGATCTCTGATCTTACTTCTCTCTAGAGCTTGCTTTATGCGTGTTCTATTCTTCACTTAACATTACATCATCACAATTGATATTAACATTCTGGGTTGAACACTTCTCAATCCAGAATCAACAAGTGAACAACTAACAACGGTGATCTCTCTCCACGTGTTGCAAACTTGGGGGACCCCACGACTTGTGTTAGGCGAACCAAAACCCTTGAACCCTTTTGCATAACCAGTCCAGTCACTATACTTAGTCTTATATTTGTTGTAGCAACAACAACTATGACTAAACAAATAATAAAAAACCAAATTAACATTGGTGAAATATAGTTAAATATGGAAAAGGTCATAGTTTAACCAAACCTAAATTACTTTTTAAACATAATGAACAAATAATATCTTAACACCATCAAATATTATGATTATAACCAATATGTAAGAATAATCTTTAGGTCCCCTTTTACAAACATCATTAGTTGAATAACCTTTTGATATAGGACACAGTTGAATAATCTTTCAAGAGGTAAGCTATTTATGCATTTGCAGGCACTATTTATGCATTTTGTACAAACTTATGCCCCAAAAGCAGGATTTATAGAGCACATGTCATAGATGATAACAAAGTAGATAGCTTTCTTTTGCTTTTTTTGCGGCCTTAAATCTTCTGTAAATCTGAGTAGATTCTTCACCATGGAGCACTGATGCAAGTCTGTTACATTCAGCCACGCGCCAACCATCCACCAGATTGTTTATGCTGCAAGGCATGACGCTAGAACGTGGTCAGTCGACTCCTGGATATAGCCACATATAACATGGGTCAATGCTACATTTTGACCCGTTAGCTAAAAGTAGAAATGTAAAATGGGTCAATGGATTGAAATCTCCTAGTCTTTTTTTGTACGCATACAACCTCTAAATTGTTTAAGTAAAATAATAAATGCAGTAATAATTTATTAACTTTGTAAAAATGGACAAAAGAGAGTATGTGGATCAACCCAACTTGGCCCGACCTGTTTCAACCATGATAATACACAATCCGTTTTGACCCGTTATCAACCCCAACTGAACCAGTCATCTTGGGACCTCTAGTCCTATGTAAAATGACAAAAAAAAACATTATTTTTTTTACCAAAACTATTATTCCCAGAATTTATTATTTTCTGTATTGGACAACCATTATTCTGACCAAAAAAAAATCCTAAGACTAACTCATTAAGGAACCGAACCTATACGTAATACCAAAAGATCAAACACCAAAAGGAGATTATTTAAGAAAGAAAATTGAAAAACAACACCGTAGTGTCCTGAAACTCCATGCAAACACTTATTTAATAAAATAAACCATGGGGACATCTTATACTTTAGAGTCTTAAACCAAACCACATTCAAAGAGATTATGTTCTACAAAACTCCCTTAATATCCTATCTTGAAAACTAATCTTTACGGTCAACGATAAGACACCTAGAGCTCAGTAGCCGAACCATTTGCCCTTTCAAACCCTGCTCCTTCAAAACTCTGTACATATAATGCAATATCATAAATTAATTAATGAGTCTCTTAATTGTTCAGACCTCTTACTGGTTCAACACCTAATGATTTAGACTGTTCGTTTCACGAGCAAATGTCTGAATGGTTCAGACATGTGCCTCTTAATGGTTAAGCATTATACGAAGTCTGAATGGTTAAGACCTCTAATCTGAATTGGTCAAACATTTGTCTCTGAATGGTTAAGCATTATACCAGCTTTTAATGGTTCAGACCTCTTACTAGTTCAACAGACCTCTTACTAGTTCAGCACTTAATGGTTCAGACATCTTACTAGTTCAGCACTTAACCATTCAGAAGTTGCCAAACGGCCCCTAAGTCTTACTAATATTACCCATTTTGACACGTTACATGTCATACTTAACCCTTTTAACCCAACTCTTGTAATATCACCCATTTTGACACATGACATGTCATGCTATGTGTCTATTAGCCTACATCGCGGAGATGCTTACGATATTTATATTCACGAATTCATTGAAAGATCGACAGGTCAAATAATATTTGGCTAAATCATTAACGGGTTTTTATCACTTTTATATAATTATTTTAAGAATCTTACTTAATGATTTTTTTACACTATAAAGCACAAAAAAAATATAAAAAAACCAGAAGACCAAGTGAGCCGATGCCGATGCATGTAGATTGTACTTTGTAGAGTGCTTCTTGTGGCCCATGTAAGAATGAGAAGTGGGCTAGCTCAGCCCAACAAATGTTTGACATGTTGAGCTGTTGAAGCCTGGTACCGTTAAAACTTGCAAAATGTATATATTTGTACATCTTAAAGACATTTTATTTTTAGTGTTTACATTTTATTATCTTTTCAATATTCTTTTTATATATTTAAGTGCATTGTATTAAAAGTTCTTACATAAAGTTTTCAAGAATGTATTAGGTTAGCGTGTAAAAGATCCAGATAAAACAATCAAGTTCATTAATGGGCTTGATTAGAGCTAGGTCTGTCAATTCTTTCCTTATTTTGCCCAGAATCTCTGAACGTGATATTGTAATTTGTAAGTAGTCGTGTAAAAAAACTGGTTCATAATCTGACCCTGCCCAATAAGAAAGCTGATTTGGGCCTGACCCAACCCGACAATTTGTAACCAGCTTGTGATTTTGCATGTCAAGCCTGGTTTGAGTCCGAACCGGTTCATGGGAGTTGAAAAAAATCTAGTTTGTACCCGTTGAAAAAAAATCGGCTTGTTGGCTAAACCGATTTAGCCCCATACTGATTGAGCAGGTTGGGTTTTCAATCCTAAAATCAATGCTCAACCAGAACTAGTTTGGGTAAAAGAAAACGGAACGGTTTACAACCCTAAACAGTTTTGAGCCCAAACCAAGTTTTTACACCTCCATTTGTAAATGTGGATTGGATTTTATAAATAAATTTAAATAATTAAAAGATAAAGTCTGAAAAAAATAATCATTTAAAATTAATAATGTGGAGTAAGAAATGTCATGGAGTCGGAGTTCAAGACTCGAGAGTTAATGAGTCTAAGTCAAGCCCGCACTTGGCTCGCTTAAAGATTTATTCACAAAGTCATCTTTCAAGGCCTTGTGTGGTGCCCTCGGTGGCCTGAGAGCTGACCATTCTATTATGCTTATGATAAGAGTCATCGATTTCGTCCCGCCATGGACTATCAAGAAAGCAGCCACAACTCCTGACCAATGGTGCATTCGACATGTAAATACATCTAAGGTACATACCATTTACAAATCTCGGAGGCCGTCTCTGGTGAGAACCCTAACTAGCCAGTAAACCCAAACGTTTAAGCATAAACCAAGCAAGTATGATATTTAAAATTTGGTACGTCATGCTAAGTTTAACTCGTTTATTATTTATGCATATTTTTATTAATATATATATATATATTATAGTTCATTTTATGTAATTTTATATCTAATATATTAAATATTAAATAAATAATGTACAAAGAACATGTTTGGTTAGTCTTGCGAGTCCTAAGAGCTTAATAAGTAAACTTCATACTTATTTATTAAATGATTTATTTTTAAACTCAACTAGATTTAAGATTTTTAACAAACTGATCTCTAGTATCTCAAAGAAAGCTTGACTCAAGTACACCATCATTCAACACAATAAAAAGTAACTTTAATATATATTTTTCTGTGAAGAAATGAAAACTAACAAATAAAAGAATCGTAGCTTATTCCAAATGATCAGTAAATATTAATTGGGTTTTGATTATTACAAGTATTAACTAAATTAATTAATTATAAATCTTTGATACATAAAATGATGATTTAAATTAATTCTCTCAAATTCACATTTGCAAAAATAAATTAGAATTAAAACCATATTTTTTGTTTATGTCAGATGTATTCATTCAGCCGTATATTATGTGTATATTATTGCTACTGCTTAATTCGATCAAACGAGTCGCAAGAATTAGTGGTTTCAGTTGTATTTTATGCTAAGCAAGTAATATGTTAGTTTTTCATTTCAAAGACCGTCTAAATATTGTAAAATGGTAGACGCACTACAATATTTGGTTGACACATCAGGGCTACCAATTGGTACCTAACGTATGTTTTTCTTCAAATGGTTCACCTTTCTAATTAACATATCTTTGGCGATTTTGATGACCGTTCATTTAAAAATAAAACTTTAGGATTAAAAACATTTAAATTATTGTATGCTTGTTTAGTTAAACAATCTTAGGATTAATAACATATCAAAAGATTATCAAATTTTACTAAGTTTGGGGCAAGCTCTTCTATTCTGGTTCATGGTTTCTCTTGGCTATATGGTTCATCTGGGGGAGAGATCGAGCTTCAAGAAATAGTGAATGGTCTTATCAATACACAAATGTATAACTCCCCAGGAATTTCAAATGCGCTCATATTCATCACTGTAGGAATTGGGTTCAAGCTTTCCCCAGCCCCTTCTCATCAATGGACTCCTGACGTATACGAAGGAGTGCGGTTCGTTCAATAAATTCCTACATACGAAATAGTTATAAGGTAATAAATAATAAAACTAATGTTATCTTATTAAAGTAGCATTTTTTGAATTTCTCTCTTTTGTTTGACTTATGTTTGATGGAAACTTCCTTTTGCTTAGGTTGGTGTATAAAGAGGAGCAATAACAAGTAAAGGAAGAGGTTATAGGTGTCATTTTAGCACTCCGCTAAGGAACGTCAATACGAGGTTTATACAAGTTGGGTTGAGTTGAAGTGAGTTTCGAATATGTTTTAAGTCTGACTCGTTAAATGGTTGAGCACCAAATCTAAAATGTATATACGTATGGTCGCTATCAAGTTTTGGACTTTGGGTGGGTGTCATAAAGGAATTGGATTTGCTAAAGTTATTTGAATGAGATATTGGATTTAAATAACCTTAACTTTAATCAAGATAACCCTCCTAATTTTTTATTTGTATACTAGTACTTTCAACTTTCAACTTATTGGCCGATAACACTCCCTAACTAACTGAACCCTAACTCAGTTAATTTGTGCTAATGTGGCATGTGATGTGACCATTTTTGCTGACGTGGCAGTTGATATGACATTTTTGATGACATGACAGCTGACATCAGCTAACTGTGTTAGGGTTCTGTTAGTTAGAGAGTGTTATCGGCCAATAAGTTGGCGTGCGGGTATACAAATCGAAAGTTGGGAGTGTTTTTTCTGAACGGCAAGTAACGACGTGCCAACCACCATGACACCGGGCGATGTGGCCAAGGTCGACTTCTCGATCGCCGCCAGCCCCTTGGCTCAACAAAATGCGCGGAAACCCGAGCTCCTTCCGCCCGAAGGCACGACAGTGGAATAATCGGTAAAACCTCGTCTCCCATCAAAGACGAACCAGCGCCACCCGTATTCGCCCTTCACCTGGATATCGCAGAAAATAATGGGGAGAGTGGGAGTCGAACCTAGGTCACAAGGAACACAAAGTTTTTCTCCAACTTTTATTTGCCAATTGATAAAAGTTAAGGTTATTTAAATCCAATATCCATGTTTTAATTGATTATTCTTATTGTGATGAAAAATATATATCTACAAAAACTGATATTTATTAGGAGCTCAACGATACTCATCACTATTGTGTGTTATCACCATCAACCGGTCGTTGCCTCCATCGCCTAATGGTTGTCGTTGCCGACACAACCACCGCTACCACCACAACCATACTGTTTGTTTACTGACGCAACCAATACTGCAACAATCGTCGTTGCTGACAAAACTACGTACTGCCACCGCCATCTCCAACACTGTCAACTTTACTACGAGCACCGTTGTCACCACCGACACCACTTATGTTGTCACCATTAGCGTCGTTGCCACCTCTTTCGCTAGGATCTCCAGCGCCGTCGCCGATACTCGTCTCTACTAGCCGCAATAATAATAAATATAGCACACAACCCTAGTTTGAGACTCTTTTTCTGTGACAACCCATTTTAACTCAAATTAATTTTAGCACAAACCCCTTTTACCTGAATCAAATAGTTATTTTTTTAATAATCCGTTTTGACTCAAACAAATTTTAGCTAAACTCACTCCACGCCCGCAATCCCCATCAAGCCCCTGCCCCACGCCCTCGTCAGTGCCCACCAACAACATTGTTCGTTCCCCAATTGGTGTTGATGTGGCACAATGGTACCCAATGGAGCCCTATAACACATAACCTTAGATAGAAAACTATAACAACCATATAATTACATTTGTCTAACCACGGGGTGTCAGCCCAGTGGCCAGCCTCACCCATTCCAAACGGGAGGATGCGGGTTTGAGTCCAGCTCGGCCCGAATAATCCTGTTGGGTAGTAACCGCCAGGCAGCTATGGGCTAAGCTAGCTTGGGAGGGAAAACCCTCCCGCGGTCAGGGGTACCATGCATTTTTACCCTTTTTTTTTTACATTTGTCTATTGCTTTAACATGGTTATGTAACCGCATAACTCCCTCCACTCTATCTAAAAAGCACTCTGTACAAGTACTTACGTGATTATCTACTTAATATTAGTTATGTAAAGAAAACAATCTTATAAAGGTCATATATAATACAAAGTGATCTTTAAGAGTGAGTCATATAAATGTTCCAAGATGCGATACATGTAGTCTATAGCGAGGGTAGATTCATCCTTTAAATTACAAGAGGTTTTAGATGTATGAGTCCGTTGGACACATCATTGTAATCACATAGGACGTCTATGTGTCATATATGGACAACTTGGATGCACCATTATAAGCTCACAGTCCTTTCACGCGAGACGCACTAAAATATCTGGGTTCGGACGATGTGTTAGGGTTTTTTTTAAGTACTACATTGTTACAAAATGTTTGTAGTTCACAGAAAAAATGATTTGTTGAAAGCTTACGTGTTCCATACCTTAAAATCGCACACTAAATTTGTTAAACACATGTCAAATACTTGGTAAGCATCCTTAGCTTTATATCTTTTAAATTGAGAATTACGAAAATAGTTATTTAGTTCTTACCAATTTAAGTTAGTCAAAAAAGAGTATTTCTGAAACGTTATAACTCAACGTCTCGACATGTTTTAATGAAAACTGAGTGAATGTGAATTTTAACAAAGACCAACATATTTAAAAAAAAACAATAATTTCTAAATATCAACCTATAATATCACATATAATCATATAAACATGAGTAAAAGGGAATAGTACAATAGATGGTCCTGTAAACATTATATTCTGATAAAACTGATCGTTGAATCAATCATATTTAGTTATTTACCTCTTTATAAACCATAAAAAAGTTTAATCAAATTAAATTATTATATATAATTTTGTGGTGCTCGTTTCAGGCCCCTACACACCAATGTAAGTAGCCTCGAACTGATTCTGAAGATATTGCTTGCACATGCACGTCGTTTGTCGTCGAGATATCAAACATTAAACAATGTAAATTTAGTTTTCACATATAGTACATAAGATTATTATTATTATTATTATTATTATTATTATTATTATTATTATTATTATTATTATTATTATTATTATTATTATACCATCACTCTTGTCGAATCCAAGATCAAAGCTGCTGGCATGACCGACCTTGTACTCGTCGAGATCCGGTTCAAATTCCTCTTCTCGTCGTCATGACGACGGTTCCTCTTGTGGTATATCGAGTCTTGAGCTGCGACCATGTGAAAATCTTGTTGGAGGGCCCGCGGGAATCGCCCCGAGGGCACTCCGACGCTAAAGTCAGTACCATATCTGCCCTAATTAAATTGCATTTGAATAAAGCATAAGTATGTGTTGTAAGAACAAGAGAGATAATGGAAGAAGAAGCCCCAAATGGAGGAGAAAAATAACCTGATTGTTTTATAACAAGATTCTTGGTCCATAATTTAATGGGCTGGCCTAAGAATGAGCTAATCATAATTAGGCCCACTCAGACCTTCTAAGCATCACTTTTTAATTCAAAAAGGCTTAGACCCAGTCATCAATCTGAAGAGGTGAGCCCATACAGGACATTAAGAAACAAGTTGATTTTAAGTTTGTTAATTTATAGGTTTATTCGGGTTTAAACGCGTCAATTTCTAAATTCTTAAATTTGTTTTTTAGTCAATCAATCATTTTAACTCCAAAATTCAGAAAACTTGTCAAGTTACATCAAAACAGAAGGTAGTCGGGCAACAAGTTGCGCCGCCAATTCTTAAATTATAAACTAGATCAATATTATAAGGTTTGCGAACTTAATATGAGTTTAAACAGACGAACATGTGTGTCACTGCTCACTAGTATCTACTAGTACATGTCACCATCGTCATTGTGCCACTATCGTCATCATTCACCTTCACCACCACCATCCGTCACAACTTGTTTAACGATACCATCACCTATCGTTTTGCCATTCCTTATTATCAAGTGCATCTACAAACTTTCATATTATTTAATAGGCAATTTAAAATATATAAATAACATATGACCAAAAATCCTTGAAAGTGACTACGTCATATAATAAACAAATTAGCCTAGTGGTCTAATTCAATTTGATTGCATGCAAAATTATGTACTAGAAGTTGTATTAATAAATGGGTCGGTCCCATGTGACCATGTGCAAAAATGACATTATACCCAACAATAATTTTTCCAAAGTCATTTGTCAATCTATCATTCTTCTCCTATTTTTATTACTTAATATTATATGTATTAAGTTAATAATTAGCTTGCTATTAAAAATTTTAAAATCCTTAATGACAGTATTAATTTGTTAACTTTTGACATTACCAAATAAACGTGTTTATCACATCATGTTAATGAATACGAAGGAATGTAAGACCACCTATAGTGGTAGAGGACTTGGGCGTTTTAAACGTCCCATCACTTCCAAGTACACTGTCTCCCGAGGCGTTTTCCTTCAAAAAGTTAATTGGGTGTTTCCTTTAAAACGTCAGAGAACTTTTGCTTTAGCCAATAGAAAATTTCCAAGTATTCCATTACATAGTATTTGTTTTATTTTTCTAAAAATAATAATAATTGGGTAAATATTGTCGGGGTATTTTGAGACATTATACCACTACAACCCTTTTTTACTTTAAGCCCCATAATGCCACTTTGTTGATTAGGACATCAGATATCAGATAATGCCCAAGAGAGGGGTTTGAACTTTAAGCCACACTACACATGGTCTAAGAATAGAGTTATGTATGTTTATCATGATTAATGAGAGAACATTGTGTGTGTTTAACGAAAAGAGCGTATTTTGTGTTTTTTTTATTTCTTAAAAGGAATATATATCAGATTTCGTATCATAAACTATTTACTTATATTTAAAAATATAAAATACAATAAAAACAAAATGTAATATTATTAGACGATGTGTTATATCTTTCACACGCCCAACTGGGGCTGAGGTAGACTTAAGGCCCCGTGGGAAACACGATGCCGTATATACGGAGGGCACTAGTTGTGATGACTGTCGAACGGGTCATGCAACAACCTAATTAACCTATCTAGCTAGAGTAAATAGGGTATCGAATCCAGAGGAGTCTAGTGGAAAGTGTTTTTTGATTAAGTATTAAGAACCCAATTGCAAAAATGTAAAATTGGTTGTTTATGAGTTTGATTTAACTAACGAATTACTTAAACCGAGGTTGTAAACAGTTGGAGAAACAATGGTTTCTCTGGATTTCAGATTCAAAGTAAACGTCAATTATGTGTTTAATCATAACAATCACATAGACATGATTGTTCAATTCAATAAATTGGTTGTGATTACCAAAACACTACTTATTTCGATTGTAAAACAACGGAAGGTTATCATATAAGAAATCAACTAAAATTACCAACCCTAATCCCTATCAAATCTATCCCAATTACTAGAACTCTTGGGAACTGAATGAATCGGAAATAAAGTTTCAATAAAATCAATCATTACAATCATTCAATCAAGAATGATTAGATTACCGTATTCACAAATAAGTTTAAACACATTAAAACCGTTCACTTACAAGAATCCTCCACCCAGAGGTAACCACTAAAAGGTTAGCCGCTCATCTCGTTCGATTGATCGTCAAACACTTGATTCTGGATTGATTGCATCTTTGATCTTGTGGATTTGGTGAAGAGTATGATGAATCAAGGTGAAAAAGCTCCAAACTTTGTGTCTCCTTGATACCAATTTTCGTCCCCCCAAAAGTGTCCCTAAGTTTTAAAATTCGTTTGTATACATCCAACAAGCTCCACGCGCGTTCCATTCTAGACCCAGGCGTAACCTACGGTATACCTACCGTAGGTTACGGTGGGAACATGTTGTTTCCTTTTGTCCCGAAGGATTTCCTTTAACTCATCCCATTAGCCTCTTCTTTACTACATCGGATGTATATGTGTTCATTATAAGAAGTTCATGGTATCATGTGTTTGCTACTTACTTGGCCAGAGTAAGTGATCAACACATGATACGCATGACCTTATTATAATTACCACATTACTCCCCATGTAAGTAATTCCTCGGTTAATGTCTATATCTTCAAAAAAAATTATTTGGTAAAACCGTATTTAATTGTTATTTATCAATTATTAGTTTTTCCCTTTTTCATCTCAAAACATATAGAAGTTTCTCCTTTTTATAAGACTTTTATGCAACCACATTAATCCATGTGATCGTTATTTTTCCTCAATAGAAGTTTATTGAAAATTTATACTTGGATGGTCACCCCTATTCAAGTTTCTGAATATGAATTCTTTTATTGTTTCGTCATTCATGATTGCGAATAACGCGTAATTCTCACCCAATTTCTCTTGGAAACATCATCCTTAATAGATATCCTACCCATGTTTCCCAAATTCTATATTCCTCTATGCAACTGTCATTCATTATTGAATGTTGCATAATACCGTTCAAATAATAATATATTGTGTGCACCTGGGTGATACTCATCCTAATAAGCTTTCATTACCGCTTGACCTTTATTCAGTGTCCTCACTTGGTTTAGGTCCCTGATGAGCATGGTCTGCTTGTCATACTCTGGACTAATTCGTCATCATATTAGTAAATCACTAAACTCTCGCCATCCTTAGATGTCACATCCCAACCGATGGCGGAAACATCGGAGTGAGACGAAATAGATTGCTCAAGGCATCATAACAATATATGCGACATTATTTAAATAAAAACTCGCTCATTTCATATATAAAATTGTCAATTACAACAGAAATCAAAATACAACAACTTTAACAAAAAATTACAACCTGAAAGCCTAACAATCTAGGTATGTTTCTATGTCGTCCCTACTAGATTTTTCATAAGCATCATCATCAACCTACAACATATTAAAAGTATAGTTCAATACAAAAGTATTGGCGAGTACACAAGTTTAAGTACATAGCATAAGTATAAAAGAGTTTACTCAAATCCACATGGCAATTCTATACAAGGTAAGATAGCATGCAATACTAATCGTCAAACTCAAGTGTCCACAAGTATTAAGTGTCCCTCGTCACACAAAGTAACGAGACTAAAGTATGAATAAGAATAAGTATCAGCTTTAAGCTTAACATTACCCTGACGGGCAGTGTGCTACTCCTATAGCGCTATATATGTTAAGTTGGGGCTAGCTAAGTTAATGACAATAAGCATGTATGAATGTAGCATGAACCTAAGTATAACAACAAGCATGTATAACGGATCGAGTGTATAAAGCATGTAGTGTGTGATTCATGTATTTTTGTAAGTTAACATGTTACAACCCAAATTTTGTAAAAAAGAAATGGGTCAAGTGTACTCACGGTTTTGCAAGCTTCCACTTGAGTATTCCGTGAAGGGTTTGGAACGTTGGAGGAACACCGAGTTATCTTGAAAGTCTTGAACTTTCTTGATTGAGAGAGAGCTTTAGAGAGAGAGAGAGAAATGAATGTTTGAGTTGTGAAATGAGAGTGGGAGGAGGTGAGTATTTATAGATGGGGTTTGGGGGTTGTTAGTTGGGTGCATTTATTGCAACAAACACAAAATGGACCAATCCATGGGCAAGAAGCCACTTTCTCCGGATTATGCCATTTTTAGTCATTGATCTTAGTTTATCTTTCATTTCAGGCTATAACTTGTCATTTTTGCATGTATAACGCATATAAGTATGATTTGAGGAGTGTGAATGCATTAGTCTTTGCACGTAAAACAAGTATCAGTTTAAACAATTTAATGTATGTAAAGCATGCATATATAACAAGTATGGATTTTTATTACAATTCAAGTCTCGGATTACAAAATTGGGAAAAAATACGAATACAAGTTTCCATAAATAGAAATACGATTATACTTTCTAATTAAGGAAAGTACGAAAAAGTGAGGCGTTACATTAGATGCAAGCATCCTTCAATTTGAACATTCACAAAAGATTAGTAACGTTGACATTTATAAGCGCTCATGCTATAATACAAGGCTTTCTATGATACGTGTTAAAACACGTAATATATTGACTATACCGATCTTTTACCAATTTAATTGGGTTAACGTGCCTTTACACGATAACCTTATGTGTTGTATACAACACTTTAACATGCTAGACCCTTAATAGTTTTAGTAACTTACCGGATCATGCGATCAAGTCTCAAACCGAACACATTTAATCATTAACCTGGAGTTCTAATTACCAACTTGTAAGACCCTATCTTAAAATATTTATATTTCTATTAAAAAATTCGCATTTAAATGAGTAAATGCGAATATACGTCACTACATATTTTCGGCTTTATTAAAACTTTATCAACATTAAACATTTTGACATATCGTCATTGATTAGTTCCTTAACAATGAAACCAATTGCGGAAGCTTGAGCTTTGATCGTGTTCGGTTCTTCATTGAGCTTCATCGTCATCCAAGGGTGCCAAAGAATACCTTAAAATGGAAATTTACAAATTAGTTAGTAATGTACTAGATAAGAGATAATACCACATAACTAATTTGACAAAATTTATCAAAAAATATTTAAATTATCGAGGTGGCGTCGGCGATGGCTTCTTGCCGCGTCGGCGACGGCTCTTCCAATATCATGTCGGAGCTTTACTGCTGTAGGCAGTAACTTAAGACGTCGGACAACCAAGCTGCGTCGGCGACGACCCAACATGGCGTCGGCGACGCTTCCTACTGCAGCAGTTTTGCTATTGTGTTATTTTGGTTGTCTGTTCGGCCCGTTTCAAGTCCCACACATTTAAACACGACTCGGGACTTACGGAGACGTATCCGTATAACACTACTTTCTCCTTTCATTCAGTGGTTGAATGTCGTAAGCTACGGCTGGTCACCGTAGCTTAAGGTGGTCTACCGCAAGTATTTCCGTCTTGCCGTTTTTATTACGAAAACTTTCGTAACTTATTCAATTTTTATCCGTTTCCCATGAAACTTGTTTCTAAATTTCCGTAAAATGTTTTCTTACATATTTAACTCGAAATCCTTAACCTGGATTCTTATTTCTTATGAATTACGCATCTATTCCCGGTTTATGCTCATATTTTCTGATTTTACCCTTTAACCCCATTTAAACCAAACTACGCATTTACGCATCCATTTCGGTATGCATTAAAACTCCAATTTTACCCGTATGGTTGCCTTAGCGAAATGCATCGCTTAATTCAACTAAACCCTTATTTATTTTATCATTTTGAAATGTTTGGTTGTCTTAGCAAAATCCAACGCTTATTTCAACCAAACCTTATCTATCTTATCATTTCCGCACTAAGATTTCCATCTATTTTCCACCACAACTATATTTGTGGTGGATTTGTTATCGTAAATTCATTTAATCCAATTTCTACCCTCAGTTCGACAATTTACGGAAAAGACCCGTTAAAACGCATTAAACCAAAAAGGCTTATGCTTTTCGCTTTTACACAACCAAAAGGGGTCTATAAATTATAAAACCCATTTTTAAACTTCCCTTAGGGTCTTTTACTTGTTTTGCCACGCGAGGGCATTTTGGTCAACTTAAGCCCCTCTTTTACGACGAAGGACTTTCAATATCATGTTTTGACCTAATAAGCACATTTTAACCATAATCTTATCTAAAATCATTATGTTCCTAAGAACCTAATGTCTACAATATAGATTATGAGAGTTACCTTGCCTTAGGTAGTCCAATATTCATTCATGACTTGTTTAACTCTCATCGGACCTTAAGTCCTTAATGAGAGTTTGACTAATTACACATACCTGGCTCGGGTCATGGCATTGACCCATTTAAATACCTTGCACTATTAATTACCAGTTAATAACAACACGAGCCAAAATCTATTTCCCTGTGAACACAAAAGTCGACAAGCAATCATTAGATATTATTGTCAAATGGTGATGACAACACCATTTGACCCATTTGGCCTAAATGACCATTTTATAATTATGAGATGGTATTTATTTACCATCTCACCATTTAATCCATTTCGGTTTACGCCTTATGCTCATATTTCTTAAGGTCGTTTGTTAATTCGTTCGACCCATTACGGTTTACGCTATAGAGTGCCCTTATTTTAAAGTTTAATATCTATTTGTCAACTCGTGACTGAATTACCGTCATACCCCTTTTTTATTCCTTCTGATTTACACCATATGGTAACTTTTCAGAATTCCTTGTTTATTTGTTATTACATGACTATATTACTATTTTACCTCTTTTTTACCATCAATTTTGGTTTAATACCATATTCACCTGTTCCGACCAGTATCGATTCGCGTCGGAACCTTATATTTCGAAATCTTGTTCTGAATACCAAATCGCTTATTCTTAATCAAATACATAAGTAAATTTACTATTTTAAGGATTTAAGCGTTACTTACCTTGAAATCCGATTATGCTTTTCCCGCATGCTTGATCCGTTTGACCCGCTTCTTCTCAAGCCTCCACCTAGCTTGTCAAACGTCAAACTATCATTATCATTCGCAAGATGGTTAGATTAGTCATCATTTATCAAAACTATCCCACCTTACTGACTGTAGATCAAATTTACCATCTGATCTTATTACAAGGTCAGTTTGACTTTTTAAAAGTCAACTGTCTATTAACATATGCAAATGCACAATTAAGTTTATGTCACACCCCGGATTTCCAACCTGAAATCCATACACCGGTGGGCCCGGGTGGGGATTATCGTGACGTCAGTTGATAATCATCATAGTCAATTAAACATGGCACAGGGGAAGTCTTGGAGTAAAATTACTATTACAAACTGAATGTTCGAAAATACAAACTAATATACAAGCTTGTAATAGAAAATCCACAGGCGGATCATAAATTGTACATGGAAAGAATATAAAACAGACTTTAGGTAGATCTAAGGATTTGCAAGATCCTCTTATTCACTACCGAGCAGCTTCCGGCCTATTTCGTATTGTACCTGCAGTTAGCCTTTGGACGATACGTCAGCTTTCGCTGGTAAATACACCCAACTGACTCATTTTGAAAACTTTAAAATGATTTTTAAGTGCAAAATGGCACAAAATATTTTATTAACTTGGGAAAGTTGACCTTGCAACCTTGTATCAGATTCACATGTTTGTCCATACATACAGGGCCCAGTACAGAAACCGAGACATGATTAAATACACACCACTCAGGAACTCACGAAGGCGTCATCAGCAACGTCTTGGGGAATTGCATATGAGCGTCTGTCAGGTGTATGCCTACACCCCGCGCTAAGGTCGTGGCCAATAACTAATGTATTGAGCCGAGGATATCCAGGACACGGTAATTTTACCCACGATGTTTAAGCTATCAAACAAAACTGATTAACCGAAATATGGGGTTTACTAGCCACAAACGGGCATTCGATTGACCCCATTTTGGACCAAGCAGTAACAATTTAGCGTATCTCAAGCCCGTATAGGGAAAATAAGTCGAGAGTATTTACCTGAGCTAGTCTTCTTCTTTTATTTTTAAATAACTCAGCCGTATACAAAAGTACCAAGTGCAAATAGCATTTACCGGCAAGGCTCTAGTCTGGATTATGGCATAAGCTAGCCAATTAAATACTAACAGTCTTATAAACCGAATAGTGTACATGATCATTACGTATAACGCTTGATTAAACGATGATCGAATAGAATGTAGTTTAATCCCGACAAGTACTTGACTTGTATAACATGGGTAAACTATAAACATTCTGGATTTTGACACTTAAATGACAAGGTTAAACCCGTTTCGGTTAATTTCCGTAAAATAGTTACATATACGTAACCGTGCGCATATTAGCGATATCGGATAACCGGATAAGTCATGGACAAGTTCTATATGCCATTATATTTTAAATAAGTTAAAATATCAGTAGGATATCAACTTACATGCCCGTTAAGGTTTTAAAACGAAATTATGCCTCATAAGGGCATTTTGGTAAATTCATACCATATAAAAGGAACTTGAATCTAATTAAAGTTTATAATCGTAAGTATTCTGAAAAAATAATTTATTTATGATATAATATCAGTAGGATACCAATTATTTGTGTAATTTATCTTTTATGACCAAACTATGCACCGAAAGGGCATTTTGGTCATTTTACACATAGTTTATAAATTATTTGGGATTCTGAGTTTATAACATGTACCTGCTGTAAATATGTTTAAAATAAGTTTTAAAATCAGTAGGTAACAAGTCTTGGTTAATAATATGGTTTAAAACCGTACTATGCGCCGATATGGCGCTTATGTCGTAAAATGATGTCTTTATGCGATGTTTATGAAAACTGATATTAAGGTCATATTAAAATGTTTAAAATGTGTTATCTAATATAACATATCAGTAGGTAAATGATTTACCTTGAAAAGATTTGATTAAAACCATTTTATAAGCCACGGGGGCTAAAATCGTCATTTATCGACATAGTTTAAGGACCTGTTTGAAAACTCAGTTTATAACTTGGTTTAACATCCCAAATAATCCTACTTATAATATTACATTAGTAGAAAACTCATTTTCAAGTTCATTACCATTTAAAACCTTGTTTTATGCGAAAAGGACATTTTGGTCAAAGATGGCATAATTATGGAACTTGCGCATAAACTTGGATTCTGATTATGATAATGTAATATAACCTCAGAGGGTTATGCTAAATTATATTATGATCATAATGCAACTTTAGATCAGTAGGTAACTAATCTAAATCGGGTCAGAATCGAAAGTCAAAGCAAAAGTCAAACTTCGCGACTTTCGGTTGCGAACTGACCCTAGAACTGAAATTGACGAGCCGAACATGTTATTACATGTTCTAATAATTATTACCAACTTTTTTAAGTGTCAAAACAGGTTTCATAACATATATAAGATCAATTTATGATTTTTCCGAAAAATGGCATGTTTGTCTTTTTAATATCGTAACTTTGACCCGTCAATTGGTCTAGCAAACGTGATCTTCAGGAGATGCCCTTTATAGGGATTAACACCTACCTTATTACAATCACTTAGCCATGTTCATTTCGAACAATGGCTGGACCATAATGGTCTTAACCGAAAGTCAAAGCGTTTTCCGAAAAACGCTTGACTTTTGGCTATAAAAGCCTATAAACGAAAATGCACAAGGAAGGAACACTTACCAGTGATTCCTAGGGTGCAAAAGAACTATGTTGGATGCTCCTTTTTGCTAGGAACTTCGAGAGGAGGGAGAAGAGTGAATAAATGAGAAAGGTGCAAGTTGGAATGGTGAACTTAAGCACCTATTTATAGTTGGAGAGCTCAAAGGAGGTGAAGCCAGGTGTTTAGGGGTGTAAGAGGAAGCTTACAAGTGTCCCAAAACGTGGCATAGCTGATTACAAGTCCATTGTTTCGAATTAATGGTTTTGTGGAGTTCTGCTTGGCTGCCAAACAAACTTTCTGCAGCAGAGCCTTTCTCGCGCCCCGCGAGAGACACATACCAAGGCTCTCGCGGCCCGCGACCGCCCCTTAGCCAGTTTCAAACTTTGACACTTTTTACCCCTTAACTTATTAAAGCTTTTAAAAACCTTATAAAACACCTTTTTGGCATACTTAGCCCTCCGTAGCCAACACTTAGCATACCCGCGATTATGCCCGGACATTGTCGAGCTCTCGGTTCGTTAAAATGTCACTCAGAGGTATAAATTAACATGTTGACACTTTAATCTTTCCATTATCCAACTTTCATATAATATAGGATTTAATCACTCTCGTCCAATAAACAGGACATATGAGAGTTAGGACTATGTAAAGGATCACTCAGAGGCTCAGTATAAGCATGTTGACTCCGATGTCACTCAGAGGCTAGGCATGTTGACACAATGGCCACTCAGAGGCCGAGTTTAAGCATAACGACACTAATGGTCGTTTAGAGGCTGCGTTTTATGCATAACGACACTGATGGCCGTTCAGAGGCTAAGTTGTTAGGCATGACGACGCTAATGGTCATTCAAAGGCTTGGTTTATGCATGTTGACATCAGAAAGTCATTCAGAGGCTCAGTTTGAGCATGTTGTCACTTTTAGTCCATATAAGTCTTTAATTGACTATATTAAAAAATACAATACGTGTCACTATATTATTGGACACGATTTTATAGGGTGTTACATCCTCACCCCTTAAAAGAAATCTCGACCTCGAGATTTTATTCAAAAAGATGGGGTACTTTTGTCGCATAGTGGACTCAACCTCCCATGTATACTCGGGACCTCTAAAAGCGTCCCACTTAACCTTTACTATAGGTATCAATTTTCTTCGGAGCTTCTTAACCTGTCGATCCTCGATCGAAATTGGTTTCTCAATGAACCTCAAGTTTTCATCAATTTGCATATCCTTGTACGACATTGCTAGCGACTCATCGGCTAGACATTTCTTAGGATTTGATATGTGGAATACATCATGAATTCCACTAAGCACCTCTGGCAACCTGCGCTTATAAGCTACAGTGCCGACACATTCGATTATCTCGAATGGTCTAATATACCTTGGGCTCAACTTGCCCTTCTTTCCAAAACGCATCACACCTTTCCATGGTGGTACCTTTAGCATGACTTTGTTCCCTACTTGGAACTTAAGAGGTTTACGCCTCTTGTTAGCATAGCTCTTCTGCCTATCTTTGGCAGCTTTGTGACGATCACGGATTTGCACAATCTTTTTTGTGGTCTCCAGGACAATCTAAGGTCCTGATAGTTGGGCTTCCCCAACTTCTGCCCAACACACGGGCGTTCTACATTTTCTCCCATACAAGGCCTCAAAAAGAGCAGCATTGATGCTTGTATGATAGTTATTATTGTAGGAGAATTCTATTAGGGGTAAGTGGTCATCCCAACTTCCACCTAGATCAATCACACATGCCCTAAGCATGTCTTCCAAAGTTTGAATAGTACGCTCACTTTGACCATCAATATGTGGATGGTAAGCCGTACTAAAGTTTAATCGTGTGCCTAACGATTGTTGGAAACTTTTCCAAAAGTGAGATGTGTATCTAGTATCTCTATCAGATACAATAGATACTGGCACACCGTGTAGGGACACAATCTTGTCCACATACAACTTAGCCAATTTATCTGAATTATACGTTTCTTTGATTGGGAAGAAATGAGCTGACTTAGTCAGTCTGTCTACAATGACCCAAATAGTGTCATTACCACATTTTGTCTTAGGTAACTTGGTAATCAAGTCCATTGTTACCATTTCCCATTTCCAAGTGGGAATCTCAAGTTGTTGTAGAAGTCCTGACGGTTTCTGATGTTCGACCTTAACTTGCGAACACGTCAGACACTTAGCTACATAAGTGGCTGTGGATTTCTTCAAAACCCATCCACCAATAATTCTTCTTTAGATCTTGATACATCTTGTCACCTCCCGGGTGAACTGAGTATATTGAATTGTGCGCTTCTTTGAGGATTAGATCTCTAAGTCCTCCAAAGATTGGAACCCAGATTCTTCCATTGAATTTAAGGATTCCATCCTTTTCAGGCGCTAAATGATCCACAGTTCCACCTAATCCCTCATTAGGGATATTAGCCTCTAATAAAGCTTGTTTTTGCGCATCTAATAGCTTTTTATTTAAGCTATTTCTGAGCTCAATGCTCTTGGCGTTATCCTAATAGGCTTAACCCTTTCTTTGCGACTTAAGGCGTCGGCAACTACATTTGCCTTGCCAGTATGGTAGCGAATCTCGCAGTCGTAATCATGGCAACTACTTGCCCTTCTTTCCAAAATGCATCACACCTTTCCAGGGTGATACTTTTAGCATGACTTTGTCCCCTACTTGGAACTGAAGAGGTTTACGCCTCTTGTCAGCATAGCTTCTCTGCCTATCCTTGGCAGTTTTGAGACGATCACGGATTTGCACAATCTTTTCCGTGGTCTCCAGGACAATCTCAGGTCCTGATAGTTGGGCTTCCCCAACTTCTGCCCAACACACGGGCGTTCTACATTTTCTCCCATACAAGGCCTCAAAAGGAGCAGCCTTGATGCTGGTATGATAACTATTATTGTAGGAGAATTCTATTAGGGGTAAGTGGTCATCCCAGCTTCCACCTAAATCAATCACACATGCCCGAAGCATGTCTTCCAAAGTGTGGATAGTACGCTCACTTTGACCATCAGTCTGCGGATGGTAAGCCGTACTGAAATTTAATCGTGTGCCTAACGATTGTTGGAAACTTTTCCAAAAGTGAGATGTGTATCTAGTATCTCTGTCAGATACAATAGATACTGGCACACCGTGTAGGGACACAATCTTGTCCACATACAACCTAGCTAATTTATCTGAATTATACGTTTCCTTTATTGGCAAGAAATGTGCTGACTTGGTCAGCCTATCCACAATGACCCAAATGGTGTCATTACCACTTCTGGTCTTTGGTAACTTGGTAATCAAGTCCATAGTTACCATTTCCCATTTCCATGTGGGAATTTCTAATTGTTGTAGAAGTACTGACGGTTTCTGATGTTCGGCTTTAACTTGCGAACACGTCAGACACTTAGCTACATAAGTGGCTATGGATTTCTTTAAACCCATCCACCAATAATTCTTCTTTAAGTCTTGATACATTTTGTCACCTCCCGTGTGAACTGAGTATCTTGAACTATGCGCTTCTTGGAGGATTAGATCTCTAAGTCCTCAAAAGATTGGAACCCAAGTTCTATCATTAAATCTAAGGATTCCATCCTTTCCAGGCATTGCTTGATCAACAATTCTGCCTAATCCCTCATTAGAAATATTAGCCTCTTACAGGCTTGCTTTTGCACATCTAATAGCTTATTACTCAAGCTATTTCTGAGCTCAATGCTCTTGGCATTAATCCTAATAGGTTTAACCTTTTCTTTGCGACTTAAGGCATCGGCAACTATATTGCCTTGCCGGGATGGTAGCGAATCTCGCAATCATAATCATTAAGAGTTTCCATCCAACGTTGGCGCATGTTCAATTCCTTCTGATTGAACAGATGCTAGAGACTTTTATGGTCAGTGTATATAACACACTTCGTACCATACAGGTAGTGTCTCCATAACTTTAGTGCAAATACAACGGCACCCAGTTCCAAATCATGGGTGGTGTAATTCCTTTCGTGCACCTTTAGTTGGCGTGATGCATAGGCAATTACTTTGTCATTTTGCATTAGCACACAACCCATACCGGTGTGTGATGCATCACAATAGACAACAAAATTCTCAATACCCTCAGGTAGAGATAACACAGGAGCGTTGCTCAACTTATGTTTTAGAATCTCAAAAGATTCTTGTTGCTTTGGACCCCAATTATACTTAATATTCTTATGGGTCAAGGAAGTTAAAGGAGTGGCTATTCTTGAAAAGTTCTCAATGAACCTTCTATAGTAACCAGCCAATCCTAAGAAACTACGAACCTCCGTTGGGGTTTTGGGTACTTCCCAATTCATGATGGCCTCAATTTTGGCGGGATCCACTTGGATACCACGCTCACTTACAACATGTCCAAGGAATTGGACTTCTCTAAGCTAAAATTCACATTTAGAGAACTTAGCATAAAGCTTCTCTTGCCTTAACAGTTCTAGGATGCACCGAAGATGTTTCAAATGATCATCTTGATTACGAGAATAAATAAGTATGTCATCTATGAAGACAATGACAAACTTATCCAAATACAGTTTGCAGACTCTATTCATGAGGTATATGAATGCTGCAGGTGCATTTGTGAGCCCAAAAGGCATCACCAAAAATTCAAAATAACCATAGCAGGTCCTGAAGGCTGTCTTAGGAACATCTTCACTTCTAACCTTCAGTTGATGATATCCTGATCTCAAATCTATCTTAGAAAAGTAACTAGCCCCTTGAAGTTGGTCGAATAAATCATCAATCCTGGGCAGAGGATATCTATTCTTAATTGTTAGTTTTTTTAGCTCTCGGTAATCGATGCACATTCGCATCGAACCGTCCTTCTTCTTTACAAATAGGATAGGAGCTCCTCAAGGCGAGGAACTAGGCTGAATAAAGCCTTTCTCTAAGAGTTCGTCTAGCTGCGTCCTCAATTCCTTCATCTCTATTGGTGCTAGCCTATATGGAGCTCTAGCTACGGGTGCTGATCCTTGCAGAATATCAATCTTGAACTCCACTTGTCTGTCTGGAGGTAGGCCTGGTAACTCTTCTGGGAATACATCGGGATATTCTGAAATGACTGGTAGGTGTTCCATATTTGGCTTAGGTTCATTTATGGTTACTTGTTCCATGTAGGTGACACAACCTTTTCTCAAACACTTGGATGCCTTAAATAACGACACCTTGTCCGGCAATCCATAGTGTGAGTCTCCGGGGATGGTGATCACTTCACCAGATGGGGTCTTAATTTCGATGAGCTTCTTATCGCAGGCAATGTGGGCTTGGTTATGAGATAACCAATCCATGCCTAAGACAACATCGAACCCCGCCAATTTCATTGGCAGAAGAGAGATGGGGATGGAATGATTCTTAATGGATATAGAGCATCCATCAAGAATGGAAGATGTGGATTCTATCGTTCCATCAGCGAGTTCTATCTCATAAGTTTTATCTAGAGTTCTTATGGGCAAATTTAACAGTTTACAAAACTTATGATCGACAAAAGATCTATCTGCACCCGAATCAAAAAGAACTCTAGTATAAATATCATTAATGGGGAAAGTACCTGTTATGACGTTATTGTCATTAACAGCTTCCTTAGCAGTCAATCAAAAAGCGCGTGCATTCCCCTTCTTGGCCTCTCCAGGCTTCGAATTATTATTCCTTGAATTTTTAGGGCAGTTAGTTGCAATGTGCCCTTTTTCATTGCAGATATAACATACAACATCCTTAAGATTTTTACAATCTAGGGTCGTATGCCCTCTCCTTCTACAAATACCACAAGGTCTAGCTTGTGAATCAGAATTACACTGTCCCCAGTGTCTGCGGTTGCAAGTTTTGCAAAATGGCATCACAGCAAACTTGCCTTGGTTCCCTTTGAACCCAAATCTCCCTTTATTTTTCTTATTAAACTTATGGGAGTTGTCAACTTCTCTCTTTCTTTTTCCGTCAGTTTCAGGCTTAACTGACTTATGCCTTACTAAATCAAGGGTGAGAGAGAGAGAGAGAGAGATAGGTCTACAGCAGACCTATAGGTAATAGGCTAAGCAGCCTTTACCATGCCCTTAATCTCGGGCGCTAATCCATTGATAAAACGCGCAATGCGTTTGGAATCTGGGGTGATTAGGTAGGAAACTAAC
This sequence comes from Scalesia atractyloides, assembly GCA_947069175.1. Taxonomy (NCBI): domain Eukaryota; kingdom Viridiplantae; phylum Streptophyta; class Magnoliopsida; order Asterales; family Asteraceae; genus Scalesia; species Scalesia atractyloides. The sequence goes on along the minus strand of CAMTDV010000007.1, from coordinate 12,126,614 downwards.
CTAGATAGGGAATTGAAATCGGAGACATACTTCCTACAGTCTAGGTTTTTTATTGAAAGAGACAAGAAGTCTGTCTCTATTTTCTCCACCTCATGGGGGTAGGCAATAGGTTTCCTTAATAAGGTCCATAAACTTATACCATCCCAGATTATATAGGTATACTTTACCTGTTGACTGAATCATGGCCTTCCACCATGTTAGGGCATCGCCCTTAAAGGACTGTGATACATACTTGACCACATCCTTGTCAGCACAGCCGCTGATGTCTACGATGGTCTCCATCTCGTCCAGCCACTTTAGGGCTTCTACAGCTCCTTTTTCCCCCATTAAATTCTCGGGGCTTACAGGAGACGAAGTATTTGTAGGTACACCCGTCTTTAGCAGAACGGGACCTATCAGCAAAGTCTACTTTCCTTGGTTCACTCTTCGCATTTGAAGAGTGAACATAGCTCTCTTTATGAGCTGAAGATGGGGTAATTGATAATGGTTTGGAGCGAGTAGCACTCAACTCTCTTAACTTCTCTATGGCCTTACCCATGGCCTTTTCTACAGCCGCATCAATGCGTGCTTGGAAGTCATTATTATCTATGGCTATATTTTCGGCGTCCTTAGAGTTGACGTTTCGATGGCTACTTTGTGCCTCATTAGAATTAGCCATTCTTCAAAGCTTTGGTTCTATATACCAAATAAAATTTCTCTTAGCCATGGTATAATAACCATATCGGCTTTTAAACATTGGATATAAGAAAATTCATTGCCTATACTAGTGTGAATAACATCACAACTCTTAGGCTAGGTATTAATAGGACCATCATAGGCAAATTACAATCTGGACATAGTCCATTTATTACTAGACAGGGGATCGCAATGTCACAACTGTCATTGTCATATTTAACAATTTTATAGCACATAGGCTTGTCACAAAGGACATCAAATATGGCACATAGGCCTGTCACTAATGGACATAAAATTATGTCACATAGGCCTGTCACTAATGTATGTTTTATTTATCTATCACCGCACTGGTGATATTAGCCGGGATCAAATAGATCACATAGGCTATATAAAATTATTCATAACCCGAAAGGGTAATACATCACTAATGGATGTTTTATTCAACACCGCACTGGTGATATTTAGCCGGGATCAAATAGATCACATGGGCTATATAAAATAAATCATAACCCAAAAGGGTAATACATCACTAATGGATGTTTTCTTCATTACCGCACTGGTGATATTTAGCCGGATCAAAAATAGATCACATGGGCTATATAAAATAAATCATAACCCAAAAGGGTAATACATCACTAATGGATGTTTTATTCATCACCGCACTGGTGATATTTAGCCGGGATCAAATAGATCACGTGGGCTATATAAAATAAATCATAACCCAAAAGGGTAATACATCACCAATGGATGTTTTATTTATCATCGCACTGATGATATTTAGCCGGGATCAAATAGATCGCAAGGGCTATATAAAATACATCTCTAATGGATGTCTTATTCATCACCGCACTGGTGATATTTAGCGGGATCAAATAGATCACATGGGCTATATATAAGGTTAGGACATAGTCCATTACCTTGAAGACTAGCGTGATTCCTCAAGTCATACTACCAAGAGTATGAACATTACTTGAATGTTATCATAAGAGGATCTTAATGGTTGATTAATAGTCCCGGTCGCATTGACCTTAATGACTTGGAGGCTTGAACCTAGTCCACCACCTCTAGATAGAAGGATAACTTCCCTAAATGACCATTTTATCATTATGAGATGGTATTTATTTACCATCTCACCATTTAATCCATTTCGGTTTACGCCTTATGCTCATATTTCTTAAGATCGTTTGTTAATTTGTTCGACCCATTACGGTTTACGCTATAGAGTGCCCTTATTTTAAAGTTTAATATCTATTTGTCAACTCGTGACTGAATTACCGTCATACCCCTTTTTTATTCCTTATGATTTACACCATATGGTAACTTTTCAGAATTCCTTGTTTATTTGTCATTACATGACTATATTACTATTTTACCCCTTTTTTACCATCAATTATGGTTTAATACCATATTCACTTGTTCCGACCCGTATCGATTCGCGTCGGAACCTTGTATTCCGAAATCTTGTTCTGAATACCAAATCGCTTATTCTTAATCAAATACATAAGTAAATTTACTATTTTAATGATTTAAGCGTTACTTACCTTGAAATCCGATTATGCTTTTCCCGCATGCTTGATCCGTTTGACCCGCTTCTTCTCAAGCCTCCACCTAGCTTGTCAAACGTCAAACTATCATTATCATTCGCAAGATGGTTAGATTAGTCATCATTTATCAAAACTATCGCACCTTACGGACTTTAGATCAAATTTACCATCTGATCTTATTACAAGGTCGTTTGACTTTTTAAAAGTCAACTGTCTATTAACATATGCAAATGCACAATTAAGTTTATGTCACACCCCGAATTTCCAACCCGAAATCCATACACCGGTAGGCCCGGGTGGGGAGTATCGTGACGTCAGTTGATAATCATCATAGTCAATTAAACACGGCACAGCGGAAGTCTTGGAGTAAAATTACTATTACAAATCGAATGTTCGAAAATACAAAATAATATACAAGCTTGTAATAGAAAATCCACAGGCGGATCATAAATTGTACATGGAAAGAATATAAAACAGACTTTAGGCAGATCTAAGGATTTGCATGATCCTCTTATTCACTACCGAGCAGCTTCCGGCCTATTTCGTATTGTACCTGCAGTTAGCCTTTGGACGATACGTCAGCTTTCACTGGTAAATACACCCAACTGACTCATTTTGAAAACTTTAAAATGATTTTTAAGTGCAAAACGGCACAAAATCTTTTATTAACATAGGAAAGTTGACCTTGCAACCTTGTATCAGATTCACATGTTTGTCCATACATACAGGGCCCAATACAGAAACCGAGACATGATTAAATACACACCACTCAGGAACTCACGAAGGAGTCATCAGCAACGTCTTGGGAAATTGCATATGAGCGTCTGTCAGGTGTATGCCTACACCCCGCGCTAAGGTCGTGGCCAATAACTAAAGTATTGAGCCGAGGATATCCAGGACACGGTAATTTAACCCATGATGTTTAAGCTATCAAACAAAACTGATTAAAATGAAATATGGGGTTTACTAGCCATAAACGGGCATTCGATTGACCCCATTTTGGACCAAGCAGTAACAATTTAGCGTATCTCAAGCCCGTATAGGGAAAATAAGTCGAGAGTATTTACCTGAGCTAGTCTTCTTCTTTTATTTTTAAATAACTCAGCCGTATACAAAAGTACCAAGTGCAAATAGCATTTACCGGCAAGGCTCTAGTCTGGATTATGGCATACGCTAGCCAATTAAATACTAACAGTCTTATAAACCGAATAGTGTACATGATCATTACGTATAACGCTTGATTAAACGATGATCGGATAGAATGTAGTTTAATCCCGACAAGTACTTGACTTGTATAACATGGGTAAACTATAAACATTCTGGATTTTGACACTTAAATGACAAGGTTAAACCCGTTTCGGTTAATTTCCGTAAAATAGTTACATATACGTAACCGTGCGCATATTAGCGATATCGGATAACCGGATAAGTCATGGACAAGTTCTATATGCCATTATATTTTAAATAAGTTAAAATATCAGTAGGATAGGTTTTAAAACGAAATTATGCCTCATAAGGGCATTTTGGTAAATTCATACCATATAAAATGAACTTGAATCTAATTAAAGTTTATAATCGTAAGTATTCTGAAAAAATAATTTATTTATGATATAATATCAGTAGGATACCAATTATTTGTGTAATTTATCTTTTATGACCAAACTATGCACCGAAAGGGCATTTTGGTCATTTTACACATAGTTTATAAATTATTTGGGATTCTGAGTTTATAACATGTACCTGCTGTAAATATGTTTAAAATAAGTTTTAAAATCAGTAGGTAACAAGTCTTGGTTAATAATATGGTTTAAAACCGTACTATGCGCCGATATAGCGCTTATGTCGTAAAATGATGTCTTTATGCGATGTTTATGAAAACTGATGTTAAGGTCATATTAAAATGTTTAAAATGTGTTATCTAATATAACATATCAGTAGGTAAATGATTTACCTTGAAAAGATTTGATTAAAACCATTTTATAAGCCACGGGGGCTAAAATCGTCATTTATCGACATAGTTTAAGGACCTGTTTGAAAACTCAGTTTATAACTTGGTTTAACATCCCAAATAATCCTACTTATAATATTACATCAGTAGAAAACTCATTTTCAAGTTCATTACCATTTAAAACCTTGTTTTATGCGAAAAGGACATTTTGGTCAAAGATGGCATAATTATGGAACTTGCGCATAAACTTGGATTCTGATTATGATAATGTAATATAACCTCAGAGGGTTATGCTAAATTATATTATGATCATAATGCAACTTTAGATCAGTAGGTAACTAATCTAAATCGGGTCAGAATCGAAAGTCAAAGCAAAAGTCAAACTTCGCGACTTTCGGTTGCGAACTAACCCTAGAACTGAAATTGACGAGCCGAACATGTTATTACATGTTCTAATAATTATTACCAACTTTTTTAAGTGTCAAAACAGGTTTCATAACATATATAAGATCAATTTATGATTTTTCCGAAAAAATGGCATGTTTGACTTTTTAATATCGTAACTTTGACCCGTCAATTGGTCTAGCAAACGTGATCTTCAGGAGATGCCCTTTATAGGGATTAACACCTACCTTATTACAATCACTTAGCCATGTTCATTTCGAACAATGGCTGGACCATAATGGTCTTAACCGAAAGTCAAAGCGTTTTCCGAAAAACGCTTGACTTTTGGCTATAAAAGCCTATAAACGAAAATGCACAAGGAAGGAACACTTACCAGTGATTCCTAGGGTGCAAAAGAACTATGTTGGATGCTCCTTTTTGCTAGGAACTTCGAGAGGAGGGAGAAGAGTGAATAAATGAGAAAGGTGCAAGTTGGAATGGTGAACTTAAGCACCTATTTATAGTTGGAGAGCTCAAAGGAGGTGAAGCCAGGTGTTTAGCGGTGTAAGAGGAAGCTTACAAGTGTCCCAAAACGTGGCATAGCTGATTACAAGTCCATTGTTTCGAATTAATGGTTTTGTGGAGTTTTGCTTGGTTGCCAAACAAACTTTCTGCAGCAGAGCCTTTCTCGCGCCCCGCGAGAGACACATACCAAGTCTCTCGCGGCCCGCGACCGCTCTTAGCCAGTTTCAAACTTTGACACTTTTTACCCCTTAACTTATTAAAGCTTCTAAAACCTTATAAAACACCTTTTTGGCATATTTAGCCCTCCGTAGCCAATACTTGGCATACCCGGGATTATGCCCGGACATTGTCGAGCTCTCGGTTCGTTAAAATGTCACTCAGAGGTATAAATTAATATGTTGACACTTTTAATCTCTCCATTATCCAACTTTCATATAATATAGGATTTAATCACTCTCGTCCAACAAACAGGACATATGAGAGTTAGGACTACGTAAAGGATCACTCAGAGGCTCAGTATAAGCATCTTGACTCCAATGTCACTCAGAGGCTAGGCATGTTGACACAATGGTCACTCAGAGGCCGAGTTCAAGCATAACGACACTAATGGTCGCTCAGAGGCTGCGTTTTATTCATAACGACACTGATGGTCGTTTAGAGGCTACGTTGTTAGGCATGACGACACTAATGGTTGTTCAGAGGCTTGGTTTATGCATGTTGACATCAGAAAGTCATTCAGAGGCTCAGTTTGAGCATGTTGTCACTTTTAGTCCATATTAGTCCTTAATTGACTCTATTAAAAATACAATACGTGTCACTATATTATTGGACACGATTTTATAGGATGTTACAGTTTAACAACTCTTTTAGGCATTTATCAATTACCCGGCATGCGATAGTTTTAGACTACCCTCTTATCTAAATTTCCAACCAAGTTCATGTCATTTCTTTCACTTAAACAAGTTCGAGCAATTGTTAATAACAAGTTAACTTAACTTTCGATTATCAATGCTAATTTATCCATTCATTGTACTAGACATTCATCTGAATACTTAATATAATCAAGTTCTACATACAAACTAGTAGACAACATGATCTCAACCACTCATTAACATTGACATATCAATTTCATTATATCTTACAAAACCCATTTCAAGTCATGTATGATCACTTACTTGAATCTCTAATTTGTTCAAGTATCTTGCACATACATACAAGTATGATGATCATAAACACTCATGTATCATCAATTTTATCATATAATCAAAAATCCATTTAACTAGGTGTGGTAAATCATCCAAACACCCAATTCATAGCAATCCATTCAAAATTTTCAATAAGGGTTTGTTCCTAAGCAAGTGTTTCATCCCTTATCTTACTTCAATTACTGAAATTCATACATGGATTGAAATCCATGAATCTACTTAAATTCATTATGTCACCAATTAGGATTTTCGACATACCTCATGACCCCCTAGTTCTGGTGATAATTAGAATGCATTCATGCATCGATTCTGGGTACGATTCGTCCTCCAATTTGATGATTCAATATGAACAAGGGTTTGCTTCTTGTTCTCCAGCCGTAGCACACACACATACACACACTTTCTATGTGTTTTATGTTTTAATTCTTGAGATTTTATAACACAAGTTTCCTTTTTGGCAGCTTTTGTCCCTCAAGTTTAGTTTTGATTATAAATAAGATTACAACTCATTGTCTCGTTACTTATATACATGTTATTAACTAGGTTAATTTGTTCCTAGTTATTTTGTTTATGGTTTAACTTTTACCACTAATGGTTCTTTACCCGTTCTTTAATATTAACGTGGTTTGAATACCAAACCCGTTTGGGGTGTTACAAGGGAATAGTGCCAGATAGCTTGCCTGGCACTTCCCTACTGGACTAACCAATTTTTAATTTTATTCTCAGTTTAAAATTACGTGTTTGCCCCTAGCTCAAAATTACGAATTTGCCCCCAGTTCAAAATTATGAATTTGCCCTTAACTCAAAATTACGTTTTTGCCACCAGTTCAAAATTAAAATATGGTTTGCCCCTAGCTTAAAATTACGATTTTGCCCTTAGTTCAAAATTATGATTTTGCCCTCAACTCAAATTTACGTTTTTGTCTCTAGTTCAAAATAAAATTATGTTTTCCCCTAGCTAAAAAATATGATTTTGCCCTTAGTTCAAAATTATGATTTAAGCTAGTTCAAAATAAAATTATGATTTTACCCCCGGCTTAAAATTACAATTTTGTCCTCTGCTCAAAATTATGATTTTGTCCCCATTTCAAAAATTACGATTTATCCCCTAGTTAAAAATTGTGACATTGCCATCGTTTTCCTTTTTTTTTTTGCAAAACTATAGTATTGTTTTATTTTACTTGGTTGACTCAATATAACTTTTATTGTATCAAGCAGTTGTCTAACATTCGCTCGTTAGTCTAACACTCGCTCATCAGTCTTGACAATTTAGTATTTTACCCCAGATCAAAATTACAGACATATCATCATTTTAGTTTTTTTTAGCAAAACTATGTTAGTATTTTGGTTTAACTGGTTGTCTCGATGTATTTTTTTAGATCGTATTATAAGCAGTATGTACAAGTAACCTAATGCATGCATACATGTTATGAAACTAAGAAATATTCGATTTAACGTTCCGTCACGCGGACGGGCATAGGTGTAATTTTTATTTGTCCAGGCATGCCTGGCACATACTAATTTGGCTTTAAAAATTACAATTTTGCTCCAAGTTTAAAATTATAGTCTTTTCATCGTTTTAGTTTTTTTAGCAAAAATATAATAGTGTTTTGTTTTAATTGGTTTACTCGATATAAATTTTTTTATGATCGTATTATAAGTAGTAGGTACAAGTAACCGAAACACATACATTCATGTTATGAGAGAAAAATATTCAGCTTAATGTCCCGCAATGCGGGCGAGGCAAAAACTATATATATAGTTTACGGATGACGATAAATAGTAATTTTACTTTTAAAATAATATATTACTTAATATATAATAAGAGTTTAATATTATATTATTATTATTATTTTTATATATAGTTTATGAAGAATAATAAATAGTACCTTTACTTTTAAAATAGTATATAACTTTTTGTTATCTTTTTTTAAATATATTATAAGAGTTTATTATTATATTTAATAAGATATAATTTTTTATTTAATAGTTTATTATTATATTTAATTTTAATAACATTTATTTAAATTTTTTCCTTTTCTAAAACTATATATTTCATTTACTATTTTGTTAATAATTTTTTTCTTTTTTTAGAACATATATTAATTTATCAAATAATTTGATATTTTTTTGATAATTTACGTTTATATTTAAAAAAAAAAACTTAAGTACATTGTTGTGCTTGATTTTTTTCCTCGACATTCCATTATAAGTTTTTTTTAAACGAAGTTCTACTCAAAATAAAATATTTATTTGGTATCATAAAACGGTACAGTAATAAACTAAACCATTCTAATGGTTTGGCTTTCTAAACAATATATTTTATTTTTAAATTACGTTTGTTTTACATTATCACTTGCTAAATTTAGCCGCAACGCACGACGTAAAAAAAATAAGAGTTACTTTAAACTTCAGATTTCATGTAACTACTTTACTATATATTTCTAAAATTTGTTAACAAATTATGATAAATTAATTAAAGACGACTTTATCACCACCATTGGGCTTTGAAGAGACATTTTTTTATCACAACAATTGTAGTGGGGAACACCCTCATCTAAACATACAACGATATTTATATAAAACATGAATCATACGAGGATAATGTTAAATGAATATCAACAAGAAAACACCCTCATAATATATGCATTTTCTTGTTCTTCAAACTTATAGGCGAAATATGTATGATGGTTGTTCTTTTAGAACAATTTGGTGCATGGAAACAATGCTGAAGACTTCATTTCATGCTTTAAACAATAGCATTGAGGCTGCAATTCATTGTTGATATTCTACCGATCGTAAATTATAAAATAAACTATAAAAATACAAAATATATGCTAAAATTATAATTATTTATATGTTCAAATCCTAGATTCTTAACGTACCAACAAAAATGTCCAAAATGTCAAACAAGTTAAAGAAATTCAAAAATGTCCAAAATGTCAAACAAGTTAAATTAAGAAATCAAGAATTATTGGACATAATTAAGACCGTAGATGCAACGTCCAATCGTACACCGACCTTGGTGTACCTCATCCGCTAACCTATAACATAGAGCGTATATTAACTTACAAGAGCTGAACAAATTTAAAGTACAATCAATAGAACCACGATCGATGGACTTAGTGTGTTGTTTAAAGAATCAATATTCAATACCCATATTATATATATATATATATATATATATATATATATATATATATATATATATATATATATATATATATAGTGGAGAATTCAAATAAGAAGAAAATTTTTTGTAAGAATAACAAGAATAACTTTTAAACCAATAGAAATTCTCCATTTACTTCATTTAATATGTGTATTTAAAATTATGAAAAAGGGTAAATAGGTAAATCTATAATTGTCATTAATTAGCTAATTAATTAAACTTGTAACTCATTTTTTCATGTACTCTTTCAAAATAAAATAATTTATGGTGTAGGAGAATTTTCGACATGTGTAGGATAAATTTTAGTATGTGTATGATAAATTTTGAAATGTGTAGGGTAAATTTACATGTGTGTAGGGAAAATTCCGGTAAATGTAAGACATATGTAGGATAAATTTTGAAATATGTAGGATAAAATATTTTTGCTGTATTAATGAGAGATAACATAATTAATGAGAAGAGTTATAAACTATTTAATATTTTACCACTATGTCTTTCATTCTTTTTCTTCTCAAATGAACATTTCCATATATATATAGCTAAGATTAAAAAGTGAAGTTTTGTGGTGAATCGCTTGTGTGGACGTTATAGTTTTGTTATGTATAAACCACTTATGGTGATTCATTGTTTGTAAACTCATTACGTATTCGGAAATTTTCAATTTTCCGCTAAAAGTTGGAAAATGATGTTATTAAAAGACTTTGTAAGTTGTGACTCAAATATCTTTTTCTTATTCTTTTATTTAGGTAATGAAAAAAATGAGTGACGTCTATACATCAACAACAATAATATTACATTATACATCAACAACAATAATATTACATTTAAATACTGTACTCTACGTTTGATCATGGCCGACAGTTATGTATTAAAGAAAATTAGTATTAAGCTCCCCGTGTTGCGGCTGGGGCGAACATCAAGGCCACACTACTATCAGGGATCACCAAAACTGAAGTTGCACCGTGTTAATGCGAATAAATTAAACCAAAACGTAAAACATATAAAAATAACTAAGTCGATCCATGACCCGAGCGTTACGTTGAATCCGTCAAACGAAAAAACAGACGACGTAAAAACGCTTACCACATACGCACGTTGCGCCGTATTAACTCGCAAAATTATTTATAGTATTTAAATGAAATACAAATTTGTCTTTTGTGGATACAACCCACTAAGCATTATGTTACAGATTATAATGTATAGATATGTTGCAAATATATATATATATATATATATATGTCAGGGAATGTTTATTTGAGAATAAATTTAATGTGAGAAGAAATGACATAATGGTAAAATATTAAATAGTTTATAATTTTTCTCATTAATTATGTTATCTCCCATTAATAAAGCAAAAACATTTTATCTTACATATTTCAAAATTTATTCTACATATGTCTTATATTTACCGAAATTTACTATACACACATGTAAATTTACCCCATATATTTCAAAATTTATCCTACACATGTTGAAAATTGTCCTACACCATAAATTATCTTGAAAGAGTATATGAAAAAAATAAGTTATAAGTTTAATTAATTAGCTAATTAATGACAATTATAGATTTACCTATATGCACTTTTTCATAATTTTAAATACACATATTAAATTAAGTAAATAAAGATTTCTATTAGTTTAAAAGTTATTCTTTTTATTCTCAAAAAAATTTCTTATTTGAACTCTTCACAGTATATATAATGGTCATATATTTGTTGGTGCCTAATTTTTTTTAATATTTTTAAGGTTTTAATATTAGTTTTGATTTGAAACTTATTTAATGTTTCCAGCTGTTTCTACTCAAAATTGTGTTCTAGTAAAATCTATTTTTTTTGTCTTTTTCTCATAAAACAAAATACGTTGTTTTGTATAAAATCGAGTAATTCGTATAATTACAGAACCTAGTTTCAAGATAACATAAATACAATATAAACAAATACGTCCATAAACTTAGTTTAAACGCACACAAACATATAAATTAAAATCTAGAACATCTTCAAATTTAAAGTTTGATTTAGACCTTAAGAAACATCAACACGATCATCTATCTCATTAATTAGCTTGGTAATCGGTAAATTTAACCATACCGGATTAACACATTAAATGATATTAAGAGTAAAGCTCAATTTTCGTCTATGTGGTTTACATCAGTTCACATATACAATTTTATATGAAAAAACGGTCATTTCAGTCCCAATGGTTGTCAATTGGATCAATCAAGTCCATCTCACAAAGATTCATTAGTTGACCATTAGTTATCTTAATGGTGGGGAGGGCAGATGTCACACCCTAACCGATGGCGGAAACATCAGAGTGAGACGAAAATATATTGTTCGAGACATCATAACACTATTTTGTGACAATATTAAATTCAAAGATTCGATTAATTGCATAAATCAAATTGTCAATTACAACATAACAACTTCAACAAAAATTACAACATAAAAAGCCTAACATTGTAGGTGCGTTTCTATGTCGTCCCTACTAGATTCGTCATTTTCGACACCTTTAACCAGCAACATGTTAAAAGTATAGTTCAATACAAAAAAGTATTGGCGAGTACACATGTTTAAGTACATAGCATAGGTATAAAAGAGTTTACTCAAATCCACATGGCAATTGTATACAAGGTAAGCTAGCATACAATACTAATTGTCAAACCCAAGTGTCCACAAGAATTAAGTGTCCCTCGTCACACAAAGTAATGAGACTAAAGTATGAATAAGAATAAGAATCAGCTTAAGCTTAACAATACCCCGACGGACAGTGTGATACTCCTATAGCGCTACACATGTTAAGTTGGGGATAGCCAAGTTAATGACAAGAAGCATGTATGAATTTAGCATGAACCTAAGCATGACAATAAGCATGTATGATGGATCGAGTGTATAAAGCAAGTAGTGTGTGTATACATGTATTTTGTAAGTTAACATGTTACAACCCAAATTGTGTAAAAAGGGAAATGGGTCAAGTGTACTCACGGTTTTGCGAGCTTCCACTTGGTAATTTCCGTGAAGAGTTTGGAGAGTTGGAGGATCAACTAGTTATCCTACAAGAGGAAAACGTAGGTTGCTAAATATGCGGATGATAACGGATGATTTAGGAATTTAAATACACCAAAGTATGTATACGAGAAAATACCCACCTAGACTTGATACTCGTTTTAACACTATGATACACGTTCGGGTTGATGTGTTTTCATGGGTTAAGATACATATTAGAATCGTAACGAGAAGTTAAGTACTTAGGTGATGTAACCTAGTACCATGACGGACAATTATTCAATTATCATCAAGGGTTCGGTTAATGTGTGTGTATATATATATAGTATACGTAATAAGTAGATCATAAACATCCTGGAAGTTCATAAAAGTCATGTATGGAGGTAGGAGGATAACCTTCATTTAACCTCTTTCGTATAGTTCACCAATGCACAAGTTGTCACAAAGACAACAAGGATGGTCATGAATAAGTTAAAATGAAAATAAAAGTTGTAAAATAATCAAAATCAAGTGAGATGGTGGATTGAAGGTAGGATAGCCAAGGCTTCCAAGTAATCACACACTACCAACTCAAGTCTTGTTTCAAAAACAAGCTTGGAAGGATACAACATTTGTGGGTTAAAACCCTATTAAAACGAAAAGTTTCTTACACTTGTGACCTCAAATATGGTAATGTTCCATGTTGGTTTTCCATGGAAAACCTATGGAAACACTCCTAGAGGTGTTCCAAGCGTTAAGAAAGAAGAAAGAGTAAAGACGAGAGGTGAAGGTGAGTTAGAACTCACTTGAAGGTCTTGAACTTTCAGAATTGAGAAAGAGCTTTAGAGAGAGAGAGATGAATGTTTGAGGTGTGAAATGAGAGTGGTAGGAGGTGGGTATTTATAGTTGAGGTTAGGGGTGAGTTAGGTGGGTGTAATTAATGCAAGAAACACACAATTGCCCAATCCATGAGCTAGAAACAACAAACTCTGAATTATGCCCTCTCGCGGGGCGCGAGAGACTAAAGGGGGAACGGTCGCGGGCCGCGAGAGAGGTTATTCCAGAAACTTCTTTGATTTTTTTCACGTTTAGTCTCTTAACTTGGTTTTTCCTTCATTTCATGCTATAACTTGATATTTTTGCTTATTTTTAAGTCTATAAGTATATGTAAGTTTATTTTAAGTATCAAGTATGAATGTATGAGTATTTGCACGCATAGCAAGTATCGGTTTGTGTGTAAACACGTATTTAACAATTGAATGCATGTAAGACAAGTATGTGTCAAGTATGAATTTTATTACGATCAAAGTCTCAGATTATAACAATGGAAAAGAAATACGAATACGATATGAATACAAGTTTTCCATAAATAGAAATACGATTACACTTTCTAATTAAGGAAAATATGAAAAGGCGAGGCGTTACAGTCTCCCCTCCTTTAGGAAATTTCGTCCCAAAATTTATTGAAGAGGAATACTTTGGAAAAGATGCCTTTTGGTGAAAATGTTTGGCCAAAATCAAGATTTTAAAGTTCAAAGTTTTGCGGAGTTCATGTATAAGTGTGTAAATATGTTCCGAAATTTTGAAGGATAAAAATGGTAGGTTCGTGAAAGTAATTTGTTTGACTAAAGTGTTTTTGAGACATCAATTGTAAATGTGTACAAGGATGAGTAAAAACGTGTATGTGTGTGTGTAAGGAAGTGAGTTTGACTGAGTCTGGACAACTCATTGAAATGAATATTTTAAAAGAGTGCGACCTAAGAGGAAGGTTTTAGTATGAATAAGGATGTATTTTGATTAAAATGTGTGGTCCGCACCGTATGTTGTACGAAAAGTTTTGTTAGTTCTAAGGCGTATTAGTAAAATCACTTGTTGTAGAAAAATGTTTATTGGAGAGAGCTAGGAAGGTAAATATTTGCGGTTTCTAAAAGGTTTTGGCGGTAATAGACCGACTAGTAAAAGTTTGCGCGTAGATAAGAGTGAAAGATAGTTTTAAAAGAAAAGGAACATTTTGACCAAATTGATCCGGTGGGGACGTTTATAAAAATGGATTTAACGTTTTAGGCTGATTTGCTGTAAAGTTTGGATGAAAGGTTAAGGGAAGAATTGGGAGTATCGTGGTATGGTAGTGAACGATTAGGTAGGTGTATGCGAGGGGTAAAAAATGGTATGAATATCGAATAAATGCGAACATGGAATGTTGAGAGATGCTAGTGATAGTGGTAGCGGTTAAAGCTAACGGCTTTGAGAATGATTCTAGTGATAGTACCAGCGGCGTATTCACCATGTTCACACCATGTTATGTTCGTTTCGCTATCCGGTGTCATGTTACGTTCCGTGTTACGATACACAGTAGAACCCACTATGGTTTTCATGTGCTTACCAATATAATCCCGTGTGCACCCGCCATTATTTTGGTTTGTGCATGATCCGCATAGTTTGTACTAGTAGTGTACGGGTCAGGTTTCATTGCAGTATTACAAGCAAATGTGTACAAGATATCGTATAAAAATTATGTAAGTAAGCATGATTGTATGTATGCACAAGTGTGTCGAACGTAGGCGAGACCACTTGGGTCATGCCTACTTATAGATTTCAAGTATGACTACCAAGTAGTATGAATGTATAAATTTTGGCATGATAGAAGACTAACACGTATAACATAAGCATGTAGTATCGAGCGTATAGGTGGAATAAAATAAGATTTAGCATATATAAGTTACCATGAAGTTGCGAGTGTGAAAAATACGAAGTGTAATGGTGATATGTGTAATATTGTCAAGTAATATTGATTGTATAAATAGAAACGTGTAAGGCGATATGCATGTCTATGGTTGCTTGAGTCAAAACATTGAGTTGGTTGAAATAAAATAAGTCGGGTTTGTCGGGAATGAAGGACCAACATTGTGAATGTCGGGTGAATATTGAGAAAAATATTAATTTTTGACGTAAGATGTGGTTTGTAAAAAAAAAGTGTTACCTTGGTTTCAAAAAAAAGAAAATTTAGGATTTGAGTATGTCGAAGATTATCCGACCTAATGAGTCTTTTATACCCACATGTTTAGATTTAGAATTGCTTATTAACATTCTTGAAAAAGGCTTTAAAACAGTGAACTTGCTTCATTGAAGGTGTTTTATATCGAAATAAGGAAATGTGTGTTTGAAAATTCCGTGGAGAAACTTTGATTCTTTTTTATACAAAACGTACTTGTATGTATGTGAGAGAAAGTTCTCGTTGGTTCTTCGTTGGGAACAAAGTGTCTTTAGAATGATAGTATAAAGTGAGTGTGTTCTAGTCATTGGATGAATTATGAAGATCGTGGGCAAGAGGTTCATTAGACCGTCTAAGTTTGTTAGATAGCTTTTCATAAGATTTTGAAAATTTGGGAAAGAAACATTTAAAGTATCATTAGGAGTTTCGTGTATGTGTTTTATGTAAATAAGTTGTAGGGTGAGAAATCGTTTGGATAAAATAGTAAGGTTTGAGGTTCATGCATATGTGTTAAAATTCACTTAATGATAAAAGGTTTAGGTATAAATCTAAATCGATTAGTTGTCATGAAAGTGGTCGACAATAGGGGAAAGGGTGAGGCTTTACTGTGACGTGATTATGAAAGTTACGTTTGATCATGTAAGTATTGTATAACACGTTTGAGTTCACATAGGTGACATAAGCATAACAAGTATTCAATAGTATAAACACATATGATTGCGTAAGGAGTATAAATTTAGTTGGTTTGCGAGAATTACTATTGTTTTTTATTGCGAAAGATGTGCGAATTGTGCATCGGGTTCGAAATGAACGAGATAACAAGTATTAAAACACATAGAAATTCAGATAGCATAAAAGATAGGCTTAGTAAGATATTGGAGTGCTTTGGGTTAAGAAGCGTCGACTATTCCAAAGTGAATCGAAGATCCTTTCAAATTAGAGGAACGTGCTATGGCCTATAGGTAAAATGCTCTCCTCGTGAAGTGATTAACGGTATTTTACCCTTCCAGTTACTACACGTCTCGAATTTGATCAAAAAAATTGAAACTTTGGCGAGATCTAAAATCGAGGAGTGGGACTAGTTGACAAGGTGCGGGTTTCACCCATAACTTGACAACATCGTACCCTAAACGTGGTTGGTACTTATCAAAGAGGAGCGAATTCCGACTCGTTGGTAAGGGTCCACTAGAGTATGAAATGAAAATTTTCCATCAAGGTATGGATATCACTCCTAACTTGATGGTGTAATTTCGTGAAAAATCGAATACGCGGATTGAGAGTCGTTCACCAAAGTGTGGGTTTCACACCTATTTTGGTGAAGTCATCTCGTTTGTAAAACGAGTGTCTTCAAGTCTTCAAGTGTGTATATTGTGTAAATGGTCTTAGGAAAGACACATTGTATATATTAAGACCAAAAGAAATAGGAAGAAGCAAGGTAGGAAGAATTAACATTTTAATCATGAAACAAGAACGGTCGAAGTGGTCACTTAAACTATAGACTAGTTCGAACATGGCAATTCTACCTAATTCCCTATAGTTATGGCTCTGATACCAATCTGTCACACCCCAATCGATGGCGGAAACATCGGAGTGAGACGAAAATAGATTGCTTGAGACATCATAACACTATTTTGTGACAATATTAAATTCAAAGATTCGTTTCATTTCATAAATCAAATTGTCAATTACAACATAACAACTTCAACAAAAATTACAACATAAAAAGCCTAACATTCTAGGTGAGTTTCTATGTCCTCCATACTAGATTCGTCATTTCGACATCTTTAACCTGCGACATGTTAAAAGTATAGTTCAATACAAAAAGTATTGGCGAGCACACAAGTTTAAGTACATAGCATAAGTATAAAAGAGTTTACTCAAATCCACATGGCAATTGTATACAAGGTAAGCTAGCATGCAATACTAATTGTCAAACCCAAGCGTCCACAAGAATTAAGTGTCCCTCGTCACACAAAGTAACGAGACTAAAGTATGAATAAGAATAAGAATCAGCTTAAGTGTTACACCTCGTAAAATCGTGTCCAATAATATAGTAACACGTGTCATTACTTTTTATATTAAGTCTTTTAAGGACTAATAAGGACTAAACGTGTCAACATGCTCAAACTAAGCCTCTGAGTGACTCTCTGGTGTCAACATGCGTAAACCAAGCCTCTGAGTGACCATTAGTGTCAACATGCGTAAACCAAGCCTCTGAGTGACCATTAGTGTCAACATGCTTATACTGAGCTCCTGAGTAACCTTTAGTGTCAACATACTTACACTGAGCCTCTGAGTGACCCTATACGAAGTCCTAACTCTCATATGAACCACTGGTTGGACGAGAGGGATTAATTCTGTAAATATGTAAAAGTTGGACAATGGAGGGGTTAAAAGTGTCAACATGTTAATTTATACCTCTGAGTGACCTTTTAACGAACTGAGAGCTTGACAATGTCCGGGCATACTCCCGGGTACGCCGAATGTTGGCTATGGAGGGCTAATAATGCTTATAAAGGTGTTTTAGAGGTTTAATAAGTTGAGGGGCTAAATGTGACAAAGTTTGAAAGTTTCCATGGGGCGCTCGCGAGGCGAGAGAGACATGGATCTGGTCTTTCACGGGCCGCCAGAGGCCTGTATCTGCAGAATTTTTACTTGGCCTCCACACATGTTGCCAAAAACCATTTGATTCGAAACCATGGACTTCCAAACTGCTTTGCCATGTTTTAGGACACTTGTAGGATCGCTCTAACACTTGCTAACACCTGGCATCACCTCCTACAAGCTCTCCAACTATAAATAGGTGCAATGGTTCATCACTTGAACTTGCACCTTTCTCATTATCATTCTATCTCCCTCCTCTGGAAGTTCCTAACTGAAAGGAGCATCCAACTTAGTTCAATTTCATCCTAGAAGCACTTGTAAGTGTTCCTTTCTCTTGCATTTTCGTTTAAAGGCTTGTTATAGCCAAAAGTCAAGCTTTTACGGAAAACGCTTTGACTTTCGGTTAAGATTATTATGGTCCAGCCATTGTTCGTAACGAACATGGCTAAGTGATCGAAATAATGTATCCTAAGACCATGTTTGCTAGACCAATTGACAGGTCAAAGTTTCATTATTAAAAAGTCAAACAAGCCAGTTTTCAAAAATATTATAATCTGAGCTTATATATGTTATGAAACATGTTTTGACACTTAAAAAAGTTGGTAATAATTATTAGAACATGTGAGAACATGGTCGACTCTTCAATTTCAGTTCTAGGGTCGGTTCGCAACCGAAAGTCGCAAAGTTTGACTTCTGCTTTGACTTTCGGTTCTGACCCGATTTAGATTCGTTAGATATTGATCTAAGGTTGCATTATGATCGTAATATAATGTAGCATAACCCTCTAAGGTTATATTACATGATCATAATAAGAATTTGAGTTCATGCACAAGTTCCCTTATTATGCCTATTTTGACTAAAATGCCCTTTATACATAAAATAAGGTTTTAATCGATAAAAAACTTGAAAATGAATTTCATACTGATGTAATATCATAATTAAGATTATTTGGGATCTCAAGTCAGTTTATATATTGAGTTTACATACAAGTCCTTGCATTATGTCGATAAATGACGGTAAAGCCCTTATGGCGCATAAAATGGTTTTAATCATACTTTTTATACCAAACCTTTTTATATACTGATGTGTTATATTAAATAACACATCTAAATCATATAAACCTGGTCTTAGCATCAGTTTTCATAAACTTCGCACAAATCGGCATTTTTTGACATAAACGCCGTTTTGGCGCATAATATGGTTTAAAACCATATTTATCAACCAAGACTTTTTACCTACTGATTTTAAAAATTATTTAAAAAGTTTTTACAGTAGGTACATAATATAAACTCAGAATCCCAAATAAATTATGAAACTATGTGTAAAATGACCAAAATGCCCCTTCGATGCATAGTTTGGTCATAA
Organism: Scalesia atractyloides; assembly: GCA_947069175.1. Taxonomy (NCBI): domain Eukaryota; kingdom Viridiplantae; phylum Streptophyta; class Magnoliopsida; order Asterales; family Asteraceae; genus Scalesia; species Scalesia atractyloides. Next base: position 12,107,219 of record CAMTDV010000007.1, on the reverse strand, counting down.
ATGATAAAATACACATATGATCATGATCTTACTAATATTATACCATAAAGAAATTATTCTTCCAGAATACTTATGATCATAACATCAAAATATATTCAAGTTCCTTTTATACGATATATAATTACCAAAACACCCTTATGAGGCATAATTACATTTTAAAACCTCAACGACATGTAAGTTGACATCCTACTGATATTACAACTTATTTAAATATAAAGGCATATATTACTTGTTCATGACTTTTCCGGTTACCCGATACCGCTTATATGCGTACGGTTAAGTATATGTAACTAGTTTACGAAAATTAACTGAAACGGGTTTAACCTTATCATTTTAGATCTCAAAATCCAGAATGCTTATGGTTTACCCATATTATACAAGTCATAGTACTTGTTGGGTTTAAACTACATTCTATCCGTTCATCGCTTAATCTAGCGTATTATACCGTTTCGATCCTTTAAGCCAGTCGGTCTAAGTCTATGACTTAAATTAAGACGTTAGCATTTTAATTGATTAGCTTATGCCTTAATCCAGACTAGAGCCTTCTAGTAAATGCTATCTGCACTTATTTCATTTTGATACGGCTGAGATATCAAATCTTGCCTTTTAAATCAAGACTAGCTCAGGTAAATACTCTTGACTTATTTTTCCTATACGGGCTTGGGTTACGGTAAATTATTACCGCTTGGTCAGAAATGGGATCAATCGAATGCCGGATTGTGGCTAGTAAATTCGCATATTCTATTTTGATCAGTTTTGTTTGATAACTTAAACATTGGGGGTTAACAACCGTGTCCTGCATATCTTTGGCTCATTACATTAGATAATGGCCAAAGCACGGGGTGTAGGCATGCACTCGACAGATGCGAATGCTAAATTATTTTTACCACTAGTTGGGGATAACTCCTTCGTGGGTTCATAAGTGGTGTGTACGTTAATCATGTCTCGGTCTCTGTACTGGACCCCATATGTATGGACAAACATGTAAAGATGTTAACAAGGTTACAAGGCTGACTTTCCAAAGTTATAAAAGATTTTTCGTGCCCTTGCACTTAAATCCATTTTTTTAAATGTTTTAAAAACGAGTCAGTTGGGTGTATTTCTCAGCGAAAGCTGACGTATTTTCAAAAGACTAAGTTGTAGGGACAATACGAAATAGGCTGGAAGCTGCTTGGTAGTAATATAAGAGGATCTTGCAAATCCTTAGATCTGCCCAAAGTCTGTTACACATTTTTTTGTATATTTTACGATCCGCCTGTGGATCTTTCATTACAAGCCGTCTCTATATTATTTTTCGTACTTTGAACATTTGGTTTGTAATAGTAATTTCAACTCCAAGACTTCCGTTGTGCTGTGTTTAATTGACTATGATAATATCAACTTACGTCACAATATTCCCCACCCTGGCCCGCCGGTGTCTGGATTGGAAATACGAGGTGTGATGTAACACCCTAAAAATATTAAATAATAATAATATAAAATATATATATATATATATATATATGTATATATATATATATTTATATTCAGTGTAAACGTAAAATATATCACATCTATAGTTAATTATTGGATGTGAGAATTTGCTAGTTATTTGCTAGATAATTAATGGAATATTTTGGATAGTGCCCAGGTATATTAAACCAAAAACTTAGAGGGCTGAATTAGACACTTGGTAAAACTGGTTAATAAAAGTAGGGAAAAATAAAACCCAAAACACACAAATGTGTGTTGAGGGCATCGACTAGAACAAGCAAAAGGAGAAGCAGACCCCTTTCTAACCCTAGAATCCACAATTCATCAAATTGAAGGCTGAATCAAGCCCTAAATCAGTATACAAATCAAGATTAAGGATCATCCAAGCTAGAAAACCATAAGGTATGTTGAATTTCAATGTTTAGCAAGGATTAGGAAGTTTGATGAATAATACAAACTTCAATATAAGCATCAATTGTAGGTGTGATAGCAAGTTATAGATATATTTTAACCTAGAGGTAAACCCTTGATGAAAAATAGTGGTCAAAGAACACATGTTTGTGTAATAGAATGATGTTGGATAATTGTCTTGATTGGGTTTTATAGCTGAGCAAAGTATAGATGTTATGATTAGTAACCTATGCTTATGAGGTTTAATAAACCGAGATTTTTATGTGAATAAGATTATATTCGAATTCGCTCTTTTGTTATAGTGTTAACATAAAGACATATGATGTCTTGAATTGCGATATTGAATGTAACGTATAAATCTGTATTTATATGAGTTCAACGAATTCTTAAATAAAAATGTTATGCTTAACAATATGAAAATCGAATGAAAAGCATATATGATGAATTTGATGAAGTTGGTAGCTAATGCTCTTCATATTTATCATTTAATAATTAAACCGGCTATTCAATATAGGCAATTCGAGCGAGAAGACTGGTGATAAAGCCGAAGGTGCTTTACGACTAAAAGGAAAGCTTTAAGGTACGTGGCTTATTGTTCATTAAGAATTTACTTATAATTCTTGTATTGATATGTGCAGAAGGAATCGATCATGTTACATTGAGAAATAATCATTTAATTGTATGAAAGGGATGGAGTTCGCTAAATACGACTAAACGGGTCAATAGTATAAAAACAATAATGATTTAATCGTATGAAAGCAATGGAATTTGCTAATACGACCAAACGAGTCAAATTAAAAATAAATGGTTGGTTGTTGATATGAAAGCGATGGAGTTCGCTAATACGACCAAATGGGTCAAATTAAAAACAAATGGTTGGTTGTTGATATAAAAGCGATGGAGTTCGCTAAAACGACCAAACGGGTCAAATTATAAAAAAATGGTTGGTTGTTGGTATAAAAGCGATGGAGTTCGCTAATACAACCAAACGGGTCAAATTATATGAAACAGGTTGGTTTGTTGGTATAAAAGCGATGGAGTTCGCTAATACAACCAAACGGGTCAATTTATATAAAATGATTGGTTTGATGGTATAAAAGCGATGGAGTTCGATAATATCACCAAATAGATTAAACAACATGAAAAACGGAGGTTTGATAGAATAAAACCGAAGTAGTTCGCTAATTTGACCAAACGGGTCAAATAACGGAAAAGGATGGTTTAAATGTATCAAAACGATGTAGTTCGCTAACACGACCCAATGGGTCAAATAAAAAAATGAAATGAAATGATAGCTTGATCGTACAAAAGCGATAGATTTCGTTAAAATGATCAAGAAGTGTTAAATGATAAAAGAATGGAAGTTTGGTTACGGAAAACGATGGATTTCGTTATAGAAACCAAACATATAAGAGAAATTGGTGGAAACATTTGCTAAGAGATTGTTGAATAAATCTTTTAGACAAAGACCTGACAAAAGGGTAGAATTGGAAAAATAGCCGAAAATTGAATAACGAATGAATAAATAACAAGCTAAAGGTTTATAAAATTTAAATAAGATAAATTCGAATGTGGGATTTTGAGTTTAACAATTAATGGTTATTAGTCAGATCATGTAGGAAGAAACAAAAGATTAAAAAGATAATCGGTTTAAAAGATACGGAGAATCTCGTATCAAACGGCAAACAAAGAAAAATTTTGCAGCAAGTCACCGTAGGCTACGGTGACCCACCGTAGCTTATGGTGAGTTGCTGCTGTAATATAACCAAATTTTTGGACCGTAAGACAGGAGCTCATGACCGTAAGGACTGACCGTAGCTTACGGTGGGTTCTGTTTTAAGAAAATTTTAAATTCATTTGTTAAGCCCCAATTTAATAGTCAGTTATCTTATTCAAGTTATATATATTACATAATTAGAGTTCTAAACAAACGTTCCCATTGTAGGTGAATTACTTGTTAACACGGATGCTGGTCAAGATTGTTGCAGAACCGAACACTTCTAGCATTTTTTTGCTTCCGCTTTAGTCTTTTTGGGTTTATGGAATTTAACATGTGGTAGTGTTCATGATTAGTTTTTGTAAAAAAAAAAGACGTACATTTATAATAACTTTAGTTGTACAAATTTAGTTATATCAAAATATATAATGTTTTTCCTAAAGATTGAGTTAGGGTGTTTCATGTGACATTAAGCTTAACAATACCCCGACGGCGGTGTGCTACTCCTATAGCGCTATATATGTTAAGTTAGTGCTAGCCAAGTTAATGACAAGAAGCATGCATGAATCTAGCATGAACCTAAGCATGATAATAAGCATGTATGACGGATCGAGTGTATAAAGCACGTAGTGTGTGTATACGTATATTTTGTAAGTTAACATGTTACAACCCAAATTGTGTAAAAAGGGAAATGGGTCAAGTGTACTCACGGTTTTGAAAGTTTCCACTTGGTAATTTCCATGAAGAGTTTGGAGAGTTGGAGGCTCACCGAGTTATCCTACAAGAGGAAAACGTGGGTTGGTAAGTATGCGGATGATAACGGAGGATTTAGGAATTTAAATACACCAAAGTATGTATACGGGAAAATAACCACCTAGACTTAATACTCGTTTTAACACTATGATACCTGTTCGGGTTGATGTGTTTTCATGGGTTAAGATACCCATTAGAATCGTAACGAGAAGTTAAGTACTTAGGTGATGTAACCTAGTACCATGACGGACAATCATTCAATTATCATCAAGGGTTCGGTTAATGTGTGTATGTAGATCATAAACATCCTGGAAGTTCATAGAAGTCATGCATGAGGGTAGGAGGATAACCTACCTTTAACCTCTTATGTATAGTTCACCAATGCACAAGTTGTCACAAAGACAACAAGGATGGTCATGTGTCACACCCCGGCTTTCCATAGCCAATCCAAACACCGGTGGGCCCGGGTGGGGAATATCGTGACGTAAGTTGTTATCATCATAGTCAATTAAAGACAGCACAGCGGAAGTCTTGGGTTTAAAATACTATTACAAACCAAATGTTCGAAATACAAAATAATATACAGGCTCGTAATAGAAGATCCACAGGTGGATCATAAATTGTACAAAGAAAGAACATAAAACAGACTTTGGGTAGATCTAGGATTTACAAGATCCTCTTATCACTACCGAGCACTTCCAGCCTATTTTCGTAACCTGCAAGCTTAGTCTTTTGAAAATACGTCAGTTTTCGCTGGTAAATACACCCAACTGACTCATTTTGAAAACATTTAAATAAAATGTTTTAGGTGTGTATCAGCACAAAATCTTTTATAACTTGGGAAAGTTGACCGTCCAATCTTGTTAATAGAATTACATGTTTGTCCATACATACAGGGCCCGGTACAGAGACCGAGACATGATTAACGTACACACCACTTTGGACTCACGAAGAAGTCATTTCTTCCCAACCTTGTGGGTAATGCAATTTGAGTGTCTATCGGGTGTATGCCTACACCCGCGATAAGGTCGTGGCCATTTTCTATTGTAATAAGCCGAGGATATCCAGGACACGGTAGTTAACCTTCGATGTTTAAGTTATAAAAAAAAACTGATTAAAACATAATATGCAGATTTACTAGCCACAATCCGGCATTCGATTGATCCCATTTCCGACCAAGCGGTAATAATTTACCGTAACCCAAGCCCGTATAGGGGAAATAAGTCGAGAGTATTTACCTGAGCTAGTCTTCTTTTAATTTAATAATTCAGCCGTACACAAAAGTACTAAGTGTAGATAGCATTTACCGGCAAGTCTCTAGTCTGGATTATGGCATAAACTAACCAATTAAATACTAACGGTCTTTCTTAAGTCATAGACTTAGACCGACTAGCGTACATGATCAAAACGTATAACGCTAGATTAAACGATGATTGAATAGAATGTAGTTTAGTCCCAACAAGTACCTTGGCTTCTATAATATGGATAAACTATAAACATTCTGGATTTTGAGACTCAAATGACAAGGTTAGACCCGTTTCGGTTAATTTCCGTAAACTAGTTACATATACTTAACCGTACGCATATCAGCGATATCGGGTAACCGGATAAGTCATTGACAAGCTCTATATGCCATTATACTTTCAATAAGTTGTAATATCAGTAGGATATCAAATTATATGTCTGTTACGGTTTTAAAGTGAAACTATGCATCATAAGGGCGTTTCGGTAATTTCATACCTTATAAAAGGAACTTGAATATAACTTATTGTTATAACCATAAGTATTCTGTAAAAATAATTAATTTATGATATAATATCAGTAGGATATAATTTTATGTGTAATTTGTCCTTTATGACCAAATTATGCACCGAAGAGGCATTTCTGTCATTTTACACATAGTTTATAAATTATTTGGAATTCTGAGTTTATATCATGTACCTACTATAAAGATATTTAAAATGAGTTTTAAGATCAGTAGGTAACAAGCCTTGGTTGGTAAATATGGTTTGAAACCATACTATACGTCGAAACGACGCTTATGTCGTAAAATGACGATTTTTGCGATGTTTAATGAAAACTGATGTTAAGGTCAGGTTAACATGTCTTAGTTATGTTATTTCATATAACATATCAGTAGGTAAAAGATTTATTTGAAAGAATGTGATTAAAACCATTTTATAAGCCTTAAGGGATTTATCGTCATTTACCGACATAATACAAGGATCTGTTCGTAAACTCAGTTTATAATTTGTTTTGACATCCCATATAATCCTACGTATAATATTACATCAGTAGGAAACTCATTTTCAAGTTCATTATCATTTTAACCTCTATTTATGCAAAAAGGGCATTTTAGTCAAAATGGCAAAATTACGGAACTTGTGCATAAACTCAGATTCTGATTATGATCATGTAATATAACCTCAGAGGGTTATGATACATTATATTACGATAATAATGCAAGTTTAGATCAGTAGCTAACTAATCTAAATCGGGTCGGAATCGAAAGTCAAAGCAGAAGTCAAACTTCGCGACTTTCGGTTGCGAACCGACCCTAGAACTGAAATTGACGAGCCGAACATGTTCTTACATGTTCTAAAATTATTACCAACTTATTTAAGTGTCAAAATAGGTTTCATAACATATATAAGATCAATTTATAACATTTCCAAAAAATGGCTTGTTTGACTTTTTAATATAATAATTTTGACCTGTCAATTGGTCTAGCAAACGTGATCTTTAGGAGGTGCCCTTTATAGGGACTAACCACCTACCTTATTACGATCACTTAGCCATGTTCATCACGAAAAATGGCTGGACAATAATGGTCTTAACCGAAAGTCAAGGCATTTTCCGTAAAAGGCTTGACTTTGGGCTATAAACCTATAAACGAAAATGCAAGAGGAAGGAACACTTACAAGTGGTTCCTAGGATGCAATAGAACTAAGTTGGATGCTCCTTTTAGTTAGGAACTTCTAGAGGAGGGAGATAGAGTTGTGAATGAGAATGGTGCAAGTTCAAATGGTGAACATTGACACCTATTTATAGTTGGAGAGCTTGAAGGAGGTGATGCCAGGTGTTAAGAGGTGTAAGATGAAGCTTACAAGTGTCCTAAAACGTGGCATAGCAGTTTGGAAAGCCATGGTTTCGAATTCATGGTTTTTGGCAATTTGTGTGGAGGCCAAGGAATTTTTCTGCAGACACAGGCCTCTCGCGCCCCGCGAGCGCCCCGTGTCAGTTTTCAAAGTTTGACACTTTTAGCCCCTCAACGTATAAAACCTTCTAAAACACCTTTTTAGCATTTTTAGCCCTCCATAACCAATATTTGGTATACCCGGGAGTATGCCGGGACTTTTTTGAGCTCTTGATTCATTAAAAGGTCACTCAGAGGTATAAATTACATGTTGACACTTTTAACCCCTCCATTATCCAACTTTCAAATATTTACAGATTTAATCCCTCTCGTCCAACAAATGGGACACATGAGAGTTAGGACTTCATAAAGGATCACTCAAGGCCCACTATAAGCACGTTGACTCCAATGTCACTCAAAGGCTGGGCATGTTGACATATCAGTCATTCAGAGGCCAAGTTTAAGCATGTTGACATACCAGTCACTCAGAGGCTGGGCATGTTGACATATCAGTCACTTAGATGCCAAGTTAAGCATGTTGACATATCAGTAACTCAGAGGCTTGCGTTTATGCATTTTGACATCAGACAGTCACTCAGAGGCTCAGTTTGAGCATGTTGACACCTTTAGTCCCTATTAGTCTTTAATAGACTAAATTAAAAATACAACACGTGTCACTATACTATTGGACACGATTTTACGAGGTGTTACATCATGAATAAGTTAAAATGAAAATAAAATTTGTAAAATAATCAAAATCAAGTGAGGTGGTGGATTGAAGGTAGGATAGCCAAGGCTTCCAAGTAATCACACACTACCAACTCAAGTCTTGTTTCAAGAACAAGCTTGGAAGGATACAACACTTGTGGGTTAAAACCCTATTAAAACGAAAAGTTTCTTACACTTATGACCTCAAATATGGTGATGTTCCATGTTGGTTTTCCATGGAAAACCTATGGAAACACTCCTAGAGGTGTTCCAAGCGTTAAGAAGGAAGAAAGAGTAAAGAAGAAAGGTGAAGGTGAGTTAGAACTCACTTGAAAGTCTTGAACTTTCAGAATTGAGAAAGAGCTTTAGAGAGAGAGAGAGAGATGAATGTTTGAGGTGTGAAATGAGAGAGGGAGGAGGTGGGTATTTATAGTTGAGTTAGGGGTGAGTTTGGTGGTTGTAATTAATGCAAGAAACACACAATTGCCCAATCCATGAGCTAGAAACAACAAACTCCGGGTTATACCCTCTCACGGGGCGCGAGAGACTGAAGGGGGAACGGTCGCGGGCCGCGAGAGAGGTTATTCCAGAAACTTCTTTGATTTTTGTTACTTTTAGTCCCTTAACTTGGTTTTTCCTTCATTTCATGCTATAACTTGATATTTTTGCATATTTTTAAGTGTATAAAGTATATGTAAGTATATTTTAGGTATCAAGTATGAATGTATGAGTATTTTCACGCATAGCAAGTATCAGTTTGTATGTAAACACGTATTTAACAATTGAATGCATGTAAGACAAGTATGTATCAAGTATGAATTTTATTACGATCAAAGTCTCAGATTACAACATTGAAAAAGAAATACGAATACAATATGAATGCAAGTTTTCCATAAATAAAAAAACGATTACACTTCTAATTAAGAAACATATGAAAAAGCAAGGCGTTACAGCAGATTGGTAATTTCCTTCATGTGTGATCCTTCTCCACATGTTTAATCCTTAACTTATCTCATAAGCTACATTTACACCTTGTTTCCCTTAAACCTTCCCGCTATGAAGAAGACAACCGACAACCACACCTCAGATCGTTCTGATAATCCAGACATCCGATCATCAACGACATGAGACAATACGCTGTGATTCTCATCACTTTCTACGTTATTGGTACGACATTATGTCAATTTTGGTTTTGAACTTTGATTTCGTGATTCGTGTCTTGTATATATCTGAAATGTAGTTTGTTTTTCTTGGAGTTTTAGTTGGAATAAGGGTCTATGTAACCAGGCGGTACATTAGGATCCAGTACCGGGTCTTGATGAGGACGGGATGGGCTTCCGGGTTGAGCTCTCTTTCCGTTGTCGCCTATAAAGACTTGCAGATCTTTTGTTGTACATATATGATGCATATCAATTAGGCTATGTATAACTGTTATGATGGATTAGTTTAGTCTGGTCATTTTTGATTTTATCGTTGATGATCAATGTTACCTAGAACAGTTAAACTGGGTTACTTTGGGTTGATCAATTATTGGGTATACGGGATTAGTGATCAAGGGTAACCCATGTTTTGGTATGTAACAATATTGTATGACAGATGATTTAACAATGATGAATGACTGATCTTATTTAACTGTGCTTATTGTTGTTTTAATTTAATAATGCTTATTGAATGATATTTAGTTAGATCATTGAATGCTTATTGATATGCTTGTTTTGACCAGGAAAGGAACCCGAGATACTCAAGTTTGGCTATCAGATGAACCTAAGACAGTGAAACATGTGTTTGAGCTTGAATTTGAAGTTTTGATTAGATAACCTACGTATCATGAATTTGATGTTTGTTTTAAATAACATGTGTTTAATCTGAATTGCATGTTTCTTTTATTTGACATTTTTGGTTCGACATTGGAATGAACATGTATTGGATGTTCATTTAAATGAACATTGGTTTATAAAGATTGGAATGAACATGTATTTGGCAGTAGATAACATGTGATGAAATCGTGCAGTTAAATAAACATTGTTTTTAGAGATTGAAATGAAAATGCTTTACTAGACATGGGCCTTTTGATGTTCAAACATGCTTGACTAAATATAGGTCAAATTGCTGTTCAAACATGTTTCACTAAACAGAGGTCAAGCCAAGTCAAGTAAGTTGCACCAAGTGTAAAAATGTGTTTGGAAATTTACTAAACAGAGGTTAAAAATGCCTTCTTACTAAGTATTGTTACTAATTTTAGTAAAAAAGGTCAAATAGATTTCTAATTCTAGAAGTCAAACCAATTCAGCATGTTAAAGTCAAACTCATAAATTTTGGTTACTATAATACTGAAACCAATTCAACTTGAAGTTGTGAAGGTCAATCCCATTTCAACTTCTAAAAGTCAAACCCATTTCAAGTTCTAAAAGTCAAACATAGTTCAATTCTGGTCACATATCTTATTACAGGTTGTTGTTGTCAATACCATCGTATTGTATATTAATTAAGGATAATCACTGGTTAGTTACTAGATTAGGAAAGTGTTTTTTATGGAGAGAATATATGAATTATATGTTCAGCACTGAAATGGTAAATAAAGTTGTTGGGGGGGGGGGGGTATTTTAGCCTTTTTTCACATGATTATAAACATCCAATAGTGAGAGTGACTTGATTGCTTCCAATTGACAACCACAAGGACTACAATGACTGTTTTTTTCTTCAAATGAGGGCTATATATACGAATGGGTGTAAACAAGAGGAACGAAATTTGTACTTTATTCTAATATTAACATGTATTCATGTCACAGTAATAATGTAATATAACACATAAGCGGTACTTGTATACCCTATATTTTAACCAAAGTATATACTTGTAAATTATATAATTGATATACCTAATTACATGTTTTTACTACACCACAAATTCTTTTTTTATTTTATTTTTGAATTAACTAACACATTGTTTTTTTGTTTCATTCAATATAAAAACAAGATTATTTTTTGTTTCATTCAATATAAAAACAACGTACATATACATACAATAAGTAGCTATAACTAACATCTATATCAAAATTAGATACACAACAAGATACGATCACATGTGAATACTGTGTGATATTTATTTTAACTTCATGTTTAAAATGCAAAATAAAACTCTACCTAAATTGGTGTATACACATTATAGCTAACGAAGATCGATATAATTGGATACATCTGTTGATGACACGATGATACTTTAATGTCACGCCAGTAATTCAAATTTGTCGTTAAAAAAAACTCTACCTCTTCAAGTTGTACTCAATGCCTCAAAACTTTATCATATATTTGCATTATAAAAGTCCACATTAGGAAAGGGATAACCTAAAATTAGTGAAAAATCCAGAAAGTAAAACACTCCTTGACAGCCGCGCATGGAGAAAAAGATAAACAAAAAAAAATGAACAATTTCTTCTTCTTATTCTCTCTCTATAACTCGCTTCTCTCTCTCTTTATCACTGAAAATCCACAACTCACAGGAATCTCTTGATTTCTTTAATGTGTTTCTGTTTAAACTAGAAAGCAAAAAAAAGACACTTTGGGTAGTGATTCAATCACAAGTTTTATCCAAAATACTTCAAAAAACCAAAAACAATGAAAAAAAGCAGCTTTCTTTTTTCTATTTTGTCTTTACCCATTTTCAAGAAATCTTGATTACACTATTTAATCTCAAATTTAGCCAAAAAGCACCCCTTTTTAATTTATTGATTGAATTTTGTATGCAAAAGTTGTGGGAATTTGGTGGGAATGTAAATGGGTTCTCTTGAAAATGGAGTATTGCCATTAAAAAGAGATCCTTTACTAAAATCTTTATCAAGAAATGAAAGAAATAGTTCATTTGGGCCAAGACCCAGATCAAGATTTGCAAGATTTATGGTGTTTAAGAAGCTAGATTACCTGCAGTGGATTTGTGCAGTGGCAGTGTTCATCTTGTTTATGTTTGTGTTTCAAATGTTGTTGCCACTTTCCACTTTGGAGAAAGCTAATGGTGGTTTCTTGATACGAAAAGATGATAACTTTGAAGGTGATTTCAAGAGTTTGTTTCAAGAAATCAGTGGATTGGATTTTGGTGAAGGTGTTAAGTTTGAGCCCACCAGACTTTTGCTTAAATTCCAAGAAGATAATAAAAATGTTAAGAATTTGTCATTTGGAGGTTCAAGAAAGCCTCAGCTAGCTTTTGTGAGTATTTTTTATAGTAATTTTATTAATTTCTTAAACTATTTTGAAGTAACAATCATACTCATAATGGAATTTGGTTCATTGGATTTGGGTACATTTTAGTTTTAATGTTTGATTAATTAATAGTTGAATTATGTAGGTGTTTGCAGATCTGTTGGTTGATCCACAGCAAGTGTTAATGGTCTCTGTTGCAGCTGCTTTGAGAGCAATTGGTTATGAAATTGAGGTAAGTTTGCTGTTCAGGGGAATTCTTATGATTATCAATTAGAAAGCTTTGATGGCATAGAATGAGAATGTTTAGAATATATTAAAGAAACTGAACATGAAAATGCATATAAAACAATAGTAATGTAGTTCAAATTACACTTGCATTCGGTTTTAAAAACCTTAGGGCCTTGAGGCAGCACTTCATGTGCATGTGGGACAAAATTGGTCAAAGATAGGGTATGGACTATGGAGGAGGTTGATATGTAAAAACGATGAGAGAGATGCAACTTTGGTTGCACGTAAAACTAATTTGGTTGTACATAGAGCAATGCCTCGTGTACGCGAAGCTCTTGCCTCACGCCTCAACTTTTGAGACCTAAACGCCTTGGAGCGCCTCATGCTTTTTAAATCAAGCCGTAGGGGAGTCCTCATTGTGCCCTCTCTCTATGCAGTTAATATCGGTTATCGGCCCTCTACAAAGTATCGATGTCAAATATCGGTTCCGATATTATCGGCGATATTGACCAATATTGACCGTTGTTTGGATGCCTTGGTTGATGTGTACTCGTAGGAAGATTTCATGGCTTACGATTAGATCATGTTTCATATGTTGACACTTTTGAGTTTTGATTTTTGATATTACTGTTTAACATTATATGTGTTTTACGTGTTATATATGTATATATATAAATTCTGCATGATATTAAAATTACCGATATTCCACCGCGATAACCTATATCTCAAATATCGGCCCTTGGACCAATATTTGAATTTGGACCTCATTAACTGCATAGCCCTTTCTTAAATCCTGATTCTATAGTTGGAATTCTTTAATCGTGTGTAGGTTTACTCACTTGAAGATGGCCCTGTGCATGCCGTATGGAAAAATGTCGGAGTTCCGGTCAATATAGTGGAAGCTAGCGGTGATTCAAAGATTATAATTGACTGGCTAAAGTATGTTTGCTTTAAAGAAATAAAATATTATGGCATGTAATTTAATGTCTATTTGATCTGTTCATTTACCGTTTCACATGAACTTTGCAGCTATGATGCCATACTTGTGAATTCTCTTGAAGCAAAAGATGCCATTTCAGGGTAAGTTGACCAAATTTGATCATATCATGATTTCATGATCATACAATTACATAAACTTAATGAATTTAGTTACTACAGCCTTTTACAGGAACCGTTTAAATCTTTACCGCTTATATGGACCGTTCATGAAAAAACACTCGCTACCCGTTACAAAAACTATGTATCAGATGGCCAATTTCAGCTGATCGATGATTGGAAAACCGTATTTAATCGAGCTACCGTTGTCGTTTTCCCCAACCATGTCCTACCGGTACATTTTAGTGACGGTTTTTTCTTTTTCCAGTTTTTTGTAACTAAAAATTTTACGAGAACTTGTTTTTAGTTTTAATTTTTTAGTTTTTTTTTTGTGTGTTTTCAGATGTATTATGCTGCATTTGATGCTGGAAACTTCTTTGTTATACCCGGATCTCCATCTGAGGCTTGTAAATTAGATAACTCGATGGTTCATGAAGAAAGCCTTCGTGTGAATATGAATTTTACGGCTCGTGATTTTGTTATTGCGATAACAGGAAGTCAGTTTCTTTATAAAGGATTATGGGTGGAACATGCACTTGTTTTACAAGCCTTATCGCCACTTTTAGCCGAATTTCCCATTGATGATCGTTTAAGTCAACGTCTCAGGATCATAATCTTAAGCCAAGATTTAACCGGCAATTACAGTGCCGCCATTGAGGTAGAATCTTTTTCCGGAGACTTTGTTTTATACCTCTCCAAACGTTCAGCAAACAGTTTGTAAACCGTTTGGCGGGAAGTTCGTTTGTGTTCATTTGTTTAATAAATGAACTAACACGGACAAGAAATTCCGTTCATTTAGTTAAAGGAACGGACATGAACAGGGGCCACGTTCGTTCATTTATAACTGAATTGTGTCTTTCAATATTTTTCACAGGAAATTGCTTCAAATCTAAACTACCCAAGAGGAACTGTCAATCATGCTGTCATTGATGATGATGATGACGTGTACAACGTTCTTAGCATCGCAGATCTTGTGATATATGGGTTGTTTCTTGAAGAACAATCTTTTCCCAACATTCTTGTCAAAGCAATGTGCTTTGAGAAACCAATAATAGCTCCTGACCTATCGATAATCAAGAAATACGTATGCTTCTTAAACTTACAACCTTTTAACATCTTGAATTTGATTGGTTTGTATTTCCGTTTTGATAAAATAATAAAGAGTTAATTACGTTTTTCGTCCATGTGGTTTGTTGAAAATAACCATCATAGTCCATTAGTTTAAAAATTGCCAAAACATTACCGGTACTTTCACTTTTGTAACAATTACAGTCCACCTCCATTAACTCCTAACCCCATCCAATTATTCTGTTAGTTTTATGTGAAATGACCATAATGACGGGATTGGTGTGTATAGTAATTTTGTCTTTTATAGTTTTTAACGTAGGGGTATTTTAGTCTTTTCACCAAAACTTAACGGTAAATTGGATGGGGTTAACGTAGGTGGACTGTAATTGTTACAGAAGTGAAAGTACTGGTACTGTTTTGGCAGTTCTTAAACTGGACTGTAAGTTACAGTCTGTAACAATTATTTTCAACAAACTAAAGGGACGAAAAACATAATTAACTCAATAATAAATTAGTAACATATTTCAGATTGATGACAAGGTCAACGGCTACATCTTCCCTAAGGAAAATATAAACGTTTTAACACGGATCATGCTGCAATTGGTATCAAATGGAAAGTTATCATCTCTAGCGCGAAATATCGGACCGATAGGAAAACATACTGCAAAAAACATGATGGTAGTGGAAGCAGTCGAAGGGTATGCTTCGTTAATACAAAATGTTGTTAACCTACCTTCAGAAGTTGCATCTCCAGGGGCAGTATCGGAAATTCCATCTAATTTCAAAACCGAGTGGCAGTGGCGTTTTTTTGAAGCTGTTGCAGATAGTACATATGTAACTAGAACTCAAAGGGTTTATCGGTTTTTAAACAATGTTGAACATCGGTGGAAGCGTGATGTAAAAGAGAGTTTTGCGGATGTTTCGGCTGATAATACATTTTTGTATAGTATATGGCAAGAAGAGAAAGGTGTTCAGACAGCAATAGCTAAAAAGAGAAGAGAAGATGGTGAGGTAATTCCGTAATTAAGAAATGTTTTGACTTTACACATGGTTTGAGTGAAACGTTTTGACTTTTTATGAAAGAAGATTTTTTTTGAGTAAAGTACACGAATGGTCCCTGTGGTTAACCAAAAATCTGGATTTGGTCCCTAGCTTTTCAAAAGTACACGGATGGTCCATGTGGTATGCACTTTGTAACACACATTTAGTCCCCATCTAACAAGTCTAAAGGTTTAGCAAGTCCAAGTTAGCGACTACATGTGTTACAAAGCGCAAACCATAGGGACCATCCGTGTACTTTTGGAAAGCTAGGGACCAAATCCAAAATTTGGGTCAACCACAGGGACCATCCGTGTACTTTAGTCTTTGTTTCC
Organism: Scalesia atractyloides; assembly: GCA_947069175.1. Classification (NCBI taxonomy): domain Eukaryota; kingdom Viridiplantae; phylum Streptophyta; class Magnoliopsida; order Asterales; family Asteraceae; genus Scalesia; species Scalesia atractyloides. The sequence continues at coordinate 12,091,066 of CAMTDV010000007.1, read as the reverse complement.
GCAAAAGGCAATTAATAGGATGTTATGAACCCAAATCGAAATACCATCAATATATCTGTAATGTTCAAATATTTAAAGGTGTCAATTTGTCCTTGTTACTTGTGAACAGGCTGTGTTTTAGCTCAAACTGGTCAAATAAGATTTTTAGCTAAAAGAACGGTTTGAAAGTTTCGTGAAGTTTATTTTAATTCCTTAATGCATGCCTGACCTGAGTTGTTATTATTCAAATATTTAGATTACTATTCTAACTAAATGTATTGTTTTTTCAACAGTTTTTAAAAATTGACAAAAATTGTGTTTTTAGATATTTAGTGAAAATTCTAAAGATCTACTCTTTGTGGCAAATGTTATATGTAGGTGAGGGACAGAAGTGAGCAACCGAGGGGGAAGTGGGAGGATGTATATCGAAGTGCAAAAAGAGCTGAGCGGAGTAAGAATGCTTTGCATGAGAGAGATGACGGGGAGCTTGAAAGAACGGGTCAACCATTGTGCATTTATGAACCTTATTTTGGTCAAGGAGCTTGGCCGTTTTTGCATCAAGGTCCCCTTTATCGGGGTCTTGGACTTGTGAGTCGCTTTAATATATCTAAAGATTTAAACATTTCTTACTTAGAAGCTATGAGAAACTATAGGTTGCAAGATGGGCGGGCTATGCGGGTTGAGAAATCGGTCAAAACAGGTTCAGGTTGAAACGAGCCATTTTTAGTACACCGTTTCCCCATATATATATTAATTTGCAACTTAGGTATGCATCATGGGTTGTACCATGGGCTTTCTGGGTTGTACACACCTTTTGTTTTTTTATCTTCAACTTTTATACTTTTAACCCAATACTTTTACATCTTTTACAATTTAACCCCAAAACTTTTTCACTTCCAAAGTTAGTTCCCTATACGCTCCATCTTTTACATTTGTCATTTTATGTTTCGGTCTGAATTTTGCAAGTTAACACGCCACGTGTGTGTGTGTGTGTGTGTGGTTCAACGTTTTTATACCTATTTTTTCCCGTAAAGCCCGTTGCGACTGGTCCTAGATCGACTTAGTTAATGTTTTATATGTTTTACGTTTCGCTTGCGTGGTTCAACGTTTTTTTGTCTACTTTTCATTCAGTTTTATTTTATTCGTTTTTATTTCCTTTTTAATGCAAGCTTTTTTGGTGTTGGTGGTCGCTAGCGGTGGTGTGCCATTGGTGCTACTTGGCATGGATTTCCGTCCCCCGCCACAACGCAAGGGCTTAATACTAGTTATTAAACAACTACCATGCTATCTATGGTCGGAAAAGGATATTTTACAATAATATTTAGATCTTGAAATAAAATAATTTAGGAAATAGGAAGTTTATGCACTAATATAGACTTCGGGCGACTTTCAACCTGTTCCTCTTCTGGCTATATTTTCCACTTAGTCTGCTTAGTTTGATTGTATAAGATTTTAAACGAACTTTGTATTTATTGGTGATATTGTAGTCGACTAAAGGTCGAAGATCAAGAGATGACATTGATGCGCCTTCTCGTCTTCCTCTTTTAAGCATACCATATTACCGTAATGCCCTTGGTGATTTTGGCGCCTTTTTCGCTATTGCTAACCGTATTGACCGTACTCACAAGAATGCTTGGATTGGGTTTTCATCATGGAGAGCCACAGCTAAAAAGGCATGTACTCTTTTTTTATATATAAATAGCAACAATTTTTTTTTCTAAAATTTTCAAGTTAAAATTTCATTTCCTCAAAACGATTTTTTTCTTATATCTAAAAGATTTGAGCTTTTGATTGCGAGAACAGGCATCTTTGTCGAAGGCGGCTGAGGTGGGATTATTAGATGACATTCAATCACGAAGGCATGGCGATGCTTTGTATTTTTGGGTTCGAATGGATAGAGATCCAAGAAACCCGATGCAACAAGATTTTTGGACATTTTGTGATGCTATTAACGCGGGTAACTGCAAGTAAGTCTCTAAAACGTTTTAATTATTTGTCACATGTCTAAAAATCTAAATACCGATCAACAATGACGAAATGTTTGATTTGTACGAGGTTTGCATTCTCCGAGGCTCTCAAGAACATGTATGGGTTGCGGGGCAACTTGACATCTCTTCCTCCAATGCCTGCCGATGGGGATTCGTGGTCTGTCATGCATAGTTGGACCATGCCAACCAAATCTTTCGTCGAATTTGTGATGTTTTCAAGGTCTGAATGATCGTTTTACTTGACTTTTAGCAAGAAAAAAAACGAATTTTTAATAAAATTTGGGATTGATCCTGTCATCAACTATCGCAGAATGTTTGTGGACGCATTGGATGCACAAGTTTACGAGGAACATCATCAAAGTGGTTTCTGCTACCTAAGTTTATCCAAGGTAATCTTTACCTTTCACTAGAAAAAAAGGGGTGTAAACGAGACGGCCCAAGATCAAGCTCGGCTCCTTAAGCTTAACAGGGATCGAGCTCTGGGATCACTTCGTTTCGAGCTCTATGTACAAAGCTCAAAGTCAGCTCATGATACACTTTTCATGCTTGAGCTCAGCTTGGACTTGGCTCTTTTATTATATATAGTTTTAAATTTATATATAAAGCATAATATATATTAGTTATTTTGTCATAACTACATATAATTAATTTTATGAAATTTATAATTATCATACTAAATAAATATTGTTATATTTATATAACAATAGCCTAGCTGAGCTCGGCATATGAAGCTCTTGCCTGGGCTTGTTGTTTACTGAACGAGCTTATTTTTATGCTCGGGCTTGAGCTTTGTATAATAAGCTCGGCTCGATTTGAGCTTTTAGCGAGTCAATCTCGAGTAGCTCATGAACGGCTCGACTCCTATATAATAATTTTATATTTCTAGATATATTATAATTGTATAAATAAATATATTTACATTATCATAGTTACATATATAACCTTTTTCTTTATGTAATATATATGTAGTATATTAAATAAAAAATAATATATTTGTATAAAATAGGCTTGTTTAGGCTCCGAGCCTAGCCGAGCTCGGTATATGAAGCTCAGCCAGGGCTTTACCTCGTGTATGCTCTCGTAAATCACAAGGGTTTACACTCTACACCCCTAACTAGAAAGGGTGAAATCGGAAGTTGGGTTACACGCCAAAACATGTAACTTTTTGCATGGGTTAAAACGGGTCGTTTGATATTGATACGGTTATAAATGTTGTTTGTAGGACAAACAATGCTACTCACGTGTTCTTGAGCTTCTTGTAAACGTATGGGCATACCACAGTGCAAGACGAATGGTGTATATAGACCCTACAACCGGAACACTTGAAGAACAACACAATTTCAAAACCCGAAGAGGCAAAATGTGGATCAAGTGGTTCAATTACAAAATTTTAAAAACCATGGATGAAGATCTTGCCGAAGAAGCCGACTCAGACCACCCTAAGCAACGGTGGTTATGGCCGTCAACAGGTGAAGTTTTCTGGCAAGGAATGTATGAGAAAGAAAAGAGTCAAATGAGATTACAAAAGCAAAAAAGAAAGCAAAAGAGCAAAGATAGGATTCAAAGGATAAAAAACCGGTCCCAACAGAAAGCGTTAGGGACGTATGTGAAACCGCCACCAAATAATGAGACCGTAAATAATTCTAACCCGGTTTTAGAAGCAGTAAAGCTTCTTAGATAACATATACTTTAGGTAGAATTTTTTAGTTTTATTGGGTTGATTCTTTGGAAAAATCTATAAATTTTGTTGTATGTAAAACTGTATTTGTGAAAATCTATAGATTTTGTTGTATGTAAAACTGCATCAAGTCTTGGATGATGCTCAAATGTTCATACATTGCTTTAAATGTATACTAAAATGTGTTGCAATCACTCTTCATTGTTGCTTGCGTCTCAAATAATAAAACTAGTCAAATAAAAAGTGAGTTAAACGTGTTAAAAACCTTTCAAAGTTTATGTTCACTCCAAATAACTGTTGGATTTATGTGTACGGACTCAATAGTCAACGCTGCTGACCGAGCTATGACCCATAAGAGTTACACCTTGGGCAACAAATATTAAATCCTCTTAACTTGGTTGACAGATTATCACGAACAATTAATGGAACTGAATATATATAATTATCTAGAATAATTATATATATTCTCGCAGAACAGGATTTATTATTTATACATGTTATAAATAATTTAACGTTTACTTACTTATTTAATTAAACTTTGTTTTTCGGGCTTTATATCATGTTTGAGCTTGTACAAGTCGTATTTGGCTTTGGGGTCCTAGGAGATGATTAGTAATAGTGGGTTGACTTCAATATTGTTGATTTGATGTAGTGTCTTTGGTCGCTGTGATAGGTTCTTTGTTGTTTCTGTTTTGTTTATGTTTTTTTTTTCGCAGCTTCTAGTTGGCTCTTTATATATAGGGAATGGATCATGAGAAAACTACTTTAAACGAGAAAACAAAAAAACTAACTAAAAAAGGCCTAAAAACATACAAATTTTTTTTGGAATTTTTTTTATTAAAAATCGCTATAAATAATATATAAAAAAACCTTTTTTTCAAAAAAAAAGTTGGACAGCAGATGTGCCATAATACAGAAATCTTTTTTTTTCTTTTCTGTTTTTTTAAATATAAAAATGTGTTTAAATTCTTATTCTTTGTAAAAATGTTATATTTTTAAATAGAAATTGATGTTATATTAAAAGTTGTTATCTATTGTTTTTAAAGATATAATAAAAAGGCTATATTTAATATTACAAATTAATATTTATTGTTAGATTTAAAAAATATTAAAAATTGTTATATTTTTTAAAAATTAAATTAAAATTTTTTATTTAGTATTAAAAATTGTCAAATAATTTTATTAAAATTAAATTAAAATATTTAATATTAAAAATTGTTATATTTTTTAGATTGATATGGCTGACGTTGTCAGGCGAGGGCGGGGCCGGGGTGGTGGTGGACGTGGAGGTGGCGGTGGAGGATGTGCGGGGGCGGGGACTGACGGTAGGGGACGTGGACGTGGGTGTGGGCGCGGTGGCCCAAATGTTGACCCATTGCTAGATAATCCTTATCAAGCGTTCGAGGATGGGTCCAAGGCTTTTCACAGATGTGAAAAGTTTCGGCGGATGGAGATCGGCAGCCATGCGGCTGTCAATTGGACGGCCCTGGAGGAGGTGGACGAGGCAGCGAGAGCCGAGACTACATTGGGCGTGATACTCTGTGGGACAGGTATACCATTTGTTACTCTGTTTTTGTATATGAAATGGATACTAACCACACTATGTGACAGGTTGTTCCACCTGGCATACTTGCCGTCGTATCGGGTCATGATGTGCGAGTTCTTGGCATCGTTCGAGTTCGCTCCCAGGCCTGCAGACCAGCCAGAGGAGGATGAGTACCGCGAGCATCCGTGGGTCGAGGTTAGTTTTCGTTTAGGGGTCAGTGGCATGAGATGTCGTTGAGAGAGTTTGCCGTGCACAACAACATTTATACGTTGGAGGAGACATACACCCCCTCTACACCGAGGACGTCCATGTGTTACCCCGATTGACACTTGTCAGGTTCTGGCAAGTGATCGGTTGGGGTCGCTTTGGCCGCTCGAAGTCGAGGGTTTCTCATATCAGAGACCCCGTGTTCCGTTACCTACACAGGCGTTTTATTTATTTATTTATTTGCATGGAGCGGAATTTATTATTTATAAATAATTTAACGTTCGATTACTTATCTAATTAAACTTTGTTTTATGAGTTTTGTATGGTGTTTGGGATTTATTATCTAGAAAACGTAAAGGACCTTATTTTTTTGTAATTTTGTTATGATTTAGTTTCTATGGATACAGATTCCAACTTGCCTGTAGGTAACTGTTTCGTGTTGTGATACCCATACAGTGTCTGTATGCAGGTTCATCTGTCTAGGATCCTTTCATCTGTTTCTTTGCTACTCACAAGTGCATTATGGGTTCAAGCAGTCAGAATGTGTTGATATTGAGAAGACATCAGCTGCTGCTCCCCTCACAGCTTTCAACCGTCAGGCTGCCATCAACGCAGGCTTCACTCACAAGCATGTCCAAACAGGTTGTGAGTCAAGCAGAACATCTTCACGATTCACACTATGTGTGATTTGAAACAGTTTGTTGCTTTTTCAAGGTTTCTCAAGTTAAGGAGGTTGTTCATGCATGATTATGTGGTTTTATTCATACGTGATTGTGATTATGTGGTTCAGACATTTGTCTCTGAATGGTTAAGACCTCTAATCTGAATTGGTCAGACATTTGCCTTTGAACAGTTAAGCATTATACTACCTCTTAATGGTTAAGACCTATTACTGGTTCAACACTTAACCATTCAGAAGTTGCCAAACCGCCCCTAACTAACCTTATACTAAATAGGTTCTTTATCCTTTTGTGTAGCCGGGGTTATTAACTGTCGCATTATTTGATAGAGCTTTCGTATGAGAGTATGAGACGGTAAATATAACCGAACCAGTTGGGGTCGTCAGACTCATACCAAAATATGGGTTCTTTGACATGAATAAAATACGACTTTTGGAAGCCGTTAAGCTATACACTTCGGGTAGAAATTTGTAGTCTTATTGGGTTGATTCTTTGTGAAAATATGTACAAGTTTGTTGTATGTATAACTGTATCAAGGCTTGGACGATGCTCAAATGTATAGTAAAATATGCTGTAATTACTCTTCGTTCCTCCTTGCATCTCAAATAATCAAATGGGTAAACCATTCAAAGTTTTATATTTAATCCATATAACCGCATGAATTCATTTTGTCCGTACATCTGAATTACGAGTCTAATAATACCTTCTCTAAAAACAACCCACTTGTTACTTGAAATTTTAGCGAACAAACAAACACCATGTCAACCCCCGACCCACTTCATACTATAGCTGAAGTTGCCCAACCCACCCATCTTGGCATCTCTGTAAGAACTTTCAACATGAAATGCAAACGACTCAAGGTCATGGAAAACATATTCGTCAAGCGTTGTTCGTTTATAAAGTGCAACTTTCATATCTCGTATTTATGTGTCACAAGACAAAACGCATAAAACAAAAATATAAAAGGAAAACACATCCTTGAACAGCAGTCAGCAATTTGTGCCATTATCTGTCCTTAAAGTTCATCATTGATAACATGCAGCAACACACTCAAACATCATATTCTTGGAGCTGCAACAAGAAAAATAGAACCACAAATTAAAATTAGGGGTATAAATCGTTAATTTGAAAAATAAAGTGTTAAGAAAATTGTTTGCAAGAATTTTAAAGAGAGATTAGTGTACCTCCACCCATTGTTGCTTCTGGCAATCTTTCGATGGAGTACTTGTGCTGAGCGATATACATAATTGGTACCCCAGGTATCTGATAACATAAATATCGATCCAAAATAAATAGGGTGTAAATCATGTAATACTTGAGATAAAAAAAAAAGAGAGAAGATTTGTTGAAAGAAACATACCTTGCGAATCCTACGCTTCAAATCTCTATCGCAAGTTGCTACCATATAACACTTATGCTGTTTCAACGAAAAACCTTATGAGATTCAGTAAAAGACACGTGACGATTTTGACAGTAGGTCAATTTTATTAGCGTAAAATAAGAAAATAATTACCTGAGTAACTCTTTCAACTATGCAGTCATCAGCATACGTCCCTTTGTGAGTGCACGGAAGCCTTTCAAATCTAGGATCCTTCGCAATTCTGTTTCGAGCAATAAAATAACAATAAAGAAAACACGTATTTGCAAGACCAGGATACAAAGTAATCAGTACGTTTAATGCTCTTTAGACATTTTAAAGATCTTTGTTCATTTTCTGAAATAAAAATACTACTTTTATGATTCTTTGAAGTACTTAAGTACAAAGTACGAACAAAACTAGTCGTATCTAATAACATTATAGGCAGAACTATATTTTTACTTGATGGGTGAGCAGAAAAACTTGAGACCGTCAAACGGAGTTCAGCCAAGGAAGTCACGACGAAATAAGTTACCTCAAAGCAACCCGATATTTTTGGCCAAGTTTCTCGAGTTCAGCCATCACACAATCCGTAATGCATGGAGTGCCTGTAGGAAAATAATATTGGACCAAAATTAACTAAAAGAAAAGCTGATATTGTGACATTCCTATGCTACCTAACTTTGTTTAATATTTCAACTCTTACATTTGGCTAACGCAACAAAAGAATAGAGTAAATAAGGATAGCTTAACATAAAGAATAGAGTAAAAACTTACATTTTGCATATAAACAGTCCATCATTCCTTTTTCCAAGTCCAGCTACACCAAAGATTAAAAACATTTATCATAATTTCCGAATAAATAAGGAGCAAGAAGTCCAGAAAATTTACATCAATCAACCGTGAGGAAACTACGGTTTAATTTTATTTTTTTTACAATAAATGCAATATCTCTTAGTCAAATTTTTCTCAGCGAAGGGAACTTTTAAAGCGTTACCAACAATTACCATTACTGAAAATCATGCAAAAATTTCAAAACTATTTGTTAAACCATCTCATATAACTTATGCGACATCAACCTAAATATGACCCGTGTAACCAATTTAAACAACTTTAACCCAGAAACAACTTCCAAAGAGTTCTATGTAAAATTAAAACAGGTTGTTCGTGTCAAAGACATCAACCTTAACCCAGAAACTTTTAAAATCGTGTAACCTAAATATGACCCGTGTAACCAATTTATCTAAAGATTGGGTAAACGGGTCATAACCGTTTGGCAGGCTATTAACAAGCTGTGATAAATAAATTAAATGGGCATTGGGCATAAACCCGATTCGCAGTTAAAAGATTTAAACAAGTTAACCAGAACACAACCCGTGATACAAGACCCAAAACCTAACTATATTCATGTAATTGACACAACTAGAAAACCCAAATAGCATCAAGCAAAACTCACTTTATTTTGAATGGAGAAATTGATGAAATTGGTATCAACCAACACTCGATAAGGAGGTCCTAAAGCTGTATTGTACGTGAAGAACAGAGCAGAGGAAACATAAGGTCTGCAAATCACAATTCATAACTCACAGATCAACTACTTCAAATCATAATAAACATACACAGACACAAACATATGGATTAAAAACTTACACGTTTCTGGGGAGATTCTCCTTTGTTAAATCTTTTTTATTCGGGTTCAAAACCTCCTCTTTATGTCTGAAAAAACGGACGATTTAACACAGATTTATGAGGTGAAAATGTTGATAATTGATGAATTGAAAGAGAGAAAGAGAATGATTACTGTTTGATTGCTTTATGAGAGACCAATTTCTTCATTACTGCGAATTTAGGACCCTTCTTTGATCTCCCCATCTCTGTATGTCTGATTGAGGAATGTTATTTGGGACTTATAAACCCTAAAACCCCGATGTGTCAAATAAACCGGCTCGCCCCTCACCGTCCTTTCCTTTAATAAGCCGATGTTAAAAGCTAATATTAACAGAGTAATTTGCTGTCTCCGTGGTAAACCCTAAATGGTAAGTTTAGTCCCGATAATCTCTTTGTTTTAAGCTCAGTTTAGTTGGGTTTGGGTTAGTTTCGATCGAGTTGTTCGGTTTTCAGGTTTAATGTAAAATAAAAATAAATGTTTTATTTTTACCAAATATCATCAAAATTCATATTACTACTTTAAAAACATGACCAAAGTTCAAACATTATTTGACAATATGCTATGATATTATTAAAAGGCTCAAAACTTAATGTTCCATATGTTAAATACTTCAAACCAAAACCCTTAGAAAAAAAAAATGTTTGGGTTTTTTGAGTCGGGTTGTTCGGGTTTTTGGCCAGGCTAAAGTGGCCCGATAATTGAACCATTTAAAGTTCGGGTTGGTCCGATTCAGGTTTCTCGGTTCAGGTTTTCCGGATATTCGCTAATTCGGGTTCGGGTGGCTTTGAATTCGGGTCGGGTTTCGGGTTTTGGATAAAAATAACAGCCCTAGTCCCTGCTAACAGAAGGGGTTAGTCAACCGTTAGTTGACCAGGGCATTCTTGTCTTTTTAATTCAGATTTGAAAGGCACTCTTGTCTTTTCATTATTATTATTATTATAGAAAGAACCAACATGTTCATCCAGATATCCTAACTTCTTTTCATCTTCATCTTCATCGCCAAATCTCCCTCGCCCTCACCCCCCCCCCCCCCCCCACCACACCACTGCCACCCCAATGCATCCACTTCACCACCACAGCACCACCTTCGCCCCCACTGCAACGCCACCACCCACACTGCACTACCACTGCCTCCCCCTACAAGCACCTCCCCCTGCATTTTTCAGATCTGGGACCAATTATTGTTTCAGATTTTGCAGATTTGGGTTTGAATAGGGTGTGGAAATAGTTGATTCAAGATAGTCGATCCACGTGTGAAAATGAAGATGGATATAGTTGAACAACAAGAGGAAAATGAAGTCAAATGAACATTGGCTTGGGGTGTGGGAATTTTCTAATTTGAGTCCTATTATTTTTTAGAAGTTAACTGTATGGATTATAATACATTTTCCAAAGACTTAACTTCATTTTTGCTCCCTATGGTTTGACCATTTTAACGTTTTTGCCCCAATAGTAAATCATCCATTTTCTTTCTCTGTGCGACGCGCGGGAGAACCCTGTTTCAGTAATGTCTTCCCAGCTATGGGATTTTGCCATTTTCAACCTTTAGACCTCAGTATTTACCAATTGAATTGATTTTAACCACCATTATTTACCTTTAACATTTACCTAACATCTAACCTTCGTAATTAACCATAATCCATCTGTTTTTAACCATCAACCACCTCTAACTAATACCTCAACCTTATGTGGGCGGTCAAAACATTTCAAATTGACCTACCCATAACTTTAACACTACAAATCATTCTATAAATTGGAACCTCCATTTCATTCTCTTCATTTTCCCCTACATTTCCACTCTACTCTCAAGCTCGATTCCTCTTTGAATTTTGTGAATTTTGCAAATAAAAAACATAAGGGTTGACTCGAGTTTCTGAGCTACTACTTAGTCTTTAAACCTCATTCTTCTTGCATATGGTTGGATTCAATCCAATGAACAAGACTCTTAAAAGGGTTTTGGCATCCCTACTGGAATCCTTTGCAACCTTACAAAGAATGGGATTGGATCTTATTCTTGTTCATGTTTTTGTATTTTCATTTTCCCTTTAGCAAACCAAAGTGACAACCTAGTCCAATGGTCGCCACTTCATGTTAAGGTTGGGTGTGAGTAGGATGTTGATCGGGGTGTCGCGCCCCGATCAAAGATAATAATTTATATGCCCAAATTACCCTTAACTATGTATTAGTGATAGTAAGAGGTCGAACCACGAAGAGTTTGTGGTTTGTGTATGGATGAGATTGATTATTAAGATGTCACACTTTATGAAGCCTGCAATTTGATTTAATTGTTTGTTTGGTTGAAAAGGATGTCGGAGTTAACCGACAAGTTTTTTACTAAATTGTTTAACTAAGAAAGAAACTTGAACACTTTTGATTGCTTGAAAACTTGGTTATTTGATTTAAACAATAACCAGAGAATAAGGTTCACACCCGGTTCGGTAATTGAAAACCTAGGGTTCCTACATGTTTTAGATTCAATTTAATTGTATATAATAACTAACGAATTTAGTGTCACGTGGCTTAGGTGCCAAGAGCTATCAAAGTCATAGACGACGGAATGCAATGCACTTTGTTACCAAGAACATGTAAATCCCATCAATTGATAAGGCATAAGTGCACAAACTCATTTCACTAGGTCAAATTTTATCATAGTCGACAATTCACAAATTCCATTCAATTGCACGACAATTATCAAAAGTTTCAAACGGTTAATACAATTTGTCACAAAATCAAATCTCAAAACAAATGTAAAAACCCTAGAATCTTACAAACACCTACACCGGGGTGAAACCCGAAAGGATTAGCTTCTCATGGATGATAGAACTCGATCACCAGATGATTGAAGTTTGATCACGAACTTCTTGAAGCTTTGATGATAGGTATGATGAAGTTTAGGGTGGATGATGATGGAGAATGGATTGGTGAGATGATGGTGAATTAGGTTTAGGATGGTTGTGGATGATTGGGATTGATTAGATGTGATTAGGATGGATTGAGGATGAAGATGATGGTGTTCTTGGCTCCAAGGTAAAGTTCAAAAAACTCAAAATTGCGTAACTCCCAGCTAATGACCCAAAAATCATGTTTAACTCGTTCAAAACAAAAGGAAAACAAAAATTCGCGTCAGCCATCAGATGGCATCGCCGATGGCCAAACAGGGCGTCGACGATGCTATGGGGATATTCAGAATTCTCGCGACGCCTTAACTAGCTGTCTGCGGTACTTTTCACCTGACGAAGATAACCAAGAGGTGTCGCCGACGACCCATATGGGCATCGACGACACTATGTCCAAATCCTGGTCTTTGTTTTCTTCATTTCGTGCTTCCGGTTAATCCAAGTTACGTCCCGACGCTCCGAAAAGCTCCCGAATAGCTCATTAAACTCCATTAGAACTGCAAAACACAATGCTAATCAAAGTAGGCCATTCAAAACCAAAAGTAATGTAAAAACATAAACTTAAATACGATTAAACACGGGTTTCGACCACGCATCAGAAGTCATGGGTTCAATCCCCACTCCCAGCATTATTTTTATTCTTTTTGCTACTTCTCATGTATAACAATACTAACAAGTTAACTACTCATGGATATCCCATCTAACTAATAATAGATACCTTATACTATAATGTTTTATCTTATTAAAGTATTAGTTTAGCTTAACCATTTATATATATATATATATATATATATATATATATATATATATATATAGTAATTCTTAAAAATGCTTATAAATCATAAAAACCATTTTTGACCACTACACATATAATAACATCCAAATAAATACCAAATATAAAGTTCAATTTTATATTTTATATAGTATTTGTTGAAGACAAATATCTCAGGTTTTATTTATAAAACCTTACATATACACTAAGATAACCGTTGAGTTTCAAATACTTCTACGATTATTTTTAGTTCTTTCATACATAATCCACCTGTGATAATCTTTAAGTAAATAACACTTTTAAAATTAATACCCAATATTGATTACTAAATTACTTCCCATAATCGTAGTCGGTTTCCTGATAAACCGGCCATGTGGAAAATAAACTTCTAAGTTCTCCAATACTTCTAAGGTTATTATCTAACACGTTATGATGCGTTTTTATTCCATTTTAATGTTAGTTTTACTCTTACGTCTAGATCAAATCTATGACTCGCGTATTAGTATGTCCATTTATTCCTTCATTCTTTCATCCATGTACTTATACATGTGTACATTTTATCCATTTAGGATAGTATTCACTTGCTTATCTTACTTGTTATACTTGTTCGCGACTTTTCTCGGTTCATCTTCGCAAAACCGTGAGTATACATAATCCCCTTTTACTTTATGTACTATATGGAATTGAAAACATGCAAGTGTACAAATTACACTACATTTATACAAATACATATCCACTTACAAGTTCAATAATACTTTATGCTTATGTGCTACATAGTTGTTACAATTATTCCTATGCATATTCATTAACATTGCAAGCCGCCCTTAACATGTATAGCACTATCAAAGTGACAACCCGTCTAATTTTATTCTAACCCTTGCGAGGGAGATTCATGGTCATTGTTAAGTTACACTTTGACCTAGCATTTCGATGCTATGGTGCACACATTATGTTACATATTAGGTTTGAATTATGCCTTGTGTACAATGTATGTTACATATCTGCCATAATAGTTATTTGACGTATGGATTATGCTCTTTGTTAAAAAGAAGGACGATTCCTTCCGAATGTGCATTGACTATCATGAGCTCAACAAACCCACAGTCAAGAATCGTTATCCTTTGCCTCGTACCAATGACCTCTTTGATCAACTCCAAGGTGCAACTTGTTTCTCCAAGATTAACCTTCGCTCCGGCTACCATCAACTTCGCGTACACGAGGATGACATACTAAAAACTGTCTTTCGTACTCAGTGTGGACATTATGAATTCTATGCCCTTCATATTAACAAACACACACACGGTCTTTTTGGATCTTATGAACCATGTGTGTAAACCGTACCCTGACAAATTTGTCATTTTTTTCAGTGACGACATCCTCATTTACTCGAAATCCAAATCCGGCCACGAGCAACACTTTTGCTTGATTTTGGATCTTTAAAGAAAAGAACAACCATACCCCGAATTAGACAAGTGTGAATTTTAGCAAAAAGAAATTCAATTCTCATGACACATTATCAATAAGAAGGGAATCTACATAGATCCAGCCAAAATTTTAGTCGTCCAAAATTGGATTGCTCCAAAGTTTCATATTGAAGTTCGCTCATTCCTCGGACTAGCGGGCTATTATCTTCGCTTCATTTCCAATTTTTTCAAAATCAACGTTCCTCTTACATCTTTGACTCAAAAGAGAAACCCTACGTATCCTAGCCCTAAGCAAGAGGAAGCTTTCGAAACTCTTAAGCATATGCTTTGCAACGCTTCTATCCTAGCCCTTCCTAATAGTAATGATGTCTTTGTTGTCTATTGTGATGCCTCTAACTAAGGTATCAGTTGCGTTCTCATGCAACAAAGCAAGGTTATAGCATATGCATCAAGACAACTTAAGATTCATGAGAAGAATTACACCACTCACGATCTTGAACTGGGTGTGGTCATCTTCGCACTCAAGATTTAGAGGCACTACCTTTATGGTACCAAATATGTGGAACACGTAGTTGCAAGAAAGGTAAACTATTTCATTTGGAGAGCGGTAATTGACATAATACTCACAAAGGTTGCACTAAAATCGAGAGGAATGAGTAATATTGATGAAGAATGCACTTGGTGTACCATGGAGAGAGATGAACCGGAGCACTTTTTTGTGAGGTGTCCAACTCGCAAAACTCATTTGGAACCATATTACTAACTGGTGTAAACTATATGATTTAAGGCTGCCATATGATTTGCAAGGAATTCTTAGAATGGGAGAGAGTTAAGTCAAATACGATACATGCAAAAACCATGTATTATATGATATTTTTTTTCATAATTACTAATTTTAAGTGTTCTATTGCGTTTGGTCTAAGCATATTTTTGAATTTAATTTGAGTTATTATTTTAATGTAAGAGCTAACGTTTGACATTTTGATATAATTTGTGTATTAAAATCAGTAAGCGTAAATAGATATCTAATATCTTTCCCGATGTTAAAAGAAGGTGTTTGTGTCTGTATATGTAAAATTATCCCTAAACCCAAATAATAGATTATTAAAGTGAGTTTAATTTGAAAATGAGATTGGTCAAGTTTAAGAGTACATATAATTGATCATACGGTCAGAAAAAAAAATCATAATAAATTTGAATGGATAGATCATATCCTTGACCTTGTATGTAAATATAGAAAAAAACTTAATATCAATAAAAGTAATAAATAAGAAAACTGTCTAAGGATAGTAATGCATGATTAAAAGGATTTAAGCATTTAGATCATAAATCCATTAAACTATCATGTTTTTTATACAAGCTTAGTTCCCATTAACAATATGGGAGATATCATTAGCAATATTCTTGGCATCACTTCAGATGCCAAATAATCTGGCACTAACCAATCCAACACAATAAAGATCATTTTCTCTTTTCCAATGATTAAGGCTTTTGTGTCTCGGCATTCCTTTCTCATTAAACAGACCTCCATCATTCTAAATTAGACAAAAAAAAGAGCATTAAGATTAAAAATCAGAAGAGGGTAAGCTACGACATAAAATGTAGAAACTTCAATTACCTTAAGCCATTTCCGCACAGTGCTTTTAAAACCAGTAGCAAAGACAATGGCATCAAATTGCCTCTCTTGACCATTTGTAAATTTGATTCTATCACCTTTTATATCTTTAATAGTGGTCATAATCTTAAGACATACAAAGAAGATTAGGCAATCAATATTTGTTGTTTAGAAGTCATTTGATATGAAAACAATACAACAATGTTTACCTCAATATCTGCTGTTTTAATCTTTGAAATTGTTCCAACATCAATGACAAATGATCTTTCAGTTTCTTTTTTAAGCAAGAATGGTCCTTTAAGTGGCCTTTGTATTCCAAATCTCCCAAGATCTTCATACAACAACTTAACATTCAAACCATCTTATTTATAAAAGTGCATGGAATATATATTTCAATAAATACATTCCAAATTGCACTAACTCCTTAGTAAGCACATGTATCTGCCATAACAAAAAATAAAACAAAACGTTAAAATATACCAATTAACATTTTTCTAAATTTGATACACCACTTTTCAAATTTAGACAATACCGCGGGAGAACGTTTAGTTGTTTACCGGGCTACGAACAACAATTGATGTTTGAGCACCCCAATTGCACAAATCATATGTGATTTCCATGCCAGAATTTCCAGCACCAACAACAAGCACATCATTCTCTCTAATTTTCTTTCCATTTTCATACTCACTAGAGTGGATGACTAACCCTTTGATGGTATCTAAGCCATAGACATTAGGAACAAAACCTTCACTATTTTCGCCGGTTGCCACCACAAGAAACTCACTTACATACTCCTCGACCAAACCCGAAACACTATTTTTGGCGGTAACCACCCATTTTTGTGCACTCTTATCATACCATGCACTCTTGACACTACGTTGGTACAATGGCTCTGCATTAAAATGATATACATAGTTTTTCAAGTATTGGACAAACATATTTTTTGTTACAAATGTGGGCGCGAACAAAGGAAATGGCATATGAGGAAGCTGATAAAAGTTTTTGGCTAAGTGAAGCTATAAACGATCATATGCCTTCTTTAGCCATAAAGATGCATAAAAATCTTCCCTTTCAAAAACAATATTTGGGATTGAAAGAAGATTGAGACATGCTGATGTTGCAATGCTAGCAGGTCCTGCTCCAACTATTACAATATTGGTATCTTGCTTCATTTCCTCAACCTCTTTGATTGGTTTTTAGTAGTAAGTATTGTATGTGTTTAGAGACATTATGCAATGTGTATACCCTTTATTTAGGATTAGAAATGTAGAGAAAGAACCTAAAATATATTTTCTTAATATTATGTTTTGGTTATTCAATTGTCTTCCCAGGTAAATTTAAAAAAAATACCGCTTATCATTCAATGTATTGTTCCATCTTTAATGGAAACAAACTTTGAAAAATTATATTTCAATACTTTATTTAACCATTTTATGTACGTATCTTACATCAATTACTACACCATGTTCACACTAGACTTATTATAACTCACCAAATTGTTCTCTTTTTGTTGGAAACAATTTATGATAATGTACGTTACAAACTTCATCTGACTTGAATCTTAGTGTTCATAGGGTGCTAATTATTGCATGTATGTATCTTACATATATTTTAGAATTTTATAATAACATTTTTTTCTTTATATTAAAGACAAACAATAAACATCTAAACATAAACATGTGAATCATTAGTATGAACCGTTACTAAAAGGAAAGTATATTATGTTAAAATTAGAATTATTAAATATACAATGTTACGATGGTGCGATTTATAAAGAAAAATTTTCAAATATCAAATCATTTTGAAGAGGATATGATATATGTTAATGAAAAATTTATTTAGTGATTTTTGCGTGTTAAAGCGTAAGAACTATCCACGATTTTAAGAAGAAAATATATGTATCGCTTAATTACAATTGCTTTTTTAGGTGCAACGTCACAACGACTTGGATATACCATTATGTTCCTACAATTTTCTCATGTGTCACATTAGTTTCACGCATTGTTGTAAGTAGGTTAAACATATATATATATATATATATATATATATATATATATATATATATATATATATATATATATATATATATATAATATATATATATATATTTTATGCCTAGCGCAACAAGTCAACAACCACAACTGGCGCCGTCTTGGGACAAATCGAAAAACATTGGGAAAAAAGCCGGTTTTTCGGTCAATTGAGGTTACTGTCGCTGGACAAAGTTGATCGAACCTTCACCTGTATGTTAGTATTTGTAAAATCACTAGATTGTATGTCCTTGTCGGACAATTACTCTGTTTTCAGATTCAGGTAGTCTCATTGTTCGATGCCTCCTTTTTTTTCTTTTTAACATAAAACAAAATCACTGATCAACCAAAAACAACCCAGAGACATCTGATAAGAAATTGTAGGTGTTAGGTGGCGTTGATGGTTTCAGTTGCAGTAGGGACTTTTTGCCGGATAGAGACAGAGGTTGTTGTTGGTTGAGTAGTTCTTAGATGTAATAACATAGTACATAGACTATTTTGGTGGCCGAAAATGGAAATGGTGCTCTGGTGGTAGAATCCACTTGGTCCGGTGTTGTGTGGTGGTCGACGACGACAAATAGTTGAAGCAACTGATGTGGTTGAAGTAGAGAGAGTGTGTATGTGTTTGCTGGGTGTGTGTGTGAGTGTGTGAAGCAGTAAATGTAACAACCCGAACGATCAGGTTAGTGTTTGCTTACAACTTTTACGCTAGTTCGCTACGTAATGTTTATACCCGACGGGTTTCTTTTAAAAAACAAATAATTGGTCGTAACCCCACCCGTTATTCCCTACCATTGCGGCCCAAGCTAAGGCCCAACCCCCCTGTTGGTACAGTTTTGTGTCTGTCGCTTGTTCTTAGTTACAATTGTAATTGTACGGTCTTTGCTCAAGTGTCTGTATAGGTTTGGTTGTGTCGAATAGATCGAGATATCCTTCTATCTTGATCTAGTATGACATCTTAGCTTGTCTGTGTTAATCGGTTGCATGTGTGCATACTGATAAGTCTTGTGTACGTCATGTCTACACACGTTTTCCAAGATTAAGGATTCTGTGCGAGTCAGAGAATTCGTACGAATCGTGTGATTTGTACAAAATGCTTGAGTAACAAGTGTGTTACTTGTTTCGTATGAAATAAATATTTCGTACGAAATAGTTGACTTGTACAAAACTTCGGGAATGTGTCTCGTGTGAAATAGTGTGTTCCATATGTCTGGATTCGTGTTTCGTACGAACTCTAGACGGACACTATATAAGCAGACATGCACCTCTCAGTCAAGGTTACTGGTTGACTCGCGTGTGAGAGTTGGTTGGACCAGAGAATTTGTTATCCTTTCAGTTCGATATCTCTGAAGACGAAGACACAAGAACACATCAAGTTTGTTTGAGTCATACGAGCATTGTGTGTATATGTTTGTACTTGTTCTCAATCATTAATCAAGATAGTGAATCTTTGGTTACCCCGTGTTCTTTACTTTGCTTTGGTTGCATGCACACTTGGATTCCGCACTTGTGTGTATGTTATATGAACAAGGAACTGGTTTAACTTGATCCCCAGGTGGACCTACAAGTGGTATCAGAGCTTTGGCTCTTTCCTTGTTCAAAACCGAGCTTAGTTGTGTCTGAGCTAGTTTGAAGATTTCTGAAGTGTTCTTGAGCCTCTAGCAGAAAATATAAGTTTTGGACTGTTAACTAACTTAAAACTTGGTTACAATCTGTTGCATGCAGAAAATTTAATGGTAAAATTTTTTCTAAAGAACACAACTGAAGAAGAAATCTGCAAAAATTTGAATCTGATTAGTTTGGTAGGGTTGACATTTTCTGACTTGGATCTAGACTTGGACTGTTGACTGATTAAAAATCTGTGTTTTAACTAAAAGTCGGTAAGACAACAGGTATTTTCGAAAAGGCAGGTCTACACAAGAAAGGAAATTTTTCACCAAACCATTTCTGAAAAAGTTCCTCTGAAAAACACTGAACCAAAACATTTTGTGCGACTGAAAAGATTCGTGCGAATCATCTGACCCGCACGAAACAGCTGTCTCGCACGAAACATCAGTGTTTCGCACGAAGCAGGTGTCTCGCATGAAACAATATTGTTTGTTTTTCGTGTTTTTCAAAGCTTTGTGATTTTAAGAATTTGTCATATTTTCAGATCTGTGAACCTTAAAAGGTAATTATAATTGTGAAACTTTAAAACCTTTAAATTTTCATAAAACAAGAAAATATAATTAGTTCTAACCCGTGGGATTGGAGTTGTTCAAGCTCAAACCAGGAGTCTTCGCAAAGCTCCGCAACATCATGGGTAAAATTTTTGATGCCTCAACATACAACAATGATGTCTGCAAATCAATGGGCGTGTGTTATGAATCAGAATCAAAGCATCTAAACTCTGCTAATGAGCGAAAGTGAAACAGGGAGTAATAACCGATCGCTAAAGTTAAATCACATGAACGATTATCCTTTATGGAAAAGTCGTTTTCATACGTATGTTCTCGGTCAAAACACGGAATTGTGGACGTGTTTCACTACCCCCTACAATGAAGCACTTGAAGAAGCTGGATCAAATCCAACCTCATTGGCCAATCTAGTCGAAAGTGACAAGAAAGCTTACGATCTAGAGAAAAAGGCATTTGCTATCCTCACACAAGCTCTGCATAAAGACATTTATCATCAGTTTGTGTATTATACTATAACGAAAAATTTGTGGGACACTTTGGAAGCAAGAGGTGAAGGTAACGTTGCTACCAGGAAGATTCGACATGATCTGCTCAAGAAAGAGTTTGAAGGTTTCATGTTCATGGAGAACGAAACCTTGAATGATATGACCACTCGGTTTTATCATCTTCTCAGTGAAATGTACTCGTATAAAGTGTTAGCAGCACCACAAGAAATTGTGATGCGATTTGCTTATGCTTTACCACCAAAATGGGGTCAATTTATTGATCTTTTAAAACATACAGGTGTTTTGGACTCAATTAGTATTTATGAATTTGTGCAGAAACTGGAGAACAAGAATGAAGAAGCACTCCGGAAGGCACAACGAGTCTCTGCTCCACAAAACCCTGAAATGTATTTTGGAGGTATAAATGCAGGTACAAGCTCAAGTCAGCAACCGAAGCTGTAGACCGCGTTTGTGTCAAACGTGAACCCTTTTCTACCCTAACCAGTTCAATCAAGTCAGTCTACAGGTTCGAGTAATCAAGAGTATGTACAGAATTTTGATCCGAAAGCCTTCCTTCCACAGCCAAGGGATTTAGAGCATAAAGCTCCACAGCAAGCTCCTCAACAAGCTTTCTATGGAAGCAACAGTCAATCTGCAAATCCCAACACTGTCAAACTTGACACGTCAAATCTCTCCAAAATCAACATAGAAGTTGCACAGGAACATGCAGAACTTCTAAATACCATGGTCAGTGCGTATTGTGGTTTAGTTGCAGGTCAAATAGGGAACATCAATTTGACAAACGAAGACTATGAACAAATTAACCGAGATGAAATGGAGCTGATGGACATCAAGTGGGCACTTGCAAGCGCTATGAGAAGAGCAAAGGATTATATGAGAAGAACGTGGAGAACCAGTTTGGAAAGCAAGAAGGATACAAAATACGGCTTTGACAAAACCGCCGTTACTTGCTTCAACTTTGGAGAAAGAGGTCACTTCAAGTGGGAATGCACAAGACCCAGCAAGGAAGGAAATCACAACCCCTTTCGAAATCAGTCACAACCATCCAACACAGTACAACAATGAAAGAAGAGTAGTAGCTGTTGGCAACTCTAACAACACCAATCAATCAGGACCTTCAAACACGCATAGAGCTTTGGTAGTTCAGTCTGATGAAGGATGTGATTGGTTAGTACAGTTGGGAGCAGAGAACAACGGAAGAACTGCATGCTATGCAAGGATCATGGATCAAATAAAGCATGTTCACAGCATCAATACTCCAAATAACGATGATACATCTGGGGATGCTGGTAGTTCTGATGAAGAATGTTCAAGTTCAGATGGTTATGGATCTGATTCCGATGAGAAGAAAGGAAGTGATGCTGAGGTTGAAGAGTTGTTGAGTGAAGCTGAGATGTTGAAATCTGAAAAGGTAGGTATGAAGAGGAATGCAGAAGCTGGGGTGAAAGAGACAGAGACACTCTCTACAGATGGTGCAGCTTTTCCTCATCACACTGCCTTTATGGCAAATGTTGAAGGTTCCTCAAAACAGGTAAATTCTGACCCTCCTACTGTTTGTAATGACTGTGTTGAGTTGAAAATAAAGTATGAAACCGTCAACAGTCATAATCAAAATTTAGTTGTTGAACTATCAAAATGCAAAGAGGCGAACTTAGCACTAACTAGAAATGAAAAAGAATTCAAATCTGTAATAGAAACCCTTAAGAAAAGTGTTTCTGAATTGACAAAAACAGTTTTGAATAAACAGACAGGAATTAATAACTACATTAATCTCCTAGAAGAAACAAAGAAAGAGTTAGCCATCGCCAAATGCGAATATGATTCGATCAAACGCAAATTGGAAAGTTATTCTAACTCCCAATATGTGCTTGATCATATCATTGAAGTTCAAAAACTAAAGGGAGATGCTCAGTGCATAGGGTATAATTCGTGTCCACCCCCAATGAAACACAACTATACCAAAATGCCTGATGAAGAGGAGATGCCTCGTTTTGAACCCTCTGTACCTTTGAATCATGAGGAATTCACAGCAGGGTTAGGGTTCAAACTAGGCAATTCCTCTCAAGAACCAAGCAAGCCAGAAAGTTCATCATCTGATGAAGAAGAGGATGATACATCAGATGATGAATCAAGAAATGATGATCAGGATCAGCCTCTTGTTGAAAGGAAAAGAGTAGAATCGTCTACTACTCCTAGTACTCAATCGTTTGAGAATCAAGAGACTGTTCCTAAGAAATCTGTGAAGACATGTATGTCTACATAAGAAGTAGATAATGTGTTGTATACCTTGGTTGGATATAACAAAATCTATTCAAACAAAGATTTTCCAATTAAAAACATAAATCCAATCTCTATAGATCAGGTTTTTGAAAAGTCAACAACCAAACCTGTAGAAAAGGAAAAGCCGACCAAATCACAACCACTATGCGCTTCAAAAGAAAAATAATTGAAGCGAGTTGAAAAGCCTACAGTTTCTCAACCAAAGGTTGAAGCAAAAGGCTCTCGTTACCAGAAAAAGGCCAAAACTGTTAAATTTGTGAGTTCTAAAGGTACCGATAAAGTCGAAACTTTTCAAGGAAAATCTAATGTTGATTTTGTAAAGAAAGTTAAGATTTTGAAAAGAAATAGTCAAAACAATTACACATAACACACTGATGGATGTAATGAAAATGAACCTAGTACCTCAGGATCCAGAAGTTCAACATCAAGCCGAGAAACACGATCTCCTAGTTTTGTTGAAAGGAGAATATGTTTCAGATGTGGAGAATTTGGTCACATTATAAAGGATTGTCAAAATCCAGCCAAATCAAGATGTATAGAGAAGACCCCTCATGAACCAACTTGCAAACGTAAATCTGTTTCTCCGACACAAGATAAACGAGTTATTAAAGATCAAAAAGAGAAACAAAAACGTAAACAAGTAAAAGCAATTGAGAAAGATTTAAAATCAGATTCTTCAAATAAGGATCAAAGATCTTCAAAGTCACCAAAACCAGAAACTGTTAAAACTGTAAATAATAGTAAATTTGGTAATAAACAGGGATCTTGGAAACAGAAGACCGGTAATGGTTCAAAAGGAGTCTCTCAGTTTGTTAATCATCAAGAAATTGAGATTACATTTCTCGATGATAAGGGACGACCCAAGACCACTAAGGCTTGGGTCCCCATCTCAAACTAATCTTGTTTGTGCAATGTGTAGGGTGTTCCAGGAGGAACTGTAAACAGTCATTAGATTGTTGACAGTGGAGCATCAAGGCACATGACGGGCGACTTGCGGATCCTATATGATGTGAAAAGCATAAGGGGTGGTTATGTTGCTTTTGCTGGTGACAAAGGTGGATACATCACTGGAGAAGGAATGGTCTCCAATGGTGTTGTGAGCTTCGACAAGATCAATTATGTGCGGCAAATTGATCACAATCTTCTTAGCGTTTCTCAAATCTGCGACAAGAAGTTCACGGTACATTTTGATGATGCCGGATGTTATGTCCTGAAGCCTGGATTCAAGATCCCCAAGGAATGGATTCTCCTGTCGGCTCCAAGAATTAATGATTTGTATATTCTTGATATGAGCCAAGCTATTACAACATCTGCACAAGTCACATGTTTTGTCTCTAAAGCCACCGAGAAGGAATCAATCTCCTGGCACAGACGTATGGGACACATTCACCTGAGGAAAATGAACTATTTGGTGAAGAACAATTTAGTGAATTGTGTACCAGTGCAGAACTTTCATCTTCAAGACGTTTGTGTATCATGCCAAGAAAGGGAAGCAAGCGAGAAAATCCCATCCCGTGAAGAAGATCAACACAGTAAATATGCCACTGGAACGTCTTCATATGGACCTCTTTGGACCTATGAAACACAAGACAACCTTTGGTGATTCTTATTGTCTGGTAGTTACTGATGACTATTCCAGATTTTCATGGGTAAACATGTTGGCACACAAGAGTGAAGTTCCTACTATCCTCAAGAATCTCCTGACTCTGCTAGAAAATTTGTATAATCTGAAAGTAAGGAGAATCAGAAGCGATAATGGCACCGAATTCAAGAATTAAGTTATGGATGAGTACTGTTCCTCAAAGGGTATTCTGCACGAGTACAGTTTTCGATATACTCCACAACAGAATGGTGTCGCTGAGAGGAAATGTCACACCCCGACCCGCAGCGGAAATGGTGATCGGGGCATGATTGGGTTTTCATCAAGCTCATGACATTTACTATAAAGTTTCATATTTATTATTTCTCTTTAAAGAAGAAGTTACAATAAACATACAAACACAACATGTTCAAATACATATTTCATGACTTCATTATTTTTCTTCTAAGGCCATTTCCTATGTGTTCATTGCTTCAACATGTCCACCTGTATCATGTGTAAAAATAGGGTTTTGGGTCAACAAAAGTTGGCGAGTGAATCTTATTTAAATATTTGAAAAGATTAGTTATGTTGGTTATTTGAATAAAATTGTGCATAACCAAATATGAATAAACGTAAATGTAACTTTAATCACAAAACACATAATATCAAATAATGCACAAGCACACACACCAAATGAATGAACAATGAGATCAAGGCTCAATCAAACGGAGCCGATCGAATGAGGCACGCGATGTTCAACTCGTCTCCCACGAGGAATTGATGGGCCTAATGAATGGTTTGCACGCGACTTGACAAAATGTAAACACGTATCACAACAAACAATATTTACATCATAAGTTTAGGTCATATAATGGTAATGGCACTAGTTTGAATAAACAAAATATTTAGAGCGACACATGATACACCCCAAAACATGAATAAAAAGGGGAATTTGTAATAATTCACTCACAGTGGGTGCGTTCCTTGATGACGATGAATGCGCACGAATTTTTGGATTTGATCGACGAGGAAAACTAACCTAAAATAATAACGAAATGGTTCGGTAAATAAATAGATCTTATTTGAGATTAATATTTTTAATTCATAATCTTAATAGGAGTTTTAGATTTATTTTTGTGAGTTTAAGGACATTTTCTAACTTTAAAAATAATATTTTTAAGTATTTTTAAATAATTTTCTGGTTAAATAAAAAAATAAAAATGTTGACTTTTTTTTACTCCGACCGTTGACCGTTGACCGGTCGAACCGTGTTTATTCTATGCGCTGGGTGAGGTTCGAACTCGTGACCTCCCGTATAGTGCACACAGCTCTACCAACTGAGCTACGTGTCTAACCCGAAATATTCTCGTTTTTAATTATATATATACAAGTTAGATTAATTCATTTCTGTTTCTATTTAAAAAGCTTTGATAATTGCCAGAACCGGTTACAGAAGCAGGATTCGAACTTGGGACCTACGGTTCGTGTGCACACAGCCCAACCAGTTCTGTTGTGTGTCTAACCTGTTAGTTTTCTTGATCTTTATTTTATTTAAACACTTTCTGTGAAGCGATATGACTCGTTCTAAAAACAATGGATTTAATTTCAGTGGATCGGAACACAAACAGACTCGAACCCGGTATCATGTATGTAAAATGCACACAGTCCACCGCTGGACTGTGTGTCTAACCCATTTAAATTACTGATTTTAATTATATTTATAGACGACTCGCTGTTCATCTTCTTCGTTTTATGAAACCAGAGAATCAACCCGACTGTTTAATCGATCATTCTTATTGAATTAGTTGATTGATTATCACTGATAACGAAAATAATTTAAACAGAAAAGGATTTAAGGATGTTGTACCGAACAGTTGTGATCCCCGATGAAGTTCCGGTGACTGAAAGATATTCCGGCAAAGTGTAACTTGCGACAGAGGATCTACAGGAAGTTTGAGGTGAGTGTGGGTGACTTCTGTCGAAGCTCTAGAAGTCCTATTTATAGAGTAAGGCAATAATGGGATAGATTCGGTTTTCCGGCGAGGTTCCGACGAGTTGCGAGTTTTTCTGGCGTAACTTTCTGATGAATATAAGTTGATATGATATTAGGGAGAGTGTTTGCGCAGTCGAATGGGTTCCCTAAGCCCTTTATTTATAGTTGGAAAGGGATTGCAGAGGTTGAATTTCAGTTTTTGAAACTTCGGTTTAAATCGGGTATGTGCAAGTTGTCTGCATAACGGATTGAACGCGGTTTGACTCGATTTGAGTCTAGATGCATGATTGAGAGTCGGTTTCGTGATCAATTGAAGAGTAAACGGAAATCTTGGTGATTTCTGGTTGACTGGGTGCCGTCACTTTGGGCGGGTGTTCAGGAATTAAGTTTCGAGTCTTGTATTAATTCTGTTTAATTTAGAGTCTTATCGATAAATGCATGTGGCGGAGTGGTGCGAAGTGTGTTTGGTTATAGGCGAGACCCGGGTTCGAAACCCGGCGTCTACATTAATTTTTTTATTCATTATTTATTAGTAATTTTTAATTATCGTTTTTAAATTCTAATATATTTATTAATTATGTATCGTTTAAAATTAATTTGAGCAATAAATATGCAACGAAAATTATAGCTGGATATTCGATTAATAAACGAAGCGGGTTTTGGAAACCCGTTTTTCGACGGATGTTACAGTATCCCCTACTTTTAGAAATTTCGTCCCGAAATTTAAGTAGTAGTGGTATATTTGGCTTGAAGGGTGGGTGTTTTAATTTGACAATTACATAATTAGAAGAGGGTGAGAGTTTAAATCTTATTTGAGGCGGTAACCTTCCTAGTAAGGGTTGAATACCCTGCTACAGGAATCGCTTTTTGATGCCTAAGATAAGGAATATTGATAAACAGAGTTGATTGACTAGGTATGATCTCATGCATAAGAGTTTTGAGAGAATTGATACGTTTGGAAAGATAAGGTTATATCATAAAACAAAACTTCAACCATGACGATACTAAAACCTACACGGAACTTCTCATAACCTCCTGGTAATGCTTTTGATCCTTTGCCAAGAATACTTATATATAGGAAGTACCAGCGGCGTATCCACCATATTCTTGTCAAATTTTCATTGGCTTTATCAGTGAATTATGATCAGTTCTATGTGACTCTAAAACATAAACAAACACAACAACCAATGCTTGAGTCTCAATTCTGAAAGGATACATGACTGAATGATGATAGTACCTCTCCCGTTTGTTATGATGAAGGGGTTAGTCTATGTAAAAGTGAGACACAACCCAACTTCTTTAAATGATGAGATTGAGATACGTCGAAATGTATGATGATATGAATGTTTAAATCAGTGAGTATAAAACAAAACTGTAATATCAATTCGCATTAAAATTCTTGGATACATAAATTCCCAATTTACAACTAGGATACGGAAAGATTGAGATAACATAAAGAAAACATTAAAACTAGATGATTGGAGTTGAGTCTTGATTCTTGGTGAGGAAAGCTAGTTGGGTGGTTCGTTTGGGCCGTTATTATCTTCAACAGGATTGGCGTTGATGTTGTAAGCTCTTCCTCTTGCTGGTGGTAGAGCTGGGTTTGCTTGATTCGCTCGGTTAACTGGGTTTGCTTGAGCTTGGGCGTTTATGATGTTAACCAATCGAGGGCACGTGTTCTAAAGTGGGTAGGATCGCCACAATTAAAACAAGCTCGAACATATGGAAACATGGGGTATTGGGGTTGTTGATATGTTTGGATCATGTTTTGAGTAGGGGATGAAGCTTGGTTTTGAGGGGCACGACAAGTTTTGCTCCAATGACCATAACGCCCACAATTTGCACATAGTCGACAAGGTACGGTAGATGGATGGTGATAAAAACAGGTGTTGCATTGAGGGTGAGGTCCAATGTAAGGTTTCTTATTTGGGTAAGTAGAGTTAGGTGCTACTTGAGAGATTGGGATAGCTTGGAGGGGTATGGCTTGTGAAGCTGGTTGATTGCCTTGGGTAATAGCGAAATTTTGCCCATCTCGTTTTCTCTTAGGAGTGGTTTGAGAAGAGGATTCGGTTTGGGTGGAGTTTGAGGTTTTGGTTGATGCTTTATCCTCCTTCTTTTCCTCTGTGAAGTCTTTATTCCGTATGCGGTTTTCGGTGAGCTCTGAAGCTAACTCCATTGCTGCTTCCAACGTTGCAGGTGTGGTACTTATTACAGGGTCTTGAATTTTTGAAGGAAAACCTCGTATGTAGTGCTCGATCAAACGGTAGAGGGGAGTGAACAAGTTGGGGACCATCGGATTTAACTCAAGAAATCTCTTGTTGTATGTGGTGTGGTCGCCCTCCTTTTGTTTCAAAGAATAGAACTCATCCTCTAATTTCTTGATTTCGATTCTTGGACAGAAACGTCTTGTCATGATTTCCTTCAACTCTTCCCAAGTCAAAGTCATAGCATTCTCAGTACCTCGCTTGGCCTTCTCTGTATTCCACCATGTAAGTGCTACTCCAAACAAACGACCGGTAGCATATCGCACCTTGCGATCATCGGGATAGTCGCAATTGAGAAAAGTGTTTTCCATCTCCTCAAACCAATGGAGGAGAGCGATGACACCTTCAGTACCTTCGTATTTTGGAGGATCGCAGGATTTGAAATGCTTGAAGGTGCATTTAGTGGCTTTTGGGGAGGATTGACAATGTTTTGATCTTCTTGTAGGATTGGGTTGACGGAATTAGCGGTAAGGGCCTGTTGTACTTGAATTACGATGTTGGGTATTACGGCAGCCATTTGTTGAGCGATTTGGGTAGCCATGCGCTCGCGGGTTTTTCCTGATCTCATTTTTCTACGAAAGAGGCTAGAAGACATCTACAAGAAATACGTATCAAGAGTATGAGTTTGACGTTTTAGGGGTCATGTGTCGTATTTAGGAATGAACATTCATAAAATAAATGAAGAATAATAAATTTACTACATCCATAGGATGTCTTGGGCTTTGCTCGTAACTTGACCTTGCATGCCGCCATACTTCACCTTCGTAATCATGTGGGCCCCCATGATTACCGGGTCTTTCATATGGTTCGCATGTGTTAGCCTGGTAACGTACACTAAAACCCGGAGAAAATCGAGAAATATGAATGTAACGTATGAAATTCAGAGTGCATCCAGGTGTGGACACGGTGACACCTCAAAGTGGGGTTAGTTCGAACGACGTTTGGTGTGGCATGCTTTGGCCTAATAGGTCCTTCGTATTCTCATCGTTAGTCCCCAGGTAGGCAAACTGGTCCGTTATATTGGATTTATACGAATGCCAACCTAGACAGGACGTTCCAACTACCGGTACTTGTACCCTTACAGTTACTACATGCCCGTCGTAGAACTCACTTTGATGAGATTGAAAAATGAAAAATGCGACAAAATCTTGAATAAAGGAAATTTGAGGATGATTTGAATATGTGAACATGGAAATATGCGTGATGAATGTATATGTAAGCATGTTATGTTTGACAATAAGTATAACTCATTAAATATCACACAATATGATAGTGGAAGTGTTTGCATGCATTTGTGTGTGTAATAAATACGAAACAAATAAACATCATGAGTTTGCATGTAACCACATAAACATTTAAAATCTAATCAACTATAGTATAGGCTCTAAGGGTCTAATAACATATCCTATATCCCTATAGTCAAAAGCTCTAATACCAATCTGTCACACCCCGACCCGCAGCGGAAATGGTGATCGGGGCATGATTGGGTTTTCATCAAGCTCATGACATTTACTATAAAGTTTCATATTTATTATTTCTCTTTAAAGAAGAAGTTACAATAAACATACAAACACAACATGTTCAAATACATATTTCATGACTTCATTATTTTTCTTCTAAGGCAATTTCCTATGTGTTCATTGCTTCAACCTGTCCACCTGTATCATGTGTAAAAATAGGGTTTTGGGTCAACAAAAGTTGGCGAGTGAATCTTATTTAAATATTTGAAAAGATTAGTTATGTTGGTTATTTGAATAAAATTGTGCATAACCAAATATGAATTAACGTAAATGTAACTTTAATCACAAAACACATAATATCAAATAATGCACAAGCACACACACCAAATGAATGAACAATGAGATCAAGGCTCAATCAAACGGAGCCGATCGAATGAGGCAGGCGATGTTCAACTCGTCTCCCACGAGGAACTGATGGGCCTAATGAATGTTTTGCACGCGACTTGACAAAATGTGAACACGTATCACAAAAAACAATATTTACATCATAAGTTTAGGTCATATAATGGTAATGGCACTAGTTTGAATAAACGAAATATTTAGAGCGACACATGATACACCCCAAAACATGAATAAAAAGGGGAATTTGTAAGAATTCACTCACAGTGGGTGCGTTCCTTGATGACGATGAATGCGCACGAATTTTTGGATTTGATCGACGAGGAAAACTAACCTAAAATAATAACGAAATGGTTCGGTAAATAAATAGATCTTATTTGAGATTAATATTTTTAATTCATAATCTTAATAGGAGTTTTAGGTTTATTTTTGTGAGTTTAAGGACATTTTCTAACTTTAAAAATAATATTTTTTTAAGTATTTTTAAATAATTTTCTGGTTAAATAAAAAAATTAAAAAAAATAAAAATGTTGACTTTTTTTGACTCTGACCGTTGACCGGTCGAACCGTGTTTATTCTATGCGGTGGGTGAGGTTCGAACTCGTGACCTCCCGTATACGTGCACGCAGCTCTACCAATTGAGCTACGTGTCTAACCCGAAATATTCTCGTTTTTAATTATATATATATACAAGTTAGATTAATTCATTTCTGTTTCTATTTAAAAAGCTTCGATAATTGCCAGAACCGGTTACAGAAGCAGGATTCGAACTCGGGACCTACAGTTCGTGTGCACACACCCCAACCAGTTGGGCTGTGTGTCTAACCTGTTAGTTTTCTTGATCTTTATATTATTTAAACACTTTCTGTGAAGCGATATGACTCGTTCTAAAAACAATGGATTTAATTTCAGTGGATCGGAACACAAACAGACTCGAACCCGGTATCATGTATGTAAAATGCACACAGTCCACCGCTGGACTGTGTGTCTAACCCATTTAAATTACTGATTTTAATTATATTTATAGACGACTCGCTGTTCATCTTCTTCGTTTTATGAAACCAGAGAATCAATCCGACTGTTTAATCGATCATTCTTATTGAATTAGTTGATTGATTATCACTGATAACGAAAATAATTTAAACAGAAAAGGATTTAAGGATGTTGTACCGAACAGTTGTGATCTCCGATGAAGTTCCGGTGACTGAAAGAAATTCCGGCGAAGTGTAACTTGCGACAGAGGATCTACAGGAAGTTTGAGGTGAGTGTGGGTGACTTCTGTCGAAGCTCTAGAAGTCCTATTTATAGAGTAAGGCAATAATGGGATAGATTCGGTTTTCCAGCGAGGTTCCGACGAGTTGCGAGTTTTTCTGGCGTAACTTTCTGATGAATATAAGTTGATATGATATTAGGGAGAGTGTTTGCGCAGTCGAATGGGTTCCCTAAGCCCTTTATTTATAGTTGGAAAGGGATTGCAGAGGTTGAATTTCAGTTTTTGAAACTTCGGTTTAAATCGGGTATGCGCAAGTTGTCTGCATAACGGATTGAACGCGGTTTGACTCGATTTGAGTCTAGATGCATGATTGAGAGTCGGTTTCGTGATCAATTGAAGAGTAAACGGAAATCTTGGTGATTTCTGGTTGACTGGGTGCCGTCACTTTGGGCGGGTGTTCAGGAATGAAGTTTCGAGTCTTGTATTAATTCTGTTTAATTAGAGTCTTATCAGATAAATGCATGTGGCGGAGTGGTGCGAAGTGTGTTTGGTTATAGGCGAGACCCGGGTTCAAAACCCGGCGTCTACATTAATTTTTTTATTCATTATTTATTAGTAATTTTTAATTATGGTTATTAAATTCTAATATATTTATTAATTATGTATCGTTTAAAATTAATTTGAGCAATAAATATGCAACGAAAATTATAGCTGGATATTCGATTAATAAACGAAGCGGGTTTTGGAAACCCGTTTTTCGACGGATGTTACAGGAAAAATCGAACTCTTATTGAAACTGCAAGAACCATGTTAGTAGAATCAGAACTTCCCGTTCAATTTTGGGGAGAAGTTGTTGCTACTGCATGCTACACGATGAATAGAGTTCTAACGGTAAAGAGACATGGGAAGACATGCTTTGAGTTGTTACATAAAAGGAAACCGGATGTTTCTTTCTTAGAACCTTTTGGAGCTCCATGCACTATGATCGACCCACATGGAAAGTTTGGTCCAAGGCTATCGAAGGTTTCTTTCTTGGATATGCAACTCCTAATTTCCGGGTGTGGAATTTGTCTTCGAAGAAGATTGAAGAATGGGGTGAAGTCAAGGTTCAGAGATATACAGAAGCAGTAAGAGCTCCGGGTGCTCCTTGGATGTTCGACTACGATGGGCTGTTTGACTCCTTTAATCTGCCAACTTTTGATGATGCAACAGCTGCTGCTCAGATGCTATTGGAAAGTGATACCGCAATAGAGTCGTCATTAGTTAGACCAATTATTGTTAACCCTCAAGTGTCGACTTCGGTTAACAATCTTGTTCAAAATGAGGAATTCGAAGACGCTGCGGATTATAATGTTTCATCAGAAGAAGATGAGTTTCATGATGCAAATTGTCACACCCCGACCCGCAGCGGAATAAGAGTCGGAGCATAATTGGGTTATCACCAAAGCTCATGACATTTACTAATATGTTTCATATTTAATAAAGTCAAAGTTACATTTCCAAATATCCAAACATGTTCATTCAATACAAAGAAAATAAACCAAACATAACAATCCCAACTCTAAATCGTTTTATTCTTCTAGTCCAAGTCCTATGTGTTCCTAGCTGCTGCTGGTTCACCTGTATCATGTGTAAAAATGGGGGTTTTTGGGTCAACATAAGTTGGCGAGTGAACCTTATTAGATAAACATTTATTAATGAATTACCTGTTAGTTTATCAATGAAACATTGTGCATAATCATAGATGAGCAAATGTAAATAATCAAGCAGTGGCAAATAGCAGTCACAACTATAACATCCAATAACATATGACAGCATACATTAACATACCAACAACATACGGTAAATAACATAAATGAACTGTGCGATCAAGGCTCAATCAAACGGAGCCGATCGTATTGCATGTACTGAAAATGAAAATGTCTGTGCGATCAAGGCTCAATCAAACGGAGCCGATCGTATGTGGGCACGCCAGGTTCAACCTCATAATGAAATGGGGAACATGCTCAACGCTCATAACGTAATGGGGAGCGGCGGCCTATGAAATTGCATGTACTGAAAATAATAAACTTGCATCCACAATAACTACACAACAGAAACAAACTGAATACACTAGTTCATGATATGATGTATGCACAATGGTTTAAGTATAATATATATATCAAGACACATGATACACCCCAAAACGTGATTAAACGGGGAATTTGTAAAGATTCACTCACATTGGGTGCGTTGGATTGGAGATGGTGAGATGCGCACGAGTTAGATGAGCGGAACAACGAGAAATACTAACCTAAATAATAACGGAAAAATATATTAAATGAGTGGATTTTATTAAGGATTTTAATGAAATTTTTAGATATATTTTTGTGAGTTTAGGGCTATTTTCTATCTTTAAAAATGTTATTTTTAAGTATTTTTATTCGATTTTTAAATTAAATTAAATAAATAAAAAAATATAAAAAAATTGTTTATTTTGCGTTGACCGTTGACCGTTGACCTGTTGACTTGTTGACCGGTTCGGTCAGGGACATGGTTTGCGCTGGGTGAGGCTCGAACCCGAGACCTCCCGTACGCGTGCACGCAGCTCAACTAAGCTACGTGTCTAACCCGAAATAATCTTGTTTTTAATTATATTTATACACTTATTCAGTTTAACCGAAATTCTTTTTAATTGCAAAAACATTTTAGTTCAACGGACCGGTGCCAGTGACGGGTTTCGAACGCGCGATGTATGGCTTAATGTTGCACACAGTCCACCGCTGGACTGTGTGTCTAACCTGGTTATTATCTCGATTTTTATTATACTTAAGAACTAACTGAGTTAACCCGGTTTAGTTTTTAAACAAAAAGGCATTTTATTATATAAGGAGTGCGTATAGCAGGAATCGAACTCGGGACATGCGTTTGTATTTTGCACACAGTCCGCCGCTGGACTGTGTGTCTAACCCGTTCATTTTACCAGTTTTAAATATACTTATAACTTAGTTAGCTTCGTCTTCTTCATTCAAATTACAGTCAACTGATTTACTAACTCGTTCCTTGTGTTTACGATTTACAGACATTATTAAAGCTTAAAGGAAAAGGCAGAGACGGTAATTAGAGGTGAACATACCGATGAACGGTTTATTTCAGATTTTCGGCAATGTGTCGGTCCCTGTTTTTATGCTCTTCAACTGAACAAGATAATCAACTGTTTTGATTAGTCGAATGTGGAATTGAAGTGATAAACAAACGTTATCGATGTGTTTGAAGGTCCTTACCGTTTCACAGAAGGAAATAAAAACTTTCAGGGGAGTTCCGGCGAACTGGAATTAGTTGAATACAGCGCCTGAGTTCGATTTCAACTGAGAGGTTTAAAGTTAGAATAGTCTAATAATTGTTGAACTACAACGAATACTGAAAGATTTACCGTTTGAGGATGAATACGGTTTTCCGGCGACTTTTGCAGAAAATTCCGGCGAGCTGTTTTAAGCGTTCTGATGGTCTGAAAATGTGACGAAAGTGAAATGGGATGCTGGTATGATATTTCTGAGTCACCAGAGTGGTCTGGAATTGAAGTAATTGAGACTTTGAGTCCTTTCGGTTATAAAAATCGATAGTTATGGAAATTGATGTCCAA
The DNA here is from genome assembly GCA_947069175.1 of Scalesia atractyloides. Classification (NCBI taxonomy): domain Eukaryota; kingdom Viridiplantae; phylum Streptophyta; class Magnoliopsida; order Asterales; family Asteraceae; genus Scalesia; species Scalesia atractyloides. The sequence continues at coordinate 12,055,728 of CAMTDV010000007.1, read as the reverse complement.
TCACCTCTGAATTGATTAAAGACATCGGTTCATCGGTTATGAACGTGAATACGCGAGAAATCAAACGATTTGACCTTTGATTTGCCGATTTCCGTTTCTCAGTTGGCGCAACCGGTTTTAACCGAGTTTGTGTATAAATTTCATTTATTTCCTAGAGATAACAGAAAACACAAAGTGGCGGAGTGGTGATGTGAGTGTATGTTAAGTCGTTGGAGTTGTTCTTGGCTGACCCGGGTTCGAGTCCCGGCAGCAACATAATTTTTTTATTTAGTTTGTTTTAACTTTTTATCAAATATAATTTTTATAGTTTAGTTTATTTATTAATTATGTATCAATTTAAATCAAAATAATCATAAATATTCAACGTAACTTTTATAACTTGATATTCGATTACAAAACGGAGCGGATTTTGAAAACCCGGTTTTTACAAATGTTACAGTATCCCCTACTTTTAGGAATTTCGTCCCGAAATTTAAGTAGTTGAAGTAGAAGGAAAAAGATGTGGGTATTTTTCACGCATTGAGTCTTCACGTTCCCAAGTAAACTCAGGTCCCCGTTTCGACTCCCAGCGTACCCTAACAATTGGAATGCGACTCCCTCGTAGACGTTTCTCTCCGAAGTCCATGATCTCTACAGGTCTTTCGATAAAATGCATAGATTCATCAATCTGAATATCTTCCAGCGGAATATGGAGATTCTCATCAGCGAGGAACTTCTTCAAGTTCGACACGTGGAATGTGGGATGAATCCTGTTGAGTTCTTCTGGTAGGTCAAGCTTGTATGCTACAGGACCTACTCTTTCGAGTATCTTGAAAGGTCCTACGTAACGTGGTGCTAGCTTGCCCTTTTGACCAAAACGAACTACTCCTTCCACGGTGATACTTTTAAAAGTACATGATCACCAATGTTAAACTCTAAGGGCTTCCGTCGTTTATCTGCATAACTCTTTTGACGACTTTGAGCCGCTAGAAGATTGTTTCGAATTTGATGGATCTTGTCTGTGGTTTCTTGGATCAATTCTGGACCAGTAATTTGAGCTTCCCCAATTTCGTGCCAACATACAGGAGATCGGCACTTACGACCATATAAGGCTTCAAAAGGTGCCATGCCGATGCTCGAATGATAGCTGTTGTTGTACGAAAATTCAACTAATGGTAGGTGGGCGTCCCAATTTCCCTTGAAGTCTATGACACATGCTCTAAGCATATCTTCAAGGGTTTGAATGGTGCACTCAGACTGTCCATCAGTTTGAGGATGATAGGCGGTACTGAGATCTAATCGCGTGCCCATAGCGGATTGTACTGCTTGCCATGTTCGTGAAGTGAAACGACCATCACGATCAGAAATAATGCTTAACGGTACCCAATGTCGGCTTACGATTTCGTTGATATAAATACGTGCAAGCTTTTCGTTCTTGAAATCTTCGCGGATAGGAATAAAGTGAGCTGATTTTGTAAGTCGGTCTATAATCACCCATATAGTGTCATACCCACCAGAAGTGCGAGGTAACCCGGTAATGAAATCCATGGTTATATTTTCCCACTTCCATACAGGTATTTCCGGTTGGACTAGAAGTCCTGAGGGTCTTTGGTGTTCAGCCTTCACCTTGGAACATGTAAGGCACTTAGAAACAAATACAGCAATATCCTTCTTCATTCCAGGCCACCAATAGGTATATCGTAGGTCTTGATACATCTTATCGGATCCTGGGTGTATAGAATATCGCGTTTTGTGAGCTTCATTCATAAGAGTTTCACGAAGATTGTTGTGGTTAGGAATCCAGATACGATCTAGGTAATACAGAAAACCGTCAGATTTAGTTTCGATTTTTAACTCAGCTCCACAGGACATCTCCTTTCGCACATCTTCTTCCGTTATTGAAACGTGTTGGGCTTCTCGAATTTGATCTTTAATGTCGGTTACAATTTGCGAACATAGAAGATGAATGGAGTTCGCATAACCCTTTTGACTAAGTGCATCAGCCACCACATTTGCTTTACCAGGGTGGTATCTAATTTCACAGTTGTAATCATTTAGAAGTTCGACCCATCTTCGTTGCCTCATGTTTAACTCTTTTTGATTGAAGATATGTTGAAAACTCTTGTGGTCAGTGTATATTTCACACTTAGTACCATAGAGATAATGTCTCCATATCTTAAGAGCGAATACAACGGCTCCAAGTTCTAGGTCATGAGTGGTGTAGTTCTTTTCATGTGTCTTGAGTTGTCTCGAAGCATAAGCTATGACTTTTCCTCTTTGCATTAGAACGCAGCCTAAACCTTGCCCTGACGCGTCGCAATAGACTACAAAATCATCACAACCTTCAGGTAGAGTGAGGATTGGTGCATCACAAAGTTTTTGTTTAAGAGTTTGAAAGGCTTCTTCTTGCTTGGGTCCCCATATGAAAGGTTTTCCCTTATGAGTTAAAGCCGTGAGTGGCACAACAATGCGAGAGAAATTTGAAATGAACCGATGATAATAACCAGCCAAACCAAGAAAAGATCTTACTTCAGTTGGTGTGCGTGGAGCTTGCCATTCTTGAACCGCTTTGATCTTTGAAGGGTCGACATGTATTCCCTTGTCATTGACTACATGCCTGAGGAATTGCACCTCTTTTAACCAGAATTCACATTTGGAGAATTTGGCATAAAGCTTTTCCTTTTCTAGAAGTGCAAGAACGAGTCGAAGATGACGCTCATGATCAGATTTAGATTTTGAATAAATAAGAATATCGTCGATGAATACTATTACAAATCGGTCAAGATAAGGTTTGCAGACTCTGTTCATTAGGTCCATGAAGACAGCTGGTGCGTTGGTTAAACCAAATGGCATAAACATGAATTCATAGTGGCCATAACGAGTCCGAAACGCAGTCTTAGGGACGTCTTCTTCATGCACTCTAAGTTGATGATAGCCAGATCGAAGGTCGATTTTTGAAAAGCAGCTGGCACCTTGTAGTTGGTCAAGAAGATCATCAATGCGAGGTAAAGGATAGCGATTTTTGATTGTTAACTTGTTGAGCTCTCTGTAGTCGATGCACATACGAAACGATCCATCTTTCTTCTTTAAAAAAAGGACAGGTGCACCCCAAGGCGACGAGCTAGGACGTATGAATCCTTTGTCAGTCAACTCTTGTAATTGACTGGCTAGCTTTTGCATTTCAAAGGGGGCTAACCTATAAGGAGACTTTGCAACTGGTGTAGCACCAGGTATAAGATCAATACGGAATTCGACGTCTCTAACCGGAGGAAGTCCTGAAATGTCGTCAGGAAAAACTTGTGGGAAGTCTTTTACTACAGGAATGTCTTCAAGCTTCTTCTCCATGGTTCCCTTCTTGATGATATGAGCTAAAAACGCGACATAATTCTTGCGAAGATATTTTTGAGCTTGGAGACAAGACATTAAGCTGAGCCCTTTCGACGAGGTTTCTCTAATGATTCGAAGAGTCTGACCGTTTGAAAGAGGAATACGAATAAATTTTTCACGACATACAACTTCTGCCTGATGCTGACTGAGCCAATCCATACCGATTATGATATCAAAACTTCCCAGCTTCATAGGTATAAGGTCGACTGAGAAATTGTGGTCGTTTAAGGTGAGTGTACAGTTGCGTATAATAGAATCTAATGAAACTGGTTTCCCGTCCGCAACTTCTACCGTTATGGATTCCGTGAGCTTATCCTGATTTTTGCTTAAGATAGGTTCAAATTCTAAAGACACAAAACTTCTATCCGCACCAGTATCAAATAACATAGAGGCATATCTACCATTTATAAGGAACGTACCGTTGACCACATTGCCGTCAGCTCTGGCCTGGTTAGCGTTGATATTGAAAGCTCTCCCTCTTGCAGGTGGGGGAGCTTGGTTTGCTTGGTTCACCGGGTTGGCTTGGGCCTGAGCATGAATAATATTAACCAACCTTGGACATGTGTTTCTGAAATGACTCGGGTCACCGTAATTGTAGCAAGCCCGCATTGGTTGACCCATAGGATAATTGGGCTGGTAATATGTTTGGGCTAAAGGTTGGGTGGGTGGTAATAGTAGGGGTTGTTGGGCTTGGCCTATTATCTGTTGGTGGGTTTGGGTTAAAGGTTGGTGGCGGTTCATTCGTTGAGGCATGCGGCAAGTTTGAACAGTATGTCCTGCGCGACCGCAGCCGGTGCAATATTGGCAAGGATGATCAGGGGAATGGTGATATTGGCAACGATTACATTTTGGTAACGGGCCAGTGTAGGGTCTTCTGTATGGTGCGGGTGAAGGAGTGACTTGAGTAATGGGTGCAGTAGGAATAGGGGAGTTGGTTTGGGTAACTGCAAAATTTCTGGTGTTGCGCTTCCTCTTGTTAGCAAACTTAGAGGAAGGAATGGGGTGGTTTGAAGTTTGTCCCTCAACAGGGGCTTTCTTCTTCTCTTCTTTGAACTTCCCGTTGCGAATTCGGTTTTCGGTCAGTTCAGTTGCTAACTCCATAGCAGCTTCAAGTGTTACTGGAGAAACGCTGAGAACTGAATCTTGGATTTTCGAGGGAAGTCCTCGAATATAATGCTCGATCAGACGATAGGTTGGGGTGAACAAATTTGGAACCGTTTGGTTCAACTCCAAGAACCTCTTGTTATAGGTAGTGTGATCACCCTCCTTTTGCTTTAGAGAATGAAATTCGTCCTCCAGCTTTTTAATTTCACTTCTAGGACAGAAACGCCTAGTCATGATTTCCCTTAACTCCTCCCAAGTTAAGGCCATCGCATCTTCAGTTCCCCTCTTCCCTTTCTCAGTATTCCACCAAGTGAGAGCTACCCCAAATAGTCTCCCGGTGGCGTATCGAACCTTGCGATCCTCAGGACAATCGCAGTTTAGAAAGCTGTTTTCCATCTCCTCGAACCAATGTAGGAGAGCAGTGACACCCTCGGTCCCTTCAAATTTAGGAGGATCACAAGACTTAAAATGTTTGTAAGAGCACTTGCTGGTAGGAGGGTTGTCGATGTTCTGGTCCTGTTGTTGGGGAGGGTTAGTAGGATTTGTAGCAAGGGCTTGTTGTACTTGGACCACAATGTCAGGCAGTATCATGGCCATTTGTTTCGCGATCTGAGTGGCCAAATGTTCCTGAGACCTTCCCGATCTTTTACCCCTTCGTTGCTGTCTAGACGACATCTACAGTATCATACAATGAGAAGATTGTGAGTTTATGATGTCTTTTTAGGTGTAATGTGTCTTTAAGAAAATGAAAATAACATAAATATCAATAATGCAACTACATCCATAGGATGTCTTGGGTTCGCTCATGTTGGACCTCAAATGTCCCCCATACCTTCACCTACATAGTCATGTGGGCCCCCATGGTTATTGGCTTGGTAGGAATCACATTAGTATTGGCAATTTAACACTCGCATCCCCCGAATGCAAACTACAAAATATGTTCATGAGATGTTTGGTCGGAACGTGTCCAGGTGTAGACACAATGACAACTCAAAGTGGGGTTAGCTCACACGACGTTTGGTATAGCATGCTTTGGCCTAATAGGTACTTCGTACTCTCATCGTTAGTCCCCAGGTAGGCAAACTGGTCCTTTATTTTGGATTTATACGAATGCCAGCCTAGACAGGTCGTTCCGACTACCGGTACTGGTACCCTTCCAGTTACTACATTCCCGTCATGAGAACTCACTTTGATGAGATTGAAAACACGAAAATCATTGTAAAAGCAATCATGACGTGGTGTGTGCTTTCATGGATGTGATATGTTATGAGTATACGATTCATGATAGGCATTATATGATAATACATATTTATGAACATGCTTGAACAATATTAAATGTAACATTTAACATAAAACATATAAACATCATGAAATTTAGCATGTAACACACAAAAATCTTATAAGTTTCTAATCGACTATAGTATAGGCTCTAAGGGTCTAATAACCTATCCTATATCCCTATAGTCATGGCTCTGATACCAATCTGTCACACCCCGACCCGCAGCGGAATAAGAGTCGGGGCATAATTGGGTTATCACCAAAGCTCATGACATTTACTAATATGTTTCATATTTAATAAAGTCAAAGTTACATTTCCAAATATCCAAACATGTTCATTCAATACAAAGAAAATAAACCAAACATAACAATCCCAACTCTAAATCGTTTTATTCTTCTAGTCCAAGTCCTATGTGTTCCTAGCTGCTGCTGGTTCACCTGTATCATGTGTAAAAATGGGGGTTTTGGGGTCAACATAAGTTGGCGAGTGAACCTTATTAGATAAACATTTATTAATGAATTACTTGTTAGTTTATCAATGAAAAATTGTGCATAATCATAGATGAGCAAATGTAAATAATCAAGCAGTGGCAAATAGCAGTCACAACTATAACATCCAATAACATATGACAGCATACATTAACATACCAACAACATACGATAAATAACATAAATGAACTGTGCGATCAAGGCTCAATCAAACGGAGCCGATCGTATTGCATGTACTGAAAATGAAAATGTCTGTGCGATCAAGGCTCAATCAAACGGAGCCGATCGTATGTGGGCACGCCAGGTTCAACCTCATAATGTAATGGGGAGCGGCGGCATATGAAATTGCATGTACTGAAAATAATAAACTTGCATCCACAATAACTACACAACAGAAACAAACTGAATACACTAGTTCATGATATGATGTATGCACAATGGTTTAAGTATAATATATATATCAAGACACATGATACACCCCAAAACGTGATTAAACGGGGAATTTGTAAAGATTCACTCACATTGGGTGCGTTGGATTGGAGATGGTGAGATGCGCACGAGTTAGATGAGCGGAACAACGAGAAATACTAACCTAAATAATAACGGAAAAATATATTAAATGAGTGGATTTTATTAAGGATTTTAATGAAATTTTTAGATATATTTTTGTGAGTTTAGGGCTATTTTCTATCTTTAAAAATGTTATTTTTAAGTATTTTATTTGATTTTTAAATTAAATTAAATAAATAAAAAAATATAAAAAAATTGTTTATTTTGCGTTGACCGTTGACCGTTGACCTGTTGACCGGTTCGGTCAGGGACATGGTTTGCGCTGGGTGAGGCTCGAACCCGAGACCTCCCGTACGCGTGCACGCAGCTCAACTAAGCTACGTGTCTAACCCGAAATAATCTTGTTTTTAATTATATTTATACACTTATTCAGTTTAACCGAAATTCTTTTTAATTGCAAAAACATTTTAGTTCAACGGACCGGTGCCAGTGACGGGTTTCGAACGCGCGATGTATGGCTTAATGTTGCACACAGTCCACCGCTGGACTGTGTGTCTAACCTGGTTATTATCTCGATTTTTATTATACTTAACAACTAACTGAGTTAACCCGGTTTAGTTTTTAAACAAAAAGGCATTTTATTATATAAGGAGTGCGTATAGCAGGAATCGAACTCGGGACATGCGTTTGTATTTTGCACACAGTCCACCGCTGGACTGTGTGTCTAACCCCTTCATTTTACTAGTTTTAAATATACTTATAACTTAGTTAGCTTCGTCTTCTTCATTCAAATTACAGTCAACTGATTTACTAACTCGTTCCTTGTGTTTACGATTTACAGACATTATTAAAGCTTAAATGAAAAGGCAGAGACGGTAATTAGAGGTGAACATACCGATGAACGGTTTATTTCAGATTTTCGGCAATGTGTCGGTCCCTGTTTTTATGCTCTTCAACTGAACAAGATAATCAACTGTTTTGATTAGTCGAATGTGGAATTGAAGTGATAAACAAACGTTATCGATGTGTTTGAAGGTCCTTACCGTTTCACAGAAGGAAATAAAAACTTTCAGGGGAGTTCCGGCGAACTGGAATTAGTTGAATACAGCGCCTGAGTTCGATTTCAACTGAGAGGTTTAAAGTTAGAATAGTCTAATAATTGTTGAACTACAACGAATACTGAAAGATTTACCGTCTGAGGATGAATACGGTTTTCCGGCGACTTTTGCAGAAAATTCCGGCGAGCTGTTTTAAGCGTTCTGATGGTCTGAAAATGTGACGAAAGTGAAATGGGATGCTGGTATGATATTTCTGAGTCGCCAGAGTGGTCTGGAATTGAAGTAATTGAGACTTTGAGTCCTTTCGGTTATAAAAACCGATAGTTATGGAAATTGATGTGCAATCACCTCTGAATTGATTAAAGACATCGGTTCATCGGTTATGAACGTGAATACGCGAGAAATCAAACGATTTGACGATTGATTTGCCGATTTCCGTTTCTCAGTTGGCGCAACCGGTTTTAACCGAGTTTGTGTATAAATTTCATTTATTTCCTAGAGATAACAGAAAACACAAAGTGGCGGAGTGGTGATGTGAGTGTATGTTAAGTCGTTGGAGTTGTTCTTGGCTGACCCGGGTTCGAGTCCCGGCAGCAACATAATTTTTTTATTTATTTTGTTTTAACTTTTTATCAAATATAATTTTTATAGTTTAGTTTATTCATTAATTATGTATCATTTTAAATCAAAATAATCATAAATATTCAACGTAACTTTTATAACTTGATATTCGATTACAAAACGGAGCGGATTTTGAAAACCTGATTTTTACAAATGTTACACAAATGAAGCTGCCTCTGGTGCTGTTCCTGGATTTTTAAGTGATACGTCAAATATTCAACCTCAAGGAACGACTGAAGGTCAGGCATCTACAACGTCATCAAATCTAGCTATCGATTTAACTGTTGATCTGTATATCAACAATTTGGATATCAACTCTCGATTTCCTGATGTGCCAGAAACTCGTATTCATAATATCCATCCTCAGTAGAATATTATTGGAGATGTCCAGAGTGGTGCGTAGACTCACAATCAGCTTCGAAACAACCAGAATGCTGGATTGTGTTCGGAAATCAGGGAATCTGGTGGTCTGAATGATTGGTCTTTTGCCTGCTATGTGTGCCAAGTAGAACCAAAATCTTGGAAAGAGGCAATGAAAGAAAACTCGTGCGTTGAAGCCATGCAGGAAGAACTTCAGCAGTTTCAGAAGTTAGGCGTCTGGAAATTGGTTGACAGGCTTGACGGCAACAAGAAGATTGGTACATATGGGTGTACAAGTGCAAGAAGGATGACCGAGGTGTTGTTGTGAGAAATAAAGCGCGATTGATTGTTCAAGGTTTTAATCAGGTCGAAGGGATCGATTACAATGAATTTTATGCACCGGTTGCACGACTTGAGGCCATAAGAATCTTTTTGGCTTATGTGTCCTTCAAGAAGTTCACCATTTATCAGATGGACGTGTGATGTATAAGGATTTATACATCTTTAAAACGTCAAATAGACCCCGTTTACGCGAGAACTTGTCGTATTTTCATTGATTTAGATACTCATTTGAGTTATTTGTGAAAATGCAGGTCTGGGCTTCGGCCCGGTAAAGAAACAAAGGCTTTTGGAGCAAATTGGAGCAAAAAATGGAACATTTCTGCCAACTTGCCAGATATGTCACGAGCATGGCCGGTTGTTTAATGTCAACGGGCATAGGTTAAAGGCTTATGTTGGAGGTCCCGTTGGTCAGAGTGAGGAGGTTGTTACCCTCCACCCTAGGAACAAATGAATGCGGGGTGGTGAGTCTAGCTGAAGACTCGTAAATAAACTTAGCCCGTTTTTGTATATATATTGTGTCGGTTGTTTGTTTTTCTTTTTCAGGTTGCGGTTCGTTCTTGTTGCGAGGGATGTTAGTGCTTGTTTCCGGCTCTCAGGTATGTTAGTTCGGCTATTTTCTTGGTAGGAGATGCTTCGTGAGTGTCCCGGGTTCAAGGAGTCCATTTAATTCTCATTTTTATTTCCACCCTTTAGTTTCTAAATTAATTTTTGTACAAACTATGTTTTTCAAAAAAACAAAATAAAAAATCGAGCACTATCAACCGAAAAATCTGGCACTACCAGACCTGCTAGTGTCAACCCCTTTGCAGAACCAATAATAGGACCCACCAATAATACATTCAACCACTTTCCTTTAACCTCTCTTTCTTACTCTCTTGAACCCATTCAAAGCACTCATGAATCCCTTGCATCTCCTAGCTTCCTCCAAGATTACTAGTTTCTTTCATCCCAACAATCATTCCAGGTACGAATCCTTCTCCTTCTTTGTTAAGTTCTTTAGTCTTAGGGTTTGTTCTTCATGGTAGTTTATGTGTTGTTTTTAGGGCTTGTCTAAATCACCCGATTCAAGCTCGTTTTTAGTGTTTTTTGTGTTGTTATTGACCATAAGTGACCGATTTACAAAACCCCTAAGCAAAAAGATGGAAAAATCGGGTTTTTGGGTGCGTTTTGAGCGATTTCGAGAATCTGGGTTACGTCACGCACGACCGTGCCAAGGGTTAGCACCATCGTGCCGTTCATAATTTTGTGACTGTCTTCATAATTTGCCCAGAAAATTGGACAAGCACGACCGTGCCAAGGCCTAGCACGATCGTGCCCTTCATAAAAAATTCCAGATCTTCAACACTCGCCCAGAAATCGGTCAGAACCGGGTCAAGCACGATCTTGCAATACCCAGGCACGACCATGCCACTTGAAGAATAAACCCATAACTTCATAATTTTTCCAGAAACTTCATAAAATCTGCTGTTGTTCATCAACGCACAACCGTGCCAACCCAGGCACGACCGTGCCAACTGTCCAGATGTCCGTTTTTGTTTTAATTTTGTTGCTGATTAATTCTGGTTGTCTTGCAGATGGTTCACCCGTTCATGCGGTTTAGCAACAATGCCAAGGAAGGGAACTGTATACAGAAAGCGGAGCGGTTATGGGTTCGGAGGAACCAAATCGAGCCCATGAGGAGGCTTCAAAAAGTAGACTTGGATTTGCTCGGTCAATCCGAGCGGTTCGAGGACTTGATGACACCTCCATGGAACAGCCTGTTTGACATTGTTGAGCCAGCAGGAGACGAGACGGGATGTCGGTCTGATTCGCACAGAGGTACATAGGCAGGGTAATTTTCTGGAGGACATGTATGAGCAAAGCCAGCGGAGCTTTGACTGGCTCTTCAGTTCGCAGCAGTACATAGCGAACTCACTGAATGCTCCATACACGCAGCCACCTCCCCATTTCACGCGCAGATCACGATTCGACCGCAGAGACGACACCGGTCCTTCTGGACCGAGACAGGTCTTAGCCCCATCTCCATTTTGTACTTTACTATTTCGTGTTTGAGGGGTGTGCCATTTTGCACCATCCGTACACCCCTCCGTTGTGATCTTTTATTTCTTTTTATTATGATTAGTGGTTTAAATAAACAAGGCAATGGTACATGGGTTGGGCAATCTTTTGTGTATTTGATCTTGTTTGCTAGTGTGTAGTTGCTTGGTTGAGAGGTTGGTTAGTTGGTTGCTTGGCGGTTCGTTGCGGTTGCTCCTTACTTGTAACATCCGTCAAAAACCAGGTTAACCAAACCCGCTTCGTTTATTCACCAAACAACCAGTTAAAAATTTCGTTGCGTATTTAATGCTCAAATTAATTTTAAACGATACATAATTAATAAGTATATTAGAATATAAAATTTATATTTGAAAATGTATTAAAAATAGTGAATTAAAAATAATATGCTGAAGCCGGGTTTCGAACCCGGGTCAGCCGAGAATCATCCAAGCCTTAACACACACACATCCAACCACTCCGCCACTTGTGTTGTTTGATAACATCTTGAAACAATTAATACATATAATAAAACTGGAAAATCAAACCCAGTCACACAGCGCGCCCAAATCCGCTGACGCCGGAAAATCCGACGATTTCGCCAATCATTCGTCGGTTACCTTTGACTTAACGTAAGAATTAACAACGACATCGGTTATAACCTATGTCCAGTCCGCGACATTAGTCATAACCGCCGGAGAATTTTTGACCAACGAATCAAGACGGTAATCAGACCCAATTCGTCGATATTCTTCCCTGTAAATACACCCTCTAACCTCTGATAACCTTTTCGCTCACAATCACACCAATTCTCGACGCAATTTCACTCGCCGGAATTCTCTACAAGTCGCCGGAAAACCGAGACTTTCATCTACACGGTAAATACCTCGACTTTTCTGTTTCATTCCATTATTAGACAAATTCTAACATCACTCCATCACCCAGAATCAACCTCAGACGACATTGCCGGATTTTCTGTTTTCGCCGGAAAACTTCTGGAATTCTCGGAAACTCGCTGTTAAACGGTATGATCATTCAAACCTACTGATAATCGTTACTCAGTAGTTCGATTTCACATCTAATCCCTCCAAACTGCTAATTGATCCTAACAGCCGAAGGTCACCAAAACAGAGCCGACGAATCGTTGCCGGATTTCTGAAGAAGACAATCTGTTCGGTACTTTTTTTCCCCAAACCCTTCTGTTCAATACTTTTCAATTGTTCATATTATTCGTTAACCGAATTAATCAAGTAACAGCATGGTTAACCGTTGTCTGTGTTTTGAACGAAGAAGATGAAGTTCTAGTATGATTATAAGATTAATTAAAATCGGTATTATAAACGGGTTAGACACACAGTCCAGCGGTGGACTGTGTGCAAACAATACGCATACGTCCCGAGTTCGATCCTTGACACACGCACCTTCGCTGTAATAAAATGTCTTTTTTTTTTTTTAAACTGAACCGGATCCACAACAGTAAGATGTTAAGTATAATAAAAACCAGAATATTTACCAAGTTAGACACACAGTCCAGCGGTGGACTGTGTGCCAAACTAAACCACAGGTCCCGGGTTCGAGACCTGTGGGGAGCACCGAATCGATACATTAAATCCTTTTTAAAATAAATGATTTTCGGATTAACTTAATTAGGGTATAAATATAATTAAAAACAGAAATATTTCGGGTTAGACACGTAGCTCAGTTGGTAGAGCTGCGTGCACGCGTACGGGAGGTCTCGGGTTCGAGTCCTGCCCGGCGCATACATACACACAATAGAACCGGTCAAACAGTCAACAGTCACAGTCAAACAGTCAACGCTTATGGTCAATGGTCAAAAGTCAACATTTTTTTTATTATTTTTATTTATTTATTTAAATTAAAAATCAATTAAAAATACTTAAAAATAACATTTCTAAAGTTAGAAAATAGCCTTAAACTCACAAAAATATATCCAAAAATCCTACTAAAATTGATTAATAAAATCCGCTTATTTACCGAACCATTATGTTATTATCTAGGTTAGTTTCACTCGTGGTTAAATCCAACTTCGTGCGCACTCATCATCAATCCAAGAAACGCAACCACTGTGAGTGAATTCTTACAAACTCCCCTTTTTATTCACGTTCTGGGGTGTATCATGTGTCGCTTAAACTAATTCGTTTATTCAAACTCGTGCCATACCATATTATGATTTAAACTTAGAATGTAAATATGTTTGTAGTTATGTATTACATATTGTCAAGTTGTATGCAAATTATTTGTTAGGCCCATCAGTTCCTCGTGGGAGACGAGTTGAACAACGCGTGCCTTAAAACTCATTCATTAGGCCCATCAGTTCGTAGAACAACGCGTGCCTCAAAACTCATTCATTAGGCCCATCAGTTCCTCGTGGGAGACGAGTTGAACAACGCGTGCCTCAAAACTATCTATTATTGTATGTGTGTGCATTATTTAATATTAAGTGTTTTGTGAATAAGTTTACATCTATATTTACTCATATGTGGTTATGCACTTTATTTTATAATCAATTCAATAAACTTGTTCAAATGTTTTCATAGGATTCATTCGCCAACTTTTTGTTGACCCAAAAACCATTTTACACATGATACAGGTGAACAGGATGAAGCAAGGAAAACATAGGAAATGCCTTAGAAGAAAATAATGAAGGCTAGAAAGATGTGTAGAACATGTTGTAATTATGATTGTATGATTCCCTTTAAATTGTAATAATAAATATGAAACGTTATAATAAATGTCATGAGCTTTGATGAAAACCCAATCATGCCCCGATCACCTTTTCCGCTGCGGGTCGGGGTGTGACAGATTGGTATCAGAGCTTTTGACTATAGGGATATAGGATAGGTTATTAGACCCTTAGAGCCTATACTATAGTTGATTAGATTTTAATTGTATGCAAACTCATGATGTTTATTTCTTTCATATTTATTTCATACACAAATACATGCAAATACTTCCGATACTACATTTTGTGATACATAGCGAATTATACTTACAGACAAACATACATGATTACATACACATTCATTATACATATTTCAATGCTCACATATTTAAATCATCTTCATACTTCCGTTATTCAAGATTTTGTCGCATTTTTCATTTTTCAAATCTCATCAAAGTGAGTTCTGCGACGGGCATGTAGTAACTGTAAGGGTACAAGTACCGGTAGTCGGAACGTCCTGTCTAGGTTGGTATTCGTATAAATCCAATATAACGGACCAGTTTGCCTACCTGGGGACTAACGGCGAGAGTACGAAGGACCTATTAGGCCAAAGCATGCCACACCAAACGTCGTTCGAACTAACCCCACTTTGAGGTGTCACCGTGTCCACACCTGGATACATTCCGAATATCATATGTTACATACTTATTTCTCGATTTTCTCCGGGTTTTAGTGTACGTAACTAGGCTAACACATGCGAACCATATGAAAAACCCGATAGTCATGGGGACCCACATGATTACGAAGGTGAAATATGGCGGCATGCAAGGCCCAATTACGAGCAAAGCCCAAGACATCCTATGGATGTAGTAGATTTATTATTCTATATTTATTTTATGAATGTTCATTCCTAAATACGACACATGATCCCTAAAACATCCAACTCATACTCTTGATATGTATTCCTTGTAGATGTCTTCTAGTCTCGCTCGTAGGAAGATGAGATCAGGAAAAGCCCGCGAGCGCATGGCTGCCCAAATCGCTCAACAAATGGCTGCAGTAATACCCAACATTGTAGTTCAAGTTCAACAAGCCCTTACCGCAAATCCCGTCAACCCAATCAACCAAGAAGATCAAAATGTTATCAACCCTCCCCCAAATACCACTAAATGCACCTTCAAGCATTTCAAATCCTGCGACCCTCCAAAATACGAAGGGACTAAAGGTGTCACCGCTCTCCTCCATTGGTTTGAAGAAATGGAGAACACTTTTCTAAATTGCGATTGCCCCGATGATCGCAAAGTGCGATATGCTACTGGTCGTTTACTTGGAATAGCACTTACATGGTGGAATACAGAGAAGGCCAAACGAGGTGTTGAAGATGCTATGACTTTGACTTGGGAAGAGTTGAAGGAAATCATGACAAGACGGTTTTGCCCAAGAAGCGAAATCAAGAAATTGGAGGATGAGTTCTATTCTTTGAAACAAAAAGAAGGCGACCACACCACATACAACAAGAGATTCCTCAAGTTAAATCAAATGGTCCCCAACTTGTTCACTCCCCTCTACCGTTTGATCGAGCACTACATTCGAGGTCTTCCTTCAAAACTTCAAGACTCTGTAATAAGTACCACACCTGCAACTTTGGAAGCAGCAATGGAATTAGCTACAGAGCTCACCGAAAACCGCATACATAATAAAGACTTCAAGGAGGAGAAGAAGAAGGATAAAGCATCAACTGAAATCTCAAACTCCACCCAAACCGAATCCCCTTCACGATCCATTTCTAAGAGAAAACGAGATGGGCAACTTTTCGCTGTCACCCAACGCAATCAACCAGTCTCACAAGCCGTACCCCTCCAAGCTATCCCAATCACCCAAGTAGCACCCAACTCAACTTACCCAAATAAGAAACCTTATCTTGGGCCTCACCCTCAATGCAACACCTGTTTTTATCACCATCCATCTACCTTACCTTGTCGACTATGTGCGAATTGTGGACGCTATGGTCATTTGAGCAAGGCTTGCCGCACCTCTCAGAACCAAACCTCACCCCCTACTCAAAACATGATCCAAACATATCAACAACCCCAATACCCCATGCTACCATATGTTCGAGCTTGTTTTAATTGTGGCGACCCTACCCACTTTAGAAACACGTGCCCTCGATTGGTTAACATCATACACGCCCAAGCTCAAGCAAACCCAGTTAACCAAGCAAATCAAGGAAACCTAATCACTAGGCCACCAGCAAGAGGAAGAGTTTACAACATCAACACCAATCCTGTTGAAGATAATGACGTTCCAAACGAATCACCCAACTAGTCTTCTTCACCAAAAATCAAGATTCAACTCCAACCGCTTCGTTTTTATGTTTTTCTTTATGTTATCTCAATTTTCACGTGCCTCAATTATAAATTGGAAATTTATCCAAGGATCTTAATGCGAATTACTACTTTAGTTTTTTTTTTTTTTTTTACTTATTGACTTAACATTCATATCAGCATACCTCATGACGTATCTCAGTCTCATCATTTAAAGAAGTTGAGTTGTGTCTCACTTCTACATAGACTAACCTCTCCATCATAACAAACGAGAGAGGTACTGTCATCATTCAAACATGTATACTATCAGAATTAAGACTCAAGTTTGGTTGATTGTGTTTAGAGTCACATAGAACTAATCATAGCTTACTGATAAAACCAATGAAAATTTGACAAGAATATGGTGGATATGCCGCTGGTACTTCCTATATATAAGTATTCTTGTCAAAGGATCAGAGGCATTGTCAGGCGGTTATGAGAAGTTCCATGTAGGATTTAGTAATGTCTTGGTTGAAGTTTGTTTTATACTCACTGATTTAGCATTTATATCATCTCATCATTTAAAGAAATTGGATTGTGTTCCATTTCTACACAGACTAACCTCTCCGTCATAACAAACGAGAGAGGTATTGTCACCATTCAAACATGTATACTATCAGAATTAGGACTCAGGCCTTGGTTGTTGTGTTGTTTATGTTCTAGAGTCACATCATAGAACCAATCATAACTTACTGATAAAACCAATGAAAATTTGACAAGAATATGGTGGATACGCCGCTGGTACTTCCTATATATAAGTATTCTTGCCAAAGGATCAGAGGCATTGTCAGGTGGTTATGAGAAGTTCCATGTAGGTGTTAGTAGTAGAAGTTTTGTTTTAGGATATAACCTTATCTTTCCAAACATACAAAAACTCTTGCGCATGAAATCATATTTAGTCAATCAACTCTGTTTATCAATATTCATTATCATAGGCATCAAGCGATTCCTGAAGCAGGGTACTCAACCCTTACAAGGAACGTTACCGCCGCAAACAAAATTTAAACTCTTACTCCTTTCTAAGAATGTACCCGTCAAATTAAACATCATCCTTTTGAGTCAAACATGCCACTACTTAAATTTCGGGACGAAATTTCTAAATGTAGGGGATACTGTAACATCCATAAAAAACCGGGTTAACCAAACCCGCTTCGTTTATTCACCGAACAACCAGTTAAAAATTTCGTTGCGTATTTAATGCTCAAATTAATTTTAAACGATACATAATTAATAAGTATATTAGAATATAAAATTTATATTTGAAAATGTATTAAAAATAGTGAATTAAAAATAATATGCTGAAGCCGGGTTTCGAACCCGGGTCAGCCGAGAATCATCCAAGCCTTAACACACACACATCCAACCACTTCGCCACTTGTGTTGTTTGATAACATCTTGAAAAAATTAATACATATAATAAAACTGGAAAATCAAACCCAGTCACACAGCGCGCCCAAATTCGCTGACGCCGGAAAATCCGATGATTTCGCCAATCATCGTCGGTTACCTTTGACTTAACGTAAGAATTAACAACGACATCGGTTATAACCGATGTCCAGTCCGCGACATTAGTCATAACCGCCGGAGAATTTTTGACCAACGAATCAAGACGGTAATCAGACCCAATTCGTCGATGTTCTTCCCTATAAATACACCCTCTAACCTCTGATAACCTTTTCGCTCACAATCACACCAATTCTCGACGCAATTTCACTCGCCGGAATTCTCTACAAGTCGCCGGAAAACCGAGACTTTCATCTACACGGTAAATACCTCGACTTTTCTGTTTCATTCCATTATTAGAAAAATTCTAACATCACTCCATCACCCAGAATCAACCTCAGACGACATTGCCGGATTTTCTGTTTTCGCCGGAAAACTTCTGGAATTCTCGGAAACTCGCTGTTAAACGGTATGATCATTCAAACATACTGATAATCATTACTCAGTAGTTCGATTTCACATCTAATCCCTCCAAACTGTTAATTGATCCTAACAGCCGAAGGTCACCAAAACAGAGCCGACGAATCGTTGCCGGATTTCTGAAGAAGACAATCTGTTCGGTACTTTCTTTCCCTAAACCCTTCTGTTCAATACTTTTCAATTGTTCATATTATTCGTTAACCGAATTAATCAAGTAACAGCGTGGTTAACCGTTGTCTGTGTTTTGAACGAAGAAGATGAAGTTCTAGTATGATTATAAGATTAATTAAAATCGGTATTATAAACGGGTTAGACACACAGTCCAGCGGTGGACTGTGTGCAAACAATACGCATGCGTCCCGAGTTCGATCCTTGACACACGCACCTTCGCTGTAATAAAATGTCTTTTTTTTAAACTGAACCGGATCCACAACAGTAAGATGTTAAGTATAATAAAAACCAGAATATATACCAAGTTAGACACACAGGCCAGCGGTGGACTGTGTGCCAAACTAAACCACAGGTCCCGGGTTCGAGACCTGTGGGGAGCACCGAGTCTATACATTAAATCCTTTTTAAAATAAATGATTTTCGGATTAACTTAATTAGTGTATAAATATAATTAAAAACAGAAATATTTCGGGTTAGACACGTAGCTTAGTTGGTAAAGCTGCGTGCACGCGTACGGGAGGTCTCGGGTTCGAGTCCTGCCCGGCGCATACATACACACAATAGAACCGGTCAAACAGTCAACAGTCACAGTCAAACAGTCAACGCTTATGGTCAATGGTCAAAAGTCAACATTTTTTTTATTATTTTTATTTATTTATTTAAATTAAAAATCAATTAAAAATACTTAAAAATAACATTTCTAAAGTTAGAAAATAGCCTTAAACTCACAAAAATATATCCAAAAATCCTACTAAAATTGATTAATAAAATCCGCTTATTTACCGAACCATTATGTTATTATCTAGGTTAGTTTCACTCGTGGTTAAATCCAACTTCGTGCGCACTCATCATCAATCCAAGAAACGCAACCACTGTGAGTGAATTCTTACAAACTCCCCTTTTTATTCACGTTCTGGGGTGTATCATGTGTCGCTTAAACTAATTCGTTTATTCAAACTCGTGCCATACCATATTATGATTTAAACTTAGAATGTAAATATTGTTTATAGTTATGTATTACATATTGTCAAGTTGTATGCAAATTATTTGTTAGGCCCATCAGTTCCTCGTGTGAGACGAGTTGAACAACGCGTGCCTTAAAACTCATTCATTAGGCCCATCAGTTCGTAGAACAACACGTGCCTCAAAACTCATTCATTAGGCCCATCAGTTCCTCGTGGGAGACGAGTTGAACAACGCGTGCCTCAAAACTATATATTATTGTATGTGTGTGCATTATTTAATATTAAGTGTTTTGTGGATAAGTTTACATCTATATTTACTCATATGTGGTTATGCACTTTATTTTATAATCAATTCAATAAACTTGTTCAAATGTTTTCATATGATTCACTCGCCAACTTTTTGTTGACCCAAAAACCATTTTTACACATGATACAGGTGAACAGGATGAAGCAAGGAAAACATAGGAAATGCCTTAGAAGAAAATAATGAAGGCTAGAAAGATGTGTAGAACATGTTGTAATTATTATTGTATGATTCCCTTTAAATTGTAATAATAAATATGAAACGTTATAATAAATGTCATGAGCTTTGATGAAAACCCAATCATGCCCCGATCACCTTTTCCGCTGCGGGTCGGGGTGTGACATTACTTGTCACTTCGCTCCATTCATGCCGTTTCATTTCAGGGGAGTTTTCGTGTTCCCATTTTCCTCCGTTTTCATTATATATGTTTTCATATATTTGTTTTTGTGTACATCGAGGGCGATGTACATTTCAAGTGTGGGGAGGTGGTTTAGCGCTTGAGCTTTGTTGTCATGTTAAAAAAAGAAAAAAAGAATAAAAAAATAATAAAAATAAAAATAAATAAAAAAATAAAAAATAAATTAAAATAAAGCTCTCTTGAATGAATTTTTGTGGCTTAATAATCAACCCAACATAAGTTTTTATAAAAGCACTAATTTTTTGACAAATATACAAAGGGTGAATGCAAAAAGGGCTCGCTCGCGTGAGGATTACCACAAAAAAAAAATTTGTATACACTTGAGCATGAGAAATCAAGCGATTGACCTACTTGTTTGCTTTGCATATTTACCCAATACGCCCGTTTCCGTGAGTTATTTTTGAGCCTTTGTAGTTTTAGAATTATTTTTGCTCATGTTTTTGCGGGCAAAGATTGAGTGAGCCGGATGACTTTTGTGATTTAGAACTTGTGTTAGGTATACATTTCGAGGCCGCAAGGTGAATAGATAGCATGAAAATGATTGAGGCACTAGGAAACCTTTTGTTTTTAACCAATTTTTATGTATTCCCTCACCCAAATCATTCCCTTAGTTAAACCAATTTAAGTCTTCCCTTTTCATTTCTTTTAAACCACTAAATAATAGCCACCTAGCCAAATTAGCCTTTTATATTTTAACTCATTTTTGTTTGGAAGCCCGGTTTGGTTAGCGATTAACTTGTTACTTTTGTATAGTATCTTAGTTTATAGTTGCAACATCATGGGGTAGAGTTTTTATCTAAGTAGACGTACTTAGGTTCCCTCTCAAGCATGTGCAAAAAAAAACTGAGAAAAACGATTATAGTTAAAAAAGCCTTACCAAGTGGCTTCATTAGAGCAATTTTGGAGTGGAAAAGCTAAATCCGTTGATTAGCTCTCGGTTAGATAATATTAAATTGTATAGTTCTTATTTTCTTTTGTTTCAAGTTAGTCGAACCGCCGAGTTACAAACGTTTTAGCCAGTTTAAATATCCACTCCCATACCCTTGACCCTAGCCAAGTTACAACCCGAATAAGACCTCATGATTCATGTTATGTTTTTGTCGAGTGATTAAATTTGATCCTTTCACAAGCTTATGATATCACACAATCATCGTCGTGGCATCGAGTGTTTAACACATACTCCATAAATCGTATGTGCACCCATATATTAGCCGAGTGTGTGTGAACATTGTAAGGATGTGAGGTAGACTTGTAGGGATTTCCAAGATGGACCATTGCTCATAAACTTATTTTATATACCTTTTTGTTTTTTTTCCATCATGTCGAGTAGTCCTTGATTGTTATAGCCCGAGTAATTTGTTTGTGCGTATAAAATGCTAGTTGAGGTTATTGCCATTTAGAGAGTTTTAGTTTGTTTTAGTTTGCTTGAGGACAATCAAAGTCCAAGTGTGGGGATGTTTGATGTATAAGAATTTATACATCTTTAAAACGTCAAATAGACCCCGTTTACGCGAGAACTTGTCGTATTTTCATTGATTAGATACTCATTTGAGTTATTTGTGAAAATGCAGGTCCGGGCTTCGGCCCGGTAAAGAAACAAAGGCTTTTGGAGCAAATTGGAGCAAAAAATGGAACATTTCTGCCAAATTGCCAGATATGGCACGACCGTGCCAAGCATCAAGAAGTCGGCACTATCACAAGCACTATCATAAGACTGCACAATCCGGGCCAAATCAACACTGGGCACGACCGTGCGCGTGCAATCACAGGCTCTGATCAGCTACTTTTCGAGTTCAACTTAGTCATTTCCGAGTGTGATATCGATAAGCACGACCGTGCCAAATGGTGGCACGGTCGTGCCACATCGGGGAAATTTTAGCGGGATCTTTCCGGATTTGGCATCAAACTTGGTCAACAACTCAGAAAGGCACCTGACACTTACCAAACACGACCGTGCCAAATGGTGGCACGGTCGTGCCAAATGCTCAGTAGCTTAAATACGTGAATTCAGCTCATTTGAAGGGGAGGTGGAGCATTTGGGTGGATTTCTCTCTCAAGAAGCTAATCTTGGAAGCTTGGAGATTGAAGAAGGAGCCTTTAGGAGGTTGTATCACTTGATAATCCAACTCATTTAGCTAATTACCTTGTCTTAAACACTAGTATTTCACTTGTTATTCATGCACAATCCATATTACTTTATGTTTGTCTTAGTTATCATGAGCCTTGTAGGCTAAACATTTGGTGTTGTCTAAACTAGTTGAAGCTTATGAATATATGATAATCATGGAAATTGATGTGGTGATTGTTTTTGTTAATCTTCATAGTAGTGCTTGAATCTTGTTCTTGGAGTTCTTATACATGCTTAAAGTCCTTGTTCTTGAATGTTTGGTCATAAGTATTTACATGTTGTGTTGGAAAGCCCATGTAAAGATTATGATTATTGAATCTTAGTAACTTGTTAGCATGATTCATAACATGAAACTAGGAATGGTAACTGTTAACATGACTTGATGATGATGTTGAACATGTGTAGGAATTCTTGCTTTTAGATTTGGAAAAATCATAATAATGTTTACTTGGATTTTATAGTTGTGTTTGTGTTAGATTGATGATTTTTGGCCAAGATTGTTATCTAGCATGACCATGCTTGTGGTGTTTTGTCAAGAACATGATGATAGTGCTACTTACTTGAAAGCAAGTTAGGGTGATTGTTATATTGTTCATGGTAATTTTCCCAAACTTGTAGAGTTAGGAGTTTTGACAAACAAATAACTCTTGTTTAAAGGTTAACATTAACTAAGCAAGTGAGCTTCAAATAATAATTTTTAGGTGATTAGAGTGATTATTTCATATTAGTTTTCCTAAGGTTTATTAAACTAGGAAAACTTGATTGGAGACTTAGTTAACTTAGAGCTTGCATCACCATTGATCCTCCACTTAGTTGTCACATGTTTGTTTGTGGATACTTAGTTTAGGCAACCCTTTTTAGATATTGTCATTCTCTAGTTTAGTAGTAGTTTATTATTTTGCATGATAAATTAGGAACAAAACCAACTCATCAATTGGAAAGGTTTAAAAGTAACAAAAATTTAGTACTGAGACACCGAGTCCACGGATTGATATCCGGTTCTTACCAGAGAACTATACTACCACCTGACGGGTACACTTGCCCTATGTGTGTGTAGTTGGTTTTAAGTAAAAACTATTTTAAAACCTAATCTGTGTGAATGAAAATTATAATAATAAAAATATATTTAATTCACGCACATCAATGTGAAGAGTGCATTTCTTCATGGTGTGGTAGAAGAGGAAGTATATGTTGAGCAACCGCCAGGTTTTGAAGATCCTCTCCATCCTAACAAGGTTTGGCTTCTCAACAAGGCGTTATATGGTCTTCATCAAGCTCCGAGGGCTTGATATGAAACGTTGTCCACCTATCTGTTGAAGAATGGTTTTCGACGAGGCCTGATCGACTGTACTCTCTTCATCAAGGAATAGGACGAGGACTTGCTGCTAGTACAGGTTTATGTTGATGATATTATATTTGGGTCTACTAACACTCGAATGTGCAAAGAATTCGAACAGGTTATGTAGGAGAAGTTCGAGATGAGTGCTATGGGAGAAATGACTTTCTTTTTAGGTTTGCAGGTTCAGCAATCAAAGGAAGGGATTTTTATCCATCAAACCAAGTACGTCGGAGATATTCTCAAGCGATTTCAGATGGATGACTCAAAGCCTTTGGGAACTCCATTAGCTCAAAATCATGGGATTACTCTAGACGGAATGGGTCAACATGTAGAATCATCTCTCTATCGTGCTATGATCAGATCTCTCATGTATCTTACTGCTTCAAGACCCGACATAATGTACCCAACATGCCTTCTGGCGCGCTATCAGTCTAGTCCGAAGGTTTCTCATTTGATGGATGTGAAAAGGATCTTTCGTTATTTGAAGGGACGCCCTGAAACTGGTCTATGGTACCCTAAGGATGATAAGTTTGATCTGACAGCATTCTGTGATTCTCTGATCATGGCGACTGTAAAACTGATGCAAAGTCAACAACAGCAGGATGTTAGTTCTTGGGAAATTGCCTAGTCACGTGGCAATGCAAAAAGCAGACTTGTGTAGCTACATTAACATCTGAGGCTGTGTATATTTCAGCTTCTAGTTGCTGCTCTCAAGTTCTATGGATTCAACAGCAAATGCGCGACTACGGTTTTGAATTTCTTACTACTCCTATTTTTATTGATAATGAAGCTGCTTTACAGATCACTCGGAATCCTGTACAGCATTGAAAAACAAAACACATTGAAATTAAGTATCATTTCATACGAGATTGTTATGAAAAGAGACTTATCGATGTTGTTAAAATCCACACTGATCACCAACGTGCCGACCTTTTTACCAAAGCCTTTGATAAATCACGTTTTGATTATCTACTTTTGGTCAATGGGATCAAGGTGAAACCCGAGTCACTCAACCATGGCTAACTATTTTTGTATCTACTTTTCTAAAAATCTAAAACTACAAAAAGATTTCAGTTTTATATTTTAGGGGGAGTAAATTTCAAGAAAATACAAAAATATGTCTTTTATTTACCTTCTTTGTTTAAGGGGGAGAAAAATTTAGAAAAATACAAAAACATTAAAAAATAAAAAATGAGTTTCTTGGATAAGTTGAAGATGATAACTACAAGAAGACAAGCAATCTGATACAACATTTCTTTGGTCTCTTTCGAATCTATTTTCTTTTTATGATTTGATTTTGATATAGGGTACCAGAGAAATCTTGATTTGAATCGTCATTTGAAATTCACCGGTAAATCTGTCAGAAATGGTTAAAAGCATAGAAAGAAGATTGATAAGTAGCTTTACTTATGATGTATCGGTAGGCTCACAATCAGACTAAAATGTGCAGGTTGATATAAACTTAACAGACAGAACGCCAGGTGGGAACCATTTATTGGCATATGGTCTTGGTACCGAAAGTTCGTTTGTTAGAGTGCCGAGGTTCTGAGATATACGGTCTTTATGCTGGCTTATCATCTGGGTATCATGGTTGAATCTTTTGCCGAAAAATAACGGTGGCGCAAGCCTAGAATTTCCATGATATCATACATACGTGTACATACTGCATACGACCATCAAATAAGTGATAAAAATATCACATCTCCAAAATAAGTGATAAAATATCACAGCTTTATGTGGGAGCTAAGTTCGTCTCTTTGTTGGTACGATGGTACTAACCTGTTCACGGACTTACTCCTGTGCCCTGCATACATATGAAAATCAAGTTCCTCATCAATAAGTGATTAAATCACAAAGGGCTTGTTTTCAATAAAAAATAAGTGAGTATTTCACATCATTTATATACGTCAAAACAGATGATAAAGCAGTATACTCACCGGTAAGATTTTCTCTCGTGCATATCTTGATACGGGAATGTGTCGTGCTGTGGTTGAACACTGGCTAGTAAGTATAAATCCATACCTTAATAATATCTCCTAATCATGATTACATCTGATAAGTCAGCTTACGTGGACAACAATACCGATAATCATAGTTAAATACTTATCTGTTTAATTTTGAAAACCAAATATCATTCTTGACAAAGATTAAAATACTGGTATGATTCCTTTACCTTGAAACTCAAAAAAGATTGTAGTTTATCTGTATATTTTGATTTTAAGTCTAATTTACTTAGTTGCTTATGTAGTTACTTTTTGAAAGTTAGCCAAAGTTGATACTCGAGAGTTTCTACCAAGATACGCCAGAAAACCATCTGTTTGATATCGCAACTTCATAAAGTAATATCTTGCAATAAGTAATCCATCAAAGAAAACCAAAATCTGATATTCGTTTGAGTGTGTGTATCTCATACGGATGAACCTGGTCATTTGATTGAGTTGGTCACTTGTTTTTCTCAAATCAGCTGCTGGAATTCATACGAGTGTGTGTATCTCGTTCAGGGAATACAATCATACGAAGAATTTATGATAATTTTTTCATGTGTATTCCCTGAGAAAGTTGTGTTCTAATTATATTTGTCTATTGAGTACAGATTGATACAAAAAGAACATGAACAAAGACCAGCAACGAAGAAATCTGACAAGTCAGAAGAGGAAGCAAGAAAGATTTGAAGTCTCTTAGAAGTTCGAAGACCTGATGCTCTAATCATTGGATAGCAGATCTATCAATGGATAACAGATCTTCAGGGGGAGTTTGTTGATACTCCAAACCATTCAATGTGAAGACCAACATATGAAGACAAAAGACTGAAGACCGAAGACCAAGCAACATCCAAAGGGGAGTTTGTTGATACAGTTTTGTGTCTGTCGCTTGTTCTTAGTTACAGTTGTAATTGTACGGTCTTTGCTCAAGTGTCTGTATAGGTTTGGTCGCGTCGAATAGATCGAGATATCCTTCTATCTTGATCTATTATGATATCTTAGCTTGTCTGTGTTAATCGGTTGCATGTGTGCATACTGATAAGTCTTGTGTACATCATGTCTACACACGTTTTCTAAGATTAAGGATTCTATGCGAGTCAGAGAATTCGTACGAATCATGTGATTCGTACGAAATGCTTGAGTAACAAGTGTGTTACTGGTTTCGTATGAAATAAGTATTTCGTATGAAACAGTTGACTCGTACAAAACTTTGGGATTGTGTCTCGTGTGAAATAGTGTGTTCCATATGTCTGGATTCGTGTTTCGTACGAACTCTAGACGGACACTATATAAGCAGACATGCACCTCTCAGTCAAGGTTACTGGTTGACTCGCGTGTGAGAGTTGGTTGGACCAGAGAATTTGTTATTCTTTCAGTTCGATATCTCTGAAGACGAAGACACAAGAACACATCAAGTTTGTTTGAGTCATACGAGCATTGTGTGTATATGTTTGTACTTGTTCTCAATCATTAATCAAGATAGTGAATCTTTGGTTACCCCGTGTTCTTTACTTTGCTTTGGTTGCATGCACACTTGGATTCCACACTTGTGTGTATGTTATATGAACAAGGAACTGATTTAACTTGATCCTCAGGTGGACCTACACCCCCCCTAAACCCTTGCGGCCCAAGCCAAAGCCCAACCCCCTCCAAGTAACCGCCCCAAACCTCCTGTTTGTATATATGTAGGTATGCATGTATGTTAAAAAAATCTAATTCCTTCACCCCTCCTTCTTGCGGCGGTAAACGACCCCCCCACCGTCACTACATCCCTCGCCACCTCTCTCTGGTCGAACACTCCCTCTTTTCGCACTTCATCTCAATCGGTTAGTATGTTAGTCGTTTTTGTTATGATATTCTTTGTCACTTGGCTGCGTTTTATCGTAATTATGATTCTTGATGTTAAAGTGAATGCAACTAAGTTAGGATTTTGCTAGAACCTATGTTTAAATGCTAGTATTAGTGTCCGATGATGAACTAGGGTCGTTGCGGATTGAAACTTGTTGATTTGGGATAGTGTATACTAATTATGTACGTCTTATTGTGAGTCATCTCGGTTGTGTTTATGTGTAACTTATGGTTTTGAGGTGTTACGGTGTTTATGTGTAGGCTAGGATTCGTGAAAATCTAGAAATAATGCGTAAGGTTGTCGAATACGGTTACATAGGTATATGTATATGGTTTAGGGAATATATCCCTAATGCTGGGGCATGATAAACTTGACACAAACAACATATGACCTGCTGGGATCAATAGTTAAGGGTCACGGGTTCGCTAGATAATCGTTTGCGGGATCGGGTAACGAAAACAGTAAGTTGTCTAACAGTTACAGCCGATTAAAGACGGCTGTAACCGGGTTATAATATAACGAAATCTGGATTTTCTTGAGTTGAAAATGTGGTATTTCGAATAACTCTTCTAATGGCACAGGAATCCCAATTTTTGAACGTCGGTTGCTATTTTAAAAGAACTATTTTGTTGCAGTGGTCAAAGCTGCATTTTTCTGCAGAAATTGTACAATATGTTCTATATCATAACTTGGGGGAATACTGGGAATTAAGTCATGAGAGTTATATAGTAGATGGTCCTAGGTGTCAGTACGAATCTCCAGTTGGAATTATGTCAATCGGGTAACGGGGATTTTTAAATAAATTTTGCCGTGAGCTGCAGTCAGAAAGTGACGAATCTGATTGTTGCTTAGTAAATGATTTTCTATAAATTATTGGTAAAGAGTTAGCCCTTGAAATTTATACACAAGATCAACCCTCCGAGTGATACATCATATTAAAAGATCATAATGTTTGTAGCGCTGTAGGTGGGTTAGACAGGTCTCCTAATACAGCCTATTTTCAGGATATTTATTATGCATGAAACGTGAATGTGTAAGAACCGAACTTGCTACTACTAGTAACCGTGCTTATGTGATAGTTGTATAAATATCGTATAGCATATCGCAAATAGGTTTTAAACCGTGTATAACACCCGAAAACAGGAGTGCTATGTGATTACTTGATTTCATACTAATTGATAGATGCATGTAGGACTTTTATGGTTTACTTGAACCACCACTAATAAACCATGGTAACTATAATAGGGCGTGGTTGATCGTCCTAGATTGCAAAAACTTAATCTTAATCTTACCGAGCAATACGAAGGTGAGTTCACGGTCCCTAATTTAAATGTTTTGATATCAGGGAAGGTAACACGAGCACATTACGGTAATGTAATGCCTATCCGTTATAAGATTATAACGCTTATTTAATAGAACGTTGTTATATTGTTATGGTCACAAAGTAGCCTTATCACATAAAGTCCTTGTAAACCTCGGACCGTTAGTATTGGGATTTATAGCATGGGAATTTTGAGTAGTACTACTGTAACATTCGTCGAAAAACGGGTTTCCAAACCCGCTTCTTTTATTAATCAAATACTCAGTTATAATTTTTCGTTGCGTATTTATTGCTCAGATAAATTTTAAACAATACATAACTAATATATATATTAGAATTTTAAACCATAATTATTAAATAACAAAAAAATAGTGAATTAAAAAAATAATGGAGACGCCGGGTTTCGAACCCGGGTCACCCACAAACCCAAACACACAACACACCGCTCCGCCACACACTATGTTTGTGATAAACACTAAAACAAATAACATATATAATAAAACCGAGAGTCAAATCCGGTAATCAACGCGCCAGAACTCGCAATCACCGGAAAATCCGGCAATCCGCGATTTTGGCCATATTCCTTTTGACTGAAACGCACAAATTGATGTCGACGTCGGTTATAACTGTTGCCGGCAATCAATTTCAGTCATAACCGACGAAAATCTTCAATCGCGAACCTTGACTCAATTCAAACCCAATTCAGCCTGTTTCCACTATAAATACCCACTTGAACACTCTGAAAATCCTTTCGCTCAGAACCACGATCGTTTCCGAAGCTTTATTCATCCCAAAACACGTCGCCGGAGATATTTGCATTCGCCGGACTTTCACCGGAAAACCGAGGCTTTAATTCTAATCGGTAAAATTCTCGACTCTTTTGTTTGTAATCCATTATTCGGCATGTATTAACCTTAATCATTCAACCAGAATCTGTCTCAGACAACATCGCCGGAAAACCCCGCACTCACCGGAATATCACTGAAAAACCGAAGCCTCACTGTCGATCAGTATAATCATCTAAACCCTCTTGATATCTCTTGCTCAGTAACTTAATTGCATAACACAATGATCTAAACTGTTAAACAATTCACTCAGCCGAGAGTCACAAATCAGAGCCGACGACTCTTGCCGGAAATCTGAAGTAAACGCTCTGTTTTGGTACATTTTATTCCTTAATTTCTTTATCTATTTCATTCCAACCAATTATAAGTTTTGATGATCGATTTAAACAGAACAGTCGGATTTCACTGTTCTGTGTTCTTGTAAACGAAGAAGATGAAGTCGAGTATATGTATAATTAAAACTGGATATTCGAACGGGTTAGACACACAGCCCAGCGGTGGACTGTGTGCACAAACAATACACACGTCCCGGGTTCGAATCGCACACGTTACCGACTTTTAGAAATAAAACCAACATTTTTAGAACTTAATCAGATCAAGTCACAGAATGTTTATAAGAGTAATATAATCCATTAGTTAAACAGATTAGATACACAGCCCAACTGGTTGGGCTGTGCGCACTCGAACCGAAGGACCCGAGTTCGACTCCGGGTCTCTGCAACCGGTTCGGCCATATAAATCATTTTTAATAAAAACCAAATAAGTTTAAAATTAATTAGTATATAAATATAATTAAAACATAGAATATTTCGGGTTAGACACGTAGCTCAGTTGGTAGAGCTGCATGCACGTATACGAGAGGTCCCGAGTTCGAACCTCACTCAGCGCATAAGAAAACACAGTCTGACCGGTCAAGATCCAGTCAACGGTCAACGGTCAAAAGTCAACTTTTTTTTATTTTCTTTCTTTATTTATTTAATTGAAAAATCATTTAAAAATACTTAAAAATAAGATTTTTAAAGTTAGAAAATTTCCTTAAACTCACAAAAATAAATCTAAAAATCCCATTAAGAGCACTAATTAAAAATATTAATCTCAAATAAAATCCATTTATTTACCGAATCATTTCGTTATTATTTTAGGTTAGTTTTTCCCTCGTCGATCGAATCCTAAAATTCGTGCGCATCCAACGTCATCAAATAACGCACCCAATGTGAGTGAATCTCTATCAATTCCCCGTTTTAACCATGTTTTGGGGTGTATCATGTGTCGTTTAATTCTTTATTATATTTAAACACTTGTGCATACATCATAACCGTGATCAAATATGTATCAAATGTGTATCAATTGTTGTGTGGATTATATGTAGATTGGATTTATCATTTTCAGTGCACGCATTTCATTAGGCCCATCAGTTCCCCGTGGGAGACGGGTTGAGCATCAGGTGCCTCATAAGATCGGCTCCGTTTGATTGAGCCTTGATCTCACATTCATCATCATTCATATCATATACTCATCCAAAGTGGTTTGTGTTTGTTTATTTATATATGTTTGCTCACATGTGATTATTGCACAAATTTTCCTTATTAAATAAAACAAGAAATTAGTAACAATGTTTTATCAAGGTTCACTCGCCAACTTTTGTTGACCCAAAATATCCCCCGTTTTACACATGATACATGTGATCCAGCTGAGGCAAGAAACACATAGGAAGGCATAGAAGAATAAACCAGTTTAAGCTTTGGATTATTTATATAGTTTTCATTTCCTTGTAACTGTATGAATTTTGATTTGGATATTTAAGTTGTAATTTGAATTTAATAAATATGAAACATTTTAGTAAACATCATGAGCTTTGGTGATAACCCAATTATGCCCCGACTCTTATTCCGCTGCGGGTCGGGGTGTGACAGATTGGTATCAGAGCCATGACTATAGGGATATAGGATAGGTTATTAGACCCTTAGAGCATATACTATAGTTGATTAAAATTTTAAATTGCTTATGCGTTACATACAAAATTCATGATGTTTATATGCTTTATGTTTATTGTTACACTCAATGTTATGCAAGCATGCTCACAAATACATGATATTATACAACGCTCATCATGAATCATGTCCTCATAACATATCATATCCATGAGAGCACACACCTCACGATTACCATGATTTTTGCAATGATTTTTGTATTTTCAAATCACATCAAAGTGAGTTCTCATGATGGGGATGTAGTAACGGGAAGGGTACGAGCACCGGTAGTCGGAACGTCCTGTCTAGGCTTGGCATTCGTATAAATCCAAAATAAAGGACCTGTTTGCCTACCTGGGGACTAACGATGAGAGTACGAAGGACCTATTAGGCCAAAGCATGCTATACCAAACGTCGTGTGAGCTAACCCCACTTTGAGTTGTCATTGTGTCTACACCTGGACACCCTCCTACCATACATCTCGCAATTATATTTTCCGATTTTCATTCGGGTGGTGCGAGTGTTAATCCGCCAACACCAATGTGAATCCTACCGAGCCCAATAGTCATGGGGGCCCACATGACTACACAGGCGATGGTATGGGGGACATTGGAGGCCCAAACATGAGCAAACCCAAGACATCCTATGGATGTAGTTGCATTATTGTCAGTTATGTTATTTTTTTCATTCTTTTAACGACACATGACACCTAGAAACTTCTTAAACTCACAATCTTCCTATGTATGTTCCTGTAGATGTCGGCTAGGCAACTACGTGGAGGTAGAAAGTCAGGAAGATCAAATGAACGCTTGGCCACACAAATTGCTAAACAAATGGCCGCAGTGCTTCCTGACATCGTGCTTCAAGTTCAACAAGCTCTCACCGCAAAGCCCATCAACCCTCCCAATCAAGAAGACCAGAGCGCCGCCAACCCTCCCTCCAAAAAGTGCTCCTACAAACACTTCAAATCTTGCGATCCCCCAAAGTATGAAGGGACCGAAGGTGTTACTGCTCTCCTTCACTGGTTTGAAGAAATAGAGAACACTTTCCTCAATTGCGATTGTCCCGAGGATCGCAAGGTACGTTATGCAACTGGAAGACTGTTTGGGGTAGCCCTTACCTGGTGGAACACAGAAAAGGGTAAACGAGGAGTTGAAGATGCCATGGCCTTAACATGGGAAGAGTTAAGGGAACTCATGACAAGACGCTTCTGTCCAAGAAGCGAAATCAAAAAGCTGGAAGACGAATTCCACTCACTAAAACAAAAGGAAGGAGATCACACTTCCTATAATAAGAGATTTCTCGAGCTAAATCAGATGATCCCTAATTTGTTCACCCCCGTGTACCGCTTGGTTGAACACTACATTCGAGGTCTTCCCTCGAAAATTAAAGACTCGGTTTTAAGCACTTCACCTGCATCACTTGAAGCCGCGATGGAGTTAGCTACAGAACTCACTGAAAATCGCATTCGAAACGGCAAGTTCAAAGATGAAAAGAAGAAAGCACCTATAGAGACCTCAACTACAAACCACTCAGTCTCATCCTCAAGGTTTGCTGGTAAGAGGAAACGTAATGGCAAGAATTTTGCTGTCACTCAAACCAACCCTCCTATCACTGCTGCACCAATCACCCAAATTGCTCCTTCGACTGCACCATTTAAAAATCCATACACCGGCCCACACCCAAAATGCAAACCCTCCCGAAACTCTTTGCCAACATTGCACCAGCTGTGGCCGTGCGGGTCACACCATTCAAACTTGTCGCACTCTTCAACGAATGAACCGCAATCAACCCCCAACCCAAACCCACCATCAGATAGTGGGTCAAGCCCAACAACCCTTACTTCTACCATCTGCACAACACATAGCCCAATCCTACTACCAACCCAACTACCCCATGATGCAACCCATGTGAGCTTGTTACAACTGTGGGGACCCAAACCACTTCAGAAACACTTGTCCACGCTTAGTGAACATCATCCATGCTCAAGCCCAAGCGAACCCAGTAAACCAAGCTAACCAAGCTCCTCC
Organism: Scalesia atractyloides; assembly: GCA_947069175.1. Classification (NCBI taxonomy): domain Eukaryota; kingdom Viridiplantae; phylum Streptophyta; class Magnoliopsida; order Asterales; family Asteraceae; genus Scalesia; species Scalesia atractyloides. Next base: position 12,022,275 of record CAMTDV010000007.1, on the reverse strand, counting down.
ACCTGCCAGAGGGAGAGCTTTCAACATCAATGCCAACCAAGCTAGGGCTGACAACAACATGGTCAACGGTACGTTTCTCATCAATGGTAGTTATGCATCCATGTTATTCGATACTGGCGCGGATAAGAGTTTTGTGTCCTTAGAATTTGAACCTATCCTCAACCAAACTCGTGTTAAACTCATGGAATCTCTAACGGTGGAAGTTGCTGACGGAAAACCCGTTTCATTAAATTCTATTATACGCAATTGTACCCTCACTCTAAACGATCACGATTTTCCAGTTGACCTCATTCCTATGAAGTTGGGAAGTTTCGATGTTATAATCGGTATGGACTGGCTCAGCCAGCATCACGCTGAAGTAGTGTGCCGCGAAAAGTTCATTCGCATTCCTCTTGCAGACGGTCAGACCCTACGTATTTTTGGAGAAACCCCTTCGAAAGGACTCAAATTAATGTCCTGCCTTCAAGCCCGAAAGTATCTCCCCAAGAACTATGTCGCATTCCTAACTCACGTCATCAAAAAGGGAAACAAGGAGAAGAAACTCGAAGATATCCCAGTTGTGAGAGAATTCCCACAAATCTTTCCCGACGACATTTCAGGACTCCCTCCTGTGAGAGAAGTCGAATTCCGCATCGATCTTGTACCTGGCGCTACACCACTCGCAAAATCTCCTTACAGGTTAGCCCCATCCGAAATGCAAGAGCTGGCCAGTCAACTGCAAGAGCTGACTGACAAAGGATTAATACGTCCTAGCTCCTCGCCTTGGGGTGCACCTGTCCTCTTTGTGAAGAAGAAAGATGGAACGTTTCGCATGTGCATTGATTATAGAGAACTCAACAAGTTAACGGTTAAAAATCGCTATCCACTACCTCGCATCGATGACCTCCTAGACCAACTTCAAGGCGCCACCTGCTTTTCAAAAATCGACCTTCGTTCTGGTTATCATCAGCTCAGAGTGCACGAAGAAGATATCCCAAAGACCGCCTTCCGGACTCGTTATGGTCATTACGAATTCATGGTCATGCCATTTGGTTTAACCAACGCCCCCGCTGTATTCATGGATCTAATGAATAGGGTATGCAAACCCTACCTCGACCGTTTTGTTATAGTCTTCATCGACGACATCCTTATCTACTCCAAGTCTAAATCCGATCATGAACGACACCTTCGACTCATCCTTACACTTTTAAGGACTGAAAAGCTCTACGCTAAGTTCTCAAAATGCGAATTCTGGTTAAGAGAAGTACAATTCCTTGGACATGTCGTCAATGACAAGGGAATACATGTCGATCCCTAAAAAATCAAGGCAGTACAGGAATGGCAAGCGCCACGTACCCCTACCGAAGTAAGGTCATTTCTTGGTTTGGCCGGTTACTATCGACGCTTCATTGCCAATTTTTCCCGTATTGCTGTACCACTCACGACTTTGACTCATAAAGGAAAACCTTTCATATGGGGACCTAAACAAGAAGAAGCCTTCCAAACTCTAAAGCAAAAACTTTGTGACGCACCTATCCTCACACTCCCTGAGGGTTGTGATGACTTTGTAGTATATTACGACGCATCAGGGCAAGGGCTAGGCTGTGTATTAATGCAAAGAGGAAAAGTGATAGCCTATGCTTCTAGGCAACTCAAAGTTCATGAGAAGAATTACACCACCCACGACCTGGAACTTGGAGCCGTTGTGTTCGCTCTCAAGATATGGAGACATTACCTCTACGGTACCAAGTGTGAAATATACACTGACCACAAAAGTATCCAACATATCTTCAACCAAAAGGAGTTGAATATGAGGCAACGAAGATGGGTCGAACTTCTTAACGACTACTACTGTGAAATTTGGTATCATTCTGGCAAGGCAAACGTGGTGGCCGATGCGCTTAGTCGAAAAGGTTATGCGAACTCCATTCGTCTTCTATGTTCGCAAATCATAACCGACATCAAAGATCGAATCCGAGCAGCTCAACATGTTTCCGTAACGGAAAATGATGTACGCGATGAACTGTCATGTGGAGCTGAACTCAAAATCGAAACCAAATCCGACGGTATTCTATACTATTTAAATCGCAAATGGATTCCTGATCGCGATAACCTTCGTGATTTCCTCATGAATGAGGCGCACAAAACACGATACTCTGTACACCCAGGAGCCGACAAGATGTATCAAGACCTACGATACACCTACTGGTGGCCTGGCATGAAAAAGGATATCGCTGTTTTTGTTTCCAAGCGCCTTACCTGTTCCAAAGTAAAAGCTGAACATCAAAGACCTTCAGGACTTCTAGTCCAACCCGAAATACCTGTATGGAAGTGGAAAAACATAACCATGGATTTCATTACCGGGTTACCTCGCACCTCCAGTGGGTATGACACCATATGGGTAATAATCGATCGTCTTACAAAGTCATCTCATTTCATCCCGATTCGCGAGGACTTCAAGAACGAGAAGTTAGCTCGTATCTACATCAGCGAGATCGTAAGCCGTCATGGTGTACCATTAAGCATCATTTCAGACCGTGATGGTCGTTTCACTTCACGAACATGGCGAGCCGTACAAACCGCCTTGGGTACACGATTAGACCTCAGTACCGCTTTTCATCCTCAAACTGATGGTCAATCTGAACGCACCATCCAAACCCTTGAAGACATGCTGCGAGCATGCGTCATAGATTTCAAAGGGAACTGGGACGCGCATCTACCATTAGTTGAATTTTCGTACAACAATAGCTATCATTCAAGTATTGGCATGGCTCCTTTTGAAGCTTTATATGGTCGTAAGTGCCGATCTCCAGTATGTTGGCACGAAATTGGGGAAGCACAAATCACCGGTCCAGAATTAATTCAAGAAACAACCGACAAGGTCATTCAAATTCGAAACAATCTTCTAGCGGCTCAAAGTCATCAAAAGAGTTATGCAGACAAACGACGAAAGCCCTTGGAGTTTGACATTGGTGATCAAGTACTTTTAAAAGTATCACCGTGGAAGGGAGTGATTCGTTTTGGCCAGAAGGGCAAGCTAGCACCACGCTACGTAGGACCTTTCAAGATACTCGAAAGAGTAGGTCCTGTAGCATACAAGCTTGACCTACCAGAAGAGCTCAACAGAATTCATCCCACATTTCACGTATCAAACTTGAAAAAGTGCCTCGCCGATGAAAACCTCCATATTCCTCTAGAAGACATTCAGATCGATGAACCTATGCACTTCATTGAAAGACCAGTAGAAATCATGGACTTCGTAGAGAAGCGTTTAAGACGAAGTCGTATTCCAATTGTCAGGGTACGTTGGGAGTCAAAACGAGGACCTGAGTTTACTTGGGAACGTGAAGACACAATGCACGAAAAATACCCGCATCTTTTTCCTGTTACCACTACTACTTAAATTTCGGGACGAAATTTCTAAAAGTAGGGGATACTGTAACATTCGTCGAAAAACGGGTTTCCAAACCCGCTTCATTTATTAATCAAATACTCAGTTATAATTTTTCGTTGCGTATTTATTGCTCAGATAAATTTTAAACAATACATAATTAATATATATATATATATATTAGAATTTTAAGCCATATTTATTAAATAACAAAAAAATAGTGAATTAAAAAAAATAATGGAGACGCCGGGTTTCGAACCCGGGTCACCCACAAACCCAAACACACAACACACCGCTCCGCCACACACTATGTTTGTGATAAACACTAAAACAAATAACAAATATAATAAAACCGAGAGTCAAATTCGGTAATCAACGCGCCAGAACTCGCAATCACCGGAAAATCCGGCAATCCGCGATTTTGGCCATATTCCTTTTGACTGAACCGCACAAATTGATTTCGACGTCGGTTATAACTGTTGCCGGCAATCAATTTCAGTCATAACCGACGGAAATCTTCAATCGCAAACCTTGACTCAATTAAAACCCAATTCAGCCTGTTTCCACTATAAATACCCACTTGAACACTCTGAAAATCCTTTCGCTCAGAACCACGATCGTTTCCGAAGCTTTATTCATCCCAAAACACGTCGCCGGAGATATTTGCATTCGCCGGACTTTCACCGGAAAACCGAGGCTTTACTTCTAATCGGTAAAATTCTCGACTCTTTTGTTTGTAATCCATTATTCGGCATGTATTAACCTTAATCATTCAACCAGAATCTGTCTCAGACAACGTCCCGGAAAACCCCGCACTCACCGGAATATCACTGAAAAACCGAAGCCTCACTGTGGATCGGTATAATCATCTAAACCCTCTTGATATCTCTTGCTCAGTAACTTAATTGCATAACACAATGATCTAAACTGTTAAACAATTCACTCAGCCGAGAGTCACAAATCAGAGCCGACGACTCTTGCCGGAAATCTGAAGTAAACGCTCTGTTTTGGTACATTTTATTCCTTAATTTCTTTATCTATTTCATTCCAACCAATTATAAGTTTTGATGATCGATTTAAACAGAACAGTCGGATTTCACTGTTCTGTGTTCTTGTAAACGAAGAAGATGAAGTCGAGTATATGTATAAATATAATTAAAACTGGATATTCGAACGGGTTAGACACACAGTCCAGCGGTGGACTGTGTGCACAAACAATACACACGTCCCGGGTTCGAATCGCACACGTTACCGACTTTCAGAAATAAAACCAACATTTTTAGAACTTAATCAGATCAAGTCACAGAATGTTTATAAGAGTAATATAATCCATTAGTTAAACAGATTAGACACACAGCCCAACTGGTTGGGCTGTGCGCCCTCGAACCGAAGGACCCGAGTTCGACTCCGGGTCTCTGCAGCCGGTTCGGCCATATAAATCATTTTTAATAAAAACCAAATAAGTTTAAAATTAATTAGTATATAAATATAATTAAAACATAGAATATTTCGGGTTAGACACGTAGCTCAGTTGGTAGAGCTGCGTGCACGTATACGAGAGGTCCCGAGTTCGAACCTCACTCAGCGCATAAGAAAACACAGTCTGACCGGTCAAGACCCGGTCAACGGTCAACGGCCAACGGTCAAAAGTCAACTTTTTTTTATTTTCTTTTTTTATTTATTTAATTGAAAAATCATTTAAAAATACTTAAAAATAAGATTTTTAAAGTTAGAAAATTTCCTTAAACTCACAAAAATAAATCTAAAAATCCCATTAAGAGCACTAATTAAAAATATTAATCTCAAATAAAATCCATTTATTCACGGAATCATTTCGTTATTATTTTAGGTTAGTTTTTCTCTCGTCGATCGAATCCTAAAATTCGTGCACATCTAACGTCATCAAAGAACGCACCCAATGTGAGTGAGTCTCTATCAATTCCCCGTTTTAACCATATTTTGGGGTGTATCATGTGTCATTTAATTCTTTATTATATTTAAACACTTGTGCATACATCATAACCGTGATCAAATGTGTATCAAATGTGTATCAATTGTTGAGTGGATTATATGTAGATTGGATTTATCATTGTCAGTGCAGCATTTCATTAGGCCCATCAGTTCCCCGTGGGAGACGGGTTGAGCATCAGGTGCCTCATAAGATCGGCTCCGTTTGATTGAGCCTTGATCTCACATTCATCATCATTCATATCATATACTCATCCAAAGTGGTTTGTGTTTGTTTATTTATATATGTTTGCTCACATGTGATTATTGCACAAATTTTTCCTTATTAAATAAAACAAGAAATTAGTAACAATGTTTTATCAAGGTTCACTCGCCAACTTTTGTTGACCCAAAATATCCCCCGTTTTACACATGATACAGGTGATCCAGCTGAGGCAAGAAACACATAGGAAGGCTTAGAAGAATAAACCAGTTTAAGCTTTGGATTATTTATATAGTTTTCATTTCCTTGTAACTGTATGAATTTTGATTTGGATATTTAAGTTGTAATTTGAATTTAATAAATATGAAACATTTTAGTAAACATCATGAGCTTTGGTGATAACCCAATTATGCCCCGACTCTTATTCCGCTGCGGGTCGGGGTGTGACAACTACTGGGCCCGACAAGCCCCACCCTACTAGCTAGTCGCGCTAGCTAGACCAGTAATAGTCACCGGGTGTAGAATTAGCCTAACTTACCGCCATGGTCAGTGATAGACCTGGCAAACAAAGGCAACAACACTCAGCTTCGGTTTCGAACTCTTTAGTTTCGTAACACGGGTTAGCTACCTATAAATATAACATACGTATATTAAATGATAATGGATACTACTTGGGTTGAATGGTGGGTTTTTGTGTAAACGGAACATGTTATAACTGTGAACTGAATATTTAAACTCGCTCATCTCAATTGATTGACACTTGTTTCTTACGTGTTCTTCCCAGGTCGCTAAGGTACTTACCACGATTAGGTACACAACATGGCGTTAAAACATTTTGATTTCGTAAATATTGCATTTTCATATTTGTGAATTTTTGGTTGGGCATTTGTTTTGGCGCACGTTTCACCTTTCACCTATTATGTTTAATATTGCTTTGAACTGTTTGTCGTTGGTAAAACTATTTTTCTCATATAGAGGTCATTCTATATGGCTGGTGTCTAGATTCTGATTTGTCACACGCCTCACGGTAAAACTCTATAGGTAGATATTGAGGGTGTGACAGTAAATAATGAAGGTGATGTTGGTAAAGGAAAACCAACAGCTGAAATGTGAGTAGCCAAAAAGCTTAAATGTGATTTCCATCATTATTTTATTAATTTAATGTAAACAAATTAATATTATTATATATAAATTTTTTTATGACATGTTCATTCAAATGATAATATATTTTCTAAAATGTTAATATTAAATAATTCAAACCATTATTTTATTTTTTTAAATAACTTTTTCCTAAAGTTAACATAATATGTAATATGATTACTCATATCATTTTTCATAAATCGTAGAGAGAAAACAAAGGTTAATATATGGAAATGTGAGATACGCAGTTGGTTCTTGGATTTTAGTCTTTTTTTGTATAGTTAAATAGTGAAAAAATTAATAAACCGAACATATGTCAACATCCCTATATTGATAAACTTTTAAGCATACTATAACTTTTATATTGTGAATTTTCTCTTTCGTTATTAACAACTGGCGATGTCATACCCGTAACTCATACAAACTGTGTAATACACATATGCATGGGAGTTTGCTACAAAGTCTATTTTTCCTACAAAGTGTAAAAGTTATAAAACACCATAATGCCAACAATTAAACACACTCAAAACCAACAAATAACAAAGTAAAGATTACTAAAACGCCATATTTGTGGGTTTTGTGTTGTGTTTTGGATGATAAAGTTTTGATTATCGAATAACTAACATTAATGTGTTTTATGTTGATTATCGTGTTGCATTTTCTATACATAGTTCTACGATGGTGTGTTTGAATTTTTATGGACTGTTAGGGTTTGAATATTGTGTCTTAGTGATTCTGACTCTGTTATTTGTGGATTTTAAGTATGTTTTATGTTTGAAATTGTAGTGTTTTATGATTTTATACACTTTATAAAAAAATGGAATTTGTAGCCGAACCCTATCAAAATATAAACAAATTGGTAAAAGAAGTGGCACTGATACCCATACTATAAAAACAAATACTAATATCTGTTATGAATGCATCCATTATGTAGTGACTTTCCACATGTATAACCCCTATCTATGAATGCATCCATTATGTAGTGACTTTCCACAAAACACATTCATGGATCTTATGGTATCTACTTACAAGAGGATGTAATTAAAGTTTTACATGAAGATCATACATCAGGTTCATTAATAGATTGCACATCAAGCGACAAATCACTCAATACAAAAGTTTTTCAACAACTTTCATAGAAGATTGGCACTTGTTACTTGAAATGATACATATTATATTGAGGGGGAATTTTACATAAATTGCACTCTTTACCCTTCACTAAGTTTTATCCAGTTGGATTTTCTTAGTAAGGTACTTTTTTGAGACAACGTACTGATCCGGAAGTATCAGGGGGAGACAATACGCGTTGCACTCTTTTTCCCTTAGCTGAGATTTTGTCCCATTGGGTTTTCCTAGCAAGGTTTTTAATGAGGCAACATCATTAAGGGTATTAAAGAATAGTATTCCATCATGTGGATAGTTAAGGGGGAGTGTTATGAATGCATCCATTATGTAGTGACTTTCCACATGTATAAACCATATCTATGAATGCATCCATTATGTAGTGACTTTCCACATGTATAACTACTTTCTCTTATTTACTATTGTACTAATGTGAGTGCCTATATATAGTGGCATTTGTATATGATGTTAGAAAGATGAATAAGAATTCTCCATATTCTATTCTCTACATGATATCATAGTCTAGCTCTCATGTTTATATACATATATATTAGTTGCTAATAGACCATTGTTTCACAACACGTTATCAGCACGAACGTGCTCTATGTGTTTTGCCACCCTTGGTATCCCTTTTTCCTTGCCTTTGATGTGCATTATTTTCCAGCCTAACTCAATCTCGCACGTTGAGAAAGCAACCCAATAATTATCTAAAATGATGAAAGATGGGTTTCTTGTGCGATGGAAAGTTGGAAACCGTAGATGCGAAGTCACTGCTGACAAAATGTTTGATCTTCGGATCTGCAATCTCTACTAATAAAGGTATGATTTTTCGTATGATTGTTTCATATTATATTTGATGATGATGCGCCAATCTTACTGGCGACACTTATTAATATACATATATAAACTTAAAACTGATGATTACTATAAATTCTAGTATGTAGTCTCATGATTGAACTCTTATCTATATATTTTTTTTCATTTGCTTTTAGAAGTTATTATATATATATATATATATATATATATATATATATATATATATATATTAGCATGTTGGTATTCATCAGATTTTAGATGTTACATCATAAATTGTGACGTTACAATTGACTAATTCATCCTTTTCTAATACTCATTATTAATTGAATAACTATAGTTTTTCGTTGACGACGACGATATTACGAATATTTATTTTAATTTTCTCTTTTACAAATGACCCCTTCTATTATTCTAAATTGGCTGGATTATCATTTAATTAGTTAATTTAATATATGTTGTTTAGGACTCTTACAATCTAGTGATGCTCATCTACATATTCTTTGAGCCACCATAATCATATATTTATGCTTCTTTATTAACCCTGTTAAGTTGTAAATAAAATTGTTGAATTATTTTGATTTGAGGAAGTTAATTTGCAATCTAGAGAATATTACATGTGCTTTTAGAATCCATGAAAAAAATTAAATTCAGTATTCAATATTACAAAGTATGAAACTCAATATCTATGAACCAAACAATGCAATTGTTTTAGGTATATATGCTTGTATTGGTGATAATATATACATGATGTATGTACTAGATTTTCATTTCGTATAGTTTATAATCTAAATGGATATGAATTCTATAATTAATTGTTTTTATTAGTCATTGTTAATACATAGCATGCCAAAAGACTTTTACATAATTAGATATAAATGAGTTATGTGAGTAGTGCTCATTGGATATTAATCTGCTGTTTATAAACATCAATTGATTTAGTTTTAAATAAACTATACAACTTATAATGCAATATATTATTATTATTATTATTATTAATATTATTATTATTATTATTATTATTATTATTATTATTATTATTATTATTATTATTAATATTGTTTAAACATGATTATGCAAATATTATTTGGTACTTATACTAAGGTTAATGCTATAACAAATTTTGCATATAAGTAATTCATATAATAGATTAATATTGCTAGATATCATTAGTTGTTTTTAGAGAAACATTTTCTAGCGATGTCGGTACCTCTCATACATTCATTATGCCATGTCATAATGTTTAACAATTTATTTGCATATTAACTATTACAATTGCTAGTATAAAATAGTGACTATTGCTATTGTTTCATATGTACAATGTATAAATTGCTTATATGATGTCATCAGTTGTTTAAATATAAATATTTGAGAAAGAAAAAAATAAGTATGTTATGTAATTCATCAGTATTACAATTTTCAAATAAAATTTTCAAATAAAGTAATAAATGATCTCAGAACTTGAAAGAGATATATGTTTAAGTTTTAAAGTAAGTGTTCAAAATATATAAGATATTATATTTGGTTATACCATAATAAGTTATTACATAATTATATGCGTTTGCTTATTAGTGATAAAAAGGTTTCTTATTTTATAAAGGCCCATTATAAGTTGTTTTTATATGATGACATGCTATAAGGTCATGTATTGTATGATGTGTTGCTATCTATACCTTGTATTCTATATGCTATCACTTCTTTGCATCGATAATTACCGAATAGAACACTAAACCAAAGTTGTGGTTTATTGTCATTCTCATGAAAAAGTAGAAATATGCTTCGATTTGACACCAAAAGTCTCATACTCCTTGTATCTCATTATCAAGTATAAAAGAAATATTATGTGCCTCGGACATATAATTACTTCTCAATTGACGTTATACGAAGAGAAGTTTATTTATAAGGGAAATCGGATAAAACAAATTTTATTTGTCAAACCTCAAATATACTCCTGAGGTAGCAATATCACTTAAAGGGTATAAACGGTTTGAAACGACTATATATCTATATGTTCGAGAAAATAATGGAAAACCGTAAAACTTGTATGGTTTTACTCTGATTCATGAAGTGAATATATATTGATCATTATAATCATGGGCATCATTGAGAAAATTGTAATGATGATCATATTAATAATGAGATTGACCATTAGAAGTGCAACAATCATCATGTTAATAAGAGATCAAACTATCAGAAATTATAAGATAGCCAAGCTAATAATGAGATCGAATATCAGTATTATAATGATAATCATGATGAGATCGACCACCAAAAGTGGTAAACTAGTGATTACATAACACGATGGTTTGAACTTTGAAGTTATAATGCATTCTTTCATATCTTATGTTTTGTATTACATACGTGCAAGTAATACATATACAATATCATAAACCATAAGTTTATGGATCTTAATTATATGTTGGCGTGACTGGTTAGACTACACCGAGCTAATAATGATGTGAAACTTAATGAATAACCAGAAGATTCTTCATGATAATTAAACATGTCATAGTTGCTCTCAACAAAAGTTAATTATTTACCAACCAAAGTAGGGTGTAAATCCCTAAAATATTATGGAATGAATGAAGGATGTATATATCCAAACATGATATCGTTTAGTGTTTTTAAATCGATGCATCGTCTAAATGGTCATCAAATTTACAACTTGAAGTTGTGCGTAGCTTAGCTAATGAGATAGCAAGCATATTATTTCATATTATCATTTTTATGGTGGTTATAACATTGAATTTAGTATCCATGTTACTAATGATTATTGGAATAAGTATTGAACTTTCTAAATGCTTGAGACACAAATTGCTTTTGTTGAAGACGATGATCAAACGTCTACAAATTGATTGCAAAGGCAATAATCAAGAGAGCAAAAGTTCATATTTGAGCACATGTGATTTTACATGCGGTAACATTATTTCACATCAAGCCAACATGTTGTAATAGTTTCTCCCCATTATAGTTGGTTTTGGTCAGGAACCAAATATTTCCCATCAAACATTTTATTGTGCGGTATACATTGGAATTGATCCACCACAAAGCATAAAGATTGAAACTCAAATAATGTTGGGAATATATGTTGGATGAATAAACTATTTATGATTACACACTTAGAGCAGTTAACGAGAGATTTATTTATGGCTTGTTAGTAAATTAACATTTTCAACATTAGGGGGAGATTAATGGCAGTTGAAAAAGGAATGGGTATGCATGAATTATCATTGATCCTCAAACTAAATTGTGTGAACAAGAAGTTTAAAAGATAATTCGTTACCAAGATTAAAGACTCAATCACCAGACATGTTAACTGACCTAAATACAGTGACTAAGTAAGTCATGTAGTCAACTGCTAATTCTCCAATTAAGTTAATTGTCCTAGTAGGGCAAACCATATATTAATGAGTCTATTGCACGCCTGAAGCGTGGTAGACTAATCGATTCCAAGAAAATAAAAATTCCTCGAAAAATTGGAGCATGTAATGAAGAAGATGGTCAAGTTAAGGTTATAGTAAAAAAGGTTTCTTGAAGAGACATTAGACATGATGTTCTGGAAGAACCTCAGGTACCTGAAAATAAATAGCTTTTAGTAAATCATATCATGTCTAAAGTGTATTGAAACGAGACAAAATCAACGTCGTTATACTTTTGTATATATAGCGCTTGAAAAGATGAAATGATGAGGATCAAGATTTAAAATCTGCCGATGAATAAATACAAAGAAATGATTGGCCAAAATGGAACGACACAAATGAGACAGAGTTGAATTCTCTATTGAAATGGAAAGCTTACGGCAAGTAGTCCATAAAAAAGTTGTAAAATATATTTAATATAATTAGGTCTTTTATGTGGATCAACAATTGATGGCACAAGGATTTCGCAAAGACCTATGATTAATTATGAGGAGACGTATTCTCCAGTGGTGGATGCAATAGCTTTCCAGTATTTAAATAGTCTGGTAACATAAAGAGAGAATTGATATGCGTCTTATAAATTTTATGTATCATTTAGATATTAAAGTTTACATGCAAGTCCTTGAAGGATTTAAATTATGTAATTCATGTAAAGTAAGTTCTCGAGAACAATATAATCATTGTATACAGATTCATTTTTGAATACGATTGAACTCCTGATGAGTTTCTTATAGCAATTAAGTTCTTTAAAGGCGAATCAAAACATCTTAATGATGTAATTCTTGTGCACCAATAAACATACATTGAAAGCTTGTACCCAGTGATTGTGATATCTTAATAAATTGTGTACACGCATGGTACAATATGGATTTTGGAGATAAAAGCAAGCGGTCATGACACTTTTACATGATATAGATATCTATGTGTTAAATGGGCAAATTTATATAGCAAAACTCCTGAAGAGTGAAAGCACATGCATATATGGATAAGATGGAAGGAATTCCCTCATGGATTGATAATGCTAGAAGCATTGATGTCAAAACCTCAAGAACATATTATATGAAGTTGACAAAATATGTGTGGACTAAAATAGTCGAGTCAAATATGATATAATTGACTCACCAGTGAGCTCGAAAACGAGAAATACATATGGTGAAGTTGGTCCATTTGTTTTCATTAAAAGAACGATATGAGGTTTACAAGTATTGCAATATATGTTGATGATGTCATTGAATCTCCCGAAGAAAAAGAGCTCAAATATTTAAGCAAGAATTTGCAAATGAAATACAATATTGCAACTTTATGGCTCGATACGTAGGACAGACGTTTATATTATAATCCATCAATCGTAATACATCTAGAAAATGTTGGACATTTTCATATGGACAAAGATTTTGGTGTAAGTACATTTAATGATGTTCAAATATTTGATATAGATAAAAATGACTTTTATCATCTTCTATCAAAGAAGCAAAGATCATTGGTCATTAAATACCATAATTCAATACAAATTGTATTAATATATCTTGCTAGCTATACACGAACATATACCATTAAATTCATTGGCAAGATTTAACTCGTGTACGACGAGGAAATAGTGTAATGAGTAAAACATTTATTTTCTATACCCTTAAGGTACGAAAGGTATGGGTTCATATTTTACTAACCCATCAACAAGTTTGGTTAGTTTTGTAAATGCAGAGATTATAACAAAACACATTCATGGATCTTATGGTATCTACTTACAAGAGGATGTAATTAAAGTTTTACATGAAGATCATACATCAAGTTCATTAATAGATTGCACATCAAGCGACAAATCACTCAATACAAAAGTTTTTCAACAACTTTCATAGAAGATTGGCACTTGTTACTTGAAATGATACATATTATATTGAGGGGGAATTTTACATAAATTGCACTCTTTACCCTTCACTAAGTTTTATCCAGTTGGATTTTCTTAGTAAGGTATTTTTTTGAGACAACGTACTGATCCGGAAGTATCAGGGGGAGACAATACGCGTTGCACTCTTTTTCCCTTAGCTGAGATTTTGTCCCATTGGGTTTTCCTAGCAAGGTTTTTAATGAGGCAACATCATTAAGCGTATTAAAGAATAGTATTCCATCATGTGGATAGTTAAGGGGAAGTGTTATGAATGCATCCATTATGTAGTGACTTTCCACATGTATAAACCATATCTATGAGTGCATCCATTATGTAGTGACTTTCCACATGTATAACCCCTTTCTCTTATTTACTATTGTACTAATGTGAGTGCCTATATATAATGGCATTTGTATATGATGTTAGAAAGATGAATAAGAATTCTCCATGTTCTATTCTCTACATGATTTCATAGTCTAGCTCTCATGTTTATATACATATATATTAGTTGCTAATAGATCGTTGTTTCACAACATAATCGATATAAAACGCGTATTATCATTATTTTGTGCATAAGAACACTTTATTTTCTGGGGTTTTTTATGATTTATTAGCTTAAGCATAAGAGATGGATATGAAGTTGTAGGTATTTAGAATTGATATATCTTATATAATTTAAGTTGGTGGCGGAATAGAAAAGACCTGAACCAACTATGGGTTTCGGTCGTTGACTCCATTCACAAGAACAAATTGTCGGTCCCTACCATCCCGGGGATTGGGAAAGATATAAGCTCAATCGATGATGAGGTTTTTGCATTTGAAGAGAAACTAAGGGTCGAAGTGGGTGACGGCCAAAAAGCAAGGTTTTGGAAAGACTCTTGGTTAACCCACGAACCTCTAAAAAATGGGTTCCCGGAGTTATACTGGTTTAGCTAAGTCAAAAAATGGAAGTGTGGCTTCACATGTGTGGGGCGATATCAATGGTGGGCTTTGGGGATGGCCGGATGGGAGTGGACCAATCCACCTAATTCAAATAACGAATGGGCTAGTTATGGGGCTGCTGAACCAAGCGATGTTTGGTTCTGGCAGTATGAGGAGGAAAAGTCTTTTAAAGTGCGAAATCTGAGGCTGGATATTATGAATGCAGGAAATGAGCAGGTCGAAGGGCATGATGGAAGTCCTAAGCGAACTTGAATAGCAACTACCTTCTTTGGAGGGCTCTTCAAGTGAAAGTGGCATCCAAGACGGAGCTAAGGAAACGTGGGGATTAATCGCTAGTCCCTACCCCGCCGCCCCACTAGCGATTACTACAACACGGCCAAAAGAGATATGCGACTGTTGCAGTACGGGGGATAGAGAATCTGGATCATATTTTTGCGACGTGTCTGTTCGCGCGAAGTATATGATGGAGCATTTTTGTATGGGTCAAAGTTCCCATGCCGAGCAGTGTTTTGAACCTGGCAGAAATTATAGAGAGTTTGGAGACGGCTCCGGGCAGCAAAAGATAGAGGAAACTTGTCAACACGGTGGCGATGGCTACTGTTTAGAGGTTGTGGTTCGTTTGAAATCTGAAAGTCTTCGAAGGGGTGTTTCTTCCGGTCATCAAATGGTGGAGCTAATCAAGGAGGATGCATTCTTATGGGTGACACACAAAGTGAAAATCCAGCCTCCCGTGTAGAAGAAGTGGATCGATTTTGATGTTACGGATCTTTTGTAATTCTGTTGTGTTTTTTTTGTTTCGTTCTTTGATGTATCGTGTTTTTCCAGCCTCCTGCTAGGTCCTATATATATATATATATATATATATATATATATATATAAAGTTTGTTGCCGTAAAAAAAACTCTTTGCATACATTTAGGGTTCTTCACGCTTGAAAGATCCCATGAATATCATTTGTCACATTGACAACCTCGTTTGTCGAAAAAAGACAAACCATATTGGCTGAGTTTACAGGTCGACTGAATCTATCAAACCATGACTTAATTATTTGAATACGACTTTTTAAATTATTAATTGGAAAGAGTAACTAATATTAACTACAGTCTACAACACAACTGATATCAAAGTTGTATTTACTTTTCAATGTTCAGTTATATAAAAAAAGGGACGACTTAAGCTTGATAGAGCAAACGATGCTACATCATTAAAAATCCGATTTGGTGAGAACAGTTAACGTAACCATCGTTCAAGAATTTCTCCAACATTCGCTTACTCAAATTGATTGGTCGTTGTTCCAAAATAACTCACCAAATTCAATTAAACAGGCCGATTGACAAAAAATTTCACATGTAAAATCACCATGGTTGGGGCTATGTCCAAGGTCAACTCCTCGAACGCCATAAGAGCGTGCCCCCGATGCGAAGGAATCGGATGGACTCCGTAAATCCTCACCCCGCCAAGTTCAAACCCGGGATTAAAGCCCAATTCGTCCATTCACCCAGATGTCTATTGAAAATGGGTCAAACAAGAATTGTACCTATGTGTCCACTAGGGAGGGCAGGGCAGACCGATTAACCGCTAAACCAAATTGCCATGACTAATGAAAATGTATTCAACAATTTCGTTAAACATTTTGTTTTGTGGTTCACCCCAATATATGGAAAGGGACATTTTGGTAATTTTAAAGTAACGTATATAAAACAGTCATTCCAAAACTTCAAACCGCCGGAGAGAGCAAAACTTAAAACTCTCATGGCCTCTCTCTCGCCCCCAAATTGAATCCTTTCAATTCTTGATCAGTTTCACTAATCTTGATCTCGATTTCACGTCAAAACCAGTGAAATCACCACCTAATTACCCCAAATTCACAGTTTCTGTGTAATCAATCGATCATGCCAGAAACAAGAATTCTAGAGATCAACCTGATCTCAGCACAAGGCCTCAAGATTCCACCTTCCGCTAAAATGCACCGTATGCACACCTACGCCATCGCCTGGGTAGATCCATCATCCAAACTCCGCAGCCACCTCGACCGCGTCGGCGGCGAAAACCCTACGTGGAACGAGAAGTTCATCTTCCGTGTTCCGCCGTCGTTCATCTACGGCGACACTTCTGCCGTACAAGTCGAGATATACGCATGTGGTTACATCAGAGATTACCTAATCGGCATCGTCCGTTACCTCTTAAGCAGCAGCTCACTCGTTTCCTCCAAAACCGGTGCCGTTATCGGAACTCCGGCGTTCTCCGCAGTACACATACGGCGACCGTCGGGAAGAGTGCACGGCGTGTTGAACATCGCTGCGACGGTTTACGAGAGTGCGGATTTCGCACCGTTTGACGGAATGTCCGCCGTGTGTTTTCGAGATCTGGTCGGAGAAAAGGAGAACGATGAGAAACGCCGCCGTGAACGGCGGCTCTCCTGGCATCCGAATCTTATTCGAAGCAGTTCGAAACGGAGTGAACGATCAACGACATCGTCTGGAGGAGAACGAGAATCGTTTGATTTTCCTGTTGAAGATTCCGTTAATTTATTTGACGGAAATGATTCAACGACGTCGTCGTCGTCTTCTTCCACGACGACGGTGTTCAAGGATGTTAACGGCGTTAGGTTAACTAGTCAAGTGGCGGGAAAGAAAGGTGTGAAATCGGACGGTGGACGTTTGTTGTGTGGGTTGATGTTGCATAGGAGGTTTAGTTTTTGTCCGTCGGATCAGAATATTATGGCGTTAGCTGGACTTCACGGTAAGCAGATCTAGACGGTGGTTCAACGGCTGAGATTCGATGTTGGTGGTTAGTTACAGTTTGTTACGATTCCGGTAACATGCTGAAATTACCAAATTAACCTTTAGGGGAACTCAATGGTTATGTTATGAGAGAAACTACAAATGTGCATACTTTTTTTTTTCTTTTCCTTTTTAATTTGAATTTGTGTAATTGAATCATGACCTTTGACCGAAGATTGACCTGCAAATTTGAGTTGCTGTTCTTGAATTATCACAATAAGTTTTGGTATATTTTCTAGGAAAGTTTTAAGTTTTTTATGATATATCACGATATGTTTTGATATGATGTATGAAATTTGATGATATAAATCAATGTAATTTTTTATTTTCGTTCTATAATAATCCAATGTATTTGATATGATGTATGGAATTTGATGATATAAATCAATGTAATTTTTTATTTTCGTTTTATAATAATCCAATGTAACATGTTTTGGCAACTTACATAAACTAGTTGTATTCTCGGGAATATTAGTATTTTACACGTTAGAGTGTGATGTATTTTCTTATCGCCTATTTATCTTACAAAAAATTTATGTTGTAAACGTTTGTTCATGATACCATGACGATATCTCGATGTTTGAGAGATCTTCTAGGGTAAGAATGACAAACATCAAACTAATAGGATTGCATTTGATTAAAGATAATGTAGATAGGTGATCCCAATCTTGTGAATTAGTTACTTGAGATCCCAACTCATGCAACTTATTTGGCCTCATGATGTCTTAACTAGTGATTAGAATGCCGCAAAAAGCGTAAACATACCATGTAATTGAAGGAAGAACACTTACCCTCTACATGATCCACCTAAAGAAACTTGTTGAGTAAATGCTATGGGGCAAACTTCATGTTTCTTACATGGAAAAAGCGGGAGACTTTGCCGGGTGGAGTTGTGGAATGTCAAAGGTATCCACCTTTAGCGGTTCAAGCGGGTATTCTATTCGAAGTCGGGTTATTGTGCACAAGGATGACGGGTGAAAGCCCCCAAAGCCTTTTTGTTCTCTCTTATGGTGATAAGTTTTTCCTGCCTTTCATAGTTTATGATATTAAAAGCTATATGTTTCAAAAACTAGACCATTGATATGGGTGAAGTTGTTTCGAGTGAGTTGGGGTTTGTACTACTTTCCATGATGGTTTGTGAATAAGATAGATAGTGTGTATGAGTCCCCACAATGGCGTTCTATGTATTAGTTTTCATGTTTTTTTTAATATAATTCAATAACATGTTTGTCATGGTAGGTTTTGAAATGATATACACCTTTTGAACAATAAATAACCGTTAGTTTTAATTTATAAATCGATCATTTTAGTGTTTTTGATGTAGCATGACGTTTACTCACCTGAAAATAATTTTTCTTAAACGTTTAAGACTCTACTTGATATTAATACGTAGAAGTGATGTTAAATTTCTCTAAGTGTTTGTGATTCTTGACAATAGTAATACGGTCTGAACGATTATTGACGATGTTAACTCATCTCAAGATATAAGTCTAACAAAAATCATACCACTAAAATCTAGTTCAAATCAAATAAAAGCATCAAACCATATAGATATATTCACATTCCGACATATGACCCCTATATAATATCATTCGTATATAGTATTCTATACTTATACACCCTATCTATAGGTTATTAGACATTCGGATTTGCATTTTATCCATGTCTAAAACTATATAAATGTTATGGATGCACATGTGCTCTAAGATACGAAATAAATAGATAAGTTTGAATTATACCAAGAGATTTCCCTTGGACGTTACTCAACTTTGTACCATAGATATATCATATATGCCTACTTTAAGAGCGATATTACTTGGATTCTTCTTGTTGTTATTCTCAGTCAAATTTTATTATAACAAGTTGCATATAGTTTATATATATGGTCACCATAATAATGCAATTTATGTGCTATGTTTAACGTTCGATGTCCTTGCAAAAATGCAATGTTTTGTGCTATGTTTAACGTTCCATGTCCTTGCAAAAAGTTACTGCAACTATTGAGATTACAATGTATTAAACCAGATAAACATGCACAATTTGGTATTTTATGATGATGATGATCATTATTATTATTGTTGTTGTTTGATGTTTATCTATATGTGGTTGTAACTTGTGACTGTTAAATTTTGGGGTTCAACTTCGTAACATAATCAAAATATGAAACCAATCACCACTCAAGAAACAGGTCAATGCAATGATCCTCTCCGTGATGCATTGTTAACAACCATTTATCTTATGGGACAATCTAAAGACACGTGATCGCCAAAGAACTATGAGTGAATCATCATAGCACATTAAGAATGTTTTCACCTCATGTGAAATTTCAACTCATGAGTACAACTTGACTATGTTTAGAATCACCTCTCAACTGATTTTCGCCAAGAGATGGTTGCTAATAGGAATGTGTTAGAGCAAACATTCTTCAACTTTCATGCCTTCAACATATTCATGAAACAACAATATCATGAAGATTTGAAAGGCAATTGGAATTAAATTCATGTTTGCTTTACCCATGTAAAACAATAAACTCAAAAAAGAAAAAAAACCTAATGCCCTTGTCCAATTGGTATCTTCTCATTCATGGTCAAGGACATGCATATGGGCGTAGATGTAATCATGGTCGTGGGCAGAGGTGGACCCAAGTTACGGCTTGGGTGGGCGGTCGCCCCCCTTAAAAAACTTTAGTATATTTTATAGTAAAGTCCTCAGAAAATAATTTATAGATCCGCTATCGGTCTTAGGCATGAATAATTTAAAGAAATATGTGTATGTACGCCTATACGTCCATCTTTAGAGATGGTTTAGCTTTCATGCACTATTTAAGTGGCCATCAAAATCGTAACTTGAAGTTTGCATCCCTAGTTACTCAATTGATAAGATTATAAAAATATATTGACAATGCTAGTGAGCTTACTTCCCATTTTTTTTTGTTAATGATTAGAATAAGTGTGCACTTCTAGTCTAGTAGTTTAAGTATAAGAGCATGAATAATAAGCATAACACGATTTATTTAAGATGGTTGTAAATACAAAGAATTAAGTTACAACAAATTATAGAGGTGCACGAATCGGGTTTTTGTTAATACCCGGTTTTGTGTATGGAATCAGTTCCGGGTATGATTTGGTATTGAAAAATCGGGTACTAAGAGAAACCGGGTAGGGTTCGCGTACGGGTATTGAAGAGAAAAGTCATACCCTATGTACCTGGGTAAGGTATAATCGGGTTCGGGTATAACCGGGTATTGGAACTGGATATGGATTTGGGTATTAATACCCGATTTTAAAAAATATTTTTTTATTTCGCATAAAACTAAATGTGTTTAGAAATTAAAATTGGTTTGTAAAAGTAACTAAAAAGAAATTACAATAACATAAATTCACTCAAATACAAATTATTTGTTTTATAATATGCATTTTTAAAAAACTTAAATATAAAAGTTGCAAAATAAACATAAAAATATACCTTAAAAGTTCGGGTTTTCTATCGGGTATAGGGTATAACCGGGTTTGGGTATAGGGTATGACCGGTTTTGGGATTTCGGGTGTAAATCGGGTACGGTTTCGTTTACGGGTATTGAATTCAAAATGTATACCCTATCCATACCCTACGGGTGGGGTCGGGTTTGGGTTCGGTTACGGGTATACGATACCCGGATACAAAAATAACCAGCTGCAAGTTTTTTTTATCGGTCCGATTTCAGGTACGGGTTTTTTCACCTCTACAACAAAATAACAAATATGGTTTCAAAAACAATAATTGGCCAAGAAGATTGGGTCGAGCTCAATAAGCCCAACAAATTTTCATTTTTCAGCCCATTAAGAATCTGAGAGGCGGCGCGTTGAGAAGCTGACACCTGTTCTGCCGACAACAATATGACAAGATAGATTTAGCCAATTAGATCTGCACACGTATGCCGTATTAATTTTGAATGAAAATTATAAATATTCAAAAAAAGGTGATGGTGTCCTGTTCCTCTGCACTCCACCCTAATTGCCGCCACTGTAGAGCACTAATCTAGTGTGGCAGACAAACAGTGTTTACGATGAACCAACATTCACATTTCACATACTATAGTTTTTAATGTTATTGTAGGTGTAACGTGGCCACTATGGTTCCTTATTTCTGATTGGACTTGTCACAAGAATAATTAGGCCATTCGGTGTGGGGCTGTTCAGGCTTGGCTTGGACCGGCGACGTCTCTCAACATCATGCCGGGTGGGTTATCGGCGTCGTAATCGTCCGCCTGCGGACGTTGAAGACGGGCCGAGAGTTTCAAAATTAATGCATTTTCATAACCAAAAAAGCCTACAACAACTTCTCAAACTTTCCCAAAACCCCCTTCTAACAATCACCCACAATGTCAAAACAGTCAAAACAGACCTACAAAGTATGCTTATGTTTCCGGCGGAGGTTTCGGCTAGCCGCCACCGAAGCTCCGCCACAGATCAAGACCTTGTTTGACCAGTACTCTGAAAACGGCATCATGAGTGTAGATCATCTTCAACGGTTTCTTGTTGAGGTGCAGAAGCAGATCAAGACCCTGTTTGACCGCCACCTCCGCCGCAGATCAAGACCCTGTTGAGGGGCAAAAGCAGGAGAAGAATTGCTATTGCTATGGTTTTGTTTTAATTTCTAAGTTGAGAGAGCTTACTGAGAGAGAGATGTAGAGAGAGGGAGAGGTTGTGGTGGTCAGGTGGTGGTGGCTTGTTGTAGAGACCGGATCCTAGCTGAAAATTGTCAAAATTAAAAGTAAAATAAAAAAACTAGGTGGGGTCGGGTTGTCACCCATTTCCTTGCTTTCATCCCTGAGGGGCGTCCTCCAAGGCCTCTGACGTGAATGCTGACGTGACGGATCGTCATGGAGAAATGACCGTCACCCACACCGAGTAGCCTTAAGATATGGTGATGGTAAATGGTATGGTTTACTGTGTTACGTAAGCGTTACGTTAGTTCTTGTTATAAAAAATCTTTAGTGGGATAAAACTTTTGTCATTATTACTTAATTATTATTTTTATTTAATTTAATTTTTTTAATTTATAAACATAATAAGTTTTAAATAAAATAAATTTATTTAAAAAATCAATTAAGACATAAAAAAGTTACCACTAAACTAAAAAAGAAATACAAGACATAAATAAAAATAAAAATAAAGAAAACAACCAATAAAAAAACTCCTAGTTCAAATATTGGCTCCTCCTTATATATGTCGAACGGGTTCTCGATGTCAAATGGTAGACGTTGAGCATAGAATCACCTTATTCTTTCTAAGCATATTGTGGTTGTTGTGAGGAAACAATATGAAGAGAGGTTATTTTTTTGCTAGAGATTTGAGAGGTCTTGGTAGAAATGGTGTAGAAAAAAATAGTTAAATAGGTAAATATGGAATGGTAAATAATTAAATTTAATTAAAAATCTGCTTTTTTTTAAACATTACCATTCACAACGTTATAAAAACAACACTTAAAGCTTCCAAACTCGCTCGACATTCGATGGCGTCCCCTTTCACATGTCCGAGCCGGTGTGTGGGGCAATATCAAGCCGATGTGGTAAGGGGCACGTCCCAACACTGGTTAGCCTAAGGGGGAAGGGGTGGTCTATCTCATGCAAGTGTTTCATGTATTGTTTTTCTCTTTTTAACTTTATATATGACAAAATCTTGTGTCGTTCTCTATTCTCTTCCATCTCCAACATTTTTTCCGACTTGAATTCATTCATGGATTCCACCCAACCTTCTTTCCTTTTGCTTGATGACGACTTAACACTTTTCCTCTGTTGTGACCTTGTTGGTGTTGTATCCTCGGGTGGGTCATCATTTAAATTGATTTCGGGAATGTTGCTTGATACCTATCGTTGAGGTTGTGTAATTTACCGACTATTGTTTTTTTGTAACGCCCACGAGTACCCATCCGTTGAGGTTGTTCGCCTATGATACTCCTTAGCTAACTTTCTATAAATGGGGTAAGTTTCCCTCAAATACCCTCAAGAAGCTATCCAAGAATGGTCATGAAACTAGTTTTTACCAAACTTGAAAAGATTATATTGATAATCAAAAACTTAATTACACTAATGGTTATTGAGTATTTCATAATTATTACAATGATTAGAGATAGTGGGCTAGAAGAAGTGTGTAATTGGGGGGGGGGGTGTAAGGGAAAATAGTGGAAATGGCCTCTATTTATAGGTTGTTGGGGCTCGAGGTACGGGGCGTGCCTGGCTATGTGCTCGCCTAGAACCTATTCACGAGACATGGAGCGTATTTGCTAGGCATGGGTTGTGGTCAACATTTGTAATAAAAAATAAAAACTAAAAATATAAAAAATGTTGAAAAACAGTTAAAATAAAAATATCCCATAAAATTAACTTAACATGTTAAAAATAAATTTTTTAATTATATAAAAATTCAACGCTTTTCCTTATAAAAATGGGTAGGAACTATTCCAATAAAAAATCATTTTTGTAAAAAAATACTTTAGCCTTTTTAGTAACTGTTTTTTAAACATTTTTTTTAATATTTTAAGTTTTTGATTTCTTTTATTAAAAATACTTTTACATGTATTTATAAGAAAAGCACCAATTTGTATTTTAAAAAAATTGATTTTTAACATGTTAGATTGAATTTTTAAGAGTTCTCGGTTCTCCACTTTTTTAGTGTTTCCCAATGAACCCTCCCATATATATATATATATGGCAATTGTGGGAAGAAATCTCATATTGTTAAGAAAACTATGAAACCCAAGTGAATGGAAGTTCTTTTGCCACGTGTTACACTTTTTGTTGATGTGTTACGTTTAATACACAAAGACTGCCACGTGTTACGTTTTACAGCTTTTGTAGACTTTCAGTTTTTTCCTGAAAAAACAAAAAGAGTAACAGAATCAATCTCAACCCTTTTTTTATTAATGGATGGTGGAGATAAGGTTTTTAGAGTTTTTGTAACTCACATACGTTTTCTTTCTGTCCCTCATATACATACATATATATATATATATATATATATATATATATATATATATATATATATATATATATATATATATATATATATATATATATATATGGGAATGTTCATTTAAGAAGAAATTTAATGTGAGAAGAAAAGAAGAAAGAGCATAATGGTAAAACATTAAATAGTTTATAACTCCTCTCGTTAATTATGTTATCTCTCATTAATAAAACAAAAACATTTTATCCTATACATTTCAAAATTTATCCTACATATATCTTATACTTATCGGAATTTACCCTACGCACATGTAAATTTACCCTATACATTTCAAATTTATCCTACACATACTAAAATTTATCCTACACATGTCAAAAATTGTCCTACACCATAAATTATTTTATCTTGAAAGAGTATATGAAAAAATGAGTTACAACTTTAATTAATTAGCTAATTACCCTTTTCCATAACATGAAATACACACATTAAATTAAGTAAATGAAGAATTCTATTGGTTTAAAAGTTATTCTTTTTATTCTTACAAAATTTTTCTTCTCATTTGGACTCTCAACTACATATATATATATATATATGTATATGTTTCTTGTATTTCAAATTTTATGTCAACATTGTTAAATATTATATGATTTACTTTGAGTGTCCTATGTAACACAAGGATACTTTAGTGAGAGGGCATACCTGCGCCAAAGAACGAGGTTGTTACTGAGATTAATGACAGGTTGTTGCTATTCCCAGGTGAAGAAAGAGAGTATATTAGTTCTGACAGTCTTTGTCCGATTGAAGATGCAAATCCTACATAATCGGATGTGCTCAACGGTCTTAAAGTATTCAGCTTACCAAATCATAGGTTAGTGCTTAAAGTCGGTGCTCCAGTAATGCTATTACGGAATATTGACCAACAAAATGGTTTGTGCAACGGTACAAGGTTAAAGATTACAAAATTGTATAGCCTGTGTAATTGAAGTGGAGATAATTTCAGATGGAAATATTGGTACTCGCACATTAATACCTAAAATTAATTTAATTCCTTCTGACAGAAAGATTCCTTTCGCGTTTCAAAGGAGGCAATTTCCAACAGCTATATGTTTTGCGATGACAATCAACAAAAGCTAGGGCCAATCGCTATCAAAAGTTGGTTTGTAATTGAGACAACCAGTTTTCACATATGGTCAATTGTACGTAACTTTACCAAGGATTAAAATACGAGATGGAGTCAAGCTACTAATAATTGACAATGAAGGCAAACCTACAAATAAAACAACTAATGTTGTATATAAAGAGATCTTCATTAAGTTGGAAAATTTTATGGTATTCATGTATTTCAATTATGTGATGTACTCCCTATCATTTCTGTTAATATTTGAACTTTATATAATTAAAATATTTACGTCAACGTTGTTAAAGTATAATTTTTTATCTAGCCATCCGTACATGACACGAGTACTTAGACTAGTATATATATATATATATATGAAAATGGTTAGTTGTTTTATTAAAAAATTAAGTAAACGTAATATTAGATGTTTGAAAATGGTTAGTTTTTTGTTAAAAAGTAAATGTAAAATTAACTGTACATAAACTTAAAAGCAAAAAAGCACGTAAAAAAATAAATGTCATAATGGATATATCATTTACAAGGACAATATGTGATACGTCATTCATACACGCTATTTCCACACCTCTTAAATCGTCGCGTTTTGTCTAATTCGCGGTGTTTAAGGTTTTGTTTACAGACAAAAGGTGATGTGACTGTGATGCAAGGTTATATTATGTACGAGGTTTTAGAAGTGTCACGAGGTTATACTATTGGCCAAAGCGCGGTGCTTCGACCCCATATTCTGGTGGTTTTAAGAGGCTGGCCATGCATTCGAAAGGATATTCAAAATTCGAAATCGCGAACCGTGTTTCATTCTTTCTGGTGTTTTGTTGTTTTAGTAACGTTTCTTCAAAATATGATGTCGTGGTTTAGCAACTACCTTTTCAGTGAACACTCTGACGAGTCCGTTGTTCCAGATTCTTACGAGGGAACCACTATTTCTGCTTCGTACGATAAACCGATCCCTTCCAACACGAGGGAAGAGGAGGTTGTATCTGGCATTCGTTATCGTCACAATACGATGCATGTGGACTTGAATATCCATGTGGAAGACTCGTACGCACAACACGGCTATTCAGATTACGGATAAGGAAATGAACCATATCCTCAGGCTGAATATCCGTACGGCCAGCCAAACTATCTCGACCACGGTTATGGTGGTGAACAGAGCTATGTACAACAAGACTATCCTGACCACGGCTACAGTGGTGAGCAGAGTTATGTACAACAAGACTATCCCGACCAGGTAGAGGGTGGTGAGTAGGATGAGGAAGACTCTTACCTAATTATATTTTTTTTATACAAAGCGGACCTTTTCGTCACGTAATGAGTTGGTGGATTGGGTACAGAAGACGGGAAAGGACGATGGCTATGTTATGTGATTAAAAGGTCGAATAAAAGAGAAAGTAATTTCAAGGTTTGGTTTCAATGCAGTTTTGGTGGGGAATACAAGAGTGTATCTACAGTAAGGAAAACAGGTAGCAAGAAAATAGGTTGCCCATTTGAGTTGATAGTGTTTACAGAATCAAAGGGAAGTGTTTAGAGGGGAGAGGTGACGAACACGAGGCACAACCACACTCCTATTGAAAACTTGGAGGGTCACGCGTATACAAGAAGGCTTTCTTCTAAGCATAAAAGACTGATTGAGCAGCTGGCATAGCAAGAAATTCCAAACCGTAGCATCTGGCGAACGTTGACGTAAAAGAACCCGGCTAAAAAGATTATCCCGAAAAATGTACACAATGTTGTTCAGAAGATCAATGCCGGAAAGAGTGTCGACGAATATCCAATGCAACAACTCGAAAACCTTATTGTCCAAAAAGATTTCACTTATTACATACGCGAAAATGAGACCACCAACTCAGTTGAAGATATCTTCTTTGTCTACAGACTTTCATTCACTATGTGGTGTGCGTTCCCGCATGTGCTAATGATTGAAGCCACCTACAAAACAAACTTATACAATCTTCCGTTTGTGCAGGTCATAGGTATGACGTCGACAAACCAGTCATTTTTGGTTGCTCATGCGTTAATTATGTAGAGAAGGCAGAAACTACATATGGGTGTTGGAGAGGATCAAGTCTATGTTGGTGGACTGTATGGAGCTTCGTGTCATCATAACAGATAAGGACTTGGCGCTAATGAATGCGTGTGAACAAGTTTTCCCAAAAGCAGACAAGTATCTTTGTCGGTTGCATATTCATCAAAATATCAATAAGAACAACAAGGAGAAATTTACTTAGAAGGAATGGAAAGAATTTCTTCGTTTGTTTTCGACATTGTGTGAGTCTTCCACAGAGGAAATATACAGGTATAATTTGGCAAACATTGAAGCACAACTGAAAGAAGTTGGTCGTGGACGTAAGTATTTCGTACATAATTATTTAAATACATACATACATACATACATACACACATACACACATACACATACACACACATACATACATACATACATACATACATACATACATACATACATACCTGACAAGTTATGGTTATATTTTTAGAGGTTTTTGAGTATATGTAGAAATCCCGGTTAGATCCGTACCATGAAAAGTTTGTAGCTGCATGGACTTACAAAACACTTAACTTTCACCAAACTACAACCAACAGAGTTGAGGGCATGCATGCATTACTAAAAAGTCTCCTTCCAAGTCATCGCAACACGCTGGTTAAACTTTTGGGGTTTGTTGATCATGTTGCTGAGAAACAATATACGGAGATTAAAAGAGGTTTTGAAACAAGCCCTATAAAAGTAATGAATCACCACAAGGTTCACCCCATGCTTGCAAATATACTTCGAAAGGTTTCAATATATGCTACTGAGCTTATGGCTTTCGAGCTACGACGTCAGGAAGACGGGTTGAGAGTCTATGGTGCAACTTGTGGTTGCCAGCTTTTTATTAGTTATAATCCAAAAGTGTGTTTGTGGTTGTTATTGTTCAAAAAATGCGCTTCTATCATGTGTCATGTCAACCCGAATGTCACCGACACGAACCGTACGACCAAAATACGCAATAATACGAACAATAGAACTATAATACACCATAACAAACAATATACGCACTAATACGGTACTTACAGACAATCAACGCAATAATACGACACTTACAGATGATGAACGTCATAATACCCAATGTCACCGACACGAACCGTAGGACCAAAATACGCGATATCACGCAACAATAGTGATAATAAACGTCATAATACAACATTTAATGACAAAATACGTCAAGTACTGATCCGGTAGGACGTGTATACATACAACACGAAACGTTGGACTACAAGTGAAATTAAAACAGAATCACACGAAATCATGGAATACAACAACACACAGACCAAACTTATCCTGAACGTGCCGTATAGACCATAAACTTCCTAAAATGACGTGCAATGGCAAAATACGTCACGATACGACAAGTATAGGTGCGTTTTTGAATTAAAATGATTTAAAAAAATAAAAACCCCCAAAGCGGGGAGTTTTAGCCCTGAGTATAACACCGAAGCTGTGCAACTTTGGTTTGAACTCAACCAAACACACAAAAAAAAACACACTCAAAGGTGCGATTTCACATAGTAGACTAATACAACTCTGATTCAAGACCATTTTGGACAATTCAAAAGCTACAAGGTGCAATTACTAGTCCCCGTTTATGTAGATTCTTTAGTTTCCATCAAATGATTGTGTTTTGGATCGATTTGGGGGCTGATCCACGTTGTTGGTGGGTTTTTTTTCTAAAACAGAAGGGGCAAAGCACACAGCTTAGCCCAAAGCGGGACTTTGCCATCCATTCAGTTTGTACACAGAGGCCGAGCTTGATACAAATGTTTATACACAGGGTGTTAGAGCCTTAGACAAGCAGATCCTTATTAGTTTCTGGATGGCTAATGATTCCCTTTGGGAAATCCTCGCAAAAGGCCACCGCCATCAGAGACCCCTTGTACAGATACCTTCACCGCATCATTGGGTCATCGATTATGCCTCGGTGTCACAGCTGGGACAATGTCAACATCGATGACCTTTTCTTTACTGCTTGTTGCAGCCTCATCTCTGCACGCTTGCTGAGTGCCTAGCAGAGTACTTTGCTGCCTCTTATCATAGGTAGGAGCGCCGTACGCTCTTCAGCGGGTCCTGCGTTACCACGATTGCGCACTTTTTAGGGATCATGCTCGAGAGTGACCTGCTGTTGTACTCGGCCATTCCGTCGACTAGATTAGGCCGAGCGTCAGTATTGAGCATGCGTTTGACGCACTAGTTTGACGGGATTGGCCTGCACTTTTGAACACGCGAGTATGAGGTTTGGAAGCTCGAGGTGTTGCCGAAAGTGATACCAGTAGTCATTGAGCTTAGGGATGAAGTACTAGTGCCTCCGGCTGTTCAGCAGGTGGCTCGGTAGGCTCAGCGATAGGCTCTGGATGAGCCTAAGGGTCAGGATCAGTCTCAGGCTCCGCCTCCGGCTGATCACGTCGTTGACGACAAGATCCCACCACCACTGCTGCCACCACCTCCGCACCTGCCGCAATACCTACATCACGTCTTTGTAGACCTGCTTCCTGCTGCGCAGGCGGTGGCTCGGGACTTCGATCGGCGCCTCTGACGTGCTGAACGACAACAAACGTGGATCATAAAGACGCTCATGGAGATCCGGGCTCATTTGGGATTACCGCCCCATCCACTGCCACTGCCCCCACCGCCAGAGGATCAGTAGCTTTAGTTTTTATTTTGTATTAGAGATTTAGTTGTACTTTTGTATTAGACATTCAGTTGTACTTTTTGTTTGTATGTAAATACTGATTTTATATATATTTATGCAGTTGATCTTTTATTTACTAGATGTTTGTTTTGATTGTTTGCGTTTATTTCATACGTCTCTTTCGCAATTTATTGTATGATGTTTTAATTAAACATGTTCATGTAATTCTGTTAACATCTATAAAAACAATGGCATAATGAAACGTATCTTATAAACAACTGTTATAAATCAACTATAACCAGGACACTCACATTAAACGACCGTTATAAATCAATATGAAGCATTATAAACTTCTTGTCGAAAAATATTTCACCTATAAACTTGTGCTAGGTCTATATTTTCATTATGAAGCATTATTAGGTCTATATTTTCAATATGAAAAGATATTCATATCCTGCGATCCCAAATCTAAAAAGATTTTTACTTTAATATAATATATATTTTTCAACTTTAAATTATATATGTTTTATAAAAATAAAACAAAAATCTATAACTTTTCAACAAAAAAACACAACCAAAACAACGAAACAACAAAACAACACCCCACCAAAACCTCACTTTTTCCAACCTAAACGCGGCGCTTTGGTGACAATGACTGACATGTTCAGTCCTTGTCTGTTGACTTTACACCAAAAAGATGCGTTTTAACCAAAGCGCGGCGTTTCAGTGTTTGTGAATAGCCAAGGGGCATGTGTAAATAGCCTCCGACAAAAAAATAGAGACTAAACTTGTAATAACAAATTATAACTCATTGCATATTTGTATTGCAATCATATTCTATACATGTTTGTTGACTTTATATTAAAGTATGATGTTTATGGAGTTTTGCATTGGATCAATTTTCTATTGTTAAAGTTTGTTTTTTGTCATACATCATGAAGGTACACTAATATTTAGTGAAACAAAAATGGACATATATGAGTGGTTTTGCCACTATCCACCACTTCTAGTTATAGACAATGATGGAAATCTGGATTATTCATGCCAACTTAGTGAATGTCTTTGTAAGCCTGTAACAAAATATGACAATGGTAATGTCTATACTAAAAGAACATATAATTACACTGATAAACATATTATCAACAGGTGTGATCAAATGGCTGTGATCGGCATAGAAAGAATACTGATCGATTAAATGTTGATGCAGATCGAAGAAGGATAAAGATCAATACAAGGGCCTATTTCACATGTATTGTCTATTAATGTATAGTGAAAAATTCATATGTTTTTACCTTTCAATCTCCCATTTCTAACTTAGACTATACAGAGTGGGAGGACATGAAGAAGAGGCATGGAGTGTCACGTGGTAGCAGCTTTCAAGCCTAATAATCCACAGGGTGGTGTTGAGCGTGGAAAGGGCCCCACCTTCTTTTGTTAGTGTTTAAAAAAAACTCACTAATCACAAACCTCCTACAACAAACGACCAATCAACTCGCCCCATTTCAACCAGGTCGCCCCTCACGCCGGTGAAGATCCTTAAGCCATTGCCACCATGCCACCCCACGCGGTAGTGTTTCCAGCGTGAAGAGGCTTCAACTTCACCATAACGCCAACCACTCTGTGTGATCTTAGATCGCGGCATCAGGTAAGATTTGAGGACTTGCATATGTGACTCTCTTAAAGTGTTTTCTTTATTACAATTTACTTTTTAAAAAACTTTATAGTAGTAAGCAATTACTAATTCCTTTATTATTGTCACCGACGGTATAGATTTAAAGTTTTTAATAAAAGTTTACTGTCATAAAGTATATTTATTAACCGTATTTAATTAATAAATCGCATTTAAACAAAACACCACAAACGATTTTGGAATTATCTAATAAAATTTTAACATTTTTTTATTCTGCGGACAAAAGCATTCCTAGAGGATAAGAAATAGAAGATGATTTTGTTTCCATTTGCAAAATATCAAAAGCTATCTCTTCTCTCATTTCTAGCATGTTAATGTTTAGTACAAGTCTAATCTAATACCAATCCAAACATTTGATGCTAACACAACACTATAAGAATCAATAATCGTGTTAAACATATATAAACCCGATACAAAAAGCTTATTTCATGGATTGAAATGACACTACACATATGGAAATCATTATTCTTTTTTGCATTTTAATATGTTGTTTCTTCTTTAACTTTATAAAACTTATTTATACAATACTTAATCTTTTTCACTTACAACGTAAAACAATTAAAAAATATAAAACTAAACATGTCAACCAGTCAACACGTAGACGAACACCGTTTGACTAAAGTTCTTACGATTTTACCTGAAACTAACCTAAATCTGTTTAACAAATAAATTCATATACCATAACTCTATAAAAAACTCCTGTGCTACCCTCACTCCACCCATCTTTTTTTAATAGCAAATTAGGATCACTGACAGACCACTAGATCATCATCGTGTCATCAACAAAACCATCCAATCATATCTATCTACAGTAAATTATAGTTAGTATACACTAATTTAGAATAAATCCAATCTAAAAAAAACCAAATAATAAAAATCAAATCCAATACCTTATTTTAACCCAAAAAATAACACTAGATTATAATATCACGTGACACTTCACCCATCTCCCCTCCACATTCCCATTTAAAATGCATCAAATCCTCCACACCTCAAAATCAACCCTCCACCTTCTCTTTCTTGTTTACACTTCCTCACTCCACTACCCATTGTTTTTGTGACCCATAGAAGCCCTAAAACAAATAAAAATTAAGCAAAAATGACTTTTTAAATCCACACTTCTTGTTTTGTTGAAGAACAATCAAGAAACTGATATTCACGAACACCCTTTTCATTTCATGGGGTAAACTTAGGGCTTTCTTCATTTCCCTTCTTCAAGCTTCATTCTTTTCACCAATCTTGAAATACCCATTTGGAATCATGCATTCAAACAGGAACCCAAGAATCTTTAAAGCTAATTAAGGTAAGCTTTCTTGAAATTTTGACTATATTATTCAAAGTGTTGTATGTGTCACACTTGTTAATGTTCTCTTAGTTTATGATTGGTGTGTTCTTTAGATTTGAGGTGGCTTTTTTCTGATGTTTGGCTGATAGCTCTATCTGCTCTTATCAGTACTTTACCTAACTTTAATTATTTTATCATCATTTTGATCTTAAATAATTTCCCCTCTTTCAAAATCCCCTTTTTTAGGGTTTTAATTTGATTATTATGTTCAACTGGGTAGAAATCTTGATATCATTTTATAATTTCATTAAATCATAAGTTTTGTTGTGGGTATCTTTTCTTGTTTATTTTCTTGATTTCTTCACATCAGGAATATATTTAATATAAATATTTTATTGTGATAATGATGTACTATTTTGTCTTGATAGTGACTCTGTTTTGCAGTTTATTTCATCATCATTCTCAAGAATATGTCCTTGAATGTCTTTATATATGCATATAAAATTATACATGTGTATTCTGTTTTCATGAATTAATTTGGGAATTTTGCTGATTTTTTACTGATTTGCATTTATTTCCATATAATTTTAGGTTGTTTGCTGGTTTTGATCTTGTGATTTGCTCTTTTGATTTGATTTGTTGTAAAAAAACTATAAAAAAGTTGGAACGATTTTGAAATGATTTTGATTATATTTCTTCATTAGGTTTGTTTGAATATTATTGATCATGAAGGGGGAATCATCATGGGTTAGTCACTGTCTTGATGACAGCAAGAATTTCGATTCATTGTATTCGTTTTCGGAGGTTGATGATGAGGGTAATAAGGACAATTCACCTGTGGTTTCCGTCGATGTACTCCTGCCCGATGATCTGCTGGAGCGAATTCTAGCTTACCTCCCGATCGCAAGCATCTTTTGGGCCGGTTGTGTGTGCAAAAGATGGTATGAAATAGTGAATTCAAGACGGTTTTTATGGAACATATCGCCCCTTTCACCGCAAAAACCATGGTATTTCATGTTCACAAGTTCAGATGAAGCGAGCGGATACGCTTACGACACTGTTTCAAGAATATGGTACGGGATTGAGCTCCCGTACATGATCAAAACCTCGAGATGGTTCATAGCATCATCATGTGGTTTAGTTTGTTTCATGGATAAAGATAGTAGAAGTGAGCTCTATGTGTGTAATCTCATCACCAAATGCTGTATTCGACTCATCGAGCCGCCCGGTTTGCGGTTTTGCGACTATAGTGCCCTCTCGATCGCGGTTGGACCGAGTGTCAGCGAACTATACGGTGAGCGTGGTTAAATCTAGACAAGTTCCTGAAAACTACTTCCAGTGGGATCTCTCGATCCACGTGTACGACTCGGTGACTATGACGTGGACGACAACGGTGTCCGAGATGCTGACGGGGTGGCGAGGCGGTGACGAGAGCGTGATCTGTAATGGGGTTTTGTATTTCTTGATTTACGCAACTGGGTCGTTTCAAGGAAACCGACACGGGCTCGTGAGTTATGATCTTTCGACCCGATCACCCGTTCGCAATTTGTTGACACGCGGTTTTATCTTGGTCCCGTGTTCTCTTACTTGCGGGCGGTTAATGAACCTTAACGGGACTTTATTGATGGTGGGCGGAATCGGGAAACAAGATCGACAAGATATCATCACAGGGATCGGGATTTGGATTCTTGAAAGCACAAATGAATGGCGAGAAGTGGCCCGAATGCCACATCGGTTCTTTCAAGGATTCCGTGAGCTCGATGACGTGTTTGCTAGCAGCGGGACCGATGATTTGATCTACATTCAGATTACGGTGCACCGGCTCTTTTGGTTTTCGATATGCAAAATAATCAATGCCCCGTTAGTAAACGGTTTCCGCTTCAACTGTTTTCCGGGTTCTGCTTCGACCCAGACTTGATATCTCACCGTAATCGTAACAAACCTAGCTCGGCCCGGCCCGGCCCGTTATCAAAAACCGTAAGGATTTCTCCAATTTAATTACCCTGTTGCAAATTGTGTATTACACGAAAGACTTATGATACATTTGCTAAATCTTGTGTGTTTGATTTTGAAATGCATATTCGTCATCTTTTGTCTCCTGAAACCTGATGGGTACTGGGCTAAAAAAGGTTGTACTCTTTGCACGTATGGTGGTACACATTGAATTGTTTAAAGTTACTTCTTTTTCAGTGGAGCAATTCCAAATCTTCAGAATTTTAAAAATGATACCACACAATGTACTTACTATACTTTATGGTTTTTGAGGTCCCATACCATCATGTCAAGTCCATCATCATATATTTGTCACATTATCATTTATTATGCTATGTAAGTATTACTGGCTTATTGTAAAATTGGTTTGGTTAGACTGTGAGTCTAATTAAACTTGTATAAATTTGGTTTTACGCTTGTTTATTTATTTTTTTAATGGAAAATTTAGAACACTAAAAGACCACTATAGTATCATCGTGTCACTAACGGAACCATCTGATATCTTTACTAGGTAATAATGCCTATACACCAATTCAGTAGGAAACCCAATAAATCTGGCAAAAACCTCTTTATGAGAATTAAACCTAGAACCTAAAGGTCCCAAAGCTTTATCCTGCCTCTAAGATACCACTAAACTAAAATGCTATCTTATGGGTTTCAAGCTTGTTTATTAAAGGTGCTTATGTGGAGAGAGATATGTTTTGACTCCTTTCAAGCTTTATTTACACTTTTTGATCCCAAAAGGTTATATAATGTGTTTGGTTATAGTGTTACCGTACAATCATCATTGATGCTATTATTTCAAGTATAGAATGAATGAGGCGATCATTCAATAAAATGAAAAATGTTCTTTCTTTATTTAGAGGATTAATTACATCAATAAATAATGATATATAAGTTTATATTATTCTTATGTAATTTGTGCCTTTGCATCTATTAATCGGGGTTAAAATCAAATACAAAGTCTCATACAAATAAGTTTTAAGATGGGGATCAAACGGATTCTGAGTGACCATATTCAAGTGACATTAGAACCTTCTTATTAAACTATTTGATATGAGATTTTATGTTTTTGTTTTTATATGTTTAGCTTGTAGATTTTAGACTTTTTGTTTATATCATTGTGTTTAATTTACATTTGTGTCATTGTGTTTTTTTTGCCTTTTTCTTTGACATTGTTTTATAGTTTGCTCGACGTTGTGTTATATTTTGTGATACATTGTGTCTTTGTATACTTTTTATTTTTATGAGTGTTTGTAGAATAACTTTACCTTTATAAATCATGTCTTCAGATTGATTTAGTCATGGTTGTAAAATCCCGACTAGTCTCCGATTAGTTGCTGATTAATCACTAATAGGTGGTTGGCCGATTAATGGCCGATTAATAGCTAGGCGGCCTATGATAGTCCTATTCTGACCAAATTTTGGCTAGATTCCGACCAGATTCCAACCAAACCTTATAAATTCCCACCAATTACTTAAGAAAATGGGTCAATGGGGGGTTAAAATATGTTTACTCTAATAAACTACACATAAAAAAGTGTGTGTATATATATAACTAAAAGTTACATATAAAAATCCCAATCCGATTAATCCTGATTAATTCCTAGTCGGTGCCCTACCGACCGACTAGCGCCTATCGATTCCTACAACACTGGGTTTAGTAATTTTGAATTGATTTCATTTGGGCTAACCGATTATGCATACTCTAAATTTTGTTATTTTTAAAAAAAATTTAAACTATTTATGATTCATTCGGTTTTTGAATTGGTATCAATGACCCGTTTATGAAAACATGGATTACAAAAGTTGTATATTTTTTTATTGATTAAGGTGTAAGTGAATGAGTATTTAAGATAAATCATGAAACAAACTCGATTATTATGTTAGGTTTATGTTTCCCCACCTAATGTTTTGATTGTCTTTGGAGGTTTATGTTGAGATTGGGCTTGGTCATTGTCATTCTTTTACATCAATTACTAAATTTTAAAAGAAGCAACTTATGTGATTGATTTTGACTTTTCTTATGTTATTAGGAATTATAAGTAGATTAGATTGATTATTGATGTAAAGAAAAAAAAAGGTAAGTTCAAATTTAGATAACTCAAACCTTAATTGTTGAGGATGTGATAACTGATAAGTATTATAGATGTGTGTTTTGTTGGAATAACTCAATCAACAATAACTATGGAGTTACCTCCTTACATGGGCCTGGCCCAAAAGATAGCCCCAAATCAGGTTGACTCATTATAGATTTATAGTTGGCCTATTCCATTCCTAAAAAGCGAACTCTTCTCTTTTGAACGTGGGTTCTCTCATCTTTCAATTGTCCATTTGTCCATCTCACTCTCTCTATGCATACTTCTCTTATTTACATGCTTCTAACTAAGGGTGTAAACATGTAAGATTAAATATACTATGTTTATAATATATAATCATGTAGCTATTATAATCATTTGTATTATATCTAGATAAATATATATAATTCTATTATGTAATTAGTTGATAATTGTTGACGGATCATATTACCCTTATTAACTAATTAGAGTTTCCTCTTGAGTGTATATAAGGAGATAACTAGAGAGGTAAAATGTTACACAACCTAACTAATCATAACATCATCAAAATCGTCCATCTCTCTCTCCATAACTCACAACCGAATTCATCTCTAATTCGGTATTACCATCACAATCTTACACCCTAAGGAGGAACCAAATCACACTGACAAAGATGTCGAACTCCATGACAGCTTCTCTGAGTGGATTCTCTGTTGGCCTGTCTGCTGTAACAAATATTTCTTTTATGTTTTCCATTATGTTTAAACAGAACTGATCAACAAAACAAACTCGGAGGCTCGAGAGCTACTCGTTATTGGCTCGGTTAAAAGCTCGAACGAGCCTGAGCCTGAGCCCGAGCTCAAGCCTATAATAGAGCTCATTTAGTTATTGAATCCGAGCTCGAGCCAGAAATACAAAGCTCGTTTAGACTCGCGAGCCTAAATGATACCAAACAAAATTTTACTTTTATTTAATATATAATATAATAATAATGATGACAACATTGGCGAGCCAAACTCAAACTGAGCTTTGGCTCGTTTAAGCGATATTGAAGTGAGCTCGAGCCGAGCTTTTAGCTTGTTTGAGGTAATTCTCAAATAGCTCGAGCCGAGCTCGAGCTTTGGGTTTAACTCGCGAGCGGAGCTCGAGCTCAAATAAGTAGGCTTGAACTGAGCCGAGCTTGAGCCTAGTTGGGTTCGGGCTCGGCCTAGCTCGTTTACATCCCTACTTCTAGTAGAATCGTAACTGCGAGACTTTCTAACGAGTTCCTGATTTTTACAACTATGCTTCTAAATCTGGATGAAGAAACACGACACAACACCACCGTCGAGACCACATCAAAATAGAAGAGATCGCTCACTACTAAAGGACTAACGTACCTACCATTAGAGGTGCATTAATAACGGGGTACGAGATCTGACGCATAAAAACTAGAAACATACATTAAAAAAACCGGGTTGACGTACTTGGTTCCATATTCCACCATACCACATGGTTATATATCGATTCCATACCCTATTATTTGCAACCGGTCCTAACTCAATTATACCCGGTCAAAACCCAAAAAAACTAGAACTAGAGGTATACAAAACCCGGTTGTAGGTCCAAACCGCTTCGGTTTATAAATCAATTTTAGGTTTAAAAGTCCCAACCAACCTATTCGAAATCGGGCTCTAAGCCGGCTTGTCCTAAACTTGCTCAGTTTATGAATCTATCTTAGGTTTGAAATCCTAAAGTGTTAGTTGGGTCATGGCTGAAACCGGTTTAGCTGGCCCAAATCGGTTTTTTTGTACACCTTTAACTGGAAACGAAGAACTCGATCACTTCCTCTTTAAAACTTGATTCCATACTCGACCCGGTTATTACAATGCCCACTTTTTACATTGTCAACCCATAACGGGTCTTAACCCGAAACCAGGTATGCATAAATACCCGATTTCTACACCACTACAATATAATTCAAATGTGCATTTTTCATTATACATAAATAATATCACTATCAATCTTCATTGTGTATTATAATGAACTCTCATATGCATAGATACAGTCTTGACTAGGGATGAGCATTTTGTACTTGGTAACGGTACCGAATTTTCCGTAACGACTTTTTTTTCGATACCGCATTGATACCCACTTTTCAGGTTTTTGGTACTGGTACTTTATGTTCAGTACGATATCGTTATTTTACCCTCAAATATCGATAGCGTACCAGTACCGAGCTTATCCCTAGTCTTGACTATTTTGTTCGCTACTTATTTCGTGTTACCATATACATATATATTCGAAATATATACATAAGACATACGATTGTAGGTATATGTGTATGTGTAAAACACACAGATAGGAATGTTCATTTCAAAACCAATATTGTATTGAAAACTGTATAATGCACTTTGTTTGTAATGCGTAAAAGACAATCGATAGCGGTGGGAGAGAGAAATAGAGACAACTACATAACCACCACACTCAAAGCAACGTTTGGTTCTAACAATTCTTAACATATCATTGGCTCTAATATAAATGTCTCTATGTATATGTGAGCCAAATATAATAAAATAGCCCAAAAATCTAAACGGGTCAGGGTGAGAAGTCACCAAGATGCTATGACAACTGTCACTTTCGGGTAATTTCTGTAAATTTGAACGATCAATTATATTATACAATTATATATTTTGAACATCTGAAACTGCATGAATTACATGGCATAAAAAACTCACTGAGTACATTACATGATGCATATTATTCATTTTAGTGGTTACAACTCAAAAACAGTTTTAGACAATGCATCGGAACAACTAGTAGACTAGCTGTGTCAGCACAGCTTCAGTACTAAGCTAAACAACATATTTAGGACTTAGATGGGAGTCCAACAACAATTATATATTAAACCTCACATGAGGAAAACAAGGATTCATGCTAACACTTTCTGGAAACAATACATACACTAAAAACTGTTCGAAATGTGCAATAAGTGACAAATTCAACACAATTCAGCATAAATCAGCAAAACTCAGCACCCACTAGCTTGTGTAATATTTAGAAATAGTATTAAACATCATAAACTACCTAAAAGATGTTGAAAGTATCATTTTTGCACAAAAAACGTATCATATCATACAAGTCTTAAAAGTTAACGTTTTAACGAATCGACAACGAAACGAACACCCAGACACAACCAGACACATCATGTGAACTAATTAACAATATTTTAACATCATACAACTAGTTAAGATCATTAAACATCTCGTTTTATATAAGAATCCCTAAAATCCCTACAAGTTGCTTAAACCTCCGTTTAGGGACCCGATAACGAATCTAGCACCCGTTAATCAACCGGACACGAATTAGACATAATTTATCGACTAGTTAACATTGTTTAACAATGTTAAGCTAGTATATGGCTCCATACACCATATATTACATCAAAAATCCCTAATACACATAAAACCCCCAACTAAACCCCTAAATCCTGACTAAACTAACTAATTACAATTAAAACCCAACCAAGACCCCCCTCTCCAAACGGTCAACATGACGGCCCCACATGCCCTCATGTGTTAGACAAAGTTGTCTAAGGTTAGTTGGTGTAAAAGGATAATCCTTTGGAAGAAGGATCTGCAAGAAGATTATAATACAACCTTATCCCAACATCATCTCTTCATTCACCAACCAAAAAACAAACTTCATCTTCTTCTCCTTCCTCCTTCAACCTTACGGCCACACCATCTCCAAACCACATTGTAACACCTCGTAAAAATCGTGTCCAATAGTATAGTGACACATGTCGTATTTTTATTTTAGTCTATTAAAGACTAATAAGGACTAAAGGTGTCAACATGCTCAAACTGAGCCTCTGAGTGACTTTTTGATGTCAACATGCATAAACATTAGCCTTTGAGTGACTGATATGTCAACATGCTTAAACTTGGCCTCTGAGTGACCGTTGTGTCAACATGCCCAGCCTCTGAGTGACATCGGAGTCAACATGCTTATGGTGGGCCTCTAAGTGATCCTTTACGAAGTCCTAACTCTCATATGTCCCATTTGTTGGACGAGAGGGATTAAATCTATTAATATGTAAAAGCTGGATGATGGAGGGGTTAAAAGTGTCAATATGTTAATATATACCTCGGAGTGACCTTTTACGAACCTAGAGCTCGACAATGTCCGGGCATACTTGCGGGTATGCCAAATATTGGTTACGGAGGGCTAAATATGCTATAAAGGTGTTTTAGGAGTTTTTATAAGTTGAGGGGCTAAAAGTGACAAAATTTGAAAGTGGCCATAAGGCGCTCGCGAGGCGCGAGAGACATTGGCCATGTCTCTAAGCTCCCTCTAACACCCCTTAACACCTGGCAACACCTTCTTCAAGCTCTCCAACTATAAATAGGTGCCAAGGTTCACCATTTGAACTTGCACCTTTCTCTTTTCACATTCTATCTCTCTCCACTGGAGGTTCCTAACTGAAAGAAACATCCAACCTAGTTCTATTGCATCCTAGGAATCACTTGTAAGTGTTCCTTTCTCTTGCATTTTTGTTTATAGGTGTTTATAGCCAAAAGTCAAGCGTTTTACGGAAAACGCCTTGACTTTCGGTTAAGACCATTATGGTCCAGCCATTGTTCATAACGAACATGGCTAAGTGATCATAATAAGGTAGGTGTTAATCCCTATTAAGGGCACCTCCTGAAGATCACGTTTGCTAGACCAATTGACGGGTCAAAGTTTAAATATTAAAAAGTCAAACATGCCATTTTTCGGAAAATTTATAATCTGAGCTTAAATATGTTATGAAAACTGTTTTGAAACTTAAAAAAGTTGGTAATAATTATTTGAACATGTAAAAACATGTTCGGCTCGTCAATTTCAGTTCTAGGGTCGGTTCGCAACCGAAAGTCGTAAAGTTTTACTTCTGCTTTGACTTTCGATTCTGACACGATTTAGATTAGTTAGATATTGATCTAAAGTTGCATTATGATTATAATATAATGTAGCATAACCCTCTGAGGTTATATTACATGATCATAATCAGAATCTAAGTTTATGCGCAGGTTCCATAATTATGCCATCTTTGACTAAAATGCCATTTTTGCATAAAATGAGGTTTTATTTACAATAAACTTAAAAATGAGTTTCCTACTGATATAATATTATAAGTAGGATTGTTTGGGATGTCAAATCAGATTATAAACTGAGTTTATGAACAAGTCCTTGTATTATGTCGATAAATGACGATAAAGCCCTTGTGGCTCATAAAACGGTTTTAATCATACATTTTCAAAGTAAATCTTTTACCTACTGATATTTTGTATTAAATAACATATCTAAGACATGTTAACCTGACCTTAGCATCAGTTTTCAATAAAGATCGCACAAATCGTTATTTTACGACATAAGCGTCGTTTCGGCGCATAGTATGATTTTAAAACCATATTAATCAACCAAGACTTGTTACCTACTGATTTTAAAAATTATTTTAAATATTTTTATAGTAGGTATATGATATGAACTCAGAATCCCAAATAATTTATAAAACTATGTGTAAAATGACCAAAATGCCCTTTCGGTGCATAGTTTAGTCATAAATGATAAATTACACATATAATCAATAACCTACTGATATTATATCATAAATAAATTATTTTTTCAGAATACTTATGATCATAACCTTAAATTATATTCAAGTTCCTTTTTATACGATATATAATTACAGAAACGCACTTATGAGGCATAGTTTCGTTTTAAAACCTTAACGGGCATATAAGTTGATATCCTACTGATATTACAACTTATTTGAAAATATAATGGCATATAGAACTTCTCCATGACTTATCCGGTTACCCGATATCGCTGATATGCGTACGGTTAAGTATATGTAACTAGTTTACAGATAATAACCGAAATGGGTTTAACCTTGCATCTAAGTCTCAAAATCCAGAGTGTTTATAGTTTACCCATATTATACAAGTCGTACTTGTTGGGTTTAAACTACATTCTATCTGATCATCGCTTAATCTAGCGTATTATACGTTTTGTTCCTGTACACTAGTCGGTCTAAGTCTATGATTTAAATAAGACCGTTAGCATTTTAATTGGTTAGCTTATGCCATAATCCAGACTAGAGACTTCCAGTAAATGCTATCTGCACTTAGTTCGTTTTGGATACGGCTGAGATATTAAAATCTAGCTTATTAAAATCAAGACTAGCTCATGTAAATACTCTCGACTTATTTCCCCTATACGGGCTTAGGTTACGGTAAAATATTACCGCTTGGTCGGAAATGGGATCAATCGAATGCCGGATTGTGGCTAGTAAATCCACATATTCCGTTTTAATTAGTTTTGTTTGATAACTTAAACATCAGGGGTTAACTACCGTGTCCTGGATATCCTCGACTCATTACATTAGATAATGGCCACGACCTATGCGCGGGGTGTAGGCATACACCCAACAAGCGCTAATGCTAAAAACTTTACTCACAAGGTTGTGGATAACTCTTTCGTGAGTTCTTAAGTGGTGAGTACGTTAATCATGTCTCGGTCTCCGTACCAGGCCCTGTATGTATGGACAAACATGTGAATCTGTTAACAATGTTACAAGGCTGACTTTCCCAAGTTATAAAAGATTTTGTGCCCATGAGCACTTAAAATATTTTCAAAATGTTTTCAAAATGAGTCAGTTGAGTGTATTTACCAGCAAAAGCTAACGTATTTTCAAAAGACTAAGCTTGCAGATACAATATGAAAATATGTTGGAAGTTTTCGGTAGTGATAAGAGGATCTTGCAAATCCTAGATCTGCCCAAAGTCTGTTATACACTTTTATACAATTTGCGATCCGCCTGTGGATCTTCTATTACGAGCCGTCTGTATATTATTTTGTATTTCGAACATTTAGTTTGTAATAATAATTTAACTCCAAGACTTCCCCTGTGCCGTGTTTAATTGACTATGATGATATCAACTTACGTCACGATATACCCCACCCGGGCCCACCGGTGTTTGGATTTGGCTGTGAAAGCCGGAGTGTGACACACCTCCATCATCAAGTGATCTTCAAGCTAATCCAAGCATATCCAAGGGTGTCTTAAGGTTGATTAAGAAGGTGTCAAGTCTTGGAAGCTCAATGACCTCTTTAAGGAGCTATTAACCACCATCTTCTCATCATCTTTATATCCTAGTCTTTCTTGCAACTTCCCTAGCCACAAGAGCTAGTAGTGAGCCTCCTAATATCTCATTTTACATCTTGTAACTAGTATAATGTTAATGTACAAGTTAAACCATCTAAAACCTTCACTTTTAAAAGATGAACACATGAACTAGTAATATAATCTAAAGAAAATAAACATATATTGAAGTTGTAATGAAGATGTAGTTGTTTATTTGGTGATATGGATGATATCCATCATATGTATACTTGCTAGAAGCTTAGATCTAACAAGTATACACATGGATCTTACAAGATCCATGATAAAAGTGTTGATGAACTTGTTATACGAGAGGAATGAACTTATTAAA
This sequence comes from Scalesia atractyloides, assembly GCA_947069175.1. Taxonomy (NCBI): domain Eukaryota; kingdom Viridiplantae; phylum Streptophyta; class Magnoliopsida; order Asterales; family Asteraceae; genus Scalesia; species Scalesia atractyloides. The sequence goes on along the minus strand of CAMTDV010000007.1, from coordinate 11,977,330 downwards.
GTGATTAAAATGATATGTGGTGATGTATGAACAAGTTGTTAAAAATGATTTTCAACAAAGTTTGTAAATATTAGAAACAAAAACTATTTTTAAAGATGGATGAACATGTTAACACAAGGTTAAAATACTATATGATTTTATTAACTTTCAAGTTCATCATAACATGAAAAATGCACCTATGTGCATATATTTTACTTGTGGAAATTGTTGTGATTAAATTGATCAGTTTTGGAAGCTTAAACACATGTTTTAAAATATGGGAAACCTCCTAAATCTAGGGGAAACTATGGAAATTTTTTTATAAAATTTAAACACTTAGAAAAATATATTTTAACAAAATTCTTACAAGTAAACTTGTTTAAAAGTAATAAATATAAAAATCCCCATATTTTTGTATAAAATGCAACTCAAAGAAGTTATAGTTTTTCTAAAAAATAAAGATGGATATAAATATATATTTGGAAAATATATATTTAGTGTTCATAAAAATTATGTGCTATGTGTATATTATTTGTTTAGTTCTATATAAAATTAGGGACTTTAAATAATACACACAAACAAATACAATAAAAATTGGCGAATAAAGAATTACAAAAATATATACATATTCATACCTTGGATGCAAATTATGGACAAATCGGAAATTTGGACTATATAAAGATTTCGGACCAAAAATATATAATATATCGAAGCTTGGTAAATTTGGCTAGGCCCGTACAGACAACACACGAGATGCAAGGATATATATATATATATATATTGACATCATACATCGAAAATACATCTCAGCTAACATCATACATCGAAAATACGTCTCAACGGAACATAATTCTGAACAAGTCTTAATAAATATTTAAGACAAGAAACTTGAACATGAGTTGTTACAAAGGCCGAAGTGTTTAACAAAACCTAGCACGTTTGTAGGTTGCTATACAAACCAAGGAAATGTACGTGAGATAAACAGAATTTACCGAACGCAATCCAGCGAGTTCATGTCCCCTTTTCATCTTAAACGTTTTACTGTTTTACAACTATCGGGGGGAAATACATGTACAATAGTATGATAAGCTAGGGAATGAAACAACTTAGACCATGTGCGAATAGGGTGGAACTTAAGCACCATTAATCTTGTTTAAGACCACGGTACAAAGTTTAGATCTAGCGGGTGTTGGCGAGCCCTACTCTTGGTCATGGACCCACACAGAAGAGTGCATTTGTCGTCCCAGTCGAGGTTAATCGACGAAAATCGTCTAGGTTTGGATGCTTCCTATGTCGTCACACATATTAATGTCCTTGCAAAACATTAATGATCAACGATTTCATTGACGCTTTACATACCGGATTTTGATACAAATACATCATACATTTTATGGATTCATCTCATACAGTTAATAACACATGAACTCGCCAACTTTTGTTGATTTTTCAACTTAACATGTATTTCAAGAAATTAGTGGACCAAGCGTGGAATTTCAGTCGAGGAAAGCAGGTGTCAAGTCTCCATGCCAACTTTTGAAGGGTTTGCCCATTATATGCCGCCTCCTTGCGGTGATATAAGGGTCAAAGCCTTATCATTTTAAAACTTGCATTTTTGGTGTGTAACACTTTGACAACTTATTTTCATTTCATGGTTTGTAAACAATATACTCAACTTATGTTGCGTTTTAAACAATATTGGCAATGGCATTTGGAGCTTCTTTTTTTATTCATTTAGTATGTTGACTTATATTGTATGCAATGAGAATCAATCAGATCACACCGCGCGCTTCCGCCTATGAGCGGGTGTGACAGATGCACATTGGTGTTTTACAGAAAGTGGTAAATATGGAAAAGGGTAAAAGTTTGGCAACAAAAATGACACACAATTAAAGCCTTCACATTGGAGCATTCATCTATATAAAAACACACGTTTCTCTAAATTTTTGTTAATTTTTCAAAAGCATCTTACATCTGACGCTCTATCTCTATCTATTTCTTACTCACAAACATTTATTTTATTATTTTTTTATCTTTTCTTCACCCTTACAGCAAAAATATAGTGAATTGAGTATGAACCTCTAAATATAGAGGTGTAATGTACTTTTTATATATTTTTCTCTATTATAGAGGTGTTTTTTGTGACATCCCGGTTTTTCGGATAACTTAAACGCAATACTTGTCGAATAAATTATATGCTACGTAGTAAACGTGTACGAGTTAGTGAATACGTAATGTGCGATTATGTGATTGTTTTAGTTATAAAATATTTATAGTAAATATGTAGACGAACCGAACCGAACCGCGACACGAACCAACCTCGATTCCTTGTGACTCTAGGAGTTAACCAAGTTTTAAACTTTAAACCCAAGTCCCTTCGGCCGCGTGCAACCCAAACCAAACCAACCCAAGTCCCTTCGGCCGAGAACAAGCCCAAACCGCAAACCCATTGCGAGATCAATTGCGAGATCAAACCCAAACCGCAACCCATTCCCTCATCTCTTTGCGCCTATATATACTAACCATGCATGCTTCCTTCACAACACAAGAAAACCCTAGTGAGAAAGAAGCCGACGGCAGCCAATCGGTCATCTCCCCGATCGCAAAACAGTCCATCTCTTCCACTTGTTCATCTCTTCGATCGCAAACAACCTCGTCCTTCATCACCTTGATCTGATCAGCCATACATCACTTTCTCTGTCGCGAGCAGCTTGTTCCTTTCATCCTCTCGGTCGCAACTATTCTTGATCATCGGTTCCTCGTCTACTCACGGTTCATTAAGCTTGATAGTAAAGGTTAGGATTTATCTTTTGATTACAAGATCATGTTCGGATATATGTGCTTGAATGAAGGGTGATTGGTTTGTTTTCGGATTATATGTGTTTGAATGTAATCGGCTGATTGATCATAGTTTACATGTATGATTGTTTTCGGAACTTATAAGTTTGCAAGTATGTTTTGTTTATAAAAACTAGAGGTATGGATTAGGGTTTGCATGGATGTGATATTGGTATTGATCTATGATTAGAAAATCAGTTCTTGATCGCCTAGGTTAATTATATTGACGGTTTAGGCGAATTAATGGTAACAATATGCTGAAACAGGTTGCTGAGTAATAGTTACAGCCGATTCATCTGGCTGTAACTCGGTCATTAGTTGTCGAAAAACGGATTTTCTGATGTCTATAACGTAGAGATTTGAATAACGAATCTAATGGCGCTGGATTCATATTTTTCTGAAGTCGTTTGATATTTTTAAATGGCCAAATAAGTTCAGTAACTAAAGCTGTGAAAATCCTGAAATTTTGTTAGTTGTTTATCGAGTTAGATTTTATAATCAGTAGGGAGTCGAGTCATGAATTTATTACAGCAACTAGGTATGGAAATTTCCGGGCAACTCCAACTGGAATTTTGTTAATTGGACGATCAGTGATTTTTAAATAAATTCTTCCGTGGACTGCAGTCAGAAAGCGACGAATCTGACTGCAGCCTAGTATATTAATATTTATGGTTAATTGGTAAAGATTTAGGACTTGGAAAATTTATATAAATTTCTACAGTATAAATGTCACCTGCTGTAAAATAATTGGAATTTTTGGAACGTTGGAACTATTTTATAAAAATCCTAGAAAACAGCTGAACTATGAGTATTAAGCTGAAATTTGATAACTTGTGATTGTGTGCACCAAAGTGTTGCATGGATTGGATTATGTTCATGATAAATTGTTTTGATTACTATGATCACATGAGGATACTTGCATGCATGTTTGAGTGTTAGGTATGTTGTTTGTGTGTATCACTTTGTGCGTAAATTAAGTGTAGAATTTGTATTGGTGTGTTCACACACTGACTTGAAATCAATTGGTTTGTTAGGACGCAATTAGCGGTCCCATCCCTTACAACTTCTTTGCTACACTAACCGAGCAACTAAAGGTGAGTTCACGGCCCCTAACTTTATCTGGTTTTTAAACAACAGGGGGAGAAACATGTATACACTCTTCAAACTCAATCTCTTTACGTTATACGAAATTAACGTCACATAACTATTCGGTAACTAAGTTGATGTTAATGTAATGTTATGGTCACTAAGCAGCTATATCACTTAAGTCCTCGTCAATCTCTCGGATCGTTAGTATTGGGTTTTAATAGCGGGGGAATTATAAGTAGTACTACTGGGCCCGACAAGCCCCATCCGAGCTAGTCGCGCTAGCCGACCGGGTATGGTCAACGGGTGAATAATTTGGCCTAACTTCGCCATGGTCAGTGATAGGCCTGGCAACACGGAGGCACAACAGTCAGCTTCGATCGCGAACACTTACGTGACATAACTTTAGGCTAGCTACCTATATATGTTAACATTGAACTTAATTACGAAACAACTATATTATCCCGGGTTGAGGATAATGGAAACAACAACTTATTATTCCGGGTTTGGAATAATGGAATCAACATCATTATTATTCCGGGTTGGGAATAATGGAACTAAATCATTATCCCGGGTTAGGGATAACGGGGAAACAAACTCATAACCGAACAAACGAATTTATGAAAACCTGTGAACTCACTCATCTTTAATGTTGACACTTGTTTCTTTACATGTTTCTCAGGACGCTAGGAGCTCTAGGTGCACTCACATGCATTGAACAAGACATCTTTTATCGAGTCTCATTTACAAACGTTGTTTTGGGTTTTTCATTTGTTTTGGCGTTTGTGTTGGCGTCCGTTTCTCTACTTATTTTTACGCTTCCGCTCAATCACTTAAACTAATGCTTCTGCTAAACTTTGGTAACTAACTAAGACAATCTAAAATCTACGATAATTGGTTAATCAAATGATTTTTGGAAAACGTATTATCAACTCATATAGAGTCGTTCGACGTACTAGTGTTTCAGATTCTGGTTTGTTCACACGCCTCGCGGTAAAACTGCGCAAGTGGAAATTGAGGGTGTGACAGATTGGTATCAGAGCCACTAGCTATAGAGAACCAGGTTTGCATTAGAAGTAGACCTAAACTATAGCTGAATACACGACACTAGACGTAGTTTGGCACCGAACTGTTATATCTTGTTATGCGATGTACCACAACTGTGTTATGTGGATTATGACTTAATAATAAGAAATGAAAACAACTCGTAACTAACTACACAACCTAACAGGCAACGTCATCATCATCATCGTCATCATCATCCGACAAACTTACGCCACCAAGAGCGCCAGGAAAGGCACCTATGGTGGAACCCTTACCATCTTATGGCGTGGAGACACGTTCAGCTGCGAGGAAAAGGCTCGCTCTGGGGGAGGAGTCGTCATCACGCCCAACCATCGCTGTGCCGGTTGAACCGGTTAACTCTGTAGAAGTAGGAAATGACCTACTTAGAAACATGATACAGAAACAACAAGAACAATTAGAAAGAATGCAGGAAACCTTCTTAGCACAGGGATGGATGATTCGACAACTGACAGGTAAAACAGACTCGCTCGAGGAAGAGCAACATACGAGTAAGATAGCTCGTAACACCTTAGCCAGAGATCTGTGTGCTGAGCAGATAAGTGCCGACTGGCTCGAAGACAGAGTCCTGGAAAATAGTTGGAACATTCAGGAGTTAGAGCAAAATCAAGCACCTGCACCAGCACCGGCCCCTCCAGTGCCGGTAGAGGAGGATCCGGAAGAGGATCCAGAGGAGGACCCTGAAGAGGATCCAGAAGAGGATCCGGAAGAGGATCCGGAAGAGGATCCAGAGGAGGATCCAGAGGAGGATCCAGAGGAGGACCCAGCTGTAGAAGCTGGAAATGCCGCGCAGGATGATGGCAACGACAGTGATTTGGGGGATAGAGACGTAGACGACTGACACGTCTCGCTTATTTTACTTACTTTCCTCCAGTCTATTTATTTTCCCACTTGTGTTTAAATTTGAGACTTTATAGTGAATTCATATGTCTGGTTGGCACCTTGTAAGACGCTGAAATTTCATTTAATCAAGTATTTCTTTTGACTATTTAATATATTTGAGTTGACATACTTGATAATTATTAAAGTGCAAAGTAGGATAACTATATTGGATATATAGACTTATCGGGGTGTGTTTGTGTTGTGTTTCGAAGATCTAAATGGCAACTGGACGACGTGGAAACCTTAACTTGACGCCCGAAGAACTAGCTGCCATGATTCAAGAGCACGTGAACGCAGCTTTAGCGGGTGTTCAGAACCAACCGGCAGGTAACCATTATTAAATTTTCGTGTGAAAATCTAATAGTTGGGCTAGTAGAATTCCTCGCTGACTACCTGTTCTCTGTCAGCAGGAGGGGATTTTAACCCCTACAAGATGTTCCTCGACGCGAAACCAAGCAAATACTCGGGGGCAGAAGGACCCATTGGACTGGTCCGCTGGATCGAAAAATCTGAATCAGTATTTGAAATGTGCAACTGTCTAGAGGCCAACAAGGTCAAGTACGCAGCCTCAACACTGGAAGATGGGGCACTAACTTGGTGGAATACACAAGTCCAAACGCGTGGACTTATTGCTGCAAATGCTATGGCCTGGGCCGAGTTTAAGGCCCTAATCAAAGAAGAGTACTGTCCGCGAGACAGAGTGCAACAGTTGGAGCAAACCTTATGGAACCACAAGATGGTGGGATCTGAAATAGAGGCATACACAGCAAAACATCATGACTTGGTATTTCTCTGTCCCGATCTGGCCAACACTGTGGAGAAAAGACTCGAGTTCTATCTTGGGGGTCTGGTTCCGGAGATTCAGGGTATGGTAATGGCTAGTAACCCTGTAACTGAACATCAAGCAATCCGATTGGTGCACAAACTCACCGATAAGGCGGTGGAACAAAAGAAGTTGCCAGCACGGGGTACAACTGAAGTTGCCCCTGATAACAAAAGAAAGTTTGAAGACTCGTCCGCTCGACAGTCTTCGTCATCCCAGCCGCAACAGGGGAACCAGAAACGGTTCAATCATTACAACAGCCACCGGGGTCACCAAAATCAGCCCGCCAACAACAACAACAACAACCAGAATGCAAGCGGCTATGTAGGTCGAAAGCCGCAGTGCAATCGCTGTAATCTTCATCATCACGGCCCTTGTGCCGGGAGTCGTTGCCAACGATGTGGCAAGGTGGGACATGCGGCAAAGGATTGTCGCGGGGAAATCATGTCCCGACAAAATCAAAATCAACCCCAGGGTCAGCAGCAGGGTATTAACCGGGGATGCTATCAGTGTGGTAGCACTGCCCATTTCAAAAGAGACTGCCCACAGCTGCGTAACAACAACAACAATGGTGGAAACAACCACAACCACAATAACCACAACAACAACAACAATAACAACAACAATAATGGAAACGGTGGCACAGGAGGTGCCCAAGGTCGCGCATTTACATTGGGCCGCGGAGAGGCCAGAAACGACTCGAACGTGGTCACCGGTAAGTTTCCCCTTAATGAACATTTTGCTACTGTGCTTTTTGATACGGGTGCGGATAGGAAATTTATATCTGAGTCTTTTAGGAAGAACCTAAATCTCACGCCTAAACCATTAGAGACCCCTTATGTTATAGAATTAGCCGATGGTAATTCGGTAGATGTGACCCAAATAGTATCCGGCTGTCAACTCAAACTCGCGGGCCACACCTTTACCATTGATCTGATGACAACTACCCTCGGTAGTTTTGACATGGTAGTCGGAATGGACTGGCTATCTGACGTCCGGGCTGAAGTTCTCTGCTTCGAAAAATCTATCCGTATTCCGCTCTCGAACGACGAAATCTTGACGGTACAAGGCGATAAGGCAAGCGCCGTCACCAACATCATCTCTTACATGCAAGCGCAGAAGTATCTTCGGAGGAAGAACTCCTTCGCTTTACTCGCACTGATTACCGAACAGCCTAAGGACGAGAAACGTATAGAAGACATCCCTATCGTCTGTGATTTTTCCGATGTATTCCCAGAAGAATTACCTTGTCTTCCACCCCATCGACAATTGGAGTTTGAAATCGAATTGGCGAACCATGCAACTCCTATCGCCAAGGCTCCATACCGCCTAGCTCCAGCCGAGCTGCAGGAGCTGTCTACCCAACTTCAGGAGCTATTAGAAAAAGGATTTATCCGACCAAGCGTTTCGCCATGGGGAGCTCCAGTCCTTTTTGTCAAGAAGAAGGACGGGACTTTCCGCATGTGCATCGACTACAGGGAACTCAACAAGGTTACTGTCAAGAACCGATACCCGTTACCTCGCATCGACGATCTTTTCGACCAACTTCAAGGGTCAAGCTACTACTCCAAGATTGATTTACGGTCTGGTTACCATCAGCTACGCGTCAGGGAGGAGGATATCGCTAAGACGGCATTTCGTACTCGGTATGGCCATTATGAGTTCTTGGTCATGCCCTTCGGTCTCACCAACGCACCTGCGGTGTTCATGGACCTCATGAACCGTGTGTGTAAACCATACCTCGACAAGTTTGTCATTGTGTTCATCGATGACATACTCATCTATTCCAAAAGTGAAGAAGAACATGCTGAACATCTACGATTACTGTTAGGATTACTTCAACAAGAGAAGCTATATGCCAAGCTTTCAAAGTGTGATTTCTGGATTCGGGAAGTTCAATTTCTTGGGCATATCGTAAACGAAAAGGGTATCCACGTAGACCCTGCCAAGATTGAAGCCATCAAAAACTGGGAGGCACCCAGGACACCGACGGAGATCCGCCAATTTTTGGGTTTGGCTATTTACTACAGACGTTTCATCGAGGGATTTTCAAAGATCGCACAACCGCTTACTACCCTCACCCAGAAAGGCATCAAGTATGCTTGGGGTGACAAGCAAGAAGCAGCATTTCAATTGCTGAAACAGAAACTTTGCAGTGCACCCATTCTGTCCTTGCCGGAAGGGACAGATGACTTTGTAGTATATTGTGATGCTTCCATTCAGGGGTTGGGATGCGTACTCATGCAACGCGATAAGGTCATCGCGTATGCGTCGTGACAACTGAAGGTTCACGAGAAAAACTACACGACGCATGACCTGGAATTGGGAGCAGTAGTGTTTGCACTTAAGATTTGGAGACACTACCTCTATGGAACGAAGTGCACAATCTTTACAGAACACAAGAGCCTCCAACACATCTTTGATCAGAAGGAGTTGAACATGCGACAGCGTCGCTGGGTCGAACTCTTGAACGATTATGAGTGTGCCATTCGGTATCACCCGGGTAAAGCTAACGTGGTAGCTGATGCCCTCAGTAGGAAGGAACACTTGAAACCTCGCCGTGTACGAGCATTACAACTCACTATTCATTCGGGGCTACCCGAACAAATACGCGACGCCCAGTTAGAAGCAGTTAAGGAGGAAAACATCAAGGCCGAATCGGTGGGAAAAATGGAACGCGATTGGGAAGTAAAACCCAATGGAGCCCGGTATTTCATGAATCGCATATGGGTACCTCTCTACGGAAACCTCAGAGAGCTAGTCATGGACGAAGCTCACAAATCCCGATACTCTGTCCATCCGGGTTCGGATAAGATGTATCAAGACCTTAAAACTGCGTATTGGTGGCCCAACATGAAAGCCGATATAGCCACCTACGTGAGTAAATGTTTGACTTGTGCAAAAGTCAAAGTAGAGTATCAAAAGCCATCGGGGCTACTTCAACAACCTGAGATCCCAGTGTGGAAATGGGATCAGATCTCGATGGATTTCATCACTAAACTCCCGCGAACTTTGGGTGGTTGCGATACCATCTGGGTGATTGTGGATCGTTTAACTAAGTCCGCACACTTCCTAGCTATTAAAGAGACAGATAAGATGGAGAAGTTGACTCGCATCTACATTAAGGAAGTAGTTTCTCGGCACGGAGTGCCAACATCCATCATCTCAGACAGAGATGCTCGCTTCACGTCCAACTTCTGGCGGTCACTCCAGAAAGCGTTGGGAACACGCTTAGATATGAGCACAGCCTATCACCCTCAGACTGATGGTCAAAGCGAAAGGACCATACAGACCTTGGAAGACATGCTTAGGGCATGCGTAGTAGACTTTGGAAATAGTTGGGAAATCCACCTGCCTTTAGTGGAATTCTCGTATAACAACAGTTATCATACGAGTATTTCGGCAGCACCGTTTGAGGCATTATACGGTCGTAAATGTAGATCACCGGTCTGTTGGGCAGAAGTCGGTGACAGTCAACTCACAGGCCCTGAGTTAATACTTGAGGCTACTGAAAAGATTGTACAAATCAGAAACCGCATGGCGGCGGCACGGGATCGACAGAAAAGCTACGCTGATCAACGACGCAAACCGCTCGAATTTCAAGTAGGCGACCGCGTCCTACTAAAGGTGTCACCCTGGAAGGGTGTAATCCGCTTTGGAAAACGGGGCAAACTAAACCCACGGTACGTAGGCCCGTTTGTAATCTTGAAACGTATCGGACCCGTAGCTTATCAATTAGACCTTCCTGCCGAACTCAGTGGAGTTCACAACGTTTTTCACGTGTCAAATCTGAAGAAGTGTCTATCAGATGAAACTCTAGTCATTCCATTGGATGAGATCCAAGTGGATGAACAACTTCACTTTGTGGAACAGCCTATCGAGATCATGGATCGTGAGATCAAGACTCGAAGGCACAGCAAGATTCCGATCGTTAAGGTTCGTTGGGACTCTAAGCGTGGACCGGAGTTCACGTGGGAAAGAGAGGACCAAATGAAAAGCAAATACCCACACCTCTTCGCAACTGAGCAGCAAACTAACAATACCAGCAACTAAATTTTTGGGACGAAAATTCTTTCAACATGGCGATGATGTGACAACCTGGAAATTTCTTGTACTTTCGCTTACCATTGTTAACTAAATTCTTGTGCATGGCACTTGGAAATCTTTGTGCATGGCACTTGGGAACTTCTTGTAACTTCGCGTACCATCATTAACGAACTAACTCTTTGTGCGTGGCACTCTAAACATGTACGCTGCATGCTAAACCGCGTTTACTCAATTTTCGGGACGAAAATTCTTTCAACATGGGGATAATGTGACATCCCGGTTTTTTCGGATAACTTAAACGCAATACTTGTCGAATAAATTATATGCTACGTAGTAAACGTGTACGAGTTAGTGAATACGTAATGTGCGATTATGTGATTGTTTTAGTTATAAAATATTTATAGTAAATATGTAGACGAACCGAACCGAACCGCGACACGAACCAACCTCGATTCCTTGTGACTCTAGGAGTTAACCAAGTTTTAAACTTTAAACCCAAGTCCCTTCGGCCGCGTGCAACCCAAACCAAACCAACCCAAGTCCCTTCGGCCGAGAACAAGCCCAAACCGCAAACCCATTGCGAGATCAATTGCGAGATCAAACCCAAACCGCAACCCATTCCCTCATCTCTTTGCGCCTATATATACTAACCATGCATGCTTCCTTCACAACACAAGAAAACCCTAGTGAGAAAGAAGCCGACGGCAGCCAATCGGTCATCTCTCCGATCGCAAAACAGTCCATCTCTTCCACTTGTTCATCTCTTTGATCGCAAACAACCTCGTCCTTCATCACCTTGATCTGATCAGCCATACATCACTTTCTCGGTCGCGAGCAGCTTGTTCCTTTCATCGTCTCGGTCGCAACTATTCTTGATCATCGGTTCCTCGTCTACTCACGGTTCATTAAGCTTGATAGTAAAGGTTAGGATTTATCTTTTGATTACAAGATCATGTTCGGATATATGTGCTTGAATGAAGTGATTGGTTTGTTTTCGGATTATATGTGTTTGAATGTAATCGGCTGATTGGTCATTGTTTACATGTATGATTGTTTTCGGAACTTATAAGTTTGCAAGTATGTTTTGTTTATAAAAACTAGAGGTATGGATTAGGGTTTGCATGGATGTGATATTGGTATTGATCTATGATTAGAAAATCAGTTCTTGATCGCCTAGGTTAATTATATTGACGGTTTAGGCGAATTAATGGTAACAATATGCTGAAACAGGTTGCTGAGTAATAGTTACAGCCGATTCATCTGGCTGTAACTCGGTCATTAGTTGTCGAAAAACGGATTTTCTGATGTCTAGAACGTAGAGATTTGAATAACGAATCTAATGGCGCTGGATTCATATTTTTCTGAAGTCGTTTGATATTTTTAAATGGCCAAATAAGTTCAGTAACTAAAGCTGTGAAAATCCTGAAATTTTGTTAGTTGTTTATCGAGTTAGATTTTATAATCAGTAGGGAGTCGAGTCATGAATTTTGTACAGCAACTAGGTATGGAAATTTCCGGGCAACTCCAACTGGAATTTTGTTAATTGGACGATCAGTGATTTTTAAATAAATTCTTCCGTGGACTGCAGTCAGAAAGCGACGAATCTGACTGCTGCCTAGTATATTAATATTTATGGTTAATTGGTAAAGATTTAGGACTTGGAAAATTTATATAAATTTCTACAGTATAAATGTCACCTGCTGTAAAATAATTGGAATTTTTGGAACGTTGGAACTATTTTATAAAAATCCTAGAAAACAGCTGAATTATGAGTATTAAGCTGAAATTTGATAACTTGTGATTGTGTGCACCAAAGTGTTGCATGGATTGGATTATGTTCATGATAAATTGTTTTGATTACTATGATCACATGAGGATACTTGCATGCATGTTTGAGTGTTAGGTATGTTGTTTGTGTGTATCACTTTGTGCGTAAATTAAGTGTAGAATTTGTATTGGTGTGTTCACACACTGACTTGAAATCAATTGGTTTGTTAGGACGCAATTAGCGGTCCCATCCCTTACAACTTCTTTGCTACACTAACCGAGCAACTAAAGGTGAGTTCACGGCCCCTAACTTTATCCGGTTTTTAAACAACAGGGGGAGAAACATGTATACACTCTTCAAACTCAATCTCTTTACGTTATACGAAATTAACGTCACATAACTATTCGGTAACTAAGTTGATGTTAATGTAATGTTATGGTCACTAAACAGCTATATCACTTAAGTCCTCGTCAATCTCTCGGATCGTTAGTATTGGGTTTTAATAGCGGGGGAATTATAAGTAGTACTACTGGGCCCGACAAGCCCCATCCGAGCTAGTCGCGCTAGCCGACCGGGTATGGTCAACGGGTGAATAATTTGGCCTAACTTCGCCATGGTCAGTGATAGGCCTGGCAACACGGAGGCACAACAGTCAGCTTCGATCGCGAACACTTACGTGACATAACTTTAGGCTAGCTACCTATATATGTTAACATTGAACTTAATTACGAAACAACTATATTATCCCGGGTTGAGGATAATGGAAACAACAACTTATTATTCCGGGTTTGGAATAATGGAATCAACATCATTATTATTCCGGGTTGGGAATAATGGAACTAAATCATTATCCCGGGTTAGGGATAACGGGGAAACAAACTCATAACCGAACAAACGAATTTATGAAAACCTGTGAACTCACTCATCTTTAATGTTGACACTTGTTTCTTTACATGTTTCTCAGGACGCTAGGAGCTCTAGGTGCACTCACATGCATTGAACAAGACATCTTTTATCGAGTCTCATTTACAAACGTTGTTTTGGGTTTTTCATTTGTTTTGGCGTTTGTGTTGGCGTCCGTTTCTCTACTTATTTTTACGCTTCCGCTCAATCACTTAAACTAATGCTTCTGCTAAACTTTGGTAACTAACTAAGACAATCTAAAATCTACGATAATTGGTTAATCAAATGATTTTTGGAAAATGTATTATCAACTCATATAGAGTCGTTCGACGTACTAGTGTTTCAGATTCTGGTTTGTTCACACGCCTCGCGGTAAAACTCCGCAAGTGGAAATTGAGGGTGTGACATTTTTATTGTTTTCTCTATATTTCTTGAAAAAAGGTATTACATTGTGACTTTTTTTCTATACTAGGATAATATCCACATTATAACATTTTATGTAATTATTACCTCTTTGATGTACCCAAGTGTGACTGCACTCTTCTATATTTATGTATATGTATGTAGCTTTGGCTATTGGCTTTTTGTCCTCGTGTATAAACTGTATACTGACTCGTTATCTGAGTCATCTGTTTTGACAACTTCTATCTCATAATCGTGTAATTGTTCTATTAAACTAACACTTTCTACATTCTTATTTTTATTAGGAAATTGATTAGCCAGATGTTTTTCTTCTCCACAGATGAAACATTTACATTTTCTTGTTTGAAGTTTTTTTAAGATATCTTTATTTATTATAATTTGCTATGTAATTTTTGTTATAAGTAGTGCCTTTTCTTATATTTTTCTTTCTATCATAGAATCCATAGGCTTGGGGTGTATAAATGGTTGTTTTACAAAATGCATATGCATTGTTCTTGTAAGGCTACCTCTTTACATTTATCTTCTTGTATTCCAAATGTATAAGTTATTCCAGGTCCTATTCCTAGGGCTTTTAAATTGTTGATTTCTGTTGAATCTTGTGCTTTTTTACTTTGCCATATCCCTAAAGCTATTGGCCCTAATGTAGTTTCTAGGTAGGAGACCATGTCTATGTTGTCTTTTTTATTTGTTTCCTGCATTCTCACTACGATTTATTCCCATGTTAATACTTCATCTATCCATATTTGTGGTTTTGCCGCTCTAATAACAACATTCTTCCACTGTATATCTTTCCTATAGGTAACCTATTACCTCTTCCTTTTACTGTTGATTGTTGGTTATAGTTTATAGATGGTTGTACCCAAGGCTCTCTTCCTAGGGTCTCGTGTGAAGTTACCTCACTTGAATCTTCACTCCATTCTACTCTTGGTCTTACGTTTTTATCTCTCATTTGTTGGTCCATAAAGACTTGTTCTTGTTTATAAAATTTGTTTTGTTTTTCCTTGTAAAATAATATCTACTAATGGTAAATTATAAAACTCTTGTAAATTTTTATAGCTTTCTTCGTAGGTCATTCCAACTTCTGTTATACACTCTATAATCATGGCATCTACCTCTTCGTATGTATTTAGTTCTTTAAATTTTCTGTCTATTATTAGTTTTAGTGTTTTATTAGTTTCTTCTGTTTTAAAATCGGTTAATTCTTCTTCCGCATAATCTAATAGAGTATAATCCATATACTCTTGTTCGAATTTTAGGAATTTAGTATTTATGTCATCTTTATTTTCTGTGTCGTATATTGGTTTTATTTCATCTTCTTGATTGTTTTCTTTTAATAATTCAATATTCATAAAATTATATTCAATTTTATTTTCACTACTTTCTATCATTTGTGGTTTCTTTAAATCTGTAAATCTTAATCTTTGTTTACCATCGAATCCTTCATATATTAAGCTCTTTTTAGGTATTTAGATACTAAAACTGTACTCTTATTTTCTTATAAATCATTTATATTCCATTCTAAGCATGTTAATTGCCTAGGAACAATTTTAGTTGGTTCTCTCATTTGTATGGATTTAGATGCTATTGATTTTACTATTCCATCTATGTTTACTTTATATCCCTGAGCTATTATTAGTTTTTCCTAGTACCCTTATACTTACAACTATATTATATCCTACGTATTTTCATATCCTTCAGTTTGTAAAGCTATTTTAGTGTTTAGTAAATTTCCTATTTCTTTTAATATACCTGGTGTGCAGTAAAATAAGGTTGTATTTTGATTTAAGTTAACTTCCATTCCTGAAATGATTGCTTTTTTCATTATGTTTTCCAACTTTTATCTAATATTAGAGGTAAAAGTTTGGTTCCTAGATTCTTTTTCCTTGGAGTCTTTATGCCTATGACAATTAACCCTGTATGTACAAAGTGTTTACAAGAGTGTTTAATTCTCTGTATAGTTTATGGTGATAATAAATCTATAGCTACGATTTTATCTATTACTCTGAGACTTTCCTCTCTAGTGCATCTTATTAGTGTCGTATTTACATTAAATATCCCAGTTTGGTATAATATTCTAGGGTTTAATTCTTTGGATAGTTTATGGTGATAGTAAATTATAGCTACGGTTTTATGGATTACTCTGAGACTTTCCTCTCTAGTGCATCTTGTTAGTGTCGTATATACATTAAATATCCCAGTTTTGTATAATATTCTAGGATTTAGTATGTCTAATTGGTGTTGATTATATAAATCCATATTTCTGTCTACATGTATTTCTTCTTCTATTTGTATTATTTGTTTAGAGCTGTTAGAACCTCATCCACGTCTAAGTATTCGATTTGGAAAGGTTTCTGATGTTATTATTATATCATGTATAATACTTGTTGAATTTCTAGCTTCTTACATAGTTCTACTTCTTCCTGTTATTATTCATTTTTGAGGCTACCAGTGTTTGTATAGTGTTCGTTTTTTTAATTTTGAGGCTACCAGTGTTTGTATAGTGTTCGTTTTTTAATGATTTTTATATCGTCAATTTAATTTATTTATAGCTTCGGTGATTTTATCTACCTTTATTTGTATATTATTGTTTTGTATATTTTCTGTTTGTTTTTCTAGAATGTTTTTCTTTAATTCTTTTATTATCTGGTTATTTTATTCTTTTATGTAATCTAAATTTTGGAAATATTTTTTAATCTCTTCTATATATTCTGAATTTTTTTCTAATAAGTGTTTATTAATTATTGACTCTTTCTCTAAATTACTACCAAGATTTATACCTAGATATGTTAAAGGGTTTAAGTGTGGATTATCTGTATTAGACTATGTTTACAATTATCTTTACTTCTGCAAGTAAGACTAAGTTTTCTGTATTAATATTTTTAAAACTAGACTTTTCAGCAAATTCTAAATTTAAAAAATCATTTTTAAGGAGATTTTTACATATTTTCCCCTACTAAGCTGACTTATTACGTATTTCCCAAAAAAAAAACAATTACATATTTCCCCTTTATTAAGAAATTACTCAATTACCCCTTAATTATTCCTATAATCTTCATTCGTCGTTCCCTCTTCCCACGCTTGCAAACCCTACAACAGACGCCTCAACATCGTTATAATCCTCTCCCTGAACATCGCAGAGTAAATCGTTTTCTCTTCCACCCAAATCGTTTCGAGTAGAAGACAAGCTGGCTTTGTGAAGAGGAGCAGGCTTTGAAGACGAGTTTCGAGTATTAAGGTTTGTGTATTTCTACTATTTTGGTGCATATTATATGTTCTGCGAATGATAACCCAGCGTTTTTGTGTATTATATTGATATGAATTCTGGCTACGAAGATTGAAGACTAATAACCCAGCGCTTTTGTGGCCGTGAATTACACCAGCACAAAACACCAGGCTTTTTTGTGGTGTGTATTATATGTTTTTGCAAATGATTTAGATATTTTTTGGCTGTATATTACAGCCACACACCACCAGCATTTATTTGTAAAACAAGAATTGATTTGATTCTTAATATGTTTCTAGTAGATTCAGTATTAGTATTGGCTGTGTATGATTCTTAATTATTTGATTCTTAATATTTTTTTGTAAAACGATAAATTAGATGGAAGACGTCGTTTACACCAACTTGGGAGAATGAGGCATAATCACCAATACTCATTGAGAATGTTGTTGGCCAAGGATCAACCAAGTACAAGATAAAAATAAAATATGAAGGCTACTTTCGGTTAGCTAAGAACTCGTATAAAAAAGCTATTGTTTTGGCTTTCAAAAATGTCTTTATATTGACACTTGTATAAACGACTTTGATGATTTGATTGAAGAGGTTGAAACTCATTATCATTCCGTACAAAAAACTCGTTTTCACTTTTTAATATTACAAAAACGCTACTAAGCAATCATTTGTTAAGGTTGATTCTCATGACAAATTTCAATTGATAGTTCATTGATGATATTAGAATGGGGAAATGCGTAAATATTCATTTAATAGTTAATTAAGGATAAAATAGTCATAAACAAGAGTCATTTTAATGAAAAGGTGAAATATATAATATATATGGGTTAGAGAGGGAAATATGTAATTGTTTTTTGATTTTGGGAAATATGTATAAGACAGCTTAGCATTGGGAAATATGAAAAAAAAACCCTTTTTAATTGGCGAAGTGGGTTGAGATAAATCTATGATTAATGAATTCCGACTCCTTAGCTTTAATTCCTTCCCTTAGTTTCTAGTTAAAATTTTCTTATATTCCAATTTTAAAAGTTATAAAATACGATTATAAAGACTTAAACCGATATGGAACTACTTCCAATTTGTTGTCCAAGCAATAAACTTTTCCCCTAATCTTCACCAGAACCAAAAATAAAATCGAGCATAATACGCCACTTCAAACATAGAGCTTGTCTCAGTCTTTTAGATTTTAAGAAAGCCTTTGCTCTAATACCATACACACACTGCGGCTCTCTCTTTAAATAAAACAACCACTGCCTAAGTCCACTATCGCCACCGCTTGTGAGATCACCACCATCATCAGAGCTACACCATCACTACTCTCTCTCTCTCTCTACACTCATAACACAACCACCGGATAAGTCCACCACCGTAGCTCGATCTACAAACACACATCTCTAAGTAACCCTAACCCCTAGATCTATAGAATTGAACATGATTCGTTCAATGTTTGTAAAAATTACCATAGGGCTTTTGATCATGGAGTGTAAACGAGTAAAATACAAAATAAAAATTACCATGCAAAGCGTTAAAATAGAGCAGGAAGGACTTAACCGAAGTTCTACGACTCCAACGAGCTTTGATTGGAACTCAGGCTTCGAAAGGAAATACACGTAGACTTGATTTGGTAAGTATGGCAGATCGATAATTTAGTTTTGACAGGTGATTTAGAATGCTTTTGGTAAATCCTGTATTCACTGGATTGTTTCTTTTGATCGAACCGCAAGAGAATAGGTAAAGGCGGGTCATTAGACCTCCGCCGCTTGCCACGAATCTGGTTATCAGACCTCCATCCTCGAAACCACCACATCACTTTGAAACTCTGGTTATATTATGACTGGTGGGTCTAATTGAGGTGAGATTGTTAGGGTTTGGAGTGGAGATTAAGGATGGGGATTTGAGGAGTTTCATTTGTAGTGAGTCCTTATGGTGGTTTAGGTTTTGATGACGAAGAAGAAGATAATGGGTTGTTGAATGTGGTGAGTGTGCGTTTATAATGGACAAGAAGACAAGGTAGAAAGACTTTAATGCCCTCACATAGGGTGCATATGACCAAACTTAACTTTTAAAACAAACCTGGTTTAACCAGTACCTAGGGTGTAATGGGTTTTCCAAATAAAAGATTGTTATTGTAATTATTGAAATTAAAGGGCAAAATTGCAATCCGATACGAATGTAAAAGACGAAATGTACAATTTACCCTAATTATTATGCACAATTACACAAACTAACTAACACATACATACATACATACATCCATACATACATACATACATACATACATACATACATACATACATACATACATACATACATACATACATACATACATATGCACACATTGTATTAGTGGGTAAACCAAGTACATACAAAAACAAGCTTGAATCCTAAAATCACATACATTTTCAACTACGATAAATCTGTAACATTTGTGTAAAACGGGTATCAAAAACCTGCTCCGTTTGATAATTTTAGAAATTATTAAAAGTTTCGTTACGCATTTTTTTCTCATTTTATAAAATGTAATTTTATAATTAATATATTGATTAAATAAAAGAATAAAAATAATAATAATAATAATAAATAAATAAATAATAATAATACCAATATTTAAGATTTTAGAATATAAAATATATATATATATAGAAACAGGGGTGACCGGGTTTCGAACCCAGGTCCCCATCGAATCCACAAACTCCGCACACTCCAAAACACCACTGGTACACACACACACCGTATGTTTCAGATTAGAAATAAATAACATTTATAACTAAACAAACGGTGAAACCGCATCTTCAAACCATCATCCTATGTAACCGCTGAATCAATGAAGATACGTTTGTTTACTGGTATCATAAAACGCAAATCATAATTTCATAACTGTTTCATTCAATCGCGAACTGTTTCAATCATTCAGTACCCATGATTTGAGGATTTTTCTTTGAAACCGAAAATTCATGATTGACCACTTTTCAATATAAATAGTAATGGTTCACAACGATTAGAACTCGTTCACTTTTCTCAAACAAACTCTCTAATCGATCAGAAAGTTCTCTGCTTGAAATTAAAACTCGCCGGAGTTCTGCAAGTCGCCGGAAAAACGTTCGCCGCCGGTTCTGTTCATACGGTAGTTTTTCCTTTGTCATTTTTCTGTTTTCCCAAATTAACATCCTATACATTAGATTATTAATAAAAATCTGAATGATATGTGAATTAAATCAGGCGGGTAAATTTTGGGTTATTCAAATGAAGAAGATGAAGTTTAGTATGTGTATATATATAATATAATTCGGGTTATATTCGGGTTAGACACCCAGCCCAGTTGGATGGGCTGGGTGCAAGGGAAAGCAGAGGTCATGGGATCGAAACTAGCTAGGGGTGCCGGTCAGCTGAATTTTAAATCTTTTTAAACTTGTCACATCTGTAAAAACTTATTCAGTATATAAAAGTAATTAAATTCCGGATATTGATGGGTTAGACACCTAGCCCAGTTGGTCGGGCTGGGTGCAAGTTATAGACAAGGTCTCGGGTTCGAGACATGTGGTACGCGTCCGGCTCAATCCAGTATAAACCTTTTAATTAATTAAATTCCAGATTAAAACCAGTAAGTGTATAAGAATAATTAAATTCAGAATACTTTCGGGTTAGACACGTAGCTCAGTTGGAAGAGCTGCGTGCACGCAATCGAGAGGTCACGAGTTCGAACCTCACTCACCGCATAGAATAAACACAGTCTGACCGGTCAGACCCGGTCCACGGTCAACGGTCAAAAAGTCAACCTTTTTATTTCTTTTTATTTATTTATTTAATTGGAAAATTATTTAAAAATACTTAAAAATAAGATTATTAAAGTTAGAAAATTTCCTTAAACTCACAAAATTAAGTCTAACAATCCCATTAAGAGCACTAATTAAAAATATTAATCTCAAATAATTTTATTTATTTACCGAATCATTTCGTTATTATTTAGGTTAGTTTTTCCCTCGTCAGTTGAATCATAATATTCGTGCGCATTCATCGTCATCAAGGAACGCACCCACTGTGAGTGAATTCTTACAAATTCCCCTTTTTATTCATGTTTTGGGGTGTATCATGTGTCGCTTTAATTATTTCGTTTATTCAAGCTTGTGCTATTACCATTATATGATCTAAACTTGTGATGTAAATATTGCTTGTTGTGATGTGTGTTTACATTTTGTCCAGTTGCGTGCAAATCATTCATTAGGCCCATCAGTTCCTCGTGGGAGACGAGTTGAACATCGCGTGCCTCTCCGTTTGATTGAGCCTTGATCTCATTGTTCATCATTTGGTGTGTGTGCTTGTGCATAAATTGATATTATGTGTTTTGTGATTAAATTTACATTTACATTTACTCATATGTGGTTATGCACCTTTTTATGACCAATATAATAAATTCGTTCAAATGTTTTCATAAGATTCACTCGCCAACTTTTGTTGACCCAAAAACCCTATTTTTACACATGATACAGGTGATCCAGTTGAGAAAAGAAACACGTAGGATGGCCTAGAAGAACAAACAAGTTAATGCTTTGGAATGGACATTTAGTTTTGTTTTCCTTTGTAATTGTATGATTTTTTTTAATGGATACTTTAGTTTGTAATTCGAATGAAAATGTATTTGAACATGTTGTGCTTGTATGTTTATTGTAACTTCTTCTTTAAAGAGAAATAATAAATATGAAACTTTATAGTAAATGTCATGAGCTTTGATAAAAACCCAATCATGCCCCGACTACCATTTCCGTTGCGGGTCAGGGTGTGACAGATTGGTATCAGAGCTTTTGACTATAGGGATATAGGATAGGTTATTAGACCCTTAGAGCCTATACTATAGTTGATTAGATTTTAATTGTTTTTGTGGTTACATGCAAACTCATGATGTTTATTTGTTTCGTATTTATTACACACACAAATGCATGCAAACACTTCCACTATCATTTTGTGTGATACTTAATGAGTTATACTTGTTGTCAAACATAACATGCTTACATATACATTCATCACGCATATTTCAATGTTCACATATTCAAATCATCCTCATATTTCCTTTATTCAAGATTTTGTCGCAATTTTCGTTTTTCAATCTCATCAAAGTGAGTTCTACGACGGGCATGTAGTAACTGTGTGCAACACTAACCCACAGGTCCCGGGTTAAGTATAATAAAAATCGATATATTAACCAGGTTAGACACACAGTCCAGCGGTGGACTGTGTGCAACACTAACCCACAGGTCCCGGGTTCGAGACCTGTTACACACGCCGGTTCGATGATTAAAATCCTTTTTGAAAATAAAAGAATTTTGAATAAACTAAAACAGTATATAAATATAATTAAAAACATAATTATTTCGGGTTAGACACGTAGCTCAGTTGGTAGAGCTGCGTGCACGCGAACGGGAGGTCTCGGGTTCGAGCCTTACCCGGCGCACATATGCACACTAGCGAACCAGTCAAACAGTCAACAGTCACGGTCAACGGTCAATGGTCAACGCAAAAGTCAACATTTTTTTATATTTTTATTTATTTATTTAATTTAAAAATCAATTAAAAATACTTTAAAATAATGTTTTTAAAGTTAGAAAATAGCCTTAAACTCACAAAAATATATCTAAAAATCCTATTAAAATTATTAATAAAATCCACTCATTTACCATACCTTTCGTTATTATTTAGGTTAGTTAATTCTCGTCGATCGATCCTCTAAACTCGTGCGTATTTCATCATCTTCAACCGAACGCACCCAATGTGAGTGAATCTCTACAAATTCCCTGTTTTAATCATGTTTTTGGGGTGTATCATGTGTCTTATCATTTATTATATTTAAACCATTGTGCATTCATCATATCCATGAACAAATGTGTATTCAACATGTATCAACTGTTTTGTGTGGTTATTGTTTAGATTAAATTATCATTTTCAGTACATACATTATCATAGGCCGCCGCTCCCCATTACATTATGAGCGTTGAGCTGTTCCCCATTACATTATGAGCGTGAACCAGGCGTTGCCAACATACGATCGGCTCCATTTGATTGAGCCTTGATCGCACAGACATTTATCATAGGCCGTCCGTTCCCCATTACATTATGAGCGTGAACGTGACGTTGCCAACATATACAGTTTCATTCATGTTATATATTCATACAAGTTGGTTTGTTATTGTACGTTATTATTCGCTGTTGTTATGGTTATTGTATGATTTAATTACGTTTGCTTACATATGATTGTTGCACAATTTTTCATGATAAAGATAACAAGAAATCAATAATAAATGTTTTTCTAACAAGGTTCACTCGCCAACTTATGTTGACCCAAAAACCCCCATTTTTACACATGATACAGGTGATCCAGCTGCAGCAAGAAACACATAGGATGGCTTAGAAGAATAAACTGGTTTAGACTTTGGATTGTTTAGCTGATTTTGTATGAACATGTTTGGAATATTGAGGATGTAATTTTGACTTTAATAAATATGAAACATATTAGTAAATATCATGAGCTTTGGTGATAACCCAATTATGCCCCGACTCTTATTCCGCTGCGGGTCGGGGTGTGACAGATTGGTATCAGAGCCATGACTATAGGGATATAGGATAGGTTATTAGACCCTTAGAGCCTATACTATAGTTGATTAGAATTTTTAAAATTTTTGTGTGTTACATGCAAAATTCATGATGTTTATATGTTTTATGTTTAATGTTACATTCAATGTTATGCAAGCATGTTCATAAGTACATATTATATTATAATGCCTATCATGAATCATATTCTCATAACATATCATATCCATGAGAGCACACACCACATCATTTCCATGATTATTTTTGCAATGATTTTTGTATTTTCAAATCACATCAAAGTGAGTTCTCGTGACGGGCATGTAGTAACTGGAAGGGTACAAGTACCGGTAGTCGGAACGTCCTGTCTAGGCTTGGCATTCGTATAAATCCAAAATAAAGGACCAGTTTGCCTACCTGGGGACTAACGATGAGAGTACGAAGTACCTATTAGGCCAAAGCATGCTATACCAAACGTCGTGTGAGCTAACCCCACTTTGAGTTGTCATTGTGTCTATACCTGGACACATTCCGACCATACATCTCGTAAACATATTTCATGGTTTTCATTCGGGTGATGCGAGTGTTAAACCGCCAATACTAATGTGAATCCTACCAAGCCAATAGTCATGGGGGCCCACATGACTATACAGGTGAAGGTATGGGGGACATTTGAGGCTCAACATGAGCAAACCCAAGACATCCTATGGATGTAGTTGCATTATTGATATTTATGATATTTTTATTTTCTTTAAGACACATGACACCTAAAAAGACTCCATAAACTCACAATCTTCTTATGTATGTTCCTGTAGATGTCGGCTAGGCAACAACGAGGGGGTAGAAAATCATGAAGGTCACACGAACGCTTGGCCACTCAAATCGCAAAACAAATGGCCGCGGTGCTTCCTGACATTGTGGTTCAAGTACAACAAGCTTCGCCACAAATCCCACCAATCCTCCCCCGCAAGAAGACCAAAACATCGGCAACCCTCCTACCAAAAAGTGCTCATATAAACATTTCAAGTCTTGCGATCCTCCGAAATTTGAAGGGACCGAAGGTGTCACTGCTCTCCTCCACTGGTTTGAGGAAATGGAAAACACCTTCCTCAACTGCGATTGTCCCGAGGATCGCAAGGTACGATACACAACCGGGAGACTATTTGGGGTAGCTCTTACCTGGTGGAATACTAAAAAAGGTAAGAAAGGAATTGAAGATGCAATGGCCTTAACGTGGGAGGAGTTAAGGGAAATCATGACGAGACGATTCTGTCCTAGAAGTGAGATTAAAAAGTTAGAGGATGAATTTCACTCGTTGAAGCAAAAGGAGGGAGATCATACTTCCTACAACAAGAGGTTTTTAGAGTTGAACCAAATGGTCCCTAACTTGTTCACCCCAGTTTACCGCTTAGTCGAGCACTATATTCGAGGCCTTCCCTCGAAAATTCAAGACTCAGTTCTCAGCACTTCGCTAGCAACACTTGAAGCTGCTATGGAACTAGCTACTGAGCTTACCGAGAATCGAATTCACAACGGTAAATTTAAAGATGAGAAAAAGAAAGCTCCCGTTGAGGGCCAAACTTCAAATCATTCCACCTCCTCCTCTAAGTTTGCTAACAAGAGGAAACGAAACACCAGAAACTTCGCTTTTACACAAACAAATTTCCCTATCCCTGCTGCACCCATTACCCAAGTTGCCCCCTCACCTGCACCATATAAAGGTCATACTCCGGCCCTTACCCAAAATGCAACCGTTGCCAATACCATCACTTTCCTGATCATCCCTGCCAACATTGTACCAGCTGTGGTCGCGCAGGTCACACCGTTCAAACCTGTCGCATACCTCAGCGAACGAACCGCCACCAGTCTTCAACCCAAACCCACCATCAAATAATGGGTCAAGCCCAACAACCTCTACTACTACCACCTACCCAGCATTTAGCCCAATCCTACTACCAACCCAACTACCCCATGTTGCAACCTATGCGGGCTTGCTACAACTGTGGAGACCCAAGCCACTTTAGAAACACTTGTCCACGTTTGGTGAACATTATACATGCTCAAGCCCAAGCAAATCCGGTGAATCAGGCTAACCAAGCTCCTCCACCTGCAAGAGGAAGAGCTTTCAACATCAACGCTAATCAGGCTAGAGCTGACAGCAATGTGGTTAACGGTACGTTTCTTATCAATGGTAGTTATGCATCCATGTTGTTTGATACTGGCGCGGATAAAAGTTTTGTGTCCTTGGAGTTTGAACCCATCCTCAACCAAGTTCGTGATAAGCTCATGGAATCTATAACAGTAGAAGTTGCTGACGGAAAACCGGTCTCATTAAACTCTATTATACGCAATTGTACTCTCACCTTAAACGATCACGATTTTCCAGTTGACCTCATTCCTATGAAGTTGGGAAGCTTTGACATTATAATTGGTATGGACTGGCTCAGCCAACATCAGGCTGAAGTTGTATGCCGCGAAAAGTTTATACGCATTCCTCTTACAAACGGTCAGACTCTACGAATCTTTGGAGAAACCCCATCGAAAGGGCTCAGATTAATGTCCTGTCTTCATGCTCAAAAATATCTCCGCAAGAATTATGTCGCATTTTTAACTCATGTCGTCAAAAAGGGAACCAAGGAGAAGAAACTTGAAGACATCCCAGTAGTAAAAGATTTTCTGCAAGTTTTTCCTGACGACATCTCAGGACTTCCTCCCGTGAGAGAAGTCGAATTCCGCATTGATCTTATACCTGGTGCTACACCAGTTGCAAAGTCTCCTTATAGGTTAGCCCCCTCAGAAATGCAAGAGCTAGCCAGTCAATTGCAAGAGTTGACTGACAAAGGATTCATACGTCCTAGCTCCTCGCCTTGGGGTGCACCTGTCCTTTTTCTGAAGAAGAAAGATGGAACGTTTCGCATGTGCATCGACTACAGAGAACTCAACAAGTTAACGGTCAAGAACCGCTATCCATTACCTCGCATTGATGATCTTTTTGACCAACTTCAAGGCGCCAGCTGTTTTTCAAAAATCGACCTTCGTTCTGGTTATCATCAACTCAGAGTACATGAAGAAGACGTCCCAAAGACCGCCTTCCGAACTCGTTATGGTCATTATGAATTCATGGTCATGCCATTTGGTTTAACCAATGCTCCAGCTGTCTGAATGGATCTAATGAACAGAGTCTGCAAACCCTATCTCGATCGCTTTGTTATAGTCTTCATCGACGACATCCTCATTTACTCAAAGTCTAAGTCTGATCATGAATGGCACCTTCGACTCATCCTTACACTCTTAGAGAATGAAAAGCTCTACGCCAAATTCTCCAAATGCGAATTCTGGTTAAAAGAGGTACAATTCCTTGGACATGTCGTCAATGACAAGGGAATACATGTCGACCCCCCAAAGATCAAAGCAGTACAAGAATGGCAAGTGCCACGTACACCAACCGAAGTAAGATCATTCCTTGGTTTAGCTGGTTATTATCGCCGTTTCATTTCAAATTTCTCCTGCATTGCTGTACCACTCACGGCTTTAACTCATAAAGGGAAACCCTTTATTTGGGGACCCAAACAAGAAGAAGCCTTCCAAACCCTTAAACAAAAACTCTGTGATGCACCTATTCTCACTCTTCCTGAAGGTTGTGATGACTTCGTGGTTTATTGCGACGCGTCATGTAACATTTGTAAAAATCGGGTCTTCAAAACCCGCTCCGTTTTGTAATCAAGTACCAAGTTATAAAAGTTACATTAAATATTTATGATTATTTTGAGTTAAAACGATACATAATTAATAAATAAACTAAACTATAAAAATTATATTTGATAAAAAGTTAAAATAAAATAGATAAAAAAATTATGAAGCTGCCGGGACTCGAACCCGGGTCAGCCAAAAAACACTTCAACAACTTAACACTCACTCCCAAGACCACTCCGCCACTTGTTTGTTTTCTGTCATGTTTAGGAAACAAATAATTTTTATGGACTAAGGTAAATCAATCGATTTTACACATTGTAACTGAAACCGGTTATCAATCACCCAAATCGATTTAGATACTCTCGATTCAGCGAGTATAACCGATAAACGGACAATTTCAATCAATGTTGCCATGAATGGAACTTGAATTCGGAAGTAGATCGGTTTAATAACCGAAAGTCTTCAATTCTCAGACCACTTCAATCATAGACTTTTCCTGCGACTCAAAACACTCTGCAAAACTCCCAATTGCATTTCCGCAACCTTACAATCCACCGGAGAAGCTTGAATCAGACCGCCGAAAAAATTCTGCAAGTCACCGGAAAACCGGGACTCACATCCACACGGTATTTCCTCCGACTCTTTCTGTTTCAATCATGTGATTAATCAGTCTCTAACACAACTCCACCATCAGAATCGATCCTAGTGAACGATTATCGAAAATCTTACCTTCGCCGGAAAACTCCTGAAACTGCCGGAATCACACTGAACGGGTATGATCTCCCAAACTTCTGTTAAACATTGTTTAAGTGACTCAACTTCTTAAATAATCGAACAAAGCTGTTAATTGGTTTCAACAACCGGAGTTCACTTTCAGTACCGACGCACCTCCGCCGGAATTCTGTGAACAACATCAATCGGTATATCTTTTTCCTTAAACTCTCTCCATTCTCTACTTTTAAATTACTGATAATGTCTGAAAAGCGTATAAGTCATAAATCGGTCATAACAGTCGGAATATGTTTGTCTGTGTAAATCAACGAAGAAGATGAAGACGCAACGTAACATAAGATTAATTAAAATCGGTATTTTAAACGGGTTAGACACACAGTCCAGCGGTGGACTGTGTGCAAAATACACACGCACGTCCCGAGTTCGATCCCTGCTACACGCACACCTTATATAATAACGCGCCTTTTTGTTTAAAAACTAAACCGGGATAACCCAGTTAGTTGTTAAGTATAATAAAAACCGAGATAATAACCAGGTTAGACACACAGTCCAGCGGTGGACTGTGTGCAACATGAACCACACGTCGCGCGTTCGAAACCCGTCACGAGCACCGGTCCGATTGAATTAAAATGTTTTTGCAAATAAAGGAAATTCGGTTAACTTGAATAAGTGTATAAATATAATTAAAAACAAGATTATTTCGGGTTAGACACGTAGCTCAGTTGGTAAAGCTGCGTGCACGCGAACGGGAGGTCTCGGGTTCGAGCCTCACCCGGCGCAGATTAATTCGCTGACCGAACCGTCAACGGTCAACGGTCAACGCTGAAAAAATTAATTTTTTTTATATTTTTATTTATTTAATTTAAAAATCAATTAAAAATACTTAAAAATAACATTTTTAAAGATAGAAAATAGCCATAAACTGACAAAAATATATCTAAAAATTTCATTAAAATCCTTAATAAAATCCATCCATTTAATATATTTTTCCATTATTAGGTTAGTATTCCTCGTTGATCCGCTCATCTAATTCGTGCGCATCTCACCATCTCCAATCCAACGCACCCAATGTGAGTGAATCTTACAAATTCCCCGTTTAATCACGTTTTGGGGTGTATCATGTGTCTGTGTATATATATATTATTACTAAACCATTGTGCATACATCATATCATGAACTTGTGTATTCAGTTTGTTGCTGTTAAGTAGTTATCATTGGATGCAATTTATTATTCAGTACATGCAATTTCATAGGCCGTCGCTCCCCATTACATTATGAGCGTTGAGCATGTTCCCCATTTTATTATGCGGTTGAACCTGGCGTGCCCACATACGATCGGCTCCGTTTGATTGAGCCTTGATCGCACAGTTTCATTTATGTTATTTACAGTATGTTGTTGGTATGTTCATGTATGCTGCCATGTGTTATTGTATGTTATAGTTGTGACTGCTATTTGCCATTACTTGATTATTTACATTTGCTCATCTATGATTATGCACAAATTTTCATTGATAAACTAACAATTAATTTATTAATAAATGTTTATCTAATAAGGTTCACTCGCCAACTTATGTTGACCCAAAAACCCCCATTTTACACATGATACAGGTGAAGCAGCTGCAGCTAGGAACACATAGGACTTGGACTAGAAGAATAAAACGATTTAGTGTTGGGATTGTTATGCTTGGCTTATTTTCCTTGTATTGAATGAACATGTTTGGATTTTTGAAATGTAACTTTGACTTTATTAAATATGAAACATATTAGTAAATGTCATGAGCTTTGGTGATAACCCAATTATGCCCCGACTCTTATTCCGCTGCGGGTCGGGGTGTGACACGTCAGGGCAAGGACTAGGCTGTGTTCTAATGCAAAGGGGAAAGGTGATAGCTTATGCTTCTAGATAACTCAAAATTCATGAGAAGAACTACACCACCCACGACCTAGAACTTGGAGCCGTTGTGTTCGCTCTTAAGATATGGAGACATTATCTCTACGGTACTAAGTGTGAAATATACACTGACCACAAGAGTCTTCAACATATCTTCAACCAAAAGGAGTTAAACATGAGGCAACGAAGATGGGTCGAACTTCTTAATGACTACGACTGTGAAATTCGGTATCACCCTGGCAAGGCAAATGTGGTGGCCGATGCACTCAGTCGAAAGGGTTATGCGAACTCCATTCGTCTTCTATGTTCGCAAATCATAACCGACATCAAAGATCAAATTCGAGAAGCCCAACATGTTTTAGTAACGGAAGACGACGTACGAAAGGAGCTGTCCTGTGGAGCTGAACTTAAAATTGAAACTAAATCTGACGGTATTCTGTACTATCTAGATCGCATATGGATTCCTGACCACAACAACCTTCGTGAATTCCTTATGAATGAGGCACACAAAACACGATACTCTATACACCCAGGAGCCGACAAGATGTATCAAGACCTTCGATACACCTACTGGTGGCCTGGAATGAAAAAGGATATTGCTGTTTTTGTTTCCAAGTGCCTTACATGTTCCAAGGTGAAAGCTGAACATCAAAGACCCTCAGGACTTCTGGTCCAACCTGAAATACCTGTATGGAAGTGGGAAAACATAACCATGGACTTCATTACCGGGTTACCTCGCACTTCTGGTGGGTATGACACTATATGGGTAATCATTGATCGTCTTACAAAATCAGCTCACTTTATTCCAATCCGCGAAGATTTCAAGAACGAGAAGCTAGCTCGTATCTACATCAGCGAAATCGTAAGCCGCCATGGTGTACCGTTAAGCATTATTTCAGATCGTGATGGTCGTTTCACTTCACGAACATGGCAAGCCGTACAAGCCGCTTTGGGTACACGATTAGACCTCAGTACCGCTTATCATCCTCAAACTGATGGACAATCTGAACGCACCATTCAAACTCTTGAAGATATGCTTCGAGCATGTGTCATAGACTTCAAGGGAAATTGGGACGCTCATCTACCATTAGTTGAATTTTCGTACAACAACAGCTATCATTCCAGTATCGGCATGGCACCTTTTGAAGCTTTATATGGTCGTAAGTGCCGATCTCCAGTATGTTGGCACGAAATTGGGGAAGCTCAAATCACCGGTCCGGAATTGATTCAAGAAACCACAGACAAGATCCATCAAATTCGAAACAATCTTCTAGTGGCTCAAAGTCGTCAAAAGAGTTATGCAGATAAACGACGAAAGCCTTTGGAGTTTAACATTGGTGATCATGTACTTTTAAAAGTATCACCGTGGAAGGGAGTAGTTCGTTTTGGCCAGAAAGGCAAGCTAGCACCACGCTACGTAGGACCTTTCAAGATACTCGAAAAAGTAGGACCTTTAGCATACAAGCTTGATCTACCAGAAGAACTCAAAAGAATTCACCCCACATTCCACGTATCAAACTTGAAGAAGTGCCTCGCTGATGAGAACCTCCATATTCCTCTGGAAGATATTCAGATTGATGAATCTATGCATTTTATTGAAAGACCAGTAGAGATCATGGACTTCGGAAAAAAACGTTTAAGACGGAGTCGTATTCCAATTGTTAGGGTACGCTGGGAGTCGAAACGGGGACCTGAGTTTACTTGGGAACGTGAAGACTCAATGCGCGAAAAATACCCGCATCTTTTTCCTACTACTACTACTTAAATTTCGGGACGAAATTTCCAAAAGTAGGGGATACTGTAACATTTGTCAAAAACGGGTTTTCCAAACCCGCTTCGTTTGTAATCGAATATCAAGTTATAAATGTTTCGTTGCGTATTTATGGTTATTTTAATTTTAAACGATGCAGAATTTATAAACAAATTAGAATTTAAAAACTTCAATTAATAAAAAGTGAAAATAAAATAAATAAAAAAGAAAACCGGCTGCCGGGATTCGAACCCAGGTCAGCCGGGTGAGTCAACAACTTAACTCGCGCAATTATAACCACTCCGCCACTAGTTGCTTTTGTGAAATGTAGGAAGCAAATAAAACATAACTTCACTCAGGAATCAACCTGTTTACGCCAACTGAAACCGTAATCGGCTCCCAAACGTCCAAGACGTTTGAGTGATCGCGGAATTCTGTTTATAACCGATAAACCGACACTTTCAATCAATTCAGTCTTGAATGGACTTGAATTTATGTGATGATCGGTTTTAATAACCGAAAATCTTCATTTCCTGAATTACTCCAACAATAACATCCTCTCGCGACTCAAAATCACCCACAGAACCTCCAATCTCCCTTTCGCTCTACTTTCAGTTCGTCGAAAAAGCTTTTTGAACTCGCCGGACTTTCGCCGGAAAACCGTGTTTTCCATCAAAACAGTAAGTTTCTCAATTCTTCCATCTTCTATCAGTTGTTAAGCTTCTGCTAACTCAAACCTTTCAATCAGAATCAGTTTCAGACGGCGATATCGGAGAATTAACTCTCGCCGGAAAATTTCTGAGAATTTCTAGAACTCGCTGTGAAACGGTATAAACCTTTAAACATTCTGATAACTCTTGTTCGGTACTTCAATTCCACATCTAGCTAATCAAAATTGTTAATTGGTCCGCTCAGACAAAGTCCATAAAAACAGAGCCGGCGACTTCGCCGGAACTCTGAGAAAGATCATTTCTCCGGTATGTTTACTTCCAAAATCTTCCCTGCCATTTCATTTTAATCATTTGAATGTTTGTCAATCGAATTAACAAGAAACAGTAGGGAAATCGTTGTCTGTGATATTGTAACGAAGAAGACGAAGTTAGTTTGTATATAAGTTTTATATAATTTGGATTATAACTCGGGTTAGACACACAGTCCAGCGGTGGACTGTGTGCACACATTAATCACATGCCGCGAGTTCGATCCTTGACACAAACTCATTAACTGTAATAAAGAAGTTTCTTTTTTTAACTGAACCGGATTAATTCAAGGAAGATGTTAAGTATAATAAAAATCGATATATTAACCAGGTTAGACACACAGTCCAGCGGTGGACTGTGTGCAACACTAACCCACAGGTCCCGGGTTCGAGACCTGTTACACACGCCGGTTCGATGATTAAAATCCTTTTTGAAAATAAAAGAATTTTGAATAAACTAAAACAGTATATAAATATAATTAAAAACATAATTATTTCGGGTTAGACACGTAGCTCAGTTGGTAGAGCTGCGTGCACGCGAACGGGAGGTCTCGGGTTCGAGCCTTACCCGGCGCACATATGCACACTAGCGAACCGGTCAAACAGTCAACAGTCACGGTCAACGGTCAATGGTCAACGCAAAAGTCAACATTTTTTTTATATTTTTATTTATTTATTTAATTTAAAAATCAATTAAAAATACTTTAAAATAATGTTTTTAAAGTTAGAAAATAGCCTTAAACTCACAAAAATATATCTAAAAATCCTATTAAAATTATTAATAAAATCCACTCATTTACCATACCTTTCGTTATTATTTAGGTTAGTTAATTCTCGTCGATCGATCCTCTAAACTCGTGCGCATTTCATCATCTTCAACCGAACGCACCCAATGTGAGTGAATCTCTACAAATTTCCCGTTTTAATCACGTTTTTGGGGTGTATCATGTGTCTTATCATTTATTATATTTAAACCATTGTGCATCCATCATATCCATGAACAAATGTGTATTCAACATGTATCAACTGTTTTGTGTGGTTATTGTTTAGATTAAATTATCATTTTCAGTACATACATTATCATAGGCCGCCGCTCCCCATTACATTATGAGCGTTGAGCTGTTCCCCATTACATTATGAGCGTGAACCAGGCGTTGCCAACATACGATCGGCTCCATTTGATTGAGCCTTGATCGCACAGACATTTATCATAGGCCGTCCGTTCCCCCTTACATTATGAGCGTGAACGTGACGTTGCCAACATATACAGTTTCATTCATGTTATATATTCATACAAGTTGGTTTGTTATTGTACGTTATTATTCGCTGTTGTTATGGTTATTGTATGATTTAATTACGTTTGCTTACATATGATTGTTGCACAATTTTTCATGATAAAGATAACAAGAAATCAATAATAAATGTTTTTCTAACAAGGTTCACTCGCCAACTTATGTTGACCCAAAAACCCCCATTTTTACACATGATACAGGTGATCCAGCTGCAGCAAGAAACACATAGGATGGCTTAGAAGAATAAACTGGTTTAGACTTTGGATTGTTTAGCTGATTTTGTATGAACATGTTTGGAATATTGAGGATGTAATTTTGACTTTAATAAATATGAAACATATTAGTAAATATCATGAGCTTTGGTGATAACCCAATTATGCCACGACTCTTATTCCGCTGCGGGTCGGGGTGTGACAGATTGGTATCAGAGCCATGACTATAGGGATATAGGATAGGTTATTAGACCCTTAGAGCCTATACTATAGTTGATTAGAATTTTTAAAATTTTTGTGTGTTACATGCAAAATTCATGATGTTTATATGTTTTATGTTTAATGTTACATTCAATGTTATGCAAGCATGTTCATAAGTACATATTATATTATAATGCCTATCATGAATCATATTCTCATAACATATCATATCCATGAGAGCACACACCACATCATTTCCATGATTATTTTTGCAATGATTTTTGTATTTTCAAATCACATCAAAGTGAGTTCTCGTGACGGGCATGTAGTAACTGGAAGGGTACAAGTACCGGTAGTCGGAACGTCCTGTCTAGGCTTGGCATTCGTATAAATCCAAAATAAAGGACCAGTTTGCCTACCTGGGGACTAACGATGAGAGTACGAAGTACCTATTAGGCCAAAGCATGCTATACCAAACGTCGTGTGAGCTAACCCCACTTTGAGTTGTCATTGTGTCTATACCTGGACACATTCCGACCATACATCTCGTAAACATATTTCATGGTTTTCATTCGGGTGATGCGAGTGTTAAACCGCCAATACTAATGTGAATCCTACCAAGCCAATAGTCATGGGGGCCCACATGACTATACAGGTGAAGGTATGGGGGACATTTGAGGCCCAACATGAGCAAACCCAAGACATCCTATGGATGTAGTTGCATTATTGATATTTATGATATTTTTATTTTCTTTAAGACACATGACACCTAAAAAGACTCCATAAACTCACAATCTTCTTATGTATGTTCCTGTAGATGTCGGCTAGGCAACAACGAGGGGGTAGAAAATCAGGAAGGTCACACGAACGCTTGGCCACTCAAATCGCAAAACAAATGGCCGCGGTGCTTCCTGACATTGTGGTTCAAGTACAACAAGCTTCGCCACAAATCCCACCAATCCTCCCCCGCAAGAAGACCAAAACATCGGCAACCCTCCTACCAAAAAGTGCTCATATAAACATTTCAAGTCTTGCGATCCTCCGAAATTTGAAGGGACCGAAGGTGTCACTGCTCTCCTCCACTGGTTTGAGGAAATGGAAAACACCTTCCTCAACTGCGATTGTCCCGAGGATCGCAAGGTACGATACACAACCGGGAGACTATTTGGGGTAGCTCTTACCTGGTGGAATACTAAAAAAGGTAAGAAAGGAATTGAAGATGCAATGGCCTTAACGTGGGAGGAGTTAAGGGAAATCATGACGAGACGATTCTGTCCTAGAAGTGAGATTAAAAAGTTAGAGGATGAATTTCACTCGTTGAAGCAAAAGGAGGGAGATCATACTTCCTACAACAAGAGGTTTTTAGAGTTGAACCAAATGGTCCCTAACTTGTTCACCCCAGTTTACCGCTTAGTCGAGCACTATATTCGAGGCCTTCCCTCGAAAATTCAAGACTCAGTTCTCAGCACTTCGCTAGCAACACTTGAAGCTGCTATGGAACTAGCTACTGAGCTTACCGAGAATCGAATTCACAACGGTAAATTTAAAGATGAGAAAAAGAAAGCTCCCGTTGAGGGCCAAACTTCAAATCATTCCACCTCCTCCTCTAAGTTTGCTAACAAGAGGAAACGAAACACCAGAAACTTCGCTTTTACACAAACAAATTTCCCTATCCCTGCTGCACCCATTACCCAAGTTGCCCCCTCACCTGCACCATATAAAGGTCATACTCCGGCCCTTACCCAAAATGCAACCGTTGCCAATACCATCACTTTCCTGATCATCCCTGCCAACATTGTACCAGCTGTGGTCGCGCAGGTCACACCGTTCAAACCTGTCGCATACCTCAGCGAACGAACCGCCACCAGTCTTCAACCCAAACCCACCATCAAATAATGGGTCAAGCCCAACAACCTCTACTACTACCACCTACCCAGCATTTAGCCCAATCCTACTACCAACCCAACTACCCCATGTTGCAACCTATGCGGGCTTGCTACAACTGTGGAGACCCAAGCCACTTTAGAAACACTTGTCCACGTTTGGTGAACATTATACATGCTCAAGCCCAAGCAAATCCGGTGAATCAGGCTAACCAAGCTCCTCCACCTGCAAGAGGAAGAGCTTTCAACATCAACGCTAATCAGGCTAGAGCTGACAGCAATGTGGTTAACGGTACGTTTCTTATCAATGGTAGTTATGCATCCATGTTGTTTGATACTGGCGCGGATAAAAGTTTTGTGTCCTTGGAGTTTGAACCCATCCTCAACCAAGTTCGTGATAAGCTCATGGAATCTATAACAGTAGAAGTTGCTGACGGAAAACCGGTCTCATTAAACTCTATTATACGCAATTGTACTCTCACCTTAAACGATCACGATTTTCCAGTTGACCTCATTCCTATGAAGTTGGGAAGCTTTGACATTATAATTGGTATGGACTGGCTCAGCCAACATCAGGCTGAAGTTGTATGCCGCGAAAAGTTTATACGCATTCCTCTTACAAACGGTCAGACTCTACGAATCTTTGGAGAAACCCCATCGAAAGGGCTCAGATTAATGTCCTGTCTTCATGCTCAAAAATATCTCCGCAAGAATTATGTCGCATTTTTAACTCATGTCGTCAAAAAGGGAACCAAGGAGAAGAAACTTGAAGACATCCCAGTAGTAAAAGATTTTCTGCAAGTTTTTCCTGACGACATCTCAGGACTTCCTCCCGTGAGAGAAGTCGAATTCCGCATTGATCTTATACCTGGTGCTACACCAGTTGCAAAGTCTCCTTATAGGTTAGCCCCCTCAGAAATGCAAGAGCTAGCCAGTCAATTGCAAGAGTTGACTGACAAAGGATTCATACGTCCTAGCTCCTCGCCTTGGGGTGCACCTGTCCTTTTTCTGAAGAAGAAAGATGGAACGTTTCGCATGTGCATCGACTACAGAGAACTCAACAAGTTAACGGTCAAGAACCGCTATCCATTACCTCGCATTGATGATCTTTTTGACCAACTTCAAGGCGCCAGCTGTTTTTCAAAAATCGACCTTCGTTCTGGTTATCATCAACTCAGAGTACATGAAGAAGACGTCCCAAAGACCGCCTTCCGAACTCGTTATGGTCATTATGAATTCATGGTCATGCCATTTGGTTTAACCAATGCTCCAGCTGTCTGAATGGATCTAATGAACAGAGTCTGCAAACCCTATCTCGATCGCTTTGTTATAGTCTTCATCGACGACATCCTCATTTACTCAAAGTCTAAGTCTGATCATGAATGGCACCTTCGACTCATCCTTACACTCTTAGAGAATGAAAAGCTCTACGCCAAATTCTCCAAATGCGAATTCTGGTTAAAAGAGGTACAATTCCTTGGACATGTCGTCAATGACAAGGGAATACATGTCGACCCCCCAAAGATCAAAGCAGTACAAGAATGGCAAGCGCCACGTACACCAACCGAAGTAAGATCATTCCTTGGTTTAGCTGGTTATTATCGCCGTTTCATTTCAAATTTCTCCCGCATTGCTGTACCACTCACGGCTTTAACTCATAAAGGGAAACCCTTTATTTGGGGACCCAAACAAGAAGAAGCCTTCCAAACCCTTAAACAAAAACTCTGTGATGCACCTATTCTCACTCTTCCTGAAGGTTGTGATGACTTCGTGGTTTATTGCGACGCGTCATGTAACATTTGTAAAAATCGGGTCTTCAAAACCCGCTCCGTTTTGTAATCAAGTACCAAGTTATAAAAGTTACATTAAATATTTATGATTATTTTGAGTTAAAACGATACATAATTAATAAATAAACTAAACTATAAAAATTATATTTGATAAAAAGTTAAAATAAAATAGATAAAAAAATTATGAAGCTGCCGGGACTCGAACCCGGGTCAGCCAAAAAACACTTCAACAACTTAACACTCACTCCCAAGACCACTCCGCCACTTGTTTGTTTTCTGTCATGTTTAGGAAACAAATAATTTTTATGGACTAAGGTAAATCAATCGATTTTACACATTGTAACTGAAACCGGTTATCAATCACCCAAATCGATTTAGATACTCTCGATTCAGCGAGTATAACCGATAAACGGACAATTTCAATCAATGTTGCCATGAATGGAACTTGAATTCGGAAGTAGATCGGTTTAATAACCGAAAGTCTTCAATTCTCGGACCACTTCAATCATAGACTTTTCCTGCGACTCAAAACACTCTGCAAAACTCCCAATTGCATTTCCGCAACCTTACAATCCACCGGAGAAGCTTGAATCAGACCGCCGAAAAAATTCTGCAAGTCACCGGAAAACCGGGACTCACATCCACACGGTATTTCCTCCGACTCTTTCTGTTTCAATCATGTGATTAATCAGTCTCTAACACAACTCCACCATCAGAATCGATCCTAGTGAACGATTATCGAAAATCTTACCTTCGCCGGAAAACTCCTGAAACTGCCGGAATCACACTGAACGGGTATGATCTCCCAAACTTCTGTTAAACATTGTTTAAGTGACTCAACTTCTTAAATAATCGAACAAAGCTGTTAATTGGTTTCAACAACCGGAGTTCACTTTCAGTACCGACGCACCTCCGCCGGAATTCTGTGAACAACATCAATCGGTATATCTTTTTCCTTAAACTCTCTCCATTCTCTACTTTTAAATTACTGATAATGTCTGAAAAGCGTATAAGTCATAAATCGGTCATAACAGTCGGAATATGTTTGTCTGTGTAAATCAACGAAGAAGATGAAGACGCAACGTAACATAAGATTAATTAAAATCGGTATTTTAAACGGGTTAGACACACAGTCCAGCGGTGGACTGTGTGCAAAATACACACGCACGTCCCGAGTTCGATCCCTGCTACACGCACACCTTATATAATAACGCGCCTTTTTGTTTAAAAACTAAACCGGGATAACCCAGTTAGTTGTTAAGTATAATAAAAACCGAGATAATAACCAGGTTAGACACACAGTCCAGCGGTGGACTGTGTGCAACATGAACCACACGTCGCGCGTTCGAAACCCGTCACGAGCACCGGTCCGATTGAATTAAAATGTTTTCGCAAATAAAGGAAATTCGGTTAACTTGAATAAGTGTATAAATATAATTAAAAACAAGATTATTTCGGGTTAGACACGTAGCTCAGTTGGTAAAGCTGCGTGCACGCGAACGGGAGGTCTCGGGTTCGAGCCTCACCCGGCGCAGATTAATTCGCTGACCGAACCGTCAACGGTCAACGGTCAACGCTGAAAAAATTAATTTTTTTTATATTTTTATTTATTTAATTTAAAAATCAATTAAAAATACTTAAAAATAACATTTTTAAAGATAGAAAATAGCCATAAACTGACAAAAATATATCTAAAAATTTCATTAAAATCCTTAATAAAATCCATCCATTTAATATATTTTTCCATTATTAGGTTAGTATTCCTCGTTGATTCGCTCATCTAATTCGTGCGCATCTCACCATCTCCAATCCAACGCACCCAATGTGAGTGAATCTTACAAATTCCCCGTTTAATCACGTTTTGGGGTGTATCATGTGTCTGTGTATATATATATTATTACTAAACCATTGTGCATACATCATATCATGAACTTGTGTATTCAGTTTGTTGCTGTTAAGTAGTTATCATTGGATGCAATTTATTATTCAGTACATGCAATTTCATAGGCCGTCGCTCCCCATTACATTATGAGCGTTGAGCATGTTCCCCATTTTATTATGCGGTTGAACCTGGCGTGCCCACATACGATCGGCTCCGTTTGATTGAGCCTTGATCGCACAGTTTCATTTATGTTATTTACAGTATGTTGTTGGTATGTTCATGTATGCTGCCATGTGTTATTGTATGTTATAGTTGTGACTGCTATTTGCCATTACTTGATTATTTACATTTGCTCATCTATGATTATGCACAAATTTTCATTGATAAACTAACAATTAATTTATTAATAAATGTTTATCTAATAAGGTTCACTCGCCAACTTATGTTGACCCAAAAACCCCCATTTT
Organism: Scalesia atractyloides; assembly: GCA_947069175.1. Classification (NCBI taxonomy): domain Eukaryota; kingdom Viridiplantae; phylum Streptophyta; class Magnoliopsida; order Asterales; family Asteraceae; genus Scalesia; species Scalesia atractyloides. The sequence continues at coordinate 11,936,921 of CAMTDV010000007.1, read as the reverse complement.
ACACATGATACAGGTGAAGCAGCTGCAGCTAGGAACACATAGGACTTGGACTAGAAGAATAAAACGATTTAGTGTTGGGATTGTTATGCTTGGCTTATTTTCCTTGTATTGAATGAACATGTTTGGATTTTTGAAATGTAACTTTGACTTTATTAAATATGAAACATATTAGTAAATGTCATGAGCTTTGGTGATAACCCAATTATGCCCCGACTCTTATTCCGCTGCGGGTCGGGGTGTGACACGTCAGGGCAAGGACTAGGCTGTGTTCTAATGCAAAGGGGAAAGGTGATAGCTTATGCTTCTAGATAACTCAAAATTCATGAGAAGAACTACACCACCCACGACCTAGAACTTGGAGCCGTTGTGTTCGCTCTTAAGATATGGAGACATTATCTCTACGGTACTAAGTGTGAAATATACACTGACCACAAGAGTCTTCAACATATCTTCAACCAAAAGGAGTTAAACATGAGGCAACGAAGATGGGTCGAACTTCTTAATGACTACGACTGTGAAATTCGGTATCACCCTGGCAAGGCAAATGTGGTGGCCGATGCACTCAGTCGAAAGGGTTATGCGAACTCCATTCGTCTTCTATGTTCGCAAATCATAACCGACATCAAAGATCAAATTCGAGAAGCCCAACATGTTTTAGTAACGGAAGACGACGTACGAAAGGAGCTGTCCTGTGGAGCTGAACTTAAAATTGAAACTAAATCTGACGGTATTCTGTACTATCTAGATCGCATATGGATTCCTGACCACAACAACCTTCGTGAATTCCTTATGAATGAGGCACACAAAACACGATACTCTATACACCCAGGAGCCGACAAGATGTATCAAGACCTTCGATACACCTACTGGTGGCCTGGAATGAAAAAGGATATTGCTGTTTTTGTTTCCAAGTGCCTTACATGTTCCAAGGTGAAAGCTGAACATCAAAGACCCTCAGGACTTCTGGTCCAACCTGAAATACCTGTATGGAAGTGGGAAAACATAACCATGGACTTCATTACCGGGTTACCTCGCACTTCTGGTGGGTATGACACTATATGGGTAATCATTGATCGTCTTACAAAATCAGCTCACTTTATTCCAATCCGCGAAGATTTCAAGAACGAGAAGCTAGCTCGTATCTACATCAGCGAAATCGTAAGCCGCCATGGTGTACCGTTAAGCATTATTTCAGATCGTGATGGTCGTTTCACTTCACGAACATGGCAAGCCGTACAAGCCGCTTTGGGTACACGATTAGACCTCAGTACCGCTTATCATCCTCAAACTGATGGACAATCTGAACGCACCATTCAAACTCTTGAAGATATGCTTCGAGCATGTGTCATAGACTTCAAGGGAAATTGGGACGCTCATCTACCATTAGTTGAATTTTCGTACAACAACAGCTATCATTCCAGTATCGGCATGGCACCTTTTGAAGCTTTATATGGTCGTAAGTGCCGATCTCCAGTATGTTGGCACGAAATTGGGGAAGCTCAAATCACCGGTCCGGAATTGATTCAAGAAACCACAGACAAGATCCATCAAATTCGAAACAATCTTCTAGTGGCTCAAAGTCGTCAAAAGAGTTATGCAGATAAACGACGAAAGCCTTTGGAGTTTAACATTGGTGATCATGTACTTTTAAAAGTATCACCGTGGAAGGGAGTAGTTCGTTTTGGCCAGAAAGGCAAGCTAGCACCACGCTACGTAGGACCTTTCAAGATACTCGAAAAAGTAGGACCTTTAGCATACAAGCTTGATCTACCAGAAGAACTCAAAAGAATTCACCCCACATTCCACGTATCAAACTTGAAGAAGTGCCTCGCTGATGAGAACCTCCATATTCCTCTGGAAGATATTCAGATTGATGAATCTATGCATTTTATTGAAAGACCAGTAGAGATCATGGACTTCGGAAAAAAACGTTTAAGACGGAGTCGTATTCCAATTGTTAGGGTACGCTGGGAGTCGAAACGGGGACCTGAGTTTACTTGGGAACGTGAAGACTCAATGCGCGAAAAATACCCGCATCTTTTTCCTACTACTACTACTTAAATTTCGGGACGAAATTTCCAAAAGTAGGGGATACTGTAACATTTGTCAAAAACGGGTTTTCCAAACCCGCTTCGTTTGTAATCGAATATCAAGTTATAAATGTTTCGTTGCGTATTTATGGTTATTTTAATTTTAAACGATGCAGAATTTATAAACAAATTAGAATTTAAAAACTTCAATTAATAAAAAGTGAAAATAAAATAAATAAAAAAGAAAACCGGCTGCCGGGATTCGAACCCAGATCAGCCGGGTGAGTCAACAACTTAACTCGCGCAATTATAACCACTCCGCCACTAGTTGCTTTTGTGAAATGTAGGAAGCAAATAAAACATAACTTCACTCAGGAATCAACCTGTTTACGCCAACTGAAACCGTAATCGGCTCCCAAACGTCCAAGACGTTTGAGTGATCGCGGAATTCTGTTTATAACCGATAAACCGACACTTTCAATCAATTCAGTCTTGAATGGACTTGAATTTATGTGATGATCGGTTTTAATAACCGAAAATCTTCATTTCCTGAATTACTCCAACAATAACATCCTCTCGCGACTCAAAATCACTCACAGAACCTCCAATCTCCCTTTCGCTCTACTTTCAGTTCGTCGAAAAAGCTTTTTGAACTCGCCGGACTTTCGCCGGAAAACCGTGTTTTCCATCAAAACAGTAAGTTTCTCAATTCTTCCATCTTCTATCAGTTGTTAAGCTTCTGCTAACTCAAACCTTTCAATCAGAATCAGTTTCAGACGGCGATATCGGAGAATTAACTCTCGCCGGAAAATTTCTGAGAATTTCTAGAACTCGCTGTGAAACGGTATAAACCTTTAAACATTCTGATAACTCTTGTTCGGTACTTCAATTCCACATCTAGCTAATCAAAATTGTTAATTGGTCCGCTCAGACAAAGTCCATAAAAACAGAGCCGGCGACTTCGCCGGAACTCTGAGAAAGATCATTTCTCCGGTATGTTTACTTCCAAAATCTTCCCTGCCATTTCATTTTAATCATTTGAATGTTTGTCAATCGAATTAACAAGAAACAGTAGGGAAATCGTTGTCTGTGATATTGTAACGAAGAAGACGAAGTTAGTTTGTATATAAGTTTTATATAATTTGGATTATAACTCGGGTTAGACACACAGTCCAGCGGTGGACTGTGTGCACACATTAATCACATGCCGCGAGTTCGATCCTTGACACAAACTCATTAACTGTAATAAAGAAGTTTCTTTTTTTAACTGAACCGGATTAATTCAAGGAAGATGTTAAGTATAATAAAAATCGATATATTAACCAGGTTAGACACACAGTCCAGCGGTGGACTGTGTGCAACACTAACCCACAGGTCCCGGGTTCGAGACCTGTTACACACGCCGGTTCGATGATTAAAATCCTTTTTGAAAATAAAAGAATTTTGAATAAACTAAAACAGTATATAAATATAATTAAAAACATAATTATTTCGGGTTAGACACGTAGCTCAGTTGGTAGAGCTGCGTGCACGCGAACGGGAGGTCTCGGGTTCGAGCCTTACCCGGCGCACATATGCACACTAGCGAACCGGTCAAACAGTCAACAGTCACGGTCAACGGTCAATGGTCAACGCAAAAGTCAACATTTTTTTAATATTTTTATTTATTTATTTAATTTAAAAATCAATTAAAAATACTTTAAAATAATGTTTTTAAAGTTAGAAAATAGCCTTAAACTCACAAAAATATATCTAAAAATCCTATTAAAATTATTAATAAAATCCACTCATTTACCATACCTTTCGTTATTATTTAGGTTAGTTAATTCTCGTCGATCGATCCTCTAAACTCGTGCGCATTTCATCATCTTCAACCGAACGCACCCAATGTGAGTGAATCTCTACAAATTTCCCGTTTTAATCACGTTTTTGGGGTGTATCATGTGTCTTATCATTTATTATATTTAAACCATTGTGCATCCATCATATCCATGAACAAATGTGTATTCAACATGTATCAACTGTTTTGTGTGGTTATTGTTTAGATTAAATTATCATTTTCAGTACATACATTATCATAGGCCGCCGCTCCCCATTACATTATGAGCGTTGAGCTGTTCCCCATTACATTATGAGCGTGAACCAGGCGTTGCCAACATACGATCGGCTCCATTTGATTGAGCCTTGATCGCACAGACATTTATCATAGGCCGTCCGTTCCCCCTTACATTATGAGCGTGAACGTGACGTTGCCAACATATACAGTTTCATTCATGTTATATATTCATACAAGTTGGTTTGTTATTGTACGTTATTATTCGCTGTTGTTATGGTTATTGTATGATTTAATTACGTTTGCTTACATATGATTGTTGCACAATTTTTCATGATAAAGATAACAAGAAATCAATAATAAATGTTTTTCTAACAAGGTTCACTCGCTAACTTATGTTGACCCAAAAACCCCCATTTTTACACATGATACAGGTGATCCAGCTGCAGCAAGAAACACATAGGATGGCTTAGAAGAATAAACTGGTTTAGACTTTGGATTGTTTAGCTGATTTTGTATGAACATGTTTGGAATATTGAGGATGTAATTTTGACTTTAATAAATATGAAACATATTAGTAAATATCATGAGCTTTGGTGATAACCCAATTATGCCACGACTCTTATTCCGCTGCGGGTCGGGGTGTGACAGATTGGTATCAGAGCCATGACTATAGGGATATAGGATAGGTTATTAGACCCTTAGAGCCTATACTATAGTTGATTAGAATTTTTAAAATTTTTGTGTGTTACATGCAAAATTCATGATGTTTATATGTTTTATGTTTAATGTTACATTCAATGTTATGCAAGCATGTTCATAAGTACATATTATATTATAATGCCTATCATGAATCATATTCTCATAACATATCATATCCATGAGAGCACACACCACATCATTTCCATGATTATTTTTGCAATGATTTTTGTATTTTCAAATCACATCAAAGTGAGTTCTCGTGACGGGCATGTAGTAACTGGAAGGGTACAAGTACCGGTAGTCGGAACGTCCTGTCTAGGCTTGGCATTCGTATAAATCCAAAATAAAGGACCAGTTTGCCTACCTGGGGACTAACGATGAGAGTACGAAGTACCTATTAGGCCAAAGCATGCTATACCAAACGTCGTGTGAGCTAACCCCACTTTGAGTTGTCATTGTGTCTATACCTGGACACATTCCGACCATACATCTCGTAAACATATTTCATGGTTTTCATTCGGGTGATGCGAGTGTTAAACCGCCAATACTAATGTGAATCCTACCAAGCCAATAGTCATGGGGGCCCACATGACTATACAGGTGAAGGTATGGGGGACATTTGAGGCCCAACATGAGCAAACCCAAGACATCCTATGGATGTAGTTGCATTATTGATATTTATGATATTTTTATTTTCTTTAAGACACATGACACCTAAAAAGACTCCATAAACTCACAATCTTCTTATGTATGTTCCTGTAGATGTCGGCTAGGCAACAACGAGGGGGTAGAAAATCAGGAAGGTCACACGAACGCTTGGCCACTCAAATCGCAAAACAAATGGCCGCGGTGCTTCCTGACATTGTGGTTCAAGTACAACAAGCTTCGCCACAAATCCCACCAATCCTCCCCCGCAAGAAGACCAAAACATCGGCAACCCTCCTACCAAAAAGTGCTCATATAAACATTTCAAGTCTTGCGATCCTCTGAAATTTGAAGGGACCGAAGGTGTCACTGCTCTCCTCCACTGGTTTGAGGAAATGGAAAACACCTTCCTCAACTGCGATTGTCCCGAGGATCGCAAGGTACGATACACAACCGGGAGACTATTTGGGGTAGCTCTTACCTGGTGGAATACTAAAAAAGGTAAGAAAGGAATTGAAGATGCAATGGCCTTAACGTGGGAGGAGTTAAGGGAAATCATGACGAGACGATTCTGTCCTAGAAGTGAGATTAAAAAGTTAGAGGATGAATTTCACTCGTTGAAGCAAAAGGAGGGAGATCATACTTCCTACAACAAGAGGTTTTTAGAGTTGAACCAAATGGTCCCTAACTTGTTCACCCCAGTTTACCGCTTAGTCGAGCACTATATTCGAGGCCTTCCCTCGAAAATTCAAGACTCAGTTCTCAGCACTTCGCTAGCAACACTTGAAGCTGCTATGGAACTAGCTACTGAGCTTACCGAGAATCGAATTCACAACGGTAAATTTAAAGATGAGAAAAAGAAAGCTCCCGTTGAGGGCCAAACTTCAAATCATTCCACCTCCTCCTCTAAGTTTGCTAACAAGAGGAAACGAAACACCAGAAACTTCGCTTTTACACAAACAAATTTCCCTATCCCTGCTGCACCCATTACCCAAGTTGCCCCCTCACCTGCACCATATAAAGGTCATACTCCGGCCCTTACCCAAAATGCAACCGTTGCCAATACCATCACTTTCCTGATCATCCCTGCCAACATTGTACCAGCTGTGGTCGCGCAGGTCACACCGTTCAAACCTGTCGCATACCTCAGCGAACGAACCGCCACCAGTCTTCAACCCAAACCCACCATCAAATAATGGGTCAAGCCCAACAACCTCTACTACTACCACCTACCCAGCATTTAGCCCAATCCTACTACCAACCCAACTACCCCATGTTGCAACCTATGCGGGCTTGCTACAACTGTGGAGACCCAAGCCACTTTAGAAACACTTGTCCACGTTTGGTGAACATTATACATGCTCAAGCCCAAGCAAATCCGGTGAATCAGGCTAACCAAGCTCCTCCACCTGCAAGAGGAAGAGCTTTCAACATCAACGCTAATCAGGCTAGAGCTGACAGCAATGTGGTTAACGGTACGTTTCTTATCAATGGTAGTTATGCATCCATGTTGTTTGATACTGGCGCGGATAAAAGTTTTGTGTCCTTGGAGTTTGAACCCATCCTCAACCAAGTTCGTGATAAGCTCATGGAATCTATAACAGTAGAAGTTGCTGACGGAAAACCGGTCTCATTAAACTCTATTATACGCAATTGTACTCTCACCTTAAACGATCACGATTTTCCAGTTGACCTCATTCCTATGAAGTTGGGAAGCTTTGACATTATAATTGGTATGGACTGGCTCAGCCAACATCAGGCTGAAGTTGTATGCCGCGAAAAGTTTATACGCATTCCTCTTACAAACGGTCAGACTCTACGAATCTTTGGAGAAACCCCATCGAAAGGGCTCAGATTAATGTCCTGTCTTCATGCTCAAAAATATCTCCGCAAGAATTATGTCGCATTTTTAACTCATGTCGTCAAAAAGGGAACCAAGGAGAAGAAACTTGAAGACATCCCAGTAGTAAAAGATTTTCTGCAAGTTTTTCCTGACGACATCTCAGGACTTCCTCCCGTGAGAGAAGTCGAATTCCGCATTGATCTTATACCTGGTGCTACACCAGTTGCAAAGTCTCCTTATAGGTTAGCCCCCTCAGAAATGCAAGAGCTAGCCAGTCAATTGCAAGAGTTGACTGACAAAGGATTCATACGTCCTAGCTCCTCGCCTTGGGGTGCACCTGTCCTTTTTCTGAAGAAGAAAGATGGAACGTTTCGCATGTGCATCGACTACAGAGAACTCAACAAGTTAACGGTCAAGAACCGCTATCCATTACCTCGCATTGATGATCTTTTTGACCAACTTCAAGGCGCCAGCTGTTTTTCAAAAATCGACCTTCGTTCTGGTTATCATCAACTCAGAGTACATGAAGAAGACGTCCCAAAGACCGCCTTCCGAACTCGTTATGGTCATTATGAATTCATGGTCATGCCATTTGGTTTAACCAATGCTCCAGCTGTCTGAATGGATCTAATGAACAGAGTCTGCAAACCCTATCTCGATCGCTTTGTTATAGTCTTCATCGACGACATCCTCATTTACTCAAAGTCTAAGTCTGATCATGAATGGCACCTTCGACTCATCCTTACACTCTTAGAGAATGAAAAGCTCTACGCCAAATTCTCCAAATGCGAATTCTGGTTAAAAGAGGTACAATTCCTTGGACATGTCGTCAATGACAAGGGAATACATGTCGACCCCCCAAAGATCAAAGCAGTACAAGAATGGCAAGCGCCACGTACACCAACCGAAGTAAGATCATTCCTTGGTTTAGCTGGTTATTATCGCCGTTTCATTTCAAATTTCTCCCGCATTGCTGTACCACTCACGGCTTTAACTCATAAAGGGAAACCCTTTATTTGGGGACCCAAACAAGAAGAAGCCTTCCAAACCCTTAAACAAAAACTCTGTGATGCACCTATTCTCACTCTTCCTGAAGGTTGTGATGACTTCGTGGTTTATTGCGACGCGTCATGTAACATTTGTAAAAATCGGGTCTTCAAAACCCGCTCCGTTTTGTAATCAAGTACCAAGTTATAAAAGTTACATTAAATATTTATGATTATTTTGAGTTAAAACGATACATAATTAATAAATAAACTAAACTATAAAAATTATATTTGATAAAAAGTTAAAATAAAATAGATAAAAAAATTATGAAGCTGCCGGGACTCGAACCCGGGTCAGCCAAAAAACACTTCAACAACTTAACACTCACTCCCAAGACCACTCCGCCACTTGTTTGTTTTCTGTCATGTTTAGGAAACAAATAATTTTTATGGACTAAGGTAAATCAATCGATTTTACACATTGTAACTGAAACCGGTTATCAATCACCCAAATCGATTTAGATACTCTCGATTCAGCGAGTATAACCGATAAACGGACAATTTCAATCAATGTTGCCATGAATGGAACTTGAATTCGGAAGTAGATCGGTTTAATAACCGAAAGTCTTCAATTCTCGGACCACTTCAATCATAGACTTTTCCTGCGACTCAAAACACTCTGCAAAACTCCCAATTGCATTTCCGCAACCTTACAATCCACCGGAGAAGCTTGAATCAGACCGCCGAAAAAATTCTGCAAGTCACCGGAAAACCGGGACTCACATCCACACGGTATTTCCTCCGACTCTTTCTGTTTCAATCATGTGATTAATCAGTCTCTAACACAACTCCACCATCAGAATCGATCCTAGTGAACGATTATCGAAAATCTTACCTTCGCCGGAAAACTCCTGAAACCGCCGGAATCACACTGAACGGGTATGATCTCCCAAACTTCTGTTAAACATTGTTTAAGTGACTCAACTTCTTAAATAATCGAACAAAGCTGTTAATTGGTTTCAACAACCGGAGTTCACTTTCAGTACCGACGCACCTCCGCCGGAATTCTGTGAACAACATCAATCGGTATATCTTTTTCCTTAAACTCTCTCCATTCTCTACTTTTAAATTACTGATAATGTCTGAAAAGCGTATAAGTCATAAATCGGTCATAACAGTCGGAATATGTTTGTCTGTGTAAATCAACGAAGAAGATGAAGACGCAACGTAACATAAGATTAATTAAAATCGGTATTTTAAACGGGTTAGACACACAGTCCAGCGGTGGACTGTGTGCAAAATACACACGCACGTCCCGAGTTCGATCCCTGCTACACGCACACCTTATATAATAACGCGCCTTTTTGTTTAAAAACTAAACCGGGATAACCCAGTTAGTTGTTAAGTATAATAAAAACCGAGATAATAACCAGGTTAGACACACAGTCCAGCGGTGGACTGTGTGCAACATGAACCACACGTCGCGCGTTCGAAACCCGTCACGAGCACCGGTCCGATTGAATTAAAATGTTTTCGCAAATAAAGGAAATTCGGTTAACTTGAATAAGTGTATAAATATAATTAAAAACAAGATTATTTCGGGTTAGACACGTAGCTCAGTTGGTAAAGCTGCGTGCACGCGAACGGGAGGTCTCGGGTTCGAGCCTCACCCGGCGCAGATTAATTCGCTGACCGAACCGTCAACGGTCAACGGTCAACGCTGAAAAAATTAATTTTTTTTATATTTTTATTTATTTAATTTAAAAATCAATTAAAAATACTTAAAAATAACATTTTTAAAGATAGAAAATAGCCATAAACTGACAAAAATATATCTAAAAATTTCATTAAAATCCTTAATAAAATCCATCCATTTAATATATTTTTCCATTATTAGGTTAGTATTCCTCGTTGATTCGCTCATCTAATTCGTGCGCATCTCACCATCTCCAATCCAACGCACCCAATGTGAGTGAATCTTACAAATTCCCCGTTTAATCACGTTTTGGGGTGTATCATGTGTCTGTGTATATATATATTATTACTAAACCATTGTGCATACATCATATCATGAACTTGTGTATTCAGTTTGTTGCTGTTAAGTAGTTATCATTGGATGCAATTTATTATTCAGTACATGCAATTTCATAGGCCGTCGCTCCCCATTACATTATGAGCGTTGAGCATGTTCCCCATTTTATTATGCGGTTGAACCTGGCGTGCCCACATACGATCGGCTCCGTTTGATTGAGCCTTGATCGCACAGTTTCATTTATGTTATTTACAGTATGTTGTTGGTATGTTCATGTATGCTGCCATGTGTTATTGTATGTTATAGTTGTGACTGCTATTTGCCATTACTTGATTATTTACATTTGCTCATCTATGATTATGCACAAATTTTCATTGATAAACTAACAATTAATTTATTAATAAATGTTTATCTAATATGGTTCACTCGCCAACTTATGTTGACCCAAAAACCCCCATTTTACACATGATACAGGTGAAGCAGCTGCAGCTAGGAACACATAGGACTTGGACTAGAAGAATAAAACGATTTAGTGTTGGGATTGTTATGCTTGGCTTATTTTCCTTGTATTGAATGAACATGTTTGGATTTTTGAAATGTAACTTTGACTTTATTAAATATGAAACATATTAGTAAATGTCATGAGCTTTGGTGATAACCCAATTATGCCCCGACTCTTATTCCGCTGCGGGTCGGGGTGTGACACGTCAGGGCAAGGACTAGGCTGTGTTCTAATGCAAAGGGGAAAGGTGATAGCTTATGCTTCTAGATAACTCAAAATTCATGAGAAGAACTACACCACCCACGACCTAGAACTTGGAGCCGTTGTGTTCGCTCTTAAGATATGGAGACATTATCTCTACGGTACTAAGTGTGAAATATACACTGACCACAAGAGTCTTCAACATATCTTCAACCAAAAGGAGTTAAACATGAGGCAACGAAGATGGGTCGAACTTCTTAATGACTACGACTGTGAAATTCGGTATCACCCTGGCAAGGCAAATGTGGTGGCCGATGCACTCAGTCGAAAGGGTTATGCGAACTCCATTCGTCTTCTATGTTCGCAAATCATAACCGACATCAAAGATCAAATTCGAGAAGCCCAACATGTTTTAGTAACGGAAGACGACGTACGAAAGGAGCTGTCCTGTGGAGCTGAACTTAAAATTGAAACTAAATCTGACGGTATTCTGTACTATCTAGATCGCATATGGATTCCTGACCACAACAACCTTCGTGAATTCCTTATGAATGAGGCACACAAAACACGATACTCTATACACCCAGGAGCCGACAAGATGTATCAAGACCTTCGATACACCTACTGGTGGCCTGGAATGAAAAAGGATATTGCTGTTTTTGTTTCCAAGTGCCTTACATGTTCCAAGGTGAAAGCTGAACATCAAAGACCCTCAGGACTTCTGGTCCAACCTGAAATACCTGTATGGAAGTGGGAAAACATAACCATGGACTTCATTACCGGGTTACCTCGCACTTCTGGTGGGTATGACACTATATGGGTAATCATTGATCGTCTTACAAAATCAGCTCACTTTATTCCAATCCGCGAAGATTTCAAGAACGAGAAGCTAGCTCGTATCTACATCAGCGAAATCGTAAGCCGCCATGGTGTACCGTTAAGCATTATTTCAGATCGTGATGGTCGTTTCACTTCACGAACATGGCAAGCCGTACAAGCCGCTTTGGGTACACGATTAGACCTCAGTACCGCTTATCATCCTCAAACTGATGGACAATCTGAACGCACCATTCAAACTCTTGAAGATATGCTTCGAGCATGTGTCATAGACTTCAAGGGAAATTGGGACGCTCATCTACCATTAGTTGAATTTTCGTACAACAACAGCTATCATTCCAGTATCGGCATGGCACCTTTTGAAGCTTTATATGGTCGTAAGTGCCGATCTCCAGTATGTTGGCACGAAATTGGGGAAGCTCAAATCACCGGTCCGGAATTGATTCAAGAAACCACAGACAAGATCCATCAAATTCGAAACAAATCTTCTAGTGGCTCAAAGTCGTCAAAAGAGTTATGCAGATAAACGACGAAAGCCTTTGGAGTTTAACATTGGTGATCATGTACTTTTAAAAGTATCACCGTGGAAGGGAGTAGTTCGTTTTGGCCAGAAAGGCAAGCTAGCACCACGCTACGTAGGACCTTTCAAGATACTCGAAAAAGTAGGACCTTTAGCATACAAGCTTGATCTACCAGAAGAACTCAAAAGAATTCACCCCACATTCCACGTATCAAACTTGAAGAAGTGCCTCGCTGATGAGAACCTCCATATTCCTCTGGAAGATATTCAGATTGATGAATCTATGCATTTTATTGAAAGACCAGTAGAGATCATGGACTTCGGAAAAAAAACGTTTAAGACGGAGTCGTATTCCAATTGTTAGGGTACGCTGGGAGTCGAAACGGGGACCTGAGTTTACTTGGGAACGTGAAGACTCAATGCGCGAAAAATACCCGCATCTTTTTCCTACTACTACTACTTAAATTTCGGGACGAAATTTCCAAAAGTAGGGGATACTGTAACATTTGTCAAAAACGGGTTTTCCAAACCCGCTTCGTTTGTAATCGAATATCAAGTTATAAATGTTTCGTTGCGTATTTATGGTTATTTTAATTTTAAACGATGCAGAATTTATAAACAAATTAGAATTTAAAAACTTCAATTAATAAAAAGTGAAAATAAAATAAATAAAAAAGAAAACCGGCTGCCGGGATTCGAACCCAGATCAGCCGGGTGAGTCAACAACTTAACTCGCGCAATTATAACCACTCCGCCACTAGTTGCTTTTGTGAAATGTAGGAAGCAAATAAAACATAACTTCACTCAGGAATCAACCTGTTTACGCCAACTGAAACCGTAATCGGCTCCCAAACGTCCAAGACGTTTGAGTGATCGCGGAATTCTGTTTATAACCGATAAACCGACACTTTCAATCAATTCAGTCTTGAATGGACTTGAATTTATGTGATGATCGGTTTTAATAACCGAAAATCTTCATTTCCTGAATTACTCCAACAATAACATCCTCTCGCGACTCAAAATCACTCACAGAACCTCCAATCTCCCTTTCGCTCTACTTTCAGTTCGTCGAAAAAGCTTTTTGAACTCGCCGGACTTTCGCCGGAAAACCGTGTTTTCCATCAAAACAGTAAGTTTCTCAATTCTTCCATCTTCTATCAGTTGTTAAGCTTCTGCTAACTCAAACCTTTCAATCAGAATCAGTTTCAGACGGCGATATCGGAGAATTAACTCTCGCCGGAAAATTTCTGAGAATTTCTAGAACTCGCTGTGAAACGGTATAAACCTTTAAACATTCTGATAACTCTTGTTCGGTACTTCAATTCCACATCTAGCTAATCAAAATTGTTAATTGGTCCGCTCAGACAAAGTCCATAAAAACAGAGCCGGCGACTTCGCCGGAACTCTGAGAAAGATCATTTCTCCGGTATGTTTACTTCCAAAATCTTCCCTGCCATTTCATTTTAATCATTTGAATGTTTGTCAATCGAATTAACAAGAAACAGTAGGGAAATCGTTGTCTGTGATATTGTAACGAAGAAGACGAAGTTAGTTTGTATATAAGTTTTATATAATTTGGATTATAACTCGGGTTAGACACACAGTCCAGCGGTGGACTGTGTGCACACATTAATCACATGCCGCGAGTTCGATCCTTGACACAAACTCATTAACTGTAATAAAGAAGTTTCTTTTTTTAACTGAACCGGATTAATTCAAGGAAGATGTTAAGTATAATAAAAATCGATATATTAACCAGGTTAGACACACAGTCCAGCGGTGGACTGTGTGCAACACTAACCCACAGGTCCCGGGTTCGAGACCTGTTACACACGCCGGTTCGATGATTAAAATCCTTTTTGAAAATAAAAGAATTTTGAATAAACTAAAACAGTATATAAATATAATTAAAAACATAATTATTTCGGGTTAGACACGTAGCTCAGTTGGTAGAGCTGCGTGCACGCGAACGGGAGGTCTCGGGTTCGAGCCTTACCCGGCGCACATATGCACACTAGCGAACCGGTCAAACAGTCAACAGTCACGGTCAACGGTCAATGGTCAACGCAAAAGTCAACATTTTTTTAATATTTTTATTTATTTATTTAATTTAAAAATCAATTAAAAATACTTTAAAATAATGTTTTTAAAGTTAGAAAATAGCCTTAAACTCACAAAAATATATCTAAAAATCCTATTAAAATTATTAATAAAATCCACTCATTTACCATACCTTTCGTTATTATTTAGGTTAGTTAATTCTCGTCGATCGATCCTCTAAACTCGTGCGCATTTCATCATCTTCAACCGAACGCACCCAATGTGAGTGAATCTCTACAAATTTCCCGTTTTAATCACGTTTTTGGGGTGTATCATGTGTCTTATCATTTATTATATTTAAACCATTGTGCATCCATCATATCCATGAACAAATGTGTATTCAACATGTATCAACTGTTTTGTGTGGTTATTGTTTAGATTAAATTATCATTTTCAGTACATACATTATCATAGGCCGCCGCTCCCCATTACATTATGAGCGTTGAGCTGTTCCCCATTACATTATGAGCGTGAACCAGGCGTTGCCAACATACGATCGGCTCCATTTGATTGAGCCTTGATCGCACAGACATTTATCATAGGCCGTCCGTTCCCCCTTACATTATGAGCGTGAACGTGACGTTGCCAACATATACAGTTTCATTCATGTTATATATTCATACAAGTTGGTTTGTTATTGTACGTTATTATTCGCTGTTGTTATGGTTATTGTATGATTTAATTACGTTTGCTTACATATGATTGTTGCACAATTTTTCATGATAAAGATAACAAGAAATCAATAATAAATGTTTTTCTAACAAGGTTCACTCGCCAACTTATGTTGACCCAAAAACCCCCATTTTTACACATGATACAGGTGATCCAGCTGCAGCAAGAAACACATAGGATGGCTTAGAAGAATAAACTGGTTTAGACTTTGGATTGTTTAGCTGATTTTGTATGAACATGTTTGGAATATTGAGGATGTAATTTTGACTTTAATAAATATGAAACATATTAGTAAATATCATGAGCTTTGGTGATAACCCAATTATGCCACGACTCTTATTCCGCTGCGGGTCGGGGTGTGACAGATTGGTATCAGAGCCATGACTATAGGGATATAGGATAGGTTATTAGACCCTTAGAGCCTATACTATAGTTGATTAGAATTTTTAAAATTTTTGTGTGTTACATGCAAAATTCATGATGTTTATATGTTTTATGTTTAATGTTACATTCAATGTTATGCAAGCATGTTCATAAGTACATATTATATTATAATGCCTATCATGAATCATATTCTCATAACATATCATATCCATGAGAGCACACACCACATCATTTCCATGATTATTTTTGCAATGATTTTTGTATTTTCAAATCACATCAAAGTGAGTTCTCGTGACGGGCATGTAGTAACTGGAAGGGTACAAGTACCGGTAGTCGGAACGTCCTGTCTAGGCTTGGCATTCGTATAAATCCAAAATAAAGGACCAGTTTGCCTACCTGGGGACTAACGATGAGAGTACGAAGTACCTATTAGGCCAAAGCATGCTATACCAAACGTCGTGTGAGCTAACCCCACTTTGAGTTGTCATTGTGTCTATACCTGGACACATTCCGACCATACATCTCGTAAACATATTTCATGGTTTTCATTCGGGTGATGCGAGTGTTAAACCGCCAATACTAATGTGAATCCTACCAAGCCAATAGTCATGGGGGCCCACATGACTATACAGGTGAAGGTATGGGGGACATTTGAGGCCCAACATGAGCAAACCCAAGACATCCTATGGATGTAGTTGCATTATTGATATTTATGATATTTTTATTTTCTTTAAGACACATGACACCTAAAAAGACTCCATAAACTCACAATCTTCTTATGTATGTTCCTGTAGATGTCGGCTAGGCAACAACGAGGGGGTAGAAAATCAGGAAGGTCACACGAACGCTTGGCCACTCAAATCGCAAAACAAATGGCCGCGGTGCTTCCTGACATTGTGGTTCAAGTACAACAAGCTTCGCCACAAATCCCACCAATCCTCCCCCGCAAGAAGACCAAAACATCGGCAACCCTCCTACCAAAAAGTGCTCATATAAACATTTCAAGTCTTGCGATCCTCCGAAATTTGAAGGGACCGAAGGTGTCACTGCTCTCCTCCACTGGTTTGAGGAAATGGAAAACACCTTCCTCAACTGCGATTGTCCCGAGGATCGCAAGGTACGATACACAACCGGGAGACTATTTGGGGTAGCTCTTACCTGGTGGAATACTAAAAAAGGTAAGAAAGGAATTGAAGATGCAATGGCCTTAACGTGGGAGGAGTTAAGGGAAATCATGACGAGACGATTCTGTCCTAGAAGTGAGATTAAAAAGTTAGAGGATGAATTTCACTCGTTGAAGCAAAAGGAGGGAGATCATACTTCCTACAACAAGAGGTTTTTAGAGTTGAACCAAATGGTCCCTAACTTGTTCACCCCAGTTTACCGCTTAGTCGAGCACTATATTCGAGGCCTTCCCTCGAAAATTCAAGACTCAGTTCTCAGCACTTCGCTAGCAACACTTGAAGCTGCTATGGAACTAGCTACTGAGCTTACCGAGAATCGAATTCACAACGGTAAATTTAAAGATGAGAAAAAGAAAGCTCCCGTTGAGGGCCAAACTTCAAATCATTCCACCTCCTCCTCTAAGTTTGCTAACAAGAGGAAACGAAACACCAGAAACTTCGCTTTTACACAAACAAATTTCCCTATCCCTGCTGCACCCATTACCCAAGTTGCCCCCTCACCTGCACCATATAAAGGTCATACTCCGGCCCTTACCCAAAATGCAACCGTTGCCAATACCATCACTTTCCTGATCATCCCTGCCAACATTGTACCAGCTGTGGTCGCGCAGGTCACACCGTTCAAACCTGTCGCATACCTCAGCGAACGAACCGCCACCAGTCTTCAACCCAAACCCACCATCAAATAATGGGTCAAGCCCAACAACCTCTACTACTACCACCTACCCAGCATTTAGCCCAATCCTACTACCAACCCAACTACCCCATGTTGCAACCTATGCGGGCTTGCTACAACTGTGGAGACCCAAGCCACTTTAGAAACACTTGTCCACGTTTGGTGAACATTATACATGCTCAAGCCCAAGCAAATCCGGTGAATCAGGCTAACCAAGCTCCTCCACCTGCAAGAGGAAGAGCTTTCAACATCAACGCTAATCAGGCTAGAGCTGACAGCAATGTGGTTAACGGTACGTTTCTTATCAATGGTAGTTATGCATCCATGTTGTTTGATACTGGCGCGGATAAAAGTTTTGTGTCCTTGGAGTTTGAACCCATCCTCAACCAAGTTCGTGATAAGCTCATGGAATCTATAACAGTAGAAGTTGCTGACGGAAAACCGGTCTCATTAAACTCTATTATACGCAATTGTACTCTCACCTTAAACGATCACGATTTTCCAGTTGACCTCATTCCTATGAAGTTGGGAAGCTTTGACATTATAATTGGTATGGACTGGCTCAGCCAACATCAGGCTGAAGTTGTATGCCGCGAAAAGTTTATACGCATTCCTCTTACAAACGGTCAGACTCTACGAATCTTTGGAGAAACCCCATCGAAAGGGCTCAGATTAATGTCCTGTCTTCATGCTCAAAAATATCTCCGCAAGAATTATGTCGCATTTTTAACTCATGTCGTCAAAAAGGGAACCAAGGAGAAGAAACTTGAAGACATCCCAGTAGTAAAAGATTTTCTGCAAGTTTTTCCTGACGACATCTCAGGACTTCCTCCCGTGAGAGAAGTCGAATTCCGCATTGATCTTATACCTGGTGCTACACCAGTTGCAAAGTCTCCTTATAGGTTAGCCCCCTCAGAAATGCAAGAGCTAGCCAGTCAATTGCAAGAGTTGACTGACAAAGGATTCATACGTCCTAGCTCCTCGCCTTGGGGTGCACCTGTCCTTTTTCTGAAGAAGAAAGATGGAACGTTTCGCATGTGCATCGACTACAGAGAACTCAACAAGTTAACGGTCAAGAACCGCTATCCATTACCTCGCATTGATGATCTTTTTGACCAACTTCAAGGCGCCAGCTGTTTTTCAAAAATCGACCTTCGTTCTGGTTATCATCAACTCAGAGTACATGAAGAAGACGTCCCAAAGACCGCCTTCCGAACTCGTTATGGTCATTATGAATTCATGGTCATG
Source organism: Scalesia atractyloides (assembly GCA_947069175.1). Taxonomy (NCBI): domain Eukaryota; kingdom Viridiplantae; phylum Streptophyta; class Magnoliopsida; order Asterales; family Asteraceae; genus Scalesia; species Scalesia atractyloides. Next base: position 11,918,306 of record CAMTDV010000007.1, on the reverse strand, counting down.
CCATTTGGTTTAACCAATGCTCCAGCTGTCTGAATGGATCTAATGAACAGAGTCTGCAAACCCTATCTCGATCGCTTTGTTATAGTCTTCATCGACGACATCTTCATTTACTCAAAGTCTAAGTCTGATCATGAACGGCACCTTCGACTCATCCTTACACTCTTAGAGAATGAAAAGCTCTACGCCAAATTCTCCAAATGCGAATTCTGGTTAAAAGAGGTACAATTCCTTGGACATGTCGTCAATGACAAGGGAATACATGTCGACCCCTCAAAGATCAAAGCAGTACAAGAATGGCAAGCGCCACGTACACCAACCGAAGTAAGATCATTCCTTGGTTTAGCTGGTTATTATCGCCGTTTCATTTCAAATTTCTCCCGCATTGCTGTACCACTCAAGGCTTTAACTCATAAAGGGAAACCCTTCATTTGGGGACCCAAACAAGAAGAAGCCTTCCAAACCCTTAAACAAAAACTCTGTGATGCACCTATTCTCACTCTTCCTGAAGGTTGTGATGACTTCGTGGTTTATTGCGACGCGTCATGTAACATTTGTAAAAATCGGGTCTTCAAAACCCGCTCCGTTTTGTAATCAAGTACCAAGTTATTAAAGTTACATTAAATATTTATGATTATTTTGAGTTAAAACGATACATAATTAATAAATAAACTAAACTATAAAAATTATATTTGATAAAAAGTTAAAATAAAATAGATAAAAAAATTATGAAGCTGCCGGGACTCGAACCCGGGTCAGCCAAAAAACACTTCAACAACTTAACACTCACTCCCAAGACCACTCCGCCACTTGTTTGTTTTCTGTCATGTTTAGGAAACAAATAATTTTTATGGACTAAGGTAAATCAATCGATTTTACACATTGTAACTGAAACCGGTTATCAATCACCCAAATCGATTTGGATACTCTCGATTCAGCGAGTATAACCGATAAACGGACAATTTCAATCAATGTTGCCATGAATGGTACTTGAATTCGGAAGTAGATCGGTTTAATAACCGAAAGTCTTCAATTCTCGGACCACTTCAATCATAGACTTTTCCTGCGACTCAAAACACTCTGCAAGACTCCCAATTGCATTTTGCAACCTTACATTCCACCGGAGAAGCTTGAATCAGACCGCCAGAAAAATTCTGCAAGTCACCGGAAAACCGGGACTCACATCCACACGGTATTTCCTCCGACTCTTTCTGTTTCAATCATGTGATTAATCAGTCTCTAACACAACTCCACCATCAGAATCGATCCTAGTGAACGATTATCGAAAATCTTACCTTCGCCGGAAAACTCCTGAAACTGCCGGAATCACACTGTGAACGGGTATGATCTCCCAAACTTCTGTTAAACCTTGTTTAAGTGACTCAACTTCTTAAATAATCGAACAAAGCTGTTAATTGGTTTCAACAGCCGGAGTTCACTTTCAGTACCGATGCACCTCCGCCGGAATTCTGTGAACAACATCAATCGGTATATCTTTTTCCTTAAACTCTCTCCATTCTCTACTTTTAAATTACTGATAATGTCTGAAAAGCGTATAAGTCATAAATCGGTCATAACAGTCGGAATATGTTTGTCTGTGTAAATCAACGAAGAAGATGAAGACGCAACGTAACATAAGATTAATTAAAATCGGTATTTTAAACGGGTTAGACACACAGTCCAGCGGTGGACTGTGTGCAAAATACACACGCACGTCCCGAGTTCGATCCCTGCTACACGCACACCTTATATAATAACGCGCCTTTTTGTTTAAAAACTAAACCGGGATAACCCAGTTAGTTGTTAAGTATAATAAAAACCGAGATAATAACCAGGTTAGACACACAGTCCAGCGGTGGACTGTGTGCAACATGAACCACACGTCACGCGTTCGAAACCCGTCACGAGCACCGGTCCGATTGAATTAAAATGTTTTTGCAAATAAAGGAAATTCGGTTAACTTGAATAAGTGTATAAATATAATTAAAAACAAGATTATTTCGGGTTAGACACGTAGCTCAGTTGGTAGAGCTGCGTGCACGTGAACGGGAGGTCTCGGGTTCGAGCCTCACCCGGCGCAGATTAATTCCCTGACCGAACCGGTCAACGGTCAACGGTCAACGGTCAACGCTGAATAAATAATTTTTTTTATATTTTTATTTATTTAATTTAATTTAAAAATCAATTAAAAATACTTAAAAATAACATTTTTAAAGATAGAAAATAGCCATAAACTCACAAAAATATATCTAAAAATTTCATTAAAATCCTTAATAAAATCCATCCATTTAATATATTTTTCCATTATTAGGTTAGTATTCCTCGTTGATCCGCTCATCTAATTCGTGCGCATCTCACCATCTCCAATCCAACGCACCCAATGTGAGTGAATTTTACAAATTCCCCGTTTAATATCGTTTTGGGGTGTATGATGTGTCTGTGTATATATATATTATTACTAAACCATTGTGCATACATCATATCATGAACTTGTGTATTCAGTTTGTTGCTGTTAAGTAGTTATCATTGGATGCAATTTATTATTCAGTACATGCAATTTCATAGGCCGTCGCTCCCCATTACATTATGAGCGTTGAGCATGTTCACCATTTTATTATGCGGTTGAACCTGGCGTGCCCACATACGATCGGCTCCGTTTGATTGAGCCTTGATCGCACAGACATTTTCATTTTCAGTACATGCAATACGACCGGCTCCGTTTGATTGAGCCTTGATCGCACAGTTTCATTTATGTTATTTACAGTATGTTGTTGGTATGTTCATGTATGCTGCCATGTGTTATTGTATGTTATAGTTGTGACTGCTATTTGCCATAACCCTATTATGCCCCGACTCTTATTCCGCTGCGGGTCGGGGTGTGACAGATTGGTATCAGAGCATTGACTATAGGGATATAGGATAGGTTATTAGACCCTTAGAGCCTATACTATAGTCGATTAGAAACTTATAAGAATTTTGTGTGTTATATGCCAAATTTCATGATGTTTATATGTTTTATGTTAAATCTTACATTTGATATTGTGCAAGCATGTTCATAAGTATGTATTATCATATAATGCCTATCATGAAATCGTATGCTCATAACATATCACATCCATGAAAGCACACACCACATCACGATTGTTTTTACAATGATTTTCGTGTTTTCAAATCTCATCAAAGTGAGTTCTCATGACGGGCATGTAGTAACTGGAAGGGTACCAGTACCGGTAGTCGGAACGTCCTGTCTAGGCTGGCATTCGTATAAATCCAAAATAAAGGACCAGTTTGCCTACCTGGGGACTAACGATGAGAGTACGAAGTACCTATTAGGCCAAAGCATGCTATACCTAACGTCGTGTGAGCTAAACCCACTTTGAGTTGTCATTGTGTCTACACCTGGACACGTTCCGACCAAACATCTCATGAACATATTTTGTGGTTTGCATTCGGGGGATGCGAGTGTTAAATTGCCAATACTAATGTGAATCCTACCAAGCCAATAGCCATGGGGGCCCACATGACTATGTAGGTGAAGGTATGGGGGACATTTGAGGCCCAACATGAGCGAACCCAAGACATCCTATGGATGTAGTTGCATTATTGATATTTATGTTATTTTCATTTTCTTAAAGACACATGACCCCTAAAAAGACACCATAAACTCACAATCTTCTCATTTTATGATCCTGTAGATGTCGTCTAGACAGCAACGAAGGGGTAAAAGATCGGGAAGGTCTCAGGAACGTTTGGCCACTCAGATCGCGAAACAAATGGCCACGATATTGCCTGACATCGTGGTACAAGTACAACAAGCCCTTGCTACAAATCCTACTAACCCTCCCCAACAACAGGACCAGAACATCGACAACCCTCCAACCAACAAGTGCTCTTATAAACATTTTAAGTCATGTGATCCTCCTAAATTTGAAGGGACCGAGGGTGTCACTGCTCTCCTACATTGGTTCGAGGAGATGGAAAACACCTTCCTAAACTGCGATTGTCCTGAGGATCGCAAGGTTCGATACGCCACCGGGAGACTACTTGGAGTAGCTCTCACTTGGTGGAATACTGAGAAAGGGAAGAGGGGAATGCGATGGCCTTAACTTGGGAGGAGTTAAGGGAAATCATGACTAGGCGTTTCTGTCCTAGAAGTGAAATTAAGAAGTTGGAGGATGAATTTCATGCTCTAAAGCAAAAGGAGGGTGATCACTCTACCTACAACAAGAGGTTCTTGGAGTTGAACCAAATGGTTCCAAATTTATTCACACCAACCTATCGTCTGATTGAACATTATATTCGAGGACTTCCCTCGAAAATCCAAGATTCAGTTCTCTGCGTTTCACCAGTAACACTTGAAGCTGCTATGGAGTTAGCAACTGAACTGACCGAAAACAGAATTCGCAACGGGAAGTTCAAAGAAGAGAAGAAGAAAGCCCCTGTTGAGGGACAAACTTCAAACCACCCAATTCCTTCCTCTAAGTTTGCTAACAAGAGGAAGCGTAACACCAGAAATTTTGCAGTGACCCAAACCAACACCCGTATTCCTGCTGCACCCATTACTCAAGTCACTCCTTCACCCGCACCATACAGAAGACCCTACACAGGCCCGTTACCAAAATGTAACCGTTGTCAGTATCACCATTCCCCTGATCATCCTTGCCAATACTGCACCGGCTGCGGTCGCGCAGGACATACTGTTCAAAACTACCGCATGCCTCAACGAACAAACCGCCACCAACCTTTAACCCAAACCCACCAACAGTTAATGGGTCAAGCACAACAACCCCTACCATTTCCACCCACCCAACATTTAGCCCAAACATACTACCAACCCAATTATCCTATGGGCCAACCTATGCGGCTTGCTTCAATTGCGGCGACCCAAGTCATTTCAGAAACACATGTCCAAGGCTGGTTAATATTATTCATGCTCAGGCCCAAGCCAACCCAGTGAATCAAGCGAACCAAGCTCCTCCACCTGCAAGAGGAAGAGCTTTCAATATTAACGCGAACCAGGCCAGAGCTGACGGCAATGTGGTCAACGGTACGTTCCTTATAAATGGTAGATATGCCTCTATGTTATTTGATACTGGTGCGGATAGAAGTTTGTGTCATTAGAATTTGAACCTATCTTAAGCAAAAATCGGGATAAGCTCACGGAATCCATAACGGTAGAAGTTGCGGACGGAAACCAGTTTCATTAGACTCTATATTACGCAACTGTACACTCACCTTAAACGACCACGATTTCTCAGTCGACCTTATTCCTATGAAGCTGGGAAGTTTTGACATCATAATCGGTATGGATTGGCTCAGTCAACATCAGGCGGAAGTTGTATGTCGTGAAAAATTTATTCGTATTCCTCTTTCAAACGGTCAGACTCTTCGAATCATTGGAGAAACCTCGTCGAAAGGGCTCAGCTTAATGTCTTGTCTTCAAGCTCAAAAATATCTTCGCAAGAATTATGTCGCGTTTTTAGCCCATATCATCAAGAAGGGGACCACAGAGAAGAAACTTAAAGACATTCCTGTAGTAAAAGACTTTCCACAAGTTTTTCCTGACGACATTTCAGGACTTCCTCCAGTTAGAGACGTCGAATTCCGTATTGATCTTATACCTGGTGCTACACCAGTTGCAAAGTCTCCATATAGGTTAGCCCCCTCTGAAATGCAAGAGCTAGCCAGTCAATTACAAGAGTTGACTGACAAGGGATTCATACGTCCTAGCTCATCGCCTTGGGGTGCACCTGTCCTTTTTGTAAAGAAGAAAGATGGATCTTTTCGTATGTGCATCGACTACAGAGAGCTCAACAAGTTAACCATCAAAAATCGCTATCCTTTACCTCGCATTGATGATCTTCTTGACCAACTACAAGGTGCCAGCTGCTTTTCGAAAATCGATCTTCGATCTGGCTATCATCAACTTAGAGTGCATGAAGAAGACGTCCCTAAGACTGCTTTTCGAACTCGTTATGGCCACTATGAATTCATGGTTATGCCATTTGGATTAACCAACGCACCAGTTGTCTTCATGGACCTAATGAACAGAGTCTGCAAACCTTACCTTGATCGATTTGTAGTTTTCATCGACGATATTCTTATTTATTCAAAATCTAAAGCTGATCATGAGCGTCATCTTCGACTCGTTCTTGCACTTCTAGGAAAGGAAAAGCTTTATGCCAATTTCTCTAAATGTGAATTCTGGTTAAAAGAGGTGCAATTCCTCGGGCATGTAGTCAATGACAAGGGAATACATGTTGACCCTTCAAAGATCAAAGCAGTTCAAGAATGGCAAGCTCCACGTACACCAACTGAAGTAAGATCTTTTCTTGGACTAGCTGGCTATTATCGTCGGTTCATTTCAAACTTCTCTCGCATTGCTGTGCCACTCATGGCTTTAACTCACAAGGGAAAGCCTTTCGTATGGGGACCCAAGCAAGAAGAAGCTTTTCAAACTCTTAAACAAAAACTTTGTGATGCACCAATCCTCACTCTTCCTGAAGGTTGTGATGATTTTGTAGTCTATTGCGACGCGTCAGGGTAAGGATTAGGCTGCCTTCTCATGCAAAGAGGAAAAGTCATAGCTTATGCCTCGAGACAACTCAAGACACATGAAAAGAACTACACCACTCATGACCTAGAACTTGGAGCCGTTGTATTCGCTCTTAAGATATGGAGACATTATCTCTATGGTACTAAGTGTGAAATATACACTGACCACAAGAGTCTTCAACATATCTTCAATAAAAAAGAGTTAAATATGAGGCAACAAAGATGGGTCGAACTTCTGAATGATTACGACTGTGAAATTAGATACCACCCTGGTAAAGCAAATGTGGTGGCTGATGCACTTAGTCGAAAGGGTTATGCGAACTCCATTCATCTTCTATGTTCGCAAATTATAACCGACATTAAAGATCAAATTCGAGAAGCCCAACACGTTTCAATAACAGAAGAAGATGTACGAAAGGAGATGTCCTGTGGAGCCGAGCTAAAACTTGAAACTAAATCAGACGATATCCTGTATTACCTAGATCGTATCTGGATTCCTAACCACAACAATCTTCGTGAAACTCTTATGAATGAAGCTCACAAAACGCGATATTCTATACACCCAGGAGCTGATAAGATGTATCAAGACCTACGATACACCTATTGGTGGCCTGGAATGAAGAAGGATATTGCCGTTTTTGTTTCCAAGTGTCTCACATGTTCCAAGGTGAAGGCTGAACACCAAAGACCCTCAGGACTTCTAGTCCAACCGGAAATACCTGTATGGAAGTGGGAAAATATAACCATGGATTTCATTACCGGGTTACCTCGCACTTCTGGTGGGTATGACACTATATGGGTGATTATAGACCGACTTACAAAATCAGCTCACTTTATTCCTATTCGCGAAGATTTCAAGAACGAAAAGCTTGCACGTATTTATATCAACGAAATCGTAAGCCGGCATGGGATACCATTAAGTATTATTTCTGATCGTGATGGTCGTTTCACCTCACGAACATGGCAAGCAGTACAATCCGCTATGGGCACACGATTAGATCTCAGTACCGCCTATCATCCTCAAACTGATGGACAGTCTGAGCGCACCATTCAAACTCTTGAAGATATGCTTAGAGCATGTGTCATAGACTTCAAGGGAAATTGGGATGCCCACCTACCATTAGTTGAATTTTCGTACAACAACAGCTATCATTCGAGCATCGGCATGGCACCTTTTGAAGCCTTATATGGTCGAAAGTGCCGATCTCCTGTATGTTGGCACGAAATTGGGGAAGCACAAATTACTGGTCCAGAATTGATCCAAGAAACCACAGATAAGATCCATCAAATCCGAAACAATCTTCTAGCCGCTCAAAGTCGTCAAAAGAGTTATGCAGATAAACGACGGAAGCCCTTAGAGTTTAACATTGGTGATCATGTGCTTTTAAAAGTATCACCGTGGAAGGGAGTAGTTCGTTTTGGTCAAAAGGGGAAGCTAGCACCACGTTACATAAGACCTTTCAAGATACTCGAAAGAGTAGGTCCTGTAGCATACAAGCTTGACCTACCAGAAGAACTCAACAGGATTCATCCCACATTCCACGTGTCGAACTTGAAGAAGTGCCTCGCTGATGAGAATCTCCATATTCCGCTGGAAGATATTCAGATTGATGAATCTATGCATTTTATTGAAAGACCAGTGGAGATCATGGACCACGGGGAGAAGCGTCTTCGACGAAGTCGCATTCCAATTGTTAGGGTACGCTGGGAGTCGAAATGGGGACCTGAGTTTACTTGGGAACGTGAAGACTCAATGCGTGAAAAATACCCGCATCTTTTTCCTACTACTTCAACTACTTAAATTTCGGGACGAAATTCCTAAAAGTTGGGGATACTGTAACATTTTTAAAAATTGGGTCTTCAAAACCCGCTCCGTTTTGTAATCAAGTACCAAGTTATAAAAGTTACATTAAATATTTATGATTATTTTGAGTTAAAACGATACATAATTAATAAATAAACTAAACTATAAAAATTATATTTGATAAAAAGTTAAAATAAAATAGATAAAAAAATTATGAAGCTGCCGGGACTCGAACCCGGGTCAGCCAAAAAACACTTCAACAACTTAACACTCACTCCCAAGACCACTCCGCCACTTGTTTGTTTTCTGTCATGTTTAGGAAACAAATAATTTTTATGGACTAAGGTAAATCAATCGATTTTACACATTGTAACTGAAACCGGTTATCAATCACCCAAATCGATTTGGATACTCTCGATTCAGCGAGTATAACCGATAAACGGACAATTTCAATCAATGTTGCCATGAATGGAACTTGAATTCGGAAGTAGATCGGTTTAATAACCGAAAGTCTTCAATTCTCGGACCACTTCAATCATAGAGTTTTCCTGCGACTCAAAACACTCTGCAAGACTCCCAATTGCATTTCCGCAACCTTACAATCCACTGGAGAAGCTTGAATCAGACCGCCGGAAAAATTCTGCAAGTAACCGGAAAACCGGGACTCACATCCACACGGTATTTCCTCCGACTCTTTCTGTTTCAATCATGTGATTAATCAGTCTCTAACACAACTCCACCATCAGAATCGATCCTAGTTAACGATTATCGAAAATCTTACCTTCGCCGGAAAACTCCTGAAACTGCCGGAATCACACTGTGAACGGGTATGATCTCCCAAACTTCTGTTAAACCTTGTTTAAGTGACTTAACTTCTTAAATAATCGAACAAAGCTGTTAATTGGTTTCAACAGCCGGAGTTCACTTTCAGTACCGACGCACCTCCGCCGGAATTCTGTGAACAACATCAATCGGTTTATCTTTTTCCTTAAACTCTCTCCATTCTCTACTTTTAAATTACTGATAATGTCTGAAAAGCGTATAAGTCATAAATCGGTCATAACAGTCGGAATATGTTTGTCTGTGTTAATCAACGAAGAAGATGAAGACGCAACGTAACATAAGATTAATTAAAATCGGTATTTTAAACGGGTTAGACACACAGTCCAGCGGTGGACTGTGTGCAAAATACACACCCACGTCCCGAGTTCGATCCCTGCTACACGCACACCTTATATAATAACGCGCCTTTTTGTTTAAAAACTAAACCGGGATAACCCAGTTAGTTGTTAAGTATAATAAAAACCGAGATAATAACCAGGTTAGACACACAGTCCAGCGGTGGGCTGTGTGCAACATGAACCACACGTCGCGCGTTCGAAACCCGTCACGAGCACCGGTCCGATTGAATTAAAATGTTTTTGCAAATAAAGGAAATTCGGTTAACTTGAATAAGTGTATAAATATAATTAAAAACAAGATTATTTCGGGTTAGACACGTAGCTCAGTTGGTAGAGCTGCGTGCACGCGAACGGGAGGTCTCAGGTTCGAGCCTCACCCGGCGCAGATTAATTCACTGACCGAACCGTCAACGGTCAACGGTCAACGCTGAATAAATAATTTTTTTTTATATTTTTATTTATTTAATTTAATTTAAAAATCTATTAAAAATACTTAAAAATAACATTTTTAAAGATAGAAAATAGCCATAAACTCACAAAAATATATCTAAAAATTTCATTAAAATCCTTAATAAAATCCATCCATTTAATATATTTTTCCATTATTAGGTTAGTATTCCTCGTTGATCCGCTCATCTAATTCGTGCGCATCTCACCATCTCCAATCCAACGCACCCAATGTGAGTGAATCTTACAAATTCCCCGTTTAATCACGTTTTGGGGTGTATCATGTGTCTGTGTATATATATATTATTACTAAACCATTGTGCATACATCATATCATGAACTTGTGTATTCAGTTTGTTGCTGTTAAGTAGTTATCATTGGATGCAATTTATTATTCAGTACATGCAATTTCATAGGCCGTCGCTCCCCATTACATTATGAGCGTTGAGCATGTTCCCCATTTTATTATGCGGTTGAACCTGGCGTGCCCACATACGATCGGCTCCGTTTGATTGAGCCTTGATCGCACAGACATTTTCATTTTCAGTACATGCAATACGACCGGCTCCGTTCGATTGAGCCTTGATCGCACAGTTTCATTTGTGTTATTTACAGTATGTTGTTGGTATGTTCATGTATGCTGCCATGTGTTATTGTATGTTATAGTTGTGACTGCTATTTGCCATTACTTGATTATTTACATTTGCTCATCTATGATTATGCACAAATTTTCATTGATAAACTAACAATTAATTTATTAATAAATGTTTATCTAATAAGGTTCACTCGCCAACTTATGTTGACCCAAAAACCCCCATTTTACACATGATACAGGTGAAGCAGCTGCAGCTAGGAACACATAGGACTTGGACTAGAAGAATAAAACGATTTAGTGTTGGGATTGTTATGCTTGGCTTATTTTCCTTGTATTGAATGAACATGTTTAGATTTTTGAAATGTAACTTTGACTTTATTAAATATGAAACATATTAGTAAATGTCATGAGCTTTGATGATAACCCAATTATGCCCCGACTCTTATTCCGCTGCGGGTCGGGGTGTGACACGTCAGGGCAAGGACTAGGCTGTGTTCTAATGCAAAGGGGAAAGGTGATAGCTTATGCTTCTAGACAACTCAAAATTCATGAGAAGAACTACACCACCCACGACCTAGAACTTGGAGCCGTTGTGTTCGCTCTTAAGATATGGAGACATTATCTCTACGGTACTAAGTGTGAAATATACACTGACCACAAGAGTCTTCAACATATCTTCAACCAAAAGGAGTTAAACATGAGGCAACGAAGATGGGTCGAACTTCTTAATGACTACGACTGTGAAATTCGGTATCACCCTGGCAAGGCAAATGTGGTGGCCGATGCACTCAGTCGAAAGGGTTATGCGAACTCCATTCGTCTTCTATGTTCGCAAATCATAACCGACATCAAAGATCAAATTCGAGAAGCCCAACATGTTTTAGTAACGGAAGACGACGTACGAAAGGAGCTGTCCTGTGGAGCTGAACTTAAAATTGAAACTAAATCTGACGGTATTCTGTACTATCTAGATCGCATATGGATTCCTGACCACAACAACCTTCGTGAATTCCTTATGAATGAGGCACACAAAACACGATACTCTATACACCCAGGAGCCGACAAGATGTATCAAGACCTTCGATACACCTACTGGTGGCCTGGAATGAAAAAGGATATTGCTGTTTTTGTTTCCAAGTGCCTTACATGTTCCAAGGTGAAAGCTGAACATCAAAGACCCTCAGGACTTCTGGTCCAACCTGAAATACCTGTATGGAAGTGGGAAAACATAACCATGGACTTCATTACCGGGTTACCTCGCACTTCTGGTGGGTATGACACTATATGGGTAATCATTGATCGTCTTACAAAATCAGCTCACTTTATTCCAATCCGCGAAGATTTCAAGAACGAGAAGCTAGCTCGTATCTACATCAGCGAAATCGTAAGCCGCCATGGTGTACCGTTAAGCATTATTTCAGATCGTGATGGTCGTTTCACTTCACGAACATGGCAAGCCGTACAAGCCGCTTTGGGTACACGATTAGACCTCAGTACCGCTTATCATCCTCAAACTGATGGACAATCTGAACGCATCATTCAAACTCTTGAAGATATGCTTCGAGCATGTGTCATAGACTTCAAGGGAAATTGGGACGCTCATCTACCATTAGTTGAATTTTCGTACAACAACAGCTATCATTCCAGTATCGGCATGGCACCTTTTGAAGCTTTATATGGTCGTAAGTGCTGATCTCCAGTATGTTGGCACGAAATTGGGGAAGCTCAAATCACCGGTCCGGAATTGATTCAAGAAACCACAGACAAGATCCATCAAATTCGAAACAATCTTCTAGTGGCTCAAAGTCGTCAAAAGAGTTATGCGGATAAACGACGAAAGCCTTTGGAGTTTAACATTGGTGATCATGTACTTTTAAAAGTATCACCGTGGAAGGGAGTAGTTCGTTTTGGCCAGAAAGGCAAGCTAGCACCACGCTACGTAGGACCTTTCAAGATACTCGAAAAAGTAGGACCTGTAGCATACAAGCTTGATCTACCAGAAGAACTCAACAGAATTCACCCCACATTCCACGTATCAAACTTGAAGAAGTGCCTCGCTGATGAGAACCTCCATATTCCTCTGGAAGATATTCAGATTGATGAATCTATGCATTTTATTGAAAGACCAGTAGAGATCATGGACTTCGGAGAAAAACGTTTAAGACGGAGTCGTATTCCAACTGTTAGGGTACGCTGGGAGTCGAAACGGGGACCTGAGTTTACTTGGGAACGTGAAGACTCAATGCACGAAAAATACCCGCATCTTTTTCCTACTACTACTACTTAAATTTCGGGACGAAATTTCCAAAAGTAGGGGATACTGTAACATTTGTCAAAAACGGGTTTTCCAAACCCGCTTCGTTTGTAATCGAATATCAAGTTATAAATGTTTCGTTGCGTATTTATGGTTATTTTAATTTTAAACGATGCAGAATTTATAAACAAATTAGAATTTAAAAACTTCAATTAATAAAAAGTGAAAATAAAATAAATAAAAAAGAAAACCGGCTGCCGGGATTCGAACCCAGGTCAGCCGGGTGAGTCAACAACTTAACTCGCGCAATTATAACCACTCCGCCACTAGTTGCTTTTGTGAAATGTAGGAAGCAAATAAAACATAACTTCACTCAGGAATCAACCTGTTTACGCCAACTGAAACCGTAATCGGCTCCCAAACGTCCAAGACGTTTGAGTGATCGCGGAATTCTGTTTATAACCGATAAACCGACACTTTCAATCAATTCAGTCTTGAATGGACTTGAATTTATGTGATGATCGGTTTTAATAACCGAAAATCTTCATTTCCTGAATTACTCCAACAATAACATCCTCTCGCGACTCAAAATCACCCACAGAACCTCCAATCTCACTTTCGCTCTACTTTCAATTCGTCGGAAAAGCTTTTTGAACTCGCCGGACTTTCGCCGGAAAACCGTGTTTTCCATCAAAACAGTAAGTTTCTCAATTCTTCCATCTTCTATCAGTTGTTAAGCTTCTGCTAACTCAAACCTTTCAATCAGAATCAGTTTCAGACGGCGATATCGGAGAATTAACTCTCGCCGGAAAATTTCTGAGAATTTCTAGAACTCGCTATGAAACGGTATAAACCTTTAAACATTCTGATAACTCTTGTTCGGTACTTCAATTCCACATCTAGCTAATCAAAATTGATAATTGGTCCGCTCAGACAAAGTCCATAAAACAGAGCCGACGACTTCGCCGGAACTCTGAGAAAGATCATTTCTCCGGTATGTTTACTTCCAAAATCTTCCCTGCCATTTCATTTTAATCATTTGAATGTTTGTCAATCGAATTAAACAAGAAACAGTAGGGAAATCGTTGTCTGTGATATTGTAACGAAGAAGACGAAGTTAGTTTGTATATAAGTTTAATATAATTTGGATTATAACTCGGGTTAGACACACAGTCCAACGGTGGACTGTGTGCACACATTAATCACACGCCGCGAGTTCGATCCTTGACACAAACTCATTAACTGTAATAAAGAAGTTTCTTTTTTTAACTGAACCGGATTAATTCAAGGAAGATGTTAAGTATAATAAAAATCGATATATTAACCAGGTTAGACACACAGTCCAGCGGTGGACTGTGTGCAACACTAACCCACAGGTCCCGGGTTCGAGACCTGCTACGCACGCCGGTTCGATGATTAAAATCCTTTTTGAAAATAAAAGAATTTTGAATAAACTAAAACAATATATAAATATAATTAAAAACAGAATTATTTCGGGTTAGACACGTAGCTCAGTTGGTAGAGCTGCGTGCACGCGAACGGGAGGTCTCGGGTTCGAGCCTTACCCGGCGCACATATGCACACTAGCGAACCGGTCAAACAGTCAACAGTCACGTCAACGGTCAATGGTCAACGCAAAAGTCAACATTTTTTTATATTTTTATTTATTTATTTAATTTAAAAATCAATTAAAAATACTTAAAAATAATGTTTTTAAAGTTAGAAAATAGCCTTAAACTCACAAAAATATATCTAAAAATCCTATTAAAATTATTAATAAAATCCACTCATTTACCATACCTTTCATTATTATTTAGGTTAGTTAATTCTCGTCGATCGATCCTCTAAACTCGTGCGCATTTCATCATCTTCAACTGAACGCACCCAATGTGAGTGAATCTCTACAAATTCCCCGTTTTAATCACGTTTTTGGGGTGTATCATGTGTCTTATCATTTATTATATTTAAACCATTGTGCATCCATCATATCCATGAACAAATGTGTATTCAACATGTATCAACTGTTTTGTGTGGTTATTGTTTAGATTAAATTATCATTTTCAGTACATACATTATCATAGGCCGCCGCTCCCCATTACATTATGAGCGTTGAGCTGTTCCCCATTACATTATGAGCGTGAACCAGGCGTTGCCAACATACGATCGGCTCCGTTTGATTGAGCCTTGATCGCACAAACATTTATCATAGGCCGTCCGTTCCCCATTACATTATGAGCGTGAACGTGACGTTGCCAACATATACAGTTTCATTCATGTTATATATTCATACAAGTTGGTTTGTTATTGTACGTTATTATTCGTTGTTGTTATGGTTATTGTATGATTTAATTACGTTTGCTTACATATGATTGTTGCACAATTTTTCATGATAAAGATAACAAGAAATCAATAATAAATGTTTTTCTAACAAGGTTCACTCGCCAACTTATGTTGACCCAAAAACCTCCATTTTTACACATGATACAGGTGATCCAGCTACAGCAAGAAACACATAGGATGGCTTAGAAGAATAAACTGGTTTAGACTTTGGATTGTTTAGCTGATTATCTTTCTTTGTATTTGTATGAACATGTTTGGAATATTGAGGATGTAATTTTGACTTTAATAAATATGAAACATATTAGTAAATATCATGAGCTTTGGTGATAACCCAATTATGCCCCGACTCTTATTCCGCTGCGGGTCGGGGTGTGACACCCAAGACATCCTATGGATGTAGTAAATTTATTTTATTCATTTGTTTTTGTGAATGTTCATTTCTAAATACGACACATGTCACCTAAAACGTCAAACTCATACTCTTGATACGTATTCCCTGTAGATGTCTTCTAGTCTCTCTCGTAGAAGTATGAGATCAGGAAAATCCCGCGAGCGTATGGCTGCCCAAATCGCTCAACAAATGGCTGCCGTAATACCCAACATCGTAGTTCAAGTACAACAAGCCCTTACCGCTAATCCCGTCAACCCAATCAACCAAGAAGATCAAAACATTGTCAATCCTCCCCCAAATGCCACTAAATGCACCTTCAAGCATTTCAAATCCTGCGATCCTCCAAAATACGAAGGGACTGAAGGTGTCACCGCTCTTCTCCATTGGTTTGAGGAAATGGAAAATACTTTTCTCAATTGCGACTGCCCCGATGATCGCAAGGTGCGATATGCTACCGGTCGTTTGTTTGGAGTAACACTTACATGGTGGAATACAGAGAAGGCCAAGCGAGGTGCTGAAAATGCTATGACTTTGACTTGGGAAGAGTTGAGGGAAATCATGACAAAACGTTTCTGTCCAAGAAGCGAAATCAAGAAACTAGAAGATGAGTTTTACTCTTTGAAACAAAAGGAGGGCGACCACACCACATACAACAAGAGATTTCTTGAGTTGAATCAGATGATCCCCAACTTGTTCGCTCCCCTCTACCGTTTGATCGAGCACTACATTCGAGGTCTTCCTTCAAAAATTTAAGACCCTGTAATAAGTACCACACCTGCAACTTTGGAAGCAGCAATGGAGTTAGCTACAGAGCTCACCGAAAACCGCATACGGAATAAAGACTTCACGGAGGAGAAGAAGAAGGATAAAGCATCAACCGAAACCTCAAACTCCACCCAAACCGAATCCTCTTCTCAACCCACTTCTAAGAGAAAACGAGATGGGCAAATTTTCGCTGTCACCCAACACAATCAACCAGCTTCACAAGTTGTACCCCTCCAAGCTATCCCAATCACTCAAGTAGCACCCAACTCTACCTACCCAAATAAGAAACCTTACATTGGACCTCACCCTCAATGCGACACCTGTTTTTATCACCATCCATCTACCTTACCTTGTCGACTGTGTGCTAATTGTGGGCGTTATGGTCATTTGAGCAAGACTTGTCGCGCCTCTCAAAACCAAGCCTCACCCCTTACTCAAAACATGATCCAAACATATCAACAACCCCAATACCCCATGTTTCCATATGTTCGAGCTTGTTTTAATTGTGGCGACCCTACCCATTTTAGAAACAACGTGCCCTCGATTGGTTAACATCATAAACGCCCAAGCTCAAGCAAACCCAGTTAACCAAGCAAATCAAGCAAACCCAGCTCCACCACCAGCAAGAGGAAGAGCTTACAACATCAACGCCAATCGTGTTGAAGATAATAACGGCTCAAACGAACCACCCAACTAGCCTTCCCTCACCAAGAGTCAAAACTCAACTCCAACCGTTTAGTTTTAATGTTTTCTTTATGTTATCTCAATCTTTACGTCTCCCAGTTATAAATTGGGAATTTATGTATCCAAGAATTTTAATGCGAATTGATATTACAGTTTTGTTTTATACTCATTGATTTAACATTCATATCATCATACATCTCGACATATCTCGATCTCATCATTTAAAGAAGTTGGGTTGTGTCTCACTTTTACATAGACTGGCCCCTTCATCATAACAAACGAGAGAGGTACTATCATCATTCAGTCATGTATCCTTTCAGATTTGAGACTCAAGCTCTGGCTGTTGTGTTTGTTTTGTAGATTTTAGAGTCACATGGAACTAATTATAACATACTGACAAAGCCAATGAAAATTTGACAAGAATATGGTGGATACGCCGCTGGTACTTCCTATATATAAGTATTCTTGTCAAAGGATCAAAAGCATTGTCAGGCGGTTATGAGAAGTTCCGTGTAGGTTTTAGTATCATCATGGTTGAAGTTTTGTTTTATGATATAACCTTATATTTTCAAACGTATCAATTCCCTCAAAACTCTTATGCATGAGATCATACCTAGTCAATCAACTCTGTTAATCCATGTTCCGCATTTTCATACTTTAGGCATCAAAAAGCGATTCCTGTAGCAGGATATTCAACCCTTACTAGGAACGTTACCGCCTCAAATAAAAATTTAAACTCCCACACTCTTCTAATTATGAAATTGTCAAATTTAAACACCCTCCCTTCGAGTCAAACATACCACTACTACTTAAATTTCGGGACGAAATTTCTAAAAATAGGGGATACTGTAACATTTGTGTAAAACGGGTATCAAAAACCCGCTCCGTTTGATAATTTTAGAAATTATTAAAAGTTTCGTTACGCATTTTTTTCTCATTTTATAAAATGTAATTTTATAATTAATATATTGATTAAATAAAAGAATAAAAAAATAATACTAAATAAATAAATAAAAAAAACCAATATTTAAGATTTTAGAATATAAATATATATATATAATATATATATATATATATATATAGAAACAGGGGTGACCGGGTTTCGAACCCGGGTCCCCATCGAATCCACAAACTCCGCACACTCCAAAACACCACTGGTACACACACACCGTATGTTTCAGATTAGAAATAAATAACATTTATAACTAAACAAACGGTGAAACCGCATCTTCAAACCATCATCCTCTGTAACCGCTGAATCAAAGATACGTTTTTGTTAACTGGTATCATAAAACGCAAATCATAATCTCATACCTGTTTCATTCAATCGCGAACTGTTTCAATCATTCAGTACCCATGATTTGAGGATTTTTCTTTGAAACCGAAAATTCATGATTGACCACTTTTCAATATAAATAGTAATGGTTCACAACGATTAGAACTCGTTCACTTTTCTCAAACAACTCTCTAATCGATTAGAAAGTTCTCTGCTTGAAATTAAAACTCGCCGGAGTTCTGCAAGTCGCCGGAAAAACGTTCGCCGCCGGTTCTGTTCATACGGTAGTTTTTCCTTTGTCTTTTTTCTGTTTTCCCAAATTAACATCCTATACATTAGATTATTAATAAAAATCTGAATGATATGTGAATTAAATCAGGCGGGTAAAGTTTGGGTTATTCAAATGAAGAAGATGAAGTTTAGTATGTGTATATATATAATATAATTCGGGTTATATTCGGATTAGACACCCAGCCCAGTTGGATGGGCTGGGTGCAAGGGAAAGCAGAGGTCATGGGATCGAAACTAGCTAGGGGTGCCGGTCAGCTGAATTTTAAATCTTTTTAAACTTGTCACATCTGTAAAAACTTATTCAGTATATAAAAGTAATTAAATTCCGGATATTGATGGGTTAGACACCCAGCCCAGTTGGTCGGGCTGGGTGCAAGTTATAGACAAGGTCTCGGGTTCGAGACATGTGGTACGCGTCCGGCTCAATCCAGTATAAACCTTTTTAAATAATTAAATTCCAGATTAAAACCAGTAAGTGTATAAGAATAATTAAATTCAGAATACTTTCGGGTTAGACACGTAGCTCTGTTGGAAGAGCTGCGTGCACGCAACCGAGAGGTCACGAGTTCGAACCTCACTCACCGCATAGAATAAACACAGTCTGGCCGGTCAGACCCGGTCCACGGTCAACGGTCAACGGTCAAAAAGTCAACCTTTTTATTTCTTTTATTTATTTATTTAATTGGAAAATTATTTAAAAATACTTAAAAATAAGATTATTAAAGTTAGAAAATTTCCTTAAACTCACAAAAATAAATCTAGCAATCCCATTAAGAGCACTAATTAAAAATATTAATCTCAAATAAAATTTATTTATTTACCGAATCATTTCGTTATTATTTAGGTTAGTTTTTCCCTCGTCGGTTGAATCATAATATTCGTCCGCATTCATCGTCATCAAGGAACGCACCCACTGTGAGTGAATTCTTACAAATACCCTTTTTATTCATGTTTTGGGGTGTATCATGTGTCGCTTTAATTATTTCGTCTATTCAAACTTGTGCTATTACCATTATATGATCTAAACTTGTGATGTAAATATTGCTTGTTGTGATGTGTGTTTACATTTTGTCAAGTTGCGTGCAAATCATTCATTAGGCCCATCAGTTCCTCGTGGGAGACGAGTTGAACATCGCGTGCCTCTCCGTTTGATTGAGCCTTGATCTCATTGTTCATCTTTGGTGTGTGTGCTTGTGCATAAATTGATATTATGTGTTTTGTGATTAAATTTACATTTACATTTACTCTTATGTGGTTATGCACCTTTTTATGACCAATATAATAAATTCGTTCAAATGTTTTCATAAGATTCACTCGCCAACTTTTGTTGACCCAAAAACCCTATTTTTACACATGATACAGGTGATCCAGTTGAGAAAAGAAACACGTAGGATGACCTAGAAGAATAAACAAGTTAATGCTTTGGAATGGACATTTAGTTTTGTTTTCCTTTGTAGTTGTATGATTTTTGTTTAATGGATACTTTAGTTTCTAATTCGAATGAAAATGTATTTGAACATGTTGTGCTTGTATGTTTATTGTAACTTCTTCTTTAAAGAGAAATAATAAATATGAAACTTTATAGTAAATGTCATGAGCTTTGATGAAAACCCAATCATGCCCCGACTACCATTTCCGCTGCGGGTCAGGGTGTGATAAAATCACACAAACTTATATGAATTAGGTCACAACATTTTCTAATATGATAAATCTTACAAATAAAATACATTAAATAGGTAAATCACCATAACTTGTAAATGAAGAAAAGTGGAAAATCACCATTAACTTGTTAAGATATATGACTCACAAAAGTGTCAATAGGGTAAATTCAGACAAAGAAGAAGAATGCATTTGCTTGTGGACAATTCTACATTGTTTTCACAGGTGAACCACCATGCGTTAACAAGTAAACCGCATATTAAGATGAAGATTCCAAGACCACCTTGACACTTTATCTTAATTTCCAAGCTAATTTACCGTTTATAAAACGAGGGTACCGCATACAAGGTATTTTAATTCTGAGACCACCAATTCAACATTTTAATCACCACAAAACCAACACCGGAGGCATAAAAAGGAGGCTTGGGCGGAGGATAGAAACGATAACTAAAACGACCCAACATTACTGACGGGTACGATGTTCCATATTTTTATAGAACATTAACAATTATTTTGTTTGCTATTTGGAAACAATCAAATTTTGGTATAAATACTATCACCTACCCACATATTTTTGTGCGAGACAAATTCTAAACAATTTTTGAAAAGTTAACTATTTAACGGGGGCTGTGTTTTTTTATTGGAAGCTATCCAGTTTTTGACAAATTGTGCGTCAAAATCATTACCAGAAAATTGTTTGGAAATCAAACCTAGAAAAGCTGGTGGAGACAATAATTAGCGATATACTACCAATGGTTCTGTAAATTTATAACAAGCAATTTTTTTAAATGGATTTTGACGATATATGCCAATGATCCGTCAACAATTTTTCTAACGAAGTTATTCCACCGCTGAAACCTTGTTATCTTGTAGTGGTTTGACCTGAGACAATAAACTACACTATTAGCCTTGTTACAAAGTTCATGTCTTGTAGATAGAATACATACCTCCTTTAGGGGTGCATTTATAGTGTAAAATGTAAACCTAAAATTGTACTAATGTATAGCATTAAATGTTTTAATTATATAGATAGAAATGTGTTGTTACATCTCATCACATGGCTTGTCGGATAATTCATTTAATCTAGATTATGGTCCCCTAGATAATTTCAATGACCACACGAGAATTCACCCGTTTTTAATACGGCATGGTATTTTTAATGTATATGTGTTGTAGATTCGGATCATCGTTTACCATCATTGACTACATATATATAACTCAGATTACACATATTATATATTCTTATGTTCCTATTCAAGTCAATAGGAACAAAAAGAAATCTTGGCCATTGAATCAACCTGAGATGAAATCTCAGCCATTTAAAATATAAAATTCCTTCTAGAAGCAGCAGTTATTTGATAGTTATCCTCCTAGATTTCCTTTAACCTGCTAACTTGATTTTAATGGGAAGATTACTGGGCACGATTCTATTGTAAAAACAACAATTACAAAAAAAACTTACATCCACGTTCTAACTTACAAAAACAATAGTTAAAACAAAAATACAACTTCATTAAATGCATCCTGCAAAAAAAATCACACTAGAAAAATTAACCATTGTTACTAAGCTAAAAAAGACTTTTGTAAAACATATATTTAATAAAAAAATTAAATATAATAGTATGTACAGTTGTAAAGTGAAAAAACAAACCTATATACTAAACAGAAAATAAAAATATTTGTTAATATCAAATTATATACTTGGTTGTATCAATTCAAACCTCTAAATAGAAGAGTGTGCATTAATTAACTGCAAAGAGTCACTATAAAATATAAACGTATAATTAGACAGTTTACCTATGATATATAATTTCATGTGGTTAACTTGCATTTAGATATTAACAATTGAATCTTCACTTTTGTACCTGCATTGTTTATCATATGATCAAATTATAAAATTTTAAAAAAATAATAATATGCGGTTAGCGAAATATTTGATATTTTACCACGTCTTCAGCTATTGATTTAAATTCTCACCAAACTGATTTTTGGGATGATCTTATCCATTAAAAGTCTTCAATTTTTAATATCAACCACGTTCTCCTCCTATCCACATTATTCGCTGGTAACCTCCCACAGTAAACAAATACTCTGTTTATATTAAATTAGATACTTGGTTGTATCAATTCAAACCTGTAAATAGAACAGTGTGCATCATTTAATTAACTGTAAAGAGTCATTATAAAATATAAATGTATAATTAGATAGTTTACCTATGATATATAATTTCATTTGGTTAACTTGCATTTAGATATTAACAATTGAATCTCCACTTCTGTACCTGCATTGTTTACCATTTGATCAAATTATAAAATAAAAAA
This sequence comes from Scalesia atractyloides, assembly GCA_947069175.1. Taxonomy (NCBI): domain Eukaryota; kingdom Viridiplantae; phylum Streptophyta; class Magnoliopsida; order Asterales; family Asteraceae; genus Scalesia; species Scalesia atractyloides. Next base: position 11,895,746 of record CAMTDV010000007.1, on the reverse strand, counting down.
ATAATATGCAGTTAGCAAAATATTAGGTATTTTACCACGTTTGCAGCTGTTGATTTAAATTCTCACCAATCTCAACTGATTTTTGGGCTGATCCTATCCATTAAAAGTCTTCAATTTTTAATCTCAACCACGTTCTCCTCCTACCCACATTATTCGCTGGTAACCTCCCACAGTAAACAAATACTCTGTTTATATTAAATTACATACTTGGTTGTATCAATTCAAACTTGTAAATAGAACAGTGTGCATTATTAATTAACTGTAAAGAGTCATTATAAAATATAAATGTATAACTAGATAGTTTACCTTTGATATATAATTTCATTTGGTTAACTTGCATTTAGATATTAACAATTGAATCTCCACTTTTATACCTGCATTGTTTATCATGTGATCAAATTATAAAATTAAAAAAATAATAATAATATGCAATTTGCGAAATATTAGGTATTTTACCACGTCTGCAGCTGTTGATTTAAATTCTCACCAGTTTTCGGTTGATAGACGAAGAAACTATCATGTAGTGGGCAAGTGGGGTATGTTGAAACTTCAATTGTAGCCTATATATAAGAAGCACCATAATGAATTTTCTAGAATAAAATAGGTTATCAAAGTTTAAGCAAATGGAGTAGAGAAAGATGAAAGCAACAGATCTAAATTCCGAGGTATTTTAATTTTCATTGAATAAAAAAAATTGTCTTTTCAGTTCTGCACATTTAGCTACTACTATTTATACCTTACAATATTTTTATCTTTTGTATTTTAAGATGGAACCGACTTACCGAGTTGACAAATATGATCCCAAAACCGAAGAAGAGAATAAGCAGCAACACCTTGAATTACTTGTAAGTAAATATATTTAAACGTAAATTCTTTCTGTTCTACACATTTACCTACCATTATACTTCATAATGTTTTTATCTTTTCTATTTTAAGTCGGAGCCAACTTACCAAGTTGAAAAGTATGATCGCAAAACCGAAGAAGACAAAGAGCTGCAACACCTTGAATCACCTGTAAGTAAACATACTTAATATTTATGTTTATTTTGTAGAAACCTGTAAAAGTGGTACCTAATGATGCACATTGATTTTGTAGAAACTATAAAAAGTGTTGAGATAATACAATGTGATGGAGAATAAAGTCTATCCGCTTCCGAAATTCTCCGTGAAATCAGTGAGCAGGTAGATCTGAATTACATTGGTGTTATATATTTTATTTCTTCTATCCACATTAACTTTTTAAATAGTTATCTTAGAAACGAAAGTGTGACAAGCTAAACAAAAGGTTGGAGTCTATTGCCACCTGGAAATGGGAAGAGGTTATTAACGTCAGCAGCAGTGATCATGGAGCTTCCGAAGATGATCCACAACCCAACGATGAGATGGTTGATACTGCATATTCAATGGAGAGTTTTTGGAAGAAATCTAAAATTCCACGAATTGAAATACGTTCCCGTGAACGAGTTGTTCGAGTGGAGTCCGTTTAAAGCTTTAGTTTTGATATGTATTTGCTATGGCTTTTTTTTGTTTTTAGCTTTACTTTGAACCATATTTAGTGAGTTTTAAATTTATCCATCTGACTTCACTATAAACAACATCAATAACAAATTGCTAATCAGAGTCAATTGAATTAAAAACCCTAGAAACAGAAATTTGTGCAAACAATAATTGTTCTTGCGTTTGATGCTTAAAAGTTCACTATATTCTGAAATGTCATGGTTTGTTTAAATAACGTAACTTTTTAACTTAATCAATGTATCTGCCCTTTATTTATGTTACATACTAATATATATTAATTGTTATCCTATTGTAGTGACAACAAACTTGGAGAGATCATGTTTGGTGTATCACCTATCCACGATTGAAATCAACAAATTAAAAATTAAACTTAGTCGCCTGTTTATGTTACTCTCTCTTTGATAGCCACAGGCTGCCCAATACAACCTGAATACATGAGTTAGTAAGAGCAAAACAACATCGTTGATTCTTAATTACAGAAAAATAACACATCGGGATGCAAATAACAATAACAATCTTTGAAATATTATGTAAGGAATAAAACTTTTATAAAGGTTTAGTGCAATTCATGTTGTCTAATTGTCAGAACACATGTCAAAAAAGTAAATTTATATTTGATGTGTTGAAAGTAACTAAATATAGATGGCACGCAAGTGAGGAATACTTTCATAATAAAAGAAATGCACTCGGTTTATGTAAATAAATCAAAGGGTTAAAAACATTTCTTTAATAATAAGTTTTATAAAATAGCATATTTATAAATTTTTTTTAATAATAATGCTTTGGTTTACAACTAAAACAAGACTTTTGTAATACATACATAATTATTTTTAAAATGTAATAATATTGTTGTATGAAATATATTAATAAAAAATAATCATCGTTTCGTTCTAATTTATAGTTTTCGAGATACGTTGTGTAATTAACGACTACCATGTTATATAAAAAGGATATGTAAGTGCATTTAGCTATTAGAAATAACAAATACTAATTTCTGTAAAGACGCCATTTTAAAATATTTAATTTCCCTCCCACCAGTTAAAAAATCTCCAAAAAATGAAGCTGTCACAAGCAGTTATTCAACGTGGGGCACGTGGCATCATTTTGCTGTATGTAAACATGTATATAAAGCTTAATAGAGGTTAAAAAATTTACGTTCTCTCTCGAACACACCCAAATAAGGCCACTTCTTTCTGCTATCAAAACCTGCAAATGTTGTCATGAAGCTTATCATCAAAAAGAAGCAGCAACCCATCGTAAGTTTTGTAATATTGCAACCGATTTGTTTCACTTTTCAAACTATGCACATTAGTTAACTTTGAAAAATATGAACCCAAAGCTTGGTTTAAAAAAGTGTGAAGTGCACAAAAGCGACAAGGTCTAAAATCAAAGCGAGAAGTGCAAATCGCAAAAGCGACAGGCTTTTCGTACGTGAGGCGCAAAGTGTTTATATATTTTTTAATATATATCTTATAGACTTTTAGCATCTCCTATCCAAAATATAGTGATAAATAAGGTTTATATATGATTTAATGTATAAATCACTTAATGTACAACCATTTTAGCTACATGTATAACACTTTAAAGCATAAAACATCTTTTGTACAAAAAGCGTGCGCCTCAGTGGGATTTTTTTTCTAAAAAAGCTTGCTTTTTGTGCGCTTTTGTACAGAGCTCGCCTTATGTCACACAAGGCGACACTCTTTGCGCCTAGGGTCGCTTTGCGCTTAACCTTTGCATGTTTAGAGATATATAATGAGATATATGTTGTATAATTAACGACTACCATTTTATATAACACTTCTTTTGTTTATTGTGTGTAATGTTTATTTAGATATGTTGGAAGAATTACACGAATTTGAAGCTTTGTAGGATTCTCAGCCTATTCTCTTTCAAGTTTTAAGGTACTATTCCTTTTTTATTCATTTTTGTTTTAACCTTCATAGACATTAACATTAATTATTTTAGCAACCTGCCATTAAGTATATTAATACTTATTTGTATATGATTATAAAAAATCAAACTTCTTGAAAGCTCAATAGTTATCTTAAATAATCCTTAATCATTAAACATTTTATGAAAAATCCTACTTTGTTAAATAATACTACACCATAAGACTTTAATGAGAAAACAAATTTTTGGTTCAATTTTAAAATTGTTTCAGGCTCAATCCAACCTTTTAGACCTGTAAACAAAATACAAATCAAATTATAAATAAATAACAAATGAAAGGTTTTGATAGACCAATCCTTTTACAGAGTCAAATCCAGCCCATTCGCTTATTAGTAGCCAAAATGCATTATTCAGCCCATTTGCTTATCACCAAAATAAAAAAAAAATTAATTCCATTAAATAAAGATCTAAAAGTAAAAGTAACAATGTTTGTTTTTAAATATTGGTATCTTTACTTTTTTTGAAAACCATAAATGCACACTTAAAACACATAATCTGCCATAAGATTCTAGTGAACTTGCATTATCTCAGTTCCTTTACAAGCCCAATCAGTTATCAATAACGAAAGTCCGCTAAAAGACAAGTTTATGCACCAAGAAACTAAACATAAATTAAATTCTAAAAAGAATACACTCGAGCAAGTACTTTAAAGTTCATAGCTAAACTCAACAATGCTCATCATATATTTTAACGAAATGGCCCATCCATCGACCTCGGGACCCAAATGTTTTGTCATGTTTGAAAAATATTTCACCGTACGGCCCGAGTAGATCAGAGCAACATTTGCCCCCAGACCAAATAGAGGATAGAATTTCTTGGCTTCCTCTACAGTAGTTATCTGCGTTTTACGAGGGTAAACATGTCATAAAGCAAATGCATAAGCCTCAACGAAAGGGTAAACATGTATTTGTTTATGATTTGAACGCCAAAATTGTTGTTTCATGTATGATCTTGACTTACGAACAAAGTAATGTAAATCAAATATTGACACTACTAAATCTTGTATGTTTAACTAATATAACTGACTGATTCATATATGGGATTGTGAACAGAATAAGTATGATAGCACATAGAAAAAATAGACAAACTTCAAACAATCGATTAATTTTGAACGGGCTGGAGCTACAACTTTGGACCACTTTTGGGCCGAAAACAATAACTTCTATTTTGAGTAATATAATGTTTTCTTTCACCTAAAAGGCACAAAATTTCAGAGAGTCATTACTTAATGTAAGAAATTTCAGCATATTTTCCATCATTATTTACCAAATACAGAAAAAAATAGATTTGTATCTTTCAAGAAGATAAGCTATTTTATCAACCAGAATACAAATTTGAGCAAAAAAAGTTATCTCTTTATGCATTTAGCCCTAAACAACTCATTGTCTGCCTATTATATCCATCTAGAAGTACAATATATATAAACGTTATTACTCATTTTTCTTTTAGTTTGCTTAAGATATGATCCAAGCTTCAATGGTAATTTCAAACATAAACTATTTGCAACAAAGTAAATCATGATCTCCAATCAAGATATGACCCAATAACAACAATCAAGAAACTATCAATCTATCACAACTTATGTAACATCCGTCAAAAACCGGGTTAACCAAACCCGCTTCGTTTATTAACCGAACATCCAGTTAAAAATTTCGTTGCGTATTTAATGCTCAAATTAATTTTAAACGATACATAATTAATAAGTATATTAGAATATGAAATTTATAATTGAAAATTTATTAAAAATAATGAAATAAAATAATATGAAATAAAAATATTATGCTGATGCCGGGTTTCGAACCCGGGTCAGCCGGGAACTCAAAGACTTAACACACCAACATTCCACCACTCCGCCATTTGTGTTACTTGTTGATTTATTGAAACAATTAATACATATAATAAATCTGGAAGTCAAATTCGGTCACTCAGTGCGCCCAAATCCGCAGATGCCGGAAAATACGCGAGATTTCGACGTTTTCTTTTGACTCCGGAATCAGGCAAGTATAGCAGACGATACACATCGGTTATAACCGAAAAACTCAATCAATTTCATTCATGGACCATAATTCCTGTTCGAAACCGAAAATGTAATTCAATCCGAGTTATATTTTGTTCATCAGTTGAGCTCACGAGTTTATCCAACTTACACGCTCCATTTTGCTCAGAAAACCTCGCCGCAAGTCGCCGGAATCCTCTGCAAGTTAACCGGAAATTATCGCCGGAAAACCGAATTCATTCCATCCCTTCTGCTTACTCTAAAATAAGATCTTTAGAGCTCATACCGACATCACCCACACTCACCTTAAACCCCCTGAAGAATCTCTGTCGCAAGAAATACATCGCCGGAAATCTCTGCAAGTAGCCGAAAAACCGAGACTTTCATCAACACGGTAAATACCTCGACTTTTTCTGTTTCAATCCATTGTTAGACCATTACTAACATCAAACCATCGCCCAGAATCAATCCCAGACGACGTTGCCGAATATTCTGTTTCCGCCGGAAAACTTCTGGAATTTCCAGAATCTCGCTGTGAATCGGTATGATCATCTAAACCTCCTGATAATCGTTACTCAGTAATTCAATTTCACATCTAATCAATCAAAGTTGTTAATTGATCCGAACAGACGGAATACACAAAACAGAGCCGGCGATCCTTGCCGGAGTTCTGAAAAAGACAACCTGTTCCGGTACATCCTCTCCCCAAACTTTCTCTGTCCATTGCATTTCAATCGCTGATATTGTCCGTTAATCGAATTAAACATGAAACAATTGATTTATCATTGTCTGTGTTCTTGAGCGAAGAAGACGAAGTCGTTTATGTTATAAGTCTAATTAAAATCAGTATTATGAACGGGTTAGACACACAGTCCAGCGGTGGACTGTGTGCAAACAAACACACATACGTCCTGAGTTCGATCCTTGACACAATCACATTCTCTGTAATAAAAATGTTCCTTTTTAAACTGAACCGGATCCACACGCAGTAAGATGTTAAGTATAATAAAAACCGGAATATTTACCAAGTTAGACACACAGTCCAGCGGTGGACTGTGTGCCAAACTAAACCACAGGTCCCGGGTTCGAGACCTGTGGAGATCACCGGTTTAATACGATTAAATCCTTTTTAAATGAATGATTTTCGGATTAAGTTAAATAGTATATAAATATAATTAAAAACAGAAATATTTCGGGTTAGACACGTAGCTCAGTTGGTAGAGCTGCGTGCACGCGTACGGGAGGTCACGGGTTCGAGTCTCACTCAGTGCAATAATATTCACAACTGAAACGGTCAACGGTCAACAGTCATGGTCAACGGTCAAAAGTCAACATTTTTTATTATTTTTATTTATTTATTTAATTTAAAAATCAATTAAAAATACTTAAAAATAACGTTTTTAAAGTTAGAAAATAGCCTTAAACTCACAAAAATATATCCAAAAATCCTATTAGAATTATTAATAAAATCCACTTATTTACCGTACCTTTTCGTTATTAATTAGGTTAGTTATTCCTCGTCGATCAATCCTCTAAACTCGTGCGCATTCAACATCATCAACCGAACGCACCCAATGTGAGTGAATCTCTACAAATTCCCCGTTTTAATCACGTTTTTGGGGTGTATCATGTGTCTTATTATTTACCACATTTAAACTATTGTGCATCTATCATATCCATGAACAAATGTGTATCCAACATGTATCAACTGTTTGTGTGGTTATTGTTTAGATTAAATTTATCATTTTCAGTACATACATTATCATAGGCCGCCGCTCCCCATTACATATGAGCGTTGAGCTGTTCCCCATTACATTATGAGCGTGAACCAGGCGTTGCCAACATACGATCGGCTCCGTTTGATTGAGCCTTGATCGCACAGACATTTATCATAGGCCGTCCGTTCCCCATTACATTATGAGCGTGAACGTGACGTTGCCAACATATACAGTTTCATTCATGTTATATATTCATGCAAGTTGGTTTGTTATTGTATGTTATTGCTTGTTATGGTTATTGTTATTGTATGTTATTGTTTGTTATGGTTATTGTTATTGTATGTTTATTTACGTTTGCTCACATATGATTATTGCACAAATTTTCCATATTAAATACAACAAGAAATAAATAATAAATGTTTTCGAACAAGGTTCACTCGCCAACTTTTGTTGACCCAAAAACCATTTTTACACATGATACAGGTGGACAGGATGAAGCAAGGATCACATAGGAAAATGCCTTAGAAGAAAAATAATGAAGTCTAGAAAGATGTATAGGACATGTTGTACTTGTTTGATTTGATTGTGTGATCTTCTTTAATATTGTAATAATAAATATGAAACATTATAATAAATGTCATGAGCTTTGATGAAAACCCAATCATGCCCCGATCACCTTTTTCCGCTGCGGGTCGGGGTGTCACAGATTGATATCAGAGCTTTTGACTATAGGGATATAGGATAGGTTATTAGACCCTTAGAGCCTATACTATAGTTGATTAGATTTTAATTGTTTATGTGGTTACATGCAAACTCATGATGTTTATTTCTTTCATATTTATTACATACACAAATACATGCAAACACTTCCAATATTACATTTTGTGATACATAGTGAATTATACTTACAGTCAAACATACATACTTACATACATATTCATCATACATATTTCAATGTTCACATATTCAAATCATCTTCATACTTCCGTTATTCAAGATTTTGTCGCATTTTTCATTTTTTCAAATCTCATCAAAGTGAGTTCTGCGACGGGCATGTAGTAACTGTAAGGGTACCAGTACCGGTAGTCAGAACGTCCTGTCTAGGTTGGCATTCGTATAAATCCAATATAACGGACCAGTTTGCCTACCTGGGGACTAACGATGAGAGTACGAAGGACCTATTAGGCCAAAGCATGCCACACCAAACGTCGTTCGAACTAACCCCACTTTGAGGTGTCACCGTGTCCACACCTGGATACATTCCGAATATCATACGTTACATACTTATTTCTCGATTTTCTCCGGGTTTTAGTGTACGTAACCAGGCTAACACATGCGAACCATATGAAAAACCCGGTAATCATGGGGGCCCACATGATTACGAAGGTGAAGTATGGCGGCATGCAAGGCCCAATTATGAGCAAAGCCCAAGACATCCTATGGATGTAGTAGAGTTGTTATTTTATATTTATTTTATGAATGTTCATTCCTAAATACGACACATGATCCCTAAAACATCCAACTCATACTCTTGATATGTATTCCTTGTAGATGTCTTCTAATTCCGCTCGTAGGAAGATGAGAGCAGGAAAAGCTCGTGAGCGCATGGCTGCCCAAATCGCTCAACAAATGGTTGCCGTAATACCCAACATTGTAGTTCAAGTTCAACAAGCCCTTACCGCTAATCCCGTCAATCAAGAAGATCAAAATGTCGTAAACCCTCCCCCAATTACCACTAAATGCACCTTCAAGCATTTCAAAGCCTGCGACCCTCCAAAATACGAGGGGACTGAAGGTGTCACCGCTCTCCTCCATTGGTTTGAGGAAATGGAAAACACTTTTCTAAATTGCGATTGCCCCGATGATCGCAAAGTGCGATATGCTACCGGTCGTTTACTTGGAATAGCACTTACATGGTGGAATACAGAGAAGGCCAAACGAGGTGTTGAAGATGCTATGACTTTGACTTGGGAAGAGTTGAAGGAAATCATGACAAGACGGTTTTGCCCAAGAAGCGAAATCAAGAAATTGGAGGATGAGTTCTATTCTTTGAAACAAAAGGAAGGCGACCACACCACATACAACAAGAGATTCCTCGAATTAAATCAAATGGTTCCCAACTTGTTCACTCCTCTTTACCGTTTGATCGAGCACTACATTCGAGGTCTTCCTTCAAAAATTCAAGACTCTGTAATAAGTACCACACCTGCAACTTTGGAAGCAGCAATGGAGTTAGCTACAGAGCTCACCGAGAACCGCATTCGGAATAAAGACTTCAAGGAGGAGAAGAAGAAGGATAAAGCATCAACTGAAACCTCAAAGTCCACCCAAACCGAATCCCCTTCTCAACCCATTTCTAAGAGAAAACGAGATGGGCAACTTTTCGCTGTCACCCAACACAATCAACCAACTTCACAAGCCATACCCCTCCAAGCTATCCCAATCACTCAAGTAGCACCCAACTCAACTTACCCAAATAAGAAACCTTACTTTGGACCTCACCCTCAATGCAATACCTGTTCTTATCACCATCCATTTACCTTACCTTGTTGACTATGTGTGAATTGTGGACGCTATGGTCATTCGAGCAAGGTTTGCCGCACCTCTCAAAACCAAACCTTACCCCCTACTCAAAACATGATCCAAAGATATCAACCACCACAATACCCCATGCTCCCATATGTTCGAGCTTGTTTCAATTGTGGCGACCCTACCCACTTTAGAAACACGTGCCCTCGATTGGTTAACATCATAAACGCCCAAGCTCAAGCAAACCCAGTTAACCAAGCAAATCAAGAAAACCTAACCACTAGGCCACCAGCAAGAGGAAGGGTTTTCAACATCAACGCCAATCCTGATGAAGATAATGACGGCCCAAACGAACCACCCAACTAGTTTCTTCACCAAAAATCAAGAATTCAACTCCAACCGCTTAGTGTTTATGTTTTATTTATGTTTATCTCAATCTTCATGTATCTCATTTATAAATCGGAAATTGAATCCAAGAATCTTAATGCGAATTACTATCTCAATTTTGTTTTATACTCATTGATTTAACATTCATATCATCAGACATCTCGACGTACCTCGATCTCATCATTTAAAGAAGTTGGGTTGTGTCTCACTTTTACATAGACTAACCCCTTCATCATAACAAACGAGAGAGGTACTGTCATCATTCAAACATGTATACTATCGGAATTAAGACGCAAGCTTTGGTTGTTGTGTTTTAGAGTCACATAGAACTAATCATAACTTACTGATAAAGCCAATGAAAATTTGACAAGAATATGGTGGATATGCCGCTGGTACTTCCTATATATAAGTATTCCTGTCAAAGGATCAGAGGCATTGTCAGGCGGTTATGAGAAGTTCCATGTAGGATTTAGTAATGTCTTGGTTGAAGTTTGTTTTATACTCACTGATTTAGCATTCATATCATCTCATCATTTAAATAAATTGGATTGTGTTCCATTTCTACATAGACTAACCTCTTCATCATAACAAACGAGAGAGGTACTGTCACCATTCAAACATGTATACTATCAGAATTAGGACTCAGGCTTTGGTTGTTGCGTTTGTTTATGTTCTAGAGTCACATCATAGAACCAATCATAACTTACTGATAAAACCAATGGAAATTTGACAAGAATATGGTGGATACGCCGCTGGTACTTCCTATATATAAGTATTCTTGCCAAAGGATCAGAGGCATTGTCAGGCGGTTATGAGAAGTTCCATGTAGGTTTTAGTAGTAGAAGTTTTGTTTTAGGATATAACCTTATCTTTCCAAACGTATCAAAACTCTTGTGCATAAAATCATACTTAGTCGATCAACTCTGTTTATCAATATTCTTTATCGTAGGCAACAAAAAGCGATTCCTGTAGCAGGGTATTCAACCCTTACAAGGAGCGTTACCGCCTCAAACAAAATTTAAACTCTTACTCTCTTCTAAGTATGTAACTGTCAAATTTAAAACACCATCCTTTTGAGACAAACATGCCACTACTTAAATTTCGGGACGAAATTTCTAAAAGTAGGGGATACTGTAACATCCGTCAAAAACCGGGTTAACCAAACCCGCTTCGTTTATTAACCGAACATCCAGTTAAAAATTTCGTTGCGTATTTAATGCTCAAATTAATTTTAAACGATACATAATTAATAAGTATATTAGAATATGAAATTTATAATTGAAAAATTATTAAAAATAATGAAATAAAAATATTATGCTGATGCCGGGTTTCGAACCCGGGTCAGCCGGGAACTCAAAGACTTAACACACCAACATTCCACCACTCCGCCACTTGTGTTACTTGTTGATTTATTGAAACAATTAATACATATAATAAATTTGGAAGTCAAATTCGGTCACTCAGCGCGCCCAAATCCGCAGATGCCGGAAAATACGCGAGATTTCGACGTTTTCTTTTGACTCCGGAATCAGGCAAGTATAACGGACGATACACATCGGTTATAACCGAAAACTCAATCAATTTCATTCATGGACCATAATTCCTGTTCGAAACCGAAAATATAATTCAATCCGAGTTATATTTTGTTCATCAGTTGAGCTCACGAGTTTATCCAACTTACACGCTCCATTTTGCTCAGAAAACCTCGCCGCAAGTCGCCGGAATCCTCTGCAAGTTAACCGGAAATTATCGCCGGAAAACCGAATTCATTCCATCCCTTCTGCTTACTCTAAAATAAGATCTTTAGAGCTCATACCGACATCACCCACACTCACCTTAAACCCCTGAAGAATCTCTGTCGCAAGAAATACATCGCCGGAAATCTCTGCAAGTAGCCGAAAAACCGAGACTTTCATCAACACGGTAAATACCTCGACTTTTTCTGTTTCAATCCATTGTTAGACCATTACTAACATCAAACCATCGCCCAGAATCAATCCCAGACGACGTTGCCGAATATTCTGTTTCCGCCGGAAAACTTCTGGAATTTCCAGAATCTCGCTGTGAATCGGTATGATCATCTAAACCTCCTGATAATCGTTACTCAGTAATTCAATTTCACATCTAATCAATCAAAGTTGTTAATTGATCCGAACAGACGGAATACACAAAACAGAGCCGGCGATCCTTGCCGGAGTTCTGAAAAAGACAACCTGTTCCGGTACATCCTCTCCCCAAACTTTCTCTGTCCATTGCATTTCAATCGCTGATATTGTCCGTTAATCGAATTAAACATGAAACAATTGATTTATCATTGTCTGTGTTCTTGAGCGAAGAAGACGAAGTCGTTTATGTTATAAGTCTAATTAAAATCAGTATTATGAACGGGTTAGACACACAGTCCAGCGGTGGACTGTGTGCAAACAAACACACATACGTCCTGAGTTCGATCCTTGACACAATCACATTCTCTGTAATAAAAATGTTCCTTTTTAAACTGAACCGGATCCACACGCAGTAAGATGTTAAGTATAATAAAAACCGGAATATTTACCAAGTTAGACACACAGTCCAGCGGTGGACTGTGTGCCAAACTAAACCACAGGTCCCGGGTTCGAGACCTGTGGAGATCACCGGTTTAATACGATTAAATCCTTTTTAAATGAATGATTTTCGGATTAAGTTAAATAGTATATAAATATAATTAAAAACAGAAATATTTCGGGTTAGACACGTAGCTCAGTTGGTAGAGCTGCGTGCACGCGTACGGGAGGTCACGGGTTCGAGTCTCACTCAGTGCAATAATATTCACAACTGAAACGGTCAACGGTCAACAGTCATGGTCAACGGTCAAAAGTCAACATTTTTTATTATTTTTATTTATTTATTTAATTTAAAAATCAATTAAAAATACTTAAAAATAACGTTTTTAAAGTTAGAAAATAGCCTTAAACTCACAAAAATATATCCAAAAATCCTATTAGAATTATTAATAAAATCCACTTATTTACCGTACCTTTTCGTTATTAATTAGGTTAGTTATTCCTCGTCGATCAATCCTCTAAACTCGTGCGCATTCAACATCATCAACCGAACGCACCCAATGTGAGTGAATCTCTACAAATTCCCCGTTTTAATCACGTTTTTGGGGTGTATCATGTGTCTTATTATTTACCACATTTAAACTATTGTGCATCTATCATATCCATGAACAAATGTGTATCCAACATGTATCAACTGTTTGTGTGGTTATTGTTTAGATTAAATTTATCATTTTCAGTACATACATTATCATAGGCCGCCGCTCCCCATTACATATGAGCGTTGAGCTGTTCCCCATTACATTATGAGCGTGAACCAGGCGTTGCCAACATACGATCGGCTCCGTTTGATTGAGCCTTGATCGCACAGACATTTATCATAGGCCGTCCGTTCCCCATTACATTATGAGCGTGAACGTGACGTTGCCAACATATACAGTTTCATTCATGTTATATATTCATGCAAGTTGGTTTGTTATTGTATGTTATTGCTTGTTATGGTTATTGTTATTGTATGTTATTGTTTGTTATGGTTATTGTTATTGTATGTTTATTTACGTTTGCTCACATATGATTATTGCACAAATTTTCCATATTAAATACAACAAGAAATAAATAATAAATGTTTTCGAACAAGGTTCACTCGCCAACTTTTGTTGACCCAAAAACCATTTTTACACATGATACAGGTGGACAGGATGAAGCAAGGATCACATAGGAAAATGCCTTAGAAGAAAAATAATGAAGTCTAGAAAGATGTATAGGACATGTTGTACTTGTTTGATTTGATTGTGTTATCTTCTTTAATATTGTAATAATAAATATGAAACATTATAATAAATGTCATGAGCTTTGATGAAAACCCAATCATGCCCCGATCACCTTTTTCCGCTGCGGGTCGGGGTGTGACAACTTAATACTCATAAACATAGTCAACAAAACAATATAAAGTTACTCAAACAAAAATAGATTCAGTACCTGATTTGCAAAGCCCCAAAATAGAACTGAAACCACCACACTGCCCCAAAGCTCAGCCATGACATAAAACAAACAAAAACTCCATATCCTTAAAATCGTCCGAGAAACCGAGGGCCCAAAAACTCAAGAAGCCTATTAGCAAGAGCTTTTGGGTGAAAGTAACCACTAAGGGGATAAAACACAAACCCAAAAGCCCCAAAGAAAGCAATAAATGGAAGCATTACAGTGTAAAAAATAGCGTTCTTTGACAACACATTAGACAACTTTGTATACAAAAGCATAAACCCAATTGCCATAGGCAAATTCACCCAAGTTTTCTAAAAGGGTATAATTTCAGCACTTGACCCCTTAGCTGTTACAACCAACACATCTTTAATATCCCTAAGAAGTTGTGTAATTAAAAAGAATACAAAAAAAATCAACCCTAAAGGTACAATCTTTTTCAAGGTCAAAACCTCAACACCCAAAAACTTCGACGGTTCAGCTCCATCGTCGTCCGGCACGGCGGAGGAGGCGGCAGCGGAAGCCTTACAGACATGACTAAAAATGGGATCATATGGACCATTTTCAAGGAACGAACCGGATTTGATTAGATGAACAATCTTACTTTCATGAGAAAGGGGAAAAGGGAAAAGGGGGCGTGCAAGTGTGTGTTAGGGTTATGTTTTAGAAGTGGTTATATGTGATTCATTTGTTAAATTGGGTGGTCCATGTACCATCTGAACATTTCTTGACCCATTTTATATATGATGTTTTGTTTTTTTTAATAAACTAAAAGAAAATACATTGTAAACATATTGTATATATGATGTTTTATTGTTTTTTAAATGAGTAATAACGTTTATATATAACATGAAAGACTAATATTTCATATGATGTTTTATTGTTTCTAAAACGTAACATTTATATCTAAAAATGAAAGACTAATATTTCTTATGGTTCTGCTTGCATCTATATTTTACATTTATTTTTTATAACATTGATTAAAATTATGATTCGTTTTTATAAAACATTTCACACATTTGATTATCCTTATGTTTTGAATAAAAAATAATAACCTCATTATGATAAAATAAAATATCCCGTCCACCGGACGGGTATAGAACATAGTTGTTAATTAATCCTAGCTATTCTTCACATTATAACTAATTCTTGTGATTATTTGTGAAGTTTTGCCAATGAATGTATTATTGATTTTTTTTCATTCTAATGTTTTTGTGATAAATGCAGGCTATTGTGTCTACTGACGATGAACTAAATTCTGCTACCTCTAAACGCGAGGTGAATATTGATGATGCCAGCATTCCCACCTCATCGACTAATGAACGAGTCGCAACTGACTACCATGAGAGACTAAGGCCTAGGAAATCACTTCGGAAGCCAAAAAAAATTACTTCGTAGAGTACATGTGTGTTTCATGATACTTTAATGGTTGTTACTTAGCTTACATGATTGTTACTAACATTGTCTGTTCACCATCCTGTCTATGTTTTTATGTTTTAGTAGACAATGGTTAATTTAAAAACTTGATGCATATTGAAATTGTTAATATCCCTGCTTTGCTATGTTTTTAAGGCATAGCATACAAAACACTTTCGATTGAAAATTATACACATTTTTTTGTTTTAAACAAATAATTTTTTTTATAATACAAACAATAAAATACTAATTTTATTATACTATTAATATGCCCGTCCATCGGACGGGTATAAAACTAGTTAGTCTAGATGTTGAGAGTTCAAATCTAAAAATTACAAGTATAAGAGTAGATTAATTTGACTCTAAATAGTATATATGTATATATATAAACGCGAGGTGAATATTGATGATGCCAGCATTCCCACCTCATCGACTAATGAACGAGTCGCAACTGACTACCATGAGAGACTAAGGCCTAGGAAATCACTTCGGAAGCCAAAAAAAATTACTTCGTAGAGTACATGTGTGTTTCATGATACTTTAACAAATGGTTGTTACTTAGCTTACATGATTGTTACTAACATTGTCTGTTCACCATCCTGTCTATGTTTTTATGTTTTAGTAGACAATGGTTAATTTAAAAACTTGATGCATATTGAAATTGTTAATATCCCTGCTTTGCTATGTTTTTAAGGCATAGCATACAAAACACTTTCTATTGAAAATTATACACATTTTTTTGTTTTAAACAAATAATTTTTTTTATAATACAAACAATAAAATACTAATTTTATTATACTATTAATATGCCCGTCCATCGGACGGGTATAAAACTAGTTAGTCTAGATGTTGAGAGTTCAAATCTAAAAATTACAAGTATAAGAGTAGATTAATTTGACTCTAAATAGTATATATATATATATATATATATATATAGTAGGGTTCTAGAGTGAACACTAGGTTGAGAGTGAACTGTGTGAACTAATCTGAGCCATTGGATTATATAATTTAGAGATTTTTAAACAATGACAATATTGTAATTATAATGTTGTAACTTCCCTTTAAATTAATTGACAGAAGGGTATTTGCGTCTTTTATAAATTGCATATATTAAACAATATAATCAAAATTCCTAAAATTTTGCTAGTTTCCGTATATACAAGATACACAGTTGTTAGTGTATACCCATGTGTACAGTCTTGATAGTATCAGTTTATACAAGATACACAAATGTTAGTTTATACACATGTGTACAATCTCGCTAACTATCAATTTATACAAGATACACCGATGTTAGTTTATACACATGTGTACAGTCTCGCTAACTATCAGTTTATACAAGATACACAGTTGTTAGTTTATACAGATGTGTACAGACTTTTGATACATCTGTGTATTTTGTAGTCCACGACCTAGTTCCATTAGGAGTTTCATATACGGTTTGAATCCGGGAGGGACGGTTGGTGTCCAATACCTAGTTCCGTTTTTCCGTTAAGAGTTTCATATACGTTATTAGCAACTGATTCTACACGAGATTAAAATAATAGAGAAGTAATTAAAAATATTAGAGAGAGAGAGAATTAATAGATAAGAAAATTAAGGATTTTAATTAAGAGAGAGGGAGAGCTATGGTCAATCTTACCCTTTTAATCTAAAAAATAATCAATAGTCAAGATTAGTTTACTCAGTTCATTTTCAAGAAGTTGTTCACAAATGATTTTTTAATCCTATATATATATATATATTCACACAGATTACTTACTGACTGCTTCAAACAAGGTTGCCCCATCAGTATCATTCATTTTAAAATTTTGTATTAAAAAATATTTTAAACAAAGCTTTATTGTTACGAAAATACTTTAGTTATTTATAAATAACCTTCATATAAAAATCTACGATACAATGAGATAAGAGGCTGAAACAAAAAAAAGGAATATTTAATATTTTCTTGAGTTCTCAACTATGAATAAAAACTAAATTTGTTATTTGTGTGATAACTATTCTTATACAGATAGCCTAAATCAACACAAGAAAACTAATTTATATAAAACAAAAGAAAATTAGACAATTACTATGTATACAAACTAAATTTTGTTTTTTAACTTGGAATCTAGTTGATTTAGTGTTTTTGTCGAGCAACCGTCTTTGCTAAGTTCGTTTAGAGCCGCTTCTTTAAGCTCTAGAGTCCGAATTCGGATCGCTTTTCCTTCGTCACCTTCCAATAAATTCTTGACAACCCGAACAATCTCTACACGATCCACAATTCCATTTTCATTTAACTTAGCCCTGATGGCAATTTTCAGACCCTCAGTCAACATTAAAGCATTCATCTTTTGTTCTGCATAAAGTGGCCAAACAATAATCGGTACCTCTTGAACTATAGTCTCAAGAACTGAATTCCAACCAAAGTGAGTCAAAAATCCTCCGGTTGAGCTATGGCTCAATATTTGGGCTTGCGGTGCTTGGGTACCACCAACCCATGATTTTTAGTTTTTCTAAAAACGTTTTTGATAAAAAGTCAAAACTGCTCTCATGGCCATCACTATTGAGGTATGTAGCATCCGCTGCTTTATCATTTGGGGTTCTGACCACCCTTATGAATCTTTGCTCACTCATCTCCAAACCCATGGCTAACTCAGTGACTTGCTCTGAAGAAAGGGTTCCACCACTCCCAAAACATATGTACAATACAGATTCACATGGCTGACCATCTAACCATTTTAAACAGCTTGACTCGTTTACACCCTTATATGACTCAATTGATCCGGACTGTATCAACGGTCCAACGGGGTAAACGAGCGGTTAAGGCTTACCGGGTTCCTCCTGTTGTAGAGCTTCAATTGCTCCACTCTCTAACCCCTTGAAGCTATTTACCACTATGCCATCAGCCATGACATACCTCTTTACATTATGCAAAACCCTTTTGTATGCATCATTACTCCGGTCCTGAAGCGGGTCAAGCAGGTCCTTACCATGAATCGGTATACAACCCAGTAGCTGAATTGGGTCGGGTAAGTCTCTATACTCGCATGACACCGTTTGATCAAGCTTTGGAAGATGAAGACACAGAGACAAAGTGATGGTGGATGCTGGAAAGAAAAGATAGCGTGGAACACCGAATTCAATGGCTACATCGAAAGCATCTGTTCCAAACAGATCAACAAACAAAGCAACAATATTTTTGTCTGCCATCATGGAACTAATGGTTGCATGAAGAGCAGTAATGGATCGTGTCACCATGAGACTTATTCGGGTCTCAATCTGGGAATCTTGAGGCAAATCATCAAAGTTTACAGGCGGGAGGAGGGTGTAGTTGATGGCATTTGGTAGTGAATCAAGAAACTCATACTGTGATCTGGATAATGGGCCTTCGTTAGGGATGATGAAAGTTGCAGAAAAATTGTGTTGGGAGGTGAGTCTTTTGGAGAATTCAACCAATGGGATGAGGTGGCCCATCCCTGGGCTTGGTACAATGGCGATATGTGCTGGTTTCTCCATTGAAATTGGAGCGAAAGAATTGTGTGTGTGTTTTGGTATGTGAAGAAGCAGATGATGAATGAATGGATGAACCTATGTGTTTATATAAGCAATTTAAAAAACTGTTGAATCGACCAAACGGTTAATACCGAAGCGAAATAGTCCGGTTTGAAACTTGGAACCGGTTGTGTGAATCGAACTAGATTGTTTAACCTTTATTATTTACTTGTATGCATTTGTTTTTGAAATATGTAGTTTTGTATATGCATAATTATGCATTCTAATGAAAAACTATTTGTATATCTTTATCATTTTCTAATGTTACGATATACAAACTAATCGTTAAAGCAACAAAGTGATATAATTGGTTAATTCGGCTGACCCACCTAACCTGACCATTTTGGTTTATCGTTTCCTGAAACCGTACTTAGCGCCCTGGTTTATAATTTTCGACAAAACTAGTCTAGATGTAGAGGCGTAAAGCCGTATATGAATTAAGCTGAACTCGAACTCGACTAATTTCGAGCTTGATTCATTTTGTGATTTTTGTTTTAACTCGAGCTCGACTCGTAAGCAATTTTACATACTTCAATTCTGCTCATTTATGTATAACTTCAAATTTATCATAATTATATATCTAATTATGTTCGCTATTTTAATCATATAATATATGTTATATGAAATAAATATGATAAACTCAGACAACTACTAAATCTACTTCTAAATATTGCGTTAATATTTGTAACGAGGCTAGAACCCTTACCACATGTCAACCATCAAATTACAAACCCTTTAGTGAATATTGTTATATTCATATGTTAATTTTGATTCACGAGACCAATTAAATTGAAGATATGAAGTTGGAGCTATATGGTGTCCATATGGATCATTTGATTCTAATCACATAAATCTTCTCAGACGTAATGCAGACGCAAGGATTGTGTCACAAATAACCACGTGCAACAAAACACTTGTAACGTTGGTGGTCCTTTACATGAAGGCGAAGCCGAAACGCAAAGCACTACATACAATATATATGTTAGAAAATACACGACATGGGTCACAATTATAACCAAAACCATATATATAAATATAAAATTGTAAACATACCATCTTTACATAATTTTGGGAAATTATAGTACCCATACCGTGTAAAAATCCATACAAAATTAAATATGAAATACAACATATTTAAATAAATCGATTCAAATCGTTCTCTTTGACAAGAGCTTCAGAAGCGTCTTCTTGTACAATTTCCGTTACGAGAACTTGAACCGCGCCTCCTTGTGCGATCCTTCTTGGCTGCAAAAAATAAATAAACTGATGTTGACGATTATGGCTGAGGCACGTGTTCAATACGCTTTTCTTAAAACAGGTTTTACGCCTCTACTAAAGACGACGCGTCTGTTTCCCAGGGTACAACAACCGAAGCAGTATGTACTGTCAGAGATGGCTCACACGCCTGAGGTTACACCGGATAAAATTATAGTGTTAGAACTTGTGGAAAAATATGATACGAAGGTGATGAAATCGTATAGAAAAAACATATTTCTCTAAGTACAATACATGAGTCTTGAAGTATTTCTTCTTTCCAAGAACTCTCCATATATTCATGTTTTTTTTTCTTGTATTCTATCTCAAAATGAGTCACATTGCCTACTATTTTTAAAAGAGTTGAGAATAATTGAAAAGTCTCACTTAATTAGCCACTTAATTATATACTTAACTTGAGACATAAAGACTCAAATTAAAAGACAAAAAAACTCTATTCAAGAGTTTAATCTTTAATTCACCATATGAAGAGTTTATTAATAATTATAATTTCCTTAAATTATAATTCACTAAATATCTATTCACTAAATTTCCAACGGTCGATACGAAATACATGTGAACCTAACACGACACGAGTTGAACTTGACACAATTATTGCTCCTTAAATTTAAAAGATATTGTGGCATTAGTCTACCGGAATCGAATTTTTGTATTTAGTGAACAAAACGAAAAATGAATCTTGAATCTCAAAACAAGTCAAGCGCTAGAGGCTTGTACCAACAAAAATTTATATAAGAAATATAAACATAGAATTTTGACTATTTACGGTTATGACCTAAACTTTGATTTTCCATACAATCTAAACTTGGTTAAATAGCTAAGGCCAATAGCATTAGCTTAACTGTTTCAAGTTTGTATCCAAATTATTATTATTATTCTGTAGTTTTCAGAAAGTTATAGGAAAAAAAAAACGAAAAAAGAAAGCTATATGAGGTGTGGGCTTATATGGACCAGTGAAAAGTATTTGCGAGACATTTCTATACTTATTGTGGTAGACCCCTGAACCATAAATCCTAGCTCTTGTCAACATTAATCTAGAAGATGGTGACAACAGAGACCTCAAGAACCTAAAAAAATCTAATTTATACTTTCAGGATATTCCTATCAACGTGACATAACATTCTGAATTCGTATATTGATCAAATAATTTTTCAGTATTCGATCAAAAAGGTTTTCCAGTCGGGTTGGGTCAGGTCATCGAAATGTTTTCAATATTCATGCTTTTAAAGTGTTTTCAATGATTTTAGACTATATTCTTTATGAACAACAAGGGCTTTGTACCCTTATTGGTCTTTGTAACTTCACATTACATGATTTGTAAGATTCGTTTGGGTTTTCTTGTGCTATTAAAGATGATACTGAAAGTGTTTAAAGATAATATCATTTACTTTTTGTGTTTGAAGAGTTTGTAAATTGTAATGGCATTTTAGGGGAAAACAAGAATCAAGTATCTGTACCAGTTTGATTTGGTGGTAATTTTAAACCCTTGTATTGCACCTTCGTCAATCGTGTGCTTCTAATCCCAGATCTAGAAAATTATATGAACTAAAGCAGTTGAAAAATTATGAAAAATTATATTAACAAAGCAGTTGAAAATTAATTCTGAATTATAGCAGGTTGTTTCATGTTGAAGAGAGATGTAAGGGTTTTTAGGAAATTTTTAATCAAAATTACGTAGTTTTAATGGGTTTTTCGTGTAAGCTTAGGTGTGTAACAGCACCGTATTCACTTTTTTTTATTGTAATAAGTTAATTACACTAAGTGATGTACAAGTCACTGATAGAAAATGCACTAGTTATTAAAGTAAGTTTTAAGAAAGTTTAATTTTTATAATTTATATATATTTAACATCTAGAATAAAATACATATCTTTAGTTTTATTAATGTTATAGTTATAAAAAGAATCTGATTATGAAAAATCAATGTAAGAAGTGGTGGTTTGTGGAATGTTAAGTATTTGGTGAATATGTTTATAGGGTTGGAGAGAAAATGAGTGTTCTTGAAGAATTTTATAGAAATCTGGTGTGGCAACTGACCACATGCGTTTGTGAATGCATTTAGCTACTTGCATTGGTGATGGTCTAATGGCTTAAAAAGATGGTTCTCTCTTATTGATTACCGGTAGAGGTGCAAATGAGCCAAGCAACTTGCGAGGTACTCGAGATTGGCTGAAAAAAAGCTTGAATGAGCCGAGCTTAAACGAGCTTGAGCCCGAGTCTAAAAAACAATCTCGTTCCATAGACGAGCCCGAGCTTCGTTTATTGAGCTCGAGCCGGCTCGCGAGCCTAAACGAGGCTATTGTTTATATATATTTATATTAATATATTAAATATATCTTTAAACATTAATGACTAATATTTATAAATTTATGGAAAAATACTAAATTATATATAAAATGATGATTATAATTAATATAAATTAATTAGAAAATAATAAACGTGCCAAGCTCGAGCTTGAGAAATTACCAACGAGCCGAGCTCGAGCTTTAGAAACAAAGCTCGAATCGAGCCTTAGAAACAAAGCTCGAATCGAGCCAAGCTCAAGCTCGAGCTTTCATAAGTTAAAGGACCTCAAGCCTGGTCGAACTCGGCTCTTTTGCGCCCCTAATTACCGGTATACATAATTACAAACTAAGTTAACTAATCAGGGAAGAGATTAAAACATTTATCACAATACTAGTGCCAATCCCCGCCTGTTACCACGGGTAATTATGTTTTTTTTGGCGCACGTTGCGCCGCAAGTGTCATGAAATATGAGTTGCTACAATGAATAGTCTACATTAAAGAATAACTATGGCCCATGGAAGACTTAGCAAGTCGTTGTGGAAGATCAGTGGATCAAGTAGGATGGCCACTGGTTTGTTAAAAACATAAGTGATTAAAAACATCGAGCCGAGTACGAGCTTGTAAGGTTTGAGTTTTGACACGTATAAGTTAAGAGAGAGTTTGACTTGTTTCTATCTTTATATTTAAAGCTCGGGTTACGTGATGCGACAACAACAATTTGCTTAGACAATGCTAACATTATAGTTCAACACGGTTTGCTATTAACTGTTATTATGATGGCAGAGCTCATTTTTGCTACGTACATGACTTTCTGTTAACTGCAACTCGACTTGCTCATTTATCAACTGATGGATTTTTCCTCTCCAGTTCAGCGGGTCCGAAATTTAAAGAAGGGGGGGGGGGGGGGGGGGGGGGGCTTGTTTCCACATTGTATACATATATACAAACGGACTTCCAGTGTATTTGCTTACCTGAAAAAATGTAATCTAAGAAGCAGCATTCTTAGATACACACTATATAGATTCTATAAATGAAGTACGATTGCTTAACATTCATGTCAAACCATTCCATAATATCTAAAATGAAGATGTTCAAACATCAGCAATATATCATTTGAACAAACGGAAGAAGAAAAAATGAGACTCACCCATCTGTCGAGGGCATTTGCAAAGACCAGCTTCACAAAAAAAAGGTGTCCCTATATGACGTGTATAGGTTTATACGTGTCGTATAGGCTTCTGGTTGGTGAAGCATTAAACCCTATACGTGACGTATTCCCCTATACGCGACATATAGTTCAACAAAATAGTTATTAAGCCAAGCATACGGGGACCATTTGAGTCAAACGAAAATTCACTCACAAACTCAGTCCGATCAAACCATTCGTATCACAATGTCATCTTGGGACATTAGTTATGCTTTTGGCGAAGATTTGAACAAGTCATATGTCTCTGAAAGCGTTTTCGGACCCGAGGTTTAACGAGGTGAGGAGGAGATTGTGTCCGTGCTTCGTTGTGATGATGGGAAAGTGCAGGCCATGTTGCCAATTTGAACCATGTAAAAAATCTATATATATAAGATGTGATGCTGTTTTGGTTACCAAAGTCTCACCGTTAAGTTGTTTCATGGGTTCGTAGATGAAGCTAAACCATCTTACGTGGCGCAAAGCTATCCGCAACACACATACGAGACTTACCATTCACATGTGGACGAACAACACAAGAACGAGTACGAGGAAGGTGCTAAGGACTTCGAGGAACAACACAAGAACGTGTCGTATAGGTCCAATGTTTTCCACCAGACTTGAACCATTGTCAACCTGAAAAAAATACCCTCACCTATACAATGTGTTTAGCCCTATACATGATGTATAGGTAGTATGTACTTCCAATGATTAGCTGATAACCATTAGCTTTAAATATATGGGTCCTATACGCGTGTATAAGGCTATACGCGTTGTATGATGAGGGTTATATAACACGTATAGCCCTGTACACGTTGTATAGGGCACCAGGGGATGTCCAAATAAATAGGGGGTGTCCAACTAACCAATCCTTTGTCATAAAGACATCACAAACCGAATAGACATCAAAGTTGGTTCCCAACTCCCCATTTAACAATGTAAAAGCTTACATTACAAACTTCACAAACCCAACTTTATATACCATATTATAAAAAAATGCTGATGAATACCTAATTTGAAAAATTATGGAATATCCATCATACTCATCCAAATGTTAACCAGATCAGAAATCAACGTCAATATCAAACCTTAAATTAAATCAAAACCCCTATAACAATTAACACGCATCAAATGTAATAATGATTCTAAAAAGCAAAAAAAACAATCAAATTAAAACAAAAGGAAAACAATTTTACATACCTGAAAGAGATATGTGAGAACTGTAAATGAGTTTATTGTGAAACCCATTCATCTCCATTGATGAGCACAACCAGCGATTTCCTATAACGTGGGACGAATTATAACTGTTGCAAAACTGACGTTGATTTTTGATTTGCCGTTGACGAGCATAACTGACATTGATTTCTGATTGCATAACATTTGAACCGACATGTCATTGAATGCTTAACCAATTGAACGAAAGAGGTGATTGAAGGAGGTGTGGAATGGCAGATTTATGGGTGTAGCTAATGATTGCTTCATGACTTCAATCAGAGGGGTTGTGTGTCGATGAATTTTATTGATTGTGCCGTGAGAGGGTTATTGATTGTAGTGTGAGAGGGTATGCTTCAAATGGTTGATGAAGGGAGATAAAGGGTAGGAATGGTAGGAAATGGTAAAAGTTAGGTATTTGAACTAAAACCTTTCAAATGCCATCTTAAAAATTCATTAAAATTACATTCTTGCCCATTCAATTTGCTTTATATAGTAGCATAGATATTCAAAATATATTGAATAAACGTATGTTATTTGTTAGTATTAAATATATTTATTGAATACTCAAAATATATTCGAATGAATATATGTTTTCTAGTTACTATTAAATATATTTATTGAAAGTAGAAATATATTATTGTTACAAGTGTTTTGATAGCAGCCTTAAAATTTATCATGAGGGATGGATTTTATGTTTAAGTGATATATAAGCATGTTGCTACCAAAAAACTACTGTGGGGCTTGATGTTGTGTTAGACCATGGTAACAGCTCTAATGGGTTGGTAAATTTCCAGAGTTTAACGTTTTTATACCGATTTGTGTGAAATTGAGTTTTAGAATACACTACTTTGAGATGGTTTGTTTTTTTGCAGGTCTCGATAGGTTTAAGGTGCATTTTTGAAGCTTCACGGGGCTTTGGAATGAAGCTAACAAGAAAATGATGTGCTTGGGGGCTTAATAGAGCTTAAACATATGCTTTCTCTTGTTAATTGAGAGATTGGAAGCACATGGAAGCATATGAAAACAACAAGGATTGGTTATATGGAGAAAGGAGAAGTAACCATTGGAGGACGCAGGTTGCTTCTTCAGGATGCAACTTGCATCCCATCTGGATGCATTCAGGAGGGACGTAGGTCACCAGAGAACTCAAGGGGGCACATATCAGTTATGTTTCACGAATTTCCTCTTTTGTCCAGTTTTAATGGGATATTGAAGGCCACTCATCACATATTCGCTCTGTTGACTTCCATAGGCTATTTTGAGAGCTTTGCAAGAGATTTTTGAAGATCATATTCATTCATTATCACATTCCATCAAGTTTCGGAGACTTCCATTAACCACTCATGGTAAATCACCATAACTTGTTAAGATTAATGACTCTCTAGTAGACATTGGGGTAAAGTCAGACAAAGAAGAAGAATGCATTCATTGGTTAACTATTCAACTTCATTTTCATAGGTGAAATACCTTGCATCAATGGGTAAACCACATACAAAGATGAAGAGTTCAAGACCATCTTGACACTCCATCTTTGTTTCCAAGGTGATTTACCGTGTATAAACGGCGATACCACATGTAAAGAAGCTTCCCATTTTGAGAGCACTAGTTCCAACATTTTAATCACCCCCAAACCAACATTGACGGTATATAAAGGAGGCATGGGCGGAATTTCCAATCATCACATGTAAAGAAGCAGTATTACAATTTTGAGATCACCAATCCATTTTACACCGTTGGATTTTTTTTATAGAAAATAAAAAATCTTTTTGTTTACTATTTAGAAACAAACTAAGATTGGAACAAATAGAGTCAACTACCAACGGAATTTCCAATGGATTTACTCCCAAGACGAACTTTGAACCATTACTAGAAAGCTAACTGTTTATCAGGGACTGTGTTTTTTTGGAAAATGTTCGGTTTCGGACGGACTGGACATCGAAAATCATTACCACTGTTCGGGAATCAAACCTGGAAAAGCCTGATGGAAAAAATTATTGGTCACTAGCATTGACCGTTCCGTTCCGTGATATTTATAATAAGAAATATATATAAAGGATTTTGATTATATTTGTTGATGATCAGTCGCCAATTTTCGATGGAATTCCATCGGTGATACCCCTATAATTTGAAGTGGTTTAACCTAATACAATTTAGCCTTGTCACAAAGTTAATGTTTTGTGACCAAATTCTAGTATGAGAGTAAGAAATAGGTGTGAAGTTAAATTTGTGGGGTGAATGTATCATGAGGTATAGAGAATAATAGAGATAAAAATGATGTTTTTGATTACTTAGCTCACCTTGATTACACATACACATGCCCCATTTATAGAGTACTAAAACAAGAATATAAGGAAAGACAATAAATGGCTGAGCTGGAGACTTGGCTGTAAAACAGGCTGTTATGGGCTGGAAATCCTCAAAATATTCTTCACTTATTCTTTTCTTTCCGACACTCCCCCTCAAGTTGAGTAGTGGGGTCACACTACTTAACTTGCTCAAGCAGCTACTGAACGTGTTTCCGTTAACGACCTTTGTGAGAATATCTGCAAGTTGATCTTTTGATGATACATATGGGAGCTCTATGATTCTTTCCTCCAGTTTCTCTTTGATGAAATGTCGGTCTACCTCCACGTGTTTTGTTCGATCATGCTGTACTGGGTTTTCTGAGATTTGTATTGCAACCGTATTGTCACACATAGCTTTATTGGGTTCCTTTTGGGAAAAACCAATGTCTTCTAGTAGCTTCCTGATCCAAAGAACTTCGCTTAACCCTCGAGCTATACCTCTAAATTCCGCTTCTGCACTTGACAGAGCAACCACTTTCTGTTTCTTACTTCTCCAGGTAACAAGGTTTCCACCGACCAAGGAAAAATATCCTGATGTTGACCTTCTGTTTCCCTTATCTCCGACCCAGTCTGCATCAGTGTAGAGTTCAACATTTAAATGTCCATTTTGTTTGAACAACACTCCATGGCATGCGGTCCCTTAAGATACCTTAAAATTCTCTTCAGGAAGTGGGCAACTTGTGGTTGGTGCATGAACTGACTTACCACTCCAACAGCATAAGCTATACCAGGGCGAGTGTGAGAGAGATAAATTAACTTGCCCACGAACCGTTGATACCTTTCTTTGTCTGCAAGCTCTCCGTTAAGTTCCACATGAAGGTTGTGGTTCACCACCATTGGAGTATCTGCTGGTTTACAATCAATCAACACGGTTTCCGCTAGGAGATCAAGGACATACTTCTTTTGGCAGATGAAGATTCCCCGTTTAGACCTGAGAACTTCTATCCCGAGGAAATACTTGAGATTCCCTAGGTCTTTCATTTCAAACTTTGAGAACAGATTCTTTTTCAGCTGTGCTATTTATTCTACATCATTTCCGGTAATAATCATGTCGTCTACATATATAATCAAGCAAGTTACAAGGCCATTTCTTCTCTTGAGGAACAGAGTATGATCAGCATTACTTTGGTGATACCCATATTCTTTCATGGCCAACGTGAACTTTCCAAACCATGCCCGAGGAGATTGTTTTAGCCCGTATAAAGATTTTTTCAACAAACATACTTCCATTTCTTTAAAACTTACTAAAAAACCTAGAGGTGCTTCCATGTAGACTTCTTCCGTTAGGTCTCCATGAAGAAATGCGTTTGTAACATCAAACTGGTGGAGAGGCCACTCCTTATTGGCTGCCCCAGAGAATAGGACTCTGATGGTATCCATTTTTGCAACCGGAGTCTCAGAGTAATCGATCCCATATGTCTGAGTGTAACCCTTGGCTACGAGTCAAGCTTTGTATCTTCCAATGGAACCATCTGGTTTATATTTGATTGAAAATACCCACCGACATCCAACTGTTTTCTTTCCTTTAGGAAGAATGCACTTCTCCCATGTGTTGTTTTTCATAAGAGCATGCATTTCTGTTTCCATAGCTTCTCTCCAGTTCTTCTTACCCTGGGCTTACTTTACAGAACTTGGAATTTGTTCGGAATATAAGGAGGTAACAAATGCTTTCGCACTGCTAGATAGGTTTCCGTTAACCGTATTAGCTATATGATACCTTGAATTTCTGGTTTCCCTTTCTGGGGAGTACCGTTTTGAAGGAACCCCTCTATTAGCTCTAGGAGGTAAAACATATGTTCCCGGTGTTGTTCCAGAGCCTCCTTCATGTTGTTCATTTGATTCGACCTCTCCTTGGACTGCGTTGTTCTGCTCAGCAGTCTCCACCTGCTCCATTGTCTCGGGACTTTCACGGTTGTTAGTGTTAATTAGTTCAGATTCGGACACATTTTCAAGGTTTTGGAGAGTCACATACCTCGAACACCAGTCTGGATGATTCTTGGGTGAGACTTCCGACAGGCTTTGGTGACTCCTTAGTATGTGTGATGTATGAGATGACTCGTCTTCGCTTGCGGATGGAATCCACTTCAACCAACTCAGTGAGTCCTCATGCTCTATCTCCCCCTGACCACTGAGATGGGACTGATAGTAATATTCTGTTTCAAGAAAGTCGCAATGGACAGTGGTAATCACACGACGTCGTAATGGGTTATAACATCGGTATCCTTTCTGATTCACCCCATAACCAACAAAGACACATTTCTCGGCACATGGGTCAAGTTTGGATCGTTCGGTTTTAGGTATATGGGGAAAAGCTGTACACCCAAAGACTCGAGGTGGTAAGGTAAGAGATGGGGGTAGTTTGGTAAATGTGGATAAGGTATCTAGGGGAGTTTTTAAGTCAAGGGCTTTGGTTGGTAAACGGTTAAGGAGATACACAGCTGTGGCTATAGATTAGGGCCAAAAAGATTTAGGGACTTTGGATTCAAGCATAAGGGCTCGGGCCATTTCTACCAGAATACCATTTTTCCGCTCAACTACACCATTCTGTTCTGGGTGTTTTGGGCAAGTGGTTTGGTGAATCATTCCTCTATCTTGAATGAATTGTTTCATGGAGTTATTAACGTACTCCCCTCCATTATCAGATCGTAAGATCTGAATGTTGGTTTTGAATTGAGTTTGGATCATGGTGTAAAACAATCTGAATTTGTCAAAGACTTCAGATTTCTGTTTTAAAAAATACACCCATGTCATCCGGGTACAGTCATCTACAAATAATAGGAAAAAACGAAAATTTTGACCTCCATTAGTTTCAGCTGGACCCCAAACATCTGAATGTATTAGTGAAAAAGGTTCACTGACTCTAGTGTTACTTGGTTTGAATGTTTTTATGACTTTTGGCTAAGGCGCATGTTTCACAGTCTAGTGTACTGTTAGACGGGAAGAGTTCAGGGAGTAAAAGATGTAGATACCCAGCGGAAGGATGCCCTAATCTCCTATGCCAAAGCCATGCTTCTCTACTCTTTGTTCCGTGAGCAAGCATCGCAGTCCCTGACCGAGTCACCTCATCCACATAGTATAAGCCCTGTCGTTCAGTGCCACGCCCAATTATCTTTCCAGTTCTGATGTCCTGTAAGATACAAAAATGAGGATGCATTAGGACTGTGCAATTGAGTTCCTTTGTAACATGACTTATTGATAACAATTTGTGTGTTAACGAAGGAACATATAAACAATTTGACAATCTCAGATTGGGAGATATTTTGACAGTTCCTCCTCCCTTTACTAAAGCATTTTCGCCATTTGCAGTGTTCATGTGGGTTCTGTTTGGTTTCTTTGTAGAGACGAAGTCCGATGGCTCGTACGTCATCGTATCAGTGGCTCCACAATCAAAAATCCAAGGAGTGACTTGATCACTGCTTTTCTGTGTTGTTAAATAGGCTTCTCCACTTGTTGACGGATGATCTTTCAACAACTCATAGTTCCTATGATTAACCATTTGCAAAAAAAAAGGTTTTTTTTTAATATGCTGTCTATAAAGTCACCTTATCTCTTAAAAAGAGAACACATAAGAGACTAAAAGACTAACGAAGTGAAAATAAAAGACTAATGAAAAGTCTTTTTTCTTTTCAAAACCACGTGGCCTTTTAACTTTTGATAAATACCACTTTTGCTTGGATAAAAAAATATTGGCTTTATCTTCTCAAGAGAAATAAGAGGACACTGGTGTCTCTATTAACAAACTAGGGCTTGAAAAAAAAGGGAAAAAAACAAGTGACCAGCATGAAACTCGTGATTCCGGTGAGTGTCTAGCGGTGGCAGTGCTAGCAGATGGTGACCGGCGGAGGCAGATTGAACTGGCCGGCGGCAACCTGAATCGTAGCATCGGCTTCTTCTGATCGGATTGTACTGGTGACAGAGGTGCCGGAACCGGAGAAGACGGTAACTGAACCAGAAACAGAAGTTACTGAACCGGAGAAAAAATTTGACCGGACGAATCTGAGAGCAAACTGTTGTTTTTGGTTGCAGGGTGTGAAGTCACCCGTTGTGTTTTTGGTTCAGATAATGATGTTGGTTGCGGCGAAGTTGATGGTGACTCTGACAATGTTGTATGTCGTAATTGTCGAA
Source organism: Scalesia atractyloides (assembly GCA_947069175.1). Classification (NCBI taxonomy): domain Eukaryota; kingdom Viridiplantae; phylum Streptophyta; class Magnoliopsida; order Asterales; family Asteraceae; genus Scalesia; species Scalesia atractyloides. The sequence continues at coordinate 11,864,245 of CAMTDV010000007.1, read as the reverse complement.
GCTGATGAGGTTTGATTTTTTTGGAGTATGATTTTTGGTTTGTTGGGCTTTCTGTTTTGAGGTTGGATCTGGGATAGATTGTAGACGATGAACAAAGTGTTTTCAAGAATCAGAAACACTGCTCTGATACCATATTATGAGGTATAGAGAATAATAGAGATAAAAATGATGTTTTTGATTACTTAGCTCACCTTGATTACACATACACATGCCCATTTATAGAGTACTAAAACAAGAATATAAGGAAAGACAATAAATGACTGAGCTGGAGTCTTGGCTGTAAAACAGGCTGTTATGGGCTGGAAATTCTCAAAATATTCTTCACTTATTCTCTTCTTTCCCACAGAATGTATACATTCCTCTCTCATAGGTGTATTTATAGTGTAAAATGTAACCATAATGGTATTTATGTTTGGTATTAAATGTTTGGGAAAAGTGAATACGGTGCTATTGAACATGTAAGCTTGCATGAAACATATGTCAAAACTACGTTGTTTTAATTAAAATTTTCCTAAAGAGCTTTAATATTGTTTAACTTGTGATGAAACCTCATTGAATCGACAAACAAATTTTTAACTGGTTCAACAAATAAAATTTTCAAGCTCTTGAAGACAGCGCTATACAAACTGTTCTAAATTACCACCAAATCATATCAAAATAAGCGAAAGATCGATGTAGTTTTTAAACACAATCAATAGCATATGTTAAAAGGAATAATTCAAAGATTCTCACGTGGGTTTTTATGATTATGTTTCTAGGTTTGGGAATATTTGAATAAGCCTAGTCAGTTCCTAGTATGTTGGCTAGTACCAAGTCATAGGAGTAGGTTGTTATTTGATTTTGAATTTGTCAATAGTCGTTGTAACTGATGGTAAAGTTTGCTTCAAAAACTTAGGCTCATGTTTTTGTTCGATTTTGATTTGCATGATCAAAGTTTAGTATGGTCATAATTGTAAGAATTGTTAGGTGCTACTCAGACAGTGGGGTACCGACTAGTGATTAATTGAGATTAATAGGATTGATAATTTTATATGTAATGTTATTTTATACACACACACATATATATACACAATTTTATATGTAATTTTTTAAGTATATAGGTTTTAACTCCCCCCATTTTTTTAAATATACAGGTTTAATCGCCAGAATTTCCAAATTTTGGCTGGAATCTTGTTTGAATCTGACTGACTGGAATCGCCGATACAAACTCTTGAAGACGGCGCTATACAAATTGTTCTAAATTACCCCAAAATCATATCAAAATAAGCAAAAGATCGATGGAGTTTTTAAACACAATCAGTAGCATATGTTAAAAGGAATAATTCAAAGATTGTTACGTGGGTTTTTATGATAATGTTTCTAGGTTTGGGAATATTCGAATAAGTCTAGTCAGTTCTTAGTATGTTGGCTAGTACCGAGTCATAGGAGTAGGTTGTTAATTATTTGATTTTGAGTTTGTCAAGAGTCGTTGTACTTTTAGTAGTTGTTTCTCTATTCACTAAAGTATCTATGAAATCTGCATTATATTGGTATCACTTTTAACAAAGTGGTATCAAAGCTAGGTTTGTAAAGAGTGTGTGCGCAAGAATTTTAAGATCATGTCGTATGCAAATACTCAAACTTCACAACCAATCCTTCTTATGTTTTCAAGGGGGAAGGATATGATTTTGGAGTATTCTGTGTTAAGACGATGCTAAGGTCTCAAGAATTGTGGTAGATGATGTCAAAGGGCTTTTCTGAAGAAGATGAGGAAGCAGGCAGTTTTAGAGAAAACTAGAAGAAAGATGCGAGGGCTTTGGTTCTCATCCAACAAGCTTTTCATGAAAGTATTCTTTTCCAGGATAGCCATAGTGACAACCACGAAGAGTGCATGGACCGTAGTGTAGACCAAATACAAGGGAGATTCAGAGGTCAAAACAGTGAAATTGCAGGGCTTATGGTGAGAGTTTGAAATTATTCGAATGAAAGAAGATGAGGCGATAGCTGATTTTCTTTCAAAAGTTATTTGGATGGTGAATCACAAATGTGCCTACGGTGAAGACGCATCAGATCAGCAAGTTGTTGAAAAGGTGCTAAGATGTTTATCCACAAAGTGGACCATGTTGTCATAGCAATAGAAGAGTCCAAGGATCTTTCAGTGCTCACGTTTGATTAGTTGATGGGATCTCTTCAATCACTTGAAGCAAGGAAAGTGGGTATGAAAGGCGACCGTTATCCTCGTTCCTTTTTATTGTGGTGATGGAGGCTCTACATGTCATGACGGAAAAGGAAACGAGTGTGGGTTTAATATCCGGAATAATATTACCTAATAATGGTCCTTACATCTCCCACAGGTTCTTTGCGGATGATTCAATCTTCATTGGTGAGTGGGATGAAGACAACTTAAAGAATTTAAGAAGGGTTTTAAGAGGCTTTTACATGGCTTCCAGTAAAAGTTAAGCAACATAAAAGTCAACTATACGGAGTTGGGATAGATGACCGAGATGTGAAACAGATGGCAAAAAGGTTCAAATACAAACAAGGTAAATTTCCGTTTTCTTATCTTGGTTTAAAAGTTGGGGATAATATGAATAGAATAGTAAATTGGAAGGACGAGATAAACACTTTTAATAGAAGATTCTCGAATTGGAAAGCAAGGTGTCTATCGTTCACCGGGAGACTAACACTAGTCAAATCAGTACTCCATAGCTTACCTAATTACTATATATCATTGTATGAAGCACCCGTTGCGGTGATCAAAACCCTTGAAGGAATTCGGAGGAAATTCTTGTGGAGTCGCGGGAGTATGTTAAACAAAATTAGATGGGTTCGATGGGAAAAAGTTGTGGCTTCAAGAAAAAAAAATGGTGGACTTGGGGTGGGAGGGATAAAAGAAATGAACTTAACGCTACTTTTGAAATGGTGGTGGCGTCTAAAGTCTGAGCCGGAATAATTAGGGGTTAAAGTGATAAGGTCAACCCATTATAACACTAGAATTATAACAACAATGCCGCTCAAAAAAGCTAGTTCAGGGGTGTGGAAGGAAATAGTAGGGATTGACAAAGACTTAACACAAAAGGGCTCTAGTAGTGGAATGCTACAAAAAAAGCACTATGGGATTATTATGGGATTGGGGGTGGAATAGGCTCCCTGAAACAAGGGAAGAAAAGGAGGAAATGAGCAAACAACTGAGTTGTTATCAAAACAGGTTCTTAACAGTAAAAGTGATCAGTGGAGATGGGAAAACGAGGGGGTCCGGCTTTTTCGGTAAAAGCGGTTTGTAGCGAATTGTCTAAGATAAGTGATGTGAACCAACCAGCAAGCGATTTCGAGTGGAACAGGATTGCACCATCAAAGGTAAATGTTTTTGTATGGAAAGCGAGTCAAGGAAGAATCCCAACAGCGATAACTTTAACACAAAGAGGTATGATATTACCATCAACTGTTTGTAAAGAATGTGGCACTTGGGATGAAACCCTGGAACATGCTTTAGTACAATGCAAAGAGGCGGAGATAATATGGAGGCTGATTATGATGTGGCTTCGGATGCCATACATGTCGAGTTATACAACCATACGTGATGTAGCACAGTGCAGTAATGGATTGGAGATAGCTATCCAAAGGAAGCGGACATTGCAAGCAGTAATATATATAACCTTATGGTGCATATGGCAAAAAAGAAACGTGGCAGTTCTCAAGGGCAAGAGAACAACAGTAAAAGCTCTAAGAAATCAAAAAAATAAACAAATAAAAGCTCTAAGAAATCAAAAAGTTTAGAGATGTTCAAGAAATTCAAAAGAGAAGTTGAAAAGGAAAGTGGGTATGAAATAAAAGCTCTAAGAACAGATTAGGGTGGTGAGTTCATTGGTAAGTTGTTCAAATAGTTTTGTTCAAATCATAGAATGCGTCGATATTTGACGGCACCATAGTACCGGAGCAAAACGAGATAGCAGAGAGAAAGAACAAAATGGTGGTTGAGATGGCACGGTGCATGCTTCAGGCAAAACATTTTCCAAAACAGTTTTGAGGGGAAGCGGTTGCCATCACTGTTTATTTAACTTCTTTGACCCCTACGACTACTGTTCCAGGAAAGACTACTTATGAAAGATGGTATGGAAGGAAGCCATCTATAAGTCACCTTAAAGTGTTCGGGTGTGTAGCTTATGCTTTAGTACCTTCTCAAGTACAAAGAAAGTTGGATGCAAATTCACGAAAGTGTCTGCTTATTGGGTATGCACATGCACCTAACTCTAAGGCATACAGATTGCATGATCCAGGAAAGAAGCAAAATGTAGCAAGTAGGGATGCTGTGTTTATGAGTATGCAACATGGAGTAATGATGAAAGGAATGGTTTACAAATTAGAACTAGCATGAAGAATATCATTTCTAAGAGGTATGGTGTTTCATGATGAAGCAGGGAATGGTGAATGGAGAAAGTTCAGATGGCTCAGTACTACAGAATGTTCATTCAAGTGCAGGGTCTTTTGCATCTGGTTCTTCGAACAATGATCAAAGTAATCCAAGTACTCCTTTATTAGGTAATGCTGGTGATACAACACAAACACCAAGTGGTTTGGGAGGAGGTGATATGTCACAAATGTCAAGTACCAAGTACTGAGTCTGGTTTAAGTGATTCTGTACATCGTACATCGAAGAGGTAACATTAATGAAATCTATAATGCTACTTCTTCTATTCTAGATTATCATGTGCTATCCGAGGAAAACCCACATTCATCTTAACTTATCTCTCACTCTTCTATGACTATTTACCAGATTTCAAGATGAAATTTCCTTCAACTTGGGGATGATGTGACAACCCGCATTCTGGTTAATACTTTAACCTAACCACAGTTAATTTATGTCACACCCCGACCCGCAGCGGAAACAAGAGTCGGGGCATAATTGGGTTATCACCAAAGCTCATGATGTTTACTAATATGTTTCATATTTATTAAATCCAAATTACATTTCAAAGTTCCAAGTCAAATTCATACGATACAAGGAAAGGAAAGATTAACTAAACAAATCCATAATCTAAACTGGTTTATTCTTCTAGGCCGCCCTATATGTTTCTTGCTTCAACTTGATCACCTGTATCATGTGTAAAAATGGGAAATTTTGGGTCAACAAAAGTTGGCGAGTGAACCTTGTTTAAAACATTTGTTATTGGTTAATTATTGTAATTTAATTTAGGAAAAATTGTGCAATAATCATATATGAACAAATGTATGTAAACATAACAATCACAAACCACCTTGCTTAAGCATGAAATAAAAATAACAATGTATGTGTTGGCAACGTCCCGTTCACGCTCATAGGTAATGGGGAACGGACGGCCTATGCTAATGTATGTGAGATCAAGGCTCAATCAAACGGAGCCGATCTTATGTTGGCAACGCCTGGTTCACGCTCATAGGTAATGGGGAACAGCTCACGCTCATAGGTAATGGGGAGCGGCGGCCTATGATATGTATGTACTGAAATGATAAAATTAATCTAAACTTCAACCACACAGTCAATGGATACACCTTGAATACACATTGATCATAAACATGATGGATGCACAATGATTAATTATAATAAATAAATACGACACATGATACACCCCAAAATGTGATTAAAACGGGGAATTTGTAGAGATTCACTCACATTGGATGCGTTTGTTTGAAGATGTTGGATGCGCACGAGTTTAGGGGATTGATCGACGAGAGATAACTAACCAAATAAGAAATGAAAAGGCACGGTAAGTATGTGGATTTTATTAACTATTTTAATAAGATTTTTGGGTATAAATTTGTGAGTTTAAGACTACTTTCTAATCTTGAAAACGTTATTTTTAAGTATTTTTAATTGATTTTTAATTTAAATAATTGATTTAATAAATAAAATAAATAATAAAAAAAAAGTTGACTTTGACCGTTGACCGAGACCGTTGACCGTTACTGTTGACCGGTTTAATTGTGCGAAATTGTGCGCTGAGTGAGGCTCGAACCCGAGACCTCCCGTACGCGTGCACGCAGCTCTACCAACTGAGCTACGTGTCTAACCCGAAATAATTCTGTTTTTAATTATACTTATATACTATTTACTTTAAACCGAAAATTATTTATTTTTAAAAAGCTTTTAAACTTAACGGACCGGTGCTGACCACAGGTCTCGAACCCGGGACCTGTGGGTTAGCGTACACACAGTCCACCGCTGGACTGTGTGTGTCACTTGGTTATTAACTCGGTTTTTATTATACTTAACATATACTGTGCGTCAACCCGGTTCAGTTAAAAAGGCGGAATTTTATTTCAAGTGGGTAAAGCGGGGACAGGATTCGAACTCGCGTCTCGTGTATGTTTGTTGCACACAGTCCACCGCTGGACTGTGTGTCTAACCCGTTTATTAAACCGATTTTAATTATTCTTATATTATACCACACTTCATCTTCTTCGTTCAAAACATAAACATCGATCAAAAGACTGTTATTTGCTAAATTAGCTCAATGAAGGTTATGAGTCATCGAAAAGAAAATGAATGGAAAGAGATTGGAGGGTTGATTGTACCAACTGTTCGCTTTTCTTCAGACGTCCGGCAAGGTCGTCGGCTCCGTCTTGGTGAGCTGCGGCTGATAGAATCTACCAATGATTTGGAGGGATTAGATGCGAAGTGGGACTACTGGGTAATAACTATCAGTGAAACAGAAGAATCATACCGATAATCAGCAGTTCCCCTGAAAGTTCAGAAATTTCTCCGGCGAATCAGATAATCCGGCAACGTCAACTGCAAAGGATTCTGGGTGAGGGATTTATATTAGAATTTGTCTAATAAAGGAATGAGCCAGAAAAATCGAAGTAATTACCGTGCAGGGGAAGTCTCGGTTTTCCGGCGACTTGCAGATGTTTTCCGGCGAGTAGATTTTCGTCGAGAGAAAGTGCGATTTGGGAGCGAAAAGGTTTCTGGCGAATTGTGGGTGAATTTATAGGGTAGTATCGAGGTGAATGTGGTCTGAATTCGGTCTTAATTCGAAGTCAGCCGTTCTCCGGCGGTTACGGCTGTTGTCGCGGGTTCAGATGTCCGTTATAACCGTCGCTAAAGTTAATTCAATGGTTAATTCGAGCGGAAACGTAATTTATTGGCGAAGTCGTCGGGATTTCCGACGACTGCTGTTTGGGCGCAAGTTGACCGAGTTTGAATTCCGCACATCATTATTTGATTTAATAAATCCATTATCTTAACAGAAAATCAAAGTGGCGGAGTGGCTTATGGTGTGTGAGTTAAGACTTTGAGGAAATAACCGGCTGACCCGGGTTCGACTCCCGGCAGCCGGTTTTCCTTTTTAATTAATTCATTTTGATATTTTTACAATTTTAATTTATATCTTTTAATTTGTTGATCAATTATGAATCGTTTAAAATTAAAATAAGCCGTAAATGAACAACAAAATTTTAAAACTGATTGTTCGGTTATTAAACGAAGCGGGTTTCGAAAACCCGTTTTTCGACAAATGTTACAGTATCCCCTACTTTTAGAAATTTCGTCCCGAAATTTAAGTAGTAGTAGATACAGGAAAAAGGTGTGGGTATTTTTCGCGCATTGAATCTTCACGTTCCCAAGTAAACTCAGGTCCTCGTTTCGACTCCCAGCGTACCCTGACAATTGGGATGCGGCTTCTTCTTAAACGTTTTTCTCCGAAGTCCATAATTTCTACTGGTCTTTCAATAAAATGCATAGATTCATCAACTTGAATGTCTTCTAGAGGAATATGGAGATTTTCATCGGAGAGGCACTTCTTCAAGTTCGATACGTGGAATGTGTGATGAATTCTGTTGAGTTCCTCCGGTAAGTCAAGCTTGTAGGCTACAGGTCCTACCCTTTCGAGTATTTTGAAAGGACCTACGTAGCGTGGTGCTAGCTTGCCTTTTTGTCCGAAACGAACTACTCCCTTCCACGGCGATACCTTTAAAAGTACCTGATCGCCAACGTTAAACTCCAAGGGCTTTCGTCGCTTGTCAGCATAGCTCTTTTGACGACTTTGTGCCGCTAACAGGTTGTTTCGGATTTGATGAATCTTGTCAGTTGTTTCTTGTATCAATTCTGGACCGGTGATTTGAGCTTCTCCAATTTCGTGCCAACATATAGGTGATCGGCATTTACGACCATATAACGCTTCGAAAGGTGCCATGCCGATACTTGAATGAAAACTGTTGTTGTACGAAAATTCAACTAATGGTAAGTGAGCGTCCCAATTCCCTTTGAAGTCTATGACACATGCCCGAAGCATGTCTTCAAGAGTTTGAATGGTGCGTTCAGATTGACCATCAGTTTGGGGATGATAGGCAGTGCTGAGATCTAATCGCGTACCCAAAGCGGCTTGTACAGCTTGCCATGTGCGTGAAGTGAAACGACCGTCACGATCTGATATAATGCTTAAGGGTACACCATGACGGCTTACGATTTCACTGATGTAGATGCGGGCTAGCTTCTCATTTTTGAAGTCCTCGCGAATTGGAATGAAGTGAGCTGATTTTGTAAGACGATCAATGATTACCCATATTGTGTCGTACCCACCAGGAGTGCGAGGTAACCCGGTAATGAAGTCCATGGTTATATTTTCCCACTTCCATACGGGTATTTCAGGTTGGATCAGAAGTCCTGAGGGTCTTTGGTGCTCAGCTTTCACTTTTGAACAGGTAAGGCACTTGGAAACAAAAACAGCAATATCCTTCTTCATGCCAGGCCACCAGTAGGTGTATCGAAGGTCTTGATACATCTTGTCGGCCCCTGGATGTACAGAGTATCGTGTCTTGTGAGCCTCTTTCATAAGAGTATCGCGAAGATTGTTGTGATCAGGAATCCATAGGCGATCGAGATAATACAGAATGCCGTCAGATTTGGTTTCGAGTTTAAGTTCTGCTCCACAAGATAACTCATTGCGTATGTCGTATTCTGTTATGGAAACATGTTGAGCTTCTCGGATTTGGTCTTTGATGTTGGTCATGATTTGCGAACATAGAAGACGAATAGAGTTCGCATAACCTTTTCGACTGAGTGCATCAGCCACCACATTTGCCTTGCCAGGATGATACCGAATTTCGCAGTCGTAATCATTAAGAAGTTCGACCCATCTTCGTTGCCTCATATTCAACTCCTTTTGGTTAAAGATATGTTGGAGGCTCTTGTGGTCAGTGTAAATCTCACACTTGGTACCATAGAGGTAATGTCTCCATATCTTAAGAGCGAATACAACGGCTCCAAGTTCTAGGTCGTGAGTAGTGTAGTTCTTCTCATGAGTTTTGAGCTGCCTAGAAGCATAGGCTATCACTTTTCCCCTTTGCATTAAGACACAGCCTAAACCCTGTCCTGATGCGTCGCAATATACAACAAAGTCTTCGCAACCTTCGGGGAGTGTGAGGATAGGAGCGTCACAAAGCTTTTGCTTAAGAGTTTGGAAGGCTTCTTCTTGTTTAGGTCCCCATGCGAAGGGTTTTCCTTTATGTGTCAAAGCAGTGAGTGGTACAGCGATACGAGAGAAATTCGATATGAAACGACGGTAGTAACCAGCCAACCCAAGGAAAGATCGTACCTCGGTTGGGGTACGTGGCGCTTGCCATTCTTGTACTGCCTTGATCTTTGCGGGGTCGACATGAATTCCTTTGTCATTGACGACATGACCAAGGAACTGTACTTCTTGTAACCAAAATTCGCATTTGGAGAATTTAGCATAAAGCTTTTCGGTCTTCAAAAGTGAGAGGATGAGCCGAAGGTGTCGCTCATGATCAGTCTTAGACTTTGAGTAAATGAGAATATCGTCGATGAAGACTATAACGAAGCGATCAAGATAAGGTTTACAAACTCTGTTCATTAAGTCCATGAAGACGGCTGGAGCGTTGGTTAGACCAAAAGGCATAACCATGAATTCGTAGTGACCATATCGAGTTCGGAAGGCGGTCTTTGGAACGTCTTCTTCATGTACTCTGAGTTGGTGATAGCCGGAACGAAGGTCGATCTTTGAAAAATAAGAGGCACCCTGGAGTTGGTCTAGAAGATCATCGATGCGAGGTAACGGATAGCGATTTTTGACCGTTAATTTGTTGAGTTCCCTGTAATTAATGCACATGCGAAAAGTCCCATCTTTTTTCTTTACAAACAGAACAGGTGCACCCAAGGCGATGAGCTAGGACGTATGAATCCCTTGTCGGTCAGTTCTTGCAATTGACTGGCCAGCTCTTGCATCTCGGATGGGGCTAACCTATAAGGAGATTTCGCGACGGGTGTAGCGCCAGGTATAAGGTCGATACGGAATTCGACTTCTCTCTTGGGAGGAAGTCCAGTGATATCGTCGGGAAAAACTTGCGGGAATTCCTTCACTACGGGTATATCTTCGAGTCTCTTCTCTTTGCCTCCTTTCTTGACAACGTGGGTTAGATATGCTACATAATTTTTGTGGAGATATCTTCGGGCTTGAAGACAGGAGATCAGCTTGAGTCCTTTCGAAGGGGTTTCTCCAAAGATTTGTAGAGTTTGACCGTCTGCAAGAGGAATGCGAATGAACTTCTCACGGCATACTACTTCAGCCTGATGTTGGCTGAGCCAGTCCATGCCGATTATAATGTCGAAACTTCCCAACTTCATAGGAATGAGGTCAACAGAAAAATCGTGATCGTTTAGAGTAAAGGTGCAGTTCCGGATAATGGAGTTTAATGAGACTGGTTTTCCGTCAGCAACTTCTACCGTTATGGAGTTCATAAGCTCGACACGAGTTTGATTGAGGATGGGTTCGAATTCCAAGGACACAAAACTCTTACCCGCGCCAGTATCAAATAATACAGATGCATAACTACCATTGACGAGAAACGTACCGTTAACCACGTTGTTGTCGGCCCTAGCTTGGTTGGCGTTGATGTTAAATGCTCTTCCTCTAGCAGGTGGAGGAGCTTGGTTAGCTTGGTTCACTGGATTCGCTTGAGCTTGAGCATGTATGATGTTTACCAAGCGTGGACACGTGTTTCTAAAATGGTTTGGGTCACCGCAATTATAGCAAGCCCGCATGGGTTGCATCATGGGGTAGTTGGGTTGATAGTAGGTTTGGGTTGTATGTTGTGTAGGCGGTGGTTGAAAAGGTTGTTGGGTTTGACCCATCATTTGATGGTGGGTTTGAGTTGTGGGTTGGTTGCGGTTCATTCGTTGCAGTGTGCGGCAGGCTTGAATGGTGTGCCCTGCACGGCCACAGCCGGTGCAGTATTGACAGGGGTAATCGGGGGAGTGATGGTATTGGCAACGGGTGCACTTTGGGTAAGGGCCAGAGTATTGCCTTTTGTGTGGTGCGGGTGAAGGAGTAACTTGTGTGATGGGGGCAACAGGGGTGGGGAAATTTGTTTGAGTGACGGCAAAATTTCTGGTATTTCGCTTTCTCTTGTTTGAAAATTTCGAGGATGAGGTGGGGTGGTTGGAAGTTGGGCCCTCAATGGGGGCTTTCTTTTTCTCCTCTTTGAACTTACCGTTTCTGATGCGGTTCTCGGTAAGTTCGGTGGCTAATTCCATGGCGGCCTCGAGCGTTGCAGGCGAAGCGCTGAGGACTGAGTCCTGAATCTTCGAGGGAAGGCCTCGAATATAGTGTTCCACCAATCGGTACACGGGGGTGAACAAGTTTGGAACCATCTGGTTCAGCTCAAGAAATCTTTTGTTGTGGGAAGTGTGATCCCCTTCCTTTTGCTTCAGTGAGTGGAATTCATCCTCTAACTTCTTGAGTTCGCTTCTTGGGCAGAAGCGTTTTGTCATTACTTCCCTTAACTCTTCCCAAGTTAAGGCCATCGCGTCTTCCACTCCTCTCTTACCCTTCTCGGTGTTCCACCAGGCCAGGGCTACCCCGAATAATCTCCCAGTCGCGTAACGTACCTTGCGATCCTCGGGACAATCGCAATTTAGGAAAGTGTTTTCCATCTCCTCAAACCAGTGGAGGAGAGCGGTGACACCTTCGGTCCCTTCGAACTTCGGGGGATCGCAAGACTTGAAGTGCTTGTAGGAGCACTTCTTGGAGGAGGGGTTGTCGATGTTTTGATCCTCTTGGTTTGGTGGATTGACAGGATTTGCAGTGAGAGCTTGCTGAACTTGAACTACAATATCAGGAAGTACTGTGGCCATTTGTTTTGCTATCTGAGCGGCCAAGCGTTCGTTTGACCTTCCTGACTTCCGTCCTCCACGTAGCTGCCTAGCCGACATCTACAGGAATATACATAGGAAGATGGTGAGTTTATGGATTGTTTAGGGGTCATGTGTCAAAACAAAAAAATGAAATTAACATAAATATCAATAATGCAACCACATCCATTGGATGTCTTGGGTTAGCTCATGTTGGGCCTCAAATGTCCCCCATACCTTCACCTGTATAGTCATGTGGGCCTCCATGACTATTGGCTTGGTAGGATTTACATTAGTATTGGCGATTTACACTCACATGACCCGAATGAAAACCACAAAATATGTTTACAAGATGTATGGTCGGAATGTGTCCAGGTGTAGACACAATGACAACTCAAAGTGGGGTTAGTTCACACGACGTTTGGTATAGCATGCTTTGGCCTAATAGGTACTTCGTACTCTCATCGTTAGTCCCCAGGTAGGCAAACTGGTCCTTTATTTTGGATTTATACGAATGCCAAGCCTAGACAGGACGTTCCGACTACCGGTACTGGTACCCTTCCAGTTACTACATGCCCGTCATGGGAACTCACTTTGATGAGATTTGAAAATACATAAATCATTGTAAAGCAATCATGAAAATGATGTGGTATGTGCTTTCATGGATATGATATGTTATAAGAGTATGGTTCATGGTGAGCAATATATGATAGTATATACTTATGAATATGCTTGCATAACATCGAATGTAACGATAAACATAAAGCATACAAACATCATGAGATTTGTATGTAACACACAAAAATTTAAATTTTCTAAGCAACTATAGTATAGGCTCTAAGGGTCTAATAACCTATCCTATATCCCTATAGTCATGGCTCTGATACCAATCTGTCACACCCCGACCCGCAGCGGAAACAAGAGTCGGGGCATAATTGGGTTATCACCAAAGCTCATGATGTTTACTAATATGTTTCATATTTATTAAATCCAAATTACATTTCAAAGTTCCAAGTCAAATTCATACGATACAAGGAAAGGAAAGATTAACTAAACAAATCCATAATCTAAACTGGTTTATTCTTCTAGGCCGCCCTATATGTTTCTTGCTTCAACTTGATCACCTGTATCATGTGTAAAAATGGGAAATTTTGGGTCAACAAAAGTTGGCGAGTGAACCTTGTTTAAAACATTTGTTATTGGTTAATTATTGTAATTTAATTTAGGAAAAATTGTGCAATAATCATATATGAACAAATGTATGTAAACATAACAATCACAAACCACCTTGCTTAAGCATGAAATAAAAATAACAATGTATGTGTTGGCAACGTCCCGTTCACGCTCATAGGTAATGGGGAACGGACGGCCTATGCTAATGTATGTGAGATCAAGGCTCAATCAAACGGAGCCGATCTTATGTTGGCAACGCCTGGTTCACGCTCATAGGTAATGGGGAACAGCTCACGCTCATAGGTAATGGGGAGCGGCGGCCTATGATATGTATGTACTGAAATGATAAAATTAATCTAAACTTCAACCACACAGTCAATTGATACACCTTGAATACACATTGATCATAAACATGATGGATGCACAATGATTAATTATAATAAATAAATACGACACATGATACACCCCAAAATGTGATTAAAACGGGGAATTTGTAGAGATTCACTCACATTGGATGCGTTTGTTTGAAGATGTTGGATGCGCACGAGTTTAGGGGATTGATCGACGAGAGATAACTAACCAAATAAGAAATGAAAAGGCACGGTAAGTATGTGGATTTTATTAACTATTTTAATAAGATTTTTGGGTATAAATTTGTGAGTTTAAGACTACTTTCTAATCTTGAAAACGTTATTTTTAAGTATTTTTAATTGATTTTTAATTTAAATAATTGATTTAATAAATAAAATAAATAATAAAAAAAAAGTTGACTTTGACCGTTGACCGAGACCGTTGACCGTTACTGTTGACCGGTTTAATTGTGCGAAATTGTGCGTTGAGTGAGGCTCGAACCCGAGACCTCCCGTACGCGTGCACGCAGCTCTACCAACTGAGCTACGTGTCTAACCCGAAATAATTCTGTTTTTAATTATACTTATATACTATTTACTTTAAACCGAAAATTATTTATTTTTAAAAAGCTTTTAAACTTAACGGACCGGTGCTGACCACAGGTCTCGAACCCGGGACCTGTGGGTTAGCGTACACACAGTCCACCGCTGGACTGTGTGTGTCACTTGGTTATTAACTCGGTTTTTATTATACTTAACATATACTGTGCGTCAACCCGGTTCAGTTAAAAAGGCGGAATTTTATTTCAAGTGGGTAAAGCGGGGACAGGATTCGAACTCGCGTCTCGTGTATGTTTGTTGCACACAGTCCACCGCTGGACTGTGTGTCTAACCCGTTTATTAAACCGATTTTAATTATTCTTATATTATACCACACTTCATCTTCTTCGTTCAAAACATAAACATCGATCAAAAGACTGTTATTTGCTAAATTAGCTCAATGAAGGTTATGAGTCATCGAAAAGAAAATGAATGGAAAGAGATTAGAGGGTTGATTGTACCAACTGTTCGCTTTTCTTCAGACGTCCGGCAAGGTCGTCGGCTCCGTCTTGGTGAGCTGCGGCTGATAGAATCTACCAATGATTTGGAGGGATTAGATGCGAAGTGGGACTACTGGGTAATAACTATCAGTGAAACAGAAGAATCATACCGATAATCAGCAGTTCCCCTGAAAGTTCAGAAATTTCTCCGGCGAATCAGATAATCCGGCAACGTCAACTGCAAAGGATTCTGGGTGAGGGATTTATATTAGAATTTGTCTAATAAAGGAATGAGCCAGAAAAATCGAAGTAATTACCGTGCAGGTGGAAGTCTCGGTTTTCCGGCGACTTGCAGATGTTTTCCGGCGAGTAGATTTTCGTCGAGAGAAAGTGCGATTTGGGAGCGAAAAGGTTTCTGGCGAATTGTGGGTGAATTTATAGGGTAGTATCGAGGTGAATGTGGTCTGAATTCGGTCTTAATTCGAAGTCAGCCGTTCTCCGACGGTTACGGCTGTTGTCGCGGGTTCAGATGTCCGTTATAACCGTCGCTAAAGTTAATTCAATGGTTAATTCGAGCGGAAACGTAATTTATTGGCGAAGTCGTCGGGATTTCCGACGACTGCTGTTTGGGCGCAAGTTGACCGAGTTTGAATTCCGCACATCATTATTTGATTTAATAAATCCATTATCTTAACAGAAAATCAAAGTGGCGGAGTGGCTTATGGTGTGTGAGTAGAGACTTTGAGGAAATAACCGGCTGACCCGGGTTCGACTCCCGGCAGCCGGTTTTCCTTTTTAATTAATTCATTTTGATATTTTTACAATTTTAATTTATATCTTTTAATTTGTTGATCAATTATGAATCGTTTAAAATTAAAATAAGCCGTAAATGAACAACAAAATTTTAAAACTGATTGTTCGGTTATTAAACGAAGCGGGTTTCGAAAACCCGTTTTTCGACAAATGCTACAATTTAGACATACATTCATAGCACATCTTTTAACTAGGGTTAGTTAAATGAGTCTATGTTGGTAATTCGAGGAATTACCAGAACACACACAAAAGTTAATTCTAGAACGTCGGTGACTAACACGTATAATAATTGTAAATGGACGGTTTATACGGAACTTATAAGTTGCATGAAAGATACGTGAATTATATGCGTAAACTAAAACCTGCAAGATGATTATGTGCCTTGTGTAGAAATTTATAGTTAGGGGGTGTTTAGAGTTAAAAGTGAAACTCTAATAAAACTACTACATAACCCTAAACTCCTCATAATCCATCATACCACAGTTTCTCTAAATCATTTCTCTAATCATTTGGCTACACCAAGTTCTCACACAATCATCAATCTTTGATCTTTCAATTCTCCTAGACCAAAATCTAAATCAATCTAAGGTAAGTGTTTATGTTATACGTTGTTATCATTGTTCTTTTGATTCCATGCAAAACCCTAGATATCCAAACAATCTGTAGTTAGTTTATCATGCCTGATGAATGTGTGATTGTTGTTAGATTGAATGAATGCATGATTGCTGCTAGCCATTAGAGATGCTATTGACATGCTTAGAATGCTAAACTGTTGTTTTGGTTCATAATATTGTTGATTGTTGAGATTAGGGTTTGGTCGTAGAACTTTTACATTGAAAACTATGAGTTCTGCGTTGCTGATTTGAGAATAAATGTTAGTCCAACTTTGTGAAGTCACAAAGTCCGGGTTTACGAATAAAACAAAAGATCTGGATTTATTATAAAAGAAAAGGGAGTCTGGATTTGTTTATAAAGGAAAGGGAGTGTCCGAATTTATCATGTGTGAGTCTGTATTTATTTTAGGGTAATGATGTCCGAATTTATACATGTTTTGTAAGGATCCGAGTTTAACATGCTTGTCCAAATTTAAGTATAAGGATCCAAGTTTGTATATGCTTGTCCGAGTTTATGGGTATATCTATGCTTATCCGAGTTTATGTGTATATCTATGCTTGTTTCGAGTTTATCATGAGCCCTTGGTGAGGCCGAGTTATGAAGGTTTGTATGTTGTCCGTATTTCCCAAAGTCACTTTACATGTCATCAACTAGTATCATCCACTAGAGAATATTGTATGATAAACATGTTAACCTTATCACTAAAACACTGGGTTGTTTGGACACTTAGGGTATTGCAAAACCCTGCATGCATACATACCTACACGTTATTGTACAATAGGTCGCGTGTAACAGGCCTAACACTTTATTAACGCATAAAAGCACGTTAACACTTACCAAGCAAACGGAGGTGAGTTCGCTACTCTTTCACATGCGTCCGGGGGGTGGGGGGACAAAGTAATATTCCTGGGAGGAATACTTTTAAATGTTGTAGTCTAAATTCAATGTTAGTTAATAAACTCAAACTCTATCACGAAATTCCCTACTTACTACCGAGCTAGTTGCCTGGAGGCAACGGGGTATTAGTTGATAGCGCTATTAAGTTTGACAAACCTCACACCATGCTGGGAGCCGGGCGTGGACTAAGGACTTTAAACACTTTTGATCAATGCTGATAGACATTGATGAGGGCACAACAAACATAACAGTCATATCGGTACTGGGTTTATTATTCTTGACATGTTTTTAAGCCAAACACTTACATTATTTACGTTGAACAAAAACTGTGAACTCGCCAACTTTATGTTGACACACTTTTCTGCATGCTTGCAGGTCGTTAGATACATCAATAGATTGGAACTTGCAGTCTGAGGAGCTAGAGATGTCATGGGTCGTGTTGCTTGATGAAACATTTAATATTATGCTTAGGTTTTTAAAACAATATGATTTTGATTGATTGAACAATTATTTATGCTTCCGCTGAACACATGCTTTGTTTTGGAAACGTTTAATTTGAAATACACTTTTTATGTTGGACATGACATTTGTGTAAATATTTTAATATTAGTTCAACGTGATTAGTGGCTAGATATCGGCACGTCACACGCCCGCGGTAAAACCCTGCAGGTGGTAATTGAGGGTGTGACATATGAGGCGTGTTAGTTTGCGCTCTATGCTGTGGAACCATCTACACATCATGAAGCAATTATTATAAAGGATCAGTGGAAAGCTACTATGGAAGGAGAGGTTGCAGCCTTGGAGAGACATCACACTTGGAGTTTAACTGAGTTACCATGTGATAAGAAGGCCATAGGACTTAAGTGGGTATTCAAGCTTAAGTTCAATGCAGATGGGAAGATACAAAAGCATAAAGCATGGATTGTGACTAAGTGGTATGCTCAGAAAAGTGGCATGGACTATGAAGAAACGTTTTCTCCGGTGGCTAGATTTGAAACTATTCGTCTAGTTTTTGCATTAGCTGCTCAAAAGGGTTGGATGGCGTATCAATTCGATGTTAAATCCGCATTTTTGAACGATGTCCTTAATGAAGAAGTTTACATTGTGCAACCTCCAGGCTATGAAAAGATAGATGAAGAACATAAAGTTTTTAAGTTGCACATAACTCTTTATGGACTTAAAAAAAGCCAAAACAAGCCAACTTTGTATTTCAAAAGGAGTGGACCAGGTGACGTTATTATAGTATGTTTATATGCTGATGATAATGTGTATGCAAGTTCTTCAAAGAAGCTGTTTTTAGAATTTAACAGTAAGATTATTTATGAGTTTGAACTGACCGATATTGGAGTGCTAAACTATTTTCTGGGTCTGGAAGTGATTCAGCGACCAGATGGAGTATTTCTATCACAACATAAGTATGCAAGAGATCTCTTGAAGCGTTTTGGTATGGATCATAGCGAAGTGGTTTCTACACCCATGAATGTGACTGATAAGTTGCAAGCAAATGATTGAGGAGAGGCTTTGGATGAATATGAATTTAGAAGTCTTGTAGGTGGCTTGATTTGTCTTACACACACACGTCCAGATATCAATTATGCTGTGGGAATAATTTCAAGATATATGCAAAGTTTTCAGTTTTGTCACATGGGAGCTGACAAGCGAGTTTTAAGATACGTGGCTGGAACAATTAATATGGGACTGTCCTATAGTAAACATGACTGTATAAGTTTGATGGTGATTGGGCCAATTTGGGCCAACTCATTGGGCCAGTTGGGACCGCTGCAGTTGCTTGGAGCTTGAAGAAACAGGAAATTGTAGCTTTGTCGACCATGGAAGCCGAGTATGTTGCTGCAACGTCAACAGCATCCAAGCAACTTGGATGAGGAAGGTTTTTCTTGAGTTGGGTCAAGATCAAGAGGGGGCCACAACTATTTTTTGTGACAACAGTCAGCTGTTTTTTTTCTTTGTCAAAGAGTCAGGGTTGTCATGGGGCGTAGTAAACATATGGAGACCAGGTTTCACTTTATTCGAAACCTGGTTGAAGGAATCAGATTGAACTAAAGTCATGCATGTCATAAGAGCAGGTTGCAGACATTCTAACTAAGACTATGGGGTGTGGGCGTGGCTGGCCCTTCAAAGCCGGCTGCTCCACCTCGGGTTGGCGTTGGGCATGGCGTTGCCCCTTTGGCGTGGGGATTGAGCCTGGCGTGGGGCGGGGGCAGGGTGACATGGCTGGCTACTTTAATTAAAAAAAATCCACATGGCTGGCCACGCCACACCACACCCCTAGTTTTTTAGTATTATCTTGTGGATCCCACCCTCGCCACGTGTCAAGCAATGCCCCCAACCCAAGCCCCTCCACACCCCATAGTCTAAGGCATTGACAACTGAGCAGTTGGTGTACCTGAGAGGAAAGCTAGGCTTAAGCACTCTTTGAATTAAGAGGGGGTGTTGAAAGGAATAATTCAAAGATTGTCACGTGGGTTTTTATGATTCTGTTTCTAGGTTTGGGAATATGCGAATAAGTCTAGTAGTTCCTAGTATGTTGGCTACTGCCGTGTCATAGGAGTAGGTTGTTATTTGATTTTGAATTTGTCAAGAACCGTTGTACCTGCTACTATATACAGTAGTTGTTTCCCTATTGAAATTTGCATTATATTGGTATCAGTTTTAACAGCATACAACTCTGAAGCTTCCTTAATTAATCGGATCTAATAACACAAGAAAACCCAATGGTCGCTTTGTAATATAACATGTAAATTTAACATCTTACAACTCTGAAACTTCCTTAATTTATCAGATCTAATAAACAAAACTATTGTTGTTCAAGAAGATTATGGTTTAAAACCATTGAAAAGCCTTATAATTGTTGTAAAATTTATAGGCACGTGATATTAGGCGTTTGTTCACTCATCAAAGGATGTCTCCATTGAAGCAAGTTCTTCACGATTGAGTTCGTAAAAGTCCCAATCTTGTAATTCACAAGCTTTGTTGTCATCAAATCGTCTTATCTGTATTGTCGATGTTTCAGGTTCAAGGACGGACAACGGCGAATTGTGAGAATTATGATTATAGATTCCTCAGAAGTGGCCCTGATATTGTGCAAGTGAATGGATGAATTGTGGTTTAGAAGGCAACGATAAGAACAGTGGGCAGGACACAATGATGTAACTTTAAGGGAAAGATTTTTTAGAATGTTTTTAATCAAAACTACTTAGTTTTGATTGGTTTTGTGTGCAAGCTTACACGTCGTCAGATAACATCGTATTTACTTTCCCCAAAATGTTTTTATTGTATTGGATGTCTTATTACATGTCATGTGGCTTGTTGGATAATTGATATAGTCTATGGTATGGTCCACTAGATACTGTCAGTCCCCAAACAAACATGCAACCATGTCTAAGACGATCGATAGTAGTTAAGTGAGTGTGAATAAAAAATGATACCACCTCATCATCACGAAGTACGAGGGGACACTCACATGTAGTTGTTTAAAGGGGTGTAGTAGTGGCCATGTAGGTGTATAGAGGCTTTTGTTACACCCTACACACATTGCTTAGTGTCATCTTAATGATTATACTCACGCTCGTGCCCCACGCCGCAGCCACACCCTTGTGGGGGTGGGGGGGGGGGGTGGCCACGCCCAAATGGTTGAGGTGGCACCCCACACGCCTTCATTCATGTATACTACGTATGGTCTAATACCACATGATATATTAAATGTACGTGTAACCTCGTGAATGCATATGATACAGAATCTGATCACACAAATTACTTATACAATCAGATCAACCAAATTACTTACCGGTTCGAACAAGGTTACCCCAGTAGCATTCATTTTGCTATGCTCATGTCATAAGAAATATAAGAAAGAACAACAACTTTTTAAATCGGGTTTCATTATTATTAAATAGCTTTTATTTATTTTTATATAAAATTCATATAAAAATCTGAAATTCAGTGAGAAAGCGCCAAAACAAAAACAAATTTATTATATTTTATTGAGTTCTCAATCATGAATACAAACGGAATTTGGTATATGTGTGATAACCATTCTTACATAAAGATAGCCTAATACAAACACAAGAAAATAAATTCCTTAACTTATATGCAATTTTTTATGTTAAAGAAGTGGATACATGTAATTTTGGTTTTAAGTTGGGTAAATACGCAATTAAAAAGATTTATAAAAGGATATATGCAATTCCCTTTAAAACATTAAAATTCATAATTAATATCTCATCAAAGTTTGATCCTAGAGATTTCATCTTTTTGTTGGAAATCAGGCCCTTCGATCAAACACAAAATCACGATATTAAACGAACGGTTCGACTCTTTTAATTATTTATCAATGAAAGCACACTAATTACAATAACCCTAGACCTCTATTTATACTAAAACTCATTCTAGTCCTAACCCGACTCGAACTCTATTAATATAAATAAATAATCAACTAGATAAACCAATCTAATTAAATCTAACAATTATCCCTATAAAAACTCAATAAATAAATCACCATAATTATTTATAACCCGTCTTTATCTTTATCTCCTAATTCATGATTAAGTCTTTATTCTCCCCCTAAATCTTGAACTAGACTCGTTTCTTCACATCCGCATCATTATCGACAACTTCAATCCCTTAACCAAGTTTGACATCCCTCTTCCTGGGTCACCGGAACCTCCCCGTTCTCGTTCTTGACCACCGATCAAAGAAAAAACAGGCAGCAGTGTTTCTACTGTTTTATTCTTTTCTTGCTAGACGCGACAAGATTGAAAGCCTCCCCACTTTGACGAATCTTCTTCCGTCCGTCTATCCGCAAATTTCCGATCGGATACTTAGCCAAAAAGAACAACCTACACCGGTTTTTCCGTTCTTATCCTTGGCAGGAAGGAAAGGGTCTTGATCTAACCTGATTGAAAATTGCTAATGCTATGAAGTTTACCACCACCGAAACGTACTAAAATGATCACCTGTCACTGCTGTTTTCTGTTACTTTACTTTTCTTTTTCTTTGTTCACAGATCTCGTAATCACAAAATACTTGCTTCATTAAGATTGCAACGTACCTTTAAACCTCTTTGTCAATTCACTTAGATTTCGACCGCTCTTCTCGATTCACTAAGATTTTGAGTCTTCGTCTCTACTCGATTCACTCATATTTCAAGTCTTCGTTCCTCTCCTATCGATCCACTTAGGTTTCGACTTTCCTGCTCGATCCACTTAGGTTTCGACTTTCCTGCTTGATCCACTTAGGTTTCGAGTCTTCTTTTCTCCGTTGATCCACAAAGGTTTTCGACTTCTTTCTCCTTGTCAGGCTTCTCCTTGATATGCCTCCCCGCAAATATCATCAACCTATTAACAAAGACTACAACCACTTGTTGTTCCGTCCCTCGGTCGTCAAACGAATCCCTAAGTCTTTCACTCTTCCAGTTTTTTCCGCGACACGCCCGTTGGGTTTTTCCACAAAAGAAAAATCGAACTTCACGCAAACACACTTGTTCGGTTTTTGTCTTACCCGAAAAAACCGAAACTATTGTCTACTTTAGGCGTCTACTGTTGAAGCTCACCCTTTTAATTTGGGCCTAGAACGAACAGCCCCTGTGATTATGTCAATCCTTCCTTCCCGCATACATCAAAGTTCCATGCAAACCCCATGGAGTTAGCCCCAAATTTGACCAATCATATTGATTTGATGTAAAATATTGATTTCTCCGCCATCACATAGATTATCAACTAGATAAACCTATCTAATTAAATCTAACAATTATCCCTATATAAAGACTCAACAAATAAATCACCATAATTATCTATAACTTGTTTTTATCTCCTAATTCAAGATTAAGTCTTTACTTTTGTGTGTTTATCCTGCTTTTCTAGCTACTTTCTAACAAAAGAATGACAAGTAGCTAGGCTCCACTCATTAGACTCTATACATTGGCACAGACAAAGGGGAAGAATCCTTTTAGTTGGAGGTGATGGATGAGAGAAGGAAGAGAGGGGTTGAGTTTATACGTAACTAAGGACGTAGACAGAGAAGAAATTATGAGTCAATGGGGAGAGAGAGAGAAAGAAGTGGAAGAGAGAAAACGAGAGAGAATGAGTGGGAAGG
This sequence comes from Scalesia atractyloides, assembly GCA_947069175.1. NCBI lineage: Eukaryota > Viridiplantae > Streptophyta > Magnoliopsida > Asterales > Asteraceae > Scalesia > Scalesia atractyloides. Next base: position 11,841,140 of record CAMTDV010000007.1, on the reverse strand, counting down.
TGAGCTAGCATAAATCCTTTGCAGGATTTATGTCCACCAATGTGGATAGCCTCAACCTATTAAAACCGCCTATATACACTTTCGATTTCAAAGACATTATGGACATCCACATATTCTCTCAGTTGGGTAAGAAAGCAAAGAAAATTATTCAAGGCTTTGTGATAATCTCTTGTTTGTGTATTTGGAAAGGAATGAACGAGTTGATCTTCTACCGGTTAAATTGAAGTGCGCAAGATATTTTAGGGAGATTCAATCAAGGGGTTTTGGATGGTTTAAATATAGATCTTCATGTAAATATATTAGATGGGAGGAGTGGTGTAGATATCTTTTGTATTTGTTGTAATTTGTTTGCCCTTTGCCCGTTTGGATGGAGGTTTTTTTTTTTTTGACCTTTTACCCTTTTGGGTCGGAGGTGTGTTTTTTATGAATTTAACTTTTAAAAAAGAAAAAATTGAAAAGCATCATCTAAAGGTATACGACAAGACAGACAACATTCATATATCTTTCTCAAGTTTGAATTTACTTCCCATTTGGGTCCATATTGGTCTATTAGAATGCAGTATATAGTATATAGATGTACAGAAAGAAGCCTTAGCGTACATGTCACAAGTTCACATCCAAGTCGTAATCCCTTGAAGGCTACCTACTTAACATTTATTACATTTAGTTTGATCTCACTGGTTAAGGTGGTATCAGTAGGGCTTAATGATTCATGGTCATAAGCATTAGTTAATTATCATTGCGGTATGATTAAGAAGACTTTCAGATAATGCTCGTTGACCCTTGGGCCAGGTCTAATCTTTTATTGTAATGCGTATTATGTTGTCACTTTTTATAGTTTGGTCCTCTGAATTATCCTAATGAACTTAAAAAAAATGTGTTACGAACCTGAAAACAAGAAAGTCATAAAGTGATAAAGAAATGATACATTGCCCATTTCTCTACTCGCGTTCCATGCCAATTTTCTTGACTTGTCACTTAAGATTTTGAAATCGTTAGGCCATATGATATATCCATCAATCATCTTTCATCACTGTATGTTATCTTAACATCACATCAACACTTCATCACTCACTTTCACCGTTCAACTTATGTTTTACCCATCACTCATTGTCCACCTTTTTTAAAACTTTTGATACAATTATATATATATATATATAGAGAGAGAGAGAGAGAAAGAGGGGGGAGTGAGCAGGATGTTCAGTTTTATGGGATCAAGAAGGCGGTGCGGCGTTCACAGCAACCCCATACTACCACATCGTGTCCCCTCACCCCTCTCCTACACCCATAGCACATAGCCTTATGAAACATTGAAATTATTGACTGGCCCATTGCTTTACTTTTTTTCGTCATTGTCATTATCCTGTTGTATCTTGTTGAGATCCTGTTGTATCTTGTTGAGTTTGAATATCATTTTTTTCTTATAGATGGATATTTAAATTTGGTGTCAATAGAAGAGCTAAAGCAGATATGCCAACTTTACTATACTTTTATCTGGGCTTTTATAATACAATATTTTACACTAAAAAACGTTCAGTAAAGTTATACCAAGAAGCGAAAAAATAAGGGGAAACCAAGCTTCGCCCTTGCACAAAATCCTCATGGTAAGTAGAGGATTTATGCATGCATTAAGTGGCTTTCTTCATGGGAGTCATAATAAGGAGGCCGGGGCACTATATGGGTAGGCTCCCACGGGTTGCTACTCAGGCCAGCACACCGTCGCCACCCATGCGGGTATGCTGGGCCAGCTCCACTACCCGCTAACCATCATACGCATCGAGAAAAAAATGACTGTTTGAATTTTTTATTAATCGTTTGTTCAATTTAGAAAATTTTTTTAATTCATTTCAAATAATTTATTCACCTCTCTATATAAAACTATCCATACCACACAACCAAACCACAAAATTCTCAACATTTTATATTCACATTCACCAACCATTTTCAATCGTATAAGACTAACCTTAATAGTTTAGTTCTTAAAAGACTATTTATGTAATTTATTTAAAATAGTTAAAAGATAAGAAAATTAAAAAATTTCTAAGACCTAACCTTTTAAGAAAGAAATGCATTTTTTCATTGTACCTTGGGTTTAATATATCGTAATTTACTGTACATGCATTTCACATTTGTTATATATATTTATGTATGTATGGATATATATTTTATAATTACTTTTAAACATATTATGTTTTTCGCTTATAACTATTAAGATAACGATATTTTATCTACGTCTAAACATAAACGTTACTCAAAACTGAGTTGTGAATAGTAATTTACAAATGATCAAAACAAAACCATACATGTTATCAAAGTTATGTCACGGTTTAGTTTTTTTAAGTGAGGCGTTTATAGTGTATACATTCCTCCCTCATAGGTGTATTTATAGTGTAAAATGTAACCATAATGTTACTTATGTTTAGTATTAAATGTTTGGGAGAGGTGAATACCTTGCTATTGAACATGTAAGCTTGCATGAAACATATGTCAAAACTACGTTGTTTTAATTAAAATTTTCCTAAAGAGCTTTAATATTGTTTAACTTGTGATGAAACCTCATTGAATCGACAAACAAATTTTAAACTGGGTCAACAAATAAAATTTTCAAGCTCTTGAAGACAGCGCTATACAAACTGTTCTAAATTACCACCAAATCATATCAAAATAAGTGAAAGATCGATGTAGTTTTTAAACACAATCAATAGCATATGTTAAAAGGAATAATTCAAAGATTCTCACCTGGGTTTTTATGATTATGTTTCTAGGTTTGGGAATATTCGAATAAGCCTAGTCAGTTCCTAGTATGTTGGCTAGTACCGAGTCATAGGAGTAGGTTATTATTTTTGATTTTGAATTTGTCAATAGTCATTGTAATTGATGGTAAAGTTTGCTTCAAAAACTTAGGCTCATGTTTTTGTTCGATGTTGATTTGCATGATCAAAGTTTAGTATGGTCATAATTGTAAGAATTGTTAGGTGCCACCAAGACAGTGGGGTACCGATTAGTGATTAATTGAGATTAATAGGATTGAGAATTTTATATGCAATGTTATTTTATACACACACACATATATATACACAATTTTATATGTAATTTTTTAAGTATATAGGTTTTAACTCCCCCCCCCCCCCCATTTTTTTAAATATACAGGTTTAATCGCCAGAATTTGCAAATTTTGGCTGGAATCTTGTTTGAATCTGACTGAGTGGAATCGCCGATACAAACTCTTGAAGACGGCGCTATACAAATTGTTCTAAATTACCCCAAAATCATATCAAAATAAGCAAAAGATCGATGGAGTTTTTAAACACAATCAGTAGCATATGTTAAAAGGAATAATTCAAAGATTGTTACGTGGGTTTTTATGATTATGTTTCTAGGTTTGGGAATATTCGAATAAGTCTAGTCAGTTCCTAGTATGTTGGCTAGTACCGAGTCATAGGAGTAGGTTGTTATTTGATTTTGAATTTGTCAATAGTCGTTGTAATTGATGGTAAAGTTTGCTTCAAAAACTTAGGCTCATGTTTTTGTTAGATGTTGATTTGCATGATCAAAGTTTAGTATGGTCATAATTGTAAGAATTGTTAGGTGCTACTCAGACAGTGGGTACCGACTAGTGATTAATTGAGATTAATAGGATTGAGAATTTTATATGTAATGTTATTTTATACACACACACATATATATACACAATTTTATATGTAATCTTTTAAGTATATAGGTTTTAACTCCCCCCCCCCCAATTTTTTTAAATATACAGGTTTAATCGCCAGAATTTGCAAATTTTGGCTGGAATCTTGTTTGAATCTGACTGACTGGAATCGCCGATACAAACTCTTGAAGACGGCGCTATACAAATTGTTCTAAATTACCCCAAAATCATATCAAAATAAGCAAAAGATCGATGGAGTTTTTAAACACAATCAGTAGCATATGTTAAAAGGAATAATTCAAAGATTGTTACGTGGGTTTTTATGATTATGTTTCTAGGTTTGGGAATATTCGAATAAGTCTAGTCAGTTCCTAGTATGTTGGCTAGTACCGAGTCATAGGAGTAGGTTGTGATTTGATTTTGAATTTGTCAATAGTCGTTGTAATTGATGGTAAAGTTTGCTTCAAAAACTTAGGCTCCTGTTTTTGTTCGATGTTGATTTGCATGATCAAAGTTTAGTATGGTCATATTTGTAAGAATTGTTAGGTGCTACTCAGTGGGGTACCGACTAGTGATTAATTGAGATTAATAGGATTGAGAATTTTATATGTAATGTTATTTTATACACACACACATATATATACACAATTTTATATGTAATTTTTGAAGTATATAGGTTATAGCTCCCCCCCCCCCCCCCATTTTTTTAAATATACAGGTTTAATCGCCAGAATTTGCAAATTTTGGCTGGAATCTTGTTTGAATCTGATTGACTGGAATCGCCGATACAAACTCTTGAAGACGGCGCTATATGAATTGTTCTAAATTACCCCAAAATCATATCAAAATAAGCAAAAGATCGATGGAGTTTTTAAACACAATCAGTAGCATATGTTAAAAGGAGTAATTCAAAGATTGTTACGTGGGTTTTTATGATTATGTTTCTAGGTTTGGGAATATTCGAATAAGTCTAGTCAGTTCTTAGTATGTTGGCTAGTACCGAGTCATAGGAGTAGGTAGTTAATTATTTGATTTTGAGTTTGTCAAGAGTCGTTGTACTTTTAGTAGTTGTTTCTCTATTCACTAAAGTATCTATGAAATCTGCATTATATTGGTATCACTTTTAACCAAGTGGTATCAAAGCTAGGTTTTTAAAGAGTGTGTGCGCAAGAATTTCAAGATCATGTCGTCTGCAAATACTCAAACTTCACAACCAATCCTTCTCATGTTTTCAAGGGGGAAGGATATGATTTTTGAGAATTCGTGTTAAGACGATGCTAAGGTCTCAAGAATTGTGGGAGATGGTGTCAAAGGGCTTTTCTGAAGAAGATGACGAAGCAGGCAGGTTTAGAGAAAACTAGAAGAAAGATGCGAGGGCTTTGGTTCTCATCCAACAAGCTTTTCATGAAAGTATTCTTTTCCAGGATAGCCATAGTGACGACCACGAAGAGTGCATGGACCGTAGTGTAGACCAAATACAAGGGAGATTCAAAGGTCAAAACAGTGAAATTGCAGGGCTTATGGTGAGAGTTTGAAATTATTCGAATGAAAGAAGATGAGGCGATAGCTGATTTTCTTTCAAAAGTTATTTGGATGATGAATCACAAATGTGCCTACGGTGAAGACGCATCAGATCAGCAAGTTGTTGAAAAGGTGCTAAGAAGTTTATCCACAAAGTGGACCATGTTGTCATAGCAATAGAAGAGTCCAAGGATCTTTCAGTGCTCACGTTTGATTAGTTGATGGGATCTCTTCGATCACTTGAAGCAAGGAAAGTGGGTATGAAAGGCGACCGTTATCCTTGTTCCTTTTTATTGTGGTGATGGAGGCTCTACATGTCATGACGGAAAAGGAAACGAGTGTGGGTTTAATATCCGAATAATATTACCTAATAATGGTCCTTACATCTCCCACATGTTCTTTGCGGATGATTCAATCTTCATTGGTGAGTGGGATGAAGTCAATTTAAAGAATTTAAGAAGGGTTTTAAGAGGCTTTTACATGGCTTCCAGTTTAAAAGTTAATCAACATAAAAGTCAACTATACGGAGTTGGGATAGATGACCGAGACGTGAAACAGATGGCAAAAAGGTTCAAATACAAAAAAGGTAAATTTCCATTTTCTTATCTTGGTTTAAAAGTTGGGGATAATATGAATAGAATAGTAAATTGGAAGGACGTGACAGACACTTTTAATAGAAGATTCTCGAATTGGAAAGCAAGGTGTCTATCGTTCACCTGGAGACTAACACTAGTCAAATCAGTACTCCATAGCTTACCTAATTACTATATATCATTGTATGAAGCACCCGTTGCGGTGATCAAAACCCTTGAAGGAATTTGGAGGAAATTCTTGTGGAGTGGCGAGGGTTTGTTAGACAAAATTAGATGGGTTCGATGGGAAAAAGTTGTGGCTTCAAGAAAAAAACATTGGTGGACTTGGGGTGGGAGAGATAAAAGAAATGAACTTAGCGCTACTTTTGAAATGGTGGTGGCGTCTAAAGTCTGAGCCGGAACAATTAGGGGTTAAAGTGATAAGGTCAACCCATTATAACACTAGAATTATAACAACAATGCCGCTCAAAAAAGCTAGTTCAGGGGTGTGGAAGGAAATAGTAGGGATTGACAAAGACTTAACACAAAAGGGCTCTAGTAGTGGAATGCTACAAAAAAAGCACTATGGGATTATTATGGGATTGGGGGTGGAATAGGCTCCCTGAAACAAGGGAAGAAAAGGAGGAAATGAGCAAACAACTGAGTTGTTTATCAAAACAGGTTCTTAACAGTAAAAGTGATCAGTGGAGATGGAAAAACGAGGGGTCCGGCTTTTTCGGTAAAAGCGGTTCGTAGCGAATTGTCTAAGATAAGTGATGTGAACCAACCAGCAAGCGATTTCGAGTGGAACAGGAATGCACCATCAAAGGTAAATGTTTTTGTATGGAAAGCGAGTCAAGGAAGAATCCCAACAGCGATAACTTTAACACAAAGAGGTATGATATTACCATCAACTGTTTGTAAAGAATGTAGCACTTGGGATGAAACCCTGGAACACGCTTTAGTACAATGCAAAGAAGCGGAGATAATATGGAGGCTGATTATGATGTGGCTTCGGATGCCATACATGTCGAGTTATACAACCATACGTGATGTAGCACAGTGCACTAATGGATTGGGGATAGCTATCCAAAGGAATCGGACATTGCAAGGAGTAATATATATAACCTTATGGTGCATATGGCAAAAAAGAAACGTGGCAGTTTCAAGGGCAAGAGAACAACAGTAAAAAAGGTTGTGGAAGAGATTAAATAAACATCATATGATTGGGTTACATAGCAAGCAAAGCGTACAAAGATCGACCGGAACTACATTATTTCCAGTTGTAATTTTAATTTGATCCTTTTTGTTTTTTTCTTTGTCTACCCATGTTATTTCGCAACCCCTAGCTGCGTTTTTTTGTACTTTCTGTTTGGTTCATTGGAATAAATTTGTCCCGTTTGCCGTTCAAAAAAATAAACAAATAAAAGCTCTAAGAAATCAAAATGTTTAGAGATGTTCAAGAAATTCAAAATAGAAGTTGAAAAGGAAAGTGGGTATGATAAAAGCTCTAAGAACAGACTAGGGTGGTGAGTTCATTGGTAAGTTGTTCAAATAGTTTTGTTCAAATCATAGAATGCGTCGATATTTGATGGCACCATACGTACCGGAGCAAAACGAGATAGCAGAGAGAAAGAATAAAATGGTGGTGGAGATGGCACGGTGCATGCTTCAGGCAAAACATTTTCCAAAACAGTTTTGGGGGGAAGCGGTTGCCATCACTGTTTATTTAATTTCTTTGACCCCTACAGCTACTGTTTCCAGGCAAGACTACTTATGAAAGATGGTATGGAAAGAAGCCATCTATAAGTCACCTTAAAGTGTTCGGGTGTGTAGCTTATGCTTTAGTACCTTCTCAAGTACAAAGAAAGTTGGATGCAAAGTCACGAAAGTGTCTACTTATTGGGTATGCACATGCACCTAACTCTAAGGCATACAGATTGCATGATCCAGTAAAGAAGGAAAATGTAGCAAGTAGGGATGCTGTGTTTTATGAGTATGCAACATGGAGTAATGATGAAAGGAATGGTTTACAAATTGTAACTAGCATGCATAATGTCATTTCTAAGAGGTATGGTGTTTCATGATGAAGCAGGGAATGGTGAATGGAGAAAGTTCAGATGGCTCAGTACTACAGAATGTTCATTCAAGTGCAGGGTCTTTTGCATCTGGTTCTTCGAACAATGATCAAAGTAATCCAAGTACTCCTTTATTAGGTAATGCTGGTGATACTACACAAACACCAAGTGATTTGGGAGGAGGTGATATGTCACAAATGTCAAGTACCAAGTACTACTGAGTCTGGTTTAAGTGATTCTGTACATCGAAGAGGTAACATTATTGAAATCTATAATGCTACTTCTTCTATTCTAGATTATCATGTGCTACCCGAGGAAAACCCACATTCATCTTAACTTATCTCTCACTCTTCTATGACTATTTACCAGATTTCAAGATGAAATTTCCTTCAACTTAGGGATGATGTGACAACCCGTATTCTGGTTGATACTTTAACCTAACCACAGTTAATTTAGACATACATTCATAGTACATCTTTTAACTAGGGTTAGTTAAATGAGTCTATGTTGGTAATTCGAGGAATTACCAGAACACACACAAAAGTTAATTCTAGAACGTCGGTGACTAACACGTATAATAATTGTAAATGGACGGTTTATACGGAACTTATAAGTTGCATAAAAGATATGTGAATTATATGCTTAAACTGCAAACTGCAAGATGATTATGTGGCTTATGTAGAAATTTATAGTTAGGGGGTGTTTAGAGTTAAAAGTGAAACTCTAATAAAGCTACTACATAACCCTAAACTCCTCATAATCCATCATACCATAGTTTCTCTAAATCATTTCTCTGATCATTTGGCTACACCAAGTTCTCACACAATCATCAATCTTTGATCTTTCAATTCTCCTAGACCAAAATCTAAATCAATCTAAGGTAAGTGTTTATGTTATACGTTGTTATCATTGTTCTTTTGATTCCATGCAAAACCCTAGATATCCAAACAATCTGTAGTTATTTTATCATGCCTATGAATGTGTAATTGTTGTTAGATTGAATGAATGCATGATTGTTGCTAGACATTAGAGATACTATTGACATGCTTAGAATGCTAAACTGTTGTTTTGGTTCATAATATTGTTGATTGTTGAGATTAGGGTTTGGTCGTAGAACTTTTACATTGAAAACTATGAGTTCTGCATTGCTGATTTGAGAATAAATGTTAGTCCGACTTTGTGAAGTCACAAAGTCTGGGTTTACGATTAAAACAAAAGATCTGGATTTATTATAAAAGAAAAGGGAATCTGGATTTGTTTATAAAGGAAAGGGAGTGTCCGAATTTATCATGTGTGAGTCTGTATTTATTTTAGGGTAATGATGTCTGAATTTATACATGTTTTGCAAGGATCTGAGTTTAACATGCTTGTCCAAATTTAAGTATAAGGATCCGAGTTTGTATATGCTTGTCCGAGTTTATGGGTATATCTATGCTTATCCGAGTTTATGTGTATATCTATGCTTGTCCGAGTTTATATGTATATCTATGCATTTCCGAGTTTATGTGTATATCTATGCTTGTTCCGAGTTTATCATGAGCCCTTGGTGAGGCCGAGTTATGAAGGTTTGTATGTTGTCCGTATTTCCCAAAGTCACTATACATGTCACCAACTAGTATCATCCACTAGAGAATATTGTATGATAAACATGTTAACCTTATCACTAAAACACTGGGTTGTTTGGACACTTAGGGTATTGCAAAACCCTGCTTGCATACATACCTACACGTTATTGTACAATAGGTCGCGTGTAACGGGCCTAACACTTTATTAACGCATAGAAGCACGTTAACACTTACCAAGCAAACGAATGTGAGTTCACTACTCTTTCACATGCGTCCGGGGGGTGGGGACAAAGTAATATTCCTGGGAGGAATACTTTTAAATGTTGTAGTCTAAATTCAATGTTAGTTAATAAACTCAAACTCTATCATGAAAGTCCCTACTTACTACCGAGCTAGTTGTCTGGGAGGCAATAGGGTATTAGTTGATAGCGCTATTAAGTTTGACAAACCTCACACCATGCTGGCAGCCGGGCATGGACTAAGGACCTTAAACACTTTTGATCAATGCTGATAGACATTGATGAGGGCACAACAAACATAACAGTCATATCGGTACTGAGTTTATTATTCTTGACATGTTTTTAAGCCAAACACTTACATTATTTACGTTGAACAAAAACTGTGAACTCACCAACTTTATGTTGACACACTTTTCTGCATGCTTGCAGGTCGTTAGATACATCAATGGATTGGAACTTGCAGTATGAGGAGCTAGAGATGTCATGGGTCGTGTTGCTTGATGAAACATTTAATATTATGCTTAGGTTTTCAAAACAATATGATTTTGATTGATTGAACAATTATTTATGCTTCCACTGAACATATGCTTTGTTTTGGAAACGTTTAATTTGAAATACACTTTTTATGTTGGACATGACATTTGTGTAAATATTTTAACATTAGTTCAACGTGATTAGTGGTTAAATCCTGGCACGTCATACCCCCCACGGTAAAACCCTACAGGTGGTAATTGGGGGTGTGACCTATGAGGCGTGTTAGTTTGCGCTCTCTGCTGTGGAACCATCTACACATCATGAAGCAATTGTTATAAAGGATCAGTGGAAAGCTACTATGGAAGGAGAGGTTGCAGCCTTGGAGAGACATCACACTTGGAGTTTAACTGAGTTACCATGTGATAAGAAGGCCATAGGACTTAAGTTGGTATTCAAGCTTAAGTTCAATGCAGATGGGAAGATACAAAAGCATAAAGCATGGATTGTGACTAAATGGTATGCTCAGAAAAGTGGCATGGACTATGAAGAAATGTTTTCTCCGGTGGCTAGATTTGAAACTATTCGTCTAGTTCTTGCATTAGCTGCTCAAAAGGGTTGGATGGCGTATCAATTCGATGTTAAATCCACATTTTTGAACGATGTCCTTAATGAAGAAGTTTACATTGTGCAACCTCCAGGCTATGAAAAGATAGATGAAGAACATAAAGTTTTTAAGTTGCACATAGCTCTTTATGGACTTAAAAAAAGCCAAAACAAGCCAACTTTGTATTTCAAAAGGAGTGGACCAGGTGACGTTATTGTAGTATGTTTATATGCTGATGATAATGTGTATGCAAGTTCTTCAAAGAAGTTGTTGTTAGAATTCAACAGTAAGATGATTTATGAGTTTGAACTGACCGATATTGGAGTGCTAAACTATTTTCTGGGTCTGGAAGTGATTCAGCGACCAGATGGAGTATTTCTATCACAACATAAGTATGCAAGAGATCTCTTGAAGCGTTGTGGTATGGATCATAGCGAAGTGGTTTCTACACCCATGAATGTGAATGATAAGTTGCAAGCAAATGATGGAGGAGAGGCTCATGATGAATATGAATTTAGAAATCTTGTAGGTGGCTTGATTTGTCTTACACACACACGTCCAGATATCACGTATGCTGTGGGAATAATTTCAAGATATATGCAAAGTTTCCAGTTTTGTCACATGGGAGCTGACAAGCGAGTTTTAAGATACGTGGCTGGAACAATTAATATGGGACTGTCGTATAGTAAACATGATTGTATAAGTTTGATGGTGATTGGGCCAATTTGGGCCAACTCATTGGGCCAGTTGGGACCGCTGCAGTTGCTTGGAGCTTGAAGAAACAGGAAATTGTAGCTTTGTCGACCATGGAAGCCGAGTATGTTGCTGCAACGTCAACAGCATCCAAGCAACTTGGATGAGGAAGGTTTTTATTGAGTTGGGTCAAGATCAAGAGGGGGCAACAACTATTTTTTGTGACAACAGTCAGCTATTTTTTTTCTTTGTCAAAGAGTCAGGGTTGTCATGGGTCGTAGTAAACATATGGATACTAGGTTTCACTTTATTCGAAACCTGGTTGAAGGAATCAGATTGAACTAAAGTCATGCATGTCATAAGAGCAGGTTGCAGACATTCGAACTAAGACTATGGGGTGTGGGCGTGGCTGGCCCTTCAAAGCCGGCTGCTCCACCCCGGGTTGGCGTTGGGCATGGCGTTGCCCCTTTGGCGTGGGGATTGAGCCTGGCGTGGGGCGGGGCAGGGTGACATGGCTGGCTACTTTAATTAAAAAAAATCCACATGGCTGGCCACGCCACACCACACCCCTAGTTTTTGAGTATTATCTTGTGGATCCCCACCCTCGCCACGTGTCGAGCAATGCCCCAACCCAACCCATAGTCTAAGGCATTGATAACTGAGCAGTTGGTGTACCTGAGAGGAAAGCTAGGCTTAGGCACTCTTTGAATTATGAGGGGGTGTTAAAAGGAATAATTCAAAGATTGTCACGTGGGTTTTTATGATTCTGTTTCTAGGTTTGGGAATATGCGAATAAGTCTAGTAGTTCCTAGTATGTTGGCTAGTGCCGTGTCATAGGAGTAGGTTGTTATTTGATTTTGAATTTGTCAAGAACCGTTGTACCTGCTACTATATATAGTAGTTGTTTCCCTATTGAAATTTGCATTATATTGGTATCAGTTTTAACAGCATACAACTCTGAAGCTTCCTTAATTAATCGGATCTAATAACACAAGAAAACCCAATGGTCGCTTTGTAATATAACATGTAAATTTAACATCCTACAACTCTGAAACTTCCTTAATTTATCAGATCTAATAAACAAAACTATTGTTGTTCAAGAAGATTATGGTCTAAAACCATTGAAAAGCCTTATAATTGTTGTAAAATTTATAGGCACGTGATATTAGGCGTTTGTTCACTCATCAAAGGATGTCTCCATTGAAGCAAGTTCTTCACGATTGAGTTCGTAAAAGTCCCAATCTTGTAATTCACAAGCTTTGTTGTCATCAAATCGTCTTATCTGTATTGTCGATGTTTCAGGCTCAAGGACGGACAACGGCGAATTGTGAGAATTATGATTATAGATTCCTCAGAAGTGGCCCTGATATTGTGCAAGTGAATGGATGAATTGTGGTTTAGAAGGCAACGATAAGAACAGTGGGCAGGACACAATGATGTAACTTTATGGGAAAGATTTTTTAGAATGTTTTTAATCAAAACTACTTAGTTTTGATTGGTTTTGTGTGCAAGCTTACACGTCGTCAGATAACACCGTATTTACTTTCCCCAAAATGTTTTTATTGTATTGGATGTCTTATTACATGTCATGTGGCTTGTTGGATAATTGATATAGTCTATGGTATGGTCCACTAGATACTGTCAGTCCCCAAACAAACATGCAACCATGTCTAAGACGATCGATAGTAGTTAAGTGAGTGTGAATAAAAAATGATACCACCTCATCATCACGAAGTACGAGGGGACACTCACATGTAGTTGCTTAAAGGGGTGTAGTAGTGGCCATGTAGGTGTATAGAGGCTTTTGTTACACCCTACACACATTGCTTAGTGTCATCTTCATGATTATACTCACGCTCGTGCCCCACGCCGCAGCCACACCCTTGTGGGGGTGGGGGGGGGTGGCCACGCCCAAATGGTTGAGGTGGCACCCCACACGCCTTCATTCATGTATACTACGTATGGTCTAATACCACATGATATATTAAATGTACGTGTAACCTCGTGAATGCATATGATACACAACCTGATCACACAAATTACTTATACAATCAGATCAACCAAATTACTTACCGGTTCGAACAAGGTTACCCCAGTAGCATTCATTTTGCTATGCTCATGTCATAAGAAAGAACAACAACTTTTTAAATCGGGTTTCATTATTATTAAATAGCTTTTATTTATTTTTATATAACATTCATATAAAAATCTGCAATTCAGTGAGAAAGGGCCAAAACAAAAACAAATTTATTATATTTTATTGAGTTCTCAAGCATGAATACAAACGGAATTTAGTATATGTGTGATAACCATTCTTACATAAAGATAGCCTAATACAAACACAAGAAAATAAATTCCTTAACTTATAATGCAATTTTTTATGTTAAAGAAGTGGATATATGTAATTTTGGTTTTAAGTTGGGTAAATACGCAATTAAAAAGATTTATAAAAGGATATATGCAATTCCCTTTAAAACATTAAAATTCATAATTAATATCTCATCAAAGTTTGATCCTAGAGATTTCATCTTTTTGTTGGAAATCAGGCCCTTCGATCAAACACAAAATCACGATATTAAACGAACCGTTCGACTCTTTTATTTATTTATCAATAAAGCACACTAATTACAATAACCCTAGACCTCTATTTATACTAAAACTCATTCTATTTCTAACCCGACTCGAACTCTATTAATATAAATAAATAATCAACTAGATAAACCTATCTAATTAAATCTAACAATTATCCTTATAAAAACTCAATAAATAAATCACCATAATTATTTATAACCCGTCTTTATCTTTATCTCCTAATTCAAGATTAAGTCTTTATTCTCCCCCTAAATCTTGAACTAGACTCGTTTCTTCACATCCGCATCATTATCGACAACTTCAATCCCTTGACCAAGTTTGACATCCCTCTTCCCGGGTCACCGGAACCTCCCCGTTCTCGTTCTTGACCACCGATCAAAGAAAAAACAGGCCTGCCTCATTGTTTCTACTGTTTTATTCTTTTCTTGCTAGACGCGACAAGATTGAAAGCCTCCCCGCTTTGACGAATCTTCTTCCGTCCGTCTATCCGCAAATTTCCGATCGGATACTTCAGCCAAAAAGAACAACTTACACCGGTTTTTTCCGTTCTTATCCTTGGCAGGAAGGATAGGGTCTTGATCTAACCTGATTGAAAATTGCTAATGCTATGAAGTTTACCACCACCGAAACGTACTAAAATGATCACCTGTCACTGTTGTTTTCTGTTACTTTACTTTTCTTTTTTCTTTTGTTCACAGATCTCGTAATCACAAAATACTTGCTTCATTCAACTCTTAATCTGCATTCATAGATCAACGTTTCCTTTAAATCTCTTTGTCGATTCACTTAAGATTTCGATCCCGCATCTTCTCTCGATTCACTTAGATTTCGAGTCTTCGTCTCTGTTTCGATTACTTAGATTCCAAGTCTTCGTTCCTCTCCTATCGATCCATTTAGGTTTCGACTTTCCTGCTCGATCCACTTAGTTTCGACTTTCCTGCTTGATCCACTTAGGTTCGAGTCTTCTTTTCTCGTTGATCCACAAAGGTTTTCGACTTCTTTCTCCTTGTCAGACTTCTCCTTGATATGCCTCCCCGCAAATATTATCAACCTATTAACAAAGACTACAACCACTTGTTGTTCCGTCCCTCGGTCGTCAAACAATCCTAAGTCTTTCACTCTTCCAATTTTTTCCGCACACGCCCGTTGGGTTTTTCCACAAAAGAAAAACGACTTCACGCAAACACACTTGTTCGGTTTGTCTTACCGAAAAAACCAAACTATTGTCTACTTTAGGCGTCTACTGTGAAGCTCACCTTTAATTTGGCCTAGAACGAACAGCCCCTGTGATTATGTCAATCCTTCCTTCCCGCATACATCAAAGTTCCATGCAAACCCCATGGAGTTAGCCCCAAATTTGACCAATCATATTGATTTGATGTAAAATATTGATTTCTCCGCCATCACATAGATTATCTATTTCCGCATGAGAAAACAAAATATTTTTCCTCACAAACAAAAAAATTACGGTCACCTCTTTGATGTAAACTCCAATGCCGTTAACCTTATTGAGTTCTTCACGGTTTTGTCCGCCAAGTCTTGTTTGCCGCAGTCGTTGCAGCCCCACAAGGGGCTACTCCTTTCGCACGAAAACCGACTCTCAAAACCGTTAAGCTCTGATACCAATTGTTGGAAATTAGGCCCTTCGATCAAACACAAAATCACGATATTAAACGAATCGTTCGACTCTTTTATTTATTTATCAATGAAAGCACACTAATTACAATAACCCTAGACCTCTATTTGTACTAAAACTCATTCTAGTCTTAACCCGACTCGAACTCTATTAATATAAAAAAATAATCAACTAGATAAACCTATCTAATTAAATCTAACAATTATCCCTATATAAAGACTCAACAAATAAATCACCATAATTATCTATAACTTGTTTTTATCTCCTAATTCAAGATTAAGTCTTTACTTTTGTGTCTATCCTGCTTTTCTAGCTACTTTCTAACAAAAGAATGACAAGTAGCTAGGCTCCACTCATTAGACTCTATACATTGGCACAGACAGAGGGGAAGAATCCTTTTAGTTGGAGGTGATGGATGAGAGAAGGAAGAGAGGGGTTGAGTTTATACGTAACTAAGGACGTAGACAGAGAAGAAATTATGAGTCAATGGGGAGAGAGAGAGAAAGAAGTGGAAGAGAGAAAACGAGAGAGAATGAGTGGGAAGGTGAGCTAGCATAAATCCTTTGCAGGATTTATGTCCACCAATGTGGATAGCCTCAACCTATTAAAACCGCCTATATACACTTTCGATTTCAAAGACATTATGGACATCCACATATTCTCTCAGTTGGGTAAGAAAGCAAAGAAAATTATTCAAGGCTTTGTGATAATCTCTTGTTTGTGTATTTGGAAAGGAATGAACGAGTTGATCTTCTACCAGTTAAATCGAAGTGCGCAAGATATTTTAGGGGAGATTCAATCAAGGGGTTTTGGATGGTTTAAATATAGATCTTCATGTAAATATATTAGATGGGAGGAGTGGTGTAGATATCTTTTGTATTTGTTGTAATTTGTTTGCCCTTTGCCCGTTTGGATGGAGGTTTTTTTTTTTTTTTGACCTTTTACCCTTTTGGGTCGGAGGTGTGTTTTTTATGAATTTAACTTTTAAAAAAGAAAAAATTGAAAAGCATCATCTAAAGGTATACGACAAGACAGACAACATTCATATATCTTTCTCAAGTTTGAATTTACTTCCCATTTGGGTCCATATTGGTCTATTGGAATGCAGTATATAGTATATAGATGTACAGAAAGAAGCCTTAGCGTACATGTCACAAGTTCATATCCAAGTCGTAATCCCTTGAAGGCTACCTGCTTAACATTTATTACATTTAGTTTGATCTCACTGGTTAAGGTGGTATTAGTAGGGCTTAATGATTCATGGTCATAAGCATTAGTTAATTATCATTGCGGTATGATTAAGAAGACTTTCAGATAATGCTCGTTGACCCTTGGGCCAGGTCTAATCTTTTATTATAATGCGTATTATGTTGTCACTTTTTATAGTTTGGTCCTCTGAATTATCCTAATGAACTTAAAAAAATGTGTTACGAACCTGAAAACAAGAAAGTCATAAAGTGATAAAGAAATGATACATTGCCCATTTCTCTACTCGCGTTCCATGCCAATTTTCTTGACTTGTCACTTAAGATTTTGAAATCGTTAGGCCATATGATATATCCATCAATCATCTTTCATCACTCTATGTTATCTTAACATCACATCAACACTTCATCACTCACTTTCACCGTTCAACTTATGTTTTACCCATCACTCATTGTCCACCTTTTTTAAAACTTTTTGATACAATTATATATATATATATATATATATATATATATATATATATATATATATATATATATATAATAGAGAGAGAGAGAGAGAGAGAGAGAGAGAGAGAGAAAGAGGGGGGAGTGAGCAGGATGTTCAGTTTTATGGGATCAAGAAGGCGGTGCGGCGTTCACAGCAACCCCATACTACCACATTGTGTCCCCTCACCCCTCTCCTACACCCATAGCACATAGCCTTATGAAACATTGAAATTATTGACTGGCCCATTGGTTTACTTTTTTTCGTCATTGTCATTATCCTGTTGTATCTTGTTGAGATCCTGTTGTATCTTGTTGAGTTTGAATATCATTTTTTTCTTATAGATGGATATTTAAATTTGGTGTCAATAGAAGAGCTAAAGCAGATATGCCAACTTTACTATACTTTTATCTGGGCTTTTATAATACAATATTTTACACTAAAAAAAACGTTCAGTAAAGTTATACCAAGAAGCGAAAAAATAAGGGGAAACCACGCTTCGCCCTTGCACAAAATCCTCATGGTAAGTAGAGGATTTATGCATGCATTAAGTGGCTTTCTTCATGGGAGTCATAATAAGGAGGCCGGGGCACTATATGGGTAGGCTCCCACGGGTTGCTACTCAGGTCAGCAAACCGTCGCCACCCATGCGGGTATGCTGGGCCAGCTCCACTACCCGCTAACCATCATACGCATCGAGAAAAAAATGACTGTTTGAATTGTTTATTAATCGTTGTTCAATTTAGAAGTTTTTTTAATTCATTTCAAATAATTTATTCATCTCTCTATATAAAACTATCCATACCACACAACCAAACCACAAAATTATCAACATTTTATATTCACATTCACCAACCATTTTCAATCGTATAAGACTAACCTTAATAGTTTAGTTCTTAAAAGACTATTTATGTAATTTATTTAAAATAGTTAAAAGATAAGAAAATTAAAAAATTTCTAAGACCTAACCTTTTAAGAAAGAAATGCATTTTTTCATTGTACCTTGGGTTTAATATATCGTAATTTACTGTACATGCATTTCACATTTGTTATATATATTTATGTATGTATGGATAGATATTTTATAATTACTTTTAAACATATTATGTTTTTCGCTTATAACTATTAAGATAACGATGATTTTATCTACGTCTAAATATAAACGTTACTCAAAACTGAGTTGTGAATAGTAATTTACAAATGATCAAAACAAAACCATACATGTTATCAAAGTTATGTCACGGTTTAGTTTTTTTAAGTGAGGCGTTTACTTTTTTTGTTATTTTAGCAAAATAATGTTTGATGAATTTCGAATATACTTTATAGGGTGCTTAATTTTACCCATGATTTAATAAAAGCTTTATTCAAAGGGGTCACATATAGTTTTTTATGTTCTCTTCCTTAAAAACTAAATCAATACAAACCGAATAACATCGATACTGGTATCGTTTTCGTTTTTAATGATGTTCTTAACGTGCCAAAGAACATTGGTATGTTAACGGTACTGTAATGGTGTTACAAAGAGTCGAACCGAAACCGGTCAAACAAAATTGGTAGCGGTGCCAATACCATAACAAACCAAACCGATATCAACAGAAAACCCGTAGCGGAGCACGGGAATTCCCTAGTTTACTACAAATTTGGTTGTCACCAATTCTATGTACGTAAGAACATAATTATTTAACTTGATTATTATATAAGGAGAAAAAATTAAAGGAAAGTGCATTAAAAGAAACAAAAATTACAAAGGATTTTTTAACAAAATTACAAAAAATTTAGAGTTAATTATATGGTTAGTCCCTATGGTTTCTCAAAAGTAACAAAATTAAGTATTAAGTATTTCAAGTTGAAAGTTTGAGTATTAACTTTCAATTATGTTATGTGTTTGGGTATTAACACTAACTTTTGATAAGTTTTCTGTTACTTTTTGTGTTAAATACCCAAATTCCCCTTTTTACTAAAAGAGCCATTTCTGTCATTAAGTGTGTTTAAAGTTCTCTATTAGTTTTGTGTTAAAAACTCAAATTACCCTCTTTTAATTGAAGGAACCATTCCTGTAATTAAGTGTACTAAAAGTTGTATAAATACTCAAATTATTATGTTAATTTAAGCTTATATCTCCTTACACTTTCATCACCACCGCTCATCCCCTAACATTTTAAATATCTATTCTACCTAATAAAGAACATACCTAGGGGACACATGGCATTCATCTAGGGCCTCTATTTTAGTTTTTTCCGACTAAACCACATTCCCCTCTGGTTTTCGGGTTTGAAGGACCCGTTTCGTAATATGGGTTAAAAAATTAATTTCTTATAAATACACATAACTCGTTTAAATTCCTCACTTTCTTCACTTTTTCATTTAGAATTTGTGGTTTCTCAAAACTTTCCTTCTGCTCTTTTAACAATCTTCCTAGATCTTTTTGATAATTCATCCGCTTAAAGGTTATATACTCCATCTTTGCGACTAAACATCTTGATTTTCATCTTTCAATCTATAGATCTATCTTTATATGTTATTCCGATATGATTTTATCATTCAATTTTGAGTAAAGTACAGTTTAGCCTGAGGTTTACACCGAATCGCAGGTTCAGTCCTCATTTCAAAAAATTCAACACTCCATGTTGTCAATTTGATTCAATCAAGTTCCTCCCACTAATTGATCGTTTGTAATTCTTTGAAAAGAATAAAGTACCCCGAAAACTTGACTTACAGTTTCAGCACCCTGCTGGTTGATTTCTTCTCTCCATTTTCAAAATTCTTTTCTAATCTAGTAATAAACCACCTTAAGCTATTAATTAATCAGCAATAAAAAGGTAGTAACACAACAAATCAACACATGTAAGTAGAATTGGAAATAAGTTTACAAAGTGATTTGGTTTTGACTATTTCGGAGTTGGGTTAGGTTTGACTTTTTGCCCTTCAACATTTTGTAATCAAAATGCAGTTTATAATCTTTAGCACATGTAACCAAAATTGAAATTCAGTTTATAATCTTGTACTGGATTGGACTACTTGGAATGCATATTATAATCTTGTACTGGAATGTTGTTTATAATCTTGACTTTTTGAACTTGACATGTGTTTTACTTATAGAACTGCAAATGGTTTTGACCTCTCTTTGTGTAAACAGTCATAGTGAAAATGTAATCTCAATATAAAATCAATCGTATATAGTACAGAGTACAGTATCATATATATATATATATATATATATATATATAATAGGACATAAGAGATAGATACAACGTATACATACAAGAGCTCTAGCTAACAAATCTGTAGCTAACTACCATAAGTAACATAACCACCTCATGTAACTAACTAAACTCTCAAACACTTTGACACCTGTTTGACCTCTGTTTTGTTGCCTCATGTTTGAACATCAAAAAACCTTTGTTTAGTCAAACATGTTTCAACATGAGTAAAACCAATACATGTATCTACTGTCAAATACTAGTTAATTCAAATACATGTATTCACTTAAATGAACGAACACATTATCTAAAACTAAACATAATGTGTAGTAGTTGTTCACCTGAATACATGTATCTACTGTCCAATTGTGCATACAATGTTCAAAGGCTTATGTGCATTCAACAATATAATGCTACTGACATTATCCTAATGTACAACAGTCATACTCAAGTGCATGCAATCAAATCAAAATGCTACCGACATGATCTTAATGCACAACATAGAAAGCACAATTGAGCTCATCAAATTCATTATCATCCACTTTATATGTCACACCCCTGTTTAATAACTTCAAACATAGTGTAATAAGCATCATTAACACTTTTATTTAACCATTAAAGACCACTATTAGCATCCACTTTATAAGTAAAAGACTGTTTAATAAGCAGTAGTAACAGTTTAATAAGCATCCTAATAAACATCAACAAGGGTAAATCCTGATCATCAACTTCAAAAACCCAAAAAATAATCAGGATCAGTCCAAAATTAACTATTTTAAAGTGTTATATATATCCTAATAATTTGATATAATATGTACAACAAACCAAGCACCCCTGTCATCATCGTTGCCGGCTAAAACAGAGTTCGATCCTGAACCCCTTCCAGTCCTCAACAAAACCCGGTACTGAATTCGGATTGTGCGTCGGGTCATCTGCATGCGAATTCCAACTAGAATTCGATGAAAACCAACCCACATTTCAGATTATATACATGACACACATAACGAAATCAACGATTTTAAGTAAAATTTACACAATGTCGTACCAGTAACGTGGATTGTCATCAAGATTATTGTGTGTGGCCTCATGTTTTCAATGATCGGAGTTGTATGTGTGGTTCGCCGGAGTTTCGTTGTTCACCGGAGGGTTTTGGAGGACAGAGGGCTTGAATTGGTGCTTCTATGGGAAGCTAGAGGGTAAAATGGTGTGATAAGGGTTAGTTTTTGGTGAAATGACCAAACTGACCTTCACGTTGTTAAATAACTTAACGGTCAACTGACGGAACCTGGTGGACAGGACTTGATTGAAGCAAATTGACAACGTCAGGGACTAGAGTGTTGAATTTTTTGAAATGAGGACTGAACCTGCAACTAGGTGTAAACCATAGGGACTAAATTGTACTTTACTCTTCAAAATTTTTTCTAGGGTTTCAACATGCAATCGTCTCCATCAAGGTATGATTTTTATATCAGTTTCTAAATTTCTTCTTCCTTGAATAGAAGTTGTGTTTATATCGTCAAAAGATTTTATCGACTGATTTATATCTATGGTTTTCCACATTTTTGTCGCTTGAATAAATCTGAATATATATTTTTTTCAACTGTTATCTTTTCGAATCAGTGTGCATGGTTGTTATCGATTGATTCGTATTTTGAACATGTTTGATCTTTTATGTGATTTGAATTAGTATGTTCATGTTTAATATGTTTGATATAGTAATCCATGCTAATAGGTATGATTACTAGGGTTTTTGTATAACTGTTGTCTTTTCGAGTAAGTTTACATTTTTTCTTATTATATTTGATCATCGTACTATGATTGTTGTGTTTGTAATTTGTTGTTAGGCTAGATAAATTTAGAAGTGTTGGGTTGTTTTTTATTTCACTATGATGTTGAATCTTTGCTCCACATTTCTATTGTTTTGTTTGAAGATTGGTTGAATATCATATGTGTTCTTGGAGTTTAATGGTTTCATTCTTGATGTTTGACAATTGAATTTCGGATCATGATAATAGGTTCGGTACTATCCATCTGTTTGTTACAAAACTATTATTGTTAAATATTATTTCCTTATTGAATTTCGGATCATGATAATGGGGCCTACTTATCCTTCATTTCTTAAACTTTTATAGAAACCACAATTTTAGTACTACACTTATGTGCAACAGCTGTTCATGACACATTTTGACATCTTTAACATTTAGTTCAGCTTTTCGTGTTCAAATATGGATTGTTGAGGGCTTAAATACCTTTCCAAGCATATATGGTACGCCCTCCAATGATTTTTCTGTGATTTTACACGATTTTTCAAAAATCTGGACTACATGTAAAATGCTCCCAAACATCATACTGAGAAAACTGCATAACTGCAGATATTGTAATTTTTTATCCGTTTAACATCTGAATCAGTTCTTCTATTTAAAAGTAAACTGAAGTCATCTCGAAAACCTTTCCAACCATATAAGCCCAAACCTTATCGCGGTCATCGAGCGATTTACTACGAATTTATAAAACAGGGTTTAACACGATTTTTATTTCTTTTAAAAACTCACTTACGCATTTTATCAAACACTTTGTGGGCACTACTTTTAATCATCATTCAATATGTCAAATTTCTAAAAAAATTACCATGTCTTCACTAGGATTCACACTTTAAGTTATTCAATTACATTCAATCACCCAAATTTCCTATCATAATACTAGTATCTACAAACAATCATACTAGAATTTAGGGTTTTCATCTCTTGGTTAAAACTCACGTCATCTTCTAGAATGTTTTTAACCTAG
Source organism: Scalesia atractyloides (assembly GCA_947069175.1). Lineage (NCBI taxonomy): Eukaryota > Viridiplantae > Streptophyta > Magnoliopsida > Asterales > Asteraceae > Scalesia > Scalesia atractyloides. The sequence goes on along the minus strand of CAMTDV010000007.1, from coordinate 11,817,835 downwards.
GAAAATCATACATGTAAGTTCTACATGTGTTTCCTTTTAATTCATGGTTCTAAACCAATTTCATACTATCAACAAATTCTATCAATATAACACATTCACGTTTCTCTACATATTACTCGTCACCAAAACATAAATTAGAACATATCTTATGATTATCACGTATTGATGATCAATAATCTTAGTTCATGCATAAAACTTAGACCCAATTCACCATTCAATTTGTAGAAATTGATGAACTAGGGTTTACCCCTCTTTTCTTCTCTCTGGGTCGACACACACATGTGTGTGAAATTCTCAAATTTTCAGATTTTAATATATTAAGTTTCCAATTAACCCACTTTAGCCCCTTGAGTTTAGCTAGCTTTTGTTTAGCCACTTACTTTTATTTCATGCCATACACAAAAATGTACTACTTAACAAAATCAGTTCTGGGTCGTCTCATAGTATGACCGACCCAATTTAATTCAAGTCTCGGTAGCACGAGCCTTTTATAAACTTATTTTCTAAAAAAGCATTCATTCACCTTTTATTTACCAGTAGGTTTGTTTATTTAAATCCTAATGTTTATCAGGTTAACTTTACTACTAATGGTATTTTACTCGCTCATCCCTAGTTAATTCAATTTCATTACCAAATCCGTTTTTGGGATTTACAAAGCCTTTATACATTAAAAATATACTTTGGATGACTTTCGATCCGTTTGTCTTATTTTTTCAGTTAACTTTTTTAGTACACCCGTTAACCTGTTATAGAATAAAAAAGTTAACCTGAATCAACCCATTCAAAATTGCCAGCTCTAACAAAGCCAACCTATATTGTTTCGGAGCGAATATGCTGAACGAGATTCCCTATTATACCCTAACAACATATAACTTATGGCATTAATTTAGTGATGATGATGGAACTAAAAATTTATAATGGTAAAATAAATAAAAGGCGGAGACTTATCTTAGGGCAACTTTACCAAGGCCTTCAAGCTCTAGACCTTATCCCTCGTCAAACACTCTTCCAAATACGTCAATCATATAAGATCTATCTGCATTCGTTGGGAGTCCCCGACTCACAAGCAAATCTAAATCTTTTTAGTGAAGCTCTTTTCCGTTAACAAAAACATTTGTGTTTCCATCCGCACATTTTTCCAGCTTTGGATAATTGAATTCCTCAATGAATGGCTGCCAAATTAATTTTATATATAAGTTAAAATAAGATATAATAAGCATAAAACTTGATAATCAAGCTTCCACAAGTTTCTTGCCTTTACGTTTTAACCTCTTTGAAGGCTAGCTATCCAGCAAACAGACATCTGTGTTTTACCTCAACTCTTGGGTTAGCATGGTATTGATAGGATCCTGTAAGTTTATCGCGAACGGGGTCTCAGGTCACCAAAGAAAAGGTATGCAACTTGATTTGTGCATCACTCTTCCCTAAATTCTTATTACATTTAGTGTGTTCTTAAATAGAATAGATGTATTTAGGGCTGCAAATGTACTGACAGTTCGTGAACCATTTAGCGGGAAGTCCGTTTGTGTAAGTTCGTTTTAACGAACACGAACAAAAAAAATTCATTCGTGTTTAATTAAATGACGAACCTAAACAGAGACCGTGTTCGTTCCTTTATGTCCGTGAACGTCGCTAACGCCCTCGTTTATGTTCTTTTGTGTTCGATAGTTAATTAGGGTTTTTAATTTATATATTTATTTTTTATATCCTTATTTTTTTATTTGAGGTAATTGACGCAAATAAACCCTATTTCAGTATTCCCAAGTCCATTAGTATATTTTTTGTGGATTTTCTTGATGTTTATGATTATTCAAAATTTTTATTAATTTATGTTCATCAACGCTTGTTGTGTTTGTTTTTGTTCATGAACGCTTGTTTGTTTTCATGGACGTTCGTTTGTGTTCGTTTCCCTTCATGAACGTTTGTTTTATTTTTGTTCATGAACGTTCATTTGTGTTTGTGTGTGTTCATGAACATTTGTTTGTCTTTGTTTGTGTTCATGAACGTTCAATTGTGTTTGTATGTTCATGAACGTTTGTTTCTGTTCATTTGTGTACAGTACCTAAGATTAACAAACGAACACGAACACGAACACGTTCTTTTCCTTAATGAACGAACACGAATAAAAAATATATTTTGGTAAATGTTCATGAACTATTCGTGAACACGCATATTTCCTTAACAAACAAACACGAACAAGTTGTTTCTGTTCATTCGTAACCCTAGATGTATTAACAAGTTGTTCATGTTCGTTCTGTTCGTTTGCAACCCTAAATGTATTATGGGACTTGTAGGTGTGAAGAGGCTTTTAGTACGCCCCACATACATTGCTTGGTTATATCTTCACGGCCATACTCACGTCGGTTGGTTACTCGGTGCCCCACACCCCAGCCACGCCCTTCGGGGACAGTGTGCCACGCCCTTCGGGGACAGTGTGCCACGCCGAGATGGCTGAGGTGGCATCCCCGTACGCCCTTATTCATGTCCAGTACACATGGTTTAATACCACATGATATATTTAATGTGTATGTTATTACCACCTCGGCACCTCTCAACTTTTAAAAATCACAAATATGTTGTAGGTTTGATGGTTGTTTACTCTCATGAATATATATAATACTAGGTTACAGACGTGTGTATTAGACGGGGTTGTATAATCTAAAAGAATATAATTTTATAATCTGTTAAAAACTTTATATAACTAAGTGATTTTTTGGACGTATATAAATAAGAATTAACATTACAATTACAACTTACAAATCTAAAAAACCATCTGATACTTTGTATGCCAGAATATGATTTGACCCGTTAGCTAGACCTAAAACCTTTAGTTGCGATGAATGAAAGAATTGAATTACATAAATAGAAGCATCATGCTGCTGCCCTCTTGTGAAAATATTTGAGCTTATCTGGCATTTCTATAAAGCTTTTAAACAATAATAATAAAAAAGTAAAAGTGTAAAAGATATCACTCTTTCTCTATTTTCTACTCACTTTATTGCTAGAAAGAAGAACATGTGGCCTCCCTGCCTTAGATAAGTTGTTGCGATAGTCAGTGCCTGATCATTAATCAATAGTCCATAGGCTAAATAATTGACAAAATAGAAGAAAATAGTAGGTATGGAAGCAGGTCTATAAAATTAACTAATTACGCATGCTTCCTTGTGGTCATGTGTCAATGGGTTAAAATTTGCAGAAAAAGAATAGATTCACGGAATGGAGTGGTGATCTCGGCCAATTAACCTAGATTTAGTTGATTTGGGTTGTGTTTTATCTCCAAAAGTTAGAGAACGGACAACATTTCTAAAACATAGCTAAATTGAAACGGGTCAACCCGTCAAACAGATTGAACCACCCGAAGTAATTTACAATGCATAAACCATGTAGATCATTTTACTAAAATTAGATACTATTTTACTAATACTACTTTTATAATAATTTTAACTTGTTAATTATAGGTAAAATAAACAAACAAAAATGTGCTGAAGGTTCGGCCCAACCAGATTTGTTTGGACTTTCAAATTAGAAAATTATCCGCTTTGATTCCACCTGCCATCTCGAAGTAATATTGAGAAAGAAAAAAAGGATGCATTATGCATATAACTTAAAACCATGTCATTAGCAAGATACATTTTCAAATTAAAAATGTCCATGTATTCTTAATTATAAAACACAGTTAGCTATTACTTCCACTTTTCAAGTTTCTTTCTTCTTCAAAATTTATATTAGGCTTTAAAAGGTGAAAGAGTAATCTATAAGTTTCTTGTTAATTCGACACAAATATAAACGTATTCTATTTTTTTTTTATAAAAGAAGGTGGTATATGCTTACTTGGTTGAACACAGAAAATGCACTTCGAACAGGATGGTGGTCATCTTTAAAGGACAAAGAAACTTGTATGTAAGCATAAAATTGAATAAGCAAGGAAAACCGAAGCATCACGTGTGTTAAAAGCATATGTATAACAATCATAAGACATCACCAAATAAACTCTACTTCAGAGTCATATAGAGATCCCTGTAATTCAGAGACATTGATTAAACTCGCATAGTAACTAAAACAAATTATGAAGTGTGTTGCATCTGGAGTACCATAGAAAGAAATTGACTATAATTACTGAAAACTTACAAGAAAGCTACCCTTCACTTAATTGCTTTTCTAGTTGAATTTGAAAAGAACTATTTGCCTAATTAGTTAAAGTTTTAACCCCCAACTTTGTTTGGTAGAATGGCAAACATATTATAGAATTTGAAAAGAACTATTTTCCTAATTAGTTAAAGTTTTAACCCCCACCTTTGTTTGGTAGAATGGCAAACATATTATATAATTGATGCAGTTTTGAAAGTAATCAAATGTCTCAAGAATGATTAGCTAACAAACTCTCTATTTCGAACCAAAGGTTCCAAAACCAAAGTTCTTCAATAATCAAATTCAATCAAAAACTCCCTAAACTAGAGATGTACAAAAAAAAACTGGTTTTATAACCGTAACCGGCAAAAAAACCGAAACCGGTTTTTTTTGTAACCGGGTTTTTTTATAACCAGGTTTTTATAACCAGTCTGGTTATTAACCGGTTACGACCCGGTATGTTGTTTGCACAAAAATACCGGGTTTCGCAGACAGTTTGGGCTTAATGTTACCGTTTTTTTTGTTGTTTTTTTTGCTAGAAACCTTATCCAAGTAGTATAAAAGGGTTATGGGTGTTTAGGTTCAATCACACCACTCTCTAAATCTCCAGAAACTCTTAAAAGCGCTTATAATCTTGTTCGATAATTCTTAAAAAAGTATAGCAAGCTGTAGTGCTCATGATCCGGTCAACATTGGTGAGTCTACAACCGACACGGTGGTTCGTGTTATTCCAACGAAGCGCAACCCCGAAATTTGGTCACATTTCAATTTGTGCAAGATGGCCAATGTGAGAAAAAAAACGTGTTGTCATCATTGTAATGGTTTTTACGCCGAAGGAGCAAACACCACATTGAGACAACACATCGAAAAAACCGTTTTGCAAGGCCTTGAAACAACAACCCGCTAGTGGTCAAGCTTCCATGGCAAGTGAAGACGCTTCTTTGTTCGCTTACTATTACGGAATGGCTAGGGTGGAAATGGCGAAGTTTGCAATCAAAAAAGTTTGCAGTTCAACCATTTCGAGAACCAACGCTACACAAATATGGTTCAAAGAACTCTCCAACCACGATTCACCCATTTAAGTCGTGCTACTCTTAGGAGGGATTGTTTAAAATTGTGCAAAAATAATAAACAAGAATTAATTTCTTATTTTGAAATTAGAAACCGGTGTTAACTTGACTAGCGACGTTTGGTCCGTATCGCACACGGTTCACCCGACTCGTATATTAGTGTCACCGCCCATGGATTGAACCGGCGATATGGCAAATGATGAAACGCACGATTTTGTTTAAATTATTTGATTACCCTCACATCGGTGAAGCTATTTATAAAGCAATCGACAAATGTATTACAACGTACAAATTGGAAAAAAAACGCTCAAACAATATGGTATCGGTAATGCATTTAAAATTAAATACAAACCGATTTGTGATGGTATTTTTTTCATAGTCGATGTATTGCACACATCATAAATTTGGTCGTTCAAGACGGTTTAAAGGTTATTGAACCATAAAAAGAAGTTTTCAAAAAATTGTTATGTCATATATATAGTCACACGCATAGACATTCAAAGTATGTAAAAATGTGTAAGGAAGCGGGTCGAATATGCTTAGGACCCAATTGGAACGTTGCTCATAGATGAAACTCGACTTGCACCATGTTTGAAAAAGCTATTTTGCAAAAAGAAAGTTTAATAGAATTTCATAACTCTTTGTCTAGTCGTAGAAAGATTTCGCCTTACCACCCATCGGGTTGGGCTACTATTGAAACGGTTACACAATTGCTTCAAGTTTTCAAAACATCAACAAAAACTTTATCGGGGGTTTATTATCCAACAAGTTAATTGGTGCTTCACAATTTGTTTAAAATGTGTTGAAAATTAAACGAGATGTCGGTTTGAGGTAGGTCATATTGTGATATACCCAATGAAGGAAAAACAAAGAAAATATTTTAGCGAACTACCCGTGGTTTTCACTTGTGTCACCGCTTTAAACCCTTGCTTTAATGTTTTTGGAATCGGGTCTTTGACTGAAAAATTGCAAACGAGTTGAATTTAAACACCGAACAAGAACCTAACTTTGGTGAAGCCGTAAAAATTTGTTTCAACGATCAACTTTCAAAAATATTTGATGTTTATGTAACAAAATATGGTTCAACCTCGTCACACATTCACTAGTCAATGAGAAATGCCGCTTTCGGCGAAGGTTCAAGTATGGAAGATCTAGATTTGTATGTTTATAACCCTTTACTGTGATGTTTCGCACACTGGCATAGGCTGTGTGCTAATGCAAAAGGGCAAGGTGATTGCCTATGCATCACGACAATTAAAGGTGTATGAAAGGAATTACACCACCCATGATTTGGAACTGGGTGCCGTTGTATTCGCACTAAAGTTATGGAGACATTACTTATATGGCACAAAGTGATTATATACACAGACCATAAAAGTCTCTAGCATCTGTTCAATCAGAAGGAATTGAACATGCGACAACGCCGATGGATGGAAAAGCTTAATGATTATAATTTCTAGATTCGCTAACATCCAGGCAAGGCAAATGTATTTGCTGATGCCTTAAGTCGCAAGAAACGGGTTAAACCTATAAGGATTAACGCCAAGAGCATTGAGCTCAGAAATAGCTTAAATGAGAAGCTATTAGATGCGCAGAGGCAAGCTCTGTTAGAAGCCAATGCTCCTAATGAAGGATTAGGCGGTGCTGTTGATCAGTTAACGCCTGGAAAGGATGGAATCCTTAGATTTAATGATAGAATCTAGGTTCCAATCTTTGGAGGACTTAGAGATCTAATCCTCCAGGAAGCATATAACACGAGATACTCAGTTCACCCTGGAGGTGACAAGATGTATCAAGATCTGAAAAAGAATTATTGGTGGATGGGTTTGAAGAAATCCATAGCCACTTATGTCGCTAAGTGTCTGACGTGTTCGCAAGTTAAGGCCGAACATCCGAAGCCGTCAGGACTTCTACAACAATTGGAAATTCCCACATGGAAATGGGAAATGGTAACTATGGACTTGATTACCAAGTTACCTAAGACCAAACGTGGTAATGACAGGATTTGGGTCATTGTGGATAGACTGACTAAGTCAGCTCACTTCCTGCCAATTAAAGAAACGTATAACTCTGACAAATTGGCTAAGTTGTATGTGGACAAGATTGTGTCCTCACACGGAGTGCCTGTATCTATTGTATCTGATAGAGATACTAGATATACCTCTCATTTTTGGAAGAGTTTCCAACAATCGTTAGGCACAAGATTGAACTTTAGTACGGCTTATCACCCGCAGACGGATGGACAGAGTGAGCGTACTATCCAGACATTGGAAGACACGCTTAGGGCATGCGTGATTGATTTAAGTGGAAGTTGGGATGACCACTTAGCCCTAATAGAATTCTCCTACAATAATAGTTATCATACGAGCATCAAGGCTGCTCCTTTTGAGGCCTTGTATGGGAGAAAGTGTCGACCACCCGTGTGCTGGACAGAAATTGGGGAAACCCAACTATCAGGACCAGAGGTTGTCCTAGAGACCACGGAAAAGATTGTGCAGATCCGTGATCATCTCAAATCTGTCCGTGATAGGCAGAAGAGTTATGCTGACAAGAGGCGAAAACCTCTTAAGTTCCAAGTAGGGAACAAAGTCATGTTAAAAGTGTCACCCTGGAAAGGTGTGATGCGCTTTGGGAAGAAGGGCAAGTTAAGCCCAAGATATATCGGACCATTCAAGATAGTCGGATGTGTTGGCGCTGTAGCTTATAAGCTCAAATTTCCAGAGGAGCTTAGTGGAATCCATGATGTGCCCCACATCAGTAACCTTAAGAAATGTCTAGCCGACGAGTCACTAGCAATTTCACACAAGGATGTGCAAATTAATGAAAATCTGAGTTTGGTTGAGAAACCGATTTCGATCGAGGATCGTCAGGTTAAAAAGCTCCGAAGGAAATTGATACCTATAGTAAAGGTTAAGTGGGCGCCTTTAGAGGTCCCGAGTATACATGGGAGGTTGAGTCCACTATGCGACAAAAATACCCCATCTTTTTTAATAAAATCTCAAGGTCGAGATTTCTTTTAAGGGGGTGAGGATGTAACAACTCGTAAAATCGTGTCCAATAGTATGGTGACACGTGTTGCATTTTATATTTAGTCTATTAGAGACTAATAAGGACTAAAGGTGTCAACATGCTTAAACTGAGCATCTGAGTGACTGTCTGATGTCAACATGCATAAACAACAACCTCTGAATGACTGATATGTCAACATGCTTAAATCATTAGCCTCTGAGTGACTGATATGTCAACATGCTTAAAAACTTGGCCTCTGAGTAACTGATACGTCAACATGCCCAGCCTCTGAGTGACATCGAAGTCAACATGCTTGTAGTGAGCCTTTGAGTGATCCTTTACGAAATCCTAACTCTCATTCGTGCCATTTGTTGGACAAGAGGGTTCAATTCTGTAAATAGGTGAAAGTTGGATAATGGAGGGATTAAAATTGTCAACATGTAATTTATACCTCTGAGTGACCTTTAAACGAACCGAGAGCTCGACAATGTCCGTGCATAATCCCGGGTATGCCAAATATTGGCTACGGAGGGCTAAATATGCCAAAAGGGTGTTTTAGAAGGTCTTTGGAAGGTTTAATAAGTTAAGGGGCTAAATGTGGCAAAATTTAAAAAATGACATCGGGCGCTCGCAGGGCGCGACAGGCAAGGCCCTGGCCTTTCGCGGGACGCGAGAGGCCTGTGTCTGCAGAAAGTTTCCTTGGCCACCACACAAAAATGCCAAAAACCAATTTCTCGAAACCATGGCTTCCCAAACAGCTATGCCACGTTTTAGGACACTTGTAAGCTTCCTCTTACACCCCTTAGCACCTGGCATCACCTCCTTCAAGCTCTCCAACTATAAATAGGTGCAAAGGTTCAACCTTTGAACTTACACCTTTCTCATTTTCAACTCTATCTCCCTCCTCTGGAAGTTCCTAACTGAAAGGAGCATCCAACTTAGTTCTATTGCATTCTAGGAACCTCTTATAAGTGTTCCTTTCTTGTGCATTTTTGTTTATAGTCTTTTATAGCCAAAAGTCTAGCGTTTTACGAAAAACGCTTTGACTTTCGGTTAAGACCATTATGGTCCAGCCATTGTTTATAACGAACATGGCTAAGTGATCGTAATAAGGTAGGTGTTAATCCCAATAAAGGGCACCTCCTAAAGATCATGTTTGCTAGACCAATTGACGGGTCAAAGTTATGATATTAAAAAGTCAAACAGAATCTGAGTCGGTTTGCTAGACCAATTTTCGGAAAAATCATAAATTGATCTTATATATGTTTTGAAACCTGTTTGATACTTAAACAAGTTGGTAATAATTATTAGAACATGTAAGAACATGTTCGGCTCGTCAATTTCAGTTCTAGGGTCGGTTCGCAACCGGAAGTTGCAAAGTTTGACTTCTGCTTTGACTTTCGATTCTGACCCGATTTATATTAGTTAGCTACTGATCTAAAGTTGCATTATGATCGTAATACCTTGTAGCATAACCCTCTGAGGTTATATTACATGATCATAATCAGAATCTGAGTTTATGGGCAAATTCTGTAATTATGCCATTTTTAACTAAAATGCCCTTTTTGCATAAATCAAAGCTTTAATGATAATAAACTTGAAAATAAGTTTCCTACTGATATAATATTATAAGTAGGATTATTTGAGATGTCAAACCAGATGATAAACTGAGTTTACAAACAGGTCCTTTAATTATGTTGACGATTTAGCGCTTATGGCTCATAAAATGGTTTTAATCAAATCTTTTTAAGGTAAATCTTTTACCTACTGATATGGTATATTAAATAACATATCTAAGACATTTTAATCTGACTTTAACATCAATTTTCATTAAACATCGCATAAAACGTCATTTTACGACATAAGCGACGTTTCGGCACATAGTATGGTTTTAAAACTTATTTTAAAATATTTACAGTAGGTACATGTTATAAACTCAGAATCCCAACAAAAAATTATGAACTATGTGTAAAATGACCAAAATGCCCCTTCAGTGCATAGTTTGGTCATAAAAGATAAATTACACATATAATTAACATCCTACTGATATTATATCATAAATAAGTTATTTTTCCATAATACTTATAGTTATAAAATTAAATTATATTCAAGTTCCTTTTATACGGTATGAAATTACCGAAAAACCTTATGAGGCATACTTCCATTTTAAAACCATAACGAGCACAAAAGTTGATATCCTACTGATATTACAACTTATTTAAAATATAATGGCATATAGAACTTGTCCATGACTTATCCGGCTACCCGATATCGCTGACATGCGTACGGTTAAGTATATGTAACTAGTTTATGGAAGTGAACCGAAACGGGTTTAACCTTGTCATGTAAGTCTCAAAATCAAGAATGTTTATAGTTCATCTTTATTATACAAGTCAAGGTACTTGTTGGGATTAAACTACATTCTATCCAATCATCGTTTAAGCTCGTGTCATACGTTTTGATCAAGTACGCTAGTTGGTCTAAGTCTATGACTTAAATAAGAGCGTTAGTATTTAATTGGTTAGGTTATGCCATAATCCATACTAGAGACTTGCCGGTAAATTCTATTGCACTTAGTACTTTTGTGTACGACTGAGTTATTAAATTAAAAGAAGACTAGCTCAGGTAAATACCCTCGACTTATTTCCCCTATACGGGCTTGGGTTACGGTAAGTTATTACCGCTTGGTCAGAAATGGGATCAATCGAATGCCGGATTGTGGCTAGTAAATCCGCATATTCTGTTTTAGTCAGTTTTGTTTGATAACTTAAACACCGGGGGTTAACTACCGTGTCCTGGATATCCTTGGCTCATTACAATGGAAATGGCCACGACCTTAGCGCGGGTGTAGGCATACACCCGATAGACGCTCAATAATGCATTCCCACAAGGTTAGGAGGAACTGACTCCTTCGTGAGTCCAAAGTGGTGTGCACGTTAATCATGTCTCAGTCTCTGTACCAGGCCCTGTGTGTATGGACAAACATGTAAATCTATTAACAAGGTTGGACGGTCAACATTCCCAAGTTATCAAAAGATTTTGTGTTGATACGCACTTAAAACATTTTTGAAATGTTTTCAAAATGAGTCCGATGGGTGTATTTACCAACGAAAGCTGACGTATTTTTAAAAGACTGAGCTTGCAAGTACAATACGAAAATAGGCTGGAAGTGCTCGGTGGTGATATAGGATCTTGCAAATCCTAGATCTGCCCAAAGTCTGTTTTATATTCTTTCCATGTACAATTTATGATCCGCCTGTGGATTTTCTATTACGAGCCTGTATATTATTTTATATTTCGAACATTCGGTTTGTAATAGTAATTTTACTCCAAGACTTCCATTGTGCTGTGTTTAATTGACTATGATGATTATCAACTGACGTCACGATACTCCCCACCCGGGCCCACCGGTGAATGGATTTGGGTTGGAAATCCGGGGTGTGACAAGGTTAGTATTAGAGCCAACGTTTGAGATAATCAAACTTACACAAGCAGATTCCTTAGACCTCCGAGTCTAGGCATTGACCTAGGATTACTCATTTCATTATTAAGTTATTAGTATTGCTTTTAAATTGATTTTTAACAGGAAAATGCCGCCACGTGTATGAGGACGAGGAAAAGGAACCATGAGGGGAGGACCATCAGGACATATTCCTTCACATTCACATCACTTGAACCCCTATGAGGGCTCGGGAGATTCATTGTGGATAGACTGACTAGGTCAGCTCACTTCCTGCCAATTAAAGAAACGTATAACTCCGACAAATTGGCTAAGTTGAATGTGGACAAGATTGTGTCCTTACATGGAGTGCCTGTATCTATTGTATGTGATAGAGATACTAGATATACCTCTCATTTTTGGAAGAGTTTCCAACAATCGTTAGGCACAAGATTGAACTTTAGTACGGCTTATCACCCGCAGACGGATGGACAGAGTGAGCGTACTATCCAGACATTGGAAGACATGCTTAGGGCATGCGTGATTGATTTAAGTGGAAGTTGGGATGACCACTTACCCCTAATAGAATTCTCCTACAATAATAGTTATCATACGAGCATCAAGGCTGCTCCTTTTGAGGCCTTGTATGGGAGAAAGTGCCGAACAGAAGTTGGGGAAGCCCAACTATCAGGACCTGAGGTTGTCCTAGAGACCACGGAAAAGATTGTGCAGATCCGTGATCGTCTCAAAGCTGTCCTTGATAGGCAGAAGAGTTATGCTGACAAGAGGCGAAAACCTCTTAGGTTCCAAGTAGGGGACAAAGTCATGTTAAAAGTGTCACCCTGGAAAGGTGTGATGCGTTTTGGGAAGAAGGGCAAGTTAAGCCCAAGATATATCGGACCATTCAAGATAGTCGGATGTGTTGGCGCTGTAGCTTATAAGCTCAAATTGCCAGAGGAGCTTAGTGGAATCCATGATGTGCCCCACATCAGTAACCTTAAGAAATGTCTAGCCGACGAGTCACTAGCAATTTCACACAAGGATGTGCAAATTAATGAAAATCTGAGTTTGGTTGAGAAACCGATTTCGATCGAGGATCGTCAGGTTAAAAAGCTCCGAAGGAAATTGATACCTATAGTAAAGGTTAAGTGGGACGCCTTTAGAGGTCCCGAGTATACATGGAAGGTTGAGTCCACTAATGCGACAAAAATACCCCATCTTTTTGAATAAATCTCAAGGTCGAGATTTCTTTTAAGGGGGTGAGGATGTAACAACTCGTAAAATCGTGTCCAATAGTATAGTGACACGTGTCGTATTTTATATTTAGTCTATTAGAGACTAATAAGGACTAAAGGTGTCAACATGCTTAAACTGAGCCTCTGAGTGACTGTCTAATGTCAACATGCATAAACAACAGCCTCTGACTGACTGATATGTCAACATGCTTAAATCATTAGCCTCTGAGTGACTGATATGTCAACATGCTTAAAAACTTGGCCTCTGAGTGACTGATATTTCAACATGCCTAGCCTCTGAGTAACATCGAAGTCAACATGCTTGTAGTGAGCCTCTGAGTGATCCTTTACGAAATCCTAACTCTCATACGTGCCATTTGTTAGACAAGAGGGTTCAATTCTGTAAATAGGTGAAAGTTGGATAATGGAGGGATTAAAATTGTCAACATGTAATTTATACCTCTGAGTGACCTTTAAACGAACCGAGAGCTCGACAATGTCCGTGCATAATCCCGGGTATGCCAAATATTGGCTACGGAGGGCTAAATATGCCAAAAGGGTGTTTTAGAAGGTCTTTGGAAGGTTTAATAAGTTAAGGGGCTAAATGTGGCAAAATTTAAAAAATGACATCGGGCGCTCGCGGGGCGCGACAGGCAAGGCCCTGGCCTTTCGCGGGACGCGAGAGGCCTGTGTCTGCAGAAAGTTTCCTTGGCCACCACACAAAAATGCCAAAAACCAATTTCTCGAAACCATGGCTTCCCAAACAGCTATGCCACGTTTTATGACACTTGTAAGCTTCCTCTTACACCCCTTAGCACCTGGCATCACCTCCTTCAAGCTCTCCAACTATAAATAGGTACAAAGGTTCAACCTTTGAACTTACACCTTTCTCATTTTCAACTCTATCTCCCTCCTCTGGAAGTTCCTAACTGAAAGGAGCATCCAACTTAGTTCTATTGCATTCTAGGAACCTCTTATAAGTGTTCCTTTCTTGTGCATTTTTGTTTATAGTCTTTTATAGCCAAAAGTCAAGCGTTTTACGAAAAACGCTTTGACTTTCGGTTAAGACCATTATGGTCCAGCCATTGTTTATAACGAACATGGCTAAGTGATCGTAATAAGGTAGGTGTTAATCCCAATAAAGGGAACCTCCTAAAGATCACGTTTGCTAGACCAATTGACGGTCAAAGTTATGATATTAAAAAGTCAAACAGGCAATTTTTCAAAAAAAATCATAAATTGATCTTATATATGTTATGAAACCTGTTTTGACACTTAAACAAGTTGGTAATAATTATTAGAACATGTAAAAACATGTTCGCCTTGTCAATTTCAGTTTTAGGGTCGGTTCGCAACCGATTGTCGCAAAGTTTGACTTCTGCTTTGACTTTCGATTCTGACCCGATTTAGATTAGTTAGCTACTGATCTAAAGTTTCATTATGATCGTAATATAATGTAGCATTATCCTCTGAGGTTATATTACATGATCATAATCAGAATCTGAGTTTATGCGCAAGTTCCGTAATTATGCCATTTTTTACTAAAATGTCCTTTTTGCATAAATCAAAGCTTTAATGATAATAAACTTGAAAATAAGTTTCCTACTGATATAATATTATAAGTATGATTTTTTGGGATGTCAAACCAGATTATAAGCTGAGTTTACAAACATGTCCTTCAATTATGTTGATAAATAACGATTTAGCCCTTATGGCTCATAAAATGGTTTTAATCAAATCTTTTTAAGGTAAATATTTTACCTACTGATATGTTATATTAAATAACATATCTAAGACATTTTAATTTGACCTTAACATCTGTTTTCATTAAACATCGCATAAAACGTCATTTTACCACATAAGCGTCGTTTCGACGCATATTATGGTTTTAAACCATATTAATTGACCAAGACTTTTTACATACTGATTTTAAAACTTACACTAAACATTTTCACAGTAGGTACATGTTATAAACTCAGAATCCCAAAAACAATTTATGAACTATGTGTAAAATGACCAAAATGCCCCTTCGGTGCATAGTTTGGTCATAAAAGATAAATTACATATATAATTAACATCCTACTGATATTATATCATAAATAAGCTATTTTTCTAGAATACTTATAGTTATAACATTAAGTTATATTCAAGTTCCTTTTATACGGTGTGAAATTACCGAAACGCCCTTATGAGGCATACTTTCATTTTAAAACCATAACGGGCATAAAAGTTGATATCCTACTGATATTACAACTTATTTAAAATATAGTGGCATATAGAACTTGTCCATGACTTATCCGGTTACCCGATATCGCTGACATGCGTACGGTTAAGTATATGTAACTAGTTTACGGATGTTAACCAAAACGGGTTTAACCTTGTCATTTAAGTTTCAAAATCCAGAATGTTTATAGTTTATCTTTATTATACAAGTCAAGGTACTTGTTGGGATTAAATTACATTCTATCCAATCATCGTTTAATCTAGCGTCATACGTTTTGATCAAGTAGCTAGTCGGTGTATGGACAAACATGTAAATCTATTAACAAGGTTGGACGGTCAACATTCCCAAGTTATTAAAAGATTTTGTGCTGATACACACTTAAAACATTTTTGAAATGTTTTCAAAATGAGTCAGTTGGGTGTATTTACCAACGAAAGCTGACGTATTTTTAAAAGACTGAGCTTGCAAGTACAATACGAAAATAGGCTGGAAGTGCTCGGTGGTGATATAGGATCTTGCAAATCCTAGATCTGCCCAAAGTCTGTTTTATATTCTTTCTATGTACAATTTATGATCCGCCTGTGGATCTTCTATTACGAGCCTGTATATTATTTTATATTTCGAACATTCGGTTTGTAATAGTAATTTTACTCCAAGACTTCCACGGTGCTGTGTTTAATTGACTATGATGATTATCAACTGACGTCACGATACTCCCCACCCTGGCCCACCTGTGAATGGATTTGGGTTGGAAATCCGGGGTGTGACAAGGTTAGTATTAGAGCCAACGTTTGAGAGAATCAATACACAAGCACATTCCTTAGACTTTCGAGTCTAGGCATTGACCTAGGATTACTCATTTCATTATTAAGTTATTAGTATTGCTTTTAAATTGATTTTTAACAGGAAAATGTTGCCACGTGTACGTGGACGAGGAGAAGGACCCATGAGGGGAGGACCATCAGGACATATCCCTTCACATCCACATCATCTGAACCCCTATGAGGGCTCGTAAAATTATAACAAAGCTGTAGTTTTATTATAAAAATGAGAAACAAAGACGAAACAAAAAAAAGTTATTATTCCTCACGGTACAATAACAATAACAATAATAATAATCATCTTTCTTGCTATCTTTATCCTTATAAAAGGAAAGTTGAGCATGACATAAGAAAGCCTTACTTGGCAGCCAATGAATTATGTCAACTCAGCTTTACTTACTCCATTATTACATCATAAATATCAGTTTTATTATCTAAAATACTTCACTTTTATTTATTTAAAATACATAATACCTAATTGTTTTCCCCCTTCATTTGAATTTCAATTTCAAAATTGAAAACATATATATCCTAGAAGTATCTAGGGATTTCAAACAGACCATTTCAAATTTCAAAATTCAAACCTAATATATGCTCTCTCTCTCTCTCTCTCTCTCTCTCTCTCTCTCTCTCTCTCTGTGAACTCTTGCATATAGAATATCCTAAATCTCAAACACAACCTTGGAGATGCAGATAGGAGAACAGGGCCTGACATAACCTTAACACTGTCATTCTCGGTGGCGAATGTGATAAAAGATGGTCTTCAACACCAACTATCCAGACCGTATCGATGCTTTCTTCTTTCTCAAATCATCCAAATCTCCAATTCAAATCTCTGATTCCGATTATTATTATTATCTAGGTATCAATCGAATTTCATGTTTCTTTGTATTTGATTTCTAAATGTTTGGATTTTGATTTATAGGGCTTCACTGATTTGGGTTTTGTTTGTTCGATATTATTCTAAGCTTCATCAAAATGTATCCTTCGACACTCTACTGGATCGCCATTCTTTGCTCTGATTCGTTCATTTATTAGGCATGACTACCATCAATCTATTTCTTTTATGATGTAAAGATGTTGCAATTTTCTGGTATCGATTATAAAAGGACCTGAAGATAGTGGTTAGGGTTTTGAAATCAATTAAATCTGATATTTTTGTTAAAATGTAACAGTCGTACCACACAATGCGAAATTTTGAAAAATCGATTCATGTAATCTTTTCAAATTAGAATTCAGTTTCTAAGAATAACTCCCATTGAATATTTTAACTTGTTGTGTATTTTCACTTTCTAATCTTTTCGAATTCGAATCCAGGTCTTATTTCTCTTTTCATCCTGAACTTTTAGCATTAGTATTCATGTTTTAGAGTTTAGGTTGAGTAGCTTCTGATTGGTATTAAAAACATGATTTTTCCCTAAATCAGACTCTTTCCTCCTCTCGAGATCGCTTTAATTACGTATTTTTGCTAATTGTTGTTTATTAGTGAGTAGCTTCTGATTTTAGGGTTTGTTTTGATTGTTGGAGGTATTGATTGTGTAATGGACTGAAGAGTATTAAAGTTTACACAAGGATTGAGTGTTGGTTGTTATTTTCACGCCAAGGAGCAGTTTGAAGATCTCAAGCTCGGTACCGTTGCTTGGAATTTTGCTGATCATGTCTATTGATATTTTCCCAAAGTTGCTGTACTTTTGGTACGTGTTTTTTAATCACTAAATCTACACTGCAACAAGCTGATTTAAATTGTTAAGGAACAAAAGTGCAAATGCATCTGCAAAAAGGGTATTTGCTAAAAAACAGGAAAATATTTTCTGATCGTCTTATTTTCTAATGCAGGAAGTACATCTCAAACAAAAGATTGATAGTATGTTCAATGGGGAGCATGTAAGTAACGCTATACACTTTAATTCAATTTGATTTAACACTCATGGAGTGATTACTTTTAGGGAAAAAAGTTTAGAATAATAGTTGGTTCAGGTGTTAATTTTTTGGTTTGTACTTTAGATAAACAACACAACTAAGAACAAATATGTACTTCATGTTTTAAAGATGCAACAATAAATAGTGATGGGAAGAATGTGGTACGGCTGTTTCTTCATTTTTTTCATAGCATGGATCTGGAGTGCATTTTGTAGGTGATGCTTATATGAAAACCACTTGGACATGCATAGGTTATATTTAGCCTTCTACGAAAGCTTTATGGAGGTGATGCTAAATGAATATATTCTTATTTTCATATTGAAAATATTCCTTAGAGATTCAGAATCAAGGTATAAAATGTATTAACTAATCTTTTAATCCCACTTTTATGTAATCTGTCCAACAAAACCACCATCTGTTTGTAGCAGTAGCGGCTATGGTGAGTGAAGCGGTAGCGGCTACGGTGAGTGAAGCGGCTTCGGATGATGATAAGTCGGCTGCATTGTCGTCTGCCAACAAATTAAGCCTGTCTACAAGGTTGTTTTTGATAATTCAGTTATTAGTATACATTTTTAATATATAATAGTACCTTTTTGAATGATTACATTTGCAGCTGTAAGTAGATGATGCATATTTACTTTGAATAATGAGCTATAGTTATATGTCGTGTTATCTGTTTGTTATATGCTCAGTGTTTTGTTAGTGGTTTAGTATCGTATTTTAGTAGTTTGTGATCAGTTTGTTATATGTTTTCAGTGTTTTGTGATTGGTTCGGTATCATATTATTTTGTGATCAGTTTTGTTATATTTCAGTGTTTTGTGAATTTATAGTTTTATTTGTGCTATACTGAATTTACATAATTTCGTTTGAGTTTATTTGAATTTACATAGTTTGATTTGTGTTATACTGAATATATATAAGTTAATTTTTGAATTTGATTTGCGCTATATAGAATTTAAAAAATGTGATTTGTGTTATAGTGAATTTGTAATTGTAAATGAATTGATCTGGATGTTTAACTTCATCACCGAGATGATCAATAATTGACTTTTAGTTAGGTTAGGAAAAAGAGGCAAACTTAAAAGAATGACATGAGTATGATTAATATTATATAAATTAGATATATTTATGTAATTATTAAATGATGAATTTAGTAGTTATTTGGTATTCTGAAGCAAAGTTACTGAATTATATATATTATTATATATATATTTTTGAAACAAAGTAGTTGAGTTTGAATTTATTAATTTGTGATTAATATTGTTAATTTTAAGGTCTAAGTTTGGTTAAGAAATTGAGATATTTGATATATGGAATTTTGAAATCGATATGTTATTTACGTATGTCATAATTTATTTGCTAATTGATCACTAATAATTAAAGGGATTTATTCGATAAGTTATATTAGGAATTACTAAATGATTGTAACTCTAAAAAAAACAAAATTCAAATTTTCTTCATTCGATATTAAATAATATTACAAAATTCTGATTTTGAAAAATATTAAAAATTACACGCTACAATTAACACTTCCTAGGATATCTAGGACTCTCGTCTTCTTCCATGCAATTTCATTTTTTCTTTTAATTTGCAGATCAACTAGCATATCACAAGTCAGCTGATCCTGTTTCAGCAGCTATGTAATAGACTCTTCTTCTTTATCTTTGAACTCTGATGGAGTAGAACGGACAACTTCATCCAGTAGTGCAATCCTACTCCATGTTTGCTTTTGTAATAATTGTCACTCACGATAGCAACTTTTTGGTTGATTTGTTCTTGGAGTGACCATCTTGAAAATTCCATTTTAATAGCGTTAGTATTTGCCTAGTGGTAGAAAGTTATGTTTGCCATTTAGAAAGAGTGTGAGTGTTTTTGGATGGTTTGTTTTTTGATGAACAGTTTTTTAGAAGTGAAGAGAGTATGTTTTCAACTAAACTGATCATGAGCCTTTTATAGCGTTTACAATGTTTGATATGTTAAATGAAGAGATGATTCCTAATTATGATAACCTGTTTTTGAATGTTTAAATTTTGTCCTTTGGGTTTCTAGATATTGAATTTTATTTGTTTTCCCATGAAAATTCATTTTTGAAAGGTTTGTATTAAATGCAAGGGTTTTTGAATATAAATATACATGTTTTCCCTCTTAAATCATTAAATGTACATGGTTTTTAAATATAAATTTTTATTTAATGCTTGCATTTAAATCTGACCTTTGGACTCTTAGATATTTCACTATATAATACCACTGCCAATTCAAATGTTTTGAATCATACACGATTCATTTAGTGAAATGGAAGAGCAACTGTTATTGTTTTGCATCAATTCAGTGATCACATAAAATGGCATCATATACTTCTGCACAATCTGACGATTTAAAGCAACGCTTTATTAAACAAATCGAAGAACAAGTTTAGGTTGATAGGGCTACTCTTCAAGAGTTGAAGAGGTGTTTTAACGGATTGCAACTTGGTATGCTGACAAGAGACCAGGTTTCGAGAAACTTGAGGGTGATGCCGACGACTTCCGATCGTGACCTGTATGTTACGAGTAATATAGAGTGTGGAGATAGAAACCTGGAGTTCATGACAAAGATCAAGGACATACATCGAAAAGTTCAGTTCTCGATGGAGTTGAAGTTAAAGTTTCTTGATTCTTGCTATTAGAGTTTAAGTGTCTGACTAGTTTTCTTTTTTCATATGTAATTGTTACTTTTTTAATACTTTAAATTTTAATCATATTAATCTTTCTTGTCACAATTTATTTTTGAAATTTTTTTGAGTTTAAAGATACAGAGACAGTGTTCCATTGTCGATAAATTAGAAAATGTTGCATCTGAATTTCTTTTTTAATGTTGTTGTTTTCTACCAGTTTGTCTATAGATGTTATTGATGAGGTTATTGTTGTGATTTGAAGATGATAATGTTCAAAAGGTAAGACGTTACATTGACTGTTCCAAGGTAATGTTGTTTTGATTAATATGATTCATATTATTAATTTTTCTTTTGGTGATGAGATTGCAGCAAGGCGGTCAGTTAAGGCAAAGAGACAGGATGTTGTTTTGATTAATGTGATTGTAGGTGAAGATGATAATGTTCAAAAGGTGAGACGTTACATTGATTGTTCGAGTGCACCATTCATAGTTCCAAGGTAATGTTGTTTTAGTTCCAAGGTAATGTTGTTTTGATTAATGTGATCGTGGGTTGTAGAACTATGATGTGTTGTTGATCTTTAATGCATTAGGTATCTTGTAGTTTGTAAAACTATAATTCATAACTAAGTTAAGGGTTAGTTTTGTTAAAAATATGTTGATAGTGAGTTCGATAAATCTTTGGAATGCTTTAGGATAATGATTTAAATGTATGCATATTGTTTTTGATGAATGGTCTTACTTTATTATTTTGATATTTTATATGATTTAGTTTACACATTAATAAATGAACCTATTATATGCTTGAATTAATGATTTATTATATTGAGTTTAGTAAACTATATGCTTGTGGAACTAAGGAAGACGAAGTCATATGGAAGTCTATGACCAAATCCATAAGATCTAGTCATAAAATCGAATAGTATTATCAGATCTATTTATTTTGGCATTTCATCAAACAGTTGGAGTAAATGTTTAATTCTGTTTGATGTGTTTATTCTGAAGGAGAAAGCTCCTTATGTAGCAAAGGCAGCTAGAAAGAAAGTAGAGTGTGAGATTGCGATTAAACAGCATAATGACAATTTGGTAATCATTTCTAAAGATTATTTTGTCATATTATTAATTAGTTATATATTTATGAAATAAATTTTGTTGTGTGTGATCAATTAGAACGAAACTGCAATAGAGATATTTACGTCATCTATGAACACTTATGAGGACGTTGAGCTAGAAGTTAGCTCTCAGGTAATCTGTTAAACAAACAGATAGTTAGATCTGCATTCTAGTTAGTCGTAATAGGTTTTTTGGAATTGAAGTTGATCATGATGTTTATTGTTTCTGCAGATTGTGAAGCTCCTGTGATAAGTGAAGAGAAAATACAAACGGACGGTTTTAGAATGGTTGGAGCGGTTAGATTTCGTGTTGTAATCTATTTTCGCCTTCTGTTGTTTGTTGTTTTGTTCCCTCTTCTCCCATGGCTTGCTGGGTTGAAGCTGTGGTTGTTTGTTAATGAATTCAACGGTTCAAAAAAATACAAGTATATTTGTTTCTGAATGCGATTACCATTAAGGTGCCATGAACCGTTTTACAAATTATTCAACTTTTTGTAAGTGAATACATTTATCACATAACAAGTATATGTTTTTATTGCTTCGTTGTTTAATATTATTTGGTATCAAAAATTTCTAAAATCCACTCATGTTTGCAAACGGGTTTTCCTACTTGTCTTAATTAAAGAAAATATTTTTGGATAGTCTCATTATCTTTCGCCTCATAACCATTATATTTTATCTCTCTCTTTTATTTAATATTTCTTTTATCATCTATTTAATATTTTATAGATCTAATTCTATGTAATACACTTGTTTTTAACTTAATAATAAATAAAAAATAAAGTAAATGTTATAATAAATAAATACTACTACAAAATTCATTTTTCAAAAATTATCAACAAAATATAATTTATCTCCTTTTTAATATTTTAAACATAAAAGGCAACACCAATATGATCTCTAATTTGAATATCCCTTACTTTTTGAACTTTAGGATTCATTGGAGACGAAACCTTGTGCAATTCAAAATCTAAACTTCCCCTGTTTGACGACCTTAATATTGAGACTTCCAAATTTAGCGCAATACCACCCACAACGACCACGCTTTGCGATTCACCACCACCAATAGGACCACTTTCGGAAACCAATTCATCATATCACCGGTCAATGTGACACTAACCACCGTAGCATCTTCAACAATACGAATTTTGGAACCTAATTCATCACCCGGTAAGTACCGATCACCACCGGTAACCCAAGAATACCATTCCTCATCCCAGTATTCATCATACATGGGAGGAGAACCATAGATAATGTCACCATTAGTAGGATGCTCCTCATCCCCGGATAACTCGGCCTTGACGGGTTTTTCCGGTTCCATTTCCTTCCACGATGACGAGTCCTCAAGATCCCGTATCCTTTGCTTGAGTCATATGATCTTGTGTTGTAACTCGAGATCTTTGACTCGTTGTCGGAGTCGCATGATCTTAAGATCTCGTAGGTTGGAATCAACTCTATCGTTGCCTCGGTCGGCGGTTCTACGACATTCCACGAACACGTGAAATGAACATACTTCTGCCATTGCCTCTGTTGGCGAATCTACGATCGAGCAAGCATCTTCTTTCACAAAGAGCCATTTGAGAACCAAAGCTTTGATACCAACCGATGCAGATTTGGAAGCGATCAAATGGCTTAAGAACGATTAGCTAACAAACTCTCTATTTTGAACCAAAGGTTCCAAGAACAAAGTTCTTCTATAATCAAATTCAATCAAAAACTCCCAAAACAATAACCCTAAGCATCCTATTTATAAGAAATGAATCATAATTCAAAAAGAAACAAAATAAAATAAAATGTTAAATTTAAATAAAGAAATAACTAAAGAGATCGGGTCTATCCGCATCAATAATATTCTTTTATACAAATAACCACAGTTCTCCTTAGCACTTAACATAGATATAAGAAAATAAATTTGCAAGAAAGAGAACTGAAGGGTAAAATGTTACCTTGTAAAAGTAGATTAATTTTGTTGATAAAAAGGTTCCTTCTCACATAAGATTAGAGTCCCCTTTAAGGTTGTACAATTTCAGACAGGAACTTAAATGAATATATGAAAACATACAATATAATTAAACTTAAATGAATATATGAAAACATACCATATAATTTAAAACATTATGA
Source organism: Scalesia atractyloides (assembly GCA_947069175.1). Lineage (NCBI taxonomy): Eukaryota > Viridiplantae > Streptophyta > Magnoliopsida > Asterales > Asteraceae > Scalesia > Scalesia atractyloides. The sequence goes on along the minus strand of CAMTDV010000007.1, from coordinate 11,794,106 downwards.
TAACATTACCCACAACACAATCGCCTTCTTATTGACCATAAGGATCAAACGTTTATCACTGAGCCATCCGAGAGTAAATAATGAACAAAATCATATGAGAATCGAGAGATTACTACCTTGAGGAACATCTTCGCTATGATAAAAAAAAATTGTCGACATCAACGGCTTAATGTTTTACAGCTGAATCCTAGCTTTGAGAAATTGATCCGTCGTTTAGATAGAGTTGAAAATCAATAAAATAACAGAAGGAATCAAAGATGAAAAAATCGATGAAGAACCAAGATCGCGAGGGCAGAGATGAAAATTAGGGTTTAGGCCCGCTATAACTTTAAGGTAGAATGACACGTGGATTAAGTTTGGAAGCTGGTTGATCTAGTGTTATTGTCGAACACCCGTCTTTGCTAAGAGCGCTTAGAGCCGCTTCTTTAAGCTCTTGAGTTCGAATTCGAATCACTTTCTCTTCATCACCTTCCAATAAACCCTTGACAACCCGAACAATCTCTAAACGATTCACAATGCCACTCTCATTCAACTTAGCCTTCATAGCAACATTCAAATCCTCGGCCAACATTAATGCATTCATCTTTTGTTCTGCATACAGTGGCCAAGCAATCATCGGGACCCCTTGAACTATAGTTTCAAGAATCGAATTCAAAAAATCCTCCGGTTGATCTATGACTCAATATCTGAGCTTGTGGTGCCCAGTTAAGCACCACCAACCCACGGTTTTTGGTTCTTTCTAAAAACATTTTTGGTAAAAAGTCAAAAGTGCCCTCGTTGGCATGGGTATTAAGGTATGTAGCATCCGCTACCTTGTCATTTGGTGTTCGAACCACCCATATGAATCTTTGCTCACTCATCTCCAAACCCATGGCTAACTCAGTTACTTGCTCTGAAAAAAGAGACCCACCACTCCCGAAACATATATACAAGACAGACCCAGACGGCTGACCATCTAACCATTTTAAACAGCTTGACTCGTTTACACCCTTATATGACTCAGTTGATCCGGACTGTATCAACGGTCCAACGGGGTAAACGAGCGGGTAAGGCTTACCGGGTTCCTCCTGTTGTAGAGCTTCAATTGCTCCACTCTCTAACCCCTTGAAGCTATTTACCACCCTGCCATCAGCCATGACATACCTCTTTACAATATGCAAAACCCTTTTGTATGCATCATTACTCCGGTCCTGAAACGGGTCAAGCAGGTCCTTACCATGAATCGGTATACAACCCGGTAGCTGAATCGGGTCGGGTAAGTTCCTATACTCGCAGGACACCATTTGATCAAGCTTTGGCAGATGAAAACTCAGAGACAAACTCATGGCGGATGATGAGAAGGAAAGATAACACGGGATACCGAATTCAATGGCTACATCGAAAGCATCTGTTCCAAACTGATCAACAAACAACGCAACAATATTTTTGTCTGCCATCATGGAACTAATGGTTGCATGAAGAGCAGTAACGGATCTTGTCACCATGAGACTTATTCGGGTCTCAATCTTGGAATCTTGAGGCAAATCATCAAAGTTTACAGGTGGGAGGAGGGTGTAGTTGATGGCATTTGGTAGTGAATCAAGAAACTCATACTGTGATCTGGATAATGGGCCTTCGTTTGGGATGATGAAAGTTGCAGAAAGATTGTGATGGGCTGTGAGTCTTTTGGAGAATTCAACCAATGGGATGAGGTGGCCCATCCCTGGGCTGGGTACAATGGCGATATGTGCTGGTTTCTCCATTGAAATTGGAGCGAAAGAATTGTGTGTGTGTGTGTTTTTTTGGTATGCGAAGAAGTGGATGATGAATGAATGGATGAACCAATGTGTTTATATAAGCAAATATAAAAACGGGTCGGTTTGAGATTTAAACGGATTGGTCTGAAACTTGGAGCCTGTGTTTTACCAATGTGCTTATACCTTTATGTATTCACTTTTGGAATATGTGATCATGTATATGTCTTATAAGCACAAATTATTTTTATTATTTTCAAAATAATAAGATATTAACCGATAATGTTGAGAAAAAAAACAATTTAAATCGTAACAACCAATCCGTTAAAACAATAAAGTGATAAAGCTGATTGCTTTAGCCTACCCATCTTCAGCTAAAGGCATCGTGTGCATCACGTGAATCTAACCACATCACAATTCAGACGCAAGCCTTATGTCACAAATAACATCACAATTCCATACTCTGTGCAATAGAACTTGTAAATTGTAAGGTTGGTAATCCTTTCCGAGGAAGCCGAACCAAAACGTAAACCACCATAAATAACATCTGTGTCCAAAAAATGGTATAAGTACGAAACATGACCCAAACCTAACACGAATTAAGCAACACGGGTTGAAGCTCACAGAAAGTTAATCTGATTCAAATGTGGGTGGAAACAAAATCGAACCTAAATTATTTGGGCAATCTGAACACAACCTGGATCAGGAGCCTTAATGAACTTTTATTTTGTGCCACAAGACTTGTACATTACAACAATAACTCTTTAATTATAATGGCTTACACACTTCATAGTTGAGATTCAATAACAAGAACTCTATACTTATAAATTTGCAAGAAATAAAACCTTACTTATATATCACTATTATGTTTTGACATAATATACCTGACTAGGTTAAGTTATGATATAAAATAAATGGGTCATTTCGTGGCTGGTTTACACAAACCTAACCTGTTTAGTCAATGTGTTCGTGAGTTTAACCCAAAATTAACATGGAGTTTGGGTAAACTCAAACACATAAATTTATGTTAGATTTGTGTTTCATCTAAATTCAAATCTAACACATGGGCAACCAATACAATAGTCTTCACATTGGATACACATGAAGTTTTTTATATATTAAAAATGTTAAAATTCATAATTTATATCGCATCAAACTTTTATCTTAGAGATTCCACCTTTTCTTAGTGTATCCTACTATTTTAGCTACATACTAACAAATCAATCACAAGTAGCCCCATACACAATTATTGCTCCTTTAAATGAAAATCTTGTGAGTCGTTACTCATTACTCTCCGTTGATATAGAGTGAAAGGGGGAAAGGATCATTTTAAGGTGGAGGTGACATGGAGTAGAGAGATGAAAGAGAAGGGGTGAGTTTGTCCATAACTAAGGGCATAGGCAGAAAGATATTTTTGAGTGAATGAGGAGAGAGAGAGAGGGGTTGAAGAAAGAAAAAGAGTGAAAAGGTGAGTTGGCATAAATCATATAAAACATTTGTGTCCACCAATGTAAATAGCCTTAGTTTATTAAAAAGCAACATCCGGAGGTACACAACATTGGTAGCTTTGGTCAACCTCTAGTTGAATATTACTGACTGAATGTTTTAGCGGTGTCTCGCCAACTCTCAAGCAAAAAGTGAATGACCCAATCTATGGCAACCACCCCTACTTTTAGTAGATGGAGATGCTATCTTTCTCAAGTTGGAATTCAATTTCCATTTGGCTCCAGATTATAGGAATGCATCAAATAGATGTACATAAAGAATCTTTAGTGTACACGTCACAATTTCGAATCCAAGTTTTAATCCCATAAAGACTACCTCCTTAACATAAGTTATGTTTATTTGGTCTAACTGGTTAGTGAGGTATCAATAGGGCCTAGCGGTTGTCATGGTCACCAAAAATAAGCATTAGTTATTTATCATTGCGGCCTGATTAAGAAGACTTTTAGACAAGGATAGTTGACCCTTCGGCCAGGTCTAGTCTTTTATTATAATGCGTATTATGTTGTCACTTTTTTTGTAGTTGATCCTTGGAATTATCATCGTGAACTAAAAGAAATGTGTTAACATCCTTGGAGAAAACTAGATGGTCATGAAGTGATCCAGAAATGGTACATCTTTCAATTTCAATTTTCTTCACTTGCCACTCAAGATTTTGAAATCGTCAAGTCACGTGTTATATCCATCAATTATCAATCAAAGCCATCTCAACCTCACATCATTAGCCCCTCTATCATCTACCTTCATTCAATTTATGTTTCACCCATCACCCACCATTCACCTTCTTAAATCTTTTCTAATACACTTGTTCATATATATATATACTAGTGGGAAACCCGCACGTTGCAGCGGCGTACACAATACGGCTCACTTGGTAAATAGTAGAACATGTGAACTTGGATTGAGATGAGTTGGCTTGGTTGATCGAGAATACATTGTCTAAAACATACTGAATTTGTCTTAGCAAGTTAGCATTATAGATAATGGATTATAAATAGAGATTTTAGATATAGATATTACCTACTAAAAGGTAAATTTTGTATAATATTTTACACAATCATCTTATAAATACTTTCTGGAATTCTTTTTTATTAACCCTTTTTAAACACGCTTTCTCAAATTCAAAAATAGAATGAACTATATATTTTTTATAATAATGAACTATTGTTTTATGAAAACTTAAAATGATAAACTGTATTTTGCTGTAATTCTCAAATAGAAGGTATATTTCATAAGTTCAACTATTATATTTCATAACTTTAATTATTAATTATTTCATAACTTCAACGATTAATCATTGGAAAAAATGAAAAATATTAGAAAAACAACTACTTGCATAAATTATAAAAGGTACAACAGATCATTGATGATGCGTTTAGTACATATCTATTGAGGTCTTTGAGACTTCTACAACTTTCAAAACAATGCTGATAAAAATAACAATAATTATAATAAAAGAAAGAACACCCACACACCCACCTAAACCATAAATAAATCACATGATAGTAGCTGCACCTCTGAATACGTCAGCTATGTACGTATTGACAAATGATACAATCTTCACATCACTACATCTGGATAGTATGCTAACCTTGTGGGGAGAACTGTAAGATTAAATATATTATTTATAATATTTAATTATGTAATCATTATAATCATTTATATTATACTATATTAAAATATATTAATTCTATAACATAATTAGTTGGTAATTGTTGATGTACCATATTACCCTTACTAACTAATTAGGGTTTCCTTCTGGGTACATAAGGAGATGATTAGAGAGGTTTAGGGTTGGACACTTACAACAACAACATCACTAAAGCCGCCACCCACCTCTCTCTCCATAACCTAAACCGAATTCATCCCTAGTTCGGTTCTTACCATCATAATCTTACACCCTAAGAAGGAACCAGATCACACTGACAAAGATGTCGAACTCCATGGCTGCGTCTCTGACTGGATTCTCTGTTGGCCTGTCTGCTGTCACAGGTATTTCAATATGTTTTCCATTATGTTTAAACAGAACTGATCAACATGTGGTATCAGAGCATATGTTGATAAATCAGTTCTGTTTTTGAATCCATTATTCTGGGATTATAAAAATCTAGAAAACAGAATTTTGAAAAACCTAATAATAATCTGAAATCACATAACTTGTGGATTAAAAATTCGGATCTGATGTTATAATGGCTAATTACTGTTCCGAAATCAAATGGTTGTTTTACTGTTCCGAAATCATCATAATGAACTCAAAAATCCCAGATTTCGAATTCAATATTTAAGTTTATGTTTTTAGGGTTCATCATTTGTTCTTATGAAATTCGAAAAAATCCTATATTTTGGAGTTAAATGCGGATCATTAAGTGTTTTTCCAGTTTTGATCTATTTTGTTTAACATAATTTTCAAAATCTGTTATAAGATAAACGGCTATTATTTTCGAAATATTTTTTGATATATTTAGATCAGCATTAAAATAGGAAAACTGATCCCATAATCCCTTAATTTTCGAATTTCAAAACTTATCACAACTAACTGCCATCATTGGAGATTTCGAAATCTTGCAGGATAATTCGGATTAACATGAGTCTTATCCGAGATGACTAACTCGGATTAACTTGAGTCTCATCCGAAATGCCCATCTCGGACTAATCCGGAAATGCCCATCTCGGACTAACTTGAGTCTCATCCGAAATGCCCATCTCGGAGTAATCTGGAACTCATCCGAAATGCCCATCTCGGACTAACTTGAGTCTCATCCGAAATGCCCATCTCGGACTAATCCGGAACTCATCCGAAATGCCCAATCTCGGACTAATCCGAAACTCATCCGAGATGCCAATCTCGGACTAATCCGAGTTTCATCCGAAATCCAAGCTATTATCCGAAATCTCATTACTAAATTAGGCTATTTTTGTGAACTAAATTTTAGCTCGGGGCTCCGTCCCGAACCCGTGCTAACAGGGGGGGTTTCCTATTAAATAAATGGTTTTGTAAACACTTAATTAATTATAATAAGCTAACTCTTTACAAAACCAAATAGCTTAACTTGAATGAGCTTCTGATGTATCACTTCTACCCAAAGGTGATTTGATGCATCTATTTATTATTCAAGTATTACAAAAGCTATGTTAATTGTGCATTATATACGTGAATGTCTTATTTCTGGCCAAAGCTGATCTAATTCATTCATGTCTAGCATACTTAACAAGTGCATAATTAAAGTGGTTGTCTCATTTCTGGCCAAAGCTGATTTGTCACAATTACTTTGCACACATACTTAGATGATTACACTCCTGGCCAAAGCTGATTTGTCTTCATTTAAGTAGAACTTTTAACTAAGTCTATTATTTTGATGTTAGTAATAGACAATATCACAGCTTCATAATTAAAATGGTCATTACTTATGCCTGCCTTAGAATAACTTGCCCTTAGATCACATTAAGACTTCTTTTCTTAGTATCATAACTTGCTCATATTATTTTCACTATCAGCGCCCAATTACGGGATTCCACCATTGACTGGTTATAACTTTGCTGCATGGAAAGACTCTCTCATGCTAACTCTTGCTTTGCTGGACTTTGAATACGCCCTAAGAGAGAATAAGCCTGAAGACCTTACTCCTCAGAGTACCGCTGCTGAGCAGCTGGCTCATGAAAAATGGACTAGGTGTAACCGCATGTCTCTCATGTTCATGAAGCAGTCCATAAGCAATGCAATTCGAGGAACCATTCCTAATTATAAAGATGCTAAAACCTACTTGGCTTCTGTGGAGGAGAAGTTCAAGGGAACGTCTAAAGCACACGCTAGTACTTTTATCCTCAAGCTGGTGACGACTAAGTATGAGGGGAGGAGTGGCATCCGTGAACACATCATGATGATGAACGACATGGCCCATAAGCTCAAGGATTCGACATGGCGATTAGTGATGGTTTTCTTGTTCATTTCATCATGACTTCGCTTCCTTCGTCCTATGAAGCATTCAAGATCAATTACAACACTCAGAAAGAAAAATGGTCGATGAGTGAGCTGATCGCCATGTGCGTGCAGGAGGAGGAGCGTATGAAGATGTATCGAACTACTGATGTTGCACACTTTACTACCTCCAGTTCTAATAAGAGGAAGAACACTTATCCAAGGAGGGATATTTCTAAAGTCCAAAAGCCTAATCCTAGTGCAAGTGCGCCTTCCAGCTCTAAGAACTCCTTAGGCAAACCCTACTTCAAGTTCTGTAAAAAGACAGGACATAAGCAAAAGGAATGCCTTGACTTTAAGGAGTGGCTGGCTAAGAAAGGTAACAATTTTTTCATGATACTTGAGTCCTATAATTTAAATGTTCCTGCTAATACTTGGTGGTTTGATTCTGGTGCTATGACTCATGTCACTAACTCTACTCAGGGATTCCTTACAATCCGAAGACTGGGAGAAACCAAAGAACACTTAAAGTGGGGGATGATAGAGAATTAGAAGTGAGGGCCATAGGAACTTTACAATTGTTTATGAAAACTGGTTTATGCATTAAACTTTATGATACGTTATATGTTCCTGTGGTAACTCGGAACCTTGTATCAGGACCAAAGTTAGACATAGATGGTTTTGATATTACTCATGGTCATCGCAAACTCTCTATTCTCTATGATTCTGTGGTTTATGGTACCGGCATTCAAGATGGTGGTCTCTATAGATTAGAACTAGATGATGACTTTTCCAAATCTTTGTTGTCATATAATATTAATGAATCACTCACAAAGATGAAACAAAATCGAGACTTAGAGACTTCGTCCATGTTGTGGCATCAACGTTTAGGCCACATCTCAAGAGAATGATTAAATCGACTCGTAAAGGATGAAGTCTTACCTCCTCTCGATTTTACTGATTTTGGAACATGTGTCAAATGTCTTAAAGATAAAATGACATTAGCGAATAAGAAAGGTGCCACTAGGAGCTCTAATTTATTAGAACTCATTCATACTGACATTAGTGGTCCTTACCAAATTGCTGGCATAACAGGACATACTTCATTTATCACTTTCATTGATGATTATTCTCGTTCAATGTACTTGTATCTAATTAAGGAAAATCTGAATCTCTTACAACTTTTAAAGAATATAAAACTGAAGTTGAAAAACAACTAGATCGTAAAATTAAAGTTGTGAGATTAGATAGAGGCGGTGAATATTATGGAAAACATACTGATGTGGGTCAAGCTCCTGGTCTATTTTATGAGTTTTGTAAAGGCCAGGGGATTGTGAACCAATACACCATGCCAGGTACACCTCAGTAGAATGGTGTCGCTGAACGAAGAAATCGTACCCTTATGAACATGGTGCGCGGTATGTTAGCCAACACTAATTTACCATTATTCCTCTGGACTGAAGCGTTAAAAGCAGCTATTCATATACTCAATAGAGTCCCTTCTAAGTCTGTCCCTAAAACTCCTTATGATCTTTAGACAGGAAGGAAACCGAGTCTTAAATAATTTGGATTAACATGAGTATTATCCAAGATGACTAACTCGAATTAACATAAGTCTTATCCGAGATGACTAACTCGGATTAACTTGAGTCTCATCCGAAATGCCCATCTCGGACTAACTTGAGTCTCATCCGAAATGCCCATCTCGGACTAATTTGTAACTCATCCGAAATGCCCATCTCGGACTAACTTGAGTCTCATCCGAAATGCCCATCTCGGACTAATCCGGAACTCATCCGAAATGCCCATCTCGGACTAATTCGAAAATCAGCTGAGATGCCTATCCCGGACTAATCCGAGTTTCATCCGAAATCCAAGCTATTATCCGAAATCTCATTACTAAATTAGGCTATTTTTGTGAACTAAATTTCAGCTCGGGGCTTCGTCCCGAACCCCGTGCTAACAGGGGGTTTGCTATTAAATAAATGGTATTGTAAACACTTAATTAATTATAATAAGATAACTCTTTACAAAACCAAATAACTTAACTTGAATGAACTTCTAATGTATCACTTCTGCCCAAAGGTGATTTGATGCATCTATTTATTGTTCAAGTATTACAAAAGCTATGTTAATTGTGCATTATATACGTGAATGTCTTATTTCTGGCCAAAGCTGATCTAATTCATTCATGTCTAGCATACTTAACAAGTGCATAATTAAAGTGGTTGTCTCATTTCTGGCCAAAGCTGATTTGTCACAATTACTTTGCACACATACTTAGATGATTACACTTCTGGCCAAAGCTGATTTGTCTTCATTTAAGTAGAACTTTTAACTAAGTCTATTATTTTGATGTTAGTAATAGACAATATCACAGCTTCATAATTAAAATGGTCATTACTTATGCCTGCCTTAGAATAACTTGCCCTTAGATCACATTAAGACTTCTTTTCTTAGTATCATAACTTTCTCATATTATTTCCACTATCAGCGCCCAATTGCGGGATTCCACCATTGACTGGTTATAACTTTGCTGCATGGAAAGACTCTCTCATGCTAACTCTTGCTTTGCTGGACTTTGACTACGCCCTAAGAAAGAATAAGCCTGAAGACCTTACTCCTCAGAGTACCGCTGCTGAGCAGCTGGCTCATGAAAAATGGACTAGGTGTAACCGCATGTCTCTCATGTTCATGAAGCAGTCCATAAGCAATGCAATTCGAGGAACCATTCCTAATTATAAAGATGCTAAAACCTACTGGCTTCTGTGGAGGAGAAGTTCAAGGGAACGTCTAAAGCACACGCTAGTACTTTTATCCTCAAGCTGGTGACGACTAAGTATGAGGGGAGGAGTGGCATCCGTGAACACATCATGATGATGAACGACATGGCCCATAAGCTCAAGGATTAGACATGGCGATTAGTGATGGTTTTCTTGTTTATTTCATCATGACTTCGCTTCCTTCGTCCTATGAAGCATTCAAGATCAGTTACAACACTCAGAAAGAAAAATGGTCGATGAGTGAGTTGATCGCCATGTGCGTGCAGGAGGAGGAGCGTATGAAGATGGATCGAACTACTGATGTTGCACACTTTACTACCTCCAGTTCTAAGAAGAGGAAGAACACTTATCCAAGGAGGGATATTTCTAAAGTCCAAAAGCCCAATCCTAGTGCAAATGCGCCTTCCAGCTCTAAGAACTCCTTAGGCAAACCCTACTTCAAGTTCTGTAAAAAGACAGGACATAAGCAAAAGGAATGCCCTGACTTTAAGGAGTGGCTGGCTAAGAATGGTACCGATTTTTTCATGATACTTGAGTCCTATAATTTAAATGTTCCTGCTAATTCTTGGTGGTTTGATTCTTGTGCTATGACTCATGTCACTAACTCTACTCAGGGATTCCTTACAATCCGAAGGTTGGGAGAAACCAAAGAACACTTAAAATGGGGGATGATAGAGAATTAGAAGTGTGGGCCATAGAAACTTTACAATTGTTTATGAAAACTGGTTTATGCATTTAACTTTATGATACCTTATATGTTCCTGTGGTAACTCGGAACCTTGTATCAGGACCAAAGTTAGACATAGATGGTTTTGATATTACTCATGGTCATCGCAAACTCTCTATTCTCTATGATTCTGTGGTTTATGGTACTGGCATTCTGGATGGTGGTCTCTATAGATTAGAACTAGATGATGACTTTTCCAAATCTTTGTTGTCATATAATATTAATGAATCACTCACAAAGATGAAACAAAATCGAGACTTAGAGACTTCGTCCATGTTGTGGCATCAACGTTTAGGCCACATCTCAAGAGAATGATTAAATCGACTCGTAAAGGATGAAGTCTTACCTCCTCTCGATTTTACTGATTTTGGAACATGTGTCAAATGTCTTAAAGGTAAAATGACATTAGCGAATAAGAAAGGTGCCACTAGGAGCTCTAATTTATTAGAACTCATTCATACTGACATTAGTGGTCCTTACCAAATCGCTGGCATAACAGGACATACTTCATCTATCACTTTCATTGATGATTATTCTCGTTACATGTACTTGTTTCTAATTAAGGAAAAATCTGAATCTTTTACAACTTTTAAAGAATATAAAACTGAAGTTGAAAAACAACTAGATCGTAAAATTAAAGTTGTGAGATTAGATAGAGGCGGTGAATATTATGGAAGACATACTGATGTGGGTCAAGCTCCTGGTCCATTTTATGAGTTTTGTAAAAGCCAGGGGATTGTGAACCAATACACCATGCCAGGTACACCTCAGCAGAATGGTGTCGCTGAACGAAGAAATCGTACCCTTATGAACATGGTGCGCAGTATGTTAGCCAACACTAATTTACCATTATTCCTCTGGACTGAAGGGTTAAAAGCAGCTATTCATATACTCAATAGAGTTCCTTCTAAGTCTGTCCCTAAAACTCCTTATGAACTTTGGACAGGAAGGAAACCGAGTCTTAAATATATGAAAGTATGGGGCTGCATTGCTGAAGCGAAACTTTACAATCCTTTCCTAAAGAACTTGACCCTAAAACAGTTGCCTGCTTCTTTATCGGGTATCCTGATCACTCTAAGGGTTATCGTTTCTATTGTCCTTCCCATGTCACCGGTATTGTTGAAACCAAGCGTGTCGCGTTCCTGGAGGATTTTAAGGTCAGTGGGAGTAGTACCAACCCTTACGAAGAATTGCAAGAAGTACAAGACGCGGGGGGAGAGATTCGTCGCTTACCGTTACTCTGTTTACTCCTCTTGTACCCAATGCAACAACTGCACCTGAAGCTACTGCACCAACTCCAAATTTACCTCCACAACAAGAACCCATTATACCTCATAATGAAGGCACATCAAACGCTCAGAACCAAGACACCGCTGAACCCGATAATCAACTCAGGAGGTCATCCAGGCAAAGAAGGCCTACTAATTGGGATGATTATGTTACCTACCTGACTGAAATGGATGCCGGAAAGCTCAATGATCCTATCTCTTATAATGAAGCCATTAGCAGTGATCAGTCTTTTGAATGGAATAAAGCAATGAATGATGAGCTTGAATCCATGAAGAAAAATTATGTTTGGGATTTGGTAGAATTACCCACCGGTGTCAAACCCCGTAGGATGTAAATGGGTATTCAAAACAAAACTAGATCTGAATGGGAACGTTGAACGCTACAAAGCAAGATTGGTTGCAAAGGGCTACACTCAGAAAGAGGGAATTGATTATCAAGAGACGTTTTCACATGTCTCTTGTAAAGATTCATTAAGGATCGTTATGGCCCTAGTAGCTCATTTTGATTTAGAGCTGCATCAGATGGACGTTAAAACTGTTTTCCTTAACGGAGACTTAGACGAAGATGTTTACATGAAACAACCTGAAGGCTTTAAACCTGAAGGTCATGAGCATCTAGTCTGTAAGTTGAAGAAATCCATTTACGGGTTAAAACAAGCATCACGTCAATGGTACCTTAAGTTTGATGAAGTCATTAAGAGGCAAGGTTTTATAAAGAATCAAGTGGATCAATGCACCTACCTCAAGATGAGTGGGAGAAACTTTACTATACTTGTCCTTTACGTAGATGATATTCTGTTGGCAAGTAATAGTTTAGACATGTTGCATGAGTCGAAGCGGTTACTTTCGCATAACTTCGACATGTAGGATCTCGGAGATGCTTCTTACATTATTGGCATCGAAATTCACCAAGACAGACACAAAGGAATCTTAGGATTGTCTCAAAAGGCTTACATAGATCGTGTCTTTACTCGTTATAACATGCAATAGTGCAAGACCTCAGTCGCTCCAGTAGTTAAGGGAGATGTTTTCGGTTCATTCCAATGTCCGACAACAGAGGTTGAAAAGGAGCAGATGAGCCAGATACCTTACGCGTCAGTAATCGGGAGCCTAATGTATGCTCAAGTCTGTACTCGCCCAGATATCGCTTATATTGCTGGAATGTTAGGCCGTTATCAGACTAATCCTGGCCTAGATAACTGGAAAGTAGCTAAGAAAGTACTTAGATATCTGCAAGGGACGAAAGACTATAAATTGACTTATAGAAGAAGTGATCATTTAGAAGTGGTAGGCTATTCTGATTCTGACTTTGCCAAATGCAAAGATGACAAGAAATCCACTTCGAGCTATATCTTTATGTTAGCAGGCGGACCTATCTCATGGAAGAGTCATAAACAACAGTTAACTTCAACTTCCATAATGATGGCAGAATACATTGATGTTTATAACGCAACCTATCATGGAATGTTGCTTAGAAATCTGATCACTGGACTCAAAATCGTTAATTCCATTTCTAGACCATTGAAGCTTTACTGTGATAACTCAGTTGCCGTTAGTTTCTTGAACAGTATCAGTTCAACTGGAGCTAGTTTACATCTCGATACAAAATACTTGTTTGTACGTGAACGAGTCGAGGAAAATAATCTTTGTATTGAGTATATTAGTACTAAAAATATGCTTGTGGATCCGATGACTAAAGGTCTCCCACCTAAAGTTTTCGAAGAACATGTTTCGAATATGGGATTTACTAAAGACCTTATTTAATAGCATATTGTTCTTACTTATGTTTTAATTAATGAAATTTGCTCAGTTTGATTTTGTATGTTTCTAACATATGTTCTGCCGTTATAATGACATATAGACAAATATAAATACAACGCAAACGCTGAAGAGCTTATTTACATATTTTGATCATAACTGTTAGGTTTTAAATTGAGGCTGTAGTATGACTAATGGGGGTCCTGAGTCAAATGATGATTCAACGGCTGTATTTCTCTGCTACGGTTCTTGGTTTAAAGCTAAAATGAGTGTTATCTCCTGATCAGTCTTATTCTAATACTCATGATAAATGATTACTCGGCTAAGTGGGAGAATGTAAGATTGAATATATTATTTATAATATATAATCATGTAGCCATTATAATCATTTGTATTATATTAGATCAAAATATATTAATACTATAACATAATTAGTTAGTAGTTGTTGATGGACCATATTACCCTTACTAACTAATTAGGGTTTCCTTCTGGGTGTATATAAGAAGATGATTAGAGAGGTTTAGGGTTAGACACTTACAACAACAACATCACTAAAGCCGCCACCCACCTCTCTCTCCATAACCTAAACCGAATTCATCCCTAGTTCGGTTCTTACTATCATAATCTTACACCCTAAGGAGGAACCAGATCACACTGACAAAGATATCAAACTCCATGGCTGCGTCTCTGACTGGATTCTCTGCTGGCCTGTCTGCCGTCACAGGTATTTCAATATGTTTTCCATTATGTTTAAACAGAACTGGTCAACAATAACCACACCCCCATTGCTGTACACCTTATCACACATGTGCACGTCTTCTCCGAGTATGGATCCAGGAAAGAAAATTTTTCAGTGGATTCTTTTGATATATTCTCACTATTTTTTCTTTCAAATCATACAAGGTTTTCACTATTATTTTTCACTTTTTTCCGAACCAAATGGGTTCATATGACCCACAAAATATAGCTGGATCCGTCACTGTTCGCAACCCGGGCCAATGCCCGACAATCGAGCGCCAACCAATAATACTGCTCGACACGCACGCATGTGTTTTGATACAAACCCCACGCGGCACAATACACCTGGACAGCCTGACACCCGAATCGACAAAGCAACATGTGTGCTTACCACCCGAAAGTTCATTTTCATCGATGTCATCCAGCATACTTTTAACTTCTAACAAAAGACTTGTATTTCATTACTAATATCCATCATGTCATCATTTCAACTTGCAAATGCTACGGATAAAATGGTGCACAGTTGAAAATTATCCAAGGAAGGCAAATATAAATCATGTACTAACATCGATTTCTTGAATCTTCATGGTTTTCATCAATCCTTTAAACTCTTTGTTTGCTGATTTCAAAGCCGACGTCTGGAAGATACAAAATTTACAAGTGACAAAAAATACAAGTTGCTAATCAGAAAACTTAATAATCAGAAAATGTACTGTTTGCTAAGCATCTTTAATCCTAGCTTCTGAAGCAAAAGCAAGTTGATCTGGGTTGAATGTTTGATTGGTTGTCCTTTATACCTGAAAACAATTATTAAACGTTATTGTTTGATTATAAAGTGCATGCACCCACATATGACTTTTCAGATCCTAACATTTGCCAATTACAAACAATATATATTATGCAAGTATGGATCTACAATATATGCAAATTCACAAAGTCTGTCGTATTAAAGAGTAACTGACATTCTTTTTTTTTGTTTTAAGAACTCTAATTGAGCCTTCACAACTTCTTGAGCAGGGCCCGGTTTAAACTGTTTGTATATCGAGCAAGTTCCCCATCAAGCCGTTTGATCTTTTCATCCACAAACTCACCCCGTTTTTGATCTAAAACAAGTTATAAAAATTAATCAGCCATCCATTTGTATAACAACTAAGCAAAAAAATAAATAATAACTATCAATACAAAATTAAGATATTAAAGATCTTACTAAATCATCAACAAGAAATTTCAGACCTTCTCTAATAATCATCTAAATTAGATATCCACCTAGAAACTTATTTACCATTAGACATTGATAACAGGGTACAAAGGCTCATCAACCATAGACATTGTTAAAACTTTAAACCTAATAGTAACATGAGAAGATTGAACAAACTAATTTCTTTTTTCTCAACCTTTTAACAAAAAAATAGTAGGTTAAGAAGATGGATTTAGTAAAACAATTAGTTATGCATAAGTACTCGTCTACAGTTTACCAGAACAAAACCAATCTTTAATGACAAAACAAAATTAGTCACTGAATTTTCTGATGTTTAAATCAGAATGAAAACAACTTCATATATAGCTTTTTTAACGCAAACTATATGTTTGGTTGTCGTCATGTCATGAGTAACCCATTTAGTTGAAAACTACTTTCTCTACTATACTAGATTGCTAAATAATCGTGTTAGGATCAAAACTTGATTCTTAGTTACTTGAGCTCCTTGAAAACACAATGAATTTAGCAAACTTATTACCACTCATGCAAAGTGATAAGATATACTACTTGTTCCTTTGTTGTATATTAGGGAGTGATTCGTTGCAAACTCAAAGGACATCGGTTTACTTAACGGTGTTGACGCAGTTGCTTTTAAATATGACGATTACTTGTTTTAAAACTGTAAGCAAGTTGTTGTTTCGATTGTTGTTTACGGTTTACTTTATCCATAATCATTTTTTAACATGTGTTGAAACAACAAGAATAAGGTCGTGGGAAAGGTATGACCGTTCCTCGGGACAACCTCGTCGCCTCCTAACTTGTACCTATAACACGAAAAAACCCATTAGAAGGGGCCTGAAACTCTGGACCACCCTCCGACGCTCAACATTAGTAATCTATCCAAGAATAGTGTATAAACATAAATCATAGATGTATGAGTAAGTATAAGAGAGATAGAGAATGCTTAGGGAGTTTGTGGTCGAGACCTAGTGGTTAGCTAGAAAATGTGGTGATTCCAGGTAGCGTAGCTTCAGACTAGGAGCTACTGGTGTAGTCCCTCAGGAGCTCGTGACCTTAGCAGCTCAGAGGGAAAGCAGCTCAGCCTAGTGTTTTGTGTTCTTGAGAGAGAGTATGTGATTCTAGAGAGAGAATGAGATTCTAAAAAGAGAGAGAGTAAACGACTGGAATGTCCAAGCCAAAGTGCGATGGATGAAATAGAGGGTGGACCCTCTATTTATAGGCATGTTACTCTTAACCCTAATGGGCTTGGTTGTGATGGGTCGGGCTGGTCCACTAAGCTTGTTCTCCTATTTGGGCTGTCAAGCTCCCGGCAGTAAGCTAAGCTCCTAGCTTCTTGCTTCCCGGATTTGTTGAGTGGGAGCCTCTGGGCACCCACAGCATCAGACCCCAGTCATAAGTAGCCATGACATAGTTATGGATGCTTGTGACTCATAAGTTATCTAGTCAAGGATGAAGCTTCCAATGATAAGCTATGTAGGCATAAAGCTCTTTGAAAGAAGCTGATGTCTGAAGTTGTTAGCGACCAGCTTTGAAGTTATTGTGAGAAGCGATTATATGTAAAGCTTATTGGGAGAAGTTGTCATATGTGAAGCTTATCGGGAGAAGCTATCATATGTGATGCTTATCAGGAGAAGCTTATCGGGGGAAGGTATGACGTATGAAGCTTATCAGGAGAAGCTATGACATGTGAAGCTTATCGGGAGAAGCTATCATATGTGAAGCTTATCGGGAGAAGATATCAAGAGAAGCTTATCGGGAGAAGCTATCATATGTGAAGCTTATCGGGAGAAGCTATCAAGAGAAGCTTATCGGGAGAAGCTATGACATGTGAAGCTTATCGAGAGAAGCTATCAACTATGAATCTTTTTTGTCCTGTATGAAGCTTCTATGCTTCTTTTGTGGCCTATTTGCTTCTAAGCTTTTAAGCTTGATGTGAAGCTTTTGGGCTTGTTGGCTTCCTTTAGTGTTTTAAAGATTCTAAGCTTCTGTCACAAGTTTCTTTAGTTGTCTTAACAATTCTTGTGTGGCAGCTTGGTTGATTTTGTCATGATGGGATAACCTAGTAGGGGAGCTACGACTTCTTCATGTTAGCATGTAAGTTTTGTTCCTCATAAGGGGCGTTCCTAGCTTACAAGGAATGGTTATATATACTTCTAAAGCTACCTATCCTTGTTGAAGGGTGTCTAAATGTCCATGCATAGATGGAATTATCGCGTTAGTGGACTTTACTACAGGCAAGTAGTGGCTTTGAGCATAAGTTCTAATGGTTTCCTACGTGCCTTGTATGCTGTTGATTCCATAGCCCCAATGTTCATGGTAAGCCCTATTTATGTAAGCGTCTTTGTTGCGTATCCCAGTGACCTTTGGAGCTTTGTTCTACCCTTTTATTTTTGCAAAATAAGAGCTCATGGGTTTTGTTTATAAATAAAACAACTTACCTTCCCCAAAATCTTTCGGTATTTGAAGTGTTGTGATGTTGATATAAGCAATGTACCAAGCAGGAAGAAGTGAAGTGTGTATAGGAATGAGCTTCTTATGTGTGCATGGTGCATGTTGGTGATCTTATTCTATTTAGTTGTAAGCTCCTTTCTTATAGTGAGCTTCTTGCTCTTGGAAGTGAGCTTCTTTTATGCAAAGGTAAGTTGCAATATGCTGAGCTTCTTTTATACGAAGATAAGCTTCTTGTTAATGGAGGTTATTTTATTTCAATACCTACATGAGAGGTTTCCTTTCATTGAAGTGTGAGAATGAGTCTCTTTCTTCTTTTTATATTCAAGTTGTCTAGATATATGGATAAGCTCCCTATTTAGAAGCTTTGCCTAATCGTAGTTGTTTGACATAAGGAGGTCAAACTTTGCTTGAGTGAGGTATTGCTCACTGTGCTTGCCTATGTCTCTATTTGATGACATCTTTGTTGGTGAGGGTGTATCTATTTCCAATATGACTGAAAGCCCGCTTGAATCAATGAAGTTTGTTGACTTCAAGGATTGATTCATTGTTTTTCTAGTGAGCTTAGATCCATGTTATGTTTTTTGGAAGCCTTATAAGGCTCCATTTGATGTCGTGTAAGCTTCGGTAAGCCTTTTGCTACAAGACTTCAATGAATGAACTTCCTTTGGGATTTCACAATGTTTATTTCATTTCTTTGCTTGTGAGCTTGTGTTTATTTATTTTCTTACAAGGAAATAAGCTATGGTTTGTGTGCTTATTTTGTTTTTCGTAAAGAAACTGGAAGGATCTTCTTTTTGTTTTTAAACATGTCTTTTATTTTTGTTGTGTTTGCAATGTCTTAACTACCAAATTGAAACTAGATGTTGCGGTCATCTTGCTTCAATTATGTTAGAAAAGATTAGGTGTATTGCACACAAGCTTATCCTATCGCTTTTCTAGTTTACGACTTATCATTTTTATGGATGGTATATTGGACATAGGCTTGTTACGTTTTAAATATTTTAGCCTATGAAGCTGAATTGGTGTGAGGTGCTTACCCTCTTTCATGGAGTTATGTTTTATTTTTGTTTACGTCCATGGAGTTGTATTATTTTAGGAACTCACCCTTTATAGAGGAAGGTATAGCGCCTTGTTGCCTGTTGAGTGATATGGCCTAGGAGCTCATCCTTTTTCATGGGTAGATATAGCATCAGATCCCATGTAGCCTAGTTAGGAGAGGCTCTCCCTTAGGATAGGATAGTGGACAAGTGTTTAATGAAATGTGTCTTATTTGTTTCATTTCTATTTTCACTAAGTATATTAACAACTATTTGGTCTAGGAAACTATAAGAAAAGGGAAGTTTCCGATGTTTATTCATTTATGTTTGCCATATATTGAATTAAGAAAATGATACTAGGAAGAAGAAAAAGGGAGCTTCTTCTTTATTTGAGTAGGGCTTCTTGTGCAAGAATGCAAACTGTTCGTGCTAAATGGTCAGCTTCTTGTGCAAGAATGCCAACTGCTTGTGCTAAATGGTCACCTTCTTTGCTGACAACGGCCAACTTCTCCAGTATGATGATAATTTATTCTTATCAATGCTTATTAGCTTCTTTGCTTTTAGTAGAAGCTTCGGTAGCTTCTTATAAGGTCAAAAAGCTTTGCATTTGGTGCTCGGATAAGATAAAAGTACCTCGTAACAATGCTAAACAATGCTGGGTGTGAGGATTTATTTATTGGTGCTTGGTAACAAGCATCGATATTCGTATAAGGTTATCCCTATTGCTAATATAGTGTATGATTATTTTGGATCAATCATTTTATAAGGTAAACTTGTGGGGATATTAATACAAAGAAGCTTTCTTAAGATTGGGGAAACCCTTTTTTATTATTAGGCACTCTAAACTAGATAAAATGGAGGTTTGACTTGTTTAGTGCCATAGTTCATCAGCATGGGTTTAATTTGAGGAGAGTTAATAAGCAAAAGTTCAAGGGTTGAAGTCTTTTTATCTCTTAGACGATCAATTATTTAAGGCTTCGACATTGAGGTTTTTGGGACTCTTATACCCGTGCTTCGATGTTGAGAAAATCTCCTAAATAACGCATTTTGATGGCATGCCAGGCTGCTTTGTTGATTTCTTAGGAAGCTTCAATGCTTTAGTAAACTGTTTGAGGAAGCTGCTTCTATGTATCCACAAGCTACTATGGCAGGTTACTTCGTTGAATCCTTAGGCAGCTACGATGCTTCAGCAGACTGTTTGAGGAAGCTGCTTCTATGTATCCACAAGCTATTATGGCAGGTTGCTTCTTGTCCAGGTAAAGTGCTTACATGCATCTATGGGTTGTACTTACAAAGAAGTTGGTTATATTCTTTGGTATTACCAAGTTGTATTAGTGCCTTGGCATTTTGCTCGTATGCTTCTTTAGTTAGTCGGTTGTCGTGATATTCTAACCATAGCTCAAAGCTTCTCTGTTTATTGTGGCGAGCTACTTGTTTCTTCCATAAATTGTTTCTTGTGAATTGTTATTGAGCTTTTATGCCTTATAATCTTTGTGGGTTT
This sequence comes from Scalesia atractyloides, assembly GCA_947069175.1. Classification (NCBI taxonomy): domain Eukaryota; kingdom Viridiplantae; phylum Streptophyta; class Magnoliopsida; order Asterales; family Asteraceae; genus Scalesia; species Scalesia atractyloides. The sequence continues at coordinate 11,773,451 of CAMTDV010000007.1, read as the reverse complement.
TAATCGTCTTCCTGAGATTATACACTTGATTATAGTAGTGTAGGTATCCATGCTTGTATTTTGGTTTTAAACATCATTGTTGCCATGAAGGTCCTTTAGCAATGCGTTTTGATTAAACACCTTTAACGTGTGAGTTGGGTGCTTTGCTTTAAAGTTTTTTCGAGGTTCAATTATGTTGTAGCAAGTTGCTTCGGTGATTGAGCAAGCTTCTTTGGTTAACCTTAACCTCGTAGGATTAGCTTATACTAGATTCTTTGTAGAAGGTCTAGCACGTGTTGCTCTTTAGCTAGCTTGATGGTTTCTTTTAGCAACAAGAAGCAACTTTAATGTTGGAGAGAAGCATATGTGTTATCCTTCTTAATGATTCTGTTTGAGGCTTCTTTGATTCCCTAAGAGGCGAACTCTGTTAGCTTCCTTGTTCTTGCTTACTCCTTGGATGGAATTGCATCTGCAATGATATACTTGTGACTATGTTAGTAGTAACCTCGGCATGTGTAGTTGCTAATCTTCTCATCTATTTAGCTTCTAGGTTTCTTAGAAAATGGGAGTTTAGGTACCTATATCAGCCCCCAGTCATAAGTAGTCATGACGTAGTTATAGGTGCTTGTGACTTAGTACCTTTCCCTTGAATTTTGAATATCTTGTTTATGAGCTTCTTCTTAGACCTTATAAGCTTATAAATTTGTTGAGTTTCCAAGCTTCCAAGCTCCATTTTTTGTTTATGAAGTTGTTACACTTCCTTTGAAGCTTCTAAGCTCATGAGCTTTTTTCACTATTTAGGAAGCTATTAATGAGGTGCTTAAAAGAAACTATGCTTGTTTCAAGTAAACCGTTGAATTGGAAGCATGCGAGGCCTACCAATGTTGTCTTAAGCATGTGACCCTTTTTAGCATTGGTCATTTTTGTGAATATGCTCAAACGTTAGTTTCTTTGTGCGTCTCATTGTTCGGAGGTGTCTTCGTTTTTGTATGCAAATTAGAGTTTGACCGTCATGTGATAAGGATAAGGTAGCTTCAAAGTTATTATAGCTGAAATAATCCACTTAGCTTTTGATGACTTTCCATTGTTGTTTCTCACTATGGCTTATGACCATCATTGGTGATTAGCTTACTTGATTTATGCTTAATGTTGCCATGTGTATGCTTCTTGCTTGAGGTTGCTATTTAGAGGCTCTGTAAAGCAGCAAGAAGCTTGATGGCTACTAAGCTCCTTCGTTGAGTTAGTTCTGACGGTTGTCCAATGATGTGCAATTAAGCTTCTAGGTTAAAAATAGGTGGAAACTTGTGAAGCTATCTGTTCTACTCCCAAGATCAGGTCAGGTAATGAACTTGAAAGCTAACCTCCTTATAAGTTTCTATATGTTGCATTAGGTGAGGAGCTACGAGGTTATTTGCTTCTAAGCTTCTGGGGTTACATCAGGTGGGAGCCTAAGAAGCTTACTTACTTCTTAGCTTCTAAGCTCACATTAGGTAAGGACTTGAGAAGCTGGTTATATTTGGGCTTTGAGGTCATAATAAGTAAGGACCGGAGAAGCTAATTTTTATTCTAATGAAAGGATGTATTTTTCTTATCAAGTAAGGAGAAAGACTTGCCTTGGAATCGTCTTACAGAGAAGTTTGTGCTAAATGGTAAGGATGTAGGAGGTTGCTTTATACTCTTCTCAATGAGCAAGCCTAACTTTTATTCTTTCAATAGATCGTTAGTTGGAGAAGGTATATTCTCTCTTTCCAAAGTTATCCTTTTTAGGGGGGAAGTTAAGCATCTCCCTATGCGACATGCTTGTTCCCTTAAGGATTATTATGGTGTAGTCTTGTAGGGATGATTCAACAAAAAGTTTGTTCATCCTTAGGAAATGTTCGTTTGGCTTGTCTGGTTGAGATGTTGAGTTGCCAACCACCTTACCTTCTTTGCTTTCAGGTAGAAGCTTCCTTACGTGAGCTGTTTTAGTAGCTTTGGTAGCTTCTGACCTATCCTGTATTGATAAGCTGCTTTAGTAGCTTCTGACCATGAGATGCTTTTATCTTTTTTATTGATAGATGTTTAAAAATAAATGTGTCTTTATTTATAAAGCAAACGTGTTTGAGGTGCCTAAGGCACCTTATATGTGGTTGTTCTTTGCCCAAGTATGACTTGGTCACAGGCTTCATGCCTACTCTAGGTACGCTTATCTTCTTTAGCGTAGTAGCTTCCAGGGTTATAGGCTTTTTGGCTTCAAGCTTCATGGCTTGTAGTTTTCGAGCCTGAGCTTATAGCTTTTGAGCCTATAACTTTAATTTTAAGGCTTGAAGCTTATAGCTTCCGACTTCCGTCTTCTAAGCTTAGCCTATAACTTTAAGCTCGTTGCCTTTTTAGCTTCTTGACTATAGGACTATGCAAGAAGCTGTTATGTTGTATTCTTCATCTGTTATCCGTTTTAGCCGGGTCTGCGTACCTACTTTCACTATCTGTCCTCAATTAGAGGTGTTTATGGTGAGGATGTAAGTGCTTCTGGTCTTAAGCTATCATGCTTCTAGCTTCTCCACTTATTGCGGCTTCTGAGGAGAAGCTGTCTGGTGTACATTTACAGCTATAAAAGCTATCAACTGCTATGAATAGTGGACCCATCTACTTTTCAGATTTGAATAGTGACAACATGTCATATATTGATGTGAATAGTGACAAGGTGTCACTTTTGTGAAAGCACATGCATTTGTCATATCAATATAATCAAACTCTTTTGACTTTGTAATTTTACTAACAAACGTGAAGATATCACATTTTATTTTATTTATTTTTTATGATTCCAATAAAGTGTGAAAAGACATGTTGGGTTTCTTTGAGAAAGTTGATTTGTAAAAAGCATGTTCTATTGTCATATATGCTTGTGGATATTGTCTTTGATTTTTTCTAGCCTTAGGTTAGTAGGGATAGCGTGAAGTCTCTGACACATCACATGAGTTTTTTACTTTCAAAGGAAATTGTAAAAACTTTCTTGCATATTAATTATATTTCCGTATATCTATGGATAAGCCATGCTTTAAAAGAGATTATCATTTCTCTAATATTTGTACATGGATATCCATTACGTAAAAGGTAAAGAAACAAAATATAAATAATATGTATTGCTTACAATCCATTCTTCAAAATTAAAATGAATAATCTTGGATTGCCTTTCTACACTTACGTGTGTGCATATAGAAAATTATGTAGCAATTTTGCATGACAAAGTTTGGTAAAGAAATGCTTATTTATTTTCTAAAAAAACTTAACGAGCCATAGCATATGATGAAAAGGCTAGTAATACGTGTACCAATGTGTTTAAGTTGTCCGTAGTGAGTATTGGCGATGGTAACGACCCGTTTGATGATCCGGTAATCGTTATAATGTTCTGGCTCCCATTCATTGTATTTTAGGTGAATTTGACCGAGCCATAGTAGTCGAACAAGGTAGCCGTATTGCTGAAGGGTATATGATTGTAATTTAACTTTCGGGTGATTTTTAATGCTCTTGTGTATTGACGAACCAGACAACCTTTGTAGAGAAAGTTGGTTTTTTTATAAGAATATAACTACTTGCATCAAGTCGTGTTATAGGTCATATTATAACTATGAGTTAACACATTCCTATCATGGTTGCTTGTATGCTACAACTATGTGATTCAGCCTAGTTATTTCATGCTAGTGTTTTCTCATGAGATAGAGAGTTAAGTTTCTGAAAAATATGGAAAATTTGAGGAATGTGTTGGCATACGTGACCATATGTTTGCATGACGTGAGCTGATTCTGGCTTGGATCATGTATGATAATAATGATAATTATTCAGAACTTCCGACATGAATGATCTCCCCTTGGAGGTTAACGACCGAATCCGGTGATAATGAGAACCGTATGGTGATAATTTGGAAACGGCGGGGATTTGTACATGGCTAATTTGTATTCCCGAATTACTTAGTGATTTTGTATACGGGGTTATTTGTATCTCTGAACAACATAGTGATTTTGTATACAGTTGATTTGTATCCTGAACTACGTAGTCCGTTCATGCATTTTTGCAGTCAAAAGTCATAGGCCTATAAATGAATGATCTCTAATATTGGACGCACCTTAGCCATTAATTTTCAGTGTGATTGCGTTAGAGATATTTTTTGGATGTTTGTTAACCGATTAAAGACCCTAGGAACAAGTAAATTGTATGCTCAAGAAATGTGTATAGGATGTATGCTTTTAAAAGTGTCCACCAATTTGGAAATCTCAACTGACGTGCAAAGTTCTGGGAATATGTTTATGCATGGATGAAGACAAAAAATGAGATGTCAAAACAGAAAGCTTGACTTTGCATTCTAGATGTTTATGTATAGGTTGCTTTTTATTTCACACTCCGATACATAATGTTGTGGATCCTACATTATTAAAAAGTAATACACTTTATAAAAAAAAACGTAACACAACTTTCAAAGATATCTTTTGAAAAACCTTTGTTTATTCATGTGGTCTACGATACGAGTGAAATATTTTATACATAGTATAAAATGTCAAGTATATGGGAAGTCATGTCCACAAGTTTTTGCAGAATAAAAGTGACTTGAGTGCTTTTGACCGTTTATGTATTTGTCCCATGTATGTATTTATGTACTATAATTCCATGACGTTTCCAACGTATGTATGGATTACACAAGAATGCTTTGTAGACAATATTAAAATAGCCATTATAAAAAAAAGCTATACAGTCAAATAAAAAGTATGTATAGAGTCGTAGGGGTATCAGGGAATCATGTGACCATATGTTTGCATGACGTTAGCTGATTCTGGCTTGGATCATGTATGATAATAATGATAATTATTCAGAACTTCTGACATGAATGATCTCCCCTTGGAGGTTAGCGACAAGATCCGGTGATAATGAGAACCGTATGGTGATAATTTGGAAACGGCTGGGATTTTTAAATGGCTAATTTTTTTCTCGAATTACGTAGTGATTTTGTATAAAGGTGATTTGTATCTCTGAACAACATAGTGATTTGTATACAGTTGATTTGTATCCCTGAACTACGTAGTCCGTTCATGCATTTTTGCAGTCAAAATTCATAGGCCTATAAATGAATGATCTCTAATACTGGACGCACGTTAGCCATTAATTTTCAGTGTGATAGTGTTAGAAATATTTTTTGGCTGTTTGTTAACAGATTAAAGACCCTAGGAACAAGTAAATTGTATAGTGAACAAATGTGTATAGGATGTGTGCTTTTAAAAGTGTCCACCATTTTGGAAATCTTAACAGACGTGCAAAGTTCTAGAAATATGTTTATGCATGGATGAGGACAAAAAATCAGATGTCAAAACAGAAAACTTGACTTTGCTGTAATGCCTCGATTTTTCGTACTTTCCTTAATTAGAAAGTATAATCGTATTTCTATTTTTAGAAACTTGTATTCGTATTTCTTTTCCCAATTTTGTAATCCGAGACTTGAATCGTAATAAAAATTCATACTTGTTATATGCACATATCTTACATGCATTCAATCATTTAAACTTATACTTGTTATACGTGCAAAGACTTATACATTCACACTCGATACTCAAATCAAACTTATATGCGTTATATGCTTAAAACATGCGAAAATGACAAGTTAAACTAAGATCAAGGACTAAAAATGTCAAAAACCAAAGAAGCTTCTGGAATAACCCTCCTCGCGGCCCGCGACCGACCTTGTGAAACTCTCTCGCGGCCAGCCAGACTTCTCGTGGCACGCGACTGATTCTTCTTCACCCTCTTGCGGCCCGCAAGAGGGTCATAATTCGGAGAAAGTGATTTCTAGCCCATGGATTGGTCCAATTTGTGTTTTCTGCATTAAATGCACTCAACTAACAACCCCCTAACCCCATCTATTCATACCCACCTCCTCCCACTCTCATTTCACACCTCAAACACTTCTCTCTTTCTCTCTAAAGCTCTCTCTCCATCTGCAAGTTCAAGACTTTCAAAGTGAGTTCTAACTCACCCTTACCTCCCTTCTTTGATCTTTCTTCCTGTCTTAACACTTGAATCCCCTCTAGGAATGTTTCCATAGGTTTTCCACGGAAAAACAACTTGGAAAATCACTATATTTGAGGTCTCAAGTGTAAGAGCTTTTCGTTTAATAGGCTTTTAACCCACAAGTGTTGTATCCTTTCAAGCTTGTTCTTGAAACAAGACTTGAGTTGGTAGTGTGTGATTACTTAGAAGCGTTGGCTATCCTACCTTCAATCCACCACCTCACTTGATGATTTTGATTATTTTTCATCTTTTACTTTTATGCTTAACTTATTCATGAGCATCCTTGTCGCCCTTGTGACGACTTGTGCATTGGTGAACTATACGAAAGAGGTTAAAGGAAGGTTATCTTCCTACCTCATGCATGACTTCTATGAACTTCCATGATGTATATGATCTACTTATTATGTATACAATATAATATATGTATATATATCCACTAACCGAACCCTTGATGATAATCGAATGATTGTCCATCATGGTACTAGGTTACATCACCTAAGTACATAATCTCTCATTACGATTCTAATGGGTATCCTAACCCATGAAAACACATTAACCCGAATGGGTATTATAGTGTCAAGAACAAGTATTAAGTCTAGATGATTATTTTCTCGTATGCATACTTTAGTGTATTTAAATTTCCTAATCCTCTATTATCATTCAAATACTTACCAACCTATGTTTTCCTCTTGTAGGATAACTCGGTGCTCCAACCTCCAAACTCCCCCAACACTTTACGGAAATACCAAGTGGAAGCTTGCAAAACCGTGAGTACACTCGAACACCCTTTTTACGCTTTACACCTTTGAGTGCAACATGTTAGTCTATCAAAATACACGTAATCACACTTATACTTTTATGCAATCACACAAACAATCCATCATACATGCTATAGTTACGTGATACACGATTTGTATACTTGGAACATTCTTATGTGATGCTATTTATCATTAACTACGTATGAGCCTCCCCCTTAACATATATAGCGCTATAGGAGTAACGCACCGCCCGTATTCTTGAGGTCATGTTAAGTTTATTCTATTTTGTGGTGACACGCGAGGGTTGACTTATAGATTGCATGCCATGTTTACATTAATCTAGTAGGCTACATGTGGATTCATTTAAATCTTTTCTTACTTATGCTATATCAAACTTGTGTACTCGCCAATACTTTTTGTATTGAACTATATTTTAACATGTTGCAAGTTAAGGATGTTGATCATGATGGAACTTAGTAGGGACGGCATAGAAACACATCTAGAATGCTAAGATTTATGTGGTTGAACTTATTGTATTTGACTTTCGTGTTGTAATTGACAATTTTGTTATGAAATGAAATGGGTTTCATTTAAATATTGTCGCAAATAGTGTTATGATGCCTTGAGCAATCTATTTCGTCTCATTCCGATGTTTCCGCCATCGGTTGGGGTGTGACATTTGCATTCTAGATATTTATGTATAGGTTGCTTTTTATTTCACAATCTGATACATAAAGTTGTGGATCCTACTTTATTAAAAAGTAATACACTTTATAAAAAAAGTAACAACTTTCAAAGATATCTTTTGAAAAACCTTTGTTTATTCATGTGGTCTACGATATGAGTGAAATATTTTATACAAAGTATAAAATGTCAAGTATATGGAAAGTCATGTCCGCAAGTTTTTGCAGAATAAAAGTGACTTGAGTGCTTTTGACCGTTTATGTATTTGTCCCATGTATGTATTTATGTAGTATAATTTCATGACGTTTCCAACGTATGTATGGATTACACAAGAATGCTTTGTAGACAATATTAAAATAGTCATTATCAAAAGAAAAGCTATAGTAGTCAAATAAAAAGTATGTATAGAGTCGTAGGGGTATCAGGGAATCATGTGACCATATGTTTGCATGACGTGAGCTGATTCTGGCTTGGATCATGTATGATATTAATGATAATTATTCAGAACTTCCGACATGAATGATCTCCCCTTGGAGGTTAGCGACCGGATCCGGTGCCGTATGGTGATAATTTGGAAACGGCGGGGATTGTACATGGCTAATTTGTATTCTCGAATTACTTAGCGATTTTATATACGGGTTATTTGTATATCTGAACAACATAGTGATTTTGTATACAGTTGATTTGTATCCCTGAACTACGTAGTCCGTTCATGCATTTTTGCAGTCAAAAGTCATAGGCCTATAAATGAATGATCTCTAATATGGGACGAACCTTAGCCATTAATTTTCAGTGTGATTGTGTTAGGGGTATTTTTTGGCTGTTTGTTAACCGATTAAAGACCCTAGGAACAAGTAAATAGTATGGTGAACAAATGTGTATAGGATGTGTGCTTTTAAAAGTTTCCACCATTTTGGAAATCTTAACAGACGTGCAAAGTTCTAGCAATATGTTTATGCATGGATGAGGACAAAAAATCAGATGTCAAAACAAAAAGCTTGACTTTGCATTCTAGATGTTTATGTATAGGCTGCTTTTTATTTCACAATCTGGTACATAAAGTTGTGGATCCTACTTTATTAAAAAGTAATACAGTTTATAAAAAAATTAACACGGCTTTCAAAGATATCTTTTGAAAAACCTTTGTTTATTCATGTGGTCTATGATATGAGTGAAATATTTTATACAAAGTATAAAATGTCAAGTATATCGGAAGTCATATCCGCAAGTTTTTACAGAATAAAAGTGACTTCATTGCTTTTGACCGTTTATGTATTTGTCCCATGTATGTATTTATGTACTATAATTTCACGACGTTTCAAACGTATGTATGGATTACACAAGAATGCTTTGTAGACAATATTAAAATAGCCATTATCAAAAGAAAAGCTATACTAGTCAAATAAAAAGTATGTATAGAGTCGTAGGGGTATGGGGCATCATGTGATGAGATCTTACACCTTTATTACTAAATCCCTCCTTTTTATGATAAATAAAAGTAATACATGAGTCTTATTAGTTTTTACCGGAAATATATATGCCAAATAGCTTTGATGATCATGTTTTGTCATTACTCATATGAGTTATATTTCTTTACCAAGATGAGTTCTATATATACGTAGATATTTAGCAGCAAGCATGCATAAAAAAAGTTAAGGTAAAGAAGCTGGGAACCTGGTACCAAAGCTTCAAACTAGGAACTGGGTTTCAGGGCAGCTGTGTGCAGAAGATCTAGAAGCTTTCACTCCATAAAAAACATTCTTCTCAACCTTAGAAAGAACTCGGGAACATATGGGCTGAACTACAAAGAGTTTCATGTTCTAAGCAGCGCAGCCCCACGGTGGGCGCTAATTGTTGAAACAACAAGAATAAGGTCAGGGGAAAGGTATGAACGTTCCTCGGGACAACCTGGTCACCTCCTAGCTTGTACCTACAACACGAAAGAACTCGTTAGAAGGGGCCAGAGACCGAGGTCTCTGGACCACCCTCCAACGCTCAACATTAGTAATCTATCCAAGAATAGTGTATAAACATAAATCATAGATGTATGAGTAAGTGTAAGAGAGACAGAGAATGCTTAGGGAGTTTGTGATCGAGACCCAGCTATTAGCTAGTAACGTGGTGATTCCAGGTAGCGTAGCTCAAGACTGGGAGCTGCTGGCGTAGTCACTCAGGAGCTCGTGACCTTAGCAAATTAGAGGGAAAGCAGCTCAGCATAATGGCTTGTGTTCTTGAGAGAAAATATGTGATTCTAGAGAGAGAATGAGATTCTAGAGAGAGAGTAAATGGCTGCAATGTCCAAGCTAAAGTGGGATGGATGAAATAGAGGGTGGACCCTCTATTTATAGGCATGTTACTATTAACCATAGTGGGCTTGGTTGTGATGGGCCGAGCTGGCCCACTAAGCTTGTTCTCCTATTTGGGCTATCAAGCTCCCGACAGGAAGCTCCTAACTTCCTGCTTCCCGGCTTTATTGAGTGGGAGCCTCCGGGCACCCACGGCATCAACATGCATTACTTACACCTATATATCATCTACCTAAGCATTATTTCGAACCCATAACCAACATCTTAATAATGTTAATAATGTTAATGTTCTTCTAAAATAATATATTATACACATCATATAAACTAATTAACTTAATTGATGGTAATTTGTCAATATCGAATGGCCAGTTATTGAAACTTTTAGTTCTTTAATTTTTCTTGTCAAAACCCTGAATTGATCTATGAGCATCTTCAAAGGATGCTCTAAAAAACGTTGCCACCCATACAAAATGTAATGGTGTCCTGAATCAGTTTGATAATACGAAGGTTTCGTCTGTTGAAATCCAAGATGCATCTTTTGAGGAACGATTACACCAATTTAAAACCAAATAATCTCTTACGGAAATGTAATATGTACAAATGTGAAAGTACTTCCTTCTTTTTTATAGTTTTCCTCTTAAAAATTTTCAAATATGATATTTCATAAAATTCAAAATTTGTCGTTGTCAAATTATTATTATTATTATTATTATTATTAATATTATTATTATTATTATTATTAATATTATTATTATTATTATTATTATTATTATCAATGTTTCAAAGTTTCAATTATTATTAACATCCTCGTCGTAACGCGTGAGTTTCTGTTTGCTAGTACCATCTAATTATAAAAGCATAACCATTGTTCAATCAAGATCAATGTTTTGAGCCTGGTTTCTCATTAAAATGGATTTTCCTTTAAACCCTCATACACACATATACACCATACTTAGATAAATTAAAGATATATAATAAAGTTCTTGGTTTTGTGATATTTTTTTATAAAGTATAAAAGTATATAAAAATATTTCATTAAAAAGAAAGGGAATTTAAATGAAAAAAAAATTAATACTAATTGTTTTTATATTAGTATATTTCAGTCACTTTTGTTATTATTATATATTATTTAGATTTGTAATCGCTTATATCTTAACAATTATAAAAAATTAGGATCCACATTAGGTGTTGAATGCATCCTACGTTGTTAAAAAAAATTCATGATATCCACATTTTGTATACACACGTCTAATATGGAATGAAAAGTAACTAAAGAGTCTAGAATGATAATTAAATGAATCTACTACACACTCAGACCCACTTTATTTTGTGAAGCCATTGAAAAGTCATTTGATTAAAACTCTAGGTACGATTGTAGCAACCCATTCTTTTTTTAGAAGTAAATAAAACACATCCCAAATTTGTTTGTTTCTTTACCCAAAAAATGAACAAAATGGTTTTCATCTAATTATCTTTATCCTTTCTAGCTTCTAAGCCAAAATCCTTTCAACCACAATATCATCAAAAAAAGTTTGTTTTGTATGTATACAATGAGTTTTGAGAAAACTTACGTGACGAGTGCAAGTGAAGATGGAGATTCGAATGGCAAAGATGTCATACAGGAGGCATTAGCTACAGGTCTCAAGGTAGAACTAATGCCAAAACACATTGCGATGATACTGGATGGAAACCGTAGGTGGGCGGTGCAAAAAGGTTTGTCTGGAAAGTTTGGTCATAGTGCCGGCCGAATGGTTGCACTGCCTCTTCTTCGGCTATGTTCAAAACTTCAAATCAAAGTCGTAACACTTTTTTTATTTTCTACAGAAAATTGGCGTAGGCCACCGTAAGTATGCTACCCTCCTTTAGGTTTTGGTACTTGGTATTCAATTCAATTAGGCATCATTTATGTCTTGATGTAATATTATGTAATTTTGTTATTGTGCAGGAGGAAGTTGATTTTCTTATGAAGGTGTTGGAAGGTTCATTTAGGATTGATGGGGAGGAATTTTACAGGTAGGCTCTAAAAGGTTCAAAATAAAATTAAAAAATGGGCCAAAATGTTGTGAAATTATGAAGAAAAAGTTATGTTTTGAAAAAAAAAAAGGTCAAACGTCCTGAAATTATGAAGAAAACTTCGGTTTTTCAAACAAATTAGGTAGGAAAACTTGAGTTTTGCAAAATAAAATCGAAACTTTGTGAAATATATAAGGAACAAGAAGTTGGGTTTTGTAAAGTTTGTCAAAACCTTGTGAAACCATGAAGAAAAACTTAAGCTTTGCAAAAACAAATTAGGTTAATGAAAAGTTGAGTTTGCAAAATAAGAAAACTTTATGTTGTGAAATATAACGAAAAGTAGCATACGAAAAAAAAAGGTCAAAACATTATAAAGTTATGAATAACAACTTCAGTTTTGAAAAATAAAAAAATATATGTCAAAACATTCTGAAACCATGAAGAAAAATTTAAGTTTTGCAAAAACAAATTTGGTTAAGGTAAACTTGAGTTTTGCAAAATAAAACTTTATGTTAAAATGCTGTGAAATATATAAGGAAGGAAAACTTAGGTGTTAGAAAAAAAAAAAGTTAAAACGTTGTGAAATCATGAATAAAATAAGGAAGGAAAACTTAGGTGTTTAAAAAAAAGGTTAAAACGTTGTGAAATCATGAATAAAAATCCAAGTTTTGCAAAATGAAAAAAACTAGGTCAAGACATTGTGAACACGATAAAGAAACTCAAGTTTTGCAAAATAAAAAGTTGGGCAAAACGTTAAGAAATCATCAAGATGAAATTAAGTTTTGCAAAATGAAAAGAGGCGATAATATGTGATATCATAAAGAAAAACTTAAGCTTTGCAAAAAAAAAAAGTTAAAATATTATGAAATCACGAAGAAAAACTTAAGCTTTGCAAAAAAAAAAAGAAATAGGTCAAAACGTACGGTGAAATCATGAGGAAAACTCAACCTCCCCCCTCAAAAAAATATATAATAATAATAATAATAATAATAATAATAATAATAATAATAATAATAATAATAATTAGTCAAAACATTGTGAAATTTGAAGTATGATATATAGTGGGACAAATATTTTTTTCACTTTTCTTATTAACTATTTAATATTTTGTTTATTCTACCCATTATACACGGTAATCTAACCTAGTGTGTGTATAACGTACTATAAACAAAGTTACTTGTAATTATATATTTACAAAGTATACCAAATGACACTATACTAGAAAATGAAACGTCCAACATATTCGCGTTTTGTCTATCGTTCTTTATGGTATTTATTGTGCATGTAACCTAGTCATGGTTGTCGAGTAAGCGTGATGGGGGACAATGCAAAGCTTCCGGAGACACTACAAAAAATATCAACAGAAATCGAAGAGAAATAAAGAGCGAATTCAGGAACACACATCATTTTTGCAATCAACTAAAGTGGTAAACATGAGATAATTCAAGCTTGCAAGAACCTTGCAACCCAAGTCAAAGATGGTGTTATTCTACCAAACCAAATTAATGAAAACATTTTTACATAACAACTATATACAAAGTTTATCTCGTGTTTCATATACCAACTACCACATCTGGGGTTACTGAGCTTGTATACATTTGTTGTTGGTAACACATGTGAGTACGTAGAAGGTAGTACTAGATCTATTCGTCTTTGTAGCAAAGTGGTAAATAGTTATTTCATCACTCGTTGGGATGCAATGGAATATGAAAATAATATATATTAGTTCTTTAAGATTTATTGTGTCTATGAGATTTATTTATTATAATATAATTATCATCGATAGTGGGCACCCAAGATTTTTTATTTTTTTTATAGATTCACCTTTTTTTCATACAAACAAATGTTATAATTTTCAGGTCAATTGGGGTCAAAATAAATACAAATAAATCGTAATCCTTTTGGCCATTTGCATCATAAGCTTTATAGAAAATGGTGACGGATCAATGTAATTAAATGATTGTAAATTCATAATAAATACAGATAAAATTAACGGATATTTGATATGGTATTACGTATCACGTTATAAGCTTAAACTCATAATATGAATAAAAACTTTGATTGAATCATAATCTAAGTTGTCCGTATCGTTAACTAATTAACTTAAAGATGAACGCTAATAAGTAAAAGCAAAAGATCTTAATTTAAATAAGAAAATATAAATGTAATTCTAACCACTTACACAATTTCTAAATGCCCTTGTTACATAACCATAGTATGACAAAACCATACTAGTGGTATTAGAAGACTATCATCGTCCACTTTCATGACATGATCGAAGTGTTTGGATTCTTAAAACACATAAAGATATCTAAACCGAATTGTCTTATGTAACGTTTAGAAATGTGATTAGGTGCAAGTTAATGGCTTAGGACTTTTAAAGAAGAAGAAAAAAACCAAAAAGACTAGGCTGCTAGGAATAGAATTCATGAAAACTCACCAAAGTACTAAGGAACAAAGAGTTTACCACTACAACAACAGATTTAAAAGACTTCCCTTCAATAATTCTGAAGGGTTCACCAGAAAGTTTTATATACCATCCCTATTAAACTCGGTCATTATAATACCCAACCCTATTATAATATATCTTAAATATCAAACTTAAGTTTGTGAGTAGCTATTACTGTTGCTGATATAGTATAAGATTTAAAACATAAAGTACAACTATTTGATGCATTTTTTTCTTTTTTTTTGCCACGTATGTCTTCATTTGCCACTTATCTTTTAACTTTACACTTATCTTCACCTACATATATGCTACTTATCTTTAAACTTAACCTTCATCTTCCACCCACATGAGAGAGAGTGACATGTGAGACAAAGAAAAGAGAAGAACAGAAGAAAAAAAAGTGAGCTGTCAGCTCACTGCCAGCAAATTCCCGGAAGGAAATCTCTGAAATCTAGAGTGAGATTCCGTCGCTGGTACCGGTAAACAGGCCTGGTGAGAGGTGTGGTAACCGGTGGTTGATGGGGGCGACATCTCTCTGCTCTCTTCTTTGTTCTTTCTCTCTCTAAAAACCACCACCATCTTTACACCAGTGGTCTCGGCCAGTGGTTGTGATAGCGAGTGGCTTTTGTCGATTTCTTAGTTGAGAGTTTTAGTCGGCTGTGATGGTGGCCTACCACTTGGCATGGCAACTCTGGTTGCAGCCGTGGCGGCGCTGAGTCGTGCTTCGTTGGCGCCGGCGATGACGAATTGTGCATCTGAGCCTTTATGTTTTCCAACGACGATGATGATTTGTAGATCTGAGTTGATTGGTTTTATTGTTTTCGTTTTTCTTTATTTTGTTTTATGGTTTTAACGAACTGATTTAATGAAGAAGACAGCCGGAACTGTTTGGTTAAGGTAGTTGTTGTGGTGGTGGTTTAGTGAAGGAACTTATTTGGCGTGAAGCTGCATTTTCTCTTTATTTTATTATTTTTTTTACATAAAATAATAATGCAAACAAATAGGTGGTGCACAGAAGTTATTTAACTCACAATCAAAATGTTATTTTTGGTGGGTTTTGGCTATGTATGTAACATCTTCTTATTTTTAATATTTGTATTTCTATACACTACAAAACTAAGCCTGGCACTCTCCCATTGGACCAAAAACGTTTATTATTTTTTACATACACTTTAAAATTACGTTTTTGCCCCCATTTTAAAATTACGTTTTTACCCCAGTTCAAAATAAAACTACGCTTTTGCCCCCAACTTAAAATTATAATTTTGCCCTCGCTTAAAATTACGTTTTTGCCCACAGTTTAAAATTACGTTTGTACCCCCAGCTCAAAATAAAAATATGTTTTTACCCCTAGCCTAAAAGTACGATTTTGCCCTCGCTTAAAATTATGATTTTTCCTTTGATTAAAAATTATGATTTGTCCTTCAGCTCAAAGTTATGTTTTTGCCCCCAGTTTAAAATAAAATTTATGTTTCCCCCAGCATAAAATTACGAATTTGCCTCTGTTCAAAATATGATTTTTCCCCGTTTAAATATTACGTTCTTTTCCCCGCTCAAAATAAAATTATGCTTTTGTCCCCAGCTAAAAATTAAGCTTTTGCCCTCGACTCAAAATTACGATTTGGCCGTTAGCTCAAAATTACGTTTTTGCCCGTAGTTCAAAATAAAAAATATATGTTTTTCCCCAGCATAAAATTACAATTTTGCCCTCTATTTAAAAATATGATTTTTTCCCGTTTAAAAAATTATGATTTCGCTCTCAGTTTAAAATTACGTTTTTGCCCCAGTTAAAAATAAAGTTATGCTTTTGCCGCCAACTCAAAATTACGATTTTGCCATCAGTTCAAAATAAAATTATGGTTTTGCCTCCACCAATTGTGCCTTTAGTTCAAATTTGAATTTGCGCTGCGCAAATTTACTATTTTGCCCATGGTTCAAATTTATAGTACCGCCATTACTTTATCTTTTGACAAATTAGGAATTTTACCCCAGTAAAAAAAATACAAATTTCACTTAGTTAAAAATTACAGTATTATCATTGTTTTAGTTTTTTAGCAAAAATAAAAAAGAGTTTTGTTTTAATTGGTTGACTTGATTTATTGTTTTCCGTGTCAAGGAGCTGCTTAACGCTCGCTCATTATTCGGCCATCGCCCCACAACGCGGGCGGGGCATCAACTAGTAAACAATTATATACTAAAATTGTAAACGTCTAAAACCCCAATAAAAAATAAACACGCTTTGATCCTTTGCAACAGCTCTCATCGTCCACCGGTGAAGGATTTTTCACAATCTAGTCTCGTCCATTTCATGAAACTTCCCAATCGAAGAAGATTGGAAGGTTACCATCAGGTTAAAATCTCGATTCACAGGTAATCGTTGATTTTTATTTTGTATTTTCGTTTCTATTACACGACTGTCAAAATTGCTCGACACTAATCGAAAAATACCTGGGTTAAGATTACATTCATTGATATCGACTTGGTTATAAGCGAGCCGGTCTGTTCGGTTCAGTTTTTAAACGAGTCGTGGCAGCCTCAACGGCATAGTTTTAGTTCCCTTCGTGACTCCCTTTGTCTTATTTTGCATTCCCCCAAAACAGTTGCTGCATGTCGGGCCATGTAAGAATTGAAACCGAAGGCAAAGTATGGAACCATTGTTGTGCCTTGTCTTCTAATGTGAATTGGAAGAGCACCAATTTCACATCATCGGGTGTGAATCCTTGACCCCCAATGGTGTTGCAATGAGCATAGTAAGCGGCTATGTGTAAGTATGGTTCCTCAGTTGCCAAACCATGATACGCGGGCAAGCTTTGAATAGATTGTGCCCGTACCTCGAACAACCGACCTCGTATAACAACCGGTGATGGGTTGTTAGCAATCGCGGGTTTAAAATGACTTTCAATCCCCCGTACTTGTCCGCGATCGTATCTTCTCGGTATTCCTCAGGTTGATTGCCCAACGGAATTATGTTCCTTGGGAGTGGTCTTTGCGGAGCAGGTATCTGTTGTACAGGTATTTGCTGAACCGGTGGTGGAAACGGAATGTCTATGGGTCTTCCATTAACTGGTTGTTGGTTAATCGGATCAGGTTGATGAACATGCTGTTAATACCCAGCCGTACCCGGATTTCCTCTTTCTAAGCGCTCGTATCCCGTGTTATATCTTTCAAAACTTCCCGCATTCACTACCTGCCTATTACGTTGATTACCCCCATATATCTCGTATTCATCGTATCCTTCATTAAACTCCCCTGAGCTATTCCCTTGATCGAACATGGGACACTGTTGTTGCTGAGCTGGGTGATAATGTGGAGGTTGGGTCGGTAAAGGAATTCAGGTGGATGAGTTTACAGGTTGTGTTTGGTTTGGTGGAATTGGGTTCTAATCAGCAACAATTCTCACATACGGTGAAGAATGTTGGATAGTAAAGGTTTGGGTGAAGACCGGGTGTAACAGCCCAGTGTAACCGCACCATGATATTGTCCGCTTTGGCAGCCAGCATGCCCACAGCATCTACCCCTCACGGCTTTAAAACGCGTCATGATGGTGAATGTATCAAGCCCCTTATAAGGAAGCCTTTGTTCCCCTTCACAACCGATGTGGGATATCACAATCCACCCCCCTTAAGGGGTCTAACTTCCTCGCAGGACCTGACACCACCGGTCCGGCCCTTGGCTCTGATATCCCACATCGGTTGTGAAAGGGAACGAATGCTTCCTTATAAGGGGCTTGATACCTTCACCATCATGACACGATTTAAAGCCGTGAGGGGCAGACGTTATGGGCGTGCTGGCTGCCAAAGCAGACAATATCATGGTGCGGTTACACTGGGCTGTTACAGATGGTATCAGAGCCAGGGCCGGACCGGTGGTACTAGGTCCCGCGAGGACGCTGAACCCCTTAAAGGGGTGAATTGTGATATCCCACATTGGTTGTTAAAGGGAATAAAGGCTTCCTTATAAGGGGCTGAAAACCTTCACCATCATGGATTGTGATATCCCACATCGGTTGTGAAGGGAAACGAAGGCTTCCTTATAAGGGGCTTGATACCTTCACCATCATGACGCGTTTTAAAAGCCGTGAGGGGCGGGCGCTGAGGGCGTGCTGGCTGCCAAAGCGGACAATATCGTGGTGCGGTTACGTTGGGCTGTTGTGGTATCAGAGCCAGGGCCGGACCGGTGTTGCCAGGTCCCGCGAGGACGCTGGACCCCTTAAGGGGGCGGATTGTGATATCCCACATCGGTTGTGAAGGAGAACAAAGGCTTCCTTATAAGGGGCTGGATACCTTCACCATCATGACGCGTTTTAAAGCCGTGAGGGGCAGACGTTGTGGTCGTGTTGGCTGCCAAAGCGGACAATATCATGGTGTGGTTACGCTGGGCTGTTACAGATGGTATTAGAGCCAAGGGCCGGACCGGTGGTGTCAGGTCCTGCGAGGATGCTGGACCCCTTAAGGGGGGTGGATTGTGATATCCACATCGGTTGTGAAGGGGATCGAAGGCTTCCTTATAAGGGGCTTGATACCTTCACCATCATGACGCGTTTTAAAAACCGTGACGGGCGGGCGCTGAGGGCGTGCTGCTTGCCAAAGCGGACAATATCATGGTGCAGTTACGTTGGGCTGTTACACCGGGTATTGAGAAGATGTTGGCTAATTTGAGAACGGTGGTAGGTTGTCTAGATTGGGGAATGGTGGTGGAGGCATTGGTAGAAATTGAGTAGTAACCGGTTGGGTTGATTGTGGTGGTGGTTGAGACGGTGTGGTGGTGTTAGGTGATGGTTGTGTAGGAGTTGGTGAGAATTGAATTGGTGAAGTGGTTTGCTTATCTGGATTCGTTGAATTATCCATCGATTGGAAAGTTCGTGTTAGTGATTGCAAAATTTTGTTTTCTCGTGCAAAACTCGGGTTTGCCGAACGGTTCTCTCGATTTCTGGATCAATTACTAATGATGAGGACTTCCTGGACTTCCGAGTATGATGCATGCACGCGGGTGACTCGGGTTAGGTCCCCGGAAACGGCGCCATTTTGATGACTGTCGAACGGGTTATGCAAAAACCTAATTAACCTAGGTAGCTAAGGTAAGTAGGGTATCAATCGAGGGGAGTCTGGTGGAAAGCGTTATGGATTTAGCACTGATTAACTATTTGCAAAAACGCAAACTCGGTTGTTTATTTGTTGGTTTAACTAACGAATTCTAAAACAAAGTTGTAAATAGTTGGAGAAAACAATGGTTCCTCCAGATTTCAGATTCGAAGCAACGACAATTACATGTTTAATTGTGACAATCACCTAGGTATGACTGCTTAATTCAATTAATTGATTGTGGTTACCTCAAGACTACTTACTTCGGTTGTGAAACAACAAAAGGTTATCATATAAGCAATCAACCGAAATTACCAACCCTAATCCTTATTAAATGTATCCCAATTACTAGAAATCTCAGGAATTGAATGAATTCAAATTAATATTAAGTAAAACAATCTTTTACAATCAATCAATCAAATCAAAAGATAACAAGCATCGAATGCTTAGATTACCGTGTTCACGACTTAGTTTAAACACATAAAAGTCATTAACTTACAAGAATCCTCCACCCGGAGGAAACCACTAGATGATTAGCCGCTCATCTCGGTTATGTGATCTTCACAATCTTGAGAAACGGTTGATGGCGTCTTTTTAATCTTGGATTCGGTGAAAGGAATAATGATGATGAAAGAATGCCCCAAACGTGTATCTTGAAATCTAAAAATCGTCCAAGAGGGTGATTCCTTCAACTAGGGTTTAGAAATCCTTTTATATTCTTTAAAATACAAGTCCACGCAGATTTCCGGAATACGCACCGTAACCTACGGTCTTCGTACCATAAGTTACGGTTTACACTTTCTGTTTAAATTGTTGTCGACTACCGTAGCTTACGGTATTGCACCGTAAGCTACGGTACATGCTTGCTGAGTTCACTTTTGTCACCATAACCAGACCATAAGCTACGGTATGATTATAGTAGCCTACGTCGTGCATACAAACCCATACATGGCTGCAAATCCAACTTTCAATTAATGACCGGAAGCCCCTAGACTGTGTTCTTTCTCTTTTATCACGATTCCAAGCCATCTAAAACAAATCCCTATGCTGCAATATGTCTCGATGATCATTATTGCTCGTTCCCTTGCACCACTACACCTTCCAACTTTACCAGTTTAGACGGTTAACCTGTAAAACCGCAAGAGCTCGTAGTTATCACATTCGATACACGTAACACTTAAAACACAATAAATCGCACCATATAACGCACATTAAAACACAGGTTTCACCCTCTCCATCTTATGTAAGTTTATCCAGGTGATATTTCATAAGTGAATCTTAATATCGTAATTTTTCAGATAATCTGAATGGTACTCAAGTTCTTGGGCGTACAATACGCGTGGATCATGTTACTAAATACAAAAAGAACGAAGAAAAGAATGAAGAAGCAGAGCAACAGAAACGAGAGGCGAGTGGAGTGTGTCGTGCTTTTCTAAGAGGCGGATGTACACGTGGCACATGTACACGTGGCGCTGGATGTAGATTCTCTCATAATGAGCAAGTAAGATCATCTAAATTCATAAACTTTAAAAGTTAAGGATTAAGTAAGATGGCCTATTTTACAGTTTACTGTTATTGACACAGTTGGAGAAACTTTATTCACAAAATTTATGCACGGGTGGTTTTGTGTTTGCTTATTTGTAAATTTTTGTGATATAAGCATGTCGCCGCTAGAAACTTTTTTTTTTTTTTTTTTTGCCAAACAACAATAAAAAGTTTATTACTGTGATTTTTACCATAGTTGTTAATAGCGACAATAGCGAGCGCTGTAGCGAATAGCGTAGCATAGCTTTGGATCATTGCTATCTAATGTCTAGCGCTCAATAGCGACAATTAGGGTTTTTTACTTTAAAAAAATATTAAAAAACGAATTTTTAGGTATTTTAATTGACCAAACAGTTGTAATCTTCACTAAATGCCTCAAAAAAAACTTAAATTCGTGAATAAACGTTAATTTATAAAAAACAAAAAATAACGTTATCGCGAAACATCAAATAGCGCTCGTTATCTCATCACAATCGCTACGTAGCGTATAGGTAGCTTATCTCTATTTACTGCTATTCACTATTAACAACTACAATTTTTACTCATTTTTTATTTAAATCCCTGATTTTTTAACCACTTCACGAACCATTTTGTGAAACAGCATGGCTTTACGGTTTTGTTTAGTTTTTTCCTTCTACAATTTGCAAATCGTCATAACAAGAACAATTCGAGTTTTGGTCTGTTTAACCCTGATCCACAACACGATATTAGTCAGGTTTTGGGTTGACTTGTTTAACCTGACCCACCCTCCCCAGATATGTACATGGATATGAGTAGGTTTCTCTATGATTCTATATTTACGTTCACTCTATTGTTTTTTCTTTCACCGCTTCTTTTGTCTCGGGTTATTTTCTAGTACTCTTTTAGTGTTTGTTGTTATAGAGCTGGAGGTCTCTCTGGAATCAGTCTCTCTATCCTCAACGATAGGGGTAAGGTTTGCTTACATCCCACCCTCCCCAGACCCTGCCATTAGTTTTGCTAATTGTGGATTTACTGGGTATGGTTGTTATTGTTGTTGCTATTGTTTAACCCGACCCACCAACCCAATTATTACACAATCCGTCGACCGGTTTAACACGATTACAACTTGATTACAACCCGCCAGTCTGTTTGACTTGTTGAGATAAATGGGTTGTTTATGGTTAATATCTTTGACACGGATAGATATATGGATCCTCGTGTTTGAATTCAACAATTTAAGCCGCCTACCCAACACAATTTACATCCCTGGTTATTGAGTTAAAAGTGTAATTCGTTTAGCTCAGCTTATTATTGGACAAGAATAATATAGAAAGAGTGGAACTGTTGGTTGTTTCTTCGATCTTGTTAATGCCTTAGTTTTTAATTTATTACCAATACTGAAACATATATACTTTGAATCCAGAGAGCTGCAAACGCAGGTTGGGGTGCTGAAGATGGGAGAATGACAAGTATGTAGGCCCAACAAGAGGCCCAGGCTCGGGCCCATCACATCGGGGGCACGTGACAAAGACGGCTACGACAGACAAAAAGAAACAAGTTCAAGAGATGAAGATACCAGAATCAGTAGAATGAAACCGCAGATGATGATCGAAGGAATGAAAAGAGGTCAAAATATGACTCAGAATCATATCGAAGAGAACGTCAAGAATCTGATAGAAGAACAAGTCGTGACCACAGAAGGAAGGAAGGAAGGATGAAGACCACCGCTCAACTAATATATAAACAAATTAAGATACGTAATTACGAGTCACGAATCTGCATTCACGAGACGTTTTATTCTGCTGGTAACCGCTTCAACTAATATATAACACCATTACGCATTTACGAGTAAAGTACAGTTTCAGTCCCTGAGTTTTATACCCGCTCGCAGGTTCAGTCTCTATTTCAAAAAAAATCAACAATCTAGTCCCTAACGTATTCAATTGCTCACAATTAAAACCTTTGCACTGACTGGCCGTTTGTATTTATGTGAAAGGACCAAAATACCCCCAATGTTTACTTACACTTTCAGTTTGATTTCTTAATTTCCCTCCATTTTCAATTGTTTTTCCTAATCTAGTAACAAACCACATGTAACAAGAAAATTAAACAATATTGAGGTACTAACACCACAACAACAAGAGATCAACGCATGTAACCAGAATTATAATGCAGCTTATAAGTTGAACTGGGTTAGACTTTTTGAAGTTAGGTTGGGTTTGACTTTCACTTGGTCAAACAGTTCATGTAATGCTCCCTGTGCAAGTGATGCAACTGGATTTACCAGACAGTTGATGTTGGATTGGGTTCAAGTGATAGACTATGTTTTGCACAACTGGATTTACCAGAATTGGAATGCAGCCTAATTTCCCTCAATTTTCAATTGGAATGCAGCTTATCTGGTTGACAAATCCTGCTATGCATAAAATAATCTATCAGCCTGTTCAACTTATAAGCAAGTGTCAATTGTGCATTCCATTTTCAAAGGTTTATGTGCATTCAATAATTAATGTGCAGCAGCTATTCAACTGAATGTAACAAACAATACCATCAATTTAAAGCAGCAAACATCCTAAGCACATCAAACAGTGCAGCAGTGAAGTGATCCTAATGTGCAGCTGTCATTTGACCCTAAGCTTCAGTTGACCTAATGTGTCATTTGACCCTAAGCTACAATTGATTCTTAACACATATATATATCAACATGTAACGTGTAAGTTTGGGATCTAGTGATGTAATGCACGGATTATTTGGAAAGGAAGAAATAATAAGGATTAGAATTTAGAAACCTTAGGGGCCCCACTGACTGTTCCAACTGGTAAAGCAGCACAAAGGGCGTCCTAAGTACTTAATTCAACAAGCAGCTCTCCGGTGACCTACAAAAGAGACCAGTTGGATTGACTGACAAGTGGCAACAATATAGAAACGTGCGCAAGTTAATTTGAGTAACGTTCAACTCAAAAATTGTAACATTTTAAACTTTTTTAAAGAGTAAAATGCCACTTTTGTCCCTGAGCTTTGGCCAGCTTTGCGACTTTCGTCCAAAGGTTTGTTTTTCCACCTTTGGATCCAAAAAGTTTGAATTCTTGCCATTTTCATGCGGCTCGTTAACTCCATCCATTTTTCTCCATTGAGTCATGGGTCTTTCCGTCTTTTTTGTTAACTTATAGAGCAACTCGGTCTTTTTCACTATATGTAAAAAGACTGAATACCCCTAAAAAAGGCTGAATTGCCCTTTAAGTTAACAAAAAAATAGAAATACCCCTTACCTAACGGAGAAAATGGATGGAGTTAACGAGCCGGATGAAAATGGCAAGATTTCAAACCTTTTAGATCCATATGCAGAAAAACATAAACCATTTGTGATTGAACCAACTATACAACATGAGCGTAAGAAGAAGAATTCACCATGGAGCTGATATGCATGACGTGAGAATACCGTTCAACATTCATCAGTTTCTCGACGTTAACAGAACCAGGTTTTGAAACCTGCAAGAATGTCCAGGTTTAGTTAAAGTAAATGATTGAAATATAAACATTTATATTAACATCAAAACCAGTTAATGTCATGAAGAAAACTGTTTTTGGACCCTCAGTTCCAGCCTCTTAATCATTCCTAACAGTTCAGTTTTAGGAATAGTACCTAAAACACAACCTCTATTTTTTTATTGTTTTTCTTTGCCAAATTTATAGCAATGCAATCCATGATTTTTTCTTCTTTTTGTGTTTTCAACCCTTCAACTTTTAGCATTGCCACTTACACCCCCTCGGTTTTCTAAAAACTTTGTAAAAAGTCATTTTGACCCCCCCCCCCCCCCCTAGAGGTTTACATGCTTATTTTTACGTACGGAACCGAGTCAGGTCAAATATAATACGTGTTTTCACTAGGCGGTATGAATTCGAGTTACTTTATGTTTCGACTCTGCCGCAACGCGTGGTACCATTCTTTAACGTAAAAAAAACACTATTTTCTTACATGCTTATTTTTAAGTACATTATAAATCCAAGTTGGCTTGCGTTTCGATGTAAATTTTCTCGGTGATGAGTCAGGTCAAATACAATACGTTTCCGTGCTTATTTTCATGTCTGTTTTCCGTTGGTATACATTTTGACATAAAATTTGTTTGAAAACGAGTCGGGTTAAATGTTGCCACAATGCACGGCGGGTCAAAATACTTGTTGAAAATACATACAGTTTACTGAAGGATAGCACGCCGGCCTTCCCAACATCATTCCTGCCTAGAGCAATCAGCATGACATGCTCTGCGCATTGTTTTTCATCATGAAGTAGTTGATTTTCCAACATATAGTCTTCTTTAGGTGTCTTCCCTCTCCTGATAGTCCCAGCAAGGGGCCTATTTGTAACGTTTCTCTGTCAACAAAAGCATATAAAGATGAATTATACAGATACAACACTGCCAAATTTCAAAACATTTAGACATTTAGTTACTTTAATTGAAGTTCTTTTATGTATTTTGGCTTATTACCTTCTTCACACGGGTAAGAATTTCAGGACTTGAAGCAACAAGAATACACCCTCTAGCCTGGGTGCATGAAAACACAAATACATTGTTAAATAACCATTTCTAGAAAGTCTATTACTCCTCTGGAATGAGTAACAAGAAAATGTCAATTTCCAAGTACCAAAATAGCACAGAACCTGTAAGTCATGTATGGGCTTGGGTTGACGATTTTCAGGGCCCGGTAAAACTTCAAATGGATCTGCAAATGTACGTCGTTCGAAACGTTGACTTAAGACAATTTGAAATATATCCCCAGCTAAAATATGTTCTTTAGCCTGCAACAGTGCTTCCTTGTAAGCTTCACTTGTCATGTTTGACTTTTTCAAAGACGGCCCAAATAGGCTCGTATATAATTTAATTGACCCTGGAGAAAGTTTTGGTCTGTAATGGAAGTCGCATCAGAATTACCGATGAAATATAGAACAATCTTTATGTGACTTGCTAATTAAAAGAGTAAAATGCCATTTCGTCCCTGAGGTTTGGCCAGTTTTGCGACTTTCGTCCAAGGTTTGTTTTTGCGCATCTAGATCCAAAAGCTTTGAAATTTTGTCATTTTCATCCGGCTCGTTAACTCCATCCATTTTCATCCAGCTAGTTAGCCGAGTAGCCGGGATCATTAGAATATATAATTTCACGTATTTGACCCTCACATTTAACTACAAAGGTATAGAAGGTACAAAACTAACTACACTACATTAACAAAAGATTAAATACCAAAATAAACAACAAAGAATACACTAATCCAGAATTGTTTTTCCAGTAAAAAGAATTCTATAACTTTAATTAAAATATAAAACAACACTAATATCGCCAGTTTAGCTCTGCTGTTGTATTGCATGCACCATTGACAAGCTCAGTTTGAAACCTTTATGGGTCAAGCGCGCACGATTGCATAGTCTATAAAAGATTGAACAGAACATCATGGGCATTTTAGTTTTCAATTGCAAACATATGAAACGTAAGAGGCTAAAAAACACTGACCTTTACAGTTAACTTGACAAACATTGCAAGTGTTGATGTTGGAATTTACTGAAGACAGTTCCTAAAGAAACAAATGCCCTGAAACAAAGAAATTAAGTTATTATTATTCTGAACCAAACACCCCCTTTTTTGACAGAAAAAAAATGTAAACAAGTTTTTTGTACCTGCAATGCAAAACTGATGTCTGCTTCATCTACCAGCAAAGTTACTCTCCTTAATTTATCATCTCGGGATTGACAGAGTTTTAGAATTCCTTATAAAATGATAGCAATTTATAAGAATTTGCAACAAAAAAGACATTTTCTTGAATATTTATATTGATAAAAGGTCGATTAATAGGTGCAGACGGTGGTTACAGGTTACCTGATCACCTAGTACTCTACACATGCATGAAAGTTCCATTATACCAACTGGTGGTAGCAATGTTGATTTGCAGATATCAATATAAAACTTGTTCAACTGTAAAATAACTGATTTTGGTTAGAATATATAGATATTTCATCTTTTATCATAAAAGAAAGATGATTTAGTTATACCTCTCCTATTGTTGTATCCTTCTTTCCTTTACAAAACAGCTTCACAACAGAACATAGTACAGTCTACACCAAAGAGGCATTACAAAATTAGTCTACTGGAAAGATCGGGTTGACAGTTCACCCACTGACCTTGTTTTGACTTTTAACCATTCTTAGTATATAGAGAATTGAGTTTAGTTGTGTTTACAATGCAATATAATAACTAGCGTAAAGCACACAGATGGTCCCTGTGGTTTACCATCAAAAATCCTAACTTTTAGCTAGTCTAATTGCATATGACTTATGAAACTTCAAATAAGCGTAAAAGTAAGGTACGATGGATGATAGATTTAGTCATAGATACCTGGCAAAACGGGCGGGTCGGGTTGGGTGGCGGGTCAAAACGGGTTCGGGTCAGAACGGGTTGATTAAAAAAGGGTTGTTTTGGTTCGGGTCAGAACGGGTTCGGGTCGGAACGGGTTCGGGTCGGAACGGGTCCAGGTCGGAACAGGTTTTGGGTCGGACCGGGTTGGGTTGGTTTAAAAAAATAAAGCAAACAGAGACAAGCAAAATCATCAGCCCATAGTTGATCAGAAGATCAAATGGCAAGAATGAGGTTACTCTCAAAAACCTCCTCACTCTCACCGGAATCTGATTCACTTGATCAAAATTCAAAACACAATATACCAAACACCTCAAATTTGTTATAATCGTAAATTGTCATCAAAATCCACCATGGCTGCAAGAGTTGCATGTATCAAATGCATACAGGCTGAATCACCTAAAATAATGGAACAACAGCAACAACAACATAATCAATTAATCATCATCATCATCACCATTCCCCTAAGAGCACTTCTAAAAATCAAACAAAAATCAGAAAAGATATAGCATAATTTATCCAAGAAACACACAGTCAACATATTTGAATGGCAATGTGATGATCTAAACAGCTTCAAATGGCAAGATAAGATCATACACATAAACTTCACCCATTTAGACCCCCTTGGAAATAATTAATGACCCAAAACAACCCATTCTCTAATATTAAAAATCCAATTCAACTCATTTCTATATATTTGAGTCAGAATTGCCAGGTCTAGTCATAGCTGTTAGAAAATGACCCATCCCAACCAGACGGGTTCATAAACCTTTACAATACTAAAAACACAAAGTTCATAAACCTTTCCTAATAACATAGTCATTTGAACACCCACTTGCCTGCACTTATCCCACCCCGTTTCTTTGGGGTCTCACCAGGAGAGTGCCTGCTTGTCTGGTACTCTTCCTGACATTAAGGTGAAATGCGTCCGGTTCAGCAACATTCACCGCCGAGGTTCTCTCCAATTCAGCGAATTGAACATTCACATTTCCATCTCCAATTGGTGATCCATCAGCTAATTTCTCAATTGTTTAACCAACAGACGGAAAGCAAGTTACACTTATGTAACTACCAAATAAAATTTCACATGTACGAAAAATAAAACAAAATTTAGAAATATTACCCTCTCTATGAACATAGTCGTCGGGTTTTTTTTCTTTGCGACTGAATACGCAAGTATTTATACCAGCTAGCGGTCGGTTTAGTTATAACAAACTTTCCGAAATCTTGGTGGCGTAATTTAGAAAGAGAGAGCCATAGCGTATTTATGGAGTAATTACTTGTGAACATGCATGGCGTATTTATGGTTGCGTAATTATATATATATATATATATATATATATATATATATGTATAGGATTAGGATTATTTGTGAACAGAATCATCATAGTGAACTGTGTGAACTAATCTGGGCCATTGATCTCTTTATTTTTTGATAAGGATAGGATTGTAATTTTATATTAATATAGTTTTAAATATCCACTTAAAAATACTTTGTCAGTTACAAGATGACTATCTAATTCCGATTTTTAAGTCCAGATATCTTTTTATTTTTTAAACTTATTTCAATTCCTATATTTCCGTAAACAACAACAGCTAGTCAAAATTAACTTCAATTTCGATTTCAATCTATTGATCGGTAAACAAAGAATTCGAAATCATTCCCAGAATTTGATTTACATATTTTCCAGAATTTGATTTACTGTTCGATCGTAGTGTCTCATTATAATGGAACAACCAGAAGATGTTACAATCGGTGTTGAAGACAACGTCAAGGGTAACGACAATGTTTTTGTTACCACTATGGATCGACCAGGTTTGGTTGTGTATGCTTTTTAAGAGTATTATATTTGTAATTCGTTACAACTTTTGATCGACATGTATTTGTATTCAACATTTCCGTTTTATGTGTTTAATTGTCCCTCCCGGTTTTTAACAAGATTCCAGAAATGTAATTCACAAACAACGCATTTATGAATTTTTAATGGGATGTTTTTTTGGACGTTTGTTGTCACCGATGTTTTTGTTGGTTCCGTACCGCCATGTTTGTTACAAATAAGTACACATGTGCATAGTTAGTAGTATACACAATGTATGTGCTGTTTTGATTTTGTACTGTGATTTGTAACTCTGATGTATATTACACATGTGCATAGTTAGTAGTATACACAATGTATGTGCTGTTTTGATTTTGTATCTGCGATTGTAATTCTAATGTATATGATAGATTCAATTTAGTACACTTGTGTATAATTGCGTTTACATTCCATGAGTACATGTTTGCTTGTATGACATCTTTATTTTTCACACATGCTGTAATTGTAAAGATTGTTCTAGGTTAGTACACTTGTGCATAGCTGTGTAGTATAGACCACATTGATTCTGTTTGCGAATTTTTATAGGTGAGTTTGGAATTTTAGTTAATTGTATACAGTTTAAGATCTTAACACATGTGTATATACTTTTAAAATTTAGCAGTTGTTATATAATTCTGGGATTCAATTTTATTATTGTTTTTAAAAAAATCATAGTCTACAATATACAGTACGCATATGTGTATTCTTTGTTTTTTCATAGTCGGTTTCTTACACTTTTTAATAAATTATGCAGAATCTGTTGCGAGCAACGTATATGAATCTCCTAATAGAACTAGGTATTGGACACCAACCGTCCCTCCCAGTTTCAAACCGTTTATTAATGCTAGATTTAGTACAATTGAAGAAGCTATAGCGATGTATGAAGAGTATGCACAACTGGCCGGATTTGGAACCCGTCTTGGTACTTCGCAGAAGGAAAAAATAGGTGACAAAATTGTTACTAATAGGCAATACGTTTTATGTTCTAGAGCCAACAAACCTAAACGTAAAGATGTTACGGCTGAACAAGTAAATTCAAGTTCACCAAAAAGACGGTCGAATGTTAAAGTTACAGACTGCAAGGCATGTGTTAAATTTGTGCGTGTAAAAAATTCATCTGAGTATGAGATATATGACTTTGTAGAACAACAGAACCATGACTTTACTACCCCTGAAAATCTTGATCTATCACTGAAGAGGAGGAAACTTGACTTTTCTACCCAAGAGTTTATAGCAAAATGCCGAAACACAAACCTAGGACCTACCAAGTCTCACAAGGTACATGTAGTTTTAAAAGGTGGTCATCATAATGTGCACGGAACCGTTGTCGACTACAAAAACTGTGGGCGTGATATTCGAGATTTTATTGGCGATAAAGACATCCAGATGATACTTAACAAATTCAAGGAACGTAGCAAAAACAAAGAAAACTACACGTTTAACACCATATTGTTGATACCGAACTCCAGTTAATTTATTGCAATCGATGCGACATATCATACAAATATGTAAGTATAACATGAAATTTGTAATCTGTTATTTATCTTTTAATATACGTATCTAATTGTGTTCGTAAAAACAGGTATGATATGATTTTTGTACCTTTTACTGGAGTCGATCACCACAAAAGGTGTACAATTTTTGGTGCAGGGTTGCTTCATAATGAGACTATCGAGTCTTATACATGGCTTCTTCAAAAATTCCTTGAGGCATACAATGGGAAACAACACCTTTTGGTGCTAACTGATCAAGATTGTGCCATGAAACAAGCGGTAGGAAAGGTCTTTGACAAGTCAATTCACAGGTTGTGTATGTGGCACATTATTCAAAAACTACCGGTGAAGGTACTAAATCTGAACCAAAAGATGAACGCATTAGTACACATATGTATCATACTAAAACAGCCTAGCGACTAAGTAACTTTTTTTTCTTTTTTTAAATGTAGATCAAGGGGAACGACAGGAGGAATGCAGAAATAAAACAGAAGTTCCACAAACTCGTTTGGAATGTTTACATTAAACCAAAACATTTGAGGGTAGATGGCACAATCTTATTGCTGAATACGGGTTGGAAGACCATTCGTGGTTGTCCGAGATGTATTCGATTCGTGCAAACTGGATACTGGCTTATTTTCGCGAGATACCTATGTGTACGTTAATGAAGACCACATCCAGGTGTGAAAGTGCAAACCACTTGTTCAAATCTAATTCTAGTTCTCATAACACCTTGGTTCAGTTCATGTTGTGTTACGACACATCGGTTGATGGGATACAAAACGAACAGAGGGAACTAACACATAAAACGGACAGCACTAATCCCGAATTCAAAATCTCTTGGCCTATTGAACGGCATGCAAATGATATTTACACACGTAGAAATTTTTTTTGATGTTCAAAAGGAAATATTGAACGGCAAGGAAAATTGTTATATTGCTGAACGATCTGTATCTGATGGTATAAGCAGCTTTGTGATAGCTCACCAAGAGCACATGAAAGAAGTTATAAACGAGTTCACGGTTGGTATTTACATTAAATAAAGTGTGTTTTCTTATCTTAAAACATGTCTATGCATTATTCTGAACATATCCCCTAATTTATCCATTTTGCATCATTATATTACAGGTCACCTTTAACAAACAAGATGTATTCGTTTCGTGTGAATGCATGGGTTATACTAGAAATGGATATCTATGTCGTCATATCTTCTGCGTTTTTGGGCACCATAACGTACATAACATTCCAGGATGGTATATTCACCCAAGATGGAGGAGAGACGCTTTGCCTACTAATGTATATAGCGTTGAAAATAGGTTATCTGTAGATCAGAGTCGTAGTGGAAGAATTTGGCGTAGAATTCTTGACAATATGGAAATGTGTTGAGAGAGAGTTCGTGGTAGGATTGATAAATTACAGGAACTAGATGAGCAAGTACAATTGTTGAAAGATAAGGTTTTTAGCGATGTTCCACCGGATCCGGAACTTAAAAAAAAGTTTTCGTTTACCAGGAAATTCTTGATCATACTGAACCAGAAGAGGCATCATGCACCGCACCAAAGAAAATACGCAACAAAAGGATGTGGAAAGCATAAACGTCCAATTGGTCCTCACAAGAAAGCATTAAAACAATGCAAAAAACATAGAAGAAAATGCAATTATTGTGGCAAGAGGGTGAGAATGCATGATAAAAGAAATTGCCCATTGAAAAAGGCAACATCACAAAGGACGATTCGTCGACAGAAGAAGATGGTGAGGAAGATGATGATGAACCAAACGAGTATGAAGACTGCACCGATAGTGGAACTGGTGCGCAGGTGCACGAGAGCGGAGATGATGACACTACGTTTTAATTTTAACTATATGAGCCATAATAAATCTATCGTATGATGCAACTGGTACATTATGTTTTCTGTTTTTTGCAACTTTATTAGATTTTTTGACAATGTATTTGGTAAGACTTTGAGTTGGATACTGGTTAAACATTGCCGCATTAACATCATTTTTGACTCCACAATTTTCATATATTATACACGTGAACCTCAAATTACGTACATCAGGCTGTTTTTTGCAATGTTTAAGTAATATGCACTTGTGCACATCTGGTTAAAACCAATTAATTCAGTAGTACCCACATTTATTGCATAAATTGAAAAACAAAACACAAGTTGTCTATGATTAAAGTTTTCTTTTTAATACCTTATCGTTGAAATGGTCACTTTCTGTTTTTTGTGTAGTAGTACATAACTGGACAATTACATTAATAGTGTAGTACACATACGCACCACCTAGATGTGGTTGGGAATACTATAGTACACACATGTAATACGTAAAGCAAGTTCCATCAAAAGTTCCATCAACAAACATACAAGGTCTACAAAGTTATATGTCTACACAGTTATATGTTTCAACAACTTCCAGCAAAAAACCAACTAGTTCCAACCCAAACCACAAATTGTTTCATCAAGTTCCATGAAAAAACCAACAAGGTCTAGCAATTAACTAAAATAAAATGTCTTTTCAAACTGTTTCGCTTCCGCTAGTATCCGGTCCTGGTGAATGTTTGCACCAGACGTCACCAACTTTACCGCGTATTTCTTACGTAACCTGTCAAGGTTGCTTTTTTCTGACCAGGATCTAATGGGAATCCACAATCCCATTTTTCTGCCGTGACTCCGAACCAAGTTTCCATGTGCCGCATAACAAATACACCACAATCGACCGTGTTGCCTACGGTCTTCCACTTAAATTCTAACATTTCCGACACTGCATTATCAATTTGTATTGCTTTCGGGTGGTTCATCAGTTTCATATACTTTGTGAAAATGTCCTTCTGCAACCAAAATTACAAGATTAAATTGAATTAACTACTATCAAAAACCAAAACTAAAAAAACCAAACTGTATCCAGAAGTGTCTTACAACTTTGTACGAAGTGCTTTTCTTAAAATAATTTTCATCATTTATCAGTTGAACTGGGCTTTCTGATGCAGCCATATTATCGATCACCGTTATCGATGCCGTTTCAAGATCGAAACAGACAAGATAAAAATGTCCATTTTCAAGAATTGGGAAGCAGACTACGCAATAAGTGGACAAAGTCAACAAATATGGTATTTTTTCTACCACGTGTAGTAAAGAATTTCTTAATTTTTCAACCCGTTACACATCTCCATACCTTACATTATGTAACACATCCTCCGTCTGTAAAAAACGATCCATCGGTTAATAACACTCAAACTATAATTTCTAAATTCAATAAAAATACACACGTTTTTTTATATTAACAGGGATCAACTTACAAAACATTATGTATGGAAAACAAATGCGGCTTTGACCCTTTAACTTTATCATCTCCCTCAAAAATATTTTCCCTTGGAAGTTCGTTGATTCTCTTCTTGGTTTAGCATTGACGCAAAACAATTAATGACCCCACTATTAATCCATTGACTTGGCTGCAAATCCTTCATTTGGAAATGGTATAGACCAACCCCCGTCACGGTCTTAAATACAAATCGCCTGTTTTCAACAACATATTATAACTTAACATACAATACAAAATTAATTTCACTACACGGACATTTACTCCCGAACAACACTTTATTACATTTGAAAAAGTCATTATTGAACGGCAAGGATAACCTATCAAGTAATCAAGTAATGCAAATGTGGATTCAGGTTTCATTATATTTTCAGATTTACATTACACCTGTATATAATGTTATTCTTAACCATTCTTTTTTCTGTAGTACACATGTGCATGTTTTTATCCTTATAGATAACTACTTACAATACACACGTGTTAACTGCTATGATTAAACAGTCATATATATGTAGGTCCAATGGGTATTATTTTGAGTATGCATGACCGTATATTGTTTATATATATATATATATATACGCATCTAAACAAGACTGATTATTGAAGATTTCTTACGCGTTAGTCGCTTCCACCTCCCTGACTTCTTTTTCATCACGGTGTTTCATCGACCATTCGGTCACCATTTTTGTTCTTCGCTCTTGCTATCCTGTTCATTGACATTACTTTCCAAATGACAACAACATTCTAAATACCAAAAAAATACTAATAATAATACTTACATCTTGTCGTCGGCACAAATCGACAAATATTTCCACATTGCTCAACCAACTGTTATACTTACAGCTCACACCAAAAATGGTGATTGGACATACTTCGAGCCGATCTTTCTCCTTTTCCCTTTACCGATGGATCAAACAACCCAGCAACATTTCTTTCATGTTCGACATTCACTGGCGCATTATCTTGTACGGTACATTCATCCTGTGTGATTCCAAGGCTGAACAACGGAATTTCGTCTAACCTTTGGGTATCATATGCACCAGAAATGAAGTCTTCAATCACTTCTGCTGATTTCATAAAAATATTTGTTGTTAGCGAAGCGATGTGTAGTGTTGTGACGTTATCTCTACGCATTTCTTGCAAACTGGCACACTTTGCTTTTCCCTTCTTGTCCTCCACACCTACATACATGTATAGTAGACATGTTATTGATGTGTAGACTAAATCATACGTAAAACATAAATCATATAAAAACTAAAATACGACTTTATCTTTACCTGTTCCTTTCTTGCATGGACTCGCAAAACATTCCTATTCTCCGGTCTCACCAACAGCTGCTTTGTTGAAAATTTTTTTGTATCTTTCTAAAATTGGTATAACCGACTAATGCGATGGAT
Organism: Scalesia atractyloides; assembly: GCA_947069175.1. Lineage (NCBI taxonomy): Eukaryota > Viridiplantae > Streptophyta > Magnoliopsida > Asterales > Asteraceae > Scalesia > Scalesia atractyloides. The sequence continues at coordinate 11,738,174 of CAMTDV010000007.1, read as the reverse complement.
ATCGCGATATATGCTCTTTTATTCCATCCTCTAACTGTATTTTAAAACTCTCAATTTCATCGCATATTGACAAGATGCGTGCACCACTCAACTGCGCATTACAAAAAATTAAAATAACTAAATATATACATAAATTAACGATAACCCCATGTCGCAACATTATTTTTAACGTAGGAAAAACCCCAACTGTTAACATCCTCATACCTCTACCAACGTTCTATCTTGTGCGTTTGTTTTTTTCACAAAATCATCCTTGGCACTGTCAGTCAGCCCTTCCTCACTATTGTTTTCATGATCTTCCACATCATATAATTCTCTTAAATCTCCCAGCCCAAAACCTCCATTCTTCAACTCCTGCTCCTTCCTCTGGTTCATTAAATCATGTGTCCAAAATCTCAGGGGAGCTTCCCTACGTTCACGGTTGAACCCAGGACATCTTGTTGACTCCAAATACAACAACTGATATAAACAAATACGTAAACAAATACAATTAAAATAAAAACAAACGATACAGAAATAAACAAAAACATGTTTTTTGACACTTAAACATAAGGCACTTGTGTATTTTCCCCAAAAAACACATGTGTACTATAAGTAAACAGAGAAAAGTGTGGTAAAATATAATACTTTGAGTGTTTAAAACATACCACCAAATAAGTTAGAGGCCCTCTAAAGTACACATTCGGATCACACCTTACCCAATCGTCTTAACACTTCTTAACGGCGTCCAACACAAATTAACACCATTCATGCTCCTTGAACTCTTTCTCGTGGTTTAACAAATCCAACATGTTGTACATAACACTACCATTTTTCGTGCATCCAATCATCGTTGATACGAACAACAGCACAAAATCGATTTTGAACATTTCCCTATCCTCATATGCATCTGTCCTAATCTTGTCAACTATTCTTACAACTAATTGGAAGCTTATCAAACCTAAAAACCCATTTCTCCTTCATAGGATGTCCTGCTTCATCTTTGTTCACCTTTGAAACCTTTATACTACCGCTTAGGACACCTAATATTTTTTTACAGACTCTTTGTCGACCCTAATTTGTCGTTCTTCCAAAACAATACTCATGTTCTTTGTGTCCAGCTTATCAATAACAAAATGCCCTAGATAGTCTCTAACATCGCTGACATGAAACTCCAACAACTTACCAAACCCAATATCTGTCACCATCCCTTTCTGCCAATGTTTCATCACCCGCATTGCTTCATAAAGTTTATTGGCGACGTTCTAACCCTGATTCCAAACAAACCATCTTCAACTTTTACACGTTTTTTTCTGTGTATTCTTTTTATTCTGTTTCTTTTGTGGTCGCCTTTTTCGGTAATCAAAAAGTTCAGGTGTTACATTTCAACAGAATATTAAACGATTAACACATAATGATTTTTAGGAACACTATTTAGAAGCTTGAATAAAAGTATACCTACAGTTTCTTCACCTCCGTCACTAACGTCATTCCGCTCATCATTCACACCGCCCTTCTTTTTCTTTGTTTCATTCCCTATTACAAAAAAATAAAATAAAAAAACCAAATGACAGACACAATACAAAATAATAATACACACCCATACAAATAAGCAATTCAAGTCTTACTGTCGGATTCAACATTTGCACGGTCATCAGTATCATCTACACGTCTTCTTCCACGTTTGGTGTGTCTATCGATCTTCATACCGTCTGGGAAAACAACATTTCAAGGTGTACAAATGTTACATATTTTCAAAAACAGTGTAAACATACATTTTTTAGAGGTACAGAACCATACCTGTTGATTCTTTTATCACATTTTCCCCGGTTTTCCTAACTCGTTCAACCCATTTAATGTTTCGACGGACTATCTTTAACATTTATAACAAGCTAAATATTTTTACATGTCATTTGTGGTTTATCTTCCCTTTATTTGTTCTTTCATACATAATGTTGCTTTAAAAACAAAAATGATACAAAAACAAACAAACATACCTTCTTCATCATCTGTGAAAGGAACTTTAAAAATTTTAATTCTTTCTCTTTTTTTCTTCTTTGTTGCTTTACTTTTTTTTTCCTTCCATTGCCCTCCGAATCCCTTATTCTTGGTTTCATGTCATGCGATTTTTACCCTGCGTTTAAATCAAATTAAATACAAATAAAAATAAATTCGGCTATTAATTAAGAGTAGTGTTTAACTAATATTCTTTATTTAAAAAGAGTATAATCATCATCTAAAAATTATACTCACCTATTTCCGCTTGGTCATTTTTTCATCATCATCTGAAACCGAATTGGATCGTCAATAGTATTACTAAATCTACTAGCTTTTAAACGTGCAATTCTTTCATTTCTGAGACCTATACAATTAACACAAGAATATCAATGGTAAATTACAACGAAGTAGTAATTTAGTTGTCGAAACATTTATTTCGTTTTTCAATTAACAACTTACTTTTCCTCATAGCGATTCGACTTTTATATCAACAAGCGAACTCAGTTTTTCACTGCCAAAAATAACAATTTTAATATGACAGAACCATCTTAATTAATAATTTTTTCAGAATCAACTCAAAAAATACACATATATATCACACCTGCACAATTATAAACATACTGTAATACACATATGTAATAGGTTGGATACTTATCAGACATACTATAGTACACACATGTAACATCCTTTTTTTCCTCATAAGATCACTACAACCCAGTGACACTCTGTACCATACTCAAAAACATTTTTTATCAATCAATATATAAAACATACACTTCTTAAACCATGATACACACGTTTCTAAAATCCAAAAAAAATCTTATTAAATTAATTTATACACATGTGAACTTCGAAAACTTTAATACGCCATAATAAAGAACATTGAGTTGCGATTACAACGGACAAACGCATTAACTCGTTAACTGATTTATGTTATTACATATAACAATACGTTTTTTTCTGAATCGAGGTGCTAGCTAAACCACATATCACCAACATAAACATGTGTACAATACTGGTGACCTAAGTATACCTCCTAAAGAAGAAGAACCGAATTGTTAACAACTAATGTACACAAAAAAAATACCTACCCCTTGTCTTTCAACAATCGGTTTTAAGAAACTCAAACCCTTATACAAAAACATAATCCACATGCGTACTATAACATGTTCCTAAATATCCGCATAAATCATCGATTCCAGAAAACATATAACAACCAACATTGCCATATTCACCAAATTATGCTTTTCAGGGTTCAACATTCTTTTAACATTAATCAGACAAACCACGGAAAACACATAACAAAACCTTAAATTTCAACGTGCACAAATCGCTACTGTTTGAGAATATGCAAACTCTAAACAACGAATTCGGGTTAAATTATTGTCGCCGGAATACTAACTACACACAAACGCACGGAAATCATCAAACATACTACCTCAACAACTACAATTACCTCAATTCGACGCTCGATTTAACCACAAATGCTTAGAGACCTTCACCCCTAACACTATGCTTCCTTCTACATATATTGCAAAACAGAAAAGCCGAAAATTTAGAGGGGGAATGATACGGATGAAAGGAAGATATTATGGTTTCGGGTTTCTTCAAAAACCAAACAAGTCGCGATTTGGGGGAGAACGTGGGAATGAATTGCGCAGAAGGTATGGAAACAGTTGGATTTCCTTATTCAAAAAGATTTGGCATATGTTCATTTACCCATCTACCCTTTTCCTTTAATTTTTAAGTTAAAAACATTTATTATTAATTACAATCATGCCCCTATTAAAAGTTTAAAGATGATTCAAATCAACGATCTGGATCAGTTCGCATAGTTCACTCTTAGAGAGTTGTTCACTCTTGATCCCTACCCTATATATATATATATATATATATATATATATATATATATATATATATATATATAAGGCACATATAATATAAAGGTACATTAAGGTTCGTTACAAGTGGTCGGTGATAACCTGAAAGTACGGGGTGTCACACCGGGATGCCCGGGCACACTACCAATAACCCCAAATGTTTCAGTTATCAAGTAATACGGATTAAACCAAGTTCTTATATTTATGAACAATCACAGGGTTCTGAACCATGGTAGAGGATGTGTAGCTCACACCATCAACCCAAACAGTGGTTATCTAAACATATATTTTCCTAAATATATATAATATATCCAATTTTAGTTTTTAAGAAAATCTAGTCATTTAACTTAGACATTTTGACTAAAAATGAGACCACATATGATTGAAGTTCATAACTCTTTTTAACTAAAACAATTCTTTTTGTTAAAGAAACTTTAATCACACTTTATTTTTAGAAAAAAATTGGCCATAGTTTCATTTGAAACTAGTACTTTTACCCATGTCATTAAACATGTTCAAAACTCATTTCAACACATAACCTCACAATTTTCACAAAATATCAACAATTTCAACTATAACAAATCAATCACATGAACTTGTTAAGTATTCCAAAGCATTTAGAATACTTATTTTTTACTAGTTTAGTTGATGTCTTACACCATTTCCATGTAAAACATGGTTCTTTCCATTTAAGGAAACTTTTTAATTATTGAAATTTCTATAAACTTCATGTTTGTTCAAAATCACCAAACTCATGTTTAAATATGTTTCTTATGATCATTAAAAGCTTTTGAAACATTATTTTTACTAGATATAGAAACTTTTAAGTTTTTGAATCAACTAAAAAGTTTCCTTATTTAGTAACTTCAAGTTCATGTGTTCAAAAGATGATGAACCTTCAAAATTTACACATGCATGTATCTTGATCATGCATTTAATGTCATGCATGTGTATGGTTCATACTATAAATCCATACATACTAAAAATCAACAATTCTTCATCAAAGTATGTATTTTCATAATGTTACTAGTGTTTTCTTTTATAATTTTCAAGATGAACACTTGTTCTTGGATGATTTTTGTGTAAAAAAATTATAAAAATAAATGTAGGAAGCTTACTACTAGCTTATTTAAGCTAGGATTGAAGATGAACAAGATGAATGTAGGCTTCAAATACTTGAAAAATGCTCCAAATGTTGTTCTTTCACTAGGGAAGAACTTAAAGAACAAGGAACATGAAGATGTGGTGGATAATAATTCCTTGAAGTGGTTAATGATCTTCCTATGCTTGCACCTTCCTTAGATTACATTGGAATGCACTTGAGAAAACCTGAATCACTTGAGAAAAACTTGAAAATGGAAGTTGTATTTTTTGGCTTGATGAAGCCATAGGTAATAGGGTAGACGGACGGAAGATTGAGTTTGAATATTCTTTGGTAAAATAATGAATGAAACCAAGATGTTTATTGTTGCTTCTAGTGTTCCCAACATGTTTGATAATCCTTCATGTAAAGTCATTCCATTTCCAACATGTTCAAGACAAGGGGACAAGATTGTGGGGCTTGTGGCCCATATGGCTGGTCACAACATGTTTAAACTAGTTAGGTATTGGTTAAGTATCATAGTTAGATAACTAGGTTAGTTATGTTAAGTTTAGTTAGTGTTTGTTTGGTATTTAAGGGTTTTTGAAGGGTTTAATGTGGTAATAACATGTTAAACATTGTTATTTAGTTCACTAGTTTATGTTTTGGTGTTCCTCAGACAATAAACGATTAAAATGTTCACTTGTAATTCGCTAAACGGTTAATTACAGGACTTTGTTTGACGATTGTTGTTTTGATATCACTAAGTCATATCAAAGGCCATATGAATAATTTATGATGTATTTTAACGTCCATATCATTTTATGTTGCCTATAATTGTTGAATTTTACCAGTTTATTGAAATTTGCAAGTTATAAGCTCAGTATCGGACAATTTAACACTTGTGTATTTTCTGGAAAGTTATATAAAGCACCATTGTTTTCCCACTTAGGATTTTATGTATATATCATGTTGAACATCATTATCTGTTTTGTATTTGTCATTACAAGGGGTTCGGAACCGCTCTGACACGATCAATCTTTTCAGATAATTTACTAACGGTCTCCTTAATTGTATATTGTTTCGCAATGCGGCGAATACATTTATGTGATATGCAACTGTAAATGCATTGCCTGATGACTGTTAGACTTATGAACGCAATCAATACCTTAACTAACTAATGCACGTAATTGTATGTAAATTAAATCTAATTCGTAAAAAAATACCTGAATTATGCCGGTTGTCACATTTACAATCATATTGATAAAAAAATTAAAAACTAAAAGAATTACCTTCTTTGTATATGCTTGTGACCCTTATAGGTTAAAGGCTAGCGACTTTTGCAGTTGGTGAGGTAATTTCAGTTTCAAAGCTCAGAAACATGTCATAATGGAAACAAGATAGTGGAAACAAGTGAAGATGATCATGCGTATACAAATCAAATGCCATTGCGCCAATCGGTTCGTGATGTATTTCACTTGGCTGCTCCAAAAACCCTAGATGACATGATGTAGCTTAGGGAGAGTTAGATAAGTGATTTGGACCGGGTCACTTTCACAATGTTGCAAGTTCTACTATATATCTTAATAGTTTAACACAACTTCGGTTCCAAATTATGACATTGTTTATAATAAATTTTAATATAAAAACAAAACAAAACAACTCAAGTTCAAAGACAGTTAGACACGCGTACCAATCAATATAACTTTTGAAAATGGCAATGTTGTTAGCATAAATAGATCATGAAGCACCACTCGGTCCTTAGTAATCAAGTAATCCAGCTCATTGGCTATAACCAACCTGCTTACAACTCATGTATTAGAGGATAGAATACGAAAAGCAGCTAGCTATTCAAGCTGATCATTGATCAAATTTGTTAACAAAAGTTAATAGCTAATTGTTCATGCTTGTGTATCTTACATCATTTTAGTGTCAGCTGACTGCTGCTTTTGAGAATACAGTTGCTGAAGCTGTTTTAAGGCTGTAGAACGACCATTGACTTTCTTATTTGGTTTACTTTTTTCGAGTATCTGCAAAATAAATGAAACTCTGAGCATAACATTGAGTCTATGCGTATCAATATCGTGTATATTTTCACCTTGTTGAAAATTTCTGATGTGTTTAAGAGTGAGGTGCAGTTTATAGCTAAAATATCCGGCAGCTGACCTCCTGTCTGGAAACAATAACCAAGGTTCCATGAGTTAATTGAAAGTAATGCACAGAATACTAAACAAAAAAAAATAAAAAAACACTAAGCACATATAAAGGATCCGTTTTTTAAGGCAAGAAGGTTTTATTCACCAAACCTAAAGAAAGGCTGCTAATAACAAGCAGCTGATAACAGAAAAACACCAGACAATAAAACATATTATCATGTTAAGTATGCTTAAAACATAAACTTTTTACTCGTGAGGGCAAGTAAATAGACATTTTATCATAAATGTCATTTTTATTCTTCTGGAGACAAAATTAATTATCGGTAACCAGTAGGTGCAAAGAGAAAACTAGTTAAAAACTTCCAATACGAAAAGTGTTCTTTCTAATGTATATATACATCACTATATCCCAATGCATCTGAGAAACTAAAATGACCTACAATCTATAACATCACATGATAACAAATTCAATATTTCCATTTAGATACTTTCAAAACTAATAATTAAGAAATGCCAAAATACCTCTTTAGCCCAACCAGCCAAATACCCGTTCACATTCTCCATAGAAAGCGATTTTCCGGTCCCTGGACAACCACAAACATACAAACTCCCAGCCTTCTCTTGCTCAACACATTGCTTACAAAACTCCACTATCCTTTCCTGCTCATCCTCACGGCACACAATCATAGCCAGTGCAGTCGATACATGCAACGCCTCTTTCACAGCGCTCAATTGCTCCGAATCTACACAACACAAACACACCTTTCAACACAATAACACAGCTTAACCTACACACATGCAATCAAATAAATCACAAACACCGATTCCAAATTAGGTCAAATTAGAGCCAATATAGCATAAATTGAAATAAACATCTCGCTAACCTGTTGGATTCCAGATCGGTTTATCGAAAATACTGTCTAACAACTTCTTCTTTAGAGAATTCTTCAATTTATATAAACTAACACCAGTTTCAACCTATAAACAATGCTGACACAATTAGAAAAACTATAATTCACTGGAATAGTAACACAAAGGGTTGAAAACTCACTTTCGATCGGCCTCTATGTGGACTATCACCAACATATCTACAAGGCGATTTACTCTTCAAAGGAGATACATGCAACGCCTCTTTCACCGCACTCAATTGCTCCAAGTCTACACAAAATAAACACATATTTCAACACAATAACATAACTTAACCTACACACATCTAATCACACAAATCACAAACACCGATTCCAAATTAGTTCAAATTAGGTCAAAATAGATCAATATAGCATAAATTGGTTATAAACATCTAGCTAACCTGTTGGATTCCAGATCGGTTTATCCCGAAAAACTGCCTAACAACTTCTTCTTCGGAGAATTCTTCAATTTCGATAAACTAACACCAGTTTCAACCTATAAACAATGCTGATATAGTTACAATAACTATAATTCACTGTAATAATAAGCTATATAACACGAGAGTCGAAAACTCACATTCGATCGGTTTCTATTCTGACTATCATCAACAGATCTACGAGGCGATTTACTCTTCAACGGAGAGCATGATTTCAACGAAGTGTTACAAACCGGGTCATCGAACGAAGCTCAATTAGATCTCAACCGCCGTTTGTGAGGGGATGAAACGTCGCCGTTTACCGTAGGCATTGGTGAGGCTCTGGCTGCAGCGATTGACGGCATTTTGTGTTGAAATGACGGAAATCAGTTACCGAATTAGCTGGAGATGAAGATTAGTGGTTTCATTGAAGTTGAAAATCGAGGCAGTTGCTGAAATATAGGGTTTAGCGGGAAGCGCCCTATGTTTTGGGGGAGTGAAATTTTGGCGCCATTTTTATTGCAGGAAATGGGAATGAAAGTATAAAAGACGGAGTAATTAAAGCCAAACGGGTGGCGGATTGACTTTAGGCCCGGTGGGCTTAAAGTGAGCCTGATAACGAAAAATGAGTTATCAACATGTCACACTGGTTTTTGACAGCCGCGCTTCACGTCGGAAAAGCATCACATGTCACCAATCTAGTGGACCACGTGGCATACTTTTAATGGCATAGTTATTATCACTTAGTTTTGTACCATGGATTGCGTTGAAAATTTGAACAATATCAGTTTGGTTCATGATTACGTCAATACGACACTTGCATCCGGTATAATAACTGAAAGAGAAAGCCAAAAAATAAATTCGCTAGACACCAAAACGATGTTGAAACATCTTTTTATGTTTATTGAAAAATATAAAAATGAATATCAATGTGATTCCAATATGGTTCAAATACACCAATTCTGTAAAAAGCCACAATAATAATTTTGTTTACAACTCAAATCCAAAGGTTATTTTTATACATATATAAAATAAAACCTCAAATCATTGCCTATTAATAATTTCTTAGTAGTAGTTTCCATTATATTGAGAGTTTAAAAAAATCATTAAAAGCTCAAATCTTTGCCTATTGATAATCTTTTTCAGAAGTAGTTTTCATTATATCGAGAGTTTTAGAAAATTTCATTCTAACCAAACCTATCACAACTTCTAAATTAAAGAACTAAAAAAAGAAATGTAAGATATTACAACTTCTAAATTAAAGAATTATAAAAAGAAATGTAAGAAAACGGGTATGATGATGGAATTGAACCTGGGTCAAATGGTTTACAACAAAATATGGTTTCAACAACATCACCTAATGGCTTTGTGTTAGAATCTGTTTATATCTATACTATATAATAAAGTAAACCAATGCGTGACACGTGTCATTCATTAAATATTAAATAATAAATTAATATTAAATCTAAACCTATTAAATAAATTAATTCTATTTTAAATTTGAAATAGAATCCTTTTATTTTTCTAATAAAATATTATCTTCAAATTTAAATTGCTAATTTAAGATAAGATGTTTTTAAATAAACCAAATTATCTATACAACATTACGTAAATTAATATTTCACATGCTTTAATATTAATATTAATATAACATTAACATTATATTGATAGTTTGATAACGATATTATATTGATATAAGAGTAAATTGTCAAAATAGTCCATGTGGTTTTGCCTGTATAATCCAAAAGGTTTCATTTTTCGCCCGTCTAGATTTCACTATTGTCATTTTGATCTAACTGACTTAACCCCATCCATTCTTCTCAGTTAGTCAGTGGTATTTTGTCATTTCAGTATTTCATTTAAATGATTAAAGTTGGGTCATATAAAAAAGGTATGAGAAACAAGAATATCAGAATCGAACCTGGAACTGCCGACCACAATACACACGCACAACTAGTTGAGCCAGATAGGATTTCGTGTGTATTTTGGTTTCTTATTTTTTTTAACATTCCTGTTTGACCATTAAACCTCACCTGATGAACCACCACTCCAATTCAACAGGGTCTATTTGTTCACCGGTCAATGCTATCTAATGTTTATTTGAACCAACGGAAAGACGCTGATTCCATACCTGTTTATCCATTTGAATATCATATATGATTCAGTTAGTTTATCCAACTAATAATACATGTGTTATCACTAGAGAACTAAGAAGAACAAGTAATAGCTGGTGAATATCCTACCTGCAACACTAACAGCTACCTTCAGAGCCTTACGACTTTTCTTTTCGCTGTTCACGGCCATCTTAACCATAATCTTTTCCTGCAGAACCAATCATTTTAAAGCGATTGGGAATCTGAAATCCACAGTTGAAGCAAATGAACAACAAAGAGAAAATTAACAGCAGCGATCACAGCTATGTACATGAATGACACTAAACATGCCAATTCGTCAACGAGCAGAGCTAATCAATCATTCTATTTGGAGCAAAGAACGAACACCAAATCGATGCAACCCGGTTATCAATCTGTTATAAAATCTCGAGGTGCAATTGGAAGATTATTGTCTTGCATTTGATCAATTGTTGAATAAGGTAACAATTCTGGAGAAGATGAATTGAACCACAACGATTTGGCAAATTAGGTTTTCAGAGTTGTTTGTTTATGTAGGGGGTAAAGGGGGAATACAATTAGAGGGAAAATTATAACTTTAATTAAAATAAAAACAAAATGACAAAAATGCCCCTAGTTAACAGAGAGCAGTGGATGAGGTTAAGTCAGTTGGACTAAAATGGCAATCTTTTCTCGTATCTCCTCCGTAATAAGGGATACTGTATCATCACCAGTTCTGTCCGACATCCCTTTAACTGATATTGTCCACAACAATTTGGTAAATAGCTTATTTAATCATTTCCATACTATTATATGGAAGTTTATACTCGTCATTCAATATTACGCATGTTGTATCATTCTTTTTCGGTTGATTAAGTATATAACTTGTCTCAACCATTTATACTTAGTGTATCTCCCGGGTTCGAGTGTATTAATACACTCCTCCCATACACTTTAAATCATCTTCTTTTCTATTATTTTCAATTGAAACTCGTTTCATAACTAGTTCTTACCGGATGTCTTGATCAAGCCTTGAACCGAACACATTCGTCTTTAACCTTAAGCTCTAATTACCAACTTTTAAGACCCTAACTTACTTAGTTGAGATTAATAAAAGGTTTCATGTTTCATTCATAAACGAAATTTTAAAAATTTCGTATCAAGTCAGTGTAACACCTCGTAAAATCGTGTCCAATAGTGTAGTGACGTGTCATTATTTTTATAATAAGTCCATTAAGGACTAATAAGGACTGAAGGCGTCAACATGCTCAAACTGAGCCTCTGAGTGACCTTCTGATGTCAACATGCATAAACTTAGCCTTTGAGTGACCATTAGTGTCAAGATGCTTAAACTTAGCCTCTCAGTGACCAATTGTGTCAACATGTTTAAACTTAGCCTCAGAATGATCAATTGTGTCAACATGCCTAGCCTCTGAGTGACATCGGAGTCAAAATGCTTATACTGAGCCTCTGAGTGAGCCTTTATGAAGTTCTAACTCTCATATGAGCCACTAGTTGGACGAGAGGGATTAATTATGAAAATACGCTAAAATTGGACAATGGCGGGGTTATGTAATACCTCGTAAAAAATTCATGTTCGGTAATATACCGACACGTGTACATACCCTCGGATCATACCTCAATGAGTTAGCCACTCAAATATGTCCAAAACTCCACTTTTAGTATACCTAACCGTAACCTACGGTCTAGGACCGTAGGCTACGGTTTATTGTTGTTGTTTTGATTATACATTGACGGTAAGCTACGGTATGTCGACCGTAGCCTACGGCGAGACTCAAAAACCTGTATTTTCCTCTATTTTGACTTTCACAAAATGACCCAAAGGCCCCTAGACTTTGTTATTTTCATATTTCTTGAATTACTAAGCCATCTTTAGACCCGAACGTCTCTTGGTTGAGACGGTATCTTAATGAACATGGCTAAGTGATCGTAATTAGGAAGGTATTAATCCCTTAAAAGGGCTAAGTGATCGTAATTAGGAAGGTATTAATCCCTTAAAAGGGCATCTCCTAAGGATCACGTTTACTAGATCAATTGACGGGTCAAAGTTTATGTTTTAAAAAGTCAAATGGGTCAGATTTCATAAATATTATAATCTGAGTTTATATATGTTATAAACATGTTTTTGACATTTAAAAAAGTTGGTTATAAATATTAGAACATGTGGAAACATGTTCGATTTTCAGTCCTAGGGTCGGTTCGCAACCGAAAGTCGCAAATCTTGACTTCTACTTTGACTTTCGATTTTGACCCGACTTAGATTAGTTAACTTCTGACTTATGGTCACATTATGATCGTAATACAATGTAGCATAACCCTCTGAGGTTATATTACTTGATCATAATCATAATATGAGTTTATGCACAAGTTCCGCTTAAATGTCAATTTTGACTAAAATGCCCTTTTACATAAAACAAGGTTTTAATCAACAATGAACTTGCAAATGAATTACCTACTGATATGTTAATGTAATTAACGTATTATGATGTTAATATTCTGATCATAAACTGATTTTAGTATAATATCGTAAACTATACTTTTTAAATGACAAAAATGCCCTTTCGGTGCATAGTTTGGTCTTAAACCATAAACCACACTTATGTGTGACTTCTTACTGATAATTTATCACAAATTAAGTATTTTTCAGAATGCTTATGATCATAACATCAGAATACATGCAAGTTCCTTTTATACGACATATAATTACAAAACGCCCTTATGAGGCATAATTTTGTTTAAAACCTTAACGAGCATATAAGTTGATATCCTACTGATATTACAACTTATTTAAAGTATAATGGAATATAGAACTTGTCCATGACTTATCTGGTTACCCAATATCGCTTATATGTGCACGGTTAAGTATATGTATCTAGTTTACGAAATTAACCGAAACGGGCCTAACCTTGTCATTTAAGTCTCAAAATCCAAAATGTTTATAGTTTACCTATATTATACAAGTCAAAGTACTTGTTGGGTTTAAACTACATTCTATCCGGTCATCGCTTAATCTAGCGTATTATACAGTTTTGATCCTGTACGCTAGTCGGTCTAAAGTCTATGACTTAAGTAAGAGCGATAGCATTTTAGTTGGTTAGCTTATGACATAATCCAGACTAGAGACTTGCCGGTAAATGCTATCTGCACTTAGTACTTTTGTGTATGGCTGAGATATTAAATCTTGCATTTAAATCAAGACTAGCTCAGGCAAATACTCTCGACTTATTTACCCTATACGGGCTTGGGTTACCGTAAAATATTACCGCTTGGTCAGAAATGGGATCAATCGAATGCCGGATTATAGCTAGTAAATCCACATATTCCATATTAATGAGTTTTGTTTGATAACTTAAACATCGGGGGTTAACTACCGTGTCCTGGGTATCCTCGGCTCTTTACATTAGATAATGGCCACGACCTTAGCGCGGGGTGTATGCATACACCTGATATACGCTCAAATGCATTTACCCACAAAGTTGGGGATAAGTCCTTCATGAGTTCGTAAGTGGTGTGTACATTAATCATGTCTCGGTCTCCGTACTAGGCCCTGTATGTATGGACAAACAAGTGAATCTGTTAACAAGGTTACAAAGTAACTTTCCCAAGTTATAAAAGATTTTGTGCCAACGTGCACTTAAAATTTTTTTAAATGTTTTCAAAATGAGTCAGTTGGGTGTATTTACCAGCGACAGCTGATGTATTTTCAAAAGACTAAGCTTGCAGGTACAATACTAAAATAGGTTGGAAGTGCTCGGTAATGATAAGAGGATCTTGCAAATCCTAGATCTGCCCAAAGTCAATTATACACATTTTTGTACATTTTACGATCCGCCTATGGATCTTCTATTACGAGCCGTCTGTATATTATTTTTCGTACTTTAAACATTTGGTTTGTAATAGTAATTTAAACTCCAAGACTTCCGTTGTGTTGTGTTTAATTGACTATGATGATATCAACTTATGTCACGATATTCCCCACACGGGCCCATCGGTGTTTGGTTGAAAGTACGGGGTGTGACAGTCAGCGATGCCACTTACAGCACCTGTTTTGCTGCTGTGTTGTTTTGTTTGTCCGTTTGACCCGTTTCAAGTCCCGTACATTAAAACCCAACTCGAAACTTGTAGAGACACTTTCGTAAAACATTATTTCCTGTTTTTCATTTCTAAAATACCCTTACTACAAGTGTTTATGTCCAATACACCTCATCGGAAACATAATCACGCATAGATATTTAATAGAATTATTTACCAATTTACCCCTTAAGACTATTTAACCCATACCCTTATGTATGAAATCTATCTCAAAATATGATAACCCATATCCGGTTTCCTTATCTTACTTACCTCGCGCTTTCATTCTCGATTGCGCTTTTAGAACACTTGACTCATTAGAGAACTAAGTGCATAGACTTAGTCCGTTTATAAAATATTATTTGGAATCATATACATCCATTCTACTCTTTTCGGGTTCGTTACTTTCAACATTCACACTTCCCTTATCGAGTTGCGTACTTAATAGTATCATTACCCGTCACCCGGGCTTAACATATACGGAATGAGTGCTCCCGATTACCCAGGTTGCACTTATCCTTAATTGACATGTTTGGTTACTTTAACCAAACAAGAAGTTCATTTTCGTCCATATCTTGAGTTAATTATTCATAACATGAGTTCCCTTACTCAGTTTACGCTTATTTTCATATTTGTACCCATCCACCGGATTAATTCCGAAGACATTATTCACGCACCCGTCTTGGTAAGCGTTTAGACTTCATTTTGACCCGTTTGGAAGTTTATGTGAAATCCATCACTTTCAAACAACCAAACTTAATATAAATCTCTTATTTTGACCCATTTGGAAGTTTATGTGAAATCCATCACTTTCAAACAACCATATTAATATAAATCTCTTATTTTGACCCGTTTGGAAGTTTATGTGAGACCCATCACTTTCAAACAACCAAACTTAATATAAATCTCTTATTTTAACCCGTTTGGAAGTTTATGTGAAATCCATCACTTTAGAACAACCAAACTTAATATAAATCTCTTATTTTGACCCGTTTGGAAGTTTATGTGAAATCCATCACTTTCAAACAATCAAACTTACAATTATTCTACCAGATTCAACGAAATTAACACATAATCAATCAACATACTGCGAAGCAATAAGCCACGTACCTTAAAGCTTTCCTTTCAAGCATGTGTCCTTCCCGGCTTGGCCACTTGACGCTTCACTCAATTTGCCAATAGAATTCAATTGAATATATTGTTTAGAACTCATAATACAACATAGGATACGCGACATTGTCAAAATCTCATTTACGTGATTCTTTCGTACTTCTCAACCATTCATGATCATTTAAACGTTACATCAAACACCTTTTGGGCAAGATTTACATACTACCTTTATCAAGCCTATGATTTGTCTAATAGCCATGTATTCTCATCCTTTCAAACCTCTGTGTCTAGTATGTACAATTAACATATAGAATTTAACATTATAACATCAATACTACAATTTCACTATCTCAATTACTCATCATAGTCCATATTAACATGCTTGGAGGGGTATGGTCCCAAAAACCCTGCGCCTGCGCAAGGAACCATACCCTCAACAGCATACTACTAGGATAACCTTGCGCGCAATGTGCAATGGTGCGCCTTCCTTGGAAGCAATAGGTCATACGATGAACCTTGTGCACTCAGCGCAACGGTAAATTAGGCCAACACATGTAGGTCACACACCGAACCTTGCGCACTCAGCGCAACGGCAAGTTAGACCAAACAATATAAGTCACACAACGAACCTTGTGTACTTGGCACAATGGCAAAGGTAGACTTACAGGCGTAGGCTACTTGACCCTGTGCGGAACAAGCAGCCCTCTAGCCGCGAATCCTAAAACCTTGCAAGGCCAAGACAAACATGAGAGCACCTCATAGTCTTGTGAACAAAAGGATTTATCCCTGCCACTCTACGCTGGCCGGAAAGCACTGACAGCCTCGCAGAAGGGATAAGTTCAAAGAGGTGTTGACTATATACAAGGGTACAGGTGGCAGAGCTGTGACCAATGGTTGCTCTGCAGGTTGCGTCTGACAGCGTCGCATGAACAGTAGTCCAGATGCCAGACTGTGCACTAACCATACTGACGTCAGTGACTGTCACATATTCTCCACTTTCGGCTGATAGCAGGTCTGATGCCAGAGACAACTGCCTTTACGCATGGCAACATTCAACATCCGACAAAGAACACCTCCTGACAGAGAACATCAATTCTCCTGCAGGGAACAATTAATGTTCGACGTAGAGGGACAAAACGGATATCTCTGATCATCTGGGCTGGGCCCAATGCCCATCAGCCCATCTCCAAAGCCCACTTACTTTTGGCTATAAAATAAGTATCAGACCACAAGGTAATGCATTCAGAAATATACGAACTCACTTGTTGCATGTTACTTTGAGCTCACTTGCTTATTACTTGCAACCACCTAATACTTATTCTCACGCCGGAGTGTGGTCACGGAGAAAACTCACCCTTTTCCCCATGACGAGGCTAACGGCGCTGCTAGTTTTGCAGATCAGTCTAAGTGAGATCACCTTGAGGAACGAGCGAGGAGACAACCTTTTATGCAAAAATCCCTCAGTTGTAACTAATATATCCCTGGATATCCCTAAGTTCATCTGGTGTTTCTTCAATGCCGTTTCAACAAACTTACATCATTACATTCATATCAGTCTAAGTGAGATCACCTTGAGGAACGAGCGAGGAGACAACCTTTTATGCAAAAATCCCTCAGTTGTAACTAATATATCCCTGGATATCCCTAAGTTCATCTGGTGTTTCTTCAATGCCGTTTCAACAAACTTACATCATTACATTCATAATTCATACAATCAATTGGGGCTTTGTCATACAAGAGCAAAACCCACTTTTTTATATAGAGCATAATAATCTCTACTCATAGTTTTATAAATTCATCATCTATTTTCAGTTAGGATTATGATCCTACACTTAAATTACACCTCGCATAAGTATAACATAAATTAAGTGTTTCAAGAACTTCAATCATTGAAAATCAAGTATCACCAAGATAAAAATTACAACTTACCGGGTGTTAGGCAAGTATGGATGATCGATATTCTTGATTCATGAACCAATAAAGGCCTAAATCCACCCTCCAATTTGATCACCTTAGTGAATTAGGGTTTGGGTGATTTTCTTCTTTCTCTGGTTGCATACACACACTCACGCACTAGAGTGTGTTGTATATTTTTTTTGTTAGTGTTAATAAAACAAGTTTCACCCACTTGGCCAATTTAGTCCCTCATGTTTAGTTTTTTATCAAGAGAACCATAGTTCATGATTTTTATTTTTATTATTTAACAACCTATCATCAACCTGGTTAAATGCCCCTAGTTATATATACATGATTTAATATTTTTGGGGTGTTACAATAACACCAATTTTTCTTTCGCCTCAATGGGTGTGACATTAGATAATACGCTGACCAATAAGAGAGACGGTGTATATACTTTTCGTGCACATAAAGGAATATATCACAGAATTGACCAATTAGTTCCTAGGGATGGCACACCTAGATACTTACAACTATATTTTTTTGATCCTGACACTGAGTTAGATCTTAGACTCTAATGGCCAAATCTTGATCGAATTATTACACAAAAGTTGGCACTTGTTTTTTGCAAAAATCCTTATGCCGATACATTTCGAAGTCTTGCGGAGCTAGGTCCTCTAGACAACTATAAAGTCACCCTGAACGCTTCAGTTGAACTTGACAATAGGGTGTACAACCAACCAACCACATCCAAGGTTTAATTAACAATATATTATTTACAAATAACGTTAATATATTATACATTATACTTATTTCTACTACACATTTGTATAGGTTGCTGGTATTTGGGTTGAAGGTAATGACAATATCACTGCCTACAAAAGAAGTATTGTAGTGTACGGTAGATCCGAATACCCTCAAACTATTCAGCCATACTATGGATGTTACGATCCATTATCGTATCCTTTACTTTTCCCTAATGGTGAGACGGGTTGGCATCCTAACATAGCACGTGATGGAGTATCAATCAATAATGCTCATAATGATTACGACAACATCGACGAAGACGCTGAAGGTAGGAAGAACTTAACTATGTTTTTACAGGTCAAACACATAAATAATACCCTAAATTTTAATGTAAATTATCTATTTTTTATTTGACACATGGGCTAACCCATGAGGGGGTAGGACAACCATAGCTATGCGAGAATACTATTGTTACAAGTTACAAATTCGCTCTATCGAGAACGTGCTTTTGCTTGGTGGTAGACTGCTACAACAATTTGTTGTAGATGTTTATATAAAGCTTGAGACATCACGTTTGCAATTTTGTGAACGAAACCAATGTAAGATACGAGCTGAATTATACTAAGGTCTTGTGGACTGCGTCCATGCCGGTGAGGTTCGTCCTAACAGAGTTGAACAATGGATTGTGTTGCTTGCGTCATTCATTGGACGGCCTCACGACATGTGTCGATGGTTTCTAGATGCTATGACTTTAATTCATGATGATGGCAAACCTGATTTATTCCTTACGGTGACGTGTAATCCTCAATGGCCTGAGATATGTGATAATTTGAAACCTGATCAAACCGCACAAGATTGTCCAGATCTTGTTTCACGAATATTTCGGGCTAAATTAGAGGATCTTAAGGAGCAACTCTTCATGAAACATTTACTGGGAGAGGTTTTGGCATACATTTATGTCATTGAGTTTCAAAAGCGTGGTTTGTCGCATGCAGATTTCCTCCTTTTCATGCACCCGCCATACAAAATTAATAATCCAGACCATTATGATAAGGTGGTGTGTGCTAAAATTCCTGACAAGGTACAACATCCACAACTACATTAGGTTGTTGTTAAGCACATGATTCATGGTCCATGCGGAAATTTACCGACAGAGAGTCCTTGTATGCAGGGTGATCCAAATGTATGTCACTTTCATTATCCTAGACAATTTAATGAGTAGACAACACAAGGAGAAGATGCATATCCATTATCTCGAGTGAGAGACACTGGAATAATGGTGGAATACAAGGAAAAACTCTTGATAACAGATGGGTTTTCCCTTATAACCCAAGGCTTTTAATGATGTATAATTGCCACATGAATGTCGAGGTTTGCTCGAGTATAAAATCTGTTAAATATTTGTTCAAATATGTATACGAAGGACATGAAAAACAGGTTATTCATGTTGATCCAGATGCATCATATGCTATTATTAATGAGATAAAGAAATTTCAGGATGCACGATACGTATCCCCCCGGAGGCTATGTGGCATATTTTTTCTTTCCCACTTTCTCATCTCTATCCTGTTGTTTTGGCCTTGCAACTTCATCTCCCGAATAAGCAGATGGTTAGATTGTGAGAAGATGATACCATGTCAGGAATTATTGATAGGGAAAGAGATAAGAGAACCATGTTGATTGCATTTTTTGAGTATAACCATTGGAATGAACCAGCAAGGCAATATTTGTATAAGGATTTCCAGAAAAACTTCTCATGGAACGCATCCTCATGTCGTTGGTGTCCTTTTGGCACTAGGCCACAAAAAGGTCGTATTGTTAGTGCCAATCTAGCCGAAGGGGAAAGGTACTACTTACCCCACTCTTGTGTAATGTTAGAGGACCTACTTCTTTTGAAGATCTTTGCACGGTTAATGGTATTAAGTACACGTCATTTCGAAAAGCAGCTCTTGAGGTAGGCTTGAGACAATGATAATAGTCTATCGCAATGTCTCACAGAAGCGTCTCTATTTCAGTTTCCCAATGCTCTTAGAAGGTTATTCGCAACAATAATGATTTTCTGCGAACCTGGTGATATTCGTAAGCTATGGAATGATCACTTTGATGCACTATCTGAAGATCACCGGTTACAATGTGAAAATGTGGAACGCGCTCAAAATATGGTTTTTACTGACATGAGGGTCATCCTACAGTCTATGGATAAAAAGTTGATGATCTCGATCTTCCGAAAATAACATTACACAACTTACAATATCCAGTTCATCGTGAGGTGCAAGAGGAGTACGGGATAGTTGTGGAACCTGAACACCTATCTACCATAGGTGAACTTATTTCAGACCAAAAAAGAGTGTTTGATGAGATCATGGCACATGTGGATAATGATCGTCCAGGTGTGTTCTTTATAGATGGTCCGGGTGGAACTGGAAAAACAATTCTGTACAAAGCTTTGCTTGCTCAAGTACGTTCACGTGGTCTTATTGCTCTTGCAACAACTTGATCAGGTGTCGCAGCTAATAATATGCCAGGTGGAGATTCCCATTTATGTTAATAACAATTCGATGTGCAACATAAAAAAAACAAAGTGGGGTAGTTAAACTAATTAGGTCCTCCAAGTTAGTCATATGGGATGAGGCATCGATGGCAAAACATCAGGCGATATAGGCAGTCAATCGAACATTGCAAGACATTATAGGTATTAGTCTCCCAGTTGGTGGAAAGAAAATTGTTATGGGGGAGATTTTAGACAAGTGTTGTCGGTTATTAAACGCGGAACTATAGCACAGATTGTAGACTCCAGCCTGTGGATGTCGCCTCTTAGGTATTTAACTAAAAAGATGCGGTTGACGATAAACATGAGAGCGCTAAATGATCCATGGTATTCTGATTTTCTTTTAAGAGTCGGTGATGGGTCTAAAGAATCGATCGAAGGAAGCTATATCCGCATACCAGACGACATGACAATTCCTTTCAGTAATCCAAAAAATTCTATAAAAGAATTGATCAATGCAGTCTTTCCGTCCATTCAAAGCAATGTATATTCTTCTGATTATATAATCTCTAGAGCAATATTGTCCACTAAAATGACAATGTTGACGAGATCAATGATCAAATGATTGACATGTTTCAAGGGGATGAAGAGGTTTACTATAGTTATGATGAAGTCGAAGACGATCGCCACAACTTCTATCTGGTCGAGTTCTTAAACTCACTAACTGTTAGTGGTTTGCCGCCTCATAGACTTCGTTTAAAAATCGGTTGCCATATAATATTGTTGCGGAATATCGATCTATCACATGGTCTGTGTAATGGCACAAAATTGATATGTAAAGGCTTCCAGCGCAATGTTATTGATGCTGAGATAGTTGTCGAGCAAGATGCCGGAAAAAGAGTATTTTTGCCAAGAATCCCTTTGTGTCTCTCTGAAGACGACATGTTCCCGTTAAAGCTAAAAAGAAAACAATTCCCCATTCGACTTAGCTTTTCCATGACAATCAACAAAGCTCAAAGTCTAACGATTTCGCATGTTGGTGTTTATCTTCCGGATTCAGTATTTTCGCATGGATAAATTTATGTTGCTTTATCAAGAGGGAAATCACGTGCTAATACAAAGGTATTAGTACATCCTGCCAAAGACTTCAGACGAGACGGGATATACACCTCAAATGTTGTCTATCGAGAGGTGTTACATGACGAATGAAAGACATGTGAGTGAGTATGTGATGATTTTTTATGCATTTGATGGTTTACGCAATTACATTCTAAATATAGTTACATAATGTAATTATTTTACACACTTTGGTCTCTTTTACTCACTTATTTATTTTCTCTTGCAGATTAATTAAAAATTTGTTATGGATAGACAAAGAGCAGAATGGAAGATGTGCCAGGTATCTACCTATCTATAGATCTTATATATAATAATAACATGATATAACATATGTAACTAAAATGCTTAACATTTCTTTCAGTTCCCCAAACTGCTCCAGCAGCTACTACTTATGTATCAGTTAAAGAGGATATCAAAGAAGAAAATCATCCTCCAAAAGATGTAACAATCAAATAGGAAGAGATACAAGAAAGTCCAAAGGACGTTAATCTTGATGATGGGAAATGGTGGTGTGGATGAGATCCTTGAGATGTTTAAACCGTATGATTAATAATTTTTTAACTTCATGATACAAAGTACTTGACAATTGAGCTTTTACTTTTCAACATTTATGCTTAAGACTTATATTTCCTTATTTGTGTGCTACTTTATATAACTTTTAATTATGTTTAAGACTTATTTTTTCTTAATCTCGTGTTACTTTATTACACCAAATGTTACTTGAGATACTTGATAATTTAAATTCTAAATTAACAATTACTAAACATGTGTAACACTTATGACATACAAAAATGTTATCATAATATTATATAAATAAGAAAAATACCAGAAACAAGTGCAGCAATGCAAAGTGTCGACCCCACCGCATCACACGGGCACCCTACTAGTTATATTATATATATAACATAAGAGAGTGTCTTAGGAATAGTTTCTAAGACAAAACCTCTGTTTTTTATTATTTTTCTAAAACAAATTTACAACAATGCCATTAAACACATGTTTTTTTTTCTTTTTGTGTTTCAACCCTTCAATTTTTAGGATTGTCACTTACACCCCTTTTAGCTTTCTAAAAACTTTGTAAAATGTCAATTTGACCTCCTTGACTTTTACGTGATTATTTTTATGTACGTTGATAAAAAATAATAAGTTTTTGTGCGGGGTAGCAAATCAAAATGAAAAACTCACATTGGGTTTAGGGATAATTAGGCTCGAACTGATGACATCCACAACGTCAAGGTGACGCTCTACCGCTGAGTTATATCCCTTCCCTGCCCCTATCGAGATATAGAACTGACTAATCCTAAGACAAAGGGCTGAGAAACTCAACGACACTATTCTTGAACAACTTGGGGCCGGGCCTTCTTTTTTCGCACTATTGCGGATATGAAAATAATGGGAAAAATCGGATTCAGTTGTCAACTGTCCCTATTGGAAATAGGGTTGACTACGGATTCGAGCCATAGCACATGGTTTCATAAAACCACATGATTTTCACTATCTAAATCAAGCAGGTTTTACATGAAGAAGATTTGGCTCAACGTGTTCTATTTTTAAGTACGTTTTTGGTTGGTTTACGTTTTGTTCGGGAACGAGTCGGGTCAAATATTATACGTTTCACTAGGCGGTATAAATTCGAGTTAATTTACGTTTTACTCCGCTGCAATGTGTGGTACCATTCTTTAACGTGAAAACCACTATTTTCTTACATGCTTATTTTGAAGTATGTTTCGTTATAAATCTAAGTTGGTTTACTTTTCGATGTAAGTTTTCTCGATAATGAGTCGGGTCAAATATAATACGTTTTTGAGCTTATTTGAATGTGAGTTTTCAGTTGGTCTACGTTTTGATGTAAATTTTGTTTGATAACGAATCAGGTCAAATGTTTGACAATATAAGTTTGAACTACTTTATGTTTCGACGTCGCCGCAACGGGCGGCGGGTCAAAATACCGGTTGTTATCATTTATGAAAGATTTTGGTGCCTATTTATTGTGCATGCTGCAACCGTGTATGCAGATGGAAAACGTGAATATGCTGCATATCTCTCTGATCGGGTATGTGCAAATAAGGCTTCAAGGTGTTTAGGTCTAGAAAGCTGAAACGCGAACTTCACATACTTGCGGCATTGCTACATATTTGACCCACAAAAAAGAATTGGGTGACATAGTGGAACACATTGAAAAGTTGGTTACTATTCCACAAAGTTACCCATATTTAATATATGTTGTATAAACTTTTATATTTCATTTTTAAGGGTAGGGGCATCGGGCTATTTCATGAAAAATTAACTAAGAAAATCTTATAGAGTTGGTCAATTGAACTTCAAATGGTTATAATTAAAAAAATCAGGTGCCCAGACAGCTAATTTTAAAATTGAACTCAACTAGTTAAAAGGCCAAAATACAAGGACTCAAAAAGGAAATTACTCATGGATTTTTTAACAACATTTTTTACACCTAAATACTACCTAAGTTACACTTGCAATGATTTAAGCACACATCATTTTTGTAGGGGGCAAGCATCATATCACTAAACTACAAGGTCATGGGTTTCTTGATAATTTCAAACCAAACTAAGCCTTTCAAAAAATAATTCATTTAGTTACTTCAATCGTTAATTTTACCACCTCGGTAAATCAGTACATGGGCAAGTTTACAAAATGAAAACATGATAGGAAGCTATGTCGACGTTTGGTTATTTAAGTGGGTTAAGTTTAGTTTAAACAAGTGTGAGTAAGTTTTTGGATGAACCTCGAACACATATAGCTAAACGAACAGTGTCTGAGTTGACATGTCGGGTTTGTGATTAACACGTTTTATTATAAATATTAAATAAAAACATTTATAGTATAACTAAGTTGGTTGATTATTTATACCAAAATTTTTTAAACAAGTGCGAGTAAGTTTCTGGATTAGCCTCGAACACATATAGCTAAACGAACAGTGTCTGAGTTGACCTGTCGGGTTTGTGATTAACACGTTTTATTATACATATTAAATAAAAACATTTATCGTATAACTAAATTGGTTGATTATTTATACCAAAATTTAAAATATGAAAAGAAATTATCTTTATGTTTTAGCGTTATTAGATTTAAATAACCCCAACCTTTAATTTGTTGGCCAACAACACTCCCAACTAACGAATTGCCCTCGATCACTCATAACTTTCAGCTTATTTTCTTCTCTCACTCTAATATCAACTCAACCCTAACTACTTAATTTTTATGTTGACATGGCCTTATTTTAATGAGGTGGCATGGTTGTGTCAAAACATTATTTTTTTAAAGTTGTATTTTCTTAAACTCTCTCTCTCTCTCTAAAATGTATATCCACTCAGTCGACACCACTCCACCTACCACCAGAAATCACCACTGGGTAACCATCCTCCACCCACCACCATCAGAATTGCCATCAACACCCCCAATTCGTGAACCCCTTACCTACAACCCACCACCATCGGAAATCGTCACAAACCATTCACCACCACCACCCACACAGTCGTTAGACCACCACCACCCACTAAACCCTAACTCCGACCACCCAAACTCGAAACCTTCACCACCGGCACCATTCACTGTAACCCATCCACCACTGTGGTCATACCCTTGCAACCATCACCCTCCGTCACCCCCACCAACGAAACCCTAACCCTAAATCTAATGCTTCATAACCTCCATCGTCTCCATCACTACCACCCTTGATGTCGCCATCGTTACCCCGCACACCACCATTGCACCACCAATCGACCACTTCATTACCCCTCGAAAACCCTAAAAAACCCCATCCCATCACCGTTACGACCACCTATTGTATATCGCAACTACCTACGAACCACAACCACCCGCTATCGCCCACCTCTAGTTTTGATCTGTAAGAAAAGAGCTGAAGAACAGATTTTAGAGTGTGTGAAACTA
The DNA here is from genome assembly GCA_947069175.1 of Scalesia atractyloides. NCBI lineage: Eukaryota > Viridiplantae > Streptophyta > Magnoliopsida > Asterales > Asteraceae > Scalesia > Scalesia atractyloides. Next base: position 11,712,278 of record CAMTDV010000007.1, on the reverse strand, counting down.
GATAGATGTGTTTTTGAAGAAAATACAAAATTTTTTCTTTAAAAAAACTAATACTAATGTTTTTTTACACATAAGCATGGCACCTCATTAAATAAATGGGCACGTTAATTAAAAAACTAAGTTAGAGCTAATTAGTATTTTTATTGTAGATATGTAATGTAAAGCATTAACATGTAAAATAGGTCGGTTCAACCACTAACCCATAAACACGACACATTTAACATCTCTGGTTAAACGTAATTATAACCCGTACAAGTACAATGAGTCATTTAAGTCCCATCTCCTTTTTTTCTATGAACTCTAATGGTTATGCTTTACCATTTGTATTGTCGTATCTATTCAGTTTATAATACACCCTTTAGTCATACCAATACCTTCATACTCATCAAATTCACATTAAAGAACATATATAAAATCAAAAAATAGCAAATCATCAATAAAATTCCTACAAACATAACATACACAACCATACACAAAACTGCAACCTATTCATCTTTATACTAAAAGCAACATTCAGCGCCCTTAGAGCTTCCATGAACCCGTCATACAGCTGTTGTTCTCGGAGGCTTCATCCCAAATCCATGCTTCTTCCGTTCAACTCTGTTAATACGACAACAAGTAAAAACAAATGATTATTAGTTTATAATATCCGGCACCTTATACCAGCCAATATTGCATTTTGTCCACCGGAGGCTCACATATGTGCTTTCTGTTACCCAAGTGGACCGTAGAGTTATTCTCTCATCCACTGCCGAGATTGTACATTTTCTCTTTCTAAAAACTAACACATGTTCAGATATTGAATTTGGCTGCGTGGGAAATTTTTGGTTTGGATGAGTTAACTTGAAACACTTCGTCCAAAATTTATATTTTACTATAAATAATGGTTGGAAGCCTTTGTATTACACAGTTTCAGGTTGAACAAATGTTTTTTTAATATTTATATTAAATAACATATCATATATTCCTCAAAAACGTTTTATAAAAAATTAAAGAATAGAACTTGGCACATAAACAATTATACGCTAATAAGTAACGTTTATATACTAAGTAACAATTCATAATATTCCAAAATATAAAAGTTAACACCTCTAAATCTCATGAACTATAATGTATTAATTAAATACAATTACAAATAATGCATTATAAATAGGAAGTTATTGGTCAACCGAAAGTCATCATCCTACATTTAATGTTAAAAATATAAAATCATAACAAATATGGAAACGTTAAATTGTTTTTAATCAACTTAGGAATTTTTATTAAACTAAAAATGATAATCAGAAAAAGTTTAGGCTCAAGAATGATGACAAGCGTCACCTAGAGACTTTGATTTATTAGTTTTAATTAAAATTAATAATTAATAGAATAGATGTGCTATCAATAATTATCTTATCTTTTGAATTAAATGAATTAGGAGCCTTTTTACAAAAAAAATAAAATAAATAAACACTTTGGATGACCTTCGATCCGTATGTCTTGTCTCCTTTTCAGTTACCTTTTTAAGCACACCCATTCAACCCGTTAGAGATTATAAAGAAAAGGTAACCTAATTGACCCATTCGAAACTGCCAGTTCTAGTTAAAGCTGAACCAGATAGTTTCGGAGGGAATATACTAAACTACATTCCCTATTATACCCCTAACAACATATCACTTATGGCATTAGCTTAGTGATAATAATGGGACTAAGAAGGTTAAAATGCGAAAATAATTAAAAGGCGGAGACTTACGTTGGGGCAAGTTTACCGAGGCCTTCGAGCTCTAGACCCGATTCCTCATCAAACACTTTTCCAGATATGTCAATTAAATAAGATCTATCTGCATCCGTTGGGAGTCCCCGACTCACAAGCAAATCCAAATCTCTTTGATGAAGCTCTCTTCCATTAACAAAAACATTTGTGTTCCCATCCGCACATTTTTGCGGCATTGGATAATTGAATTCCTCAATGAATGGCTGTCAAATCGATTATAAGTTGTAATAAGATATAATAAGCATACAACTTGATAATCCAGCTTACAGTAATAGTTTAAATAATTAAAGGTTTAATAAAATGATTTAGGGGATTGTGATAACTAAAATTACACTTTGGGTGACTTTCAACCCGCTTAACATGTTTGACACGTTTGACCCGCTCCCATTAGATAATTAATGTGTTATTGTGATTATTCCATTACTACAGTTGTAATTCAAATCCAATTTTTTAATAAAATAATTGAGGAGATTGTAATAGCTAAAATCCACTTGGAGCGAATTCCATCTTGCTTTAACATGTTTGACCCACTTGACCGCTCCCCTTTTAGCTACTTGTTTTATTATTTGACCCATCCGACACGATTTATAAAAACACTATAAGTACACCAATAATCTAAATAGCTTTTTAAAAAAAATTGGGGATTGTAAATTGTAATAGCTAAATTCACTTTGGGTGACCTCTACTAACAACTACAACAACAACTGTCGTACCCAGTAAATCCTACACATAGCAAAGCTATTAGTAGGGTCTGGGCAAGGTGGGATGTAAGCAAACCTAACCTCTATTCCTAGGAAAAGAGAGGCTGCTTCTAGAGAGACCCCCAACTTGAGGACAAACAAACAATACTAAAAGAACATCGGTAGGAATGTACGAAATAACACAAGCAATGATCAAAGAGTACCATTATGCAACCTTGACATATGAAGAATAATGAAAACACATATAGGCAGGCAATCACATGCATGGTTTCCCTAAAGTGTAAGATAATCTAAACCCCTAAGACCCAACTAGAGCACTACTATACTCTCCCCTAAAGTCCTTAACCTTAATCCTACGCCTCCACGAGCTCCTATCCTAGACCATGTCCTCAGAGAGGTGCAACTCTAGTAAATCATTTCTAATTCGCTCATCCCAAGTCAAATTTGGGTCTACCTAGTGTCTACTCCTCCCCTCAAGAATGAGGATTTCCACTGCTCTAACTGGTGACGTGGCCTGCCTCCTCTTCACATGCCCAAACCATCTCAATCTCCCCTCCTTTATCTTATCCAAAATACTAGTCACTCCTAGCCTCTCTCTAAAAACTTCATTTCTAATTCAGTCTAACTTTGTGTGCCCACACATCCACCTTAACATCCTCATCTCTGCTACCTCCATCTTGCGTGCATGTGTCTTCTTGATGACCTCTACTAACAACTAAAATATAATATTATGTAATCGTGTTTACAGTTTAAATCAGACTCCATATTTTCATAGCAACATTTCATGATCAAGAAAATTACCGGAATTATACCACGACACGGGCCACCCATCATACCCCAAAATCCAGCTTTTGAATCATACCTACGTCACAAGAAAAAAAAACAAAAGAAAACAATTAGAAAATTATATACTTATATAAATTTCAAGAAAACACAACGATTATATTATCGTTCACAGGTGCTAACCAGTAATCACCGGGCTGTACGGTTCCAGCAAGCTTTTCAGCTTTCTTGACCAACCGATCCGGTATAGGCTGTCCGTTGACCGTCACATTGACTTTTCCCTGGTCAACGTGTTGACTAGACTTCGACAACTCCCTAAAGCTTTTCTTGATCATACCCACAAAAAAAGATTCATTCCCTCGTTGATCGGTCTCCCGACTTGTATCCCCGGATTCTTGAGACGTGCCCGTATTCGCACAATATTCATTCGATGAATTCTCGATCTCGCTCGGTTCTACAGCGTCTTTCATGGAGCTTCCGTGGGCCCCCAAATTAATGGGCCGTTCCATTTCGGATCTTCTGCTTACGTTTCCTTTTCCCGCTCGGTTATACTTCGTTGAATAGTCGAAATGCTCTTGAAGCGCTGAACCTGAAGGCGGTGGAGATGGTTTATCGGTATTCACCGCTACATCAGCAGGATTATCATCTAAAATAATATTAACTCTGACTTCGTCCTCTGATGTGTATGAGATGCCAGATTTGTACGAGGTCAAATTCGGGCCTCCGATTGGCAACTTATCCATTGACTCAAAGTCAAAATTTCCCGAGTTGTCATAATCCTCCGAGGAAAATTCAGTTCCGCCCCATTTTGAATCTGCACGAATCTTGTGATCGTATTTTAATTTATCGGAATCTTTATAGGGTTCCGTATAAACGGAGAGAACGAGTCGTTTGTTGACAACGGAAAGTAACATCACTTCAGAACAAGCTGCACATCTCATTTTCTTTGTTTTCTTTTTGGGTACTTGAAGCAACTCGTAACATTTACAACACGCAACAAACGGAGAACCGCCAGCCACGGTACCGCAACGCCTCACTCCGGTGGCTATGATTCCCCTTGGAGGGCGGCGGATTTCGGTAGACCATCTTGTGTGGGGCTCAGAACTATGTGAGTTCGTAGAAAGATTGGAGAACCGATGGTTGTAATCATGGTGGTAGAGAATCGGATCGTTTTGCAAAACCGGAGGTGCTATAGGTGGCGTAGGCGGCAGCGGTGGTGGTGGCGGTGGAGCTTGTTGGTGTTTACTGTAACAAGTTAAACAAGAACAAGATGGGTGATGAAACCGTCGATTATCCGCCATATCGTTGCTAGCATACTGCCCGGAATAATAAGGATAATACGGTTTCGGTTCAAAAGGTACAATTGGATTTCTTTGGTGATTGTGTGACCCAAACGGGTCGCTAAATACTTGAACTTGATTCACTTGATTCAAGTTAGTCACTAAAGGATGGCTTTTATGATGCATATGAGGAGGAATATTATGAGGCTTATTACGCGATCGTACGATTTCGTATTTGAGTTCGTCTAATTTCCTTAAGAGCTCGGCCCGATCGTCATCGATCTCTAGATCGTTAATGTTTTCAACTAGCTCGGCATATTCATGACGAGGGGCGCGATGGTAACTTGATGAACCTTCTTGAGTCATATCGGTCTCGCGGTATCGCCAATTCGAGGCCCAAACCGATCTTCGTGACCTCGGTTCTTCAACGTCGGTGATGTTATCGTCTTTCTCGGCTCTCCTGCTGGAACTCGCGTTAGAATTGACCCCGTTTTCAGACCCGAAACTCGTGTTCCTAACACTTTTGTTTGGAATCGCGTCGGTTTCATGATCCGATTTCTCTGAAGATACACCGGAATCCATACGTCTATTCCCTGCTGCAAATCGAAATTTCGAATAAATATGGATGAAGAAACTTCAACCTAAAGAAACAGAGAATACACAGAATGTCGACCTAATCCTACTAATATTATGTGAAATGAAGTAATCAAAATGTGAATAAATATTAAAAAAAATAAAAAGTCCCCCAACACCAATTTGGGCTTATTCAAACCACAAACAACCTTGATTTTGACACTGTTACAGAAAGCCACCAAAATACAGAAGAAGTCAACAATGATATTTACCAAGCAATATAATGCAAAAAAAAAATAAAAATTAAACTCATCTGAAATTCTTCATAGAAGCACATTAACCTGGTTCCAAATCACAAGAAAACAAAACAATCAACATCTAAATTCATGTTTTCACCAATACCAGAAACTTCAAAAAAAAAAAAAATAATAAATAAAAAAATCCACATGTTTTTCATAAGATCAGGCACACCCAATTCATATCTGCATTAACCCACTAAATTTTTCTTGAAGAAAATCAAACAAAAATAAAGAAATCAAGAATGAAGATATTACCAAGCAATTTAATGAAAATTTTTTGAAACCCATCTGAAATACCTCATAAAATCACATTAATTTGACTTCAAATCACAAGAAAACAAAACAATCATCATACAGTTTCATGTTTTTCAAGAATCCCAATAAGAAACCTTCAAAATAAACTCAAAAACCCACATGCTTTTTTTCAGAAGATCAAGCACACCCAACTCGTTTCCACATCAACCCATCAATAACAAACACAAAAAGATCATACATTTAGACCCACATCAAAGTTTCTTGAAGAAAATCAAACAAAAATCAAGAATTCAAGAATGAGGATATCACCAAGCAATTTAATGAAAATTTTTCAAAAACCCATCTGAAATTCCTCATTAAATCACATTAAATAATTCGACTTCAAATCCAAGAAAACAAAACAATCATCATCTAAATTCATGTTTTTCAAGAATCCCAATTAATTAAAAAAAAAATCAAAAAACCACATGTTCTTCACAAGATCAGGCACACCCAGTTCATTTCTTCAAACACCCATCAACAACAAACACAAAAAGATCATACATTCACACCCACATCTAACTTTCTTGAACAAAATAAACAAAAACTGCAAAAAGGTTCAAACTTTACCACGAAGAACAGCACCACATCCTCCACATTGATAAACAGCATAATCAGTAACCTCGGGGAGTAGATTCTCACACTTGGGGCAACGAACTAATCGAACTTTTGCTGGACTTTCAGACATTTTTACTCAAATTAACAAAAAAATCTTGCTACTTTTGCAGAAATTATTGTTGACCCAATTGGATATGCAACAAGAAGAAAGAGATAGATTGTGCCTTTATGTTAAAAAGATTCTGATTTGAGAAATTATGGATGAAGTGAGAGGAATCCCATGAACCCTGCAGAAAAAAAAAAGTGAAATTGGGGAGTTTTGTGAAGTAAATAGGATAACTCCAAGGGAAAGGGGGAAGGAGGAAGAAGTTAAAAATCAAAAGGTGGTCTGGTCTGGTCACCGCTCGAGCACAAAGGTGTACTTTCTTTACTTTTTCAGCAATCCCTTGGGGTTTGCAAAATCAATGTAACTACCCTTGGTCTTCTTTAATGTTTTTTGTAACCGGCGCGGTTGTTATCTAACTGGTCTATTGGTTAGATTGGTTTGGTTTTGATTGATCAGTGCTTTTGTCATTGGAAATCAGACTCTTGATTGAACACGTAAAAAACTAAACGAACAAACTAGTTCGATTTTTTTATTATTTATTAATCAAGACACATTAATCATAATGACTCTAATCATCTATTTATACTATATATATTCTAATTCTAACACAACTCAAACACTATTTTGATAATAAAATAAACCAACTAAATATACTTATTTGATAAATAAATAATTCAAACTCATCATCATCATACTCAGTAATCTCATCAATAACAAATCTAAGAGAGAGTCTACTAAATGTAGACAATCTTACTTACCTTTTAATAGATAGGTTGCTTTCAATGAGACCCCGGCTTAATAAATAATTCAAATTTTACCTCTATATAATATAAGAGAAAATGAATAGTGTTTTCTTCTTTTAGCCTATTTTATCATTTAGTATAAACTTTTATATTCAACTTATATAGTTGTATTATTGTATTATTTTTCTTTTATTTTAATCAAATTAATTTTCTACCTCTAAATAGTTTTTCTAACGAACACTTTAATACCGTTTTAAACATATTTTTTAACTTTTTTTTCTTTACTATAACGAATGTGACGAAGGATTTTTTTTTGTTTAGTTTTTCTAACGAACGCATCGATACTCTTTTGAACATATCTTTTAACTTTTCTTTTTCTTTGCTATAACAAGTGCACCGAAACCACACGAGTTTCTATCGGGTTTTTTTTATTAGCTTTTTTTTAGCTTTGTTCTTTACTATATTGTTTTACCTTTTTTTATTATTTTAATGTTCAGAACCGGGTTACAACGCAAATAGCATAACACATTTAGATATTATTTTATTTAATTTTATGAGTTTATTTATTAGTTATCGTGGTGTGTTATACGTTTTGAATTTCAACCGCGTCTTTGCGCAATGCGCGGGTATCAACAACCTTAGTTTAAATAGATAAACAAAATTATATTTGTCTTGAACCCAATTGAATTACTTTTAACACATTTAAACTTTATAGATAGTCTCTTAATTCAGAACTATCTTTTTATTTGCAATTGACTCGGTTATGATTGAGCATTTGAACTGGTCTATTAGTCGGGTCGGCTTTAAAAACTGGACGCTATATTGAGCCTTTAGTAGTAAATGAAATGATAAATGAGAATCTTTTAAAAGAGAAAAATATATAGAAAATAAATAAATTTTGGAAAGCTGGTTCAACTACCGATCATTATGGTGTAATTGACAATGACTGGTTTTGTATCTATGATAAACTAGGTATTTAGTTGTTTAGAATTAAGAGTTATATTCTAGCTATTTATCTATTTATTGATTGATTATACCGATTGTCTAAGTAATCCATCATTCGGTACTTTGACTAAATCAATTGTGTAAAATGTACATTATCCTATATTTATAATTATAATCAGTTATTATAAGTGTTAATATAAGGGTTTTTGAGAATTAATAAAAATAAAAATCAGTATAAAACTATTGAAACACATTTTGATTAAACTTTAAACTAGACGTAGTTAGTTTGATGTGTGTGAACAAATAAGAATATATTTAACATGTTAAAAAAACTACTTCAACAGACACTAGTAAGGATATGTGAATGTAGAAGCTAGCGTCCTCTCAGGTATCTACACACAAATAAGTTTCAAGATGATTAAAGAAAAACCCTTAAGAATATCAAATGTGTGCTTGTGATAATTGCTTATATGTCTTTAAACACGATTTATGTAATCGACCATTCTTTTGATCATGTGAGTTTTTTAAGAGATTAAGTATGGTTTTTTTTATCACATGACTTGTGAGTGGTGGACACCCTAAACCTCCCACTTATAAATTTAATAAGCGTTCTTGAGTATTTAATAGAGTGGCTGAAATTCAAAAGAATGGCTTAGAAATATATATATATATATATATATATATATATATATGTATATATATATATACGAGAAGAATTTATTAGGAACCATTATTTATTGTGAGAATCGCAAGAACCAATCTGAATATAACAAAAAATATTTAAAAGAAAACACACACAAATTTTTATTTTTTTTAATCACTATATTTCGTCAATAAAAAACCAAAAAAAGAAAGTTCGAGTAACAATTATTCATGCACATGTACATATGTATCATTCCTATGACAAATTTCGTAATATATTACTAATATTAGACAATTGTACTTTCATTTACACTACCATCCATAATACACTACTTTTTACATTAACAATATCAGAAATGCATATGTGCATGCATCTACATGTATGAACATGATATAACATGTTTTGGTACACTACTTTGAATACACTTTCCCTTTCATCTATCATACCATCCACAATACACTACCATTACCTCCTACAAACTATAATACAATACCATTACCTCCTACAAACTATAATACAATACCATTATCAATATTTCACTTTATGACATGTACATCAACACTCTTTATACCATCCAAACAACATATTACATCATAAAGTGACAAATATAACAAACCATCAACCACTAGATATGTCTAACCAAAAAACATGTATATGAGCCTACTACATCATTCAAAATCCCAAACTCTTTATACCCAAACACATTATATCATAGTTATACATAATGATGCACATATGCATTTTTAATATTGGTAATGAAAAAAGTAGTGTATTACGGATGGTAGTGTAAATGAAAGTGCATTTGTCTACACTGATAATCTATTACGAAATTTGTCCAATAAATGATACATATGTACATGTGCATTGATAATTGTTACTCGATTTTTTTGTAACAAAATATAGCGATTTTCTTAAAAAATAATTAAAAAATTATGTGTTTTTTAGATTTTTTGAATATTAACATTGGTTTTAGCGGTTCTCACATAAGTCCTACCCTATATCCACACATAAAAAAACACATTTTAATACGTTAAAAAAACTATGTCAATACCCTATGATAATGTGTGAATGTAAAAGCTAGCATGGAAGCTCTTCTATGTAGGTATCCTCACCCTAGGCCTAAAATGAGCTACCTCCCACTTTATTAATATAAAAAGGGTTCTCAATAAAAAGGGTTTTTAAGTATTCAATAAACCACTTTCAAAGGAGCGAACGAGGAAAAAGCAAATTTATATTGGCTCTTAAATTTTCCAACAAGGCTGCAAAAGGTTTCCCATATGGATCATGCTATCCCACATGTATCATGACTTCTTTGTTTATAGGAATGGTAAAAATACTCGAGCCTAACTGGTATACCTGAAGCCCGACACAAGTGAGACGGATATACCTGATATCTAACGGGTATTGGATCGGGTATGAGATTAGTTTTAAAAAATTTCACGGGTATTGGATTAGGTGATACCCGTTACCCGAACTATATACCCGAATTTTTTTATTTATAATTTTATTTTTCATTAACCTTTGTCTATTAGTGATTTATTTTAGTATGTTCATAATATAGAATATAAATTTTTTAGTATATGTTTTTTATAATAGTATATATATATATTGTATGTTGTGAAGTATATACATATAAGTGTATAAGTGTATTAAAGTTATTATTAATTTATGATAAAACTTATATGTTTGTAATATATATTTTTTTATTTACAATAGTTGTATAAATAAAATTATATAATAATTATAATAGTAAGAAATGTATTTGGAAATCCTAACGTATATCTTTTAACAAACTAATAGGTATGTCCTATACTCGATACCAGACGGGTAATTAACTGACAAATACCGATAGATATTTGGTCATGTATAGGATACAATTTTACAACATGGTATATATGGGATTACCAATACCTGACTCATTGACATCCCTATTTATTTGTTAGTTACCGGCTTATGTATGGATCATGCTAATCCCATATGCATCGTGACTCGTTTGTTTATTAGATAAATATGTGTTAACTCTTTTATAGTATTTGTTATTCAACATGATAAGTTAGTCGCAGCCTACTTGTTCTACCTGTGTGACCCTATATACTCATAAGGTGTTGAAATAACGTTGGTTTGTGATGAAGTGACATTGTAACAATCATTTGAGTGTTTTCTAGTGGTAGCAATAGATTGTTGCTATGGAGTTATTCCCATCCATGAAGCATCATCAATACCTATTTTGAAGTTATTAACTTATTCCTAGAGATAGTAAGTTAAAAGAATTATATATCCCTATTTTACTGTTCGTAGATCCATATTAGTTATAGAGTTTTTATATTTTGATAAATATATTAAATAGATCTTTATGAGTTATGAAGTACACATTATATTCAACACTAACATACATTAATTATGCTTTTTTTTTTCAATTTCGTTCATACTCCTGTTAAATTGTGATAACCAACAATTGTACAGATGTCATCGTTACACAAATAAGGATGCATCATACCCAAATAAGGATAACCACCGTTAAATCCAAAGACTCCAACTCCTTTCCCACTTTGTATATACCATACCACGAACCGGCCGCTCCTACTTTAAACGGTAAAAAGGAGGATGATGAGTGTTAGGTATGAGTAGCCGTAACAACCCTACACCACAGTGTTGATCAGTTCTGTTTAAACATAATGGAAAACATAAATAAACTACCTGTAACGGCAGACATGCCAGCAGAGAATCCAGTCAGAGACGCAGTCATGGAGTTCGACATATTTGTCAGTGTGATCTGGTTCCTCCTTAGGGTGTAAGATTATGATGGTAAGAACCGAACTAGGGATGAATTCGGTTTAAGTTATGAAGAGAGAGGTGGGTGGCGGCTTTGATGATAATGATGTTATTGTGAATTGTCTAACCCTAAACCTCTCTAATCATCTCATTATATATACACCCAAAATGAAACCCTAATTAGTTAATAAGGGTAATATGATCCATCAACAATTACCAACTAATATATAATAAGATTAATATATTTTGATCTAATATAACATAAATGATTATAATGGCTACATGATTAAATATTATAAATAATATATTTAATCTTACACACAGTCTTCCTTGTTCAAGTTTGAATCTCCACCACCATTTTAGTAAAAGCCTTACATTCATATTATGCAACGAGCCCAAACCAAGACCCCCTTTGTCCAGAGGCCGAATTGCTCTTTCCCAACATACTTGTGCGGCCTTTGATTTATCCTCATCGCCATGCCATAAAAAGCGTCTTCCAATAGCTTCCAAAGTCTCCAAAACTCTCTTTGGAGCTTTAAAAAGAGAAAAAAAATACAAAGGCAGGCTATCGAGTACCGATTTCAAAAGGGTCAATCTACCGCCCCGCCAACAAAATTTTTGCTTTCCATTTAGATAACCGGGCTTTCATACAATCTATAACGTCCTTCCAATGCCTCACTTGGTTCATGTTAGCGCCAACTTGAACCCCAAGGTACATACAAGGAAATTTCCCGACTTTCCAATTTATGTTATTCACCACTTCAGAAACCGTAGCATCGCCCACTCCAATCCCGAAAAAATTGGACTTCGAGTGGCTTAATTTCAGCCCCAAGATGTAACTGAAACATCTCATCAATCAATAATGTTGTATATGGAGTCTTCATCCCATTCCCCCAAACACACCACATCATCCTCATATATGAGGTGAGTTAGAACCAACCCGCTATTTGGAAGCGACTTACCCTTCATTTTCCCCAAACTTGACACTTTAGTAAGAAAACCGGTTAAGGCTTCCATTGCTATAATAAAAATGAATGGCGATAACAGATTCACTTGTCGCACTCCCCGGTAACATTGGAATTCTAATGTTGGCGACCCGTTAATTAGCACCGAAGCACGAGACGAGCTAATATACAGCTTACCCGACGCCTCCATGCAACCGGAATCCCATTAGATGTAGAACCAGATCAATGAAATCCCAATTGATTGAGTGGTATGCCTTCTCGATATCCATTTTTAACACAAAAACTTTATTTTTATTCTTCTTCGCCCATGCTGTTACTTCATTAAGAATCAATGGACCATCCAAAATATTACGGTGGGCCAAGAAACCGGATTGATATTCAGAGACCACCGAACCAATCACCTTTTTTATTCGGTTAGCTAGGATCTTTGAAATAGTTTTCGAGATGCAATTGATAAGATTAATCGGCCTATAGATGTTAAAAAGATTGGGTCAGTACCTTTCTGAATTAAAGCTAAAAAAGAAGAGCCACATCCCCGGTTCATGTTCCCATCCACATAGAAAGCTTCCGTGATTTTCACGAAGTCATCTTTGAGCAAATACCAAAAATGCTTAATAAAACTGAAATTAAAGCCATCCGGCCCCGGAGCCCGCACTACCACACTCCCACGCCGCAGGCGCATCCTATCTTACTTACTACTTACTTGTTCAACAATATACGAATTATATATTTTATATATAATCTTATTGTTTCATAAAATCGGATGTTAGATAGTCACATTGTCTCATTGAATACAAATATAAACATGTTTTCTTACCTAGGTCCTCCCTGAGAAACCACCATTCGAAGTCTAGATATAGCAACCGACAGACTATTGCACTGTATTGAGGCCACTCGGTGTGGGGGGTCGTCCAGGCCCGGCCTGGCTCGGCGACGCCCCTCAACACCGCCCCGGGTAGGCCGGCGGCGTCTTGGGCAGCCCCATGCGGACATTGAAGACGGGCCCAACTTTTTTGAATTATAGCCGTTAATAGCCGTTGCAATTAAAAAAAATCAATTTTTTTTAAAACTTTTATTCTCCCACCTTATAAATATATACCCCTTATTCTCACACTTTTAATTTTAGTTTTTATAAATATTTTGCCAAAATTAAAAAGAAAAATAAAAAAAACTAGGTGGGGTCGGGTCGTCACCCATTTCCTTGCTTCCATCCCTGGATGAGCGTCCTTCAAGGCCTCTGACGTGAATGCTGACGTGACAGGTCATCCTGAAGAAAGGCTCATCACCTACACCGAGTAGCCTGAGAATCATAGGATAGAGAATCTATCAGCCTGTTCTAAACATTTACTTTACGTACAATAATATCCCATGTTTTCTCCCTCCCATATCATCTTATCAATATACTTCAAATCTAAACTTATAGCCAATCTTATTAATTTATCACCTTCAACTCTTCAAGATTCCTTGTGATATGTCTATTGGTACGGCCCGCAACACATTCATGTCTTCCAACTTTCATTAACCTCTCACCACATCATATACCCGCAGGCATGATACATACAAGTGTGTTATTAAGCCATGCCGTTCTTGAGCTACACTAAAATGACTCATTAAAAACTCAAATTAGCTGAGTATAAGTGAGTTCAAACTTAAGTTATAGCTTATTTAATAAAGGAGCTACAACTCAAACTTTACATTTATGTTACTTCTATAGCTATAATGGTTTTATTTTATATGATAAATATATTAATTCATGATTAACATTATTGTAAATACAAACTTGTGATAAAAAAAGTAGGTAGATAGTATATATTTGTTACGTATATAAAATTATAAAAGTAATTACATTACAAATTTTGTTCTTTTTGTTTATACCCAATTTCATTCGTTATTCTTTGGCTTTAATACTGATGTAATTTATACTTTATGTTTTAAAATCTGGCATGTTACGTCATTTGCCTCTAATCAAGTTAATTTTTCTCATTAAATTTGATCATCCAAAAAATTTTTAGTCTTTTTACGTATGTATTTAAAATAATTTGATAAAAAAACTAAACTAAATTTGAAAATTATATATCTCTATTCTCTCTCTAAATTTGTAAATTACATATATTGTTCACAATCATCCCTCGTTGCTAAGTTCAGACTTTTGAGAACAACATTTTTAAAAATGGAACTATTGATAGCAATTTTAAAAAATAGGATTATTAATCGTTATTCACCTCTAGATTAAATTATTAAATTCAGCTTCTCTATGTAAATTTATTGAATTAAAAGTCTTCTAATACGTTAAATATATAGCTTTTTGACCAACTATTCACATATTTATTTCTTGGTGAGATTTCGTTGTATGTAATGGAAAGCTAGTCTCCTCGATGCCAACTTATTAAAAGCGGGTCGTACTATTAATTTAGCGACTTTTACCTTTTTTTAGAATTTATACTATTTTATAATTTTAATTATAAAATACTATAGGTGTTTAAACTGTTTTACATAATTTTGAAACCATATTTGTAATTGTAATTCATTTATTTTTATCTGTATTTTGTGACAAACCAAACTTTTATTTAATATATTGTATTACTAGGTTATTACCTCGTGTATTACACGGGTTGAATCAATTTAATTTTATATACTAAATAGTTAAATAATTTATCTTTAAACCTCATTTATTACACGTTTTGAATAAATGTAATTTTATATATTAAATAATAAAAACTATACCTTTAAGAACTCCGTCTATTGTACGGGTTAAGTAAATATAATTTTATATACCAAATAATGAAAAGATATATCTTTAAAAACCATATGAATTACATGGGTTGAATAAATGTAATTTTGTATACTAAATGATAAAAAAAGTTATATATTTAAGAACTCCATGTATTGTACGGATTGAGTAAATGTAAGTTTATACACAAAATAATATTAAATTATATATTTAAAAACAATGTATATTACACGGGTTGAATAAATATAATTCTATATACCAATATATATATATATATATATATATATATATATATATATATATATATATATATATATATATATCTTAAAAAACCATGTATATAAATATTTAGTTAACTATATCATATAAGTAACTTATACTTGTATTGTTCATAAATATAGTTAACAATCCGAATCATAACTAATTTGCTTTTAGCCAAATTGAATCTTTATTTATTTATGGATACGACGTAATTTTATGAGTAAATTGTACAAAACATCCTTTATGTTTTCTTAAACTTGCAGGTTACAGCCTTAATGTTTAAAAGTTGCTAAAAACAGCCTTTATGTTTATTTTTGTTGCTGATTCAATCCTTTACAGCTAACCATGTTATTTTCTTCAGTTAAGTTCCCTCACATGCATAACATGTGAGGGTATATTCGTCATTTTGGTTGATCTTCCACCCACTTTAATTATAAAAAAAAAGAATATTTAAGTTTTAACCTAGTTTAAACAAAGTTTGGTAAAACGTACGTGACTACAGAGGAGCACGATTACTATTTAATAGTGTTTAAGTCTAACTTCGGCGTCCTAAGCGTCACCAGTTGCTGGATCCGACTACTGAACACGGTGTTACGAAGTTCTCTGATTTGACGGCATCGGAGTTCCGTGAGAGGTATCTAGGGTTGAAGAGTCGTTTGTCGTTTCCGTCTGATGCGAATAAGGCGCCGATTCTTCCAACTGATGATAATCCTGAAGTGTTTGATTGGCATGATCAAAATCTGTGTTAATCTTTACAGCTTAGTGGGATAGCTTAACAAGATTTCTATCTTAATTCCGAGTTCGCCGGAATCCGGCGAAATCGCCGGAGAAGAAGACCGGAAAAGAGGGTGTTTGGTTTTTAAAAGTTTGGTTTTATTGCACATTAGTCCTTGCGGTTAGAATTTTTTTTAAAATAGGTTAAACCTTAAATATTCTTTTTTCTTATAATTGACGTGGTGGAAGATCAACCAAAATGACGAATATACCCTCACATGTTATGCATGTGAGGGAACTTAACTGAAGAAAATAACGTGGTTAGCTGTAAAGGATTGAACCCGCAACAAAAATAAACTTAAAGGCTGTTTTTAGCAACTTTTAAACATTAAGGCTGGAACCTGCAAGTTTGAGGAAACATAAAGGATGTTTTGTGCAATTTACTCTAATTTTATTTTACTTAAAAATGGGCTCTAACATAATCCATTTAAAATTATAACAAACACACATCTTTCGTTTTATATTGTGACATCCCGGCTTTTCAGGTATCTTAAACGCGCTACTTTGTTGTTATTCATCCTACACTGATTTAATTCGGAGAATTAAATACACGCTCGCAATAACTACGTTAACTTTTTGAATCTATTGGGTGAATTACGTGCTATGTGTTATTAGACGTTTGTAGATTATTGTATCACGCCTTGATTTAGCGATTATTAGTTATAAGCCTTATGTTACCGATTTGTAAAAAAAATAACAAATAAATAGCCAAACTAAACCGAGCCGCGAAACGTGTCGAACTTGCGACCCACACCTCCTTGCGGCCCAAGGAAATAACACAAACTTGCGGCCCAAGACACTTAACCCAAACCCCCCCCCCATTGCGGTCGCGCCCCTCCCCTTTTCCCTTGTTATATTTATATGTATGTATGCATGGGTTGTTTCAAAAAAAAAAACAACAAAACTCTAGTCCCTAAGAGAAGGCCAACGGCAGCCCCCCCTCTCACGGTCGCAAACCTCACACCCCCGGATTGATTCCAAGCTTGTCCCGGTTCGCTAAGCATCATCGTTTCAAGGTTAGGGTTTAATTGTTTTGCAATTCACACTAGGTTTTGTATAATCTTGATCTTGATTATGTGTTTGTAGGATTATTAGTATGAATAAGTGTTGTGATTTATGATTAGTTCGGATGAATGTGCGAATCCTTGCGGTTGTGATGATATGTGAATACTAAAATCGTAAGCTGCGTTTTATCGATAAAGATCATGATATATATTTAGGTTTTGCATGAATATTGATATATATGATGATATTTGACAAATAAACCTGCTGTTAATCAATACACATAAGCGTCATGATCGTTTAAACATGTTCGAATGCGATAAAGTCGAAAATAGTAGGCTGATTGACATTTACAGCCAACTTCAGTTGGCTGTAACCTGATCATTATTTATCGAAAAGTGGATTTTCAGAAGCCTAAAACGTGTATTTTTTGCCGGATTCATATTTTTCTGAGGTCGTTTGCTATTTTTAAATGGTCATTTAGTGCAGCAGCTGAAGCTGCGTAAATTCTGCAGAATTTGCAGGTTGTTTATCGAGTCAGATCTCATAGTCTGTAGGGGGTTAGGTCAAGAAATTTTACAGTAACTGGAGACGCAAATTTCCGAAAAGCTCCCACTGGAATTTTGTTAATTGGATGAACAATGATTTTTAAATAATTTTTCCCGTGGACTGCAGTCAGAAAGTGATGAATCTGACTACATCCTAGTATATAAATGTTTATAAATAATTGGTAAAACTTTAGGACTTGAAAATTATTCATAAAATTCTACAGTCTAACTGATACCTCCTGTAAAAAATTGGAATTTTTGAAACGTTGGAACTATTTTATAAAGATCCTCGAAAACAGCCCAGTTATGAGCGTACAAGCCGCAACATGATAACTTGCGTTTGTGTGTACCTAAGTGTTGTATGAGTTAACCTGTGTCTATGACAAGTTGGTTTGATCATTATTTTGTATGGTGATACTTTGCATGCATGATTATGTTTTCGAATTGGTTATTGCGTTGTGCCGTACTGTGTGTTAGTTATGCGTAGGATTTTTGTGTCAGTGTGTTCACACACTAACTTTAAATCGGTTAACATGTTAGGACGCGATTAGCGGTCCCATCATTTGCTTCTTTTGCGTTATTTTAACCGAGCAATTTAAGGTGAGTTCACGGCCCCTATTTTATTCGGTTTTAAACAACAGGGGGAGAAACATGTATACACTCTATAACTCTATCTTTTACGTTATGCGAAATTAACGTCGTTAACTATTCGGTAACTAAGTTAATGTTAATGTATGTTATGGTCACTAAGTAGCTTTATCACGGAAGTCCTCAACCAACTCTCGGATTGTTAGTATTGGGTTAGATAGCGGGGAAATTATAAGTAGTACTACTGGGCCCGACAAGCCCCACCCGAGCTAGTCGCGCTAGCCAACCGGGTATGGTCAACGGGTGATTAATTTGGCCTAACTTTCGCCATGTCCAGTGATAGACCTGGCAACACTGAGGCAACAACAGTCAGCTTCGATCGCTAACTCTTATGTGACGTAACTTTAGGCTCGCTACCTACATGTTAAGATTGAACTTAGTTACAAACCAACATTATTATTCCGGGTTAGGAATAATGGAACTATGTCGTTATCCCGGGTTAGAGATAACAGGGAAACAATATTTTAAACCGAACTTATGAACTTATAAAAACCTGTGAACTCACTCTTCTTTAATGTTGACACTTGTTTCTTTACATGTTTCTCAGGACGCTAGGAGCGCTAGATGCACTCACTTGCATTTGATCAAGACATTTTTTTTATCGAGTCTTATTTACGAATAATGTTTGGGATTTTTGGTTTTGGCGTTTATGTTGGCGCCCGTTACTTTACTTTAATGCTTCCGCTAAACTTTGAAACTAAGATAATTTGAAAATGACTATGAATGGTTAAACAAATGTTTTTGGAAAACGTTTAAATAAATCATATAGAGTCGTTCGATATTGCTAGTGTCTGAGATTCTGGTTTGATCACACGCCTCGCGGTAAAACTTCGCAAGTGGAAATTGAGGGTGTGACAGATTGGTATCAGAGCCTCTAGCTATAGAGAACCATGTTTGTATTAAAAGTAAACCTAAACTATAGCTGTTACACGACACTAGACTTAGTTGGCACCGAATTGTGACATCTTGTTATGTGTTATACTACAATTGTTCTATGTGAGATATATATGTATATTGTGATGCACGCAACTTGTAACTAACTACACCAACCCAGCAGGCTATGTCATCATCAATATCCGACAAATCTCGACAATCAAGGGCGGTGGGGAAGGCACCCATGGTCGAACCCTCACCACCTCATGGCGTGGAGACACGCTCAGCTGCTAGGAAAAGACTCGCTCTAGGAGGGGAGTCGTCCTCCCGTCCGACCACCGCTATACCGGTCGAACCGGTCAACTCTTTAGGAGTGGGGGACGATCTACTTAGGGATGTGTTAAGGAAACAACAGGAACAGCTGGAGAAAATGCAGGAGACTATCGAAGCACAGGGATGGCTGATACGTCAGCTAACTGGTAAAACTGGAGAGCTCGAGGAAGAGCAATATGAGAATAAGCGAGTTCAAAACATTTTAGCTAAGGACTTTCGTGCGGAGCGGCTGAGGGCTGACTGGCTCGAAGACAGAGTTCTTGAGTCCAGTTGGAGGATTCATGAACTGGAGCAGAATCAAACACCTGTCCCAGTACCCGCACCAGCACCGGCCCCTCCAGCGCCGGTAGAGGAAGAAGAGGAGGATCCAGAGGAAGACCCGGAGAGGATCCAGAGGAAGACCCGGAGGAGGATCCGGAGGAAGAAGAGCCGGAACAGGACCCGGCTGTTGAAGCTGAAAACGCCGAAGAGGATGACGACAGTGATAGCGACTTGGGAGATGGAGACATAGATGACTAACTCGTCTCGCCAATCTCCGTTTTGTTTCCTTTAGTTTGTTTGTTTCCACTTATGTTTGAACTTGAAAATTTTATAATTAAACTGAGATGTTTGGTTGGTATTTTGTGAGACATTGCAATTTATTTAATCGAATGTTCCTTTTGATTGTTTAATTTGTTGGGTTGACATAAATTGTGTGTTTATTGAAGTGTGGAATATGATAACTATATTGGATATATATACTTATCGGTGTGTTTTGTGTTGTTTTACAAAGATCTTAAATGGCAACTGGTCGTCGCGGAAACCTCAACATGTCAACTGAAGAATTGGCCGCTTTAATCCAAGAACACGTGAATGCTGCTCTGGCAGGTGTTCAAAACCCACCAGCAGGTAACCATTATTAAATTTTCATGGGAAAATCTAACAGTTTGGCTAGTGGACTTTCTCGCTGACTACCTATCCTCTATCTTCAGGAGGGGGTCTTAACCCCTACAAGATGTTCCTCGATGCAAAACCGAGCAAGTTCATGGGTGTTGAAGGACCCATAGGACTGGTACGTTGGATTGAAAAGTCTGAATCGGTTTTCGAGATGTGCAATTGCCTTGAAGCTAATAAGGTCAAGTATGCTGCCTCAACGTTGGAAGATGGGGCATTAACCTGGTGGAAAGCAGAAGTCCAAACGCGTGGACTTCTTGCGGCGAACGCAATGGCCTGGACCGAATTCAAAGCTCTAATCAAGGAGGAATACTGTCCGCAGGACAGAGTTCAGTAGTTGGAACAAGCGTTATGGAACCAGAAGATGGTCGGGTCAGAAATTGAAGCGTACACGGCAAGACATCATGATCTGGTGTTCCTTTGTCCCGATTTGGCTAACACCGTCGAAAAAAGACTTGAGTTTTATCTTGGGGGTCTGGTCCCTGAGATCCAGGACTTGGTAATGTCTAGCAACTCTACGACGGAACATCAAGCGATTAGGCTTGCGCATAAACTCACCGATAAGGCGGTGGAGCAAAGGAAGTTGCCACCTAGGGGTGCAACTGAAGTTGTCCCTGACAACAAAAGAAAATTTGAAGACTCATCTGCTCGACAGTCTTCATCAGCCCAGCCACAACAAGGAAACTAGAAGCAGTCCAATAACTTCAACAACAATCGGGGTCACAACAATCAGTCTGCTAACGACACCCAGAACTCGAGCGGCTATGCGGGTCGAAAGCCGCAATGTAACCGTTGTAACCTCCATCATCACGGCCCTTGCGCTGGAAATCGCTGCCAACGATGTGGCAAAGCAGGACACGCAGCAAAGGATTGTCGCGGGGAGATCATGACACGACAAAATCAGAACTAGCACCAGGGTCAACAGCAAGGTAATAACCGGGGATGCTATCAGTGCGGTAGCACTGCCCATTTCAAGCGAGACTGCCCGCAGCTTCGCAACAACAACAACCACAACAACAACAACAACAACAACAATAACAACAATGGCAACAATGGAAATGGTGGCACAGGAGATGCCAAAGGTCGTGCATTCACGCTGGGCCATGGAGAGGCCAGAAACGACTCGAATGTGGTCACTGGTAAGTTTCCCCTTAACGATCATTTTGCTACTGTACTTTTTGATACGGGTGCGGATAAGAGTTTTATATCTGAGTCTTTTAGGAAGAACCTAAATCTCACACCTAAACCCCTAGAGACCCCTTACGTCATAGAACTAGCCAATGGTAAATCTGTAGATGTGACCCATCTAGTGTCCGGCTGTCAACTTAAACTCGCGGGTCACACCTTTACCATTAATCTGATGACAACTACCCTGGGTAGTTTTGATGTGGTAGCCGGAATGGACTGGCTATCCGACGTCCGAGCTGAGGTTCTCTGTTTCAAGAAAGCTATCCGTATTCCGTTCTCTAATGACGAAGTCTTGATGGTGCAAGGCGAGAAGGCAGGCGTCGTCACGAACATCATCTCTTGCATGCAAGCTCAGAAGTATATTCGGAAGAAGAACTCTTTTGCTTTGCTCGCACTGGTCACCGAGCAGCCTAAGGACGAGAAGCGGATTGAAGATATCCCCGTCATCCATGACTTTCCCGATGTGTTTCCAGAGGAGTTACATGGTCTTCCACCACATCGACAAGTGGAGTTTGAAATCAATTGGCGAACCATGCGACTCCTATCGCCAAGGCCCCGTACCGCTTAGCTCCAGCAGAGCTGCAAGAACTGTCTACCCAACTTCAGGAATTGTTGGAAAAAGGATTTATCCGACCCAGTACTTCGCCATGGGGAGCTCCGGTCCTTTTTGTCAAGAAGAAGGACGGGACCTTCCTCATGTGCATCGACTACAGGGAACTCAATAAGGTTACCGTCAAGAACCGATACCCATTACCTCGCATTGACGATCTTTTCGACCAGCTTCAGGGGTCAAGCTATTACTCCAAGATTAATCTACGGTCAGGTTATCATCAGCTACGCGTCAGGGAGGAGGATATCTCCAAGACGGCATTTCGCACTCGGTATGGCCATTATGAGTTCTTGGTCATCCCCTTCGGTCTCACTAATGCACCCGCGGTGTTCATGGACCTCATGAACCGCGTGTGTAAGCCGTATCTCGACAAGTTTGTCATCGTGTTCATCGATGATATACTCATCTACTTTAAGGGTGAAGAAGAACATGCTGAGCATCTACGATTATTGCTGGAACTACTTCAACAGGAGAAACTATATGCTAAGTTTTCGAAGTGTGATTTCTGGATTCGGGAAGTTCAGTTCCTCGGGCATATCGTGAATGAAAAGGGTATACACGTTGATCCCGCCAAGATCGATGCTATCAAGAACTGGGAAGCACCCAGGACACCGACAGAGATCCGCCAATTTTTGGGATTGGCTGGTTACTACAGACGTTTCATCGAGGGATTTTCCAAGATCGCACAACCGCTTACCACTCTCACTCAGAAGGGCACCAAGTATGCTTGGGGTGACAAACAGGAAGCAGCATTTCAATTACTGAAGCAGAAGCGTTGCAGTGCGCTCATTTTGTCCTTGCCAGAGGGGACAGATGATTTTGTGGTATATTGTGACGCTTCCATTCAGGGATTGGGATGTGTGCTCATGCAACGTGATAAGGTCATCGCGTATGCATCCCGACAGTTGAAGGTTCACGAGAAGAACTACACGACACATGACCTGGAATTGGGAGCAGTTGTGTTTGCACTTAAGATTTGGAGACACTATCTATATGGAACAAGGTGCACAATCTACACGGATCACAAGAGCCTCCAACATATTTTTGACCAAAAGGAGTTGAACATACGACAGCGTTGCTGGGTCGAACTCCTGAACGATTATGAATGTGCCATTCGGTATCACCCGGGTAATGCTAACATGGTAGCCGATGCCCTCAGTCGGAAGGAGCACTTGAAACCTCGTCGGGTACGAGCACTACAATTCACAATTCATTATGGATTACCCGAACAAATACGCGACGCGCAGCTAGAAGCAGCTGAGGAAGAGAACATCAAGGCCGAATATGTGGGAAAGATGGAACGCGATTGGGAAGTGAAACCCAATGGTGCCCGGTATTTCATGAACCGTATATGGGTACCTCTCTACGGAGACCTCAGAAAGCTAGTTATGGACGAAGCACACAAATCCCGATACTCTGTCCATCCTGGTTCGGATAAGATGTATCAAGACCTTAAAGCTGCGTACTGGTGGCCCAACATGAAAGCGGATATAGCTACCTACGTGAGCAAGTGTTTGACTTGTGCGAAAGTCAAAGTGGAATACCAGAAGCCATCAGGGTTACTTCAACAACCTGAGATCCCAGTGTGGAAATGGGATCAGATCTCAATGGACTTTATCACTAAACTCCCGCGATCTCCGGGTGGTTGTGATACCATCTGGGTAATCGTGGATCGTCTAACTAAGTCTGCACACTTCCTAGCGACCAAAGAAATAGATAAGATGGATAAGTTGACTCGCATCTACAATAAGGAAGTAGTTTCTCGGCACGGGGTGCCAACGTCCATCATCTCAGACAGAGATGCTCGTTTCACGTCCAACTTTTGGCAGTCACTTCAGAAAGCGTTGGGTACACGCTTAGATATGAGCACAGCTTACCACCCTCAGACGGATGGTCAAAGTGAAAGGACTATTCAGACCTTGGAGGACATGCTTAGGGCATGCGTGGTAGACTTCGGGAACAGTTGGGAAATCCACCTGCCTTTGGTGGAATTCTCGTATAACAACAGTTACCATACGAGTATTCAAGCAGCACCGTTTGAAGCATTATACGGTCGCAAATGTAGATCACCGGTCTGTTGGGCAGAAGTCGGTGACAGTCAACTCACAGGTCCTGAGTTGATACTTGAGGCTATTGAAAAGATTGTGCAAATCAGAAACCGCATGGCAGTGGCACGAGATTGACAGAAAAGTTACGTTGATCAATGACGCAAACCGCTCGAATTTCAAGTAGGCGACCGCGTCCTACTGAAAGTGTCACCCTGGAAGGGTGTAATTCGTTTTGGGAAAAGAGGCAAACTAAATCCACGGTACGTAGGCCCATTTGTGATTTCAAAGTGTATCGGGCCCGTAGCTTATCAGTTGGACCTTCCTGCCGAACTCAGTGGAGTTCACAACGTTCTTCACGTGTCCAATCTGAAGAAGTGCCTATCAGATGAGACCCTAGTCATTCCCTTGGATGAGATTCAAGTGGATGAGCAACTGTATTTTGTGGAACAACCTATCGAGATCATGGATCGTGAGATTATGACTCGAAGGCATAGCAAGATACCGATCGTCAAGGTTCGTTGGAACTCTAAGCGTGGACCGGAGTTCACGTGGGAAAGAGAGGACCAACTGAAAAGCAAATATCCACACCTTTTTGCAGCTGAGTAGCAATATGACGTTACCACCAACTAAATTTCGGGACGAAATTCTTTCAACATGGGGATGATGTGACAGCCTGAGATTTACTTGTACCATTCTAACAAACTGAATCTTTGTGGGTTGCATTCTAAACCGAATTTACTCAATTTTCGGGACGAAAATTCTTTCAACATGGGGATAATGTGACATCCCGGCTTTTCAGGTATCTTAAACGCGCTACTTTGTTGTTATTCATCCTACACTGATTTAATTCGGAGAATTAAATTACACGCTCGCAATAACTACGCTAACTTTGTGAATCTATTGGGTGAATTACGTGCTATGTGTTATTAGACGTTTGTAGATTATTGTATCACACCTTGATTTCGCGATTATTAGTTATAAGCCTTATGTTACCGATTTGTAAAAAAAATAATAAATAAATAGCCGAACCAAACCGTGCCGCGAAACGTGTCGACCTTGCGACTCACCCCTCCTTGCGGCCCAAGGAAATAACACAAACTTGCGGCCCAAGACAATTAACCCAACCCCCCCCCCCCATCGCGGTCGCGCCCCCTCCCCTTTTCCTTTGTTATATTTATATGTATGTATGCATGTGTTGTTTCAAAAAAAAAAAAAAAAACAAAAACTCTAGTCCCTAAGAGAAGGCCGATAGCAGCCCCCCTTCTCACGGTCGCAAACCTCACACCCCCGGATTGATTCCAAGCTTGTCCCGGTTCGCTAAGCATCAGCGTTTCAAGGTTAGGGTTTAATTGTTTTGCGATTCACACTAGGTTTTGTATAATCCTGATCTTGATTATGTGTTTGTAGGATTATTAGTATGAATAAGTGTTGTGATTTATGATTAGTTCGGATGAATGTGCGAATCCGTGCAGTTGTGATGATATGTGAATACTAAAATCGTAGGCTGCGTTTTATCGATAAAGATCATGATATATATTTAGGGTTTGCATGAATATTGATATATATGATGATATTTGACAAATAAACCTGCTGTTAATCAATACACATAAGCGTCATGATCGTTTAAACATGTTCGAATGCGATAAAGTCAAAAATAGTAGGCTGATTGACATTTACAGCCAAGTTCAGTTAGCTGTAACCTGATCATTATTTATCGAAAAGTGGATTTTCTGAAGCCTAAAATGTGTATTTCTGAAAACGCTTCAAATGGCACCGGATTCATATTTTTCTGAGGTTGTTTGCTATTTTTAAATGATCATTTAGTTCAGCAGCTGAAGCTGCGTAAATTCTGCAGAATTTGCTGGTTGTTTATCGAGTCGGATCTCATAGTCTGTAGGGGGTTAGGTCACGAAATTTGTACAGTAACTGGAGACGGGAATTTCCGAAAAGCTCCCACTGGAATTTTGTTAATTGGATGAACAATGATTTTTAAAATTTTTTTTTCCCGTGGACTGCAGTCAGAAAGTGACGAATCTGACTGCAGCTTAGTATATAAATGTTTATAAATAATTGGTAAAACTTTAGGACTTGAAAATTATACATAAAATTCTACATTCTAATTGACATCTCCTGTAAAAAAATTGGAATTTTTGGAACGTTGGAACTATTTTATAAAAATCCTCGAAAACAGCCCAGTTATGAGCGTACAAGCCGAAACATGATAACTTGCGTTTGTGTGTACCTAAGTGTTGTATGAGTTAACCTGTGTCTATGACAAGTTGGTTTGATCATTATTTTGTATGGTGATACTTTGCATGCATGATTATGTTTTCGAATTGGTTATTGCGTTGTGCCGTACTGTGTGTTAGTTATGCGTAGGATTTTTGTGTCAGTGTGTTCACACACTAACTTTAAATCGGTTGACATGTTAGGACGCGATTAGCGGTCCCATCATTTGCTTCTTTTGCGTTATTTTAACCGAGCAATTTAAGGTGAGTTCACGGCCCCTATTTTATTCGGTTTTAAACAACATGGGGAGAAACATGTATACACTTTATAACTCTATCTTTTACGTTATGCGAAATTAACGTCGTTAACTATTCGGTAACTAAGTTAATGTTAATGTATGTTATGGTCACTAAGTAGCTTTATCACGGAAGTCCTCAACCAACTCTCGGATCGTTAGTATTGGGTTAGATAGCGGGGAAATTATAAGTAGTACTATTGGGCCCGACAAGCCCCACCTGAGCTAGTCGCGCTAGCCGACCGGGTATGGTCAACGGGTGATTAATTTGGCCTAACTTTCGCCATGGTCAGTGATAGACCTGGCAACACTGAGGCAACAACAGTCAGCTTCGGTCACGAACTCTTATGTGACGTAACTTTAGGCTCGCTACCTACATGTTAAGATTGAACTTAATTACGAACCAACATTATTATTCCGGGTTAGGAATAATGGAACTATGTCGTTATCCCGGGTTCGGGATAACGGGGAAAAATAATATTTTAAACCGAACTTATGAACTTATAAAAACCTGTGAACTCACTCTTCTTTAATGTTGACACTTGTTTCTTTACATGTTTCTCAGGACGCTAGGAGCGCTAGATGCCCTCACTTGCATTTGATCAAGACATATTTTTATCGAGTCTTATTTACGAATAATGTTTGGGATTTTTTTGGTTTTGGCGTTTATGTTGGCGCCCGTTACTTTACTTTAATGCTTCCGCTAAACTTTGAAACTAAGATATTTTGAAAATGACTATGAATGGTTAAACAAATGTTTTTGGAAAATGTTTAAATAAATCATATAGAGTCGTTCGATATTGATAGTGTCTGAGATTCTGGTTTGATCACACGTCTCGCGGTAAAACTCCGCAAACGGAAATTGAGGGTGTGACATATATATATTTGATTAATAAAGAATTCATAATTTCTTAAATGTTTAAAGCATATATTAAATTTAATAATTTAAATTAAATAATAATTATTTATAATTAAGTAATAATAGATGGTCTAGAATCATAACAAGTGCTATTTTATTGGTTTCTTTTATTATATAGTATATATAAATATTGGTTACTAGGTATTTAATATATAAATCTAACTAATGCCTATCCTTAATCTTCTTCTTCTTCAGATTTTATAGCTAGCTCTCTTAAACATTTAACGTCTTTCACTAATCAATTCATTAACAAGAACAAACTCCTATATAATTAAATAAACTCATATTGTCGGACATAATAAATATTTGATATAACGATACCATTCTTAATTTTAATTCTCATATCCTTAGTCCAAACAAAGTGACAAACTATATTTTTTCCATTTCTATTCTTCGTTCTTAAACTTTCAATCCACACATTCGGAGCCCTCTAAATTATTAATTTCATTTCTTCAATTTGCCTTATATCCATTGAAAGATAATTGCTCCCTTGAAACTACTCAAACTTCAGGGACACTTTCTGTAATTTGATAAAACTAGAGGGATGGTTAATACAGTTTGGACATGGATTTTAATTTTGTGAAAAAGGTATTGGGAGAATATTCCAATACGTGTTTTTTTAACAGCATTCCAAGACGTTTTAAGGTTTACATCTATAAGTTGACGGGATACGACGACATCTGAAAAGTCAACCTTATAGCATCTGAGTGACCCCTCACATTTTGGGATCAATTATAAATTTTATTTTATTTTTTCGACATGATAACAATTTAGTGAAGTATGAATTTACATCGATATAGATGATTGTCACACCCTGGATTTCCAACCTAAATTCGTATATCGGTGAGTCCGGGTGGGGAGTATCGTGACGTCAGTTGATAATCATCATAGTCAATTAAACACGGCACAGCGAAAGCCTTGTAGTAAAATTACTATTACAAACCGAATGTTTGAACATACAAAATAATATGCAGGTTCGTAATAGAAGATCCACAGGCAGATCATAAATTGTACATGGAAATAATACAAAACAGACTTTGGGCAGATTTAGGATTTGCAAGATCCTCTATCACTACCGAGCACTTCCGGCCTATTTTCGTATTGTACCTGCAGATTAGTCTTTTAAAAATACGTCAGCTTTCGCTGGTAAATACATCCAACTGACTCATTTTAAAAACATTTCAAAAATGTTTTAGGTACGTATCAGCACAAAATCCTTTTTATAACTTTGGTTAATTGACCGTCCAACCTTGTTAACAGATTTACATGTTTGTCATATATACGGGGCCCGGTACGGAGACCGAGACACAATTAACGTACACACCACTTTGGACTCACGAAGGAGTCAATTCCTCCCAACCTTGTGGGAATGCATAATTGAGCGTCTATCGGGTGTATGCCTACACCCGCGCTAAGGTCGTAGCCATTTCTATTGTAATGAGCCGAGGATATCCATGACACGGTAGTTAACCCCCGATGTTTAAGTTATCAAACAAAACTGATTAAAACAGAATATGCGGATTTGCTATCCCCGAACCGGCGTTCGATTGAATCCCATTTCCGACCAAGCGGTAATAATTTACTGTAACCCAAGCCCGTACAGGGGAAATAAGTCGAGAGTCTGAGTTAGTCTTCTTTTAATTTTTATAACTCAGCCGTACACAAGAGTACTAAGTGCAGATAGCATTTATCGGCAAGTCTCTAGTCTGGATTATGGCATAAACTAACCAATTAAATACTAACGGTCTTATATAAGTCATAGACTTAGACCAACTAGCGTGCTTGATCAAAACGTATGACACTAGATTAAACGATGATTGGATAGAATGTAGTTTAATCCCCACAAGTCCCTTGACTTGTATAATATGGGTAAACTATAATCATTCTGTATTTTGAGATTAAAATGATAAGGTTAAACCCGTTTCGGTTGAATTCCGTAAACTAGTTACGTATAATCAACCGTATGCTTATAAGCGATAATGGATAACCGGATAAGTCATGGACAAGTTCAATATGCCATTATACTTTAAATAAGTTAAAATATCTGTAGGATATTAACTCATATGCCCGTTAAGGTTTTAAAACGAAACTATGCCTCATAAGGGCATTTTGGTAATTTCA
Organism: Scalesia atractyloides; assembly: GCA_947069175.1. Lineage (NCBI taxonomy): Eukaryota > Viridiplantae > Streptophyta > Magnoliopsida > Asterales > Asteraceae > Scalesia > Scalesia atractyloides. Next base: position 11,682,350 of record CAMTDV010000007.1, on the reverse strand, counting down.
TACCATATAAAAGGAACTTGAATAAATTTTAAGTTTATAATCATGGGTATTATGGAAAAATAGTTTATTTATGATATAATATCAGTAGGATACCAATTATATGTGTATTTTATCTTTTATGACCAAACTATGCACCAAATGGGCATTTTGGTCATTTTACACATAGTTTATAAATTATTTGGGATTCTGAGTTTATAACATGTACCTACTATAAATATGTTTAAAATAAGTTTTAAAATCAGTAGGTATCAAGTCTTGATCAATAATATGGTTTAAAACCATACTAAACCATACTATGCGCCGAAACGGCGCTTATGTCGTAAAATGACGTCTTTATGCGATGTTTACGAAAACTGATGTAAGATCAGATTAAAATGTTTAAAATATGTTATTTAATATAACATATCAGTAGGTAATTGATTTACCTTGAAAAGATTGATTAAAATCATTTTATGAGCCACAAGGGCTAAAACCGTCATTTATCGACATAGTTTAAGGACTTGCTTGAAAACTCAGTTTATAACTTGGTTTATCATCCCAAATAATCCTACTTATTATATTACATTAGTAGAAACTCATTTTCAAGTTCATTACCATTTAAAACCTTGTTTTATACAAAAATGGCATTTTAGTCAAGAATGACATAATTATGGAACTTGCGCATAAACTTGGATTCTGATTATGATCATGTAATATAACCTCAAAGGGTTATGCTATATTATATTATGATCATAATACAACTTTAGATCAGTATCTAACTAATCTAAATCGGGTCAGAATCGAAAGTCAAAGCAGAAGTCAAACTTCGCGACTTTTGGTTGCGAACCGACCCTAGAACTGAAATTGACGAGCCGAACATGTTCTTACATGTTCTAATAATTATTACCAAGTTGTTTAAGTGTCAAAACAAGTTTCATAACATATATAAGATCAATTTATGATTTTTCCGAAAAATGGTCTGTTTGACTTTTTAATAACTTAACTTTGACCCGTCAATTGGTCTAGCAAACGTGATCTTCAGGAGGTGCCCTTTATAGGGACCAACACCTACCCTATTATGATCACTTAGCCATGTTCATTTCAAAAAATGGCTGGACCATAATGGTCTTAACCGAAAGTCAAAGCGTTTTCCGTAAAACGCTTGACTTTTGGCTATAAAGCCAATAAACGAAAATGCAAGAGCAAGGAACACTTACAAGAGGTTTTTAGAATGCAACAGAACTAAGTTGGATACTCCTTTCAGCTAGGAACTTCCAGAGGAGGGAGAAGGGTGGATAAATGAGAAATGTGCAAGTTGGAATGTGAACTCAAGCACCTATTTATAGTTGGAGAGCTCAAAGGAGGTGAAGCCAGGTGTTTAGGAGTGTAAGAGGAAGCTTACAAGTGTCCCAAAATGTGGCATAGCTGATTACAAGTCCATAGTTTCGAATTAATGGTTTTGTAGAGTTTTGCTTGGCTGCCAAACAAACTTTCTGCAGCAGAGCCTTTCTCGCGCCCCGCGAGAGACCCACGCCTGGTCTCTTACGGCCCACGAGCGCCCATTGGCCAGTTTCAAAGTTTGACACTTTAGCCCCTTAACTTTAAAAAAGCTTCTAAAAACCTTTTAAAACACCCTTTTTGGCACTTTTAGCCCTCCGTAGCTAATACTTGGTATTATATCCGGACATTGTCGAGCTCTCGGTTCGTTAAAAGGTCACTTATATTTAAGAATTAACATGTTGACACTTTTAATCCCTCCATCATCCAATTTTCACATATTTACATAATTGAACCCTCTCGTTCAACATTTGGCACGTATGAGAGTTAGGACTTCGTAAAGGATCACTCAGAGGCTTATTATAAGCATGTTGATTCCGATGTCACTCAGAGGCTAGGCATGTTGACATATCAGTCACTCAGAGGCCAAATTTCAAGCATGTTGACATATCAGTCACTTAGAGGCTAATGATTTAAGCATGTTGACATATCAGTCACTCAGAGGCTGTTATTTATGCATGTTGACATCAGACCGTCACTCAGAGGCTCAGATTGAGCATGTTGACGCCTTTAATCCTCATTGGTCTTTAATAAACTATATTTAAAAATTACAACACGTGTCACTATATTACTCGACACGATTTTTACAAGGTGTTACAATGATAAACGGCCAACAAGTTGCGTCATTATTCCTTTATGTATTCCAACAGTTTTGCTAGACATCAAGGCTTTGACCTTTTATGGATTAAGTCGAGATCAAAGTTGAGCAGATTGGAGGAAGTGTCTTTGATATTGATTGAATTGTGTAAAGTTGGTTTGAGGTCTCAATTGGTGCATTTGTAATTTTCTAGCACCTTGCTAGTTTGTTTTAATAAAATTCTCTTTGCCATTAGAAAGAAACAAAAAAGGTTATGATAGACACACTCACATATCAGATGGATTAAATGAGAACTCTAAATATTAAATGAATTTGTGAGAAAACAATCAAAATGTTTATTTATTTGTGAAAGTATATAAATATAAGATATTAAATGATTTATCTCTTACACTTATTGATTTCACTTTATCCAGGGTGACCTAAAAGACGCAGTCGAACTTTGAAAGGAAAGAATAGCATATTTCTATTATCTACATGTCGAAAGTTGAAAACTAGGTGTTGCTAATGGAGTGACGTATATAAACATGTCAGATTATTAATATTCTACTTGAGCTTCACTGTTCTATACCTCATGTTATAACAACGCCAGGATTGCACATCTCTTAACCAACTTAATGCAACAATACTACACAAAACATATTGAGATTGACAATAATTTTGTTTATAATTAAAAGCAGAAGTTAGTTTCACGTTATTCATGTTTCGTCCAACTTGTAATATGATGACGTATTCAAGCCTCCATCTGCCTTCATATCAACTTTCATTTTAAAGGTTCGTCTTCATTTAATTCTATCTGGATTTCTAATAATCTAACCAAGTTAACTAGATTATTTATTTTTTATTGATTGTAGGTAAACCTTTCGTTAAGAAGATAATTGCTTGTTCTTCTTCTTTTTTGCTTTGTATTTCGAAGGTAATGCCAAAGCTGGATTCGAACAAATTGCTTTTGTTAGTGAGAGTTGACTTCATAAGGGAAAAGCTTTGACTTTCCCCATATGTTATTATTTTATTGAATGAAAATATAGACTTAGTCGTACTAATAAATCGACGACAACTAATAACTTTAATGTGTTGTATTTGTTAAATAAATAACGGCCTACAAAGTAGATCAAGATACTATGCTTGTTTACTGATTATTAATACTTCTTAAAAGCTTAATTTTAATAATTTTTTTAGCAATATCTTATATATTACTTTAGATTTTGTAGTAACATATATGTATAAGGCTAGGTTCCCATTTATGAATAGCCCCCTTGATGGTGAACACTAGTCAACTAATTCTAACCATTGATTATCTATACACAAGTGTATATACAAGTGTACATCAATGGCCAAGATTTTATAATTAAAATACAATAGTGTATTTTACGATTTGATGATGTAACTCAATGGTCAGGATTTTTTCACTCAGTTCACAAATACACTAGTGTTCACTCTAGAACTCCACCCTATATATATATATATATATATATATATATATATATATAAAATCATGTAACTACATTAAAGCATTATCTTTTATTCATTTCATAAGAAATAAAATAACATCGATTACTTGTAACTACTAAGAGATCATATGTGATGAGTTCTATTTTTGTTAAAATGTTTATAAATAATCCAGGCAACTTATTTGTTTATGTTAATTTGTTATTAATCTATAAGAATAAAGAGTCATGGGTTTTTTTTAAAGGGGAATTCATCTAAAGCACATATGATACTAGGTTTAATGTTAATCCAACATCGTTGTTCTGCTGTTTTTATTGACTTGACTGAATTCAATTTGAGTCGATCATTTTTGCATCTGTAACTAAGGTTTCCGAATCCACCACCTCACTTGTACACAATGTATAGTACATAACGAGAGTTAGAAAGAGGATAAGTTAAACAACTACATAACCCAATGTAATAGCAAGAGGTACAAGTGTTTATATAATTTTCGTAAATTTTAACTAAAAGTTGGTTATGTATTAAACGTTTACTAGTTTTTAAATTGTAATAACAATGATATCAATATATAATTTCAAGATTTAAACTAAAGTACTTGTCAAACATCATTTTTCAAATGATAACTAGTGAAATTCAATGCGCAATGACGGTGGAATTCGGTAATTTTTAAAACAATAAAGTTACATAGTGCTTTGGTATCGGCAGCTGATGTATAAGAATGAATACATCTTTTAAACGTCAAACATGGCTCGTTTATGCGAGAACTCGTTGTATTTTCATTGATTTTGGTACTCATTCGAGTTGTTTGTGAAAATACAGGTCCAGACTTTGGCCCGGTGTTGAAACGGAGGCTTTTGGAGCAAAATGTAGCAAAACAAAACAATCCAGCAAACTGCCAGATATGGCACGACCGTGCCAACACCTGGCACGACCATTCCAAGCCAACCAACATCGACACTCTTATCAGCACTATCAACCGACAATGCAAACTGGCACAATCGTGCGTGGCACGATCGTGCCACCCCCAAGCACGACTATGCCTAGTCCAAGTCAGTATCTGATCAGCTCATTTCTGAGATTGCAGCTAATCGTATGAGCCCAAACCCAGATGCATGAGCATTCAACTAGCCATATGCGGTTTTGCTAAACCTCATGCCATATGCGGTACCACCCCTAAACGAAACATAAACCTCATGCCATATGCTGTTTTTGCTAAGCTAGATGTGGGAGAGCCCAAACCCACTCGTATCAGCATTTAGCTAGCCGATCAGTGATGTATCCTCGAGGCATAGTTGAGATATGCTAGTAAACATCGACAAGTTTGTCTTTCCTGTCGATTTCGTGATTTTGGACATGGATGAGAACAAAACTGTCCCGCTTATCTTAGGTCGGCGATTCATAGCCACTACAAGAGCCTTGACTGATGTCTGCACCAACAGACTTACTCTTAGGGTTGATGATGAGGAGGTGACTTTTGATATTGGGAGATCCATGCAGCATCCACAGAGTCAGGATGATACACTCTATTTCATTGAGACTATTGATACATATGTGAGTGATCATCTTCGTGACACATTTGAGGAGGATGTTGTTGACACGCAACTGCTTGGATGGGAGACTTTTGGTACACCTGCTGTGGACCAACTAGTCGAGGAGATGACCTATCTGATAGGTCATGCGTCTCCCCTGTGTCCCAAGGTTTATGAGATTGTGGATCGCGTAGCTGAGACGAAAGCATGCCCTTCTGTTGAGGATCTAGCTTCGGTTGAGCTTAAGGAGCTTCCAGATCATTTGGAGTATGTTTTCTTGGATGGTGAGACTCATTTGTTCGTTATCATTTCTGCTGGATTGTCAGGAGAGGAGAAGGATCAATTGCTTAAAGTCTTGAAGCAGCACAAAAAGGCGATCGCGTGGAAGATCATGGATATAAAAGGGATTAATCCACCTTTTGTACCGGTAATATCTTGATGGAGGAGGACTTTAAACCTGCAGTACAGCATCAGAGGTGCGTGAACCTGGATATGCAGGAGGTTGTGAAGAAAGAGGTTATCAAACTACTTGATACAGGTTTGATATATCCGATCTCTGTTTCACCTAGGGTTAGCCCTGTACAGGCAGTCCCAAAGAAAGAGGGATGATAATGGTGACTATGAGAAAAACGAGTTGATTCCTACTCCTACTGTCACCGGATGGAGAGTTTGCATTGATTATCGCAAACTAAATGATGCCACGAGGAAGGATCATTTTCCACTCCCTTTCATTGATAAGATGTTGGAGAGTTTGTCGGTTAGGATGTTCCGCTGCTTCATTGATGGTTTTTCAGGCTACTTTCAGATTCCCATCTCTCCTGAGGATCAGGAGAAGACGATATTCTCATGTCTCTATAGCACATTTGCCTACCGGCGAATGCCCTTTGGACTGTGTAATGCCCCAGCCACATTTTAGAGATGTATGGTCATGACATGATTGAGTACTCCATGGAGGTTTTCATGGATTATTTTTCTGTTTTTGGGAGTTCCTTTGATCAGTGTCTTGGGAATCTGAAAAGGATGTTGGCTAGGTGTGAAGAAGCTAACCTTGTGTTGAACTGGGAGAAATGCCACTTCATGGTGAAGGAGGGCAGTGGCTTGGGCACAAGATTTCACAGGCGGGGCTCGAGGTTGATCGAGCCAAAGTTGAGACTATTGATAAGCTCCTGCCACCCACATCCGTGAAATCTATTAGGATCTTTCTTGGTCATACAGGTTTTTACTTGCGATTCATAAAGGATTTTTCCAAAATCGTCCGTCCCATGACCTAGTTCCTCGAGAAGGACACCCAATATATTTTCTCCGATGAATGCCATCGAGCATTCAAGCTGTTGAAGGAGAAGTTGGTTAGTGCCCCGATCATGGTAGCTCCCGACTGGGAACTGCCATTTGATTTGATGTGTGATGCGAGTGATTTCGCAGTTGGGGCCGTTTTGGGTCAAAGGAGAGATAAGCACTTTCACTCGATCTACTATGCGAGCAAGACCTTGAACGATGCTCAGGAGTATTATACCACGAAAGAGAAGGAGCTTCTAGTTGTGGTCTTTGCCTTCGATAAGTTTCGGTCTTATCTTGTCCTTTTCAAGACAATTGTGTACACGGATCATGCAGCCCTTCGGTATCTTTTTAGCAAGCAAGATGCTAAACCGAGATTGATACGTTGGATCCTTTTGCTGTAGGAGTTTGATATTGAAATCCGTGATAAGAAAGGGGCTGAAAATTTGGCAGCCGGTCATTTTTCTGGACTTGAGCATTCCGAGGGAAAGGAAATTCGTGAGCCTAACATCAATGACAATTTCCGCCACGAGTTCTTATGAGGATCGAGACTAATGATGATTCCCCATGGTTTGCTGACTTTGCAAATTACATAGCTAGTGGCATCTTGATCAAGGGGATGACCCATCAGCAAAAGCGAAAGTTCTTTGCGGATGTCAAGTATTACTTTTGGGATAACCATTACTTGTTTAGGGTAGGAGCGAATCAGATGATCTGATGATGCGTGTACGGTGACGAGGTGAGAGATATTTTGCGCCACTGTCACGAGGGACCCACGGGAGGCCACCATGGAGTGAACAACACGACAAAGAAAGTGTTCGACTCTGGATTCTTTTGGCCTACTATCTTCCATGATGCCCAAAAGTGGGTGAGGTCCTGTGATGCTTACCAGAGAGCAAGCAACATTTCAATACGCAATGAGATGCCACAAAACGACATCCAAGTTTGTGAGGTCTTTGATGTATAGGGACTAGACTTCATGGGTCCTTTCTCGACCTCTTTTGGTAACCACTACATCCTAGTTACTGTTGATTATGTGTCAAAGAGGGTTGAAGCACAGGCTTTACCCACTAATGATGCTAGGGTAGTGGTGAGGTTTTTGAAGAAGTTGTTTGCTCGCTTTGGTGCCCCAAGGCATTGATTAGTGACCGTGGGACGCATTTCTATAATGCACAACTTGAGAAAGCATTGTCCTGATATAGTGTGCAACACTGATTCTCTACACCATACCATCCACAGACGAGTGGACAGGTTGAGGCCACTAATCGGGATATCAAGCGGATTTTGGAGAAAACGGTTAATTCTATCGGTAAGGATTGGTCCGAGAAATTGGATGATGCACTGTGGGCTTTCCGGACAGCCTACAATACTCCTATAGGCACCACACCGTTTAAATTGGTATATGGAAAGTCTTGCCATATTCCTGTGGAGCTCGAGCACAAAGCATATTGGGCTTTGAAGATAGTTAATCTTGATATGGTGGCTGCGGGTGAGAACAAGTTTGTGCAGATCCACGAGATTGAGGAGTTTAGGAATGATGCGTATGAAAGCTCTAAGTTGTACAAGGAATGCACTAAGACGCTTCCTGATACCTGCTTGAAGGACAAGAAGGAATCCCGAGTGGCTGATCATGTGTTGTTATATAACTCACGTCTTAAGTTATTTTCTGGTAAGCTGAAATCTCTGTGGTCGGGTCCTTACACCGTACGAGCTTGTTTTCTTACGGGACCGTGGAGATTGGCCATGAGGATTGGCGGTTGTTTAAAGTCAACGGGCATAGGCTAAAGGCTTATGTTGGAGGGCCCCTTGACCAAAGTGAGGAGGTTATTACCCTCCACCCCAGGAACAAATGAATTCTTAGTGGTGAGTCTAGCTAAAGACTAGTAAATAAACTTAGCATGTTTTTGTTTATATTATTTTTCCGTTGTTTATTTCTTTTTCAGTTTTCGGTTCGTTCTAGTTCACGAGGGATGTTAGTTCTTGTTGTCGGCTTTCAGGTATGTTAGTTCGGTTCATTTCTTAGTAGGAGATGCTTCGTAAGTGCCTTGGGTTCAAGGAGTTTTCACTTTATATTTTTATCTTCATCCTTATTTCTTATGCACTTTATTTTATTTTCTAATTTAAGTTTTAAGCCAGAGAAAAAAAATCTGAAAATTAAGCACTATCAACAGAAAAATCTAGCACTACCAGACCTGCTAGTGTCATTTGCAAGAGCAAATAATAGAACCCACCAATAACTCAACCACTTTTCTTTATATCTTCATCTTCCTCACTTGAATCCATTCAAAGCACTCACGGATTCTCTGCATCTCCTTGCTTTCTCCAAGAAATTCTTGTTTCCTTTCATCCCAATAAGCATTTCAGGTATGGATTCTTTTTCTTCTTTGTTAGTTTTGTGTTTTTTGTTTATGTTCTTCATAGTTAGCTTCTTTTTAGTTTCTTGGGCTTGGTCTAAATCACCCGCTTCAAGCCTGTTTTTCGTGTTTTTTGTGTTGTTATGGACCACACTTGACCGATTTACAAAATCCCTAAGTGAAATTGTAAAAAAAAAACGGGCTTGTGGGTGCGTTTTGAAGGCTCCTTGAATTCTGGTCCCGTCACGCACGACCGTGCCAACATATGGCCCGATCGTGCCATTAATAATCTGTGGTAGATCTTCATAATTTTGCCCAGAAATTCATCGCGCATGAGTGTGCCAAGGTTTGGCACAATCGTGCTATTCATAAACCTGCCAGGTCTTCAAAACTGCACCCATAAATCGGCAAGCACGAGGGTGCCAATGGGTGGCACGATCGTGCAACTGGGGAAAACCCAGAACCTCATAATTTTCAGAAAACTTCATAAACCTGCTGATTTTTCTAGGCAAGCACGATCATGCCAGATGTTGGCATGATCGTGCCAAACTGTCCAGAATCATATTTTTGTCTAATTTGGCTGCTGATTTTGCTCATTCTTGCAGATGGACCATCCGTACTTACGGTTCAGCAACAATGCTAAGGAAGGGCATTGTATCGCAAAGGTGGAACGGTTATGGCAAGACGACATTTGATTGAGCCCATGCGGAAGTTGCAAACGGTTGATCTTGACTTGCTCAATCAAACGGAGCGGTTTGAGGACCTTTTGACACCGTCGTGGACCCACCTTTTTGACATAGCTGAACCGCAATACGTGCAACTAGTTATCAAGTTTTTCCCATATTTCCGGATTACTTTCCCTTACCCGGACGTGTATGAAAAAAATGGTTGGTGTGACCTATCGCCTAGGACGGAAATGGCACCATCAATCAATCAGTCGGTTTGGTGAATTGTTGGGATTATATGTAGATGATGAAATTGACTCAGAGCTCTTTCATGGTAGTTTGCAAGAATGGGAGCCAAACATGGACAAAGCTACCTTTTAGGCCAAGATCACGGTTCTGGGTTGGGAATGGGACCCGAGGAAGGCTATGGCGACATGGATTCTTGATCCACTACACCGCGTCATCGAGCACGCTATTTTCCATGTCATTGGAGGTCGGGGTGATAGCACAGGCAACATCACCACCTGAGACATGTTTCATCTCTACCGCATCATATCCAGTTCAAACTGCAATGTGGCGATCAGTGTCGCCGAGTCGATTCAGAGGGGTATTGATTCAACGCCCGCGTCAAAAATCTACGGGGAAGCATTCGTCACCAAACTCACCAAATATTATCGGGTTCTGTTAGACATCTAATCGAGGCTTGTGATTATGGTATGCTCGACGTAGCGCAACTGACCTCCATGCACATGATCCGCAAGGTTAACGGAATCCTGAAGCTTGTTGACAGATTAGGTAGGATTTGGGATCCGTTTCCCGAAGCGGAGGGTGATGATGATGGTGGTGATGGCGATGGTGGCGGTGATGATATCCACATGTAGGATATCCCAGTTCACGGGCATGAGGAGCCTGCTGTGGGAGCGGGCCTGTCACACCCTGACCCTGTAACATCCGTCGAAAAACGGGTTTCCAAAACCCGCTTCGTTTATTAATCGAATAGTCAGTTATAATTTTTGTTGCGTATAAATGGTTCATTTTAATTTTAAACAATACATAATTAATAAACGTTTAGGATTTAAAAACTATAATCATTAAATGGTAAAAACAAGTGCTAAAAAATATAATCAAGCTGCCGGGTTTCGAACCCGGGTCAGCCGGATCAAACAAACAAACATCTCACCACTCCGCCACTTGACTCGTTTGTGATAACTATTAAAACAAATAATATTTATAATAAAACTCGAAATCAAATTCAGTAATCAGCGCGCCCAATCCGCAGTCGTCGGAATTACCGACGATTTCGCGAGACTTCGACCGTTTCCTTTGACTGAACGCGTGTATTAACTTCGACATCGGTTATAACCGATGTCTAATCCCGCAATCCCAGTCATAACCGCCGGAAAAGTTTTGACCACGAATCAAGATCAAATTTCCCTATAAATACACACCCAAGTCTCTGGTAATCTTTTCGCTCAAAATCGCACAATTTATCGAAGTCTTAGCACTCGCCGGAGAAATTCTGCACTCGCCGGACTTTCACGGAAAACCGAGACTTACACCAAATCGGTAAATTTCTCGACTCTTTCGTTTTCAATCCATTGTTAGACATATACTAACTTCAATCCTTCAACCGGAATCGGTTCCAGACGACGTTGCCGGAAATTCTGCACTCGCCGGAAAATCTCTGGAAATTCCAAAATCACACTGTAAATCGGTACAATCATCTAAACCCCCCGATATCTCTTGTTTAGTCACTTAATTTCACAACTCACTGATCAAAACTGTTAATTGATCCACTCAGACGGAATTCACAAATCAGAGCCGACGACCCTTGCCGGAATTCAGAGAAAAACATCCTGTTCGGTACATTCGAATCCGTAACTCTCTTTATCCATTACATTTCAATCAATTATATGTTCGTCGAACGATTTAAACAAGAACAGTCGAACATCTTTGTCTGTGTCTTCATGAATGAAGAAGACGAAGTCGAACATTGTGTATAAGTTTAATTAAAACAGGATATTAAACCGGGTTAGACACACAGTCCAGCGGTGGACTGTGTGCAAACATACAACGCACGTCACGAGTTCGAACCTTACAACGCACTGACTTTCCGAATTAAAACCAAAATTTTTAAAACTGAATCAGATCAAGTCACAGTAAGTTTATAAGAATAATATAAACCATAAGTTAAACAGATTTGACACACAGCCCAACTGGTTGGGCTGTGCGCATACGAACCGAAGGACCCGAGTTCGACTCCGGGTCCCTGCAGCGGTTAGGCCGTTTTTAAATCATTTCAATATTAACTCAAATAAAATAACAATTAATTAGGATATATATATATAATTAAAACAGAGAATATTTCGGGTTAGACACGTAGCTCAGTTGGTAGAGCTGCGTGCACGCGTACGAGAGGTCTCGGGTTCGAACCTCACTCAGCGCACACTTAATCACAGTCCGACCGGTCAACGGTCAAAAAGTCAAAAAATTTTAATTCTTTTTATTTATTTATTTAATTTAAAAATCAATTAGAAATACTTAAAAATAATATTTTTAAAGTTAGAAAATGTCCTTAAACTCACAAAAATAAATCTAAAAATCCATTTATTTACCGAACTATTTCGTTATATTTTTAGGTTAGTTTTCCTCGTCGATCAAATCCCAAAAACTCGTGCGCATCCAACGTCATCAAAAGAACGCACCGAAGGTGAGTGATTTCTTACAAATTCCCCTTTTTATTCATGTTTTGGGGTGTATCATGTGTCACTTAAATTAATTCGCTTATTCAAACTCGTGCTATTACCATTATATGATCTAAACTTATAATGTAAATATTGTTTGTTGTGTTGTGTGCTTACATATTGTCAAGTTACGTGCAAATCAATTCATTAGGCCCATCAGTTCCTCGTTGGAGACGGGTTGAACAACGCGTGCCTCAAAATCATTTCATTAGGCCCATCAGTTCCTCGTGGGAGACGAGTTGAACAACGCGTGCCTCAAAATCAATCATTTGGTGTATATGTGTGCAATAATTAATATTATGTGTTTTGTGATTAAATTTACATTTACGTTTACTCATGTGTGGTTATGCACTTTATTTTATAATCGATACAATAAACACGTTTAAATGTTTTCATAGGATTCACTCGCCAACTTTTTGTTGACCCAAAAACACTATTTTTACACATGATACAGGTGGACAGGTTGAAGCAAGGAACACGTAGAAATTGCCTTATAAGAAAAATAATGAAGTCTTGAAAAAAATGTATAGAACATGTTGTACTTGTATAATTGATTGTAATGTTTTCCTTTAAAAAGAAATAATAAATATGAAACTTTATAGTAAATGTCATGAGCTTTGATGAAAACCCAATCATGCCCCGATCACCATTTCCGCTGCGGGTCGGGGTGTGACAGATTGGTATCAGAGCTTTTGACTATAGGGATATAGGATAGGTTATTAGACTCTTAGAGCCTATACTATAGTTGATTAGATTTTAATTGTTTATGTGGTTACATGCAAACTCATGATGTTTATTTGTTTCGTATTTATTACACACACAAATGCATGCAAACACTTCCACTATCATATTGTGTGATATTTAATGAGTTATACTTATTGTTAAACATAACATGCTTACATATACATTCATCACGCGTATTTCCATGTTCACATATTCAAATCATCCTCATATTTCCTTTATTCAAGATTTTGTTGCATTTTTCATTTTTCAATCTCATCAAAGTGAGTTCTACGACGGGCATGTAGTAACTATAAGGGTACGAGTACCGGTAGTCGGAACGTCCTGTCTAGGTTGGCATTCGTATAAATCCAATATAACGGACCAGTTTGCCTACCTGGGGACTAACGATGAGAGTACGAAGGACCTATTAGGCCAAAGCATGCCACACCAAACGTCATTCGAACTAACCCCACTTTGAGGTGTCACCGTGTCCACACCTGGATGCACTCCGAATTCCATACGTCACATACATATTTCTCGATTTTCTCCGGGTTTTAGTGTACGTTACCAGGCTAACACATACGAACCATATGAAAGACCCGGTAATCATGGGGGCCCACATGATTACGAAGGTGAAGTATGGCGGCATGCAAGTCCCAATTACGAGCAAAGCCCAAGACATCCTATGGATGTAGTAGATTTATTATTCTATATTTATTTTATGAATGTTCATTTCTAAATACGACACATGACACCTAAAACGTAAAACTCATACTCTCGATGCGTATTCCTTGTAGATGTCTTCTAGTCTCGCTCGTAAAAAAATGAAAGCAGGAAAATCCCGCGAGCGCATGGCTGCCCAAATCGCTCAACAAATGGCGGCCGTAATACCCAACATTGTAGTTCAAGTTCAACAAGCCCTTACCACTAATCCCGTCAACCCAATCAATCATGAAGATCAAAATATTGTCAACCCTCCCGCAAATACCACTAAATGCACCTTCAAGCATTTCAAATCCTGCGACCCTCCAAAATACGAAGGAACTGAAGGTGTCACCGCTCTCCTCCATTGGTTTGAGGAAATGGAAAACACTTTTCTCAGTTGCAACTGCCCCGATGATCGCAAGGTGCGATATGCTACCAGTCGTTTGTTTGGAGTAGCACTTACATGGTGGAATACAGAGAAGGCCAAGCGAGGTACTGAGAATGCTATGACTTTGACTTGGGAAGAATTGAGGGAGATCATGACAAGACGTTTCTGTCCAAGAAGCGAAATCAAGAAATTAGAGGATGAGTTCCATTCTTTGAATCAAAAGGAGGGCGACCACACCACATACAACAAAAGAGTTCTGGAGTTGAATCAGATGGTCCCCAACTTGTTCACTCCTCTCTACCGTTTGATAGAGCATTACATTCGAGGTCTTCCTTCAAAAATTCAAGACCCGGTAATAAGTACCACACCTGCAACTTTGGAAGCAGCAATGGAGTAACTACAGAGCTCACCGAAAACCGCATACGGAATAAGGACTTCAAGGAGGAGAAGAAGAAGGATAAAGCATCAACTGAAACCTCAAACTCCACCCAAACCGAATCCCCTTCTCAACCCACTTCTAAGAGAAAGCGAGATGGGCAAATTTTCGCTGTTACCCAACACGATCAACCAACTTGTAACATCCGTCAAAAAACGGATTTACCAAACCCACTCCGTTTATTAACCGAACAATCAGTTAAAAATTTCGTTGCGAATTTAATGCCCAAAATAATTTTAAACGATACATAATAAATTATTATATTGGAATATATAAGTTGTTTTTGAAAAACTGTTGAAAATCGCAAAATAAAAATAAATTTTTTCTGCCGGGTTTCGAACCCGGGTCAGTCACGGTTCAACAACAGACTTAACACTCAACACTTAAACCACTGCGCCACTGATATTCTTTGTTAAATGTTAGGATCATTTAATTGATAACGTGTCTTTCCGAATTCAAAACCGGCGCCCAAAGTTGCAGTCGTCGGAAATCCCGGCAATCTCGCGAAACTTAACGATTCTTTCCGTTATAACGTAAACTTTAACTACACATCGGTTATAACCGACGTCTGAGTCCGCGACACAAATTATAACCGCCGGAGAAAATTCAAACCAACGAATCAAGTCGGAAATCGGACCAAATTCATCGACGATTTGCCTTATAAATACCCCCTCGAACCTCTGCAAACATTTTCGCTCAAAACCGCACCCTTTCTCGGCGAAAACTCACTCACCGGAATTCTTCTGCTCATCGCCGGAAAACCGAGTCCTTAAATTCTAAGCCTTATAAACCCTCTGAACTTATACCGAAGTCACCCACATACTTTGTAAGCTTTCTGAAGACTCTCTGCTGCAAGACACTCGTCGCCGGAAGTGATTACTGTCGCCGGAGTTACGTCGGAGAAACAGAGGATTCCAGTCGGTATACCTCACGCCTAATTTCTTCATTCTTTTTATTTAATATCACTTGTATTTAATCATCAGACACTAAAGAAACCGATTAAAACTTAGAACCAGACGGATTTCCGATGCTGGTTAAAACTGACGAAGAAGATGAAGTTCGGTAAACATATAAGTATAATTAAAATCAAGTTATTACTCGGGTTAGACACACAGTCCAGCGGTGGACTGTGTGCACATTAAACACACAAAGGTCTCGAGTTCGAATCTTGTTCCACACACGCTGCCTTAATAAAAATGCCTTTTTTTGTTAACCGAATCGGAGGCACCACTGTTATATGTTAAGTATATTAATAATCGGAATAATAACCAAGTTAGACACACAGTCCAGTGGTGGACTGTGTGTATGTTTAATCAAAGCGCACGAGTTCGAATCCGGTCTTCTGCATCGACCCGGACAATTATTTACCTTTTTAAACAAGTCAGAAATAAAAATACTTAGTTTGTATTTAAGTATAATGAAAATCGGTTTATATAACATGTTAAACACACAGTCCAGCGGTGGACTGTGTGTTAATCTAAACCACAGGTCCCGGGTTCGAGACCTGTGGAGCGCACCGAGTCTTGGGATTAAAATCGTTTTTAGAATAAAGGATTTTCTGTTTAAGCTAATTAATATATATATGTAATTAAAAACAGAAATATTTCGGGTTAGACACGTAGCTCAGTTGGTAGAGCTGCGTGCACGCGTACGGGAGGTCTCGGGTTCGAGCCTCACTCAGCGCACTTATATTCGCATTCGAACCGGTCAACAGTCACTGTTACGGTCAAAGTCAAAGTCAACGGTCAAAAAAAGTCAAATTTTATTTATTTATTTTAATTAAAAATCAATTAAAAATATTTAAAAATAACATTTTTAAGGTTAGAAAATAGCCTTAAACTCACAAAAATACACCCAACAATCCTACTAAAATGGATTAATAAAATCCGTTTACTTACCGAACCATAATGCTATTTATCTAGGTTAATTTCACTCGTGGTTAAAACCACTTCGCGTGCATTCAACATCATCAACCGAACGCACCCACTGTGAGTGAATCTTACAACTCCCCCTTTTAATTACACGTTTTGGGGTGTGTCATGTGTCACAAAATAATTAACTCGTTTATTTAAACTTGTGCCATACCATGTCGTGATCTAAACTTAGATTGTTTATATTGTTGTGATTACGTATTTCATTTTGTCAAACTTATATGAAATTCATTCATTAAGCCCATCAGTTCCTCGTGGGAGACGAGTGAGCAACGCGTGCCTCAAAACCAATCCATTATTGTCCATGTGTGTATCATTGAGCTTATTTTGTTTGTAGTTATGTCTTTCATATTATCATGTTTATGCAATTCATTCATTAGGCCCATCAGTTCCTCGTGAGAGACGAGTTGAGCAACGCGTGCCTCTAAACGTTCCATTATTGTTCATGTTTGCTTTATTTAATATCTAATGATTGTTGAATAAGTTTACATCTATTTTTACTCATGTGTGGTTGTGCACTCATTTCATAATCAATTAAATAAACTTGTTCAAATGTTTTCCATAGGATTCACTCGCCAACTTTTTGTTGATCAAAAAACCCTTTTACACATGATACAGGTGAACAGGATGAAGCAAGGAAAACATAGGAAATGCCTTAGAAGAGAACAAAGAAGCTTAGATTGATAGTTAGAAGATGTTGTAATATTTATTGTAATTTTCCATTAAATTGTATTAATGAATATGAAACGTTAAAATAAATGTCATGAGCTTTGATGATAACCCAATCATGCCCCGATCACCTTTTCCGCTGCGGGTCGGGTGTGACAGATTGGTATCAGAGCAATGACTATAGGGATATAGGATAGGTTATTAGACCCTTAGAGCCTATACTATAGTCTGCCTAAATTTTAATTGATTAGGTGGTTACATACAAACTTGTGATATTTATTTGTTTCATATTTGTTTATATTTACAGTCAAACATACATGCTTATATACATATTCATTATACATATATCAATGTTCATATAATCAATTCATTTTCATACTCTCATTATTCAAAGATTTTGTTGCAATTTTCAAATCTCATCAAAGTAAGTTCTGCGACGGGCATGTAGTAACTGGAAGGGTACAAGTACCGGTAGTCGGAACGTCCTGTCTAGGTTGGCATTCGTATAAATCCAATATAACGGACCAGTTTGCCTACCTGGGGACTAACGATCAGAGTACGAAGGACCTATTAGGCCAAAGCATGCCACACCAAACGTCGTTCGAACTAACCCACTTTGAGGTGTCACCGTGTCTACACCTGGACACATTCCAAATATCACACGTTGTATACATATTTCTCGATTTTCTCCGGGTTTTAGTGTACGCAACCTGGCAAACCCGTGCGAACCATATGAAAAACCGGTATTCATGGGGGCCCACATGATTACATAGGTAAAGTATGGCGGCATGTAGGGCCTAATGGCGAGCAAAGCCCAAGACATCCTATGGATGTAGTAGATTTATTTTTCTATAATTATTTTATGAATGTTCATTCCTAGTGCGACCCATGAACCCAAAACATCCAACTCATACTCTTGACATGTAATCCTTGTAGATGTCTTCTAACCTCGCTCGTAGGAAGATGAGAGTAGGAAAAGCCCGCGAGCGTATGGCTGCCCTAATCGCTCAACAAATGGCTGCCGTAATACCCAACATTGTAATCCAAGTTCAACAAGCACTCACCGCTAATCCTGTCAATCAAGAAAACCAAAACATTATCAACTCTCCATCAAATACCACTAAATGCACCTACAAGCATTTCAAATCATGCGACCCTCCGAAATACAAAGGGACTGAAGGCGTCACCGCTCTCCTCCATTGGTTTGAAGAAATGGAGAACACTTTTCTAAATTGCGATTGCCCTGACGATCGCAAAGTGCGATATGCTACCGGTCGATTATATGGGATAGCACTTACTTGGTGGAATACAGAGAAGGCCAAACGAGGTGTTGAAGATGCTATGACCTTAACTTGGAACGAATTGAAGGAAATCATGACCAGACGATTTTGCCCAAGGAGCGAAATCAAGAAATTAGAAGATGAATTTTACTCATTGAAGCAAAAGGAAGGAGACCACACCACATACAACAAAAGATTCCTCGAATTACATCAAATGGTTCCCAACATGTTCACTCCCCTCTACCGTTTGATCGAGCACTACATTCGTGGTCTTCCGTCAAAGATTCAAGACCCTGTAATAAGTACCGCGCCTGCAACTTTGGAAGCAGCAATGGAGCTAGCAACAGAGCTCACCGAGAACCGAATCCGAAACAAAGACTTCAAGGAGGAGAAGAAGAAGGATAAAGAATCGACTGAAACCTCCGACTCCACCCAAACCGAATCCCCTTCTCAACCCAATTCTAAGAGAAAAAGAGACGGGCAACTTTTCGCTGCTATCCAACGAAATCAACCAATTTCACACGCCATACCCATCCAAGCTATCCCAATCACCCAAGTGGCACCCAACTCAATTTACCCAAATAAGAAACCATATCTTGGACCTCACCCTCGATGCAACAACTGTTTTTATCACCATCCCCATACCTTACCTTGTCGTCTATGTGCAACTTGTGGACGCTATGGTCATTTGAGCAAGGTTTGCCGCACCTTTCAAACCAAACCTCTTCCCCTACTCAAACCATAAACCAAACCTATCAACAACCCCAATACCCCATGTTCCCATATGCTCGAGCTTGTTTCAATTGTGGCGACCCTACCCACTTTAGAAACACATGCCCTCAATTGGTTAACGTCATCAACGCTCAAGCCCAATCAAACCCAGTTAACCAAGTAAACCAAGAAAACCCAACCACTAGGCCACCAGCAAGAGGAAGAGTCTTCAATATCAACGCCAATCCTGTCGAAGATAATTACGGCCCAAACGAAGATACCCAACTAGTCCTCTTCGCCGAAGATCCAGATTCAACTCCTATCGTTTAGTTTTATGTTTTTTCTTTATCACATAGAACCAAACATAACTTAAGGATAAAGCCAATGAAACTTTGACGAGAATATGGTGGATACGCCGCTGGTACTTCCTATATATAAGTATTCTTGTCAAAGGATCAGAAGCATTATCTGGCGGTTATGAGAGGTTCCATGTGTAGACTGTTAGAGTAATTATTGTTTATTATTTTCAGTACATGCAATTGCCGAGGCCGCCGCTCCCCATTTATGAGTGTTGAGCCTGTTCCCCATTTTATTATGCGGTTGAACCTGGCGTGCCCGCATACGATCGGCTCCGTTTGATTGAGCCTTGATCGCACAGTTTATTTTACATTTTCATTACATGCAATACGATCGGCTCCGTTTGATTGAGCCTTGATTGCATAGTTCATTTTACATTTTCAGTACATGCAATACGATCGGCTCCGTTTGATTGAGCCTTGATCGCACAGACATTTTCATTATTAGTATCTTGTGGTTGTGGTGTTTGTTGTAGAGTCGCATAGAACTAATCATAACTTGCGGATAAAGTCAATGAGAATTTGACAAGAATATGGTGGATACGCCGCTGGTACTTCCTATATATAAGTATTCTTGTCAAATGATCGGAGGCATTATCAGGCGGTTATGAGAGGTTCCATGCATAGGCTGTTTGTGTGATTGTTGTTTAGATTAAGTTATTCATTTTCAGTACATGCAATACGCTCGGCTCCGTTTGATTGAGCCTTGAGCGCACAGACATTTTCATTTTCAGTACATGCAATACGCTCGGCTCCGTTTGATTGAGCCTTGAGCGCACAGACAATTTCATTTTCAGTACATGCAATACGATCGGCTCCGTTTGATTGAGCCTTGATCGCACAGACATTTTTCATTTCAGTATTTTATGTTTGTTGTATTGGTTGTAGAGTTATATAGGACTAATCATAATTCACTGATAAAACCAATGAAAATTTGACAAGAATATGGTGGATACGCCGCTGGTACTTCCTATATATAAGTATTCTTGTCAAAGGATCAGAGGCATTGTCAGACGGTTATGAGAAGTTCTATGTAGGATTTAGTAGTTTCTTGGTAACTAATCATAATTTGTGGATAAAACCAATGAAAATTTGGCAAGAATATGGTGGATACGCCGCTGGTACTTTCTAGATATAAGTATTCTTGCCAAAGGATCAGAGGCATTATCAGGCGGTTATGAGAAGTTCCATGTAGGATTTAGTATTGCCTTGGTTGAATTTTGTGTTACATTTATATCATCTTGCTATTTAAAGAGATTGGATGTGTTTCTATCTCTACATAAACTAACCTCTCCATCATAACAAACGAGAGAGGAACTGCCACCATTCAAACATATATGCTATCAGAATGTGGATTCAAATGTTAGCTGTTGTGTTTATTTATGTTCTATAGTCATAAAACCAATCATAACTTACTAATATTAGCTGTTGTGTTTATTTATGTTCAAATGTTAGCTGTTGTGTTTATTTATGTTCTATACTCATAAAACCAATCATAACTTACTGATATTAGCTGTTGTGTTTATTTATGTTCAAATATTAGCTGTTGTGTTTATTTATGTTCCATGTAGGTTGTAGTATTAGAAGTTTTGCCTTAGGATATAACCATACCCTTCCAAACGTATCCAAACTCTTATGCATGATATCATATTTAGCGAATCAATTCTGCTTATCAATACTTTTACAGTAGGCAACAAAAAACGATTCCTGTAATAGGGTACTTAACCCTTACAAGGGACGTTACCGCCTCAAACAAAAACTTAAACCCTTACTTTTTCTAAGCATGTAACTGTCAAACTAAACACCATCATTCTTTTAGTCAAATATATCACTTTTTAAATTTCGGGACGAAATTTCTAAAAAGCAGGGGATACTGTAACATCCGTCAAAAAACGGATTTACCAAACCCGCTCCGTTTACCGAACAATCGGTTAAAAATTTCGTTGCGAATTTAATGCCCAAAATAATTTTAAACGATACATAATAAATTATTATATTGGAATATATAAGTTGTTTTTGAAAAACTGTTGAAAATCGCAAAATAAAAATAAATTGTTTCTGCCGGGTTTCGAACCCGGGTCAGTCACGGTTCAACAACAGACTTAACACTCAACACTTAAACCACTGCGCCACTGATATTCTTTGTTAAATGTTAGGATCATTTAATTGATAACGTGTCTTTCCGAATTCAAAACCGGCGCCCAAAGTTGCAGTCGTCTGAAATCCCGGCAATCTCGCGAAACTTAACGATTCTTTCCGTTATAACGTAAACTTTAACTACACATCGGTTATAACCGACGTCTGAGTCCGCGACACAAATTATAACCGCCGGAGAAAATTCAAACCAACGAATCAAGTCGGAAATCGGACCAAATTCATCGACGATTTGCCTTATAAATACCCCCTCGAACCTCTGCAAACATTTTCGCTCAAAACCGCACCCTTTCTCGGCGAAAACTCACTCGCCGGAATTCTTCTGCTCATCGCCGGAAAACCGAGTCCTTAACTTCTAAGCCTTACTAAACCCTCTGAACTTATACCGAAGTCACCCACATACTTTATAAGCTTTCTGAAGACTCTCTGCTGCAAGACACTCGTCGCCGGAAGTGATTGCTGTCGCCGGAGTTACGCCGGAGAAACAGAGGAATCCAGTCGGTATACCTCACGCCTAATTTCTTCATTCTTTTTATTTAATATCACTTGTATTTAATCATCAGACACTAAAGAAACCGATTAAAACTTAGAACCAGACGGATTTCCGATGCTGGTTAAAACTGAAGAAGAAGATGAAGTTCGGTAAACATATAAGTATAATTAAAATCAAGTTATTACTCGGGTTAGACACACAGTCCAGCGGTGGACTGTGTGCACATTAAACACACAAAGGTCTCGAGTTCGAATCTTGTTCCACACACGCTGCCTTAATAAAAATGTCTTTTTTTGTTAACCGAATCGGAGGCACCACTGTTATATGTTAAGTATATTAATAATCGGAATAATAACCAAGTTAGACACACAGTCCAGTGGTGGACTATGTGTATGTTTAATCAAAGCGCACGAGTTCGAGTCCGGTCTTCTACATCTACCCGGACAATTATTTACCTTTTTAAATAAGTCAGAAATAAAAATACTTAGTTTGTATTTAAGTATAATGAAAATCGGTTTATATAACATGTTAAACACACAGTCCAGCGGTGGACTGTGTGTTAATCTAAACCACAGGTCCCGGGTTCGAGACCTGTGGAGCGCACCGAGTCTTGGATTAAAATCGTTTTTAGAATAAAGGATTTTCTGTTTAAGCTAATTAATATATATATGTAATTAAAAACAGAAATATTTCGGGTTAGACACGTAGCTCAGTTGGTAGAGCTGCGTGCACGCGTACGGGAGGTCTCGGGTTCGAGCCTCACTCAGCGCACTTATATTCGCATTCGAACCGGTCAACAGTCACTGTTACGGTCAAAGTCAAAGTCAACGGTCAAAAAAAGTCAAATTTTATTTATTTATTTTAATTAAAAATCAATTAAAAATATTTAAAAATAACATTTTTAAGGTTAGAAAATAGCCTTAAACTCACAAAAATACACCCAACAATCCTACTAAAATGGATTAATAAAATCCGTTTACTTACCGAACCATAATGCTATTTATCTAGGTTAATTTCACTCGTGGTTAAAACCACTTCGCGTGCATTCAACATCATCAACCGAACGCACCCACTGTGAGTGAATCTTACAACTCCCCCTTTTAATTACACGTTTTGGGGTGTGTCATGTGTCACAAAATAATTAACTCGTTTATTTAAACTTGTGCCATACCATGTCGTGATCTAAACTTAGATTGTTTATATTGTTGTGATTACGTATTTCATTTTGTCAAACTTATATGAAATTCATTCATTAAGCCCATCAGTTCCTCGTGGGAGACGAGTGAGCAACGCGTGCCTCAAAACCAATCCATTATTGTCCATGTGTGTATCATTGAGCTTATTTTGTTTGTAGTTATGTCTTTCATATTATCATGTTTATGCAATTCATTCATTAGGCCCATCAGTTCCTCGTGAGAGACGAGTTGAGCAACGCGTGCCTCTAAACGTTCCATTATTGTTCATGTTTGCTTTATTTAATATCTAATGATTGTTGAATAAGTTTACATCTATTTTTACTCATGTGTGGTTGTGCACTCATTTCATAATCAATTAAATAAACTTGTTCAAATGTTTTCCATAGGATTCACTCGCCAACTTTTTGTTGATCAAAAAACCCTTTTACACATGATACAGGTGAACAGGATGAAGCAAGGAAAACATAGGAAATGCCTTAGAAGAGAACAAAGAAGCTTAGATTGATAGTTAGAATATGTTGTAATATTTATTGTAATTTTCCATTAAATTGTATTAATGAATATGAAACGTTAAAATAAATGTCATGAGCTTTGATGATAACCCAATCATGCCCCGATCACCTTTTCCGCTGCGGGTCGGGATGTGACACAACTTCACAAGTCGTACCCCTCCAAGCTATCCCAATCACTCAAGTAGCACCCAACTCAATTTACCCAAATAAGAAACCTTACATTGGACCTCACCCTCAATGCAACATCTGTTTTTATCACCATCCATCTAACTTACCTTGTCGACTTTGTGCGAATTATGGACGCTATGGTCATTTGAGCAAGTTTTGCCGCACCTCTCAAAACCAAACCTCACCCCCTACTCCAAGCATGATCCAAACTTATCAACAACCCCAATACCCCATGTTTCCATATGTTCGAGCTTGTTTTAATTGTGGTGACCCTACCCATTTTAGAAACACGTGTCCTCGATTGGTTAACATCATAAACGCCCAAGCTCAAACAAACCCAGTTAACCAAGCAAATCAAGCAAACCCAGCTCCACCACCAGCAAGAGGAAGAGCTTACAACATCAACGCCAATCCTGTTGAAGATAATAACGGCCCAAACGAACCACCTAAAAGTCTTCCTTCACCATGAATCGAGACTCAACTCCAACCATTTAGTTTTTATGTTTTCTTTATGTTATCTCAATCTTTACGTATCTCGATTATAAATTTGAAATTTATCCAGGAATCTTAATGCGAATTACTATTTCAGTTTTGTTTTATACTCACTGCTTTAACATTCATATCATCATACATCTCGACGTATCTCAATCTCATCATTCAAAGAAGTTGGGTTGTGTCTCACATTTACATAGACTAACCCCTTCATCATAACAAACGAGAGAGGTACTGTCATCATTCAATCATGTATACTTTCAGATTTGAGACTCAAGTTTTGGTTGTTGTGTTTGTTTATGTTTTAGAGTCACATAGAACTAATCATAATTTACTGATAAATCAATGAAAATTTGACAAGAATATGGTGGATACGCCGCTGGTACTTCCTATATATAAGTATTCTTGCCAAAGGATCAGAGGCATTGTGAGGGGATTATGAGAAGTTCCATGTAGGTTTTAGTATTGTCATGGTAGAAGTTTTGTTTTAGGATATAACCTTATCTTTCCAAACGTATCGATTCTCTCAAAACTCTTGTGCATGAAATCATACTTAGTCAATCAACTCTGTTTATCCATGTTCCGTATTCTTATACTTTAGGCATAAAAAAACGATTCCTGTAGCCGGGTATTCAACCCTTACTAGGAACGTTACCGCCTCAAATAAGATTTTAACTCTCACCCTCTTCTAATTATGTAATTGTCAAATTAAAACATCCTCCCTTCAAGTCAAATATACCACTACTACTTAAATTTCGGGACAAAATTTCTAAAAGTAGGGGATACTGTAATCAGTTATAATTTTTGTTGCGTATAAATGGTTCATTTTAATTTTAAACAATACATAATTAATAAACGTTTAGGATTTAAAAACTATAATCATTAAATGGTAAAAACAAGTGCTAAAAAATATAATCAAGCTGCCGGGTTTCGAACCCGGGTCAGCCGGATCAAACAAACAAACATCTCACCACTCCGCCACTTGACTCGTTTGTGATAACTATTAAAACAAATAATATTTATAATAAAACTCGAAATCAAATTCAGTAATCAGCGCGCCCAATCCGCAGTCGCCGGAATTACTGACGATTTTGCGAGACTTCGACCGTTTCCTTTGACTGAACGCGTGTATTAACTTCGACATCGGTTATAACCGATGTCTAATCCCCAATCCCAGTCATAACCGCCAGAAAAATTTTGACCACGAATCAAGATCAAATTCGGACTCGATTCATTCTGTTTCTTCCCTATAAATACACACCCAAGTCTCTGGTAATCTTTTCGCTCAAAATCGCACAATTTATCGAAGTCTTAGCACTCGCCGTAGAAATTCTGCACTCGCCGGACTTTCACCGGAAAACCGAGACTTACACCAAATCGGTAAATTTCTCGACTCTTTCGTTCAATCCATTGTTAGACATATACTAACTTCAATCCTTCAACCAGAATCGGTTCCAGACGACGTTGCCGGAAATTCTGCACTCGCCGGAAAATCTCTAGAAATTCCGAAATCACACTGTAAATCGGTACAATCATCTAAACCCCCTGATATCTCTTGTTTAGTCACTTAATTTCACAACTCATTGATCAAAACTGTTAATTGATCCACTCAGACGGAATTCACAAATCAGAGCCGACGACCCTTGCCGGAATTATGAGAAAAACATCCTGTTCGGTACATTCGAATCCGTAACTCTCTTTATCCATTACATTTCAATCAACTATATGTTCGTCGAACGATTTAAACAAGAACAGTAGAACATCTTTGTCTGTGTCTTCATGAATGAAGAAGACGAAGTCGAACATTGTGTATAAGTTTAATTAAAACAGGATATTAAACCGGGTTAGACACACAGTCCAGCGGTGGACTGTGTGAAAACATACAAAGCACGTCACGAGTTCGAACCTTACAACGCACTGACTTTCCGAATTAAAACCAAAATTTTTAAAACTGAATCAGATCAAGTCACAGTAAGTTTATAAGAATAATATAAAACATAAGTTAAACATATTAGACACACAGCCCAACTGGTTGGGCTGTGCGCATATGAACCGAAGGACCCGAGTTCGACTCCGGGTACCTGCAGGGGTTCGGCCGTTTTTAAATCATTTCAATATTAACTCAAATAAAATAACAATTAATTAGGATATATATATAATTAAAACAGAGAATATTTCGGGTTAGACACGTAGCTTAGTTGGTAGAGCTGCGTGCACGCGTACGAGAGGTCTCGGGTTCGAACCTCACTCAGCGCACACTTAATCACAGTCCGACCGGTCAACGGTCAAAAAGTCAAAAATTTTTAATTCTTTTTATTTATTTATTTAATTTAAAAATCAATTAGAAATACTTAAAAATAATATTTTTAAAGTTAGAAAATGTCCTTAAACTCACAAAAATAAATCCAAAATCCATTTATTTACCGAACTATTTCGTTATATTTTTAGGTTAGTTTTCCTCGTCGATCAAATCCCAAAAACTCGTGCGCATCCAACGTCAGCAAAAGAACGCACCCAAGGTGAGTGAATTCTTACAAATTCCCCTTTTTATTCATGTTTTGGGGTGTATTATGTGTCACTTAAATTAATTCGCTTATTCAAACTCGTGCCATTACCATTATATGATCTAAACTTATAATGTAAATATTGTTTGTTGTGTTGTGTGCTTACATATTGTCAAGTTACGTGCAAATCAATTCATTAGGCCCATCAGTTCCTCGTTGGAGACGGATTGAACAACGCGTGCCTCAAAATCATTTCATTAGGCCCATCAGTTCCTCGTGGCAGACGAGTTGAACAACGCGTGCCTCAAAATCAATCATTTGGTGTATATGTGTGCAATAATTAATATTATGTGTTTTGTGATTAAATTTACATTTACGTTTACTCATGTGTGGTTATGCACTTTATTTTATAATCGATACAATAAACACGTTTAAATGTTTTCATAGGATTCACTCGCCAACTTTTTGTTGACCCAAAAACACTATTTTTACACATGATACAGGTGGACAGGTTGAAGCAAGGAATACGTAGAAATTGCCTTAGAAGAAAAATAATGAAGTCTTGAAAAAAATGTATAGAACATGTTGTACTTGTATGATTGATTGTAATGTTTTCCTTTAAAAAGAAATAATAAATATGAAACTTTATAGTAAATGTCATGAGCTTTCATGAAAACCCAATCATGCTCCGATCACCATTTCCGCTGCGGGTCGGGGTGTGACAGATTGGTATCAGAGCTTTTGACTATAGGGATATAGGATAGGTTATTAGACTCTTAGAGCCTATACTATAGTTGATTAGATTTTAATTGTTTATGTGGTTACATGCAAACTCATGATGTTTATTTGTTTTGTATTTATTACACACACAAATGCATGCAAACACTTCCACAATCATATTGTGTGATATTTAATGAGTTATACTTATTGTCAAATATAACATGCTTACATATACATTCATCACGCGTATTTCCATGTTCACATATTCAAATCATCCTCATATTTCCTTTATTCAAGATTTTGTCGCATTTTTCATTTTTCAATCTCATCAAAGTGAGTTCTACGACGGGCATGTAGTAACTGTAAGGGTACAAGTACCGGTAGTCGGAACGTCCTGTCTAGGTTGGCATTCGTATAAATCCAATATAACGGACCAGTTTGCCTACCTGGGGACTAACGATGAGAGTACGAAGGACCTATTAGGCCAAAGCATGCCACACCAAACGTCGTTCGAACTAACCCCACTTTGAGGTGTCACCGTGTCCACACCTGGATGCACTCCGAATTCCATACGTCACATACATATTTCTCGATTTTCTCCGGGTTTTAGTGTACGTTACCAGGCTAACACATGCGAACCATATGAAAGACTCGGTAATCATGGGGGCCCACATGATTACGAAGGTGAAGTATGGCGGCATGCAAGGCCCAATTACGAGCAAAGCCCAAGACATCCTATGGATGTAGTAGATTTATTATTCTATATTTATTTTATGAATGTTCATTCCTAAATACGACACATGACACCTAAAACGTAAAACTCATACTCTCGATGCGTATTCCTTGTAGATGTCTTCTAGTCTCGCTCGTAGAAAAATGAAAGCAGGAAAATCCCGCGAGCGCATGGCTGCCCAAATCGCTCAACAAATGGCGGCCGTAATACCCAACATTGTAGTTCAAGTTCAACAAGCCCTTACCACTAATCCCGTCAACCCAATCAATCAAGAAGATCAAAATATTGTCAACCCTCCCGCAAATACCACTAAATGCACCTTCAAGCATTTCAAATCCTGCGACCCTCTAAAATACGAAGGAACTGAAGGTGTCACGGCTCTCCTCCATTGGTTTGAGGAAATGGAAAACACTTTTCTCAATTGCGACTGCCCCGATGATCGCAAGGTGCGATATGCTACCAGTCGTTTGTTTGGAGTAGCACTTACATGGTGGAATACAGAGAAGGCCAAGCGAGGTACTAAGAATGCTATGACTTTGACTTGGGAAGAATTGAGGGAGATCATGACAAGACGTTTCTGTCCAAGAAGCGAAATCAAGAAATTAGAGGATTAGTTCTATTCTTTGAATCAAAAGGAGGGCGACCACACCACATACAACAAAAGATTTCTTGAGTTGAATCAGATGGTCCCCAACTTGTTCACTCCTCTCTACCGTTTGATCGAGCATTACATTCGAGGTTTTCCTTCAAAAATTCAAGACCCTGTAATAAGTACCACACCTGCAACTTTAGAAGCAGCAATGGAGTTAGCTACAGAGCTCACCGAAAACCGCATACGGAATAAGGACTTCAAGGAGGAGAAGAAGAAGGATAAAGCATCAACTGAAACCTCAAACTCCACCCAAACCGAATCCCCTTCTCAACCCACTTCTAAGAGAAAGCGAGATGGGCAAATTTTCGCTGTTACCCAACACGATCAATCAACTTCACAAGTCGTACCCCTCCAAGCTATCCCAATCACTCAAGTAGCACCCAACTCAACTTACCCAAATAAGAAACCTTACATTGGACCTCACCCTCAATGCAACATCTGTTTTTATCACCATCCATCTAACTTACCTTGTCGACTATGTGCGAAGTGTGGACGCTATGGTCATTTGAGCAAGTTTTGCCGCACCTCTCAAAACCAAACCTCACCCCCTACTCCAAGCATGATCCAAACTTATCAACAACCCCAATACCCCATGTTTCCATATGTTCGAGCTTGTTTTAATTGTGGCGACCCTACCCATTTTAGAAACACGTGTCCTCGATTGGTTAACATCATAAACACCCAAGCTCAAACAAACCCAGTTAACCAAGCAAATCAAGCAAACCCAGCTCCACCACCAGGAAGAGGAAGAGCTTACAACATCAACGCCAATCCTGTTGAAGATAATAACGGCCCAAACGAACCACCTAAAAGTCTTCCTTCACCATGAATCGAGACTCAACTCCAACCATTTAGTTTTTATGTTTTCTTTATGTTATCTCAATCTTTACGTATCTCGATTATAAATTTGAAATTTATCCAGGAATCTTAATGCGAATTACTATTTCAGTTTTGTTTTATACTCACTGCTTTAACATTCATATCATCATACATCTCGACGTATCTCAATCTCATCATTCAAAGAAGTTGGGTTGTGTCTCACATTTACATAGACTAACCCCTTCATCATAACAAACGAGAGAGGTACTATCATCATTCAATCATGTATACTTTCAGATTTGAGACTCAAGTTTTGTTGTTGTGTTTGTTTATGTTTTAGAGTCACATAGAACTAATCATAATTTACTGATAAAGCCAATGAAAATTTGACAAGAATATGGTGGATACGCCGCTGGTACTTCCTATATATAAGTATTCTTGCCAAAGGATCAGAGGCATTGTGAGGGGATTATGAGAAGTTCCATGTAGGTTTTAGTATTGTCATGGTAGAAGTTTTGTTTTAGGATATAACCTTATCTTTCCAAACGTATCGATTCTCTCAAAACTCTTGTGCATGAAATCATACTTAGTCAATCAACTCTGTTTATCCATGTTCCGTATTCTTATACTTTAGGCATCAAAAAACGATTCCTGTAGCCGGGTATTCAACCCTTACTAGGAACGTTACCGCCTCAAATAAGATTTTAACTCTCACCCTCTTCTAATTATGTAATTGTCAAATTAAAACATCCTCCCTTCAAGTCAAATATACCACTACTACTTAAATTTCGGGACAAAAATTCTAAAAGTAGGGGATACTGTAACATCCGTTGAAAAACGGGTTTCCAAAACCCGCTTCGTTTATTAATCGAATAGTCAGTTATAATTTTTGTTGCGTATAAATGGTTCATTTTAATTTTAAACAATACATAATTAATAAACATTTTAGAATTTAAAAACTATAATCATTAAATGGTAAAAACAAGTGCTAAAAAAATATAATCAAGCTGCCGGGTTTCGAACCCGGGTCAGCCGGATCAAACAAACAAACATCTCACCACTCCGCCACTTCACTCGTTTGTGATAACTATTAAAACAAATAATATTTATAATAAAACTCGAAATCAAATTCAGTAATCAGCGCGCCCAATCCGCAGTCGCCGGAATTACCGACGATTTCGCGAGACTTCGACCGTTTCCTTTGACTGAACGCGTGTATTAACTTCGACATCGGTTATAACCGATGTCTAATCCCCCAATCCCAGTCATAACCGCCGGAAAAATTTTGACCACGAATCAAGATCAAATTCGGACTCGATTCATTCTGTTTCTTCCCTATAAATACACACCCAAGTCTCTGGTAATCTTTTCGCTCAAAATCGCACAATTTATCGAAGTCTTAGCACTCGCCGGAGAAATTCTGCACTCGCCGGACTTTCACCGGAAAACCGAGACTTACACCAAATCGGTAAATTTCTCGACTCTTTCATTCAATCCATTGTTAGACATATACTAACTTCAATCCTTCAACCAGAATCGGTTCCAGACGACGTTGCCGGAAATTCTGCACTCGCCGGAAAATCTCTGGAAATTCCGAAATCACACTGTAAATCCGTACAATCATCTAAACCCCCTGATATCTCTTGTTTAGTCACTTAATTTCACAACTCATTGATCAAAACTGTTAATTGATCCACTCAGACGGAATTCACAAATCAGAGCCGACGACCCTTGCCGGAATTCTGAGAAAAACATCCTGTTCGGTACATTCGAATCCGTAACTCTCTTTATCCATTACATTTCAATCAACTATATGTTCGTCGAACGATTTAAACAAGAACAGTCGAACATCTTTGTCTGTGTCTTCATGAATGAAGAAGACGAAGTCGAACATTGTGTATAAGTTTAATTAAAACAGGATATTAAACCGGGTTAGACACACAGTCCAGCGGTGGACTGTGTGAAAACATACAACGCACGTCACGAGTTCGAACCTTACAACGCACTAACTTTCCGAATTAAGACCAAAATTTTTAAAACTGAATCAGATCAAGTCACAGTAAGTTTATAAGAATAATATAAACCATAAGTTAAACAGATTAGACACACAGCCCAACTGGTTGGGCTGTGCGCATACGAACCGAAGGACCCGAGTTCGACTCCGGGTCCCTGCAGCGGTTCGGCCGTTTTTAAATCATTTCAATATTAACTCAAATAAAATAACAATTAATTAGGATATATATATAATTAAAACAGAGAATATTTCGGGTTAGACACGTAGCTCAGTTGGTAGAGCTGCGTGCACGCGTACGAGAGGTCTCGGGTTCGAACCTCACTCAGCGCATATAAAAACACAGTCCGACCGGTCAACGGTCAACGGTCAATTTTTTTTTTCTATTTCTTTTTTTTATTTATTTAATTGGAAAATTATTTAAAAATACTTAAAAATAAGATTATTAAAGTTAGAAAATTTCCTTAAACTCACAAAAATAAATCTAACAATCCCAATAAGAGCACTAATTAAAAATATTAATATCAAATAAAATTTATTTATTTACCGAATCATTTCGTTATTATTTAGGTTAGTTTTTCCCTCGTCGGTTGAATCATAATATTCGTACGCATTCATCGTCATCAAGGAACGCACCCACTGTGAGTGAATCCTTACAAATTCCCCTTTTTATTCATGTTTTGGGGTGTATCATGTGTCGCTTTAATTATTTCGTTTATTTAAACTTGTGCTATTACCATTATATGACCTAAACTTGTGATGTAAATATTGTTTGTTGTGATGTGTGTTTACATTTTGTCAAGTTGCCTGCAAATCATTCATTAGGCCCATCAGTTCCTCGTGGGAGACGAGTTAAACATCGAGTGCCTCATTAGATCGGCTCCGTTTGATTGAGCCTTGATCTCATTGTTCATCATTTGGTGTGTGTGCTTGTGCATTAATTGATATTATGTGCTTTGTGATTAAATTTACATTTACGTTTACTCATATGTGGTTATGCACCTTTTTATAACCAAAATAACAAATTCGTTCAAATGCTTTCATAAGATTCACTCGCCAACTTTTGTTGACCCAAAAACCCTATTTTTACACATGATACAGGTGATCCAGATACACGTAGGATGGCCTAGAAGAATAAACAAGTTAATGCTTTGGAATGGACATTTAGTTTTGTTTTCCTTTGTAATTGTACTTTAGTTTGTAATTTGAATGAAAATGTATTTGAACATGTTGTGTTTGTATGTTTATTGTAACTTATTCTTTAAAGAGAAATAATAAATATGAAACTTAATAGTAAATGTCATGAGCTTTGATGAAAACCCAATCATGCCCCGACTACCATTTCCGCTGCGGGTCAGGGTGTGACAATGGTGATATTGGCATCGGTTGCATTTCGGGTGAGGGCCAGTGTATGGTTTCTTGAATGGGGCGGCTTGAGGGGTGGCTTGTGTGATAGGGGCAACAGTGATGGGAGGATTGGTTTCGGTAACGGCGAAATTTTTGCCATTACGCTTCCTCTTACCAGCGAACTTAGAAGACGAACCTGATTGAGTTGAGGCTGGGGTTTCAACGGGTGTCTTTTTCTTCTCATCTTTAAAATCTCCATTTCGGATGAGATTTTCAGTAAGTTCAGTAGCCAATTCCAGGGAAGCTTCGAGCGTTGTGGGGGAAGTACTTAAAACTGAATCTTGAATTTTCGAGGGAAGGCCTCGAATGTAATGTTCGATTAATCGGTAAAGCGGAGTGAACAGGTTGGGGACCATCTGATTCAACTCGAGAAATCTCTTGTTGTATGTAGTTTGGTCTCCTTCCTTTTGCTTCAAAGCATCAAACTCATCTTCTAACTTTTTGATTTCGCTTCTTGGATAGAAGCGTCTTGTCATGATTTCCTTCAACTCTTCCCACGTTAAGGCCATAGCATCTTCAACACCTTGCTTACCCTTTTACGTGTTCCACTAGGTAAGTGCTACCCAAACAAACGACCAGTAGCATATCGCACCTTGCGATCATCAGGACAATCGCAATTTAGAAAAGTGTTTTCCATCTCCTCAAACCAATGGAGGAGAGCGGTGACACCTTCAGCCCCTTCATAGTTTGGGGGATCGCAGGACTTGAAATGCTTGTAGGTGCATTTAGTAGGTTTGGGAGGAGGGTTGGCGACATTTTGGCCTTCTTGATTTGTAGGGTTGATGGGGTTGGCGGCGAGAGCTTGTTGAACTTGTAGAACGATGTTAGGAAGTACAGCAGCCATCTGTTGAGCGATTTGGGTGGCCATGCGTTCGCTAGATCTTCCTGACCTTCTACCATCTCGAGAGTGTCTAGCAGACATCTACAAGAATATACGTAGAGAGTTTGTGAGTTTGATAGTTTTCTAGGTGTCATGTGTCGTAAAAAGAATGAAAAACAACATTTATGAATAAATGAAGAAAATAACTTTAACTACATCCATAGGATGTCTTGGGCCTGCTCATGCTTGGGCCTCCAAATGTCTCCCATACCATAGCCTCTATAGTCATGTGGCCCCCATGACTATTGGGCTTAGTAGAGTTCACATTGATGTCGGCTTGATAACACTTGCATCACCCGAATGAAAATCGTAAAACATGATTGCGAAATGTAAGGTCGGAAGGTGTCCAGGTGTAGACACAATGACAACTCAAAGTGGGGTTAGTTCACATGACGTTTGGTGTAGCATGCTTTGGCCTAATAGGTCATTCGTACTCTCATCGTTAGTCCCCAGGTAGGCAAACTGGTCCATTTTTTATTTATACGAATGCCAAGCCTAGACAGGACGTTCCGACTACCGGTACTCGTACCCTTCCAGTTACTACATGCCCATCGTAGAACTCACTTTGATGTGATTGGAAAAACATGAAAACAAGGTAAAATCTTTGAAAGGAAATCATGGAAATTGTGAAATCGTGATGTGTGTGCTTGCGTAAGCATGATAGATTATTGAGATATGAACTATAATGAACATCACATATTAACATGTACCAGTGAATGTGCTTGCATATATTTGTGTGTGAAACAAACATGAAACATATAAATATCATGAATTTTGCATGTAACTCATAAACAATTAAAGTCTAATCAACTATAGTATAGGCTCTAAGAGTCTAATAACCTATCCTATATCCCTATAGTCAAAAGCTCTAGTACCAATCTGTCACACCCCGACCCGCAGCAGAAATAAAAGTCGGGGCATAATTGGGTTATCACCAAAGCTCATGACATTTACTAATAAATTTCATATTTATTAATTTGAAATTAAAACTTCAAATATTCAAACAGAAAGAGTCTTACAAGCACAAATAACACCAAAACGTTTCTAGGAACATAATAACTTTGTTTAATCTTCTAAGGCCATTCCTATGTGTTTCTTTCTTCAGCTTGTTCACCTGTATCATGCGTAAAACAAAGATTTGGGTCAATAAAAGTTGGCGAGTGAATCTTAGTATTATATTTGTTGTTTAAATAAAAATTGTGCATAAATCATAAGTGAGGATATACATATATATAACCAGTCACAAACCACATAATATCCATAAAGAACACATGACATGATGAATGATGAACTTGAGATCAAGGCTCAATCAAACGGAGCCGATCTAATGAGGCTCCTGATGCTCAACTCGTATCCCACGGGGAACTAATGGGCCTAATGAATGATTGCACTGATATGTTAAAATGTAACCACACAAACCACACACACAAATATACACATTGATCACGTAATGATATTAGCACGAGTGTTTGATTAAATAAAACAAGTACGACACATGATACACCCCAAAATATAAATAAAAAGGGGAATTTATAAGGATTCACTCACAGTGGGTGCGTTTCTTAATTGACGAAAGATGCGCACGAATTGAGGGTTTGGACGACGAACGAAAGCTAACTTAAAATAATAATATGATAATTCGATAAATATAAACAAATTAATATTTTGTTTTAAGACATTTTGTTTGGATTTCTAGATAAATTTTGTGGCATTAAATGGATTTTTAATCTTTTATATTTGAGAGTTTTTTTTAAAATAATTGAAGTACTTAATGAATAAGATATTATAAAAACATTAAATAAAAGGATAATAATATAATAAAAAAATTTGGGCCTTGTCAGGCCTGTCATCAAGGCTGACCGGTTCTATTATGATTTTTGGATGCGTGTGATGAGACTCGAACCCGTGACCTCTCGGTTGCGTGCACGCAACTCTTCCATCTGAGCTACGTGTCTAACCCGAGAGTATTCTGAATTTAATTACTCTTATACACTTACTGACTTCAGTCAAAGATTTATTTAATCAAAAAGGTTTGAACAATGACCGAACCGGTACCCCAGACATGTCTCGAATTCGCGTCCTTGGCAATGATTTGCACCCAGCCCGACCAGTTGGGCTGGGTGTCTAACTCGTTGGTGTTTGTGTTTTTATAAATCTTATGAACTGTTGACAATGTGTCTGTACAGCTTGTTTTTTTTTTAAATTGCTATAGCAGAAAACCAGTTAGTTTATGCGAATCGAACACCTGTCCCTCGTTTTGAAATTGCACACAGTCCACCACTGGACTGTGTGTCTAACCCGATTTAAAACTCACATTTAATTATACTAATCCGTTAGCAAAGATAGTTCATCTTCTTCGCCTAAAATAATCTAGATCTGAACCCGACTTATGTGTATAAACTCCCAACCGATTATTACGAATACAATTAGCATAACATGAATATAAAGGGAAAAGAAACTTAAAGATTCATACCACTGGTATAGTCGGATCTTCGGCTTTCTTTTCCGACGATTAGAATCCGACGAAAACAGCTGTGGGTTTCGGTGAAACAGGGGGGGGGGGTTTGAGCAGAGTAAGTTTGAGGTTATTTGTGAAAGGATTGAGCGAGGATTAGAGGTGCAGATCATTAGTATTTATAGCGCAAAGAATCAAGTTGATTGGTTAATTTCGACCCAATTTACGAGATTTGAATTGACAATGATTTCCGATTGTTTCTAAAAAAATTGAATCCGCGTTCAGTTATGATCTGGATTATCGAGATTTGCTCTATCAATTAACAGCGGAAATCGCTGCCTTCCTTATCTTGGTGCTGACGGTTTCGGTGATTTGCTCAGTCAACGTATACCGTTGGGTCGAGTATATAATTCATTTGCTTTGGGTTTTAACACATGTAGTGTGTGTATCCCAGTGGTGTTTGGGGTGTGGTATCCCCTGAGAGACCCGGGTTCGATTCCCGGTTTTCGCCCTTTTTATATTTATCGCCAAATTTATTATTTTAAGATTATTTTAACTCATTTGTTATTTTTAATATTATAATTCTTTAATTCTAACATCCTTATTAATAAATTTTGCTAGAAATATGCAACGACATATAAATAATACTTGATAATAATAAAAAAAAATATGGTGCGGGTTTTCGAAACCCGTTTTACATAAATGTCACAGGGCGATGGAGATTGGTGAATTGGGCGGCAGTTTTGCTAGACCAAATTGGGATAGTGTGTATGGTGGTTATGGCGGATATGGTGGTGGTGGTTTCGAGCATATTGCCTATGGGCTGTATGAGCAGTTAGCGGTTGATCTCTGGAGGCGGATGGATGGACTCGCCTTAGACAAGTAGGAAGTGAGATGAGATGTAGATCTAATTCGTGCAGAACAACACAGGCAGGGGAACTTCATGGAGGATATGTACGAGCAAATCCGGTGAAGCTTTGACTAGCTTTTTGGTTCGCAGCAGCATATCGCGAAATCGCTCAATGCACCTTACATGCAGCCGCCTACGCATTTCACATGGAGATCCAGGTTCGATCGCCGGGACGACACCGGTCCTTCCGGATCTGTGGTAGGTCTTAGTCCCGTTATCAATCTTGTATTTTTATTATTTTGTGTTTGAGGGGTGTGCCATTTTCCATTGTCCGTACACCCCTCAGTCGTAGAACTTTAACTGCTTTTGTTTTATTTTAGTGGGCTAAGTAAATAAATAAAGGTAAGGGTAAATTGGGTTGGGTAAATTCTTTTGAGTTTGATCATGTTAGCTAGTGCACAATGTTAGCTCGATGAGATGTTGGTTTGATGGATGACTCGGTGGTTCGATGCGGATGCTCCTTATTATTTTGTTTTGCTCTGTTCTAACCTTTATTTTTCAGGGGAGTTCTCGTGTTCCTATTTCCTCCACTTTTATTATATATGCATTTTGCTTATATAATTGTTTTTGTTGTACATCGAAGGCGACGTACAATTCAAGTGTGGGGAGGTGGCTAAGCGCTTGAGCTTTATTGTCCAAAAAATTAAATAATAATAATAACAATAACAATAACAATAACAATAACAATAACAATAACAATAACAATAACAATAACAATAACAATAATAATAATAATAATAATGCAAAGATCTCTTGAACATTGTTTTTGTGGCATACTAATCAAATCAACATAAGTTTTTAAATAAGCACTAAACATTTTTGATAAATAAATAAGGGTAAAAACAAAAAGGGGATTCGCTCGCATGAGGACTACCATCAAGTAACATGTTTTTTGTATAAATTTGAGCATGAGAAATCGAGCAAATGGCCTACTTGTTTGCCTTGCATATTTACCCAATACACCCGTTTTCGTGAGTTATTTTTTGAGCCTTGTT
Source organism: Scalesia atractyloides (assembly GCA_947069175.1). Classification (NCBI taxonomy): domain Eukaryota; kingdom Viridiplantae; phylum Streptophyta; class Magnoliopsida; order Asterales; family Asteraceae; genus Scalesia; species Scalesia atractyloides. Next base: position 11,643,903 of record CAMTDV010000007.1, on the reverse strand, counting down.
GCTTTAGAATTATTTTTGTGGGCAAAGATTGAGTGAGCCGAATGACTTTTCGATTTAGAACTTGTGTTAGGTATACATTTTGAGGCCACAAAGCAAACATATAGCACGAAAATGACTGAGGCATTAGGAAACATTTTATTTTTAGCTATTTATACTTATTCTTACACCCAAATCATATCCCTAGTCAAACCAATTTGAGTCTTTCCCATCCATTTCTTTTAAACCGCTAAATATTAATCACTTAGCCAAATAAGCCTTTTACATTTTAACCTAATTTTTTGGTTTGAAGCCTGGTTCGGTTAGTGATTAACTTGTAGCCTTTTTGTATAGCATCTTAGTTTATTAGTTACAACCTCATGGTTAAGAGTTTTTTTTTATCTAAGTAGACGTATTTAGTTCTCTCTAAAACATGATTGAACAAAACAAATGAAAAGAAGCATTATAGTTTGAAAAGGCCTTCTCAATTGGCTTTGTAAGAGTAATTATGGGAGTTGAAAAGCGAAACTTGTCGGCTAGCTCTCGGTTAGATATATTAAGTTGTATAGTTGTATTTTCTTATGTTTCAAGTTTGTCGAACTGTCGGGTTACAACCGTTTTAGCCACTTTCAAAATCCACTTCCAGACCGTTAACCCTAGCCAAGTTACAACCCAAACACGACTTCATGATTTATGTTTATTTTGTCGAGTGATTAGATTTGATCCTTCCACAAGCTTATGATATCGCATAGTGATCGTCTTTTCATCGAGTGTTCTAAACATACTCCATGATTTGTATGTGAACATATAATTAGCCGAGTGTGTGTGAACATTGTGAGGATAAGGTGAACTTGTAGGGATTTCTAAGATGGACCATTACTCATAAACATATTTTGCATACTTTTGGTTTTTCCTTCATGTCAAGTAGTCCTTAGTTGTTATAGCCTGAATTATTTACTCGTGCTTATAAAATGCTAGTTGAGATGATTGTCATTAAGAAAGTCTTTGTTCGTTTTGGTTTGCTTGAGGACAAGCAAAGTTCAAGTGTGGGGATGTTTGATGTATAAGAATTTATACAACTTTTAAACGTCAAATATGCCCCGTTTATGCGAGAACTCGTTGTAATTTCATTGATTTTGGTACTCATTTGAGTTGTTTGTGAAAATACAGGTCCGGGCTTCGGCCTGGTGTTGAAACAGAGGCTTTTGGAGCAAATGGAGCAAAATCGAAACTTTCCAGCAAGCTGCCAGATATGGCACGACCGTGCCAAGCCAACCAACAACGACACTCTCATCAGCACTATCAACCAACAATGCAAACCAGGAAAATCCATGACTGGCATGACAGTGCCACCCCCAAGCACGACCGTGCCTGGTCCAAGTCAGTCTCTGATCAGCTCATTTCCGAGATCGCAACAGTCATCGTCGGCAATTCATCGATAAGCACGGTCATGCCATGGTTTGGCATGGTCATGCCACCTTGGGAAATTTTGAGCGGATATTTCTAGAAATGGTAACAAACAAGATTGACATACAAAAATCGAATCTGACACTTACCAAGCATGACCATGCCAAAAGGTGGCATGGTCGTGCCAAACACCCAGCAGCTTAAATATGAGTTTCAAGCTCATTTGGAAGGGAGTTGGAGTATTTTGGTGAAGTTTTCTCTCAAGAATCTGGGCTTGGAAGCTTTTTGGAACCAAGAAGAAGCCTTGAAGAAGACTTAAATATTAGAAGATTCACTCATTTACCATTGAATCTTGTCTTTAAACTTGGTTAGCTTACTGTTTACATTATGAACAATTTGAGTTTTCTTACACTTGATTAGGTAATTATGAGCTTTATAGGCTAAACATTTGTGTTGCTTAAACTTTGTTAAAGCTAATGAACATGTGATAACATGGAAAAGATGTGGTGATTTTTTTGTTAATCTTCATAGTGATGTTTAATTTTGTTCTTGGAGCTCATGTACATGTTTAAAGTCTTTGTTCTTGAATGTATGGTCATAAGTATTTAAATATTGTGTTTAGAAAGCCCATGTAGAGATTATGATTGTTGAATCTTATTAACTTGTTAGTATGATTCATAACATGAAACTAGGAATGGTACTTGCTAACATGAATTGAATGGTGATTTGAGTTATGTGTATGGATTCTTGCATTTTTATTTGGAAAGATTAAAAGAATGGTTATATGAATTCTATAGTTTGTGTTAGTATGATGATTTAGGCCAAGATTGTTGTCTAGCATGACGATGCTTGTGGTTCATATCAAGAACATGATGAAGGCATTGCTTATTTAAAACTAAGTTAGGGTGATTCGTATGTTGTTCATAGTAGTTTCCCCCCTTGTAGAGTTAGGAGTTTTGACAAACAAATAACTCATCATTAAAGATTAACATCAACTTAGCAAGTCAACTTAAAAAATAAATTTTAGGTTATTAGAATGTTATTCATTTTAGTTTTCCTAAGATTTATAAAACTAGGAAGCTTTGATTAGGGACTTAGTTGAATTTAGAGCTTGGATCACCACTAGTCTTTCCCATTTGTTGTCAAATATTTATTAGTGAATACTTAGTTTAGGCAACCTCTTTTAGATATTGTTATTCCTTAGATTAGTTAGTAGTTTGTTATTTTTGCATGATAAATTAGAAACAAAATCAACCCATCAATTGAAAAGGCTTTAAAGTACCAAAAGTTTAGTATCGAGACACCGCGTCCACGGATTGATATGCGGTTCTTACCGATTAACTATATTACCACCCGACGAGAACACTTGCCCTTTTGTGTGTGTAGTTTAGTTCTTGGGTGAAAATCATTTTAAAACTAAATTGTATGAAGGAAAATTAAATTATAAAAATATATATAATTCACGCACATCAGTAACTTAAAAGAAACCAAAACCGGGTCATATCGAAACAAAAAAACCTTAAAAATGGATACTGATACTGATATTGTTATGTGGGTATTAGTCTGGTATGGTAGCAGTAAGGTATCAGTACTAAGTATAGTAAAAATAGTAATTTATTATTATCATTATTGTTTTGGAACGGTTTTTTTAATTAGTAAAACACATACTGATGCTGAGTTTAACGGTACCGATATTGGTACGATAACAAATAATACAATTCACCTAAATAGAGGTCTAAAACAATATATACATAATAATATGAAAATCAACGAACAACTTGGTTATTACAAAAGACTTATAGCTTGTTACAAAGATAAAATAATTGCTTTTTATAATTAAAGTCTAAACTTATTTTTCTATTATCCATCACAAATAGCAGAACTGATTTCTCAAAGTGTTCTTGTCCTAAGCACTTCAAGCTGAACCTCAAGCCCAACCCAAGCTCAAACTTACATTCATAAAATACATATATACCAATGTAATTTGGTTAGCACTATCAAAACACGCTTAAGGAACATCAGCACACCCAAATCGGGGTTCTGAGGAGGCTCCGACGAGTGAATCAAACCACGGATCGAAACGAGGGTATAGTTGCCGGTAAGTAAGAAAATTTCCAATCAAACCTTGGTCTCCGTGAAACTGACACACTTAGGCAGCCAGGTATACTCTAACACCCATAGACTTAAATCATAGTTGACATTTGTTAACACCTGTCGTACTGCTCCATGGAGTGTTTAGGGGTATTTAAAGCTTTCCGTATTAAGAAGTTAACTAGGAGAGAGAGACAGAGAATCAAACATTGGGAAATTAGCACACACACACAACATGCTATATATATGTATTTTAATTAATTTAAGAGGCGTTAATGGGGGGTTAATCATTTCTTTGGTGTGAGATGAAGTAAAAGAGGATAAAGTGAGTGATGTGACGCCTACGTATAGTTAAAGGGCGCGAAAGTATACCCATAGTTTTATGTGAGTGAATAATATTGGGCTTCAAAGAGAAAGCCCAAATAGGTTTCAAACTATGTTTGGGTCATGATTGGGCTTCTAGGCCCATGGGTGTAACAATGAATCGCATACAACCAGCCGTCGTCTTCCCCATCAATGAACGGAACCGTTAACACAAATTCAATAACTTTTGCAGAATCAAGATTTCAGTTGGGTTTACTCTAAATCGAAATGGGTTCTAGGCGCCTTCTTGTAGAGGTTTGTTAACTCTTCATAATCTCTAAAAAATTGTTTCTTAATTTCTGTGTGATTTAGAATATAAAGTTCATATTTTTGTCAATATGTTCTTAAATTTAGTTCCCCATATGGTTTAGAACTAATCTAGGGTTTCAGTTGGCTGAAAACCCTGAATGGTTTGACTAATTGACCCTAAAACAAGATATAGAAGGGTTTAAGAAAGGGTTTATGTTACATTTTCATGACATTTCATTTAAGTGGGATGTATTTTGATTTTCTTGATTCTGTTATGGATTTTTGATCAACAGTTAACAGATTGTGAAAGTTTGGACGTATGATAAGTTGCTTTTGTATGTCATAGTTGACCTGGATTATAAACTTTGTGAGTTATATATACTAAGTGAACACTAGGGCAAATATTGCAATTATGAAGGAAATAACAAATTCCGAAGAAAATTCACACGCGCTGACATCCTATGAACAATTGAACGCGGAAGCTTTTTATAATCTTGAGTGAATTGTTTTTGGTAGCTCTGTATACAGCTACAATGCACACCCGTAGAGAGGCTAGGGACTTAAACAACTACATTAAAAAGATATAAACGCTAGAGCTATTTACATCTTACACCTCAAACTAGGGGTGTTCATATATAGTTGAAACCGACAGAGTCGCCAAACCGAAGCAAGTCAGTCGGTACGGCCAGTTTGAGATTTATTTGGTTCGGTTCACTGTTTGATTTTGGCTGTCTAATGGCCCGGCCGACGGTTTTGGAACTTGGAACTGGCTGTGTAAACTAAACCGGTTGTTTGGTCCAAATTTTCATGAAAACCAGCTAAACTAACAGTGGACGTCCCACCTCTATTTATGATTGAATGCCAGTACTAAGACCGTTTAATTTCTCAACTATCATAGTTCATATCCCCCTCTAGTTGGGGGCTTTGAAAGACCCAACTTGGTAGACAAAAATGATTGTTAAATATGACCCAAAGATTAATTCACGAGACCAACCAGTTGAAGATGAATGGGGTAATAAACAGTTTGTAAAAACCCATTTTGAAAAGTTTCTCTTGTAGAATGTTAATAAATGTATTGGTGTTTCTCTTGAAGATTCATTTCTTGTTTCTGTTATATTTATGATCAAGAGTCTTGACACTTTCTGAAAGTTGGGATGTTTGATAAGTTGCTTTTTGAATGTCATAACTCATAACTGACCTGGGTTATGAACTTTTTGAGTTACAAATACTAAATAAATTGAACAGTAGAGCAAGTATTGCAAATTTAGCAATTTTGCAGGAATAAGAAAATTTTAAGCATTTTTACACGCACCGACACCCTATGAATGGTTGAACACAGAAGCGTTTCATTATCTTGATATGCTCAAGATAGGATCAAAGAATGACAAAGAAAACTGTTAAACAAACAAGGTGGATCAAGCAAGCATAACAACCAGATGTGCAAAACTATTTGCGACACTTTCTATTAAAGAAGAAAACAAACAGATACAATAAATTGTAAACCTACTGTGGGTTTATGTAATACCCATTACTTACACATAAAGAAACAAATATAAAAATTATACCTATCCAAATTTGATTCGTATACATATCCCTTATGAATTCAAACAGAACCTTAAACCTAAATAACAAGTTAAAACATATTTACTTATAGACCCCTTAACCTTTGATCTCCTCCGAACCACCCCTCCGAGATCGACTGAACTGCCCTTTGATGTTGTAGACTTTATCAAAAACTTTATTGAGTGAATTGTTAAAAAAATTCTAAATGATGATTTTGTAGCTTGATATACAGCTACAATGCACACCGTAGAGTTTAGCGACTTAACAACTACACTTTAAAGACTTTAACACTAGAACCATTTATGTTTTACCCCTCAGACTAGGGGTGTTTAAATATGGTTGAAACCGACAGAGTCGTCCAAAGTTCAAACTGAAGCAAGCTGACCGGTATGGCCAGTTTGAGATTTATTTGGTTTGGTTCACTGTTTGGTTTTGGCTCTTTAATGGTCTGGCCAACAGTTTGGAACCGACCATGTGAACTGAACTGGTTGTTTGGCCCAGTATTTCCATCAAGACCGGCTAAACCGTACCTTGAAACCCCTACCTCCGACTTAGTAGACAAAAGCCTATCTTGAAATTTAATTTTCCAACAAATATAGTTCACATTCCTCCATCTACCTGGAGGCATGAAAGACCCAACAAAAAAAGATTGTTGAAAACGACCCGAAGTTACGAGGCCAACCAGTTGAAGATGAGTGGGGTAATGAACAGTTTGTAAAAGTCCATATTAGAAATTTTCTCTTGTAAAATGTTATTCAATGGCTAGGTGTTTAGTGCTGTCATGATAACATGGGTTTGCAGTGATTTGTTGCAACCTTCTTGTCACAAAACAGTAACGGGCACTTGAACTTAAATATTATGCAAGTGAGCCAAATTAATTCACATGTGATAGCTGCAATGTTCTTCTCAATAGAACCCGTTCTTTACATGCTTCACCGTGTTTATCCAATAAAACCCGTCTCACACTTTGTTTCTTCTATAGGTGTCCAGGCAGAACTCACTGTTGAAGCCGGTTAAAAACTTATTTTCATGTTCTTATCACGCTTCAGTAACGTTTAGAGGGAATGCAGGTTCACGTTACCTTATAAATTGAATTTATTTCTATTAATTCTCTTTCTCAAACTGCTTTTTATTATAACTTACGGCTGATCTGAATTCAGACTTACATGGTTATGCGTTTAAATTAGCATTAGAGAGATAAAACTTGATTCTCCTTCGAGTGAATCACAATTAGCAAGATACACCTTCAAACCAAAACTGAACAAGATCAACCCTTGGAATACACAGGACTTATTAGTGAAAATCTCGTTGAACGTGCTTTCAACAATCAAGAACACAAATTACAACATCCAGCATGCTCAATGATGCTGTCAAGGGCATTATACTCTACAGATGCTGCGACGAAAGAAGTGGGTCCCACAGGTACATATTATTATAATATGTTCTCGAAGAAAAAATATCAATCATCATTATTCATCGTTTAAAGCCGCTTATATGTTTCACTGCAGAGGCTGCTAAGGAATTGCATGATAAATTGCTCAAATCCGTGATAGAACAAAGAACCGCCCCTCCAAACAATTGGTTATGGAGTCTTATAGGAAAATGTCAAAACCGTAAAGACATCAAACTTCTCTACAACGTCTTGGAGAATCTTCGAAAATTTGTTAGTTATAATCTTGATGCTTTACGGATATTGGAAAATTAAATCTTATAGTCATCTGAATTTGTTTTATGGTTGAAGTAATTTAACAGTGTTTTAAATGCAGAGGCTATCAAATCTTCGAGTTTTTGACAATTTCAATGATAATCTTTGCCGGGAAGTATCCAAGGCATGTGTACGAGCAGAGGCTATTGACCTTGGTATGATATAATATGTCAACGACTTGATATTCAATATGGCATTTTCATTTTCTGGGTCCCACTTTGATGATGCGAGGAAAATGAGTAATTGATTGTGGGTAGAGGTGCAAATGAGTCGAGCGGAGTCCGAGCTCGTTTAAGCTTGAGCTCGGCTTGTTTAATTTATGAAATCTTGTGCCCAAGCTCTATTTCTAAAGCTAGAGCTCCGCTCCAGGTTCGACTTATTTTTATTTATATATTAATATATATATGTATGTATAACAATTTCTTTACATGTTCGTATTTATATTTTTGTGTGAAAACACAATATATATTGATTAGTTATTTCACAATTTATACATAATAATAAATGTTTTATATATATATATACATATATATTTAAGATATCAAGTAAAAATTATATAAATATTAGGCTTGTTTAGGCTCACAAGCCTACTTGAGCTTAATAAGTGTTATTAATCGAGCTTATTTTTGGGGCTCAAGCTCTTTGCTTGATTCGAGTTTTTACCGAGCTGAATTCGAGTGCTCATGAGCGGCTTGCCGGCTTCGTCGTTTACACCTTTAATTGTGGGTCTGGTTTTTGTGATTTTATCTTCATTTCTTCTTTTGTCAAATAAACGAAACTCAAAATCATATATTTATTTCTTGACACCTGTATAAACTTTTATACAACACTTGCAATGTGAAAAAGTTTAGTTGGCATGCCAATAGGACCTAAATCATTTTACGTGTTTACAACAGGAAAGAAGACATTGTGGAAACACAATGTGTATGGATTGACTCCTAGTGTTGCGTCTGCTCACAATATACTGGTACTTTAATTTTAAATCTAAATAAATTTCCATTTTCTTTGTTTTATGTGTCATTTTAAAGATTTGATGTCATGTTATTGCAGCTGCATGCTAAACAACGTAACGATGTTAATCTCATGGTGGATGTGATGAAACTCTTGAAAGCAAATGATGTGCCCCTGCAACCTGGTACTGCCGATATCGTATTTAGGTATGCTATTTAAAGACACAAGAAATATCTCAATCTCGCATTCTCGTTTTACGTGTCAACCCGTATAGATAAACAGCTTATATGTCGTGTTCGGGGTACATGGTTATAAGTGTCCGGATTAGGGTTGTTATCATCGACAGTTGACACAAATGAAATGGTGGGTTGTGTTCGGGTTCAACAATTGCTATCCCTAAGGGAAGACATTGTATAAACTATAACTAAATGAACTCTAATTCTTATTCTTCAATGTTGTTTAACACATCGTATATTATTCATGCAGCATTTGCTACAACACAGAGAGCTGGGATTTGCTGTGTAAGTATGCTAAACGGTTTGTCAAATCGGGAGTAAAATTGAGACGAACTTCATTTGATACTTGGATGACATTTGCTGCCAAATTAGGTGCCCATTTACATTTATTGTTATTGTTATTATTATACACTATTATTATTATTATCATTATTTTTATCACTATTTAGTCATTTTACAATTATTGATATCATTTATAACTGTCATGATTGATCTTTTTTACTCACAAGCCTACTTTAAAGGCAAAAACTAATATCTTTTGACCCTTTTCCCTTGATGATATTTAGACGTCACAACATTTTTATGGGGGTAAATTAGTCAAGTCCCGGAAAGTAAGACATGCTTGTGTATTAATTCTGTATTTTTCACAGGAGATGTTGACAATTTATGGAAGATTGAGAAAGTGAGATCGGGATTGATGAAAACGCACACAATCGGTAGCGGGTTTTCATGTGCCAAGGTATTAATTCTTCTGATCATGTTGCCCTATTGTAAATGTGTTTTATACTTTTTATTTCGGATGTGGTTTTAATTAGTAATTGCTTGTGCAGGGGTTTCTTCTTGAACACAAACCTAAAGAAGCAGCTACGATAATTCAATTAGTCACTCAGGTACTAGGTTTTGTTTTGTCGGTCCCGCACTATTTTAATTAAATGAACTTAACGCCTGTACTGTCGGAATATGCCGTTCATGATTGATATTTACACTGTAATATAATACAGTAATTGCTCTAGATGATAAATATAGATGGAAAATCAAATTAAACAAATGAACTTAACAAAATATCGCCTCGATACGAGCGTCTACTGAGCCGGTCTCGAGTAGCTCACGTGTAGCTTGGTTCGTTTAGACCCGTCCCTAGGCTTTATATATCACATATTTTACAAAAATCATGATTGGCTTCATATATCGTTCCTACCATCTTTATCCTCTTATGTTTCTTAAATATATAATTGCTCTGGGCAATACTGTCTTTTTACATGTATTACTTGATGACAGACACTACCAGATGCGAAAAGGCCAGATATAATGGAAGAACTTGAGAAGCTGGTTAGCGAATGGCCGTTGGAGGTTATAAAGAGTAGAAAAGACGTGGACAAAACGGTAATTCAACACCATATATCTCTTAAGAAGGTTCCCATTTCGGCTAATGATGTATTTTCTCTAACTCGTTTGTTTGCAGGCTTTGGCTGCTGGTTTGCAAGAAGATATTCCTGCAATGATCAACAGTCTTTCGGGATTGGCTGTAAAGGCGGACTTAAAGATGGTCGATTTTACCGAAATGCCTTTTGAGAGTTAACGTTTGATGTTCTACGGTACCTTGACGACAGTGCCCTCTTGCGGGTTCAAGAACTGTTATCGACAAGGGTTTGTTTGACTTTAAAATTCGGGTCAAAATAAATAGATTGTTATTGTATAATATTCTTTTTGCAGCAATTTTAAAGAGTTTTTGTGGGTTGAAAAGGGTATGGTATTGAGGGATACATTAAGTGATCTTTATACCTGTTTACTAGAAACCGAATATCTTAGTATGTTATATAAGATATGATTTTGAATATGTTAAAAATTTGAAAGTTTAAAAAGAATAGAATTACTAAAAGTGCAGTCGAGCTTGATATTTTAAGTTGGTTTATGGGGCAAGTAAAAAGTTGGTTTTAGAGAATCGGTTTTGACCACTTAAGATAACAAATGGGTAACGCTCAATACCTACGGGAAAACTAATTGTTTTAAAAACCGGCTGGTAGTACTGGTTAAACCGTTTCTGAGTCAACTCTGCTACAATATAAAAACCATATTTTAAAACATGGAGAAAATTTGATGATTTTTTATGAAGTATACCGTGTCCAAATAAACAAAAGAAATATATAAGAGATATTTCAAACATTATTTCAAAGGATTTGCAACACTTTCTGGTGAATTACAATCATGTATAAGACTAGAATCACTCTTCTAAAATTATAACGTGTTTTTTTACACAATTAAAAACATTATTTCAAACCCTAGTAGAAACCAAACCACACAACACATCATATATAGAAACACAACAAACTACCTTAACCGAAAGTATTACTGACATAACTCTTGACGACGTTGTTGCAAAGGATTTGCAACACTTTCCAGTTACTTGGGCCCACACACCGTGGTGTCTTGAATTGGTTTAGCGCGGACCCTAATCCAACATAATGATCCAGAATCTTCTGAAAGGTTCCCCTCCGTAGAACCCGAAGCTCCAAAGGGCCGATCGCGTTGACTTTTCGCGAGCTAACATAGCCCGCATCAACAAACGACTTATCCAAACAGTTACAACACTCTTTCAAAACTGCATCACTTGCGTCCCCACCCACTTCCCAAAAGATCACATAGTGGGCCGGCTCGGTGGTCAGGTCTACATGGCTAGTGAAGTCCACGACTTCAAGTTTTTCATCTGCTAAAAGTTTTGCAGCTGCTTCGACCGATAACTGTAAATCCTTTTCGGTGTTTTTATCGATGTTGATAGTAAGCATCAAGTTTCTTCTACAAACAAACTGGAGTTTCGGTGTCGAGTTATGGAACCCGATAACCTTGACCACATCTCCCAGCCGGTACCGATACAAACCCGCAACATTTGTGACCACGACCTCGTATTCTTCATCGAGTTGCACATCGGTTAACCCAATTGGTTCGGGCCCGACAGAATCCACCTCGTTCGACTCCGTCAACGGTAAGAATTCAAAATATCCGATGTTAGGGAGCACAGTGAAAGACGTCATCTCCGGTGGCAAATCAGGGTTTACATTTGCTCCGATCCACCCTTCGGATGACCCGTAATCTGCACTCAACAACCGTACTCCGCCAGCATAAACCCGTAGTTTTTTCAAATACGGCTCCATTGACCCGGTCATGATCGCGTAAATGTAGTTACAGTTGGGAAACATTTCCGGGATCAACCCGTTCCAATCTGTTAAACCCGAACACTTTTTCTGAATTTCATCGGCAAGATCAGGGTTTGGTGTGAGAACCTTGGCCATGGCGGTTCTAACAGACGGAACTGTGATCTTGGCTGACAAAACACCGGTTCGGATGTCAGAACACAGTTCTGACCAAACCAGCTCGAAGGTCCTGAATGAATGAACGATGCTATGGGCGAATGTTGACGATATGACTTGGATTTCTTTGCGGAAAATGAGTCCACAAAGGAGATGGCAGTACAAGGACTGATGAAAGTCGGGTGCGAAAATGACTTCGTCTGGGCTGCAACTCGGGGTTTGCATCGCCTGCATTGTTTTCTTGAACTGTGCGCTTCGGTATACGTTTGTAGTGGCGGTTCCTGCGAGTAGACCGCCCTTGGTTGTGAACTGCTTGCTTCCAAAGATGAAACTCAAAGCTTTTCCATTTCCAATTGGAAATTCCCTACAGAATTAACAGTAAAAAGTTTAATCATTTTGTAAACTTAGATAAGAAAATAATCAGATATTTGGTTTGTCAATTCTGTTCTGTTTAATAAATATGAAGTGTTTAAGTTCCTGTTTAACCCGTCTAGTTTAATCCGTTTGTTAAACAGATCGGCCCACCAACCCGTTTAAAATTTAAAGCAAACAAATTACTTATTAGGTAAACATGCCAATCCGTTTACGATCGATTTAACCCTGTTATTACAACCTACTAACCTGTTTAATATTTAAAAAAAATATTTTGCAAGGTAATAAGACCATTCCATTGGCAATTCCCTAAAATAGTTGACAGTAAATAGTGTAATTAGTTTGTATAACTAATTACGCTTGCTTGACTCATTTAAATAAATGGTTAGCGGGTCATGTTCAGGTTACACAATGTTAAGTCGTGTAAGCTTGTATGGATTATCAATCCAACCCGACATGGTTACCACATGACCCCGTTTACAACCTGCCAACCCGTTTAAATAAACAAAAAACTGCTGTTTCCCTTTAAAGATACCTGTTTCTGAAAGCGAAAGAAGTCCGGTAAATCTGCATTGTTGTTTCAGTCAATTCATCATTAAACGGCACAAACTTGGGCTTCCCTTGAGTAGTTCCAGAGCTACAAACATCAACAAACAATCATTAAATCACCAAATAAACCTGAAACCCGGTCAACCCTGGTCAAATGGCAAATCTATCTACCTTAAAGTGATGGTGGTGATCGGTTTTCCAGTGAGCACAGGATGGGAAGCACCATCGGCAATTTTCTGAATATAAGGATCAAGATCTTTGTGGGTAACAACAGGAACACATGAACTGTAAGTTTGAGGATCAAACTTTCCATTAAGCTTCCATTTTTTCAAGTATTCTGCTTCACCATTTTCTTTCAAGATTTTCTTCAATGTTTCAAGCTGCACCCTTTTTGCATCTTTGGTTAATGATTCAAATTCTTGAATCACTGCTTCCGAATCAAACTTGTTCTCCATTTTCTTGATTTTGCTGAAAAAGTTCAAATGGAAAGTGTTATAATAATTATAAAAAATAAAATAGGACTGAGTAAAAGACACTTTTCTTGATGTCACATTCTGAAAAATCAAAGTCTTGACATGGACATTATTGGCTGGAGTTTATGCAGCATATTTAGTGCGTTTAAAGATCAGCAGATTTTTGTTTAGATAAGAATCTGTTAATCGAAAAACTCCCTTACCATGTTAGCCAATAAGTTGCGGGGTTAAAGACAAAAAACCGGAAAAAAGTAAATATGGGATTTTGAAATCAAGAATATGATATTTAGAACACTTTCATCAATGCATAAAGTAAATTACATTAATTTTACATCAACTGCAATAATGATACGATGATGTATTGATTTCTCTTCAAACCAAATGAAACACCACACAATGAAGATGAAAGTGATGATACTCTGATCAAAACACAGAAACCACACAGAGTGGAGTATAGTAGAGAGAGATGGTGGCGTTACCTTTAGGAGAGATGAGTAAGTAATGGTGTACAGGAGGAGCAATGGAATATTCTGTGGGAGCAACTCATATTTATAGGCTTCATGTGTGATGTCTGTTTGTACATGACAAAATTTATAATAATAATAATAATAATAATATTATTTTCCGTCCAAAAAATATAATACTTTGGTTTTATTATGTTAAAATAAAACATGTTTATTTTTGTTTTATAAACTTATACGCTGTGCAAATATAAGGTATATATATATATACGTGTTGGTTCTGGAGGGGGGGGGGGGGGGGGCAAAACTGAAATTTCATTAGTTATAATATTATTTTACTAATTTCGTGAACATAACGTTAAAATCAGCAGATTGGCTAATCATGCATCATGTGGTGACGTTAATAGCCGAAAGACAAAAGAGTATATGCATTAATCGGCCGTTGTACTGGTTGTTGAGTGTTATGTGACTTATGTCTAAGACTTGATGATGCAAAACTACTATCGAGACGGGGTTTCACTAGAAGCAGCTTCTCTATTCCTACGGGGTAGATGTAAGGTTGTCTATATCTTACTCTGCTCAAAACCCACCTTTGCTTTGCTATTAGTGTGATTTACGAAATACGATGATGATGACAATTATATATTCTAAACCATAAACTTTACTTTATTATAAACTGCGTAATACAATGTATATGTAGTGCTTAATTATATATACTAACCCATAATCTTTACTTTAGAAACTGCATAATACATGTATATATAGTGTTTAACATATATTATGAGAGTTGGAAAATGGTGGAGTAGGCGATTCCATAACAATTTTGTGCATTACAAAAGGAAAATGTAAAAATGTTTTTTTTTGGGTATTGTGGTTCTGTTTATAATGAACTGATCTCTGCGTTTTATTCAACTCTTTTAAGCATTATTATACTTTTATACAATTAATGGATGTCATAGTATACACATGCCTTTTCATATAACTACAAAAAGCAACAAAAGGTTATCAACAATTAATTCCCACCCTCTCACACAGCTAACGATCAACTTTCATCCTCTTCTTTGTATACATACAATTACCAACTCGGGTCATACCATTTCGTTAAAAAGTCACGTCAGTTAAAAAATTATATTATATTTATGATCATACCCTTTCATTTAGAAATCACGTTGGTTAGAATTTTATATTATAATATATTATATTATATATATAATATAATTAAATTCATGATTTTTAATGTACATGCAAATAACAAATTATTTCATGTTATCATAACATAATACGGAGAAACTTTGGTGTTTCATACATGTTAATATCATAGGTAACATCTATTTATGTCATCCACATGTAAATAATAACATGTTTCATGTTATAATAACATTAATAGCAACTTCTGGATTATAATCTTACATTAACATGATAACAAACCCAGAAAACATATTATGTGATGAGAATAACATAGAAGTACCATATGATTGAATCGAATGAACATAATTAAAGTATGACCTTTGATGGCGATTGTAACCAGTGGTTACAATTAGAGAGTGAGGGGATAAGAAAAAAAACACTTAGGGATTTTAAAGAAATTGGCAAATCGGTGTTCGTTGGAAGACCGGAAAGCGGTGCCTAAATAACAACCCGGGATGTGGCGTTGGGTTAGATTATTTAATTTGATGTGGAATTTAGTTGGATTATGTAATGTTGTCTTTGTGATGATAATATTTAATGTCTTGATACGTGGAACTGGTGAACCCTTATACAAATCGACGGTCAAAAGTGTGGCTAGAAATAAATTTAGATCATGCCGTTTAACCATTGAGTCGAATGCCATCACCACTTTGGTGGGGTGGTAGAGGCTTTTTACGTTTTGGAGAGAGACCAAGGTTTAACTTTTGTCATGAGATAGTGTAATTTAGGTGTAATGATTACGTAACCTTTGCTGTTAAAAAACCAATAAGTCACATGGATTAAATCCGATGTAGAAACCGGCGGTTATTTACTAATCATATGCTTTAAATTAAAACCACACCCCTTTTTTCATATGATTTGTGATACTCTTTACAAAAAGGTAATGTACCTTCAATGTAACCATCATGCGAACAATTGCATCGGTTTATACAAACATGTTTTTTCATATACACCTAAATCATTATACCCTTTGCAAAAAGTCATGACCCAACATGATTCATATGCATTCATCCGAATTGTTATACCCTTTTGAAAAAGAACCTAGCCACGTGTGAATAAATGAGGAGATTACACGTATTAAAACTCTAAATACGTAAACTTACAATGTTTGTAGTCGTTTCTCGACAATATACTTTTCTGAATATATATGTATATATATATATATATATTTGGAATTTGGAAAGATGATTATATTTACAACTTCTAGCAAGGAACTAGAAGGGGAAGCAACACAGAGGTAAAAAACAACAAAGAAACTTAAAACACCAAACGCTCCAATCTAAACTAAGTGAAGTGTCCTTGATAGATGCCGCTAAAAATTATATAATTATTTATTTTTTTGACAAAAAATGAATAAATTCTAAAACAGACGATGTTTATGAGTTGATAATCGAAAGGGGGTTGACTTTATAAAGTATTGTATACGTCATTCAAGATAAATGGCAGCCAACACGTGCTCATTTGTGGATGTAAAACCGACTGTTTTGCGGCCGCCGGTAATCTGGCTCAACAATCGTTATCACGTGTCGGTTATCATTTTATGGTCGTTGTTGTGTTGTTCCAACCATCACCGTAGATTTTATCAACTCGAAGAAGTCCGATTTATCATTTTTGATAAGACTTATTTTTATATTATTTTATGTAAAGAGTGTGCTTAATTTTTTTTAATAGTAGAAAGATACCAAGCTAGTGGGATTTCTTCGTGTTTGGTCGCGGTTTTTTCTATCAAGTTCGTTATATGTGTTGATAAAAAAACCTAAAAAATAAAGTTGTGATATGTGTTTTGATCAGTATAAGTTTAATTTGTTATTGTACTGATACTAAATTCGTTAACACTCAGTACAACAACTTATATCAAATTTAATGACAACTAAATTGGCTGAAGGCTAATATTATTTTAAGTATAAATATAGAATTGAAACTTAAAAAATTATACTATACAATGAAGTTACTATTTATAGTTCATCAAATAAATACTATAACGAAGTATGGGTATTTTAAGTGAATTTTTTAAGAGTGTCATTAATAGGTTAGTTAGTTGAGGTTAGGTTTATTAAAAAACTATAAAAAATTTGAAAATCAAGAAAACCTAACCAATCAATTAATTATTATTTTACTTTTCATTTCTTTATAAGACTAGTATAGTAGAAATAAAAAAATTATATGTAGATTGAGAAGTTTGTAGTTTTTGAAGGTACACGTAGACATGAGGTGTATATATAGGATTTGGTTCAAGCAGAAACTAATACCAATTACGAAAACCATAAAAACTTCTCATATTTAATAGAGTTTTAACACATTACCTATAATCAATTTAATTCAAAAGGGTATTTTAGCATTTTTCTCTCAATTTCACATCCTCCTCTCTTATCTCTAAAACACATCACATCATCATCTTTATATGTCTACATAACAATATCTTTGTAATACCATATCTTAACATATTTAAATTTCTATTAAAAATTTCACATTTAAATGAGTAAATGCGAATATACGTCACTACAATTTTATTAGAGTTTATTAAAATTTTATCAACATTATACATTTTGACATGTCCTTTATTAATTAGTTTCGTAACAATGAAACAAAATGCGGAAGCTTGATCTTTGATCGTGTTCGGTTCTTCTTAGAGCTTGATCGTCATCTGGAGGTGCTTGCGATTACCCTAAACTAGAAATTTACAAAATATTAGTATTATAGCAAATAACCGAAAGCATAACATAACGGCTTGCCAAAATATCAAAACAGAAAATTTAATTTCTGAGGTAGTGTCGGCGACGGCTATAAGCCTCGTCGGCGACGCCCCTTTAAAACTTGCGTCGGAGCCTTACTGACGTAGGCAGTTATTTAAGTCGTCGGAATGTTTGTGTAGCGTCGGCGACGCTGCCTTCTACAACGATTTTGCTGCTGTGTTGTTATAATTGTTCGTTCGACTCGTTTCAAGTCCCGCGCATTTAAACACGACTTGGGACTTACGGAAATGATTTCGCATAATACTATTTTCTGGTTTCCTTCAACAGTTTCCGCCGTAAGCTACGGCTGGCCACCGTAGCTTAGGGTGGTCTATTGCAAGAATTTCCGTCTTGCCGTTTTTATTACGAAAACTTTCGTAACTTATTCAGTTTTTATCCATTTCACATGAAAATTGTTTCTAAATGTCCGTAAAATGTTTGCTTACCTATTTAACCTGAAATCCTTAACCCGGATTTTTATTTCTTATGAAATACGCATCCATTTCTGGTATGCATTAAATCAACATTTTATCTGTTTGCCTGCCTTAGCGAAAACCATTGCTCTATTCAAACAAACCTTTATTTTATCTTTTTAACCCGTTTGGTTGTCTTAGCGAAATCCAACACTTATTTCAACCAAACTTTTATTTATTTTATCATTTTCACATAAAATATCCATTTATTTTCCACAACAACTATTCTTGTGGTGGATTTGTTATCATTAAATTATTTTATCCAATTTTACCCTCGGTTCGGCAAATTACGGAAAAAGACCCGTTAAAAGGCATTAAACTAAAACGGCTTCTGCCATTTACTTTTATACTACCAAAAGGGTATACATACTTATAAAACCCATTTTTAAGCTATCCTTAGGGTCGTTTGCTTATTTTACCACACGATGGCATTTTGGTCAACTTAGGCCCCCCTTTTACGAGAAGGAATTTCAATATCATATATTGACCCGAAAACACATTTTAACCATAATCATATTTAAATTCATTATGCTCCTAAGAACCTAATGTCTGCAATTCAGATTATGAGAGTTACCTTGCTTTAGGTAATCCGACGTTCATTCATGACTCGTTTAAATCTCATCAGACCTTAAGCCTTAATGAGAGTTTGACTCATTACACATACACACATGCTGAACTTTCTAGTTTATATGAAACTTAAACTCAATTTTCCCACTTTTGGTCCTTTTAGTTATTCTTATGTCACCAATAACACTAAGAAACATACTAGTCAATTAAAATTTGTGATTTTGGGGCGTTACAATCTCTCTCCTTTCATCTCTTTTATATTTTTATATTTAAAATTGGGAAAAAAATATCTTAGGATTTATATTTAAACACCAAAAGTATTACGTATTTTTGAGAATACAAAAATATCGAAAATGATATCTATTTCTTTTTAATCTATTTCCCTAATTATGAGATAATGTTCTTTATATAATGCAAGCTGTATTTGTCTTATATGTTTATTAGAAAATACAAAATTACCGAAAATGATATCTATTTCTTTTTGCTCTATCTTCCCTAATTCTAACATAATGATCTTTATAAAATGCAAGCTATATTTGTCTTATATGTTTATTGAGAATTTATTTTTCATTCATTAACGTTTGTTGACTTTGCACTTCAACTTAAACAAAAAACATTCGACAACTTGCGTAAAAAAAGTTTTGACAACATGCATAAAAAAATGTTGACAACGTGCGTAAAAAAAGTTTGATAACGTGCGTAAACATTTACACGAACTGATTATGAGAAAATAAATAATAAAAATGTTTTAACAACGTGCGTAAAATGTTTTTTTACTCCCCTGATCGCCGACCCGAGCTCCTTTAAACGTCATGGCTAAATCTAATTTTCAAACATATGTAAAAAATGGAAGGCGTAAAATAGTTTTTATGTATGTTTGAAAAATGTTTTTACGTAAGTTGTCGAATGTAAAATATTTTTTTTTGCGCACAATGTCGAATGAAAAAAATGTTTTTTACGCCCATGATCGTCGGTCCGAGCTCCTCTAAAGGTCACGCGTAAATCTATTTTTCAAAAGTATGTAAAAACAAATGTTTAGTTTTACATACGTTTGAAAAATTGTTTCTTGTACGTTGTCAAATGTAAAAAAAATTCGCGCACAGTGTCGAATGTAAAAAAATATTTTTTTTATTACAAACGATAAAATTTACGCCCCTAATCGTGTAAGATCCTATTTTAAAATATTTAAATATCTATTAAAAATTTCGTATTTGAACGAGTAAATGCGAATACACGTCACTACAAATTTTTGAGTTTATTAAAATTTTATCAACACTAAACATTTTGACGTGTCATTACAGATTAGTTCCGAAACATTGAAACCAAATGCGGAAGCTTGAACTTTGATCGTGTTCGGTTCTTCATTGAGCTTGATCGTCATCCAAAGGTATTCTCGATTACCCTGAACTGGAAATTTGCAAAATATTAGTATTATAGCAAATAACTACTTGTCAAAATATCAAAACAGAAAAAATTTTCGTTTCTGAGGTAGCGTCGGCGACGCCTCCTTAAAGCCTGCGTCGGAGCTTTACTGCCGTATGCAGTAGCTTAAAACGTCAGGACTATAGCATTGCGTCAGCGACGGCAGGTTTTGCCATCGGCGACGGTGCCTTTGCAGCAATTTTGCTGCAGATTTGTTAATTTGTTCGTTTCACCCGTTTCAAGTCACGAACATTTAAAACACGACTCGAGACTTACGGTGACATGTCCGTAAAACACTTTTTCCTATTTTCAATCAACAGTTGCCCATCGTAGCCTACGACTGGCCACCTGCCGTAAGATTTTCCGTTTTTTCCGTTTTTATTATGAAAACTTCCGTAACTTGTTATATTTTCGTCCGTTTCCTATGAAACTGGTTTTTAAATGTCCGTAAAATGTTTTCTTACATAATTAACCCGAATTCCGAATCCCGGATTCTTAATTCTTATGCATTACACATCCATTCCCGGTTTATGCATATATTCATTTGACCCATCAAGAGATTTGAGCACTTAAGCTTAAATCTCACTTCCTATTACCTTACTCCTCATTCCTCACTAAGATATCTATTTATTTTCCACCACAACTATACTTGTGATGGATTGGTTATAGAAAATGATATATTTACAAATTGTCACACCTCAGTTTTCCAACCAAATCCATACACCGGTGGGCCCGGGTGGGGAGCATTGTGACGTCAGTTGATAACATCATAGTCAATTAACACGGCACAACGGAACTCTTGGAGTAAAATTACTATTACAAACCAAAAGTTCGAAATAAAATAATATACAGGCTCGTAATAGGAGATCCACATGCGGATCATAAAATATACAATGAAAGAATATAAAACAGACTTTAGGGCAGATCTAAGGATTTGCAAGATCTTATTATTCACTACCAAGCAGCTTCCGGCCTATTTCTTATTGTACCTGCAAGCTTAATCTTTTTGAAAATACTTCAGCTTCACTGGTAAATACACCCGACTGACTCATTTTGAAAATATTTTAGAAATTTGATTTAAGTGCACAGGGCACAAATCTTTTATAACTTGGAAAAGTTACTTTGAAACCTTGTTAACAGATTCACATGTTTATCCATACATACAGGGCCCAGCACAGAGACCGATACATGATTAAATACACACCACTTAGAACTTACAGAGGAGTTATCCCCAACGTCTTGGGTAATTTGCATTTGAGCGTCTGTCAGGTGTATGCCTACACCCTGCGCTAAGGTCGTGGCCATTATCTAAAGTAATGAGCGAGGATATCCAGGACACGGTAAGTTAAAACCCGATGTTTAAGTTATCAAACAAAACTGATTAAAACGGAATATGCAAATTTACTACCCACAATTCGGCATTCGATTGATCCCATTTCCGACCAAGCGGTAATAATTTAGCGTATCCTAGGCCCGTATAGGGAAAATAAGTCAAGAGTATTTACCTGAATTAGCCTTGTTTAAAATGCAAGATTATATTCCAGCCGTATTCAAAATGAGCTAAGTGCAGATAGCATTTACCGAAAGGCTCTAGTCTGGATTATGACATAAGCTAACCAATTAAATACTAATGGTCTTATTTAAGTCGTAGACTTAGACGAGTAGTGTAATGGATCAAACACGGTACACTCGATTAAGCGATGATCGGATAGAATGTAGTTTAAACCCAACAAGTACCTTGAATTGTATTATATGGGTAAACAATTAACATTCTAAATTTTGAGTTTAAAATGATAAGGTTAAACCCGTTTTGGTTGAATTCTGTAAACTAGTTACGTATAATCAACCGTACGCTTATAAGCGATAATGGGTAACCGGATAAGTCATGGACAAGTTCTATATGGCATTATATTTTAAATAAGTTGTAATATCAGTAGGATATCAACTTTTATGCCCGTTATGGTTTTAAATTGAAACTATGTCTCATAAGGGCGTTTCGGTAATTTCATACCGTATAAAAGGAACTTGAATATAATTTAATGTTATAACTATAAGTATTATAGAAAAATATTTTAGTTATGATATAATATCAGTAGGATATCAATTATATGTGTAATTTTTCTTTTATGACCAAACTATGCACCGAAGGGGCATTTGGTCATTTTACACATAGTTTATAAATTATTTGGGATTCTGAGTTTATAACATGTACCTACTATAAATATGTTTAAAATAAGTTTTAAAATTAGTAGGTAACAAGTCTTGGTCAATTAATATGGTTTAAAATCATACTATGCGCCGAAACGACGCTTATGTCGTAAAATGACGTCTTATGCGATGTTTACGAAAACTGATGTTAAGGTCAGATTAAAATGTTTTCAATATGCTATTTAATATAACATATCAGTAGGTAAATGATTTACCTTGAAAAGATTTGATCAAAACCATTTTATGAGCCACAAGGGCTAAATCGTCATTTATCGACATAATTCAAGGACCTGCTTGTAAACTCAGTTTATAATCTGTTTTAACATCCCAAATAATCCTACTTATAATATTATATCAGTAGAAACTCATTTTCAAGTTTATTACCATTTAAAACCTTGTTTTATGAAAAAAGGACATTTTGGTCAAAATGGCATAATTATGGAACTTGCGCATAAACTTAGATTCTGATTATGATAATGTAATATAACCTCAGAGGGTTATGCTACATTATATTATGATCATAATTCAACTTTAGATCAGTGGGTAACTAATCTAAATCGGGTCAGAATCGAAAGTCAAAGCAGAAGTCAAACTTCGCAACTTTCGGTTGCGAACCAACCCTAGAACTGAAATTGACGAGCCGAACATGTTCTAATAGTTATTACCAACTTGTTTAAGTGTCAAAACAGGTTTCATAACATATATAAGATTGATTTATGATTTTTCCAAAAAACGGCCTGTTTGACTTTTTAATATCATAACTTTGACCCATCAATTGGTCAACCAAACGTGATCTTCAGGATGTACCCTTTAGAGGGATTAACACCTACCTTATTACGATCACTTAGACATGTTCATTACGAAAAATGGCTGGACGATAATGGTCTTAACCGAAAGTCAAAGCGTTTTCCCTTAAACGCTTGACTTTTGGCTATAAAAGCCTATAAACGAAAATGCACAAGGAAGGAACACTTACAAGAAGTTCCTAGAATGTAACAGAACTAAGTTGGATGCTCCTTTTAGTTAGGAACTTCCAGAGGAGGGAGAAGAGTTATGAATAAGAAATGTGCAAGTTCAAATGGTGAACTTGGACACCTATTTATAGTTGGAGAACTCAAAGGAGGTGATGCCAGGTGTTTAAGGGTGTAAGAGGGAACTTACAAGTGTCCTAAAACGTGGCATAGCTGATTAAAAGTCTATAGTTTTGAAAAAATGGTTTTTGGCAATATGTGTGGAGGCCAAGAAACTTTCTGCAGACACAGGCCTCTCGTGCCCCGCGAGAGGCACAAGGCTTGCCTCTCGCGCCCCTTAGGCAGATTTGAAGTTTGCCACTTTTAGCCCCTCAACTTATTAAAACCTCCTAGAACCTCCTAAAACACCTTTTTAGCATTTTTAGCCCTCTGTAGCCAATACTTGGCATACCCGGGATTATGCCAGACCTTGTCGAGCTCTCGGTTCGTTAAAAGGTCACTCAGAGGTATAAATTAACATGTTGACACTTTTAATCCCTCCAATGTCCAACTTTCATAAAGTTACGGATTTAATCCTGTAACACCCTGTAAAATCGTGTCCAATAGTATAGTGACACGTGTTGTATTTTTAAAAAAAAGTTTATTAAAGACCAATAAGGACTAAAGGCGTCAACAAGCTCAAGTTGAGCCTCTGAGTGACGAACCGATGTCAACATGCATAAATAACAGCCTTTGAGTGACTGATATGTCAACATGCTTGAAACTTGGCCTCTGAGTGACTGATATGTCAACATGCCCAGCCTCTGAGTGACATCGGAATCAACATGCTTGTAATAAGCCTCTGAGTGATCCTTTGTGAAGTCCTAACTCTCATACGTGTCGTTTGTTGGACGAGGGAGTTCAATTTTGTAAATATGTGAAAGTTGGATAATGGAGGGATTTAAAAGTGTCAACATGTTAATTCTTACCTCTGAGTGACCTTTTAACAAATCGAGAGCTCGACAATGTCCGGGCATAATCCCTGGTATGCCAAGTGTTGGCTACGGAGGGCTAAAAGTGCCAAAAAGATGTTTAAAATGGTTTTTTATAAGCTTCTTAAAGTTAAAGGGCTAAAGTGTCAAAATTTGAAACTGACCATGGAGCGATCGCGGGCCGCGAGAGACCTGGCCTGAGTCTCTCGCGCCCCGCGAGAACAGGTCTGACGCAGAAAATTTGTTTGGAGACTAAGCAAAGCTCCAAAACGATTAAAACGAAACCATGGCTCCTCTAAACTGCTATGCCATGTTTTGGGACACTTGTAAGCTTCTTCTTACACCCCTAAACACCTGGCTTCACCTCCTTTGAGTTCTCCAACTATAAATAGGTGTTCAAGTGTTCATTCCAACTTGCACCTTTCTTAAACATAACTCTTCTCCCTCCTCTGGAAGTTCCTAGCTGAAAGGAGCATCCAACTTAGTTCTCTTGCATTGTAGGAACCTCTTGTAAGTGTTCCTTGCTCTTGCATTTTCGTTTATAGGCTTTTATAGCCAAAAGTCAAGCGTTTTCGTAAAACGCTTTGACTTTCGGTTAAGACCATTATGGTCCAGCCATTGTTCAAAATGAAATGGCTAAGTGATCGTAATAAGATAGGTGTTAGTCCCTTTAAAGGGCACCTCTTGAAGATCACGTTTTCTAGACCAATTGACGGGTCAAAGTTATGATATTAAAAAGTCAAACATGCAATTTTTCGGAAAAATCATAAATTGATCTTATATATGTTATAAAACCTGTTTTGACACTTAAACAAGTTGGTAATAGTTATTAGAACATGTAAGAACATGTTCGGCTCGTCAATTTCAGTCCTAGGATCGGTTCGCAACCGAAAGTCGCGAAGTTTGACTTCTGCTTTGACTTTCGATTCTGACCCGATTTAGATTAGTTACCCACTGATCTAAAGTTGCATTATGATCATAATATAATGTAGGATAACCCTCTGAGGTTATATTACATGATCATAATCAGAATCTAAGTTTATGCGCAAGTTCCATAATTATGCCATTTTGACCAAAATGCCCTTTTTGCATAAAACAAGGTTTTAAATGGTAATAAACTTGAAAATGAGTTTCTACTGATGTAATATTATAAGTAGGATTATTTGGGATGTTAAACCAAGTTATAAACTGAGTTTTCAAGCAGGTCATTAAACTATGTCGATAAATGACGGTTTTAGTCCTTGTGACTCATAAAACGATTTTATTCAATCTTTTCAAGGTAAATCATTTACCTACTGATATTTTATATTAAAATAACATATTTTAAACATTTTAATCTGACCCAAATATCAGTTTTCGTAATCATCGCTTAAAAACGTCATTTTACGACATAAGCGCCGTTTAAGCGCATAGTATGGTTTTAAACCATATTGTTGACCAATACTTGACACCTACTGATTTTAAAACTTATTTTTAACATAATTACAGTAGGTACATGTTTTAAACTCAGAATCCCACATAATTTATAAACTATGTGTAAAATGACCAAAATGCCCATTCGGTGCATAGTTTGGTCATAAAACGTAAAGTACACATATAAATGATATCCTACTAATATTATACCCTAAATAAAGTATTTGTTTCCAAAATACTTATAACTATAACATTAAATTATATTCACGTTCCTTTTATATGATATGAAATTACCAATACACCCTTATGAGGCGTAGTTTCGTTTTAAAACCTTAACAAACATATAAGTTGACATCCTAATGATATCTTAACTCATTTAAAATATAATGGCATATAGAACTTGCCATGACTTATTCGGTTACCCGATATCGCTAAAATGCGCTCGGTTAAGCATATGTAACTAGTTTACGAAAATTAACCGAAACGGGTTTAACCTTGTCATTTAAGTCTCAAAATCCAGAATGTATATAGTTTACCCATATTATACAAGTCAAGGTACTTGTCAGGTTTAAAATACATTCTATCCGATCATCGTTTAATCAAACGTTATACGTAATGATCATGTACACTATTCAGTTTATAAGACCGTTAGTATTTAATTGGCTAGTTTATGCAATAATCCAGACTAGAGCCTTCCCTGGTAAATGCTATCTGCACTTGGTACTTTTGTATACGGCTGAGTTATTTAAAAATAAAAGAAGAAGACTAGCTCAGGTAAATACTCTCGACTTATTTTCCCTATACGGGCTTGGGATACTGTAAATTATTACCGCTTGGTCCAAAATGGGGTCAATCGAATGCCCACTTGTGGCTAGTTAACCGGCATATTTCATTTTAATCAGTTTTGTTTGATAACTTAAACATTGGGGATTAAATTACCGTGTCCTGGATATCCTGGGCTCAATACATTAGTTATTGGCCATGACCTTAGCACGGGGTGTAGGCATACACCTTTTGATGCTCATATGCAATATGCCCAAGACGTTGGGGATGACTCCTTCGTGAGTCCTGAGTGGTGTGTATTTAATCATGTCTCGGTTTCTGTCTCGGGCCCTGTATGTATGGACAAACATGTGAATCTGATACAAGGTTGCAAGGTCAACTTTCCCAAGTTAATAAAAGATTTTGGTGCCGTTTGCACTTAAAACCATTTTTAATGTTTTCAAAATGAGTCAGTTGGGTGTATTTACCAGCGTAAGCTGACGTATCGTCCAAAGGCTAAACTGCAGGTACAATACGAAATAGGCCGGAAGCTGCTCGGTAGTGATAGAGGATCTTGCAAATCCTAAATCTGCCTAAAGTATGTTTTATGTTCTTTCCATGTACATTTTGTGATCCGCCTGTGGATCTTCTATTATGAGCCTGTACATTATTTTATTTTCAAACTTCGAACATTTGGTTTGTAATAGTAATTTTTCTCCAAGACTTCCACTGTGCTATGTTTAATTGACGAGGATATTATCAACTTACGTCACGATACTCCCAACCCGGGCCCACCGGTGTTTGGATTTCGGGTTGGAAATCCGGGGTGTGACAGGATTGGTATCAGAGCCAACGTTTGAGAGAATTAAACACTAGCCTTTTGTGTTTAGTCTCAAACTTACACGAGCACATTCCTTAGACTTCCGAGTCTAGGCATTGACCTAGGATTACTCATTTCATTATTAAGTTATTAGTATGTTTTTGAATTGATTTTAAACAGGATATGCCGCCAAGAGTTCGAGGACGAGGAAAAGGACCTATGAGGGGAGGACCATTCGGCCATATCCCTTCACATCCACATCACCCGAACCCTTATGAAGATTCGGGAGATTCATGGCCATTTGCCCAACACTCACCTACACATACTCAAAGTTCTTATCATTCTTACCATTCACGCCACTCCCACCATTTTCATCATTCTTACCATGATGAGTTCAACCCAAACCAATACCTAAATACCCCTCCAGCTGATCAGAATCAGTTGAATCAGCCTAACCCTATGGATGAGGACTTCGACCCGGAGATGTCGCCATCAGGATTAAACGCGCACCCTATCGAAATTTCTAGTGATTCCAACTCTTATGATGGATCACCATATCAAGGTCCTAATGAGTGGGACTAATACTGGGGACAATTTACTTTTGCAAATACTCCTTCCCACCATTCACAACCACCTCCTGTACAGGAAGATGTCCACATGGAACCCGTGGACCAACCCCAACATCCATCTGAACCGCCAAGGAGGAAACGTGGAGCACGTATGTCGGTACGTGCGGGCCTTCGGTCGGGTTCGCTACCACCATTACCAAACTCCTACCCTATCATTCCAGAGGACCCCCAAATGGGTGGACCCTCCAATGTTTCGCCTTTGGTGGAACCAACGCCAACACCCGTGGTTCAACAACCTACTTCGGGTTATAATAACCCAATTCCAACGTATCCGGATAACACTACGATCCTTTTAACCCAACGACCCCTATTGACTATCAAACACTTTCGCATGATCCATATATGCAAGCAATCATGCATAATGCGCTTTACCCATCTCCTTTCCCACCTACCTATCCACCGACCGGATATCTAACTTATAGGTACCAGTATCCGGTCGTGCCACCACCACAACCACAACCTCCGCCGCCACTAGAGGCCATTAATGAGGCCTTAGAAAGAATGAAAGAAATGCAGCAGCAGGCGGAGAAAACTTAGAAGAAAATGAACAAAATTTTCAAGAAACTATCCAAGCTGGTGAAAGGAAAGAAGGACGAGTGAAGTCTCTTCTAATTATATGTAGTCCCTGCGAGGACATTGTTATTTCTTTTAGTCCCTGCGTGGACATGTTTATTTCCTTTAAATTCCTTGCATGGACAAGTTTATTTCACTTTCTAGTATGTAATTTCTAATCGATATTAATGAAGTACTTTGGAACTATATATATATATATATATATATATATATATATATATATATATATATATATATATATATTTATCCTCTTGAAAATGAGCGTCTCGATTTTACTCGAATTTATGCTCAGTTATATAATCCCAAAAAGATCTTAATGGTTTTGATTTAGCCAAGTGGCACAGACCACACATATTGGCAAAATATATATAAATGATAGTTAAGAACGGAAGGGTCTTCTATCATGATAGTTAAGGGAAGTTGTCCTTCTATCTAGAGGTGGTGGACTAGGTTCAAGCCTCTAAGTCATTAAGGTCAATGTGACCAGGACTTATAATCAACCATTAAGATCCTCTTATGTTAACATTCAAGTAATGTGCATACTCTTAGTTGTGTAACTTGAGGAATCACACTAACCTTCCAGGAAATTGACTATGTCCTAACTTTATATAGCCCTTGTGTTCTGTTTGATCCCGGCTAATATCACCGGTACGGTGATTAAATATCCGTTAGAGATGTATTTATATAACCCTTGTGATCTATTTGATCCCGGTTATATAGCCCTTGCGATCTATTTTGATCCCGGCTAAATAGCCCTTGTGATCTGTTTTGATCCCGGCTAGATATCACCAGTGCGGTGATTGAACATCCATTAGAGATGTATTTTATATAACCCTTGTGATCTATTTGATCCCAGTTATATAGCCCTTGTGATCTGTTTTGATCCCGGCTAGATATCACCAGTGCGGTGATTAAACATCAGTTAGAGATGTATTTTATATAGCCTTTGTGATCTATTTAATCCCGGCTAATATCACCAGTGCGGTGATTAAACATCCATTAGTGATGTATTACCCTTTTGGGTGATGATCTATTCTATAAAGCCCATGTGATCTATTTGATCCCGGCTACTATCATCAGTGCGATGATAATTAATTATCCATTAGCAACGTTGTGCCTATGTGCCATATTTTATGTCTTTTAGTGACAGGCCTATGTGCCATAATCCATGTCCATTAGTGACAAGCCTATGTGCCATATTTTAAAATGTCCTTGGTGACAAGCCTTTGTGCTATATATAATTGTCAAATATGACAATGACAGTTGTGACCTTGCGATCCCCTGTCTAATAATAAACGGACTATGTCCAGATTGTAATTTGCCTATGATGGTCCTATTAAGACCTAGGCCAAATATAGTTATATTAAGCCTAAGAGTTGTGATGTTATTCACACTAGCTAAAATTAGACAATGGATTTATATATCCAATTTTTAAAAGCCGATATGGTTATTATACCATGGCTAAGAGAAATTTTATTTGGTATTATAGAACCAAAGCTTTGAAGAATGGCTAATTCTAATGAGGCACAAAGTAGCCATCAGAACGTCAAGGACGCCAAAAATATAGCCATAGATAATAATGATTTTCAGGCACGCATCGATGCGGCTGTAGAAAAGGCCATGGGTAAGGCTATAGAAAAACTAAGAGAGTCGAGTGCTACTCGCTCTAAACCATTGTCAGTTACCCCATCTTCAGCTCATAGAGAGAGCTCTGTTCACTCTTCGAATGCAAGAGTGAACCAAGGAAGATAGACTTTGCTGATAAGTCCCGTTCTGCTAAAGACGGGTGTACCTACAAATATTTTGTCTCTTGTAAGCCCGGAG
This sequence comes from Scalesia atractyloides, assembly GCA_947069175.1. NCBI lineage: Eukaryota > Viridiplantae > Streptophyta > Magnoliopsida > Asterales > Asteraceae > Scalesia > Scalesia atractyloides. The sequence goes on along the minus strand of CAMTDV010000007.1, from coordinate 11,613,649 downwards.
ACTTTAATGGGGAAAAAGGAGCTGTAGAAGCCCTGAAGTGGCTAGATGAAATGGAAACCATTGTAGACATCAGCAGCTGTGCTGAAAGGGATGTGGTCAAGTATGTATCACAATCCTTCAAGGGCGATGCCCTAACATGGTGGAAGGCCATGATTCAATCAACAGGTAAGGTACACCCGTACAACTTGGGATGGTCCAAGTTTGTTGATTTGGTAAAGGAAACTTATTGCCCAACCCATGAGGTGGAGAAGCTAGAGACAGACTTCTTGTCTCTATCAATGAAAAACCTAGACTGTCGGAAGTATGTTTCCGATTTCAATTCCTTATCTAGGTTAGTTTCCTATTTAATTACCCCTGAATCCAAACGCATTGCGCGTTTTATCAATGGATTAGCTCCCGAGATTAAGGGCATGGTAAAGGCTGTTCAGCCTAATACCTATAGGTCTGCTGTAGACCTATCTCTCTCTCTCACCCTTGATCTTGTAAGGCAAAAGTCAGTTAAGCCAGAAACTGACGGGAAAAGGAAGAGAGAAGATGACAACTCCCATAAGTTTAATAAGAAAAATAAAGAGGGATTTGGGTTCAAAGGGAACCAAGGCAAGTCGGCTGTAATGCCATTTTGCAAGACTTGCAACCGCAAACACTAGGGACAGTGTACTTCTGATCCACAAGCTAGACCTTGTGGCATTTGTAAAAGGAGAGGGCATAAGACCCTAGATTGTAAAGATCTTAAGGATGCTGTATGTTATATCTGCAAAGAAAAAGGGCACATTGCAAGTAACTGCCCTAAGAATGCAAGGAATAATCTGAAGCCCGGAGAGGCCAAGAAGGGGAATGCACGCGCCTTTCGGCTGACTGCTAAGGAAGCTGTTAATAACAATACCGTCATAACAGGTACTTTCCCCATTAATGAACTTATGCGAAATTTCGTTTTTGATTCGGGTGCAGATAAATCGTTTGTTGATCATAAGTTTAGTAAACTATTAAACCTGCCCATAAGAACTCTAGATAAAATTTATCAGATAGAACTCGCCGATGGAACCTTAGAAACTGCTTCTTCTATTCTTGATGGATGCTCTATATCCATTAAGAATCATTCCATCCCTATCTCTCTTAATGAAATTGGCGGGGTTTGATGTTGTCTTAGGATGGATTGGTTATCTCATAACCAAGTCCGCATTGCCTGTGATAAAAAGCTCATCGAGATTAAGACCCCATCTGGTGAATGATCACCATCCTTGGAGACTCACACTATGGACTGCCAGACAAGGTGTCGTTATTTAAGGCATCCAAGTGTTTGAGAAGAGGCTGTGTCGTCTACATGGCACAAGTAACCATTAATGAGCCTAAACCAAGAATTGAAGACTTACCAGTTATCTCGGAGTATCCCGATGTTTTCCCTGAAGAATTACCAGGCCTACCTCCAGATAGACAAGTGGAGTTCAGAATTGATATCATACCATGAGCAGCACCCGTAGCTAGAGCTCCATATAGGCTAGCTCCAACCGAAATGAATGAGCTAAGAGTTCAATTGGATGAACTCCTGGAGAAAGGTTTTATTCAACCTAGTTCCTCGCCTTGGGGAGCTCCAATCCTATTTGTAAAGAAGAAAGACGGTTTGATGCGAATATGCATTGACTACCGGGAGCTGTACAAGTTAACCATTAAGAATAGATATCCTCTACCCAGGATCGACGATTTATTTGACCAACTTCAAGGGGCTAGTTACTTTTCTAAAATAGATTTGAGATCAAGATATCATCAACTAAAGGTTAGAAGTGAAGATGTTCCTAAGACAGCCTTCAGGACCCGCTATGGTTATTTTGAATTCTTAGTGATGCCTTTTGGGCTCACAAATGCACCGGCAACATTCATGGATCTCATGAATAGAGTCTGCAAGCCGTATTTGGATAAGTTTGTCATTGTCTTCATCGACGACATACTTATCTATTCTCGTAACCAAAATGATCACGAGAAACATCTTCGGTGCAACCTAGAATTATTAAGGCATGAGAAACTTTATGCAAAGTTCTATAAATGTGAATTTTGGCTTAGAGAAGTCCAATGGACACATGGTAAGTGAGCATGGTATCCAAGTGGATCCCACCAAAATTGAGGCCATAATGAATTGGGAAGTGCCCAAGACCCCAACGGAAGTTTGTAGTTTCTTAGGACTGGCTGGTTACTATAGGAGGTTCATTAAGAACTTTTCAAGGATACCCACTCCTTTAACTTCCTTGACCCGTAAGAATAGTAAGTATAATTGGGGTCCAAAGCAACAAGAATCTTTTGAGATTCTTAAACACAAGTTGAGCAACGCTCCTGTGTTATCTCTACCTAAGGGTATTGAGAATTTTGTTGTCTATTGTGATGCTTTGCACACTGGCATGGGCTGTGTGCTAATGCAAAATGGCAAGGTAATTGCCTATGCATCACGACAACTATAGGTGCATGAAAAGAATTACACCATCCATGACTTGGAACTGGGTGCCGTTGTATTTGCACTAAAACTGTGGAGACATTACTTGTATGGCACAAAGTGTGTTATATACACAGACCATAAAAGTCTCCAGCATCTGTTCAATCAGAAAGAACTGAATATGCGACAACGCAGATGGATGGAAACTCTTAATGATTATGATTGCGAAATTCGCTACCATCCAGGCAAGGCAAATGTAGTTGCCGACGCCTTAAGTTGCAAAGCAAAGGTTAAACCTATTAGGATTAACGCTAAGAGCATTGAGCTCAGAAATAGCTTGAGTGAGAAGCTATTAGATGCATAGAAGCAAGCCTTGTTAGAGGCTAATATCCCTACTGAGGGATTAGGCGGAACCATTGATCAATTAACGTCTGGAAAGGATGGAATCCTAAGATTTAATGATAGAATTTGGGTTCCGATCTTTTGAGGACTTAGGAATCTAATCCTCCAAGAAGCGCATAATTCAAGATACTCTGTTCACCCGGGTGGTGACAAGATGTATCAAGATTTGAAGAAGAATTATTGGTGGATGGGTTTGAAGAAATCCATAGCCACTTATGTAGCTAAGTGTCTGACGTGTTCGCAAGTTAAGGCTTAACATCAAAAACCGTCAGGACTACTACAACAATTAGAAATTCCCACTTGGAAATGGGAAATGGTAACTATGGACTTGATTACCAAGTTACCTAAGACCAAATGTGGAAATGACACTATTTGGGTCATAGTGGATAGGCTGACCAAGTCTGCACACTTCTTGCCAATAAAAGAAACGTATAATTCAGATAAATTGGCTAAGTTGTATGTGGACAAGATAGTGTCCTTACACGGTGTGCCAGTATCTATTGTATCCGACAGAGATACTAGATACACATCCCACTTTTGGAAAAGTTTCCAACAATCGTTAGGCACACGATTAAACTTTAGTACGGCTTACCATCCGCAGACTGATGGTCAAAGTGAACGTACTATTCAGACTCTAGAAGACATGCTCAGGGCATGTGTAATTGATTTAGGCGGAAGTTGGGATGACCACTTACCCTAATAGAATTCTCCTACAATAACAGCTATCATACTAGCATCAAGGCTGCTCCTTTTGAGGCTTTGTATGGGAGAAAATGTAGAACGCCCGTGTGCTGGGCGGAAGTTGGGGAGGCCCAACTATCAGGACCTGAGATTGTCCTGGAGACCACGGAAAAGATTATGCAAATCTGTGATCGTCTCAAAACTGCCAGGGATAGGCAGAAAAGCTATGCTGACAAGAGGCGTAAATCTCTTCAGTTCCAAATAGGGGACAAAGTCATGCTAAAAGTATCACCATGGAAAGGTGTGATGCGTTTTGGAAAGAAGGGCAAGTTAAGCCCTAGATATATAGGACCCTTCAAGATAATCGAACGTGTCGGCACTGTAGCTTATAAGCTCAGGGTTCCAGAGGAGCTTAGTGGAATCCATGATGTATTCCACATATCTAACCTTAAGAAATGCCTAGCCGATGAGTCGCTAGCAATATCGCACGAAGATGTGCAAATTGATGAAAACCTGAGGTTCATTGAGAAACCAATTTCGATCGAGGATCGACAGGTTAAGAAGCTCCAAAGAAAAATGATACCTATAGTAAAGGTTAAGTGGGACGCTTTTAGAGGTCCCGAGTATACATGGGAGGTTGAGTCCACTATGCGACAAAAGTACCCCCATCTTTTTGAGTAAAATCTCGAGGTCGAAATTTCTTTTAAGGGGGTGAGGATGTAACACCCTGTAAAATCGTGTCCAATAGTATTGTGACACATGTTGTATTTTTAAAAAAGTCTATTAAAGACCAATAAGGACTAAAGACGTCAACATGCTCAAGTTGAGCCTCTGAGTGAAGAACCGATGTCAACATGCATAAATAACAGCCTCTGAGTGACTAATATGTCAACACCTTGAAGCTTGGCCTCTGAGTGACTGATATGTCAACATGCCCAGCCTCTGAGTGACATCAGAATCAACATGCTTGTAATAAGCCTCTGAGTGATCCTTTGTGAAGTCCTAACTCTCATACGTGCCGTTTGTTGGACGAGAGAGTTCAATTTTGTAAATATGTGAAAGTTGGATAATGGAGGGATTTAAAAGTGTCAACATGTTAATTCTTACCTCTGAGTGACCTTTTAACAAATCGAGAGCTCGACATAATCCCGGGTATGCCACGTGTTGGCTACGGAGGGCTAAAAGTGCCAAAAAGGTGTTTAAAATGGTTTTTAGAAGCTTCTTAAAGTTAAGGGGCTAAAGTGTCAAAATCTGAAACTGACCATGGGGCGGTCGCGGGCCATGAGAGACCTGGCCTGAGTCTCTCACGCCCCGCGAGAACAGGTCTGACGCAGAAAATTTGTTTGGAGACTAAGCAAAGCTCCAAAACCATTAAAACGAAACCATGGCTCCTCTAAACTGCTATGCCACTTTTTGGGACACTTGTAAGCTTCTTCTTACACCCCTAAACACCTGGCTTCACCTCCTTTGAGTTCTCCAACTATAAATAGGTGTTCAAGTGTTCATTCCAACTTCCACCTTTCTTAAACATAACTCTTCTCCCTCCTCTGGAAGTTCCTAGCTGAAAGGGGCATCCAACTTAGTTCTCTTGCATTATAGGAACCTCTTGTAAGTGTTCCTTGCTCTTGCATTTTTGTTTATTGGCTTTTATAGCCAAAAGTCAAGCGTTTTTGTAAAACGCTTTGACTTTCGGTTAAGGCCATTATGGTCCAGCCATTGTTCAAAATGAACATGGCTAAGTGATCGTAATAAGGTGGGTGTTAGTCCCTGTAAAGGGCCCCTCCTGAAGATCACGTTTGCTAGACCAATTGACGGGTCAAAGTTATGATATTAAAAAGTCAAACAAGCCATTTTTCGGAAAAATCATAAATTGATCTTATATATGTTATAAAACCTGTTTTGACACTTAAAAAAGTTGGTAATAATTATTAGAACATGTAAGAACATGTTCGGCTCGTCAATTTCAGTTCTTGGGTTGGTTCGCAATCGAAAGTCGTGAAGTTTGACTTCTGCTTTGACTTTCGATTCTGACCCGATTTAGATTAGTTACCCACTGATCTAAAGTTGAATTATGATCATAATATAATGTAGCATAACCCTCTGAGGTTATATTACATGATCATAATCAGAATCTAAGTTTATGCGCAAGTTCCATAATTATGCCATTTTGACCAAAATGCCCTTTTTGCATAAAACAAGGTTTTAAATGGTAATAAACTTGAAAATGAGTTTCTACTGATGTAATTTATAAGTAGGATTATTTGGATGTTAAACCAAGTTATAAACTGAGTTTTCAAGCAGGTCCTTAAACTATGTCAATAAATGACGGTTTTAGTCCTTGTGACTCATTATTTTATTTTAATCAATCTTTTCAAGTTAAATCATTTACCTACTGATATGTTATATTAAAATAACATATTTTAAACATTTTAATCTGACTCAAATATCAGTTTCGTAATCATCGCTTAAAAACGTCATTTTACGACATAAGCGTCGTTTAAGCGCATAGTATGGTTTTAAACCATATTATTGACCAAGACTTGACACCTACTGATTTTAAAACCTATTTTTCACATAATTACAGTAGGTACATGTTTTAAACTCAGAATCCCAAATAATTTATAAACTATGTGTAAAATGACCAAAATGCCCATTCGGTGCATAGTTTGGTCATAAAAGGTAAAGTACACATATAAATGATATCCTACTGATATTATATCATAAATAAAGTATTTTTTCAGAATATTTATAACTATAACACTAAATTATATTCACGTTCCTTTTATATGATATGAAATTACCAAAACGCCCTTATGAGGCATAGTTTCGTTTTAAAACCTTAACGAGCATATAAGTTGATATCCTAATGATATCTTAACTTATTTAAAATATTATGGCATATAGAACTTGTCCATGAATTATTCGGTTACCGGATATTGCTAAAATGCGCTCGGTTAAGCATTGTAACTAGTTTAGGAAAATTAACCGAAACGGGTTTAACCTTGTCATTTAAGTCTCAAAATCCAGAATGTATATAGTTTACCAATATTGTACAAGTCAAGGTACTTGTGGGGTTTAAAATACATTCTATCCGATCATCGTTTAATCAAGCATTATACGTAATGATCATGTACACTATTCGGTTTACAAGACTGTTAGTATTTAATTGGCTAGTTTATGCAATAATCCAGACTAGAGCCTTCCCTGGTAAATGCTATCTGCACTTGGTACTTTTGTATACGGCTGAGTTATTTAAAAATAAAAGAAAAGACTAGCTCAGGTAAATACTCTCGACGTATTTTCCCTATACGGGCTTGGGATACGGTGCTTGGTCCAAAATGGGGTCAATCGAATGCCCACTTGTGGCTAGTAAACCCGCATATTTCGTTTTAATCAGTTTTGTTTGATAACTTAAACATCCGGGGTTAAATTACCGTGTCCTGGATATCCTGGGCTCAATATATTAGTTATTGGCCACGACCTTAGCACAGGGTGTAGGCATACACCTTTTGATGCTCATATGCAATATGCCCAAGACGTTGGGGATGACTCCTTCGTGAGTCCTGAGTGGTGTGTATTTAATCATGTCTCGGTTTCTGTCTCGGGCCCTATATGTATGGACAAACATGTGAATCTGATACAAGGTTGCAAGGTCAACTTTCCCAAGTTAATAAAAGATTTTGGTGTCGTTTGCACTTAAAACCATTTTTAATGTTTTCAAAATGAGTCAGTTGGGTGTATTTACCAGCGTAAGCTGACGTATCGTCCAAAGGCTAAACTGCAGGTACAATACAAAATAGGCCGGAAGCTGCTCGGTAGTGATAGAGGATCTTGCAAATCGTAAAACTGCCTAAAGTCTATTTTATATTCTTTCCATGTACATTTTGTGATCCGCCTGTGGATCTTCTATTACGAGCCTGTATATTATTTTATTTTCGAACTTCGAACATTTGGTTTGTAATAGTAATTTTACTCCAAGACTTCGGCTGTGCTATGTTTAATTGACGATGATATTATCAACTAACGTGACGATACTCCCCACCTGGGCCCACCAGTGTTTGGATTTCGGGTTGGAAATGCGGGGTGTGACAAATCCCTCTCATCCACAAATGGAATATATGAGAGTTAGGACTTTGTAAAAGATCACTCAGAGGCTCGTTATAAGCATGTTGACTCCGATGTCACTCAGAGGCTGGGCATGTTGACACAACGGTCACTCAGAGGCTGGGCATGTTGACACAACGGTCACTCAGAGGCCAAGTTTTAAGCATGTTGACACTAACGGTCACTCAGAGGCTATGTTTTAAGCATGTTGACACTAATGGTCACTGAGAGGCTCGGTTTATGCATGTTGACATCAGAAGATCACTCAGAGACTTAGTTTGAGCATGTTGACACTTTTAGTCCTTGTTAGTCTTTAATAGACTAAAAATAAAATATAACATGTGTCGCTATATTATTGGACACGATTTTTACAGGGTGTTACATCCTCACCCCCTTAAAAGAAATCTCGACCTTGAGATTTTATTCAAAAAGATGGGGGTACTTTCTTCACATAGTGAACTTAACCTCCCATGTATACTCGGGACCTCTAAAGGCGTCCCATTTAACCTTTACTATAGGTATCAATTTCTGTCGGAGCTTCTTAACCTGTAGATCCTCGATCGAAATCGGTATCTCAACGAACCTCAGGTTTTTATCAATTTGCACATCTTTGTGCGACATTGCTAGCGACTCATCGGCTTGACATTTCTTAAGGTTACTGATGTGGAACACATCATGGATTCCACTTAGCTCCTCTGGCAATCTGAGCTTATAAGCTACAGTGCCGACACATTCGACTATCTCGAATGGTCCGATATATCTTTGGCTTAACTTGCCCATCTTCCCAAAGCGCATCACACCTTTCCAGGGTGACACTTTTAACATGACTTTGTCCCCTACTTGGAACTTAAGAGGTTTACGCCTCTTGTCAGCATAGCTCTTCTGCCTATCTCTGGTAGCTTTGAGACGATCACGGATTTGTACAATCTTTTTCGTGGTCTCCAGGACAATCTCTAGTCCTGATAGTTGGGCTTCCCCAACTTCTGCCCAACACACGGGCGTTCTACATTTTCTCCCATACAAGGCCTCAAAAGGAGCAGCCTTAATGCTTGTATGATAACTATTATTATAGGAGAATTCTATTAGAGGTAAGTGGTCATCCCAACTTCCACATAAATCAATCACACATGCCCGGAGCATGTCTTCCAACGTCTGGATAGTACGCTCACTTTGACCATCGGTCTGCGGATGGTAAGCCGTACTAAAGTTCAATCTTGTGCCTAACAATTGTTGGAAACTCTTCCAAAAGTGAGATGTGTATCTAGTGTCTCAGATACAATAGATACCGGCACACCACGTAGGGACACAATCTTGTCCACGTACAACTTAGCTAACTTGTCTGAATTATATGTTTCCTTTATTGGCAAGAAATGTGCTGACTTAGTCAGCCTGTCCACAATTACCCAAATAGTGTCATTTCCACTTTTGGTCTTAGATAACTTGGTAATTAAGTCCATAGTTACCATTTTCCATTTTCAACTGGGAATTTTAAGCTGTTGTAGAAGTCCTGATGGCTTCTGACGTTCGGCCTTAACTTGCGAACACGTCAGACACTTAGCTACATAAGTGGCTGTGGATTTCTTCAAACCCATCCACCAATAATTCTTTTTCAGATCTTGATACATCTTGTCACCACCTGGTTGAACTGAGTATCTGGTATTTTGCGCTTCTTGGGAGGATTAGATCCCTAAGTCCTCCAAAGATTGGAACCCAAATTCTATCATTAAATCTAAGGATTCCATCCTTTCCAGGTGTTAACTGATCAATAGTTCTACCTAATCCTTCATTAGGTGCTTTAGCTTCTAATAGGGCTTGCTTTTGCGCATCCAATAGCTTCTCATTTATGCTATTTCTGAGCAGTAGAGATCATGGACTTCGAGAGAAAAACGTTTAAGACGGAGTCGTATTCCAATTGTTAGGGTTCGCTGGGAGTCGAAACGGGGACCTGAGTTTACTTGGGAACGTGAAGACTCAATGCGCGAAAAATACCCGCATCTTTTTCCTATTACCACTACTACTTAAATTTCGGGACGAAATTTCTAAAAGTAGGGGATACTGTAACATTTGTCAAAAACGGGTTTTCCAAACCCGCTTCGTTTGTAATCGAATATCAAGTTATAAATTTTTTCGTTGCGTATTTATGTTTATTTTAATTTTAAACGATGCATAATTAATAAACAAATTAGAATTTAAAAACTATAATTAATAAAAAGTGAAAATAAAATAAATAAAAAAGAAAACCGGCTGCCGGGATTCGAACCCGGGTCAGCCGGGTGAGTCTAGTCTTAACTCGCGCACATATAACCACTCCGCCACTAGTTGCCTTTGTGAAATGTAGGAAACAATTAAAACATAACTTCAACCATGAATCGACCTGTTTACGCCAACTGAAACCGTTATCGGCTTCCAAACGTCCAAGACGTTTGAGTGATCGCGGATTTCTGATTATAACCGATAAACCGACATTTTTAATCAATTCAGTCTTGAATGGACTTGAATTCATGTGATGATCGGTTTTAATAACCGAAAATCTTCATTTTCTGAATTACTCCATCAAAATCACCATCTCGCGACTCACTAGCATTCACAGAACTTCTAATTTCACTTTTACTCTAATTTCTGATCGTCGGAATCGCTTTTTGAACTCGCCGGACTTTCGCCGGAAAACTGTGACTTCCATCAAAACAGTAAGTTTCTCAATTCTTCCATCTTCTATCAGTTGTTAAGCTTTTGCTAACTCAAACCCTTCAATCAGAATCAGTTCCAGGCGACGATATCGGATAATCATCACTCGCCGGAAAATTTCTGAGAATTTCTAGAATTCGCTGTGAAACGGTATAAACCTTTAAACCTTCTGGTAACTCTTGTTCAGTACTTCAATTCCAAATCTAGCTAATCAAAACTGTTAATTGGCCCGCTCAGACGAAGCCCATAAAAACAGAGCCGACGACTTCGCCGGAATTCTGAGAAAGAACATTTTTCCGGTATGTTTACTCCCAAAATCTTCCCTACCATTTCATTTTAATCACTTGAATGTTTGTCAATCGAACTAAATAAGAACAGTAGGGTAATCGTTGTCTGTGATATTGTAACGAAGAAGATGAAGTTAGTTTGTGTATAAGTTTAATATAAATTGGATTATATCTCGGGTTAGACACACAGTCCAGCGGTGGCCTGTGTGCGCACATTTATCACACGCCGCGAGTTCGATCCTTGACACAATCGTATTCTCTGTAATAAAGATGTTCCTTTTTAACTGAACCGGATTAACTCACTAAAGATGTTAAGTAGAATAAAAATCAGTATATTAACCAGGTTAGACACACAGTCCAGCGGTGGACTGTGTGCAACATTAACCCATAGGTCCCGGGTTCGAGACCTGTTACGCACGCCGGTTCGAGGATTAAAATCCTTTTTGAAAATAAAAGAATTTTGAAGAAACTAAAAATATATAAATATAATTAAAAACAGAATTATTTCGGGTTAGACATGTAGCTCAGTTGGTAGAGCTGCGTGCACGCGTACGGGAGGTCTCGGGTTCGAGCCTTACCCGGCGCACACTCGCAACTAGCGAACCGGTCAAACAGTCAACAGTCACGGTCAACGGTCGATGGTCAACGCAAAAGTCAACATTTTTTTATATTTTTATTTATTTATTTAATTTAATAATCAATTAAAAATGCTTAAAAATAATGTTTTAAAAGTTAGAAAATAGCCTTAAACTCACAAAAATATATCTAAAAATCTTATTAAAATTATTAATAAAATCCACTCATTTACCATACCTTTTCGTTATTATTTAGGTTAGTTAATTCCCGTCGATCAATCCTCTCAACTCGTGCGCATGTCATCATCTTCAACCGAACGCACCCAATGTGAGTGAATCTCTACAAATTCCCCGTTTTAATCACGTTTTTGGGGTGTATCATGTGTCATATTATTTATCACATTTAAACTATTGTGCATCCATCACATCCATGAGCAAATGTGTATTCAACATGTATCAACTGTTTGTGTGGTTATTGTTTAGATTAAATTTATCATTTTCAGTACATGCATTATCATAGGCCGCCGCTCCCCATTACATATAGCGTTGAGTTGTTCCCCATTACATTATCAGCGTGAACTAGGCGTTGCCAACATATGATCGGCTCCGTTTGATTGAGCCTTGATCGCACAGACATTTATCATAGGCCGTCCGTTCCCCATTACATTATGAGCGTGAACGTGACGTTGCCAACATATACAGTTTCATTCATGTTATATAGTCGTGCAAGTTGGTTTGTTATTGTATGTTATTGTTTGTTGTTGTTATTGTTATTGTATGATTATTTAGGTTTGCTCACATATGATTATTGCACAATTTTCCATGCTAAAGATAACAAGAGATCAATAATAGATGTTTTTCTAACAAGGTTCACTCGCCAACTTATGTTGACCCAAAAACCCCCATTTTTACACATGATACAGGTGATCCAGCTGCAGCAAGAAACACATAGGATGGCTTAGAAGAATAAAGTGGTTTAGACTTTGGATTGTTTAGTTGATTATCTTTCTTTGTATTTGTATGAACATGTTTGGAATATTGAGGATGTAATTTTGAATTTAATAAATATGAAACATATTAGTAAATATCATGAGCTTTGGTGATAACCCAATTATGCCCCGACTCTTATTCCGCTGCGGGTTGGGGTGTGACAGATTGGTATCAGAGCCATGACATATAGGGATATAGGGTAGGTTATTAGACCCTTAGAGCCTATACTATAGTTGATTAGAAATTTTTTTTAAAATTTTTGTGTGTTACATGCAAAATTCATGATGTTTATATGTTTTATGTTTAATGTTACATTCAATGTTATGCAAGCATGTTCATAAGTACATATTATTATATAATGCCTATCATGAATCATATTCTCATAACATATCATATCCATGAGAGCACACACCACATCATTTTCATGATTGTTTTTGCATTGATTTTTGTATTTTCAAATCACATCAAAGTGAGTTCTCATGGCGGGCATGTAGTAACTGGAAGGGTACAAGTACTGGTAGTCGGAACGTCCTGTCTAGGCTTGGCATTTGTATAAATCCAAAATAAAAGGACCAGTTTGCCTACCTGGGGACCAACGATGAGAGTACGAAGGACCTATTAGGCCAAAGCATGCTATACCAAACGTCGTGTGAGCTAACCCCACTTTGAGTTGTCATTGTGTCTACACCTGGATACCTTCCGACCATACATCTCGTAAACATATTTCATGGTTTTCATTTGGGTGATGCGAATGTTAAACCGCCAATACAAATGTGAATCCTACTAAGCCAATAGTCATGGGGGCCCACATGACTATACAGGTGAAGGTATGGGGAACATTTGAGGCCCAACATGAGCAAACCCAAGACATCCTATGGATGTAGTTGCATTATTGATGTTTATGTTATTTTTGTTTTTTTTAAAGACACATGACACCTAAAAAGACTCCATAAACTCACAATCTTCTTATGTATGTTCCTGTAGATGTCGGCTAGGCAACAACGAGGGGGTAGAAGATCAGGAAGGTCACACGAACGCTTGGCCACTCAAATCGCAAAACAAATGGCCGCGGTGCTTCCTGACATTGTGGTTCAAGTACAACAAGCTCTCGCCACAAATCCCATCAATCCTCCCCAGCAAGAAGACCAGAACATCGGCAACCCTCCTACCAAAAAGTGCTCATATAAACATTTCAAGTCCTGCGATCCTCCGAAATTTGAAGGGACCGAAGGTGTCACTGCTCTCCTCCACTGGTTTGAGGAAATGGAAAACACCTTCCTCAACTGCGATTGTCCCGAGGATCGCAAGGTACGATACGCAACCGGGAGACTATTTGGGGTAGCTCTTACCTGGTGGAATACTGAAAAGGGTAAGAGAGGAATCGAAGATGCAATGGCCTTAACGTGGGAGGAGTTAAGGGAAATCATGACGAGACGCTTCTGTCCTAGAAGCGAGATCAAAAAGTTAGAGGATGAATTTCATTCGTTGAAGCAAAAGGAGGGAGATCATACTTCCTACAACAAAAGGTTTTTAGAGTTGAACCAAATGGTCCCTAACTTGTTCACCCCAGTTTATCGCTTAGTCGAACATTATATTCGAGGCCTTCCCTCGAAAATTCAAGACTCAGTTCTCAGCACTTCGTCTGCAACACTTGAAGCTGCTATGGAACTAGCTATCGAGCTTACCGAGAATCGAATTTGCAACGGTAAATTTAAAGATGAGAAAAAGAAAGCCCCCGTTGAGGGCCAAACTTCAAACCATTCCACCTCCTCCTCTAAGTTTGCTAACAAGAGGAAACGAAACACCAGAAACTTCGCTGTTACACAAACAAATTGCCCCCTCACCTGCACCATATAAAAGTCCATACTCCGGCCCATACCCAAAATGCAACCGTTGCCAATACCATCATTTTCCTGATCATCCCTGCTAACATTGCACCGGCTGTGGTTGCGCGGGTCACACTATTGAAACCTGTCGCATACCTCAGCGAACGAACCGCCACCAGCCCTCAACCCAAACCCACCATCAGATAATGGGTCAAGCCCAACAATCTCTACTACTACCACCTACCCAACATTTAGCCCAATCCTACTACCAACCCAACTATCCCATGGTGCAACCTATGCGGGCTTGCTACAATTGTGGAGACCCAAGCCACTTTAGAAACACTTGTCCACGCTTGGTGAACATCATACATGCTCAAGCCCAAGCAAATCCGGTGAATCAGGCCAACCAAGCTCCTCCACCTGCTAGAGGAAGAGCTTTCAACATCAACGCCAATCAAGCTAGGGCCGACAACAATGTAGTTAACGGTACGTTTCTCATCAATAGTAGTTATGCATCCATGTTGTTTGATACTGGCGAGGATAAAAGTTTTGTGTCCCTAGGATTTGAACCCATCCTCAACCAAACTCGTGATAAACTCATGGAATCCATAACAGTAGAAGTTGCTGACGGAAAACCGGTCTCATTAAACTCTATTATACGCAATTGTACTCTCACCTTAAACGATCACGATTTTCCAGTTGACCTCATTCCTATGAAGTTGGGAAGCTTTGACATTATAATTGGTATGGACTGGCTCAGCCAACATCATGCTGAAGTTGTGTGCCGCGAAAAGTTTATACGCATTCCTCTTGCAAACGGTCAGACTTTACAAATCTTTGGAGAAACCCCATCGAAAGGGCTCAAATTAATGTCCTGTCTTCAAGCCCGAAAATATCACCGCAAGAATTATGTCGCATTTTTAACTCATGTTGTCAAAAAGGGAACCAAGGAGAAGAAACTTGAAGACATCCCAGTAGTAAAAGATTTTCCGCAAGTTTTTCCTGACGACATCTCAGGACTTCCTCCCGTGAGAGAAGTCGAATTCTGCATTGATCTTATACCTAGTGCTACACCAGTTGCAAAGTCTCCTTATAGGTTAGCCCCCTCCAAAATGCAAGAGCTAGCCAGTCAATTGCAAGAGTTGACTGACAGAGGATTCATACGTCCTAGCTCCTCGCCTTGGGGTGCACCTGTCCTTTTTGTGAAGAAGAAAGATGGAACGTTTCGCATGTGCATCGACTACAGAGAACTCAACAAGTTAACGGTCAAGAACCGCTACCCATTACCTCGCATCGACGATCTTCTTGACCAACTTCAAGGCGCCAGCTGTTTTTCAAAAATCGACCTTCGTTCTGGTTATCATCAACTCAGAGTACATGAAGAAGACGTCCGAAAGACCGCCTTCCGAACTCGTTATGGTCATTATGAATTCATGATCATGCCATTTGGTCTAACCAACGCTCCAGCTGTCTTCATGGATCTAATGAACAGAGTTTGCAAACCCTATCTCGATCGCTTTGTTATAGTCTTCATCGACGACATCCTCATTTACTCAAAGTCTAAGTCTGATCATGAACGGCACCTTCGACTCATTCTTACACTCTTAGAGAATGAAAAGCTCTACGCCAAATTCTCCAAATGCGAATTCTGGTTAAAAGAGGTACAATTCCTTGGACATGTCGTCAATGACAAGGGAATACATGTCGACCCCTCAAAGATCAAAGCAGTACAAGAATGGCAAGCGCCACGTACACCAACCGAAGTAAGATCATTCCTTGGTTTGGCTGGTTATTATCGCCGTTTCATTTCAAATTTCTCCGGCATTGCTGTACCACTCACGGCTTTAACTCATAAAGGAAAACCCTTCATATGGGGACCCAAACAAGAAGAAGCCTTCCAGACCCTTAAACAAAAACTCTGTGATGCACCTATCCTCACTCTTCTTGAAGGTTTTGATGACTTCGTGGTTTATTGCGACGCGTCAGGGCAAGGACTAGGCTGTGTTCTAATGCAAAGAGGAAAGGTGATAGCTTATGCTTCTAGACAACTCAAAACTCATGAGAAGAACTACACCACCCACGACCTAGAACTTGGAGCCGTTGTGTCCGCTCTTAAGATATGGAGACATTATCTCTACGGTACTAAGTGTGAAATATACACTGACCACAAGAGTCTTCAACATATCTTCAACCAAAAGGAGTTAAACATGAGGCAACGAAGATGGGTCGAACTTCTTAATGACTACGACTGTGAAATTCGGTATCACCCTGGTAAGGCAAATGTGGTGGCCGATGCACTCAGTCGAAAGAATTATGCGAACTCCATTCGTCTTCTATGTTCGCAAATCATAACCGACATCAAAGACCAAATTCGAGAAGCCCAACATGTTTCAGTAACGGAAGACGACGTACGAAAGGAGCTGTCCTGTGGAGCTGAACTTAAAATTGAAACTAAATCTTACGGTATTATGTACTATCTAGATCGCATATGGATTCCTGACCACAACAACCTTCGTGAATTCCTTATGAATGAGGCACACAAAACACGATACTCTATACACCCAGGAGCCGACAAGATGTATCAAGACCTTCGATATACCTACTGGTGGCCTGGAATGAAAAAGGATATTGCTGTTTTTGTTTCCAAGTGCCTTACATGTTCCAAGGTGAAAGCTGAACATCAAAGACCCTCAGGACTTCTGGTCCAACCTGAAATACTTGTATGGAAGTGGGAAAACATAACCATGGACTTCATTACCGGGTTACCTCGCACTTCTGGTGGGTATGACACTATTTGGGTAATCATTGATCGTCTTACAAAATCAGCTCACTTCATTCCGATCCGCGAAGATTTCAAGAACGAGAAGTTAGCTCGTATCTACATCAGCGAAATCGTAAGCCGTCATGGTGTACCGTTAAGCATTATTTCGGATCGTGATGGTCGTTTCACTTCACGAACATGGCAAGCCGTACAAGCCGCTTTGGGTACACGATTAGACCTCAGTACCGCTTATCATCCTCAAACTGATGGACAATCTGAACGCACCATACAAACTTGAAGATATGCTTCAAGCATGTGTCATAGACTTCAAGGGAAATTGGGACACTCATCTACCATTAGTTGAATTTTCGTATAACAACAGCTATCATTCAGGTATCGGCATGGCACCTTTCGAAGCCTTATATGGTCGTAAGTGCCGATCTCCAGTATGTTGGCACGAAATTGGGGAAGCTCAAATCACCGGTCCAGAATTGATTCAAGAAACCACAGACAAGATCCATCAAATACGAAACAATTTTCTAGCGGCTCAAAGTCATCAAAAGAGTTATGCAGATAAACGACGAAAGCCTTTGGAGTTTAACATTGGTGATCATGTACTTCTAAAAGTATCACCGTGGAAGGGAGTAGTTCGTTTTGGCCAGAAGTGCAAGCTAGCACCACGCTACGTAGGACCTTTCAAGATACTCGAAAGAGTAGGACCTGTAGCATACAAGCTTGATCTACCAGAAGAACTCAACAGAATTCACCCCACATTCCACGTATCAAACTTGAAGAAGTGTCTCGCCGATGAAAACCTCCATATTCCCCTGGAAGATATTCAGATCGATGAATCTATGCATTTTATTGAAAGACCAGTAGAGATCATGGACTTCAGAGAAAAACGTTTAAGACGGAGTCGTATTCCAATTGTTAGGGTTCGCTGGGAGTCGAAACGGGGACCTGAGTTTACTTGGGAACGTGAAGACTCAATGCGCGAAAAATACCCGCATCTTTTTCCTATTACCACTACTACTTAAATTTCGGGACGAAATTTCTAAAAGTAGGGGATACTGTAACATTTGTCAAAAACGGGTTTTCCAAACCCGCTTCGTTTGTAATCGAATATCAAGTTATAAATTTTTTCGTTGCGTATTTATGTTTATTTTAATTTTAAACGATGCATAATTAATAAACAAATTAGAATTTAAAAACTATAATTAATAAAAAGTGAAAATTAAATAAATAAAAAAGAAAACCGGCTGCCGGGATTCGAACCCGGGTCAGCCGGGTGAGTCTAGTCTTAACTCGCGCACATATAACCACTCCGCCACTAGTTGCCTTTGTGAAATGTAGGAAACAATTAAAACATAACTTCAACCATGAATCGACCTGTTTACGCCAACTGAAACCGTTATCGGCTTCCAAACGTCCAAGACGTTTGAGTGATCGCGGATTTCTGATTATAACCGATAAACCGACATTTTTAATCAATTCAGTCTTGAATGGACTTGAATTCATGTGATGATCAGTTTTAATAACCGAAAATCTTCATTTTCTGAATTACTCCATCAAAATCACCATCTCGCGACTCACTAGCATTCACAGAACTTCTAATTTCACTTTTACTCTAATTTCTGATCGTCGGAATCGCTTTTTGAACTCGCCGGACTTTCGCCGGAAAACCGTGACTTCCATCAAAACAGTAAGTTTCTCAATTCTTCCATCTTCTATCAGTTGTTAAGCTTTTGCTAACTCAAACCCTTCAATCAGAATCAGTTCCAGGCGACGATATCGGATAATCATCACTCGCCGGAAAATTTCTGAGAATTTCTAGAATTCGCTGTGAAACGGTATAAACCTTTAAACCTTCTGATAACTCTTGTTCAGTACTTCAATTCCAAATCTAGCTAATCAAAACTGTTAATTGGCCCGCTCAGACGAAGCCCATAAAAACAGAGCCGACGACTTCGCCGGAATTCTGAGAAAGAACATTTTTCCGGTATGTTTACTCCCAAAATCTTCCCTACCATTTCATTTTAATCACTTGAATGTTTGTCAATCGAACTAAATAAGAACAGTAGGGTAATCGTTGTCTGTGATATTGTAACGAAGAAGATGAAGTTAGTTTGTGTATAAGTTTAATATAAATTGGATTATATCTCGGGTTAGACACACAGTCCAGTGGTGGACTGTGTGCGCACATTTATCACACGCCGCGAGTTCGATCCTTGACACAATCGTATTCTCTGTAATAAAGATGTTCCTTTTTAACTGAACCGGATTAACTCATTGAAGATGTTAAGTAGAATAAAAATCAGTATATTAACCAGGTTAGACACACAGTCCAGCGGTGGACTGTGTGCAACATTAACCCACAGGTCCCGGGTTCGAGACCTGTTACGCACGCCGGTTCGAGGATTAAAATCCTTTTTGAAAATAAAAGAATTCTGAAGAAACTAAAACAATATATATAAATATAATTAAAAACAGAATTATTTCGGGTTAGACACGTAGCTCAGTTGGTAGAGCTGCGTGCACGCGTACGGGAGGTCTCGGGTTCGAGCCTTACCCGGCGCACACTCGCACACTAGCGAACCGGTCAAACAGTCAACAGTCACGGTCAACGGTCGATGGTCAACGCAAAAGTCAACATTTTTTTATATTTTTATTTATTTATTTAATTTAAAAATCAATTAAAAATGCTTAAAAATAATGTTTTAAAAGTTAGAAAATAGCCTTAAACTCACAAAAATATATCTAAAAATCTTATTAAAATTATTAATAAAATCCACTCATTTACCATACCTTTTCGTTATTATTTAGGTTAGTTAATTCCCGTCGATCAACCTCTCAACTCGTGCGCATGTCATCATCTTCAACCGAACGCACCCAATGTGAGTGAATCTCTACAAATTCCCCGTTTTAATCACGTTTTTGGGGTGTATCATGTGTCATATTATTTATCACATTTAAACTATTGTGCATCCATCATATCCATGAACAAATGTGTATTCAACATGTATCAACTGTTTGTGTGGTTATTGTTTAGATTAAATTTATCATTTTCAGTACATGCATTATCATAGGCCGCCGCTCCCCATTACATATGAGCGTTGAGCTGTTCCCATTACATTATGAGCGTGAACTAGGCGTTGCCAACATACGATCGGCTCCGTTTGATTGAGCCTTGATCGCACATACATTTATCATAGGCCGTCCGTTCCCCATTACATTATGAGCGTGAACGTGACGTTGCCAACATATACAGTTTCATTCATGTTATATATTCGTGCAAGCTGGTTTGTTATTGTATGTTATTGTTTGTTGTTGTTATTGTTATTGTATGATTATTTACGTTTGCTCACATATGATTATTGCACAATTTTCCATGCTAAAGATAACAAGAGATCAATAATAGATGTTTTTCTAACAAGGTTCACTCGCCAACTTATGTTGACCCAAAAACCCCCATTTTTACACATGATACAGGTGATCCAGCTGCAGCAAGAAACACATAGGATGGCATAGAAGAATAAACTGGTTTAGACTTTGGATTGTTTAGTTGATTATCTTTCTTTGTATTTGTATGAACATGTTTGTGTATTGAGGATGTAATTTTGAATTTAATAAATATGAAACATATTAGTAAATATCATGAGCTTTGGTGATAACCCAATTATGCCCCGACTCTTATTCCGCTGCGGGTCGGGGTGTGACATTTTGGGTGCTTCCCAATTTATTATGGCTTCTATTTTGGCGGGATCCACCTGGATTCCCCGCTCATTTACGACATGTCCAAGAAATTGAACTTCTCTAAGCCAAAACTCACACTTAGATAATTTAGCATAAAGCTTCTCTTGCCTTAGCAGTTCTAAGATGCACCGAAGATGTTTCTCGTGATCAGCTTGATTACGAGAGTAAATAAGTATGTCTTTTATAAAGACAATGACAAACTTATCCAGATATGGCTTGAAGACTCTATTCATGAGATCCATGAATGCCGCAGGTGCATTTGTGGGCCCAAAAGGCATCACCAAGAATTCAAAATGACCATAACGGGTCCTGAAGGCTGTCTTAGGAACATCTTCACTTCTAACCTTCAGCTGATGATAACCAGATCTTAAATCAATCTTGGAGAAGTAACTAGCCCTTTGAAGTTGGTCGAATAAATCATCGATCCTGGGCAATGGATAATGGTTCTTAATTGTTAACTTGTTTAGTTCTCAGTAGTTAATGCACATCCACATTGAACCATCTTTCTTCTTAACGAAGAGGATAGGAGCTCCCCAAGGCGAGGAACTAGGCTGAATAAAACTTTTCTCTAAGAATTCATCCAATTGAACTCTTAACTCCTTCATTTCCGTTGGTGCTAGTCTATATGGAGCTCTAGCTACGGGTGCTGACCCCTGGTATGATATCAATCCTGAACTCCACTTGTCTGTCTGGAGGTAGGCCTGGGAATTCCTCGGGGAAACCATCGGAATACTCCTAAATAACCAGTAGGTCTTCAATATTTGGCTTAGGCTCATTAATAGTGACTTGTGCCATGTAAATGACACAACCTTTCCTTAAACACTTGGATGCCTTAAATAACGACAACTTGTCTAGTGTGAGTCTCCAGGGATGGTGATCATTTCACCGGATGGGGTTTTAATTTCAATGAATTTCTTATCGCAGGCGATGCGGGCTTGGTTATGGGATAACCAATCCATGCTTAAAACTACATCAAACCCTGCCAATTTCATTGGCAGCAAAGAGATAGGGATGAAATGATTCTTAATGGATATAAAACATCCATCAAGAATGGAAGATGCGGATTCTAAACTTCCATCACCAAGTTCTATCTCATAAGTTTTATCTAGAGTCCTTATGGGCAAGTTTAATAGTTTACTAAACTTATGATCAACAAAAGATCTATCTGCACCTGAATCAAAAAGAACTCTAGCTTAAATATTGTTATTGAGGAATGTACCTGTTATGACATTGTTGTCATTAACAGCCTCTCTTGCAGTCATCTGAAAGGCACGTGCATTCCGCTTCTTGGCCTCTCCAGGTTTCGCATTATTATTCTTAAGGTTCTTAGGGCAGTTAGTCTTAATGTGCCCTTTTTCATTGCAGACGTAGCAAAGGCATCCTTAAGTTCCTTACATTCTAGGGTCTTATGCCCCTTTCTCTTACAGATGCCCATAACTACACTATCCCCAGTGCCCGCGGTTGCAAGTCTTGCATGTTGGTGTCGCGATCGACTTGCCTTGGTTCCTTTTGAACCCAAATCTCCCATTATTTTTCTTATTAAACTTTTGGGAGTTATCATCTTCTCTCTTTCTTTTCCAGTCAGTTTCAGACTTAACTGACTTTTGCCTCACTAGATCAAAGGTGAGGGATAGGGACAGGTCAACAACGGACCTATAGGTACTAGGCTGAGCAGCCTTTACCATGCCCTTAATTTCAGGAGCTAACCTATTGATAAACGCGCAATGCGTTTGGTTTCAGGGGTGATCAGATAGGAAACTAACCTAGATAGGGAGTTGAAATCGGAAACATATTTCCGACAATCTAGGTTTTTCATGGAAAGAGACAAAAAGTCTGTCTCTTATTTCTCCACCTCATGAGGTGGGCAGTAAGTTTCCTTAACAAGGTCCACAAACTTGGACCATCCCAAATTATACAAGTGTACTTTACCTGTAGACTGGATCATGGCTTTCTACCAGATTAGGGCATCGCCCTTAAAGGACTGTGATATATACTTAATGCCACACCCCGGATTTCTACCCAAATCCATACACCGGTGGGCCCGGGTGGGGAGTATCGTGACGTCAGTTGATAACATCAGTGTCAATTAAACATGGCACAACGAAAGTCATGGAGTAAAATTGATATTACAAACCAAATGTTCAAAATAAAATAATATATAGGCTCGTAATAGAAGATCCACAGGCAGATCATTAAAATGTACAAGAAAGAATATAAAACAGACTTTAGGGCAGATCTAAGGATTTGCAAGATCCTCTTATTCACTATCGAGCGGCTTCCGGGCCTATTTCGTGTTGTACCTGCAGTTTAGTCTTTGGACGATACGCCAGCTTTCGCTGGTAAATACACCTAACTGACTCATTTTGAAAATATTTTAAAATGATTTTAAGTGTACAAGGCACAAAATCTTTTATAACTTGGGAAAGTTACTTTTAACCTTGCTAACAGATTCACATGTTTGTCCATACATACAAGGCCCAATACAGAGACCGAGACATGATTAAACACACACCACTTAGAACTCACAGAGGAGTTATCCCCAACGTCTTGGGTAATTTGCATTTGAGCGTCTGGCAGGTGTATGCCTACACCCCGCGCTAAGGTCGTGGCCATTAACTAATCTAATGAGCCGAGGATATCCAGGACACGGTAATTTAACCCCCGATGTTTAAGTTATCAAACAAAACTGATTAAACAGAATACGTGGATTTACTAGCCACAATCCGCATTCGATTGATCCTATTTCTGAACAAGCGGTAATAGTTTACCGTATCCCAAGCCCGTATAGGGAAAATAAGTCGAGATTATTTACCTGAGCTAGTCTTCTTTTAATTTCAATAACTCAGCCGTATACAAAAGTACTAACGTATAGATAGTATTTACCAGCAAGGCTCTAGTTTGGATTATGGCATAAGCTAACCAATTAATACTAACGGTCTTTAATTAAGTCATAGACTTAGACCGGGTAGTGTACATGATCAAAACGTATAACGCTTAATTAAACGATGATCGGATAGAATGTAGTTTAAACCCGACAAGTATTTTGGCTTGCATAATATGGGTAAACTATAAACATTCTGGATTTTTAAACTTAAATGACAAGGTTAAACTCATTTCGGTTAAATTCCGTAAACTAGTTACGTATAATCAACCATATGCTTATAAGCGATAATGGGTTACCGGATAAGTCATGGACAAGTTCTATATGCCATTATATTTTAAATAAGTTAAAATGTCAGTAAGATATCAACTCATATGCCTATTAAGGTTTTAAAACAAAACTATGCCTCATAAGGGCATTTGGTAATTTCATACCATATAAAAGGAACTTGAATATAATTTAAATTTATAATCATGATTGTTGGTGCATAATGTCTATCGCCTACGTCTAGGATATATCCGTAATGTTTATAAAGATTAAAAGTTAATGTTTAAATAAGAAAATGTAAAATTTATATGTGTTACACTGTGCTTCGCACGAAACAGGAGAGTGTTTCACACGAAATCAGTTACTCGTATGAAATACAGTTTCGTATGAATCATAGTTGTTTGTTTGTTAGTGCACGCACTTCAGTACGAGTCATGTCGACCTATAAATAGGGAAGTGTTGTGTTAGAGCTAGATACGGTTTTGTCATTTCATACGGCGAAGCTCTGTCAGTTTGTTTACTTGTATCTATAACTTGAACGTCTTTAATAGATCAGAAGCAGTTAAACAGTAAGTCCTATGTTGTTTGTCATATCTACCTCTCTAGCAATGAATTTCGCCTCTGCTAGTTGACCGAGATCAGATCGATTGCTCATTTTGGGAGCTCGATCCCCGTCCACAAGTGGTATCAGAGCCACGAGATCTGATCTACAGATAGACAACAAGTAGTTCCTGTTCAAACTTGGACATATCTTCATCTTCATCATTTTTCTGACCTTTGCTGGATTTTTGGACAAATTTTGGACAAATTCATGGACAAAATGGACTAGGATTTTAGTAATTCAAGTTAATCGTCAATCTAATCAATCCATACCATAATTAGGACATAAAATTGAACTAAATCATGTTGAAATCGATAAAATTTGGTCAATTTGAAGTTTAAATCAGTTTTCGTACGCGTTTCGCACGAAATTAAGTTGTTCTTGAGTTTGGTACGAATCAGTTTAAATTTCATACAGATCAGTTAAAATTTCATAAATCTTACAATTTTAAGAATTTCAACTTGATTCGCACAAAAATATTTGATTCATAAAAAATTCATTCATCCAAAATTTACTCAGTCAAAAAAACTTGATTCGTACAAAATTTCAATCGCACAAAACCTATTTAGTAAAAAAAAAATTGTTTCGTATAAAATGAATTGATTCGTACGAAAACTTAGTGTTTGTGATAAAACTTGAATCGTACAAAAATTCTCTTTCGTGTAAAATTCTTATTTCTTACAAAACCACTTGATCGCACAAAAAATCTATCTAATCTAATCTGTTTATTTTCGAGAAGTGTGTTCTAATTTTTTGCAAGAAAAATCTCTGAGTAATTTTACAATGCGTTTGCCACATCGGTTGTCACTACTGCAGCAGCTCAAAACATCAATTTAGAGAATGAAATGGGAACAATGACTAAACCTCCAAAGCTTATGAATTTGGAAGACTTTGATAGTTGGAGCGAGAGGTTTATGAACTGGGTGCAAGCTAATCATTTTACTTGCTGGTTTGCAATCGAGGAAAAATACATCGCACCAGATGGTGAAAGTGAGCTTGAAAAGATCCTTGCCTAATTCTATGATGTTGAACGAGAAAGATTTATCAACGAAAAGAAGATGATGAATATTCTTCAGCAATCGATCAAAGAAGACATCTTGGCTTTATTGCAGCATGATGATGATGCGCAATCTTTATGGAATGCTCTTCGACTTAAATTTCAAGGTAGTGCTCAACTCCGCAAAAGCAAAAGGGCATTATTAAGCAAAGAGTTTGATGTATTCACATTGATCAAAGGAGAAACGGTTAAGCAGCTAATTGAGCGATACTGTCATCTGGTGGTTCATATGAAGAGAATGGGAATTGTGAAGACAAATAAAGAGCTTGTTGATAAACTAGCTGATTCTCTGCCACAAGGTGAATAGTCGACTTAACCATTTTGAAGAATGGGGTTGAATACAGCAATTTCTCGTTGACTCGCTTTATCGAGAGATTGGAAGGTCATGAATTAGAGATGCAAAAGATGGCTAAAAACAAAACTGTTCAAATGCAACAAGATGTTAATCTTTATTTCAAAAACACTTCTGCTGCTCAAATCCAAGCGCCAAAGATTCAAACTGCGATCAGTGCATATAGCTCACCAAGCACACCTCAAACTCAGTCAAGTGTTTTTCAATCATACCCAACAGTTGATCCAAATACACCTTCTAGTCAACAGTCTTCTTTCAGATCAAATCAATCTCAGAACAATCAAGCTACTCCATCATCTAATGCAAGTCAAAGAATTCTGCAATGCAACATTGCCGTTGACTTTCAAAACGCACAAAATTTTGATGAAAAGACGGCAAAACAACATATGTCTCTACTTGCTTTAGTTCTTGAGTCATATGATAGTCTTGTTGCTGGAAAGATTGGTAATTCTGAAATGACACGAGAAGACTACGATCAAATTGATCCAATTGAAATGGATTTGATAGATATAAAGTGGTGCATGGCTTCGATCGTTCGACGAGCACAACGATTTATGGAAATCACTAGTAAAGAAAATTTGGGAGGTTTGGATGGGAAAATTGGATTTGATAAATCTAAAGTTACTTGTTTCAAGTGTCGGGAGAAATGTCACTTTAAAAGTGAATGTCAAAACCGAGAGGTTCAAGGGAATCAGAATCCTTCCAAGATGACTATTACAAAAGAGCAATCTATCACCGACCACAACCGAGAACAAGAATCGTGCCGATTGAAGACAAGCAACCTGAAACTAAAGGAAAGGCTTTGGTTGTTACACAAGAACACGAAGGGTTTAATTGGAACAAGTTTATTTCGAAAAGAGAAAGTTTGGCATTGGTGGCTGAAATTATTGATGAACCGGAAGAAGAATTGGAGGCATCGTTTGATGAAGGACCTGAGGATGATGATTATTACTATTATATTTCATCAGAGGAAGAGGAGCTGTTGAATGGTCCATTCAAACATCTTTTGCCTAACGATGTTTTAAAAAAATTTGCAGGATATTTTGCACCTACTCAACATTCAACAGATGAAGTGCAAAAGAAACCGGTTGAAGATGTCAAAGTAGATGAGAAAAAGGAATTGCTGAAAGAAGACATCATTAAAGCGTGCATGGCAAATGGAAATGAGGTAAACAAGTCATTTGAGAATGAAAAATCTTGTTCAAAGTGTTGTGAACCATGTGGTGAGTGTCTTGTGAAAGACAACAGATTTGCTGAATTGCAAAGTTTAACAGACAATTTGTCAAGCGATTACAAAACCACAAATGAAGCATATGACAAATTGAGTGCGTCTGTTAAACAATATAATAAAGCACTCAGAGAAAATGACGCAACACTTATGATGCTTAAAGCAACAGTGATGGATAAACAAATGGCAATTAATATTCATCTAAACACTATTGCTGAGCTCAAAAGTGAGCTTGAGAAAATGAGAATTGAAACCGAACGAGTTAACAAAATGTTAATTAGTTATTCCACAAGCTCATACGTCATAGATCACATTTTACCAAAAATTGAAAATACTGAGGAATCTAAAAATGGTAAAACAAAGAGTGGAAGTTATGATCGAGTTCCTCCACCCATGTGGAACAGTTATGCTTGCAAAAATCCATCTGGGGTAGAAAAGGCGCTAAATCTTAAATTGAAAACCGAACAGTTGCCTGAGGATATCGATAACTTACACTAAAAATGATGGTGAATGTGATTCTGAAGTGGTAGAAAATGTGATTGAAAAAGTGTTAACAAATGAATCTGAAGTGGCTGAGTCTGAAAAGTCTGAGAAGTCAAAATCTGATGACAAATCAGAAAATAGTTTAAATGATGATCCTAATGTCATAGTTTATAAAATGAAAGGATCTGATAAACTATTTTCGGATGAGGATTTTCCCATCAAGAATGTGAAAAGAGGTTATGTTGATAAAATGTTCAAGCTGATGGAGGTAAGTCACGATGATTTCGATAAACATGATTCATCTTTCTATTCTAAATAAAAAATTGACAACCGACCTTACTATTGAAAAAACGGAGAATATCCAGAAAACAAGCATGCAGGGTTGGGTTTTCAGAAGCAACATAAAACCAACAGGTCCCAAAAATTGGATTTTACAAAGAAAATTAATTTTGTATCTGGGACAACAACAGAGAAGAAAAAGGAAATCATTGGTACTCAATCAAATGATGATTTTCTTAAAAAAAAGAGAAACAAAAACAGAAACAGGTTTTGAATACCTCTGTTCATAAGGACAGCAGGACATGCTTTAAATGCAAGAAAGTTGGACATATCGCACGATATTGTTCACAAGAAAGTTCAAAATCAGTTTCTTCTCCAAAAAAGTTCACAAAGGATGAAAAGCAAAAAGCACCCATGGTTATGCCGAAACAAATTCTTAAAAGAAAAACTTAATCTCATCAAAATGTTAAACCAATTATTGAACCTCAATCTAAATTTAAAATTGGTGAAACATCACACAAAGTTCAACAAAAAGATTCAAACTTTTATGTTAAACAGGCTAAATCACAAACACAGAAATGGGTTGCTAAAATTGTTAACAACAAATCATCCAAGGTTGAACTCAAACCTTCTGTTCCAAACAACATTGAGTTTAAAAAGATTGAAAAGAACAAAGTGGGTCCAAAGTTCGACATTCCAAACCCACCCAAGACCAAACAGGCTTGGGTCTCTTTGTTTAAATAAATTTGGTTAATCATGTGTGTAGGGGCTCCAATGTTCGATATTGTCAAAATGGATCATGGATAGTGGAGCGTCTCGCCACATACAGATGAGAGATTTCGGTTTGCAATTTCTTGATACGCCTATATATGTAGATAATCAGGCCGCAATTGATATCACCAAAAACTCATGTCAACACTCACGTACTAAACATATCGAGATTCGACACCACGGTATCCGTGATTGTTACGAGAAAAAGTTGGTATGAATTGAGAAAATCCACACTGATGACCAAAAAGCAGATTTTTATACCAAAGCTTTTGATAAAACAAAGTTTAAAAATTTGTTAAAGCTAAATGGTTTAAAAATATGATCTCAGGGGATATGTTTGAGGTTGAGTTTGAGGATGATGACGACTTGATGTAAATTTGTCATTGGTTAAACGTTTTCTGTACATTCTTAAAAATCCAAAAATATGTTTTTGATTTTAGGAGGGGAATATTTGAGGAAAATACAAAAACATTTAAAAAATCAAAAAGAGTTTGGTGTAAAAAGAGTGATCATAGAAATAAAAAATAATAGTCACAGTATGCTAAAGAATTGTATTGTTTAAAAGTGTTTAAGCAAGTCTTACTATGGATATGCCAATGACTTCACTCGTTCAGTAGATTGTTATCGAGATATAAACCTAAAACACAAAAATCTGATTAACTTGTGGGTTAACATCTCTCGGATATATGGACTTAGTACTCCGAAATTTCGTTTGAGAGAATGCCAGATTCTACGATACTAGGTCTTTATATTTGATTGATATATGGGGTATTATTCGAGTTCTTCTGATTTACGGAAGCAATGGCCTAGAACTCATATAATACTTTCACTTTATTTTCCCAAATGCTGCATAAAATGATTATGTCTTAAGCAATTATGACATTTGCAGTACAAAAGATTCCTTAATGGAACACACCTAAAGACGAGCCTTCATCTCTTTGTCTGTACGGTAGTACTAACCTGAGCTCTCAAGGTCTCGCATTCACCCTATATACAGATATCAATTCGATATATTCACCTGTAAAATGACATTCTGGGAATCTCGATACGGGAGTATATTCTAAGATGGGAAACACAGTTATTTCATGTTTCTAATAATACTTAAACATATCTTGAAACAGTTGAGAAACGAGAAGAGGTTTAAATGGACAAATATATTGGCAATCTAGGTAAATCTGTTTAAAAGCCTAAAAGGTAGACTAATAGTACTAATGACTTATATGAATGCTAGAAATGATCCTCTGAAAACACAAAATTCACAAAAATGTTATTCTTTAAAAATTTCTTACAAACCCAAAAGATTTTTAGTTTTCTTAGCTTGATAGTTTTATTTTTGTTTACCGATGATAAAAACACTGATGGTTAGATTCATTGCAACATCTTGCTGAGGAAATTTTGGAATCATGGGTTGGGAGCTAATTTTTAGCAACAAAGTTTACTAAAATGTCAAGATAAATATGTTTGGTCAAATATGGTCAACCAAGGTCATTAATTTGGACTTGAAAGGTAAATTGGATAACCAGGGTCATGAACTTGGACTTGGATAGTCATGTGAATTTTTGAAACAGATAAATTTTTTTGATAAAATGAATGAAAATACAAAAAATAAAAATTGAAATTGAAAAAGTTTAAAGTTTTTAGGTTTGATTCGTACAAAATCAAATTTCATTCGGGATCGAATTGGAAGAAAACATGGAGAAAGATTGAGAAGAAGGAATCGAAGAAAACTGAAGAAAAAGAAGCTCGGATCGCTGAACGTTTAAGAGTAGCACCATTAAGGAGTTTTCAGTTTTTGAAACGACGTCCTCTGACCGATCAAACGCCTATTGCTTCTGAGGAACGTTGAAAGCCGTTAAAGAGATTTTTTGGGCGTTAAAGTCAAATCAAAGTGAAGTTCTGAAGATTATCCAAACTACCGCAACATCCAATGGGGAGTTTGTTAATGCATAATGTCTATTGCCTACGTCTAGGATATATCCGTAATGCTTATAAAGATTACAAGTTAATGTTTAAATAAGAAAATGTAAAATTTATATGTGTTACACTGTGATTCGCACGAAACAAGAGAGTGTTTCGTACGAGTCACTCATACGAAATACAATTTCGTAAGAATCATAGTTGTTTGTTTGTTAGTGCACGCACTTCAGTACGAGTCATGTCGACCTATAAATAGGGAAGTGTTGTGTTAGAGCTAGATACGGATTTGTCACTTCATACGGCAAAGCTCTGTCAGTTTGTTTACTTGCATCTGTAACTTGAATGTCTTTAATAGATTAGAAGCAGTTAAACAGTAAGTCTTGTCTTGTTTGTTATATCTACCTCTCTTGCAATGAATTCCGCCTCTGCTAGTTGAGCGAGATCAGATCGATTGCTCATTTCAGGAGCTCGATCCCCGTCCAAAATGATTATTCTGGAAAAATAGTTTATTTATGATATAATATCAGTTGGATATCAATTATTTGTGTAATTTATCTTTTATGACCAAACTATGCACCGAATGGGCATTTTGGTCATTTTACACATAGTTTATAAATTATTTGGGATTCTGAGTTTATAACATGTACCTACTGTAAATATGTTTCAAATAAGTTTTAAAATCAGTAGGTAACAAGTCTTGGTCCATTAATATGGTTTAAAACCATACTATGCGCCAAAATGGCACTTATGTCATAAAATGACGTCTTTAAGCGATGTTTATGAAAACTGATGTTAAGGTCAAATTAAAATGTTTTAAATATGTTATTTAATATAACATATCAGTAGGTAAATAATTACCTTGAAAAGATTTGGTTAAAACCATTTTATGAGCCACAAGTGCTAAAACCGTCATTTATCGACATAGTTTAAGGACCTGCTTGAAAACTCAGTTTATAACTTGGTCTAACATCCCAAATAATCCTACTTATAATATTACATCAGTAGGAAACTTATTTTCAAGTTCGTTATCATTTAAAACCTTGTTTTATGCAAAAAGGGCATTTTAGTCAAGAATGGCGTAATTATGGAACTTGCGCATAAACTTAGATTCTGATTATGATCATGTAATATAACCTCAGAGGGTTATGCTACATTATATTATGATCATAATGAAACTTTAGATCAGTAGGTAACTAATCTAAATCGGGTCAGAATCGAAAGTCATAGTCGAAGTCAAACTTCGGGACTTTCGGTTGCGAACCGACCCTAGAACTGAAATTGAGGAGCCGCACATGTTCTAATAGTTATTACCAACTTATTTAAGTGTCAAAACAGGTTTCATAACATATATAAGATCAATTTAGGATTTTTTCCAAAAAATGGCCTGTTTGACTTTTTAATAACATAACTTTGACCCGTCAATTGGTCTAGCAAACGTGATCTTCAGGAGGTGCCCTTTATAGGGACTAACACCTAACTTATTATGATCACTTAGCCATGTTCATTTCGAACAATGGCTGGACCATAATGGTCTTAACCAAAATTCAAAGCGTTTTCTGCAAAACGCTTGACTTTTGGCTATAAAAGCCTATAAACGAAAATGCACAAAGAAGGAACACTTACTAGTGATTCCTAAGGTGCAAAAGAACTATGTTGGATGCTCCTTTTAGCTAGGAACTTCCAGAGGAGGGAGAAGAGTTGAAATAAGAAAGGTGCAAGTCAAATGGTGAACTTGATCACCTTTTTATAGTTGGAGAACTCAAAGGAGGTGAAGCCAAGTGTTTAGGGGTGTAAGAGGGAGCTTACAAGTATCCCAAAACGTGGCATAGCTGATTATAAGTCCATAGTTTCGATCAAATGGTTTTTGGAGCTTTGTTTGGAGGCCAAGACAAACTTTCTGCAACAGAGCCTCTCTCGCGCCCCGCGAGAGACTTAGGCCAGGTCTCTATTGGCCCGCGACCGACCTGTGGCTAGTTTCAAAATTTGACACTTTAACCCCTTAACTTTACAAAGCTTCTAAAAGCCTTCTAAAACACCTTTTTGGCACGTTTAGCCCTTCGTAGCCAATTTTTGGCATACCCGGGATTATGCCCGGACATTGTCGAGCTCTCGGTTCGTTAAAAGGTCACTCAGAGGTAAGAATTAACATGTTGACACTTTTAATCCCTCCATCATCCAACTTTCACATATTTACAAAATTGAAACCTCTCGTCCGACAAATGGCACGCATGAGAGTTAGGACTTCGCAAAGGATCACTCAGAGGCTTATTATAAGCATGTTGACTCCGATGTAACTCAGAGGCTGGGCATGTTGACATATCAGTCACTCAGAGGCAAAATTTCAAGCATGTTGATATATCAGTCACTCACAGGCTAATGATTTATGCATGTTGACATCGGACCGTCACTTAGAGACTCGGTTTGAGCATGTTGACGCCTTTACTCCTTATTGGTGTTTAGCAGACTATATTTAAAATACAACACGTGTCACTATACTATTGGACACGATTTTACGGGTGTTACATCCTCACCCCCCTTAAAAGAAATCTCGACCTCGAGATTTTATTTAAAAAAGATGGGGGTACTTTTGTCGCATAGTGGACTCAACCTCCCATGTATACTCGGGACCCCTAAAAGCATCCCACTTAACCTTTACTATAGGTATCATTTTTCTTTGGAGCTTCTTAACCTGTCGATCCTCTATCGAAATTGGTTTCTCAACAAACCTCAGGTTTTCATCTATTTGCACATCCTTGTGCGACATTGTTAGCGACTCATCGGCTAGACATTTCTTAAGGTTAGATTTGTGGAATACATCATGGATTCCACTAAGCTCCTCGGGCAACCTGAGCTTATAAGCTATAGTGCCGACACATTCGACTATCTCGAATGGTCCAATATATCTTGGGCTCAACTTGCCCTTCTTTCCAAAACACATCACACCTTTCCAGGGTGATACTTTCAGCATGACCATGTCCCCTACTTGGAACTTAAGAGGTTTACGCCTCTTGTCAGCATAACTCTTCTGCCTATCCCTGGCAGCTTTGAGGCGATCACGGATTTGCACAATCTTTCCATGGTTTCCAGGACAATCTCTGGTCCTGATAGTTGGGCTTCCCCAACTTCTACCCAACACACGGGCGTTCTACATTTTCTCCCATACAAGGCCTCAAAAGGAGCAGCCTAAATCAATCACACATGCCCAAAGCATGTCTTCCAGTGTCTAGATAGTACGCTCACTTTGACCATCAGTTTGTGGATGGTAAGCCGTACTAAAGTTTAATCGTGTGCCTAACGATTGTTGGAAACTATCTAGTATCTCTGTCGGATACAATAGATACTGGCACACCGTGTCGGGACACAATTTTTTCCACATACAACTTAGCCACTTTATCTGAATTATACGTTTCCTTTATTGGCAAAAAATGTGCTGACTTGGTCAGCCTATCTACTATGACCCAAATAGTGTCGTTTCCATTTTTGGTCTTCGGTAACTTGGTAATCAAGTCTATAGTTACCATTTCCCATTTCCATATGGGAATTTCCAACTGCTGTAGAAGTCCTGACGGCTTCTGATGTTCGGCCTTAACTTACGAACACGTCAGGCACTTAGCTATATATGTGGCTATAGATTTCTTCAAACCCATCCACCAATAATTCTTCTTTAGATCTTGATACATCTTGTCACCTCCAGGGTGAATTGAGTATCTCGAACTATGCGCTTCTCGGAGGATTAGATCTCTAAGTCCCCCAAAGATTGGAACCCAGATTCTTCCATCGAATCTAAGGATTCCATCCTTTCCAGGCGCTAACAGATCCACAGTTCCGCCTAATCCCTCCTTAGGAGCATTAATCTCTAATAGGGCTTGCTTCTGCGCATCTAGTAGCTTCTCATTTAAGCTATTTTTGAGCTCAATGCTCTTGGCGTCAATCCTTATATGTTTAACCCGTTCCTTGCGACTTAAAGCATCAGCAACTACATTTGCCTTGCCTGGATGGTAGCGAATCTCACAATCATAGTCATTAAGCATTTCCATCCATCGACGTTTTCGCATGTTCAATTCTTTCTGATTGAACAGATGATGGAGACTTTTATGATCTGTGTATATAATACACTTTGTGCCATACAAGTAATGTCTCCATAGTTTCAGTGCAAATACAACGGCACCCAATTCCAAATCGTGGGTGGTGTAAATTCATTCGTGCACCTTTAACTGTCGTGATGCATAGGCAATCACTTTGCCTTTTTTGCATTAGCACACAGCCCATGCCAGTGTGCGATGCATCACAGTTTACCACAAAATCTTCAACACCCTCAGGTAGTGATAACACAGGAGCATTGCTCAACTTGTGTTTAAGAATCTCAAAAGATTCTTGTTGTTTTGGACCCCAATTATATTTAACATTCTTAAAGGTCAAAGTAGTTAAAGGAGTGGTTATTCTTGAAAAGTTCTCAATGAACCTTCTGTAGGAACCAGCCAATCTTAGAAAACCACGAATCTCCGATGGGGTTTTGGGTACTTCCCAATTCATGATGGCTTCAATTTTGGCGGGATCCACTTGGATACCATGCTCACTTACCATATGTCCAAGAAATTGGACTTCTCTAAGCCAAAACTCACACTTAGAGAATTTAGCATAAAGCTTCTCTTGCCTTAGTAGTTCTAAGATGCACCGAAGATGTTTCTCGTGATCAGCTTGATTACGAGAATAAATAAGTATGTCGTCTATAAAGACAATGACAAACTTATCCAGATATGGCTTGTAGACTCTATTCATGAGATCCATGAATGCTACAGGTGCATTTGTGAGCCCAAAAGGCATCACCAAGAATTCAAAATGACCATATCTGGTCCTGAAGGCAGTCTTAGGAACATCTTCACTCCTAAACTTCAGCTGATGATATCCTGATCTGAAATCGATCTTGGAGAAGTAACTAGCCCCTTGAAGTTGGTCGAATCAATCATTGATCCTGGGCAGAGGATATCTATTCTTGATTGTTAACTTGTTTAGCTCTCGGTAGTCGATGCACATTCGCATCGAACCGTCTTTCTTTTTAACAAAGAGGATAGGAGCTCCCCAAGGCAAGGAACTAGGCTGAATAAAGCCTTTCTCAAAGAGTTCGTCTAGCTGTGTCCTCAATTCCTTCATTTCCGTTGGTGCTAGCCTATATGGAGCTCTAGCTACGGGTGCTGATCCTGGTAAAATATCAATTCTAAACTCCACTTGCCTGTCTGGAGGTAGGCCTGGTAATTCTTCTGGAAAGACATCTGAATATTTTGAGATAACTGGTAGGTCTTTCATGTTTGGCTTAGGCTCATTTATAGTCACTTGTGCCATGTAAATGACACAACCTTTCCTCAAACACTTGGATGCCTTAAATAACGACACCTTGTCTGCCAATCCATAGTGCGAGTCTCCAGGGATGGTGATCAATTCACCAGATGGGGTCCTAATTTCGATGAGCTTCTTATCACAGGCAATGCGGGCTTGTGTAGGTCCGCCTGCAGATGGTGTTAGACCAGTTCCTTGTTCATATGGCACACACACAAATGCGGAATCCAAGTGTGCATGCAACCAAAGCAAAGTAAAGAACATGGGGTAACCAAAGATTCACTATCTTGATTAATGATTGAGAACAAGTACAAACATATACACACAATGCTCGTATGACTCAAACAAACTTGCTGTGTTCTTGTGTCTTCGTCTTCAGAGATAACCAACTCAAAGGGTAACAAGCCCTCTGGGCTGACCAACTAGCTAACCCTCACTGAGAGGTGCATGACTGCTTATATAGTGTCTGCCTAGATGTTTCGTACGAACCATGAATCTAGACATACTGAACACAATGTTTCACAAGAAACACATCTCTAGAATTTGGTACGAGTCAGTGTTTCGTACGAAATGCTTGTTTTGTACGAAATACTCTTTGTTTCATACGAAACCCTATGTTTCGTACGAAATCAATAACTCGCACAGAATTCTCTTTCTTGGAGAACGTGTGTAGACTTGACGTACACAAGACTTATCAGTATGCACACATGCAACTTATTAACACAGACAAGCTAAGATGTCATACTAGATCAAGATAGAAGGATATCTCGATCTATTCGACACGACCAAACCTATACAGACACTTGAGCAAAGACCATAAAATTACAACTGTAATTAAGAACAAGCGACAGACACAAAACTGGATCAACAAACTCCCCCTTGGATGTTGCTTAGTCTTCGGTCTTTGATCTTTGGTCTTCATAAGTTGGTCTTCACATGAATGGTTTGGAGTATCAACAAACTCCCCCTGAAGATCTGCTATCCTTTGATAGATCTGCTATCCAATGATTAGAGCATCAGATCTTCGAACTTCTAAGAAACTTCAAATCTTTCTTGTTTCCTCTTCTGACTTGTCAGATTTCTTTGTTGCTGGTCTTTGTTCATGTTCTTTTGTATCAATCTGTACCCAATAGACAAATATAATTAGAACACAACTTTCTCAGGGAATACACACAAAAGACTTATCATAATTCCTTCGTATGATTGTATTCTCTGAACGAGATACACACACTCGTATGAATTCCAGCAGCAGATTTGAGAAAAACAAGTGACCAAGTCAAATCAAATGACTAGGTTCATTCGTATGAGATACACACACTCAAACGAATTTCAGATTTTGGATTTCTTTGATGGACTACTTGTTGCAAGATATTACTTTATGAAGTTGCGATACCAAACAAATGGTTTCCTGGCGTATCTTGGTAGAAACTCTCGAGTATCAACTTTGACTAACTTTCACAAAGTAATTACATAAGCAACTAAGTAAACTAGGCACAAAATCAAAGTATACAGATAAACTGCAATCTTTTTCTTTCGAGTTTCAAGGTAAAGGAATCATACCAGCAATTTAATCTTTGTAAAAAACGGTATTTGGTTTTCAAAATTAAACAAATAAGTATTTAACTATGATTATCGGTATTGTTGTCCACATAAGCTCAGACTTATCAGATGTAATCATGATTAGGAGATATGATTAATGTATGGATTTATACTTACAAGCCGGTGTTCAACCACATCACGAAACATTCCCGTATCAAGATATGCACGAGAGAAAATCTTACCGGTGAATATACTGCTTTATCATCTGTTTTGACGTATATGAAGGATGTTAGATACTCACTTATTTTTGATTGAAAACAAGCCCTTTGTGATTTAATCACTTATTGATGAGGAACTTGATTTTCATATGCATGCAGGGCACAGGAGTAAGTCCATGAACAAGTTAGTACCATCGTACTGACAAAGAGACGAACTTAGCTCCCGCATAAAGCTGTGATATTTTATCACTTATTTTGGGGATGTGATATTTTTATCACTTATTTGATTGTCGAATGCAGTATGAACACGTATGTATGATATCATGGAAGTTCTTGACTTGCACCACCGTTATTTTTTGGCAAAAGATTCAACCATGATACCCAGATGATAAGCCAGCATAAAGACCGTATATCTCAGAACCGCGACACTCTATCAAACGAAATTTTGTTACCAAGACCATATGCCAATGAATGGTTCCCACCTGGCATTCTGTCTGTTAGGTTTATATCAGCCTGCACATTTTAGTCTGATTGTGAGCCTACCGATACATCATAAGTAAAAGCTACTTATCAATCTTCTTTCTATGCTTTTAACCATTTCTGACAGATTTACCATTGAATTTCATCATCTTCAACTTATCCAAGAAACTCATTTTTGATTTTTCTAATGTTTTTGTATTTTTCTGAATTTTCTCCCCCTTAGACAAAGAAGGTAAATAAAAGACATATTTTTGTATTTTCTAGAAATTTACTCCCCTAAAATATAAAACTGAAAATCTTTTTGAAGTTTTAGATTTTTTTCGAAAATAATATACAAAAATAGTTAGCCATGGTTGAGTTACTCGGGTTTCACCTTGATGCCATTGACCAAAAGTAGATAATTAAAACGTGATTTATCAAAGGCTTTGGTAAAAAGGTCGGCACGTTGGTGATAAGTGTGGATTTTAACAACATCGATAAGTCTCTTTTCATAACAATCTCGTATGAAATGATACTTGATCTCAATGTGTTTTGTTTTTGAATGCTGTACAGGATTCCGAGTGATCTGTAAAGCAGCTTCATTATCAACAAAAATAGGAGTAGTAAGAAATTTAAAACCATAGTCGCGCATTTGCTATTGAATCCATAGAACTTGAGAGCAGCAACTAGAAGCTGAAATATACTCAGCCTCACATGTTGATGTAGCTACACAAGTCTGCTTTTTGCATTGCCACGTGACTAGGCGATTTCCCAAGAACCGACATCCTGCTGTTGTTGACTTTGCATCGTTTTTGCAGCCACCATGATCAGAATCACTGAATGCTGTCAGATCAAAGTTATCTTCCTTAGGGTACCATAGACCAGTGTCAGGGCGACCCTTTAGATAACGAAAGATCCTTTTCACAGCCATCAAATGAGACACCTTCGGACTAGACTGATAGCGTGCCAGAAGGCATGTTGGGTAGATTATGTTGGATCTTGAAGCAGTAAGATACATGAGAGATCTGATCATAGCACGATAGAGAGATGGTTTTACATGTTCACCCATTCCGTCTGGAGTAATCCCATGATTTTGAGCTAATGCAGTTCCCAAAGGCTTTGAGTCATCCATCTGAAATTTCTTGAGAATATCTCCGACGTACTTGGTTTGATGGATAAAAATCCCTTCCTTTGATTGCTGAACCGGCAAACCTAGAAAGAAAGTCATTTCTCCCATAGCGCTCATCTCGAACTTCTCCTGCATAACCTGTTTGAATTCTTTGCACATTCGAGTATTAGTAGACCCAAATATAATATCATCAACATAAACCTGTACGAGTAGCAAATCCTCGTCCCGTTCCTTGATGAAGAGAGTACAGTCGATCAGGCCTCGTCGAAAACCGTTATTCAACATATAGGTAGACAACGTTTCATACCAAGCCCTCGGAGCTTGATGAAGACCATATAACGCCTTGTTGAGAAGCCAAACCTTGTCAGGATGGAGTGGATCTTCAAAACCTGGCGGTTGCTCAACATATACCTCTTCTTCTACCACACCATCAAGAAATGCACTCTTCACATCCATCTGATAAACGGTGAACTTCTTGAAGGACGCATAAGCCAAAAAGATTCTTATGGCTTCAAGTCGTGCAACCGGTGCATAAACTTCATTGTAATCGATCCCTTCGACCTGATTAAAACCTTGAACAACCAATCGTGCTTTGTTTCTCACAACAACACCTCGATCATCCTTCTTGCACTTGTACACCCATCGTGTACCAATCTTCTTGTAGCTGTCAGGCCCGTCAACCAATTTCTAGAGGCCTAACTTCTGAAACTACTAAAGTTCTTCCTGCATGGCTTCAACCCATGAGTCTTCTTTCATTGCCTCCTTCCAAGATTTTGGTTCTACTTGCACACATAGCAGGCAAAAGACCAATCATTCAGACCACTAGATTCCCTGATTTCCGAATAAAATCCAGCATTCTGGTTGTTTCGAAGCTGATTACGAGTCTGCACACCACTCTGGACAACTCCAATAATATTCTGCTGAGGATGGATATTATGAATACGAGTTTCTGGCACATCAGGAACTCGAGAATTTATACCCAAATTGTTGATATTTAGATCAACAGTTGCATCGAGAGCTGGATTTGATGACGTTGTAGATGCCTGACCTTCAGTCGTTCCTTGAGGTTGAATATTTGACGTATCATTTGAAAATCCAGGAACCGCACCAGAGGCAGCTTCATTTGCATCATGAAACTCACCATCTTCTGATGAAACATTATAATCCGCAGCGTCTTCGAATTCCTCATTTTGAACAAGATTGTTAACCGAAGTCGACACTTGAGGGTTAACAATAATTGGTTGAACTAATGACGAGTCTACGGCAGCATCACTTTCCAATAACATCTGAGCAGCAGCTGTTGCATCATCAAAAGTTGGCAGATTAAAGGAGTCAAACAGCCCATCATAGTCAAACATCTAAGGAGCACCCGAAGCTCTTGTAGCTTTTGTATATCTCTGAACCTTGACTTCACCCCATTCTTCAATCTTCTTCGAAGATAAATTCCACACCCGGAAATTTGGAGTAGCATATCCAAGAAAGAAACCTTCGATAGCCTTGGGACCAAACTTTCCATGTGGGTCGATCATAGTGCATGGAGCTCCAAAAGGTTCTAAGAAAGAAATATCCGGTTTCCTTTTATGTAACAACTCAAAGCATGTCTTCCCATGTCTCTTCACCGTCAGAACTCTATTCATCGTGTAGCACGCAGTAGCAACAGCTTCTCCCCAAAATTGAACAGGAAGTTCTGATTCTACTAACATGGTTCTTGTAGTTTCAATGAGAGTTCTATTCTTCCTCTCAGCGACGCCATTTTGTTGTGGAGTGTATCGAGAACTGTACTCATGCAGAATACCCTTTGAGGAACAGTACTCATCCATAACTTGATTCTTAAATTCTATGCCATTGTCGCTTCTGATTCTCCTTACCGTCAGATTGTACAAATTTTCCAGCAGAGTCAGGAGATTCTTGAGGATAGTAGGAACTTCACTCTTGTGTGCCAACATATTTACCCATGAGAATCTGGAATAGTCATCAGTAACTACCAGACAATAAGAATCACCAAAGGTTTTCTTGTGTTTCATAGGTCTAAAGAGGTCCATATGAAGACGTTCCAGTGGCATATTCACATTGTTGATCTTCTTCACGGGATGGGACTTTCTCGCTTGCTTCCCTTTTTTGCATGATACACAAACGTCTTGAAGATGAAAATTCTTCACTGGTACACCATTCACTAGATTGTTCTTCACCAAATAGTTTATTTTTCTCAGGTGAATGTGTCCCATACGTCTATGCCAAGAGACTGATTCCTTCTCATTGGCTTTAGAGACAAAACATGTGACCTGTGCAGATGTTGTAATAGCTTGGCTCATATCAAGAATATACAAATCATTAATTCTTGGAGCCGACAGGAGAATCCATTCCTTGGGGATCTTGAATCCAGGCTTCAGCACATAACACCCGGCATCATCAAAATGTATCGTAAACTTCTTGTCGCAGATTTGAGAAACGCTAAGAAGAT
The DNA here is from genome assembly GCA_947069175.1 of Scalesia atractyloides. Classification (NCBI taxonomy): domain Eukaryota; kingdom Viridiplantae; phylum Streptophyta; class Magnoliopsida; order Asterales; family Asteraceae; genus Scalesia; species Scalesia atractyloides. The sequence continues at coordinate 11,572,190 of CAMTDV010000007.1, read as the reverse complement.
TGTGATCAATTTGCCGCACATAATTGATCTTGTCGAAGCTCACAACACCATTGGAGACCATTCCTTCTCCAGTGATGTATCCACCTTTGTCACCAACAAAAGCAACATAACCACCCCTTATGCTTTTCACATCATATATGAGCCGCAAGTCGCCTGTCATGTGCCTTGATGCTCCACTGTCAACAATCCAATGACTGTTTACAGTTCCTCCTGGAACACCCTGCACATTCCACAAACAAGATTAGTTTGAGATGGGGACCCAAGCCTTAGTGGTCTTGGGTCGTGCCTTATCATCGAGAAATGTAATTCAATTTCTTGATGATTAACAAACTGAGAAACTCCTTTTGAACCATTTCCGGTCTTTTGTTTCCAAGATCCTTGTTTATTACCAGATTTACTATTATTTACAGTTTTAACAGTGTCTGGTTTTATTGACTTTGAAGATCTTTGATCTTTTTTCGAAGAATCCGATTTTAAAGCTTTCTCAACTGCTTTTACTTGTTTACGTTTTTGTTTCTCTTTTTGATCTTTAATAATTCGTTTATCTTGTGTCGGAGAAACAGATTTACGTTTGCAAGTTGGTTCATGAGGGGTTTTCTCTATACATCTTGATTTGGCTGGATTTTGTCAATCCTTTATAATGTAGCCAAATTCTCCACATTTGTAACAAGTTCTCCTTTCAACAAAACTAGGAAATCGTGTTTCTCGGCTTGATGTTGAATTTGTGGATCTTGAGGTACTGGGTTCATTACATCCATCAGTGTGTTGGGTGTAATTTTTTTGACTATTTCTTTTCAAAATCTTAACTTTCTTTACAAAATCAACATTAGATTTTCCTTGAAAAGTTTCAACTTTATCGGTACCTTTAGAACTTACAAATTTAACAGTTTTAGCCTTTTTTCTAGTAATGAGAGCCTTTTGCTTCAACCTTCGGTTGAGAAACTATAGGCTTTTCAACTCTCTTCCATTGTTTTTCTTTTGAAGCAGATAATGATTGTGATTTGGTCGGCTTTTTCTTTTCTACAGGTTTGGTTGTTGACTTTTCAAAAACCTGATCTACAGAGATTGGATTTACGTTTTTAATTGGAAAATCTTTGTCTGAATAGATTTTCTTATCTCCAACCAAGGTATACAACACATTATCTACTTCTTGTGTAGACACACTTGTCTTCACAGATTTCTTAGGAACAGTCTCTTGATTCTCAACAGATTGAGTACTAGGAGTAGCAGAAGATTCTACTCTTTTCCTTTCATCAAGAGGCTGATCCTGATCATCATTTCTTGTATCATCATCTGATGTATCATCCTCTTCTTCATCAGATGATGAACTTTCTGGCTTGCTTGGTTCTTAAGAGGAGTTGCCTAGTTTGAACCCTAACCCTGCTGCGAATTCCTCAGGATTCAAAGGTACAGAGGGTTCAAAACGAGGCATCTCCTCTTCATCAGACATTTTGGTATAGTTGTGTTTCATTGGGGGTGGACACGACTTATACCCTATGCATTGAGCATCTCCCTTTAGTTTTTGAACTTCAATAATATGATCAAGCACATATTGGGAGTTCGAATAACTTTCCAATTTGCGTTTGATCGAATCATATTCGCATTTGGCGATGGCTAACTCTTTCTTTGATTCTTCTAGGAGATTAATGTAGTTATTAATTCCTGTTTGTTTATTCAAAACTGTTTTTGTCAATTCAGAAACACTTTTCTTAAGGGTTTCTATTACAGATTTGAATTCTTTTTCATTTCTAGTTAGCGCCAAATTCGCCTCTTTGCATTTTGATAGTTCAACCACTAAATTCTGATTATGACTGTTGACGGTTTCATATTTTATTTTCAATTCAACACAGTCATTGCAACAGTAGGAGGTTCAGAATTTACCTGTTTTGAAGAACCTTCAACATTTGCCATAAAGGCAGTGTGATGAGGAAAAGCTGCACCATCTGTAGAGAGTGTCTCTGTCTCTTTTTTCGCAGCTTCTGCGTTCCTTGTCATGCCTACATTTCCAGATTTGAACATCTCAGCTTCACTCAGCAACTCTTCAACCTCAGCATCACATCCTTTCTTCTCACTAGAATCAGATCCATAACCATCTGAACTTGAACATTCTTCATCAGAACTACCAGCATCCCCAGATGTATCATCGTTATTTGGAGTGTCGATGCTGTGATCATGCTTGATTTGATCCATGATCTTTGCATAGCATGCAGTTTTTTCGTTGTTCTCAGTTCCCAACTGTACTGACCAATCACATCCTTCATCGGATTGAACTACCAAAGCTCTATGCGTGTTTGAAGGTCCTGATTGATTGGTGTTGTTAGAGTTGCCAACAGCTACTAGTCTTCTTTCATTGTTGTACTGTGCTGGGTTGGATGGTTGAGACTGATTTCGAAAAGGGTTGTGATTTCCTTCCTTGCTGGGTCTTGTGCTTTCCCGCTTAAAGTGACCTCTTTCTCCGCAGTTGAAGCAAGTGACGCCGGTTTTGTCAAAGCCGTATTTTGTATCCTTCTTGCTTTCCAAACTGGTTCTACCTGTTCTTCTCATATAATCCTTCGCTCTTCTCATAGCACTTGCAAATGACCACTTGATGTCCATCAGCTCCATTTCATCCCAGTCAATTTGTTCATAGTCTTTGTTTGTCAAATTGATGTTCCCTATTTGACCTGCAACTAAACCACAATATGCACTGACCATGGTATTTAGAAGTTCCTCATGTTCCTGTGCAACTTCTACGTTGATTTTGGAGAGATTTGACGTGTCAAGTTTGACAGTGTTAGGATTTGCAGATTGACTGTTGCTTCCATAGAAAGCTTGTTGAGGAGCTTGCTGTGGAGCTTTATGCGCTAAATCCCTTGGCTGTGGAAGGAATGCTTTCGGATCAAAAGCATGTCCATAGGTTTGATTGCTCGAACCTGTAGACTAACTTGTTTGAACTGGTTGGGGTAGGAAAGGGTTCACGTTTGACACAAACGCGGTTTGTAGCTTCGGTTACTGATTTGAGCTTGTAGCTGCATTTATACCTCCAAAATACATTTCAGGGTTTTGTGGAGCAGAGATTCGTTGTGCCTTCCGGAGTTCTTCTTCATTCTTGTTCTCAAGTTTCTGCACAAATTCATAAATACTAATTGAGTCCAAAACACTTGTATGTTTTAAAAGATCAATAAATTGACCCCATTTCGGTGGTAAAGCATCAGCAAATCGCATCACAATTTCTTGTGGTGCTGCTAACACTTTATACAAGTACATTTCACTGAGAAGATGATAAAACCGAGTGGTCATATCATTCAAGGTTTCGTTCTCCATGAACATGAAACCTTCAAACTCTTTCTTGAGCAGATCATGCCGAATCTTCCTGGTAGCAGCGTTACCTTCACCTCTTGCTTCCAAAGTGTCCCACAAATTTTTCGTTGTATTACAATACACAACCTGATGATAAATGTTTTTATGCAGAGCTTGTGTGAGGATAGCAAATGCCTTTTTCTCTAGATCATAAGCTTTCTTGTCACTTTCGACTAGATTGGCCAATGTGGTTGGATTTGATCTAGCTTCTTCAAGTGCTTCATTGTAGGGGGTAGTGAAACACGTCCACAATTCCGTGTTTTGACTGAGTACATACGTATGAAAACGACTTTTCCATGAAGGATAATCGTTCATGTGATTTAATTTCGGTGGTCGGTTATTACTCCCTGTTTCACTTTCGCTCATTAGCAGAGTTTGGATACTTTGATTTTGATTCGCAACACATGTCCATTGATTTGCAGAGATCATTGCTGTATGTTGTGGCATCAAAGATTTTACCCATGATGTTGCGGAGCTTTGCGAAGACTCCGGATTTGAGCTTGAACGACTCCAATCCCACGGGTTAGAACTCATTATATTTTCTTGTTTTATGAAAAATTTAAAGGTTTAAAGTTTCAAAATTATAATTACCTTTTAAAAATTTCACAATTTCTGAAAATATGATAAATTCTTAAAATCACAAAGCTTGAAAAACACGAAAAACAAACAAAAAAACTAAAGTTATTTGTACGAAACTAATTTTGTGCCGATAACACCCTATTTCGTACGAACCACACAGTTTTGTGCGAAACAGTTGTTTAGTGCAAGACTGGTGTTTCGTGCGAAACAGGTTATTTCGTGCGGTTCAACTCAGTCGCACAAACTGTTTTGTTCAGTTTTTTTCAGAGGAATCTTTTCAGAGATGGTTTGATGAAAAATTTCTTTTCTTGTGTAGACCTGCATTTTCGAAAATACCTGTTGTCTTACCCACTTTTAGTTAAAACACAAATTTTTAATCAGTCAACAGTCCAAGTCTAGATCCAAGTCAGAAAATGTCAACCCTACCAAAACTAATCAGATCAAATTTTGCAGATTTCTTCTTCAAGGGTGTTCTTCAGAAAAATTTTACCATAAAATTTTCTACATGCAACAGATTTTAACCAAGTTTTAAGTTAGTTATCTATCCAAAACTTAAGTTTTCTGCTGGAGGCTCAAGAACACTTCAGAAATCTTCAAACTAGCTCAGACACAACTAAGCGCTGTTTTGAACAAGGAAAGAGCCAAAGCTCTGATACCACTTGTAGGTCCACCTGCAGATGGTGTTAAACCAGATCCTTGTTCATATGACACACACACAAGTGCGGGATCTAAGTGTGCATGCAACTAAAGCAAAGTAAATAACACGGGGTAACCAAAGATTCACTATCTTGATTAATGATTGAGAACAAGTACAATCATATACACACAATGCTCGTATGACTCAGATAAACTTGTTGTGTTCTTGTGTCTTCGTCTTCAGAGATAACCAACTCAAAGGGTAATAAGCTCTCTAGGCTGACCAACTTGCTAACCCTCACTGAGAGGTGCATGACTGCTTATATAGTATGCCTAGATGTTTCATACGACCACGAATCTAGACATACTGAACACAATATTTCACAAGAAACACATCTTGGTACGAGTCAGTGTTTCGTACGAAATGCTTGTTTCGTACGAAATACTCTTTGTTTGTACGAAACCCTGTGTTTCGTACGAAATCTATGACTCGCACAGAATTCTCATTCTTGGAGAACGTGTGAAGACTTGACGTACATAAGACTTAACAGTATGCACACATGCAACTGATTAACACAGACAAGCTAAGATGTCATACTAGATCAAGATAGAAGGATATCTCGATCTATTCGACATGACAAAACCTATACAGACACTTGAGCAAAGACCGTACAATTACAACTGTAATTAAGAACAAGCGACAGACACAAAACTGTATCAACAACTTGGTTATGAGATAACCAATCCATCCTAAGACAACATCAAACCCCGCCAATTTCATTTGCAAAAGAGAGATAGGGATGGAATGATTCTTAATGGATATAGAGTATCCATCAAGAATGGAAGATGCTGTTTCTATCGTTCCATCAGGAAGTTCTATCTCATAAGTTTTATCTAGAGTTCTTAAGGGCAGGTTTAATAGTTCACTAAACTTATGATCAACAAAATATCTATCTGCACCGGAATCAAAAAGAACTCTAGCATAAATATTTTTAATGAGGAATGTACCTGTTATGACATTGTCGTCATTAACAGCCTCTCTTGCAGTTATTTGAAAGGCACAAGCATTCCCCTTCTTGGCCTCTCCAGGCTTTGCATTATTATTCTTAAGAACCTTAGGGCAGTTAGTCTTAATATGCCCCCTTTCATTGCAGACGTAGCAGACGACATCCTTAAGATCCTTACAATCTAGGGTCTTATGCCCTTTTCTCTTACAGATGCCACAGGGTTTGGTCTGCGAACCAAAATTGCAATGTCCCTGTGTCTTCGGTTGCAAGTTTTGCATGTTGGCATTACAACCGTTTTGCCTTGGTTCCCTTTGAACCTAAATCTCCCTTTATTTTCTTATTAAACTTATGGGAGTTGTCATCTTCCCTCTTTCTTTTCACGTCAGTTTCAGACTTAACTGACTTTTGTCTCACTAGATCCAAGGTGAGGGAGAGAGATAGGTTAACAACAGACTTATAGGTAGTAGGCTGAGCAGCCTTTACCATGCCCTTTATCTCGGGCGCTAACCCATTAATAAAACGCACAATGCGTTTGGGCTCCGGGGTAGTCAAATAGGAAACTAACCTAGATAGGGAGTTGAAATCGGAAACATATTTCCGACAATCTAGGTTTTTCATGGAAAGAGACAAGAAGTCAGTCTCTAATTTCTCCACCTCATGGGGTGGGTAGTATGTTTCCTTAACAAGGTCCACAAATTTGGACCATCCCAAATTATACAGGTGTACTTTACCTGTAGACTGAATCATGGATTTCCACCAAATTAGGGCATCACCCTTAAAGGACTGTGATACATACTTGACCACATCCTTATCAGCACAGTTGCTGATATCTACAATCGTCTCCATCTCATCTAGCCACTTTAAGGCTTCCACAACTCCTTTCTCCCGTTAAAGTCTCGGGGCTTGCAGGAGGCGAAATACTTATAGGTACATCCGTCTTTAACAGAACGGGACCTTTCGGCAAAATCTATTTTCTTTGGTTCACTCTTTGCATTTGAAGAGTGAACAGAGCTCTCCTTATGAGCTGAGGATGGGGTAAATGGTTTAGAGTGAGTAGCACTCAACTCTCTAAGCCTTTCAATGGCCTTTTCCATGGCCTTTTCAAGTGCTGCGTCAATGCGAGCTTGAAAATTATCATTATCGATATCTTTATTTTCGGCGTTGTTAGAATTTACATTCCCGTGGCTATTTTGTGCTTCATTTGAGTTATCCATCTTTAAGCTTTGGTTCTATACACCAATAAAGCTTTACTTAGCCATGGTATGTTAACCATATTGGGCTTAAAACATTGCATATAACAATCTATTGCCTATTCTAGTGTGAATAACATCACAACTCTTAGGCTTAACATAACTATATTTGGCCTAGGTCTTAATAAGACCATCAAAGGCAATTTACAATTTGGACATAGTCCATATATTATTAGACAGTGGATCGAATTGTCACAACTGTCGTTGTCATAATTTTGACAATTTTATTTAGCTCATATGCTTGTCTCGAAAGACATAAAATATGGCACATAGGCCTGTCACTAATGGACATAAGATATGGCACATAGGCATGTTACTAATGGATGTTTGAATCATAGCCCCAAGGGCATTACATCATTAATGGATGTTTAATCATAGCCCCAAAGGCATACATCACTAATGGATATTTTAATCATAGCCCCAAGGGCATACATCACTAATGGATGTTTAATCATAGCCCCAAGGGCATACATCACTAATGGATGTTTTAATCATAGCCTCAAGGGCATACATCACTAAGGGATGTTTTAATCATAGCCCCAAGGGCAATACATCACTAATGGATATTTAATCATAGCCCCAAGGGCATACAACTAATGGATGTTTTAATCATAGCCCCAAGGTCATACATCACTAATGGATGTTTTAATCATAGCCCCAAGGGTAATACATCACTAATGGATGTTTAATCATAGCCCCAAGGGCATACATCACTAATGGATGTTTAATCATCGCACTGATGATATTAGCCGGGATCAATTTTTGATCACATAGGCTATATAAGGTCAGGACATAGTCCTTTACCTTGAAGGCTAGTGTGATTCCTCAAGTCACACTACCAAGAGTATGAACATTCTTAAATGTTAATATAAGAGTACCTTAATGGTTGATTAATAGTCCCGGTCACACTGACCTTAACGACTTGGAGGCTTGAACTTAAGTCCACCACCTCTGGATAGAAGGATAACTTCCCTTAACTATCCTGATAGAAGACCCCTTCGTACTTAACTATCATTTATAAATTGGCCAAATGTGTGGTCTGTGCCACTTGGCTAATCAAAATCATTAAGATCTTTTGGAATTATATTGCAGAGCATAAATTTAGAGTAAAATCGAGACGCTCATTTTCAAGAGGATGAATACATATATATAATTCCAAAATACTTCATTAGATTCCAAATTAGAAATTACAATACTAGAAAAATGAAATAAACTGTCCATGCAAGGACTTTAAAGAAATAATAATGTCCACACAGGGACTAAAGAAATAACAATGTCCTCGCAGGGACTACATATTATTAGAAGAGACTTCACTCGTCATTCTTTCCTTTGACCAACTTGGAGAGTTTCTTGAAGAACTTGTTTGTCTTCTTCTCCGTTTTCTCTGCTTGCTGCTGCATCTCTTTCATCCATTCCAAGGCCTCATTGATGGCCTCAAGTGGTGCCGGAGGTTGTGGTTATGGTTGTGGCATACCCGAATACTGGCACCCATAAGTTGGATATCCAGTCTGTGGGAAAGGAGACGGGTAAACTGCGTTGTGCTAACTGCCTGCATGTAGGGGCTTGCGACCATGCTTAATAGTCTAGCGGTGTAGACGGGTTAAAAGGATCATATCCAGACGTGTCTGGATATGTGCGGATTGGGTTAGTATAACCCGATGGTGGTTGAACAACAGGTGTTGGTGTTGGTTCCACTATAGGTGAAACATTAGAGGGTCCACCCATTTGTGGTTCCTCTTGAATTGGGGGGGGTATGAGTTGGGCAAAGGTGGCAGCGATCCTGACCTTTGTCCTGCACGTACCGACATACGTGCACCACGATTCCTTCTTGGTGGTTCAGGTGGTGGTTGAGGTTGGTCCACCGGTTCCATGTGGACATATTCTTCAATTGGGGGTGGTTTGATGTGATGAGAAGGAGTGTGGGCGAAGGTGAATTGGTTCCAATACTGGTCCCACTCATTAGGACCTTGATAGGGCGATCCAGCATAAGAGTTTGAATCGCTTGAAATTTCTATGGGTTGCGCAATCGATCCTGATGGCGGCATCTCCGGGTCGAAGTCCTCATCCATAAGGTTTGGCTAGTCCAACTGATTTTGATCGGCTGGAGGTGTGTTAAAGTAATGGTTAAGGTTAAATTCTTCATGGTAAGAGTGTGAATGGGAATGGTGAGAATGGTGAGTATGGTGTGAATGATAGGAGTGGTGAGAGTGGTAAGAATTTTGGGAATGTGAGGGCGAGTGTCTATTAGAGACAGAAAGTCTCGCTGGTTGCCAATGAGACGAATCTCCTAATTCTTGGTAGGCATCCGAGTTGTGAGGTTGAGGAGGGATGCGTCCCGATGGTCCTCCCTTCATTGGACCTTTTCCTCTTCCACTTTGTCCTCGTACATGTGGCGACATTTCCTGTTAAAATCAATTCAAAACCAATACTAATAACTTAATAATGAAATGAGTAATCCTAGGTCAATGCCTAGACTCAGGAGTCTAAGGAATGTGCACATGTAAGTTTGAGATTAAACACAAGAAAGATAGTGTTTAATTCTCTCAAACGTTGGCCCTGATACGAACCTGTCACACCCTGGATTTCTACCCAAATCCATACACCGGTGGACCCGGGTGGGGAGTATCGTGACGTCAGTTGATAACATCATTGTCAATTAAACATGGCACAACGGAAGTCTTGGAGTAAAATTACTATTACAAACCAAATGTTCAAAATAAAATAATATACAGGCTCGTAATAGAAGATCCACAGGTGGATTAAAATACACAAAAAGAATCTAAAACAGACTTTAGGGCAGATCTAAGGATTTGCAAGATCCTCTTATTCACTACCGACCAGCTTCTGACCTATTTCGTATTGTACCTTCATTTTAGTCTTTGGACGATACGTCAGCTTTCGCTGGTAAATACACCCAACTGACTCATTTTGAAAACATTTTAAAATGATTTTAAGTGCACAGGGCACAAAATCTTTTATAACTTGGGAAAGTTACTTTGTAACCATTTAACAGATTCACATGTTTGTCCATACATACATGGCCCAGTACAGAGACTGAGACATGATTAAACACACACCACTTAGAACTCACAGAGGAGTTATCCCCAACGTCTTGGGTAATTTGCATTTGAGCGTCTGTCAGGTGTATGCCTACACTCTACGCTAAGGTCGTGGCCATTAACTAATCCAATGAGCCGAGGATATCCAGGACACGGTAATTTAACCCCCGATGTTTAAGTTATCAAACAAAACTGATTAAATAGAATACGCGGATTTACTAGCCACAATCCGGCATTCGATTGATCCTATTTCTGAACAAGCGGTAATAGTTTACCGTATCCCAAGCCCGTATAGGGAAAATAAGTCGAGAGTATTTACCTGAGCTAGTCTTCTTTTAATTTCAATAACTCAGCCGTATACAAAAGTACTAACGTGTAGATAGTATTTACCAGCAAGGCTCTAGTTTGGATTATGGCATAAGCTAACCAATTAATACTAACGGTCTTTAATTAAGTCATAGACTTAGACCGGGTAGTGTACATGATCAAAACGTATAACGCTTAATTAAAGGATGATCGGATAGAATGTAGTTTAAACCCGACAAGTATTTTGGCTTGCATAATATGGGTAAACTATAAACATTCTGGATTTTGAAACTTAAATGACAAGGTTAAACTCATTTCGGTTAAATTCCGTAAACTAGTTACGTATAATCAACCGTATGCTTATAAGCGATAATGGGTTACCGAATAAGTCATGGACAAGTTCTATATGCCATTATATTTAAAATAAGTTAAAATATCAGTAAGATATCAACTCATATGCCTGTTGAGGTTTTAAAACAAAACTATGCCTCATAAGGGCATTTTGGTAATTTCATACCATATAAAAGGAACTTGAATATAATTTAAATTTATAATCATGATTATTCTGTAAAAATAGTTTATTTATGATATAATACCAGTAGGATATCAATTATTTGTGTAATTTATCTTTTATGACCAAACTATGCACCGAAGGGGCATTTTGGTCATTTTACACATAGTTTATAAATTATTTGGGATTCTGAGTTTATAACACGTACCTACTGTAAATATGTTTAAAATAAGTTTTAAAATCAGTAGGTAACAAGTATTGGTCCATTAATATGGTTTAAAACCATACTATGCGCCAAAATGGCGCTTATGTCATAAAATGACGTCTTTATGCGATGTTTATGAAAACTGATGTTAAGGACAGATTAAAATGTTTAAAATATGTTATTTAATATAACATATCAGTAGGTAAATGATTTACCTTGAAACGATTTGATTAAAACCATTTTATGAGCCACAAGGCTAAAACCGTCATTTATCGACATAGTTTAAGGACCTGCTTGAAAACTCAGTTTATAACTTGGTTTAACATCCCAAATAATCCTACTTATAATATTACATGAGTAGGAAACTTATTTTCAAGTTCATTATCATTTAAAACCATGTTTTATGCAAAAAGGGCATTTTAGTCAAGAATTGCATTATTATGGAACTTGTGCATAAACTTGGATTCTGATTATGATCATGTAATATAACCTCAAAGGGTTATGCTAAATTATATTATGATCATAATGCAACTTTAGATCAGTATCTAACTAATCTAAATAGGGTCAGAATCGAAAGTCAAAGCAGAAGTCAAACTTCGCGACTTTCGGTTGCGAACCGACCCTAGAACTGAAATTGACGAGCCGAACATGTTCTTACATGTTCTAATAATTATTACAAACTTTTTTAAGTGTAAAAACATGTTTCATAACATATATATTTATAATTTTTCCAAAAAATGGCATGTTTGACTTTTTAATAATATAACTTTGACCCATCAATTGGTCTAGCAAACTTGATCTTCAGGAGGTGCCCTTTATTGGGACTAACACCTACCTTATTACGATCACTTAGCCATGTTTATTTCGAACAATGGCTGGACCATAATGGTCTTAACCGAAAGTCAAAGCGTTTCCGCAAAACGCTTGACTTTTGGCTATAAAGCCTATAAACGAAAATGCACAAAGAAGGAACACTTACCAGTGATTCCTAAGGTGCAAAAGAACTATGTTGGATGCTCCTTTTAGCTAGGAACTTCCAGAGGCGGGAGAAGAGTTGAAATAAGAAAGGTGCAAGTTCAAATGGTGAACTTGATCACCTATTTATAGTTGAAGAACTCAAAGGAGGTGAAGCCAGGTGTTTAGGGGTGTAAGAGGGAGCTTACAAGTGTCCCAAAATGTGGCATAGCTGATTACAAGTCCATAGTTTTGATCAAATGGTTTTTGGAGCTTTGTTTGGAGGCCAAGACAAACTTTCTGCAATAGAGCCTCTCTCGCGCCCCGCGAAAGACTTAGGCAAGGTCTCTCGTGGCCCGCAACCGACCTGTGGCTAGTTTCAAAATTTGACACTTTAACCCCTTAACTTTACAAAGCTTCTAAAAGCCTTCTAAAACACCTTTTTGGCACTTTTAGCCCTCCGTAGCCAATTTTTGGCATACCCAGGATTATGCCCGGACATTGTCGAGCACTCGGTTCGTTAAAAGGTCACTCAAAGGTAAGAATTAACATGTTGACACTTTTAATCCTTCCATCATCCAACTTTTACATATTTACAAAATTGAACCCTCTCGTCCAACAAATGGCACGCATGAGAGTTAGGACTTCGCAAAGGATCACCCAGAGGCTTATTATAAGCATGTTGACATATCAGTCACTCAGAGGCTAATGATTTAAGCATGTGTCACTCAGAGGCTAATGATTTAAGTATGTTGACATATCAGTCACTCAGAGGCGAATGATTTAAGCATGTTGACATATCAGTCACTCAGAGGCTAATGATTTAAGCATGTTGACATATCAGTCACTCAGAGGCTAATGATTTAAGCATGTTGACATATCAGTCACTCAGAGGCTAATGATTTATGCATGTTGACATCGGACCGTCACTCAGAGACTCGGTTTGAGCATGTTGACGCCTTTAGTCCTTAGTGGTCTTGAGCAGGCTATATTTAAAATACAACACGTGTCACTATACTATTGGACACGATTTTACAGGGTGTTACACTTAACCACATCCTTATCAGCACAGCCGCTGATATCCACTATTGTCTCCATTTCGTTAAGCCACTTCAAAGCTTCTACAGCTCCTTTCTTCCCGTTAAATTCTCGGGGCTTACAGGAGACAAAGTATTTGTAGGTACATCCGTCTTTAAGAGAACGGGTCCTGTCAGCAAATTCCAGTTTCTTTGGTTTACTCTTCGCATTTGAAGAGTGAACTGAGCTCTCCTTATGAGCTGAAGATGGTGGAATAGATAAGGGTCTGGATCGAGTAGCATTCGACTCTCTAAAATTTTCTATGGCCTTTCCCATGGCCTTTCAACAGCCGCATCAATGCGGGCTTGGAAGTCGTCATTATTAAGGGCTCTGTTTTCAGCATTATTAGCGTCAATATCCCAGTGGCTACTTTGCGCCTCATCCGAGTTAGCCATCTTTTGAGCTTGGTTCTATACACCAATAAAACTTCACTTAGCCATGGTATATCAACCATATTGGCTTTAAACATTGGATATAACAATCCATTGCCTAAACTAGTGTGATTAACATCACAACTCTTAGGCTCAATATATCTATATTTGGCCTAGGTCTTAATAGGACCATCAAAGGAAAATTAAAATTTAGACATAGTCCATATATTACTAAACATTGGATCGTAATGTCACAACTGTCATTGTCGTAATTGACAATTATGTTTAGCTCATAGGCTTGTCTCGAAGGACATAAAATAGGGCACATAGGCCTGTCATTAATGGACATAAAATATGGCACATAGGCCTGTCACTAATGGACATAAAATATGGCACATAGGCCTGTCACTAATGGACATAGAATTTGGACAGGGGTTATATTAACCACAACTGTCATTGTAATTTTTGACAATATAATATTGCTCAAAGGCAAATCATCACTAAATGGATGTTTAATCTTAGCCCCAAGGGCAATACATCACTAATGGATGTTTAATCATAGCCCTAAGGGCAATACATCACTAATGGATGTTTTATCATAGCCCCAAGGGCAATACATCACTATTGGATGTTTAATCATAGCCCCAAGGGTAATACATCGCTATTGGATGTTTAATCATAGCCCCAAGGGCAATACATCGCTAATGGATGTTTAATCATAGTCCCAAGGGCAATACATCACCAATGGATGTTTAATCATAGCCCAAGGGCAATACATCACCAATGGATGTTTAATCATAGCCCCAAGGGCAATACATCACTAATGGATGTTTTATTATAGCCCTAAGGGCAATACATCACTAATGGATGTTTTATCATAGCCCCAAGGGCCTTACATCACTAATGGATGTTTTAATCATAGCCCCAAGGGCAATACATCACAAATGGATGTTTAATCATCGTACTGATGATATTAGCTGGGATCAATTTTGATCACATAGGCTATATAAGGTTAGGACATAGTCCTTTACCTTGAAGGCTAGTGTGATTCCTCAAGTCACACTACCAAGAGTATTAACATTTCTGAATGTTAACATAAGAGTACCTTAATGGTTGATTAATAGACCCGGTCGTATTGACCTTAACGACTTGGAGGCTTGAACTTAAGTCCACCACCTCTGGGTAGAAGGATAACTTCCCTTAACTATCATGATAGAAGACCCCTTCGTACTTAACTATCATTTATAAATTGGCCAAATGTGTGGTCTGTGCCACTTGGCTAATCAAAACCATTAAGATCTTTTTGGAATTATATCGCAGAGCATAAATTTCTAGTAAAATCAAGACGCTCGTTTGAAGAGGATGAACACATGTATATATAATTCCTAAAATACTTCATTAAATTTCAATAGAAGTTACAATACTAGAAAGAAATAATTTGTCCATGCAAGGACTACATAAAACAAAATGTCCGCACAGGGACTATAGAAATAACAATGTCCTCGCAGGGACTAACATATATTAGAAGAGACTTCACTCGTCCTTCTTTCCCTTGACCAACTTGGAGAGTTTCTTGAAGAACTTGTTTGTCCTCTTCTCCGTTTTCTCCGCTTGTTGTTGCATTTCTTTCATCCGTTCAAAGGCCTTATTAATGGCCTCGAGTGGCGGCAGAGGTTGTGGTTGTGGTTATGGCATAACCGGATACTGGTACCCATAAGTTGGATATCCAGACGGTGGATAAGCAGGTGGGAAAGGAGACGGGTAAAGTGCGTTGTGCATAACTGCTTGCATATAGGGGTCTTGCGACCATGCTTAATAGTCTACTGGTGTAGACGAGTTGAAAGAATCATATCCAGTCGTGTCTGGATACGTGGGGATTGGGTTACTATAACTTGATGGTGGTGGTTGAACTGTGGGTGTTGGTGTTGGTTCCACCACAGGTGAAACATTAGCGGGTCCACCCATTTGTGGGTCCTCTTGAATTGTGGGGTAGGAATTGGGCAAAGGTGGCAGCGATCCCGACCTTTGTCATGCACGTACTGACATACGTGTTCCACGCTTCCTCCTTGGTGGTTCAGGTGGTGGTTGAGGTTGGTCCACCGGTTCCATGTGGACATCTTCTTATATAGGGAGTGGTTGAGAGTGATGGGAATGAGTGTTGGCAAAAGTAAATTGGTTCCAATATTGGTCCCACTCATTAGGACCTTGGTAAGGCGATCCAGCGTAAGAGTTTGAATCGATTGAAATTTCTATGGGATGCGTATTCGATCCTAACGGCGGCATCTCCGGGTCGGAGTCCTCGTCCATAGGGTTTGGCTAGTCCAACTGATTTTGATTGACTGGAAGCGTGTTAAAGTAGTGGTTAGGGTTAAATTCTTCATGATAAGACTGTGAATGGGAATGGTGAGAATGGTGTGAATGATAGGAGTGGTGAGAGTGGTAAGAATTTTGGGAATGTGGGGGCGAGTGTCTATGAGAGACAGAGTGTCTTGCTGGTTGCCAAGGAGACGAATCTCCTGATTGTTCGTAGAAATCTGAGTTGTGAGGTTGAGAAGGGATGCGCCCCGATGGTCCTCCCCTCATTGGACCTTTTCCTCTCCCACTTTGTCCTCTTACTCTCAGCTGCATTTTCCTGTTAAAAAACAAATTTAAAACAATACTAATATTTTAATAATAATATGAGTAATCCTAGGTCAATGCCTAGACTCGAAAGTCTAAGGAACGTGATTGGGTAAGTTTGAGATTAAACACAAGAAGGATAGTGTCTAATTCTCTCAAACCTTGGCTCTAATGCCAACCTGTCACACCCCGGATTTCCAATCCAAATCCATACACCAGTGGGCCCGGGTGGGGAGTATTGTGACGTCAGTTGATAACATCATAGCCAATTAAACACGACACAGCAGAAGTCTTGGAGTTAAGTTACTATTACAAACCAAATGTTCGAAATAAAATAATATACAGGCTCGTAATAGGAGATCCACAGCCGGATCATAAAATGTACAATAAAAGAATATAAAACAGACTTTAGGGTATATCTAAGGATTTGCAAGATCCGTTTATTCACTAGCGAGCAACTTCCGGCCTATTCGTATTGTATCTGCAAGCTTAATCTTTTTGAAAATACGTCAGCTTTCGCTGGTAAATACACCCGACTGACTCATTTTGAAAATATTTTAGAAATTTGATTTAAGTGCACAGGGCATAAATCTTTTATAACTTGGGAAAGTTACTTTGTAACCTTGTTAACAGATTCACAAGTTTGTCCCTACATACGGGGCCCAGTACAGAGACCGAGACATGATTAAATACACACCACTTAGAACTCACAGAGGAGTTATCCCTAACGTCTTGGGTAATTTGCATTTGAGCGTCTGTCAGGTGTATGCCTACAGGACATGGTAATTTAACCCCTGATGTTTAAGTTATCAAATAAAACTGATTAAAACGGAATATGCGAATTTACTAGCCACAATCCGGCATTCGATTGATCTCATTTCCAACCAAGCGGTAATAGTTTACCGTATCCCAAGCCCGTATAGGGAAAATAAGTCAAGAGTATTTACCTGAATTAGCCTTGATTAAAATGCAAGATTATATTCCAGCCGTATTCAAAATGAGCTAAGTGCAGATAGCATTTACCAGAAGGCTCTAGTCTGGATTATGGCATAAGCTAACAAATTAAATACTAACGGTCTTATATAAGTCATTGACTTAGACCGAGTAGTGTAATGGATCAAACACGGTACGCTAGATTAAGCGATGATCGGATAGAATGTAGTTTAAACCCAACAAGTACCTTGACTTGTATTATATGGGTAAACAATTAACATTCTGGATTTTGAGTTTAAAATGATAAGGTTAAACCTGTTTTGGTTGAATTCCGTAAACTAGTTACGGGTAATCAACCGCACGCTTATAAGCGATAATGGGTAACCGGATAAGTCATGGACAAGTTCTATATGCCATTATATTTTAAATAAGTTGTAATATCAGTAGGATATCAACTTTTATGCCCGTTATGGTTTTAAATTGAAACTATGCCTCATAAGGGCGTTTCGGTAATTTCATACCGTCTAAAACGAACTTGAATATAATTTAATGTTATAACTATAAGTATTCTGGAAAACTATTTTAGTTATGATATAATATCAGTAGGATATCAATTATATGTGTAATTTATCTTTTATGACCAAACTATGCACCGAATGGGCATTTTGGTCATTTTACACATAGTTTATAAATTATTTGGGCTTTTGAGTTTATAATATGTACCTACTGTAAATACGTTTAAAATAAGTTTTAGAATTAGTAGGTAACAAGTCTTGGTCAATTAATATGGTTTAAAACCATACTATGCGCCGAACGACGCTTATGTCGTAAAATGACGTCTTATGCGATGTTTACGAAAACTGATGTTAAGGTCAGATTAAAATGTTTTAGATATTCTATTTAATATAACATATCAGTAGGTAAATGATTTACCTTGAAAAGATTTGATTAAAACCATTTTATGTGCCACAAGGGCTAAATCGTCATTTATCGACATAATTCAAGGACCTGCTTGTAAACTCAGTTTATAATCTGGTTTAACATCCCAAATAATCCTACTTATAATATTATATCAGTAGGAAACATATTTCAAGTTCATTATCATTAAAACCTTGTTTTATGCAAAAAGGACATTTTTGTCAAAATTGCATAATTATGGAACTTGCGCATAAACTCAGATTCTGATTATGATCATGTAATATAACCTCAAATGGTTATGCTACATTATATTACGATCATAATGAAACTTTAGATCAGTAGGTAACTAATCTAAATGGGTCAGAATTGAAAGTCAAAGCAGAAGTCAAACTTCACGACTTTCATTTGCGAACCGCCTTAGAACTGAAATTGACGAGCCGAACATGTTCTGACATGTTCTAATAATTATTACCAACTTATTTAAGTGTCAAAACAGGTTTCATAACATATATAACATCAATTTATGATTTTTCCGAAAAATGGTCTGTTTGACTTTTTAATATCATAACTTTGACCCGTCAATTGGTCTAGCAAACGTGATCTTCGGGAGGTGCCCTTTATAGGGATTAACACCTACCTTATTACGATCACTTAGCCATGTTCGTTACGAACAATGGCTGGACCATAATGGTCTTAGCTGAAAGTCAAAGCGTTTTCCGTAAAACGCTTCACTTTTGGCTATAAAAGCCTATAAACGAAAATGCACAAGGAAGGAACACTTACAAGAAGTTCCTAGAATGCAATAGAACTAAGTTTGATGCTCCTTCAGTTAGGAACTTCTAGAGGATGGAGAAGAGTTATGAATAAGAAAGGTGCAAGTACAAATGGTGAACTTGGACACCTATTTATAGTTGGAGAACTCAAAGGAGGTGATGCCAGGTGTTTAGGGGTGTAAGAGGGAGCTTACAAGTGTCCTAAAACGTGGCATAGCTTATTGAAAGTCCATAGTTTCGAAAAAAATGGTTTTTGGCAATATGTGTGGAGGCCAAGCAAACTTTCTGTAGACACAGGCCTCTCACGCCCCGCGAGAGGCACAAGACTTGCATCTCGCGCCCCTTAGGCAGATTTGAAGTTTGCCACTTTTAGCCTATCAACTTATTAAAACCTCCTTGAACCTCCTAAAACACCTTTTTAGCATTTTTAGCCCTCTGTAGCCAATACTTGGCATACACGGGATTATGCCCGGACATTGTCGAGCTCTCGGTTCGTTAAAAGGTCACTCAGAGGTATAAATTAACATGTTGACACTTTTAATCCCTCCAATGTCCAACTTTCATAAAGTTACGGATTTAATCCCTCTCGTCCACAAATGGAATACATGAGAGTTAGGACCTTGTAAAAGATTACTCAGAGGCTCAGTATAAGCATGTTGACTCCGATGTCACTCAGAGGCTGGGCATGTTGACACAACGGTCACTCAGAGGCCAAGTTTTAAGCATGTTGACACTAACGGTCACTCAGAGGCTATGTTTTAAGCATGTTGACACTAATGGTCACTCAGAGGCTCGGTTTATGCATGTTGACATCAGAAGATCACTTAGAGACTTAGTTTGAGCATGTTGACACTTTTAATCCTTGTTAGTCTTTAATAGACTAAAAATAAAATATAACATGTGTCGCTATATTATTGGACACGATTTTAACAGGGTGTTACACAAATTCTACCATTCGGTTTGACAATTTACGAAAAAGACCCATTATGAGGCATTAAGCCAAAATGGCTTATGCCATTCACTATTACACTACCGTAAGGGTGTATTTGCTTATAAAACTCATTTTAAACCACCCTCAAAGGTCGTTTGGTCAATTTATCATTCAAGGGCGTTTTGGTTAATTTTTAGTTCTTTTTACGACGAAGGACATTTAAATGCATATTTTGACCAAACAAGCATCTTTAACTCATATTCTATTAAATTTTCACTATGTTCCTAAGAACGTAATGTCTAGAATTTAAAATTACTAGATATACCTCTCTTTAGGTAATCCAATGTTTATCCAAGTCTCATTTAACTCTCATCAGACCTTAAGTCCTTGTTGAGAGTTTGACCCGTTACACGTACCTGGCTTGGGTCATAGCATTGACCCGTTTTAAATACCTTGCTTATTAGTTGCTATTTAATAACAATGCAAGTCATCCTCCATTCTTCCTAAGAGCACAAAACTCAACAAACGTCCATTAGTCGTCATTGCCAAATGTTGACAATATCACCATTTGAACCGTTTGGCCTAAATGACCATTTATCATTATAAGATGGCATTATTTTCCATCTCACCCATTTAGCCCATTTCGTTTAACACTATATGATCATATTACTAAAAATATCATTTCTTAATTCACTTGACCCATTATGACTTACGCCATATGATGTCTTTTTCAAAACTCATTATTTATCCGTCAACTCGTAACCGATTTCCATTTTTACCCCTTATTACCATTTATGGTTTACACCATAAGGTAATGTTTCAAAAACTCTTTATTTATTCACCATTACATGACTAATTTACCGTTTTACCCTTTTTACCGTAAATCATGGTTTCATACCATTTTCACTTGTTCCAACCCGAATCACTTCGCATCGGAACATCATATTTCAAATACTAGTCTACCTTTTTCTTGACCAATACTACAAGTATGCGTTCTACTTAAAAGATGTAAGCTTTACTTACCTCGCATCCGATTATGCTTTTTTCCGCGTACTTGATCCGTTTGACCCGCTTTCCCCCAAGCTTCCACCTAGCTTGTCAAGCGTCAAACTATCATTCATCATTCGCAAGATGATTAGATTAGTCATCTTCTATTACGACTATCCCATCTTACATATTTTATATCAAATTACCATTTGATCTTATTATAGGTCGGTTCGACTTTTAAAAGTTAACTGCCAATTAACATACACATATGCACAATTAAGTTTAACAACTCATTTAACCAAATAAATTACTTTTCTTAACCAAGTTCATGTCATTTCTGTCACTTAAACAAGTTCTAGCAATTGTTAACATCAAGTTAACTTAACTTTCGATTATCAATGCTAATTTATCCATTCATTGTACTAGAACTAAGGGTTTTCATCTTTATGTAACAACCCCTTTTCATCATATTGTTAGACATTCATCCGAATACCTAACATAATCAAATTCTACATGCAACTAGTAAACAACATGACCTTATACACTTATTAACATTAACTTAACATCTATTTCATCATTTCGTTCAAAACCATTCCATAGCAAGTATAAATATGTACTCAACTCATAAATTGTTCAAGTATCTTTCTATTACTATTATCACGCATGATGATTCTAAACATAGATATATCATCAACTTCATCATATTATTAAAACTCACTTCGATATCTACTTGTTAATCACCTACAAGTAATCATACCTTAAATATTTCATAATTCCACTATATCAAACGAAATTATGCATACATATACACTCAATTTCATCTTTGGATCATAATCCAACAATTTAATTGCAAGTATTCTACTTGTCTCTAGTTACAACTTTCACCAATCTAAGTTTTTAGACATACCTTATAATCCCCTGGTCTAGGTGATCAATTATTTATACTCATGCACGGATTTGAGGTCCGCTTTCCCTTTCAATTTTGATA
This sequence comes from Scalesia atractyloides, assembly GCA_947069175.1. Lineage (NCBI taxonomy): Eukaryota > Viridiplantae > Streptophyta > Magnoliopsida > Asterales > Asteraceae > Scalesia > Scalesia atractyloides. The sequence goes on along the minus strand of CAMTDV010000007.1, from coordinate 11,550,747 downwards.
ATCTTGAAGAAACTAGGGTTTCCCTTGTTTCTTCTCCTGATGATCGACATACACACACTAAGTGTGTGTATTATGTGTTAATTTTATGTTTTAATAAAACAAGTTTCCTTTCTTGGCAGCTTTGGTCTCTCACGTTTAGTTTCAACTATAAATGAGACTATAACTCATTATCTTGTTACTTATATACATGTTATTAACTAGGTTAATTTGTTCCTTGTTATTTTGTTTACGGGTTCACTTTTACCACAAACGTCTTTTACCGCTCTTTAATAATTAACGTGGTTTGATTATCAAACCCGTTTTTGGGGTGTTACAAATCGCCTGCCCGAGCTTCTCTAAACATTTGTGAAATGTAATCGCTCTATTTTTTCTTTGATTTTCGTAGGTGTTGGTGCTTTTACGTTCAAATTACGAGGATAATTTAACACCCCAAAAACAGGTTTGGTAATCAAACCACGTTAATATTAAAGAGCGGGTAAAGTACCGTTAGTGGTAAAAGTGAATCCGTAAACAAAATAACAATTAACCTAGTTGGTAACATATAAAGAGGTGATAAAACAATAAGTTATAGCCTTATATAATCAAAATTAAACTTGAGAGATCAAAGCTATTAAAAAGGAAACATGTGTTTTAAAATGTAGAAATTAAAACACAACACACACATATAGTGTGTGTGTGTGTGTGGATTACCAGGGAGAGCAAACAAGGGTAAACCCTTGTTCATCTAAGAATCATCAAATTGAAGGAGGAATTGGGCCCCAAATTTATGCATGAACACGAATTATATATCACCTAGGCTAGGAGATCATAAGATATGTTTAAAAATCTAGATTGGTGAAAGTCATAACTTTAGACAAGTACAATACTTGTAATTAGATTGTTGGATTATCCAAAGATAAGATTAAGTATATATGTATGCTTAATTTCGTTAGACATAATGAAATTATGAAATATTTGAGGTATGATTACTTGTAGTTGATTAACAAGTAGATTATGAAGTGGGTTTTGATAATATGATGAAAAACTTGTGTTTAGAATCATCATACATGATAGTAATAGCAAGATATTTGAATAATTACGAGTTCGAGTACATGTTCATACTTGTCATGTGTAACACCCCGAAAATATTAACTTATATGATCATAATTGGCGCATTTGTATATATAATATTGCCCCAAATAAAACTATAGAGTATAATAGCTAGTAATACGTAACCTGGTTAGTAACATGTTAATGTCTAATAAACATTGAATTGTGGGCATTATAACAACATCAAAACATGAGGGGTTAAAATGGTTAATTTGATGTTTAAAGTATTAAAAAGGAAAACTAAAAAGGAAAAAAATAACAAAAACACACATGTGTGTGTTGACCAGAGAGAAGGAGAAGAAGGTGAAACCCTTCTTCAAACCAAATCATCAAATTGAAGGTGGAATTGAGCCCCAAATTTTTTTATGAGTATAGATTATTGATCACCTCTACTAGAGGATCATAAGGTATGTTGAAATTCGATATTTGATGATATTGCGAAGAATCATGGAGTTCTAGAAATTTCAATTTTTGCATAAATTGTTGAAATCAAAGTGAAATAAGAGTAGTGTACATGCTTTAGAACAAACCTTGATGAAGAATTGTAAGTCGAACACTATAATTTAACTGTTTGAGCAATGTAGCCATTGGTATGCAAGTGGGTATTAGTAAATGGGTTGAACACATGAAATGTAATATTGAAATAAATGTATTTGATGTTAGTATAATGAACTTTGGATGTTGTTGAACATAATAGTCACATTAATTTCACATGAAGTAAAAACATGACAACTTCATGAAATAAAAATCAAATAGATTTAGTGAAAAGATCCATGCTTATAAGGTGTTTGATATAATGCCTAAATAAAGATAAATTGTTGAATGGAATGAGAGAATCCTGATATGGATCTTATAAATGAGACTTTGACAATTTCGTGTCATATGTTATACTATGAGTTCGAAATGATAAATTGGGCTGAACTCTATAGGCAACTTGGGTGAAGCGTCAAGTGGCCAAGCTGAGGTAGACACGCGATTGAAAGGGAAACTTTAAGGTACATGGTTTTACACTTGGTATGATTTCATTAATAACTTGATTGATTGTATGATAATAAATGAAGTAATACTTGTAAAATTTAGGTCATTCATAAGTGATGGACTTCGCACGAATGAACCAAATGAGTAAATAGTGCATGGCAATAAGTCAGGTTAGTTCATAAGTGACGGAATTCACTTGAACAACCAAAATTATGTGAACGCGTAAGCCGGGTAACGGGAACACATATCGTAAACCGTAAATTTATGATATGCTTGAAAATAGGTTTCTTGTTTGGTTATAATAGCCAAGCGGGTACAAAATATAGCAAAAACGTAAGCCAAGTGACGGATGCGTAAACGTGAGTTAGCAAACTTAGATGATGGTTGAATTTCCGCAAGGAACAAAACCTCATCATAGGAATGAAGGAAATATGGTCGAATTGATTAACGGGTCAAAATAACTACGTGAATTAATTTTACGCCGATAGCATAAAGTGTAAGAATTCACTACTTTGAATGACGAGTTTAAATCTAAAATGTGAGGAATCAATTTACAATCAAGAAGAAACAAACTTGAAGTTAAACGAATAAGTATGCAAAAAGATTTGGAAGTTTTCGTGTTAAAACAAAACAGGAAAAAAAAATAAAGTTTCAGCAGCAACGTACCGTAACCTATGGTTGACTACCGTAGGCTACGGTAGTAATAAGAAGAACAACAGAATTAGGCTATAACCTAAGGATGGTTGCCCTAGGCTACGGCTGGGCCTATCTGTTTGGTTTTCTAAGTTGTGCACCGTAAGCTACGGTACACTTACCGTAGCTTACAACGGGTTTCTCTTAAAAAAAATTGTTATTGTTTTGAGTTATTTAGATGTCCGAATAGTATATTATGCGTTATATAAATGATGTTTATAATAACATTGACACATATAGGTGATCAATATGATGGAAGGGATGCAGATCAAGCTACTTGAAGGACCGAACACAAATAAAATAAATTATCTTCCGCATGTTATCTTAATCTTTTGTAAACCAAATATTGTTAAAGTTTTAGTAATGTTTCTAAGTAGTTGTGAAGTTTTGGCAAATTTTAAATTCTGGTATGACCTTATGTGTCGTTTTATAAAATATTATAAAATGCAAACTTTTATTTAGTATTTTATGTATAATAAGTTGGGTATTACAAGTTGGTAATCAAAGCTTAAGGTTAAAGAATATGTTTGGTTCGAAGCTTGATCAAGACATCCGGTAAGAATGGTTATAAAATAATTCTTAATAAAATATTTTAGAAAAGAAATGGAGTAAAGTATATGGGAGGAGTGTGTTTATACACTCGAACCCAGAAAAATGCACTAAGCATGAACGGTCAAGCCAAGTTGAATATTTGGCCAAACCAAAGAGGAAAGATACATCACGTACATTATTAAGTGATGAGAACAAATATCCATACCATGATATGGAAATGATTAAACAAGTTATTTATCAAATTGTAATGGACATTTCAGTTAAAAGATGTCGAGAGGAACCGGTAATGACACGGTATGCCTCATGACTGAAGAGACATGAGAAAAGATTTTTGAGGAAGTCGGAAAAGCTCTTGAAGCCAGCCTACCAGGATTCATGGAAAGGCTACAGACCACGATACTCACGACTGTTGAAGAGAGAATTAACAAACTGAAAGAAAGTCTCAATCAAGAAAGAGACAAGCACAAAGAGAAGAAAGATTTTCCTTATGACAAGTTTATGGCATGTAAACTCCCAATTTATAATGGAGAAGTTGACCCAATAGCTTTTCAAAGATGGATCAGTGACATGGAGGGTATCTTTGAACGAACTCACTACGACACAAATGATTTCGTAGTCTACGGAACTGGCCAACTGAGAGGCTAAGCTAAGGATTTGTGGAATAATCTCAAGAATGAACAAGGGTTGAGGCTATGCGAGCCATGACTTGGGACGAACTTAAAGAACCTTCCTCAAACACCACAGCCCTAGGGTTGTGATCAACAAGATCAAGGAAGAATTTATGCATCTAAGACATAAGTGTGAAATGATCGACAAGATCACGGTGATATTCCTAGAGTTTAGTGATGAGTTGGTGAAAACTGAGGAACAAAATATATCACTACCACAATATGTTAAGTGCAGAATATAGGGAGCTAAAAAAACAAGGTAAATGATTTTTCTTTCAAACATAAAAAAGGGTGCATTGATACCAAATACATTTAAAGAATGACACGGGTAAAGGGATGATCTACGGGATCACCACGGCATTCGGCTTATAAATAGTGCAAAGGTCTACGGATCAAAATGGCCTTCGGGTCACGAATCGAGAGCAATGGGCCTTAGAGGGCTCATCTTAAAAAGGTTAAAGTTTAAACAAATAACCTATAATGCTAAACGAAAGAAGCTTTCGGGTTACTTAAACAATTTAATATCAACCACTCATACATGATAGATCTAGAGTGGATAATGGTTTTTACAGTTATCGTATCTAAAGGTGGTTCCTATTTTAAACTATTTATATATATATTTATATACACACATACTTTTTTATTATTTCATGAATAATAGATATAAAAAGAATGAAAAATAAAATAAAATAAAATAAAATGTTTCGAAATGACTTTCTTGAAGTTTTATAGTACTTTTCAAGTTTTCTAATGATTTCTTTCATAGGCTTGATCACTTTGAGCAGGTGACTTCTTATATGAACCAAACTATATGAACCAAACGTATGTAATATATTTTATTAAATATCTTAATTGTAAACCATGCATTGATGCATATTATTAGGGGTTTTTATTTTGATCATGAGGGTTTTATATTTTTTTTCTTTTACTACCCTTGCATCCTAGAATCTTCCTCAACATAATTTGAAAAACCCTTGACACAGCCACACGTCTTCTCTAAATATCCACAACCTCTACATCATTTTATATATTTATTATTATTGTTGCTATTTATACTATTATCATATGCATTTTACTTTTTAGTTTACAGAAGTTTTCGTTAGCGGTTTAACGGTATACGTCCAAATTTATTTCACCATATATTAATTCTAACGTATAAATAATAAAATATTTTTAATAAATACATATATTAATATGTACTTTTTTCTTAACTTTATAAATTATAAAACCAAGTTTTATAAAAGAGATAATTCGTTTACACTAAAATTATTTGTAGGTACAAATTCATACTTAAAACTCATTGTTTTTTCAAGATGTTCTGTATGGTGAATGTGAATGAGTTGACCCGTTTGTAAGCTACTAAAAACTAAGCTCGATAAAAGCTATTTTTTTTACAAAAATACAGGAGCACGTGTATTTTTCTGATTGCTATAGCGAGTATCGTTATCATAGAGAAGCGAAATGATATCATCGAATTCCCACCATGAAGGACGAGCTAATTTTCTAGTTTATATTCATGTTGTGTCCGACTTTAATTGTTTGTCCAAAGACGACTTAATTTTCTTTCTTTTTTTGTTTTCAAGCTTTGTTGGAGTGGATATTTAGGTGGCGTTTGTTTTTCTTAAAAAGATCTGCGTAGGCTCTTCTGTCTGCGCCGAGTATGCCACGCGTAGATGACGGGTGGTCTTTTGGACAACCCATAAGTGAATTAAAATGATAAATATTCCACGCTTTAAACGTTTATTTGTTACGATTTGATGTCTACGGTGTGTTTGGCTTTTCCGAAGAACATAATGAGGGAGTTTAAACGTGCTTTAGCGGGTATTTACAAGAGCCTAATCGAAGATGGAACTCAAGAGATGGAACAAGGGCAAAAATGGAAAAATTAAGCTGACCACCGTAAGCTACGGCACCGTAGCTTACGGTGGTGTCCCCTCTTGAAAACCACCGTAAGACAGAAGTGTGAAGCCGTAATGAAATTTTTGCCACCGTAGCTTACGGTGGTGGGCTACGAGAAATGTGTAACTGCCCAATTTAAGCTGAGTTATGGTGGCTTTTCACATTATCAATGATTGGAACGATTTGCAGAGCAATTGGGAGGCAATTTTAGGTGTTTTTCATTGATTCTAACAAGTTCTAAACAATATTTGAGTGTGTTTGATTCGTATGAACAAGACAACTGAAGTTTGTTTGATTGTGAGAACATGAGTGGCTAAACATTTCGGTGATCGTCTTGGGTGAAGGTTTGTTGAACAATTATGTTTGAATTCTGGATTTCTAGAATAATTACTATGTTATGGTTTTTATGGTGTTGATTGATTGTTTGTAAATTATTGGTTGATATTGTGCTTATTGCTTGTTCCGTACGTTCTTGGTGCCGTTGACAATCAAGATATCACGAGGAGGTTTACGGGTTGGGTATTAATCAATTGGTCATCGGGTAACAACCTCGCATTTTAATCCGAGTACTTTGTTCCCTTTTATCACAAATAGTTAATCAAGAACGAGTAATGTCTATGTGACTCTTTCTAGTAGAATTGAACACATGCGTTTTGAACCAGAGCCCAAGATGATCATTCCCTTATTAATCTGTTATGAATCGCTAGTAATTAAGTTTAAAATCCATAAATTGAAATCTGAAATTATATTTTGCAAATTAGGTAATTAGTACAATAGTACAACCTTTTGATAACATTAGTTCCACAAATCCTCGTGTTCGATACCCACTTACCGCTATCTAGTAGCAGTTTAGGATTAAATTTGCGTGTGACAACGACTTCACGTCAAATTTTGGCGCCGTTGCTGGGGATTTGTGCGCAATGTGTGTTAGTATAGTTTGCTATTTTTCCGGGTTTACACTGGTTGTGTCAGTGTGCAGGTTCTCACAGGTGTATGCATACTAGAGGATCCAACAAGCTATCGCCATTGGTATTTGATCCGGAAATTGAACGGACTTTACGACGCAACAGGGTTTTGCTAAGGGAGAATAAAATTAGTGGTTCCCCAACAACACCATCAACACCTATTTCACCATTCCACACCATGGAAAATTTACCTACCACCACGAATCAAACCTCACCATCTACACCTCCACCAAATTCCACCACTCACCCAACTTCGACACATGAAGTTGACCCATCTAACACCGCATCATTAGTACCACCATTCTCATCTTTCTTTCCCACATCCGGTCAATCCTCATCTACCCAATACCCTTTACCAACTCAACCTTTACCTAGTTCCACCATTATCCATACTTCACCTACATTTCAACCATCAAACCAACCGGGTTCCCATAATCCTTCTTCACAGTTTGTGCAAACATCTGGTGTAGGAGGAGACGGGTATGATGACGGTTATGAAGAGGAATTGGGAGGATATGAAGATGAAGGTTACTATTATGGGGGTGATGGAGGTCACTTGGGACCTCAAGGGGGAATGGGTTATCCGGCAAGGCAACCTACGAGGGTGCAACAAGTTCGTCCTCAAGGGCCACCATTTCAACAACCAATGCCTCTACAACAAATCCAAGTTCAACATCAACAACCACAATTCTAAAGACCGATGCATCAACCTCCACCTCAACAACATTTTGTAACTCAAGGGTTAAGACAAGGTCTGGTGGGCCGACCAAGAGTACCATTGGGTGCCCCGCGTCGACATCATCGAGAAGTAGTGCGGGGGGTTGAAGCGCATTTTCGTCCAGTTATTACCAATAATCCTTCTCCCGTAATAATACCTCAATGGCCGGACGGAAGGACATTCGAAGTTACGACTGCCTTGCAAAGTTTGCTGAAGTATAAGGGTCTAGCAACGGAGGAACCTTATTTCCACTTGGAAACTTATGATTCCATTTGCTATACTATCGGGGGGCAAGGGTTTTCGTCGGATGATGTTAAGTTGGTGTTGTTTCAATTCTCGTTGGAAGACAAAGCGAAGAGGTGGTTTCATACTTTACCGTCCGCATCTATCTATACCTGAGCTGATATGCAACAAAGATTTCTCGAAGAATTTTTTTCGGCCCAAAAGACAAATGAAGCAAGGCGGAGTATAAGGAGTTTCCAACAACAACCAAGTGAGATGTTTCATGAGACATTTGAAAGATTCAACATGATGTTGAAGAATTGTCCTCATCATGGTATAGCATTGTGGGAGTTGTTGAATGCGTTTCATGAAGGATTAAGCTCAGAGGATGCTCGGGATTTAATTTCTATCACAAATGGTACATTTGGAACAAACTATGAGCAAGACGATTGGGCATTTCTAGAACAAATGGCAGTCACATCAAAAAGGAAAGCACAATCGTCAAGGCGAGCTAGACATGTAATCACAAGGCCTCAAGTGTATGCGGTTGAGGATGGAGAAGCACAAGCATCAAACCAGGTATATAATGTTTGTACTAACTGTAATGAACTTGGTCATGCAGCGGAGGTATGCTTGGTGGGAGTAAGTGCAAATCAAGTCAAGGAGGTGAATGCAATTGGAGGGGGTGGTCATAATTTTAACATGAACTCCAACACATACCACACCGGGTTAAGGAATCATCCTAATTTTCGTTATGGGGAACCCGACGAATCAAGCGAATCCAAATTTCCAAGGAGCTCAACGAAATTTCATTCCACGCCAACAATACAATCAAGGTCAAACTTCATCAAGTGGGAATGAATTTATGGATATGCTCCAGATGATGCAACAAGATATGCAAAGGAGGAATCAACTGGATGACGCTCGGGCACAAAAGGATGATATTCAGGACAAAGCCATCCAATCACTGACCACACAGATAGGACAGCTGGCTAGTAAGGTAGCAGCTTTGAAGCAACAGAATGGGAAACTTCCTAGTGATACGCAAACTAACCCGAAGAACACAAAGAACATACAGATCAGCGGGGTAAGTTTCGTTCCTAAAAATGATAAATGATTAACTACTTCTGTTGTTCATGTGATTGCAGGTGTGAATGAAACAAGTGTCGAGAGAAGTGGAAGTAATGCAGGGGAACCAGTTATCCCGATTCAAGTTGGGAAGTTCAAGATACACAAAGCATTGTTGGATTATGGAGCAAGGATGAACGTTCTCCCGGGTAGCCTGTACGACCAGTACGACTTTGGTCCGTTACACGAGATTGATAGCATGGCGGTGTTCGCGGATGCAAGTTGGAAGCAACCTCGAGGGGTTGTAAAAGACGTAGTGATACAACTGGGCGAGTTTTACTACTCGGTGGATTTTATGGTGATCGACTACACAACGTTGAAGACTTACGAGCAGCCACAGGTAGTGTTGGGTCGTCCGTTCTTGTATACGACAAACGCTCAAATCGTTTGCAGAAATGGAATAGTCACCATGAGCTACAAGAATCGTAAGTTATACTTTAATGTGTTTTTAAAATCCATTCATTACGTTCTTGTTAATGAATTGAGTCACACAGTTGCTACTAACGGACATGTTTCAAGTGTTAGCACAGTCAGGTCAATTGCAAGTGGTGTTGATGTGTAAAGGTCTGAGTTGAAGAACGGTAAAAATCAGGCAAGGAAGACGGTGAGTGTGAGCAGGAGGGCGGGCAAAGGAAAACCACCCGATGGTGGGATTAGATGGGGGTGCTGAGGCTGAATTTGACCCCAATTGGCGTGAAATTACAAACTTTCCAAGAAATTGGATGGAATATGGAGAGAAATGGGGAAACAAAGGTTCACTTGAGCCACCTTGAGTACGTCAGGTGGTGTTCTTTCCTTGTATATTATTGTAGACATTATTTGGTTTTGTTTATGGTTGGGTGGAAGGGTGGCGTATTGTGTTTAATATTCATGTTATGGGTTGGTGGTAAATTGGTGGTGTTTACATGTTTCATAAAAATAAAAATAAAAAACAAAAAGAAATTTGGGATTTGAGAGTTGAGCTGTAGGTGAAGTTGAGGTAGCTTTAGTGATCGTTTCCTTCAAAACCATACATTGGGGTCAATGTATCTCAAGTGTGGGGATGGGGGAAATTTTTGTGATTTTGAAAATTTTTAAACCAAGCCAAATAATTGTGCAATTTGAATATGTTACCTTAATCCGCATGACACATCGTTATCCCTTTGTATCCTTTCTTGGTGAGTTTTTGAGCCACATTAATGCTTTCTAGAAATTAATTCTTTGGTTGAGTGGCATTGTGTGATTTGTGTTAATAGAACTTGGATAATATATGCTTGTCAAAACCTAAGTTTACATGCTTGTGAATATGATGAGGGCATTTAGGTAGTCTCCGCTGGATGTGTGTTGAGTGTGGGTTTGGGGGATTGGACCTCATAAGTTACAAATATGAGCTTGGTAGTGAGCGGGACGGGGGTTTTGGACATTAGTAGCCTAATTTGAGCTTTTAACCATTCAATTGTCACCCAAGCCTATGTCCTACAAAATTCTACCTTTAATCGACCTGGTTAGATAGTTTGATATTGTTATATATGTGTTCTTTCAATAGTTGTAATGCTATGTTTGCTGTCTTGATGCAATATTGTGATTGCTATGAAAAAAATGAATAAAAAAAGGAAAAGAAAAAAGAAAAGAAAAGAAGAAAGAAAAGTTAGTGTACAAATAGTGTTGGTTATCTCTTTCGTTTGATGTAATAGTAAACCGGGTCGATTCAACGAGTTACATGCATATATCCCACAAATTCTCACCCTTACACATAGCCTTGTTACAACCTGAAAGTCCTTTTGATTTGTAAGCATGTTAGGCAGTTTGTAGGTGGAGACTTGATTTTTATCCAAGCTTATTGTCGCACAATCACGCACTTGCATTGAGTGATCTAGCATAATCTTGCTAGTATATTTTTGTCATCGAGAGGAGAGTTATTGTGAGGGGTGTGTTATGTAGTATGATGGTAAATTGACAATTGGATGACATGCTTGTCTTTGGTTTATATTGCGATCACTTTTAAGCTTAAAAACGTTTTTGAGGTGTTGCTTGGGACAAGCAATGTTTAAGTGTGGGGATGTGACAGGTGGTCTTTTGGACAACCCGTAAGTGAATTAAAATGATAAATATTCCACGCTTTAAACGTTTATTTGTTACGATTTGATGTCTACGGTGTGTTTGGCTTTTCAGGTACCGAAGAACATAATGAGGGAGTTTAAACATGCTTTAGCGGGTATTTACAAGAGCCTAATCGAAGATGGGACTCAAGAGATTGAACAAGGGCAAAAATGGAAAAATTAAGCTGACCACCGTAAGCTACGGCGCCGTAGCTTACGGTGGTGTCCCCTCTTGAAAACCACCGTAAGACAGAAGTGTGAAGCCGTAATGAAATTTTTGCCACCGTAGCTTACGGTGGTGGGCTACGCGAAATGTGTGACTGCCCAATTTAAGCTGAGTTATGGTGGCTTTTCACATTATCAATGATTGGAACGATTTGCAGAGCAATTGGGAGGCGATTTTAGGTGTTTTTCATTGATTCTAACAAATTCTAAAAAATATTTGATTGTGTTTGATTCGTATGAACAAGACAATTGAAGTTTGTTTGATTGTGAGAACATGGGTGGCTAAACATTTCGGTGATCGTCTTGGGTGAAGGTTTGTTGAACAATTGTGTTTGAATTCTGGATTTCTAGAATAATTACTATGTTAGGTTTTTATGGTGTTGATTGATTGTTTGTAAATTATTGGTTGATATTGTGCTTATTGCTTGTTCCGTACGTTCTTGGTGTCGTTGATAATCAAGATATCACGGGGAGGTTTGCGGGTTGGGTATTAATCAATTGGTCATCAGGTAACAACCTCGCATTTTAATCTGAGTACTTTGTTCTCTTTTATCACAAGTTAATCAAGCACGAGTCATGTCTATGTGACTCTTTCTAGTAGAATTGAACACATGCGTTTTGAACCAGAGCCCAAGATGATCATTCCCTTATTATCTGTTAAAACCCAATATTTGAATCGCTAGTAATTAAGTTTAAAATCCATAAATCGAAATCTGAAATTAAATTTTTACAAATTAGATAATTAGTATAATAGTACAACCTTTTGATAACATTAGTTCCACAAATCCTCGTGTTCGATACCCACTTACCGCTATCTAGTAGCAGTTTGGGATTAAATTTGCGTTTGACGACGACTTCACGTCAGTAGACATTGCCATCTGCAGACTGTTTGTTTTTCCGAAGACGTTCCATTAAAAAACGTCTGCGCGAGCTCTTCTTGATGCAGACTTGGCCCAGTCACTTCTAAGATCTTCTAAGATTTGAAGAGGGTAAAATATCACCACCCACCACCGTCCATCACCACCACCACCACGACCACCAATGCCACCGTCCACCACCCACCGCCACCACCGTCCACCACCACCTACCGCCACCGTCCATAACCACCGTTCGAACACCACTACCGGTTTATTTTAGAAGTCTACATACGTTAAAAATAAACAACCTTCTTCTTGCCTACAAAGGTTTGGTACACCTTTTCTTCTACAGATATCTGCAGATATAGTTTGCAGACTTCATATATTTTACCTCTTAAAAAACAAACTCCTTAGTAATCGTAGACAAGTTTCCTTTTTATTTGACATCCACCCAATTATCTGTACTTCATTAGGGATGGATCATCCAACCCGTATACCTTAAGTGTCGCCAATTTACTAGTGTCACGTTATTTAGACCATCTAGTTCCCTAATTTACCATTTTTAGCAGCACCACTTAGAATTTCCTAATCTCTTTGTTTTTTTTCTTTTTTTATTACAAATAAATAATTAAAATATATGAAACATTTAACAAAATAAAATAAAAAATTTAACTATTACTCATAAAACATAATATCCCTCAAAATCTATGCTATAGGATTGCTTAGAGTAGTACACATAGGAGTACGACAGTTAATGCACATGTTAACCACTTTTTAAAGCCAAATTTGTATTTTTAACAATACTTACATTCTTGTCTCCTCAAAACTTACAATTTTCTCACCTTGTCTTTGCCCGTGTATTCCTCAATTTTTTTCTTTATTTTTCTGAAATACCTTTCAATATATTTGTTTTAAAAAAATTTCTGAACAAAGCGTTAAAGTGTGCTTATTTTTGTCAACGTATCCATATAAGTTTTACTAAATATTGGGATGTGGATTTAATGTCCAAATTCTTTATGCGTTGGTGTACAATTCTTTTCATGCTCAACTAATTACAAATTTTAGTTGCATTTTAAAAATAGATGTATGATTAAAAAAGACATGTGTGTTAAAAAATAAAACTAGCCCACGTAAAGGCAGTTTTATCCCAAAAAGAACAAAACTGATCTTTAACTATCATTGTCTTTATTTTTTCTCTTATATCTTTCAATATATTATGTTTTAAAAATTATAAATAAACTGTTAAAATATACTTATTTTTATCGATGTATCGATGTAAATTTTAGTGAAATCTGGATGTGGATTATAATGTACATATCGTTTAAGCGTTAATGTACAAGTCTTTTCATGCTCAGTTTACAAAGTTTAGTTGCATTTTAAATATAGAGGTGTAACTAATTAAAAATATGTTTTAAAGAATAAAACAAGCCCACATAAAGACAGTTTTATCTCAAAAGTACAAAACTAACATTTAACTATCATTTTCTATATTTTTCTCTTATATTCAATATATTATGTTTTAAAAATCATGAACAAACTGTTAAAATATAATTATTTTTGTCGACGTATTGATGTAAGTTTCATTGAATAACCAGATGTAGATTATTTATGCGTTAGTGTACAAGCCTTTTCAAGCTTAATTAATTACACAATTTAGTTGCATTTTAAATATAGAGATCTGAATATAAAATACACTTTTAAAAAATGTGTTTTAAAGAATAAAACTAGCCCACGTAAAGGCAGTTTGATCCCCAAAGTACAAAACTAACATTTAATTATCATTTTCTTTATTTTTCTCTTATATTTTTCAATATATTATGTTCTAAAAAAATTCCGGACAAACCGTTAAAATATATTTATCTTTGCCGAGATGTATCGATGTAAGTTTTATTGAATATCCGGATGTGGATTATAATGTACAAATTGTTTATGCGTTAGTGTACAAGTCTTTTCATGCTCAATTAATACAAATTTTGGTTGCATTTTAAATGTAGAAGTCTGATTAAAAACAGATCTTTTAAAAAATGTGTTTTAAATAATAAAACTAGCCCACGTAAAGGCAGTTTTATCCCAAAAGAACATAACTAACTTTTAACTATCATTTTCTTTATTTTTCTCTTATACGTTTCAATATATTATGTTTTAAAAAATTCAAAACAAACCATTAAAATGTTCTTATTTTTGTTGGTATTGATGTAAGTTTTATTGAATATCCGTATGTAAATTGTAATGTATAAATCGTTTATGCGTTAGTGTATCATGATCAATTAATTATAAATTTTGGTTGCATTTTAAATACAGAGATCTGATTAAAAAATACATGTTTTGAAAAATGTGTTTAAAGAATAAAACTAGCGCACGTAAAGGCAGTTTAATCCCAAAAGTACAAAACTAACCTTTAACTATCATTTTTTTTATTTTTCTCTTATATCCAATATAATATGTTTTAAATTTTTTTGAACAAACCATTAGAATGTGATTATTTTTGTCGACGTATCATTTATTGAATATCCGAATGTCGATTATAATGTACAAATCGTTTATGCGTTTGTGTACAAGTCTTTTCATGCTCAATTAATTACAAAATTTGGTTGCATTTTAACTTTAGAGGTCTAATTAAAAACACATTTTAAAAAAAAATATGTTTTAAAGAATAAAACTTGCCCACGTAAAGGCAGTTTTATCCCAAAAGATAAAACTAATGTAAGACCAGTCATGTAATATAGACATTTTATAGAAAACACTACATTCATTTCAGGGAAATTAAAATTTCGTTTTACATACTAATACAAGGTTGTTAAAAACTTTTAAGTATTTAAAAGATACTTTACAATTTAACAAAAGGTAATTTATAAACTAGACAAATAAAGCGGAAGCTTGAATTTGAGAGATATTCGGTCCTATGACAAAGTTTGATCTTCGACCGTAACATAGCGCGATTTCTGTTTAACTAAAAATTTTACAATTTATTAGCAATAAGGATAATCATACATAACAATTTAATGCGTCGAAGTTAATATTGTGTCGGCGACGGCATGTTGTGCCGTCGGTGACGATACTTCCTACAACCATTTTTGTTGCAGACTTTTTAAGTCGTTCGTTTGACCCGTTTTTGAATTTCACACTTTAAAATGCGACTCGACTCTTACAGAAAATGTTCGTAATATGGTATTTCATGTTTTCATTTCGGTAGTACCTCCGTTTCAAGCATTTATACTATTGAATTCTAAGTTCTAAATTCAAATTATTTTGACCTGTTTGTATATTCTTGATACTTAACTTATTTATCTATGTCCTTTATCTATATGATCATTTTCGTAGTTACACCCAATTTCCTCGGGTAACTTTGGAGTATTATACGTCTCCATTACTCGGTTTATACTTATATTTCGATCTTACCCTTCTTATCGGATTTATATCCAAATAGTTGTTCATACACCTATAAGCTTTTGACCTGTTTGGCTAGCGCAACGAAATCCGTCGTTTTATTTAACCAAACTTCTACTCTTTTTATCATTTTACTCATTTGGTTGTCTTAGCAAATTCCATCGCTTTTATTCGACCAAAACATCATTTACCATGTTGTTTAACTCTTTAGGTCGTCTTAGCGAATTCCATCGCTTTTATTCAATCAAGTCATCGTTTATCATGTTGTTTGACCCATTTGGTCATCTTAGCGAACTCTATCGCTTTTGTTCGTCCAAATCATCATTCATCATGTTATTTGACCTATTTAGTCGTCTTAGCGAACTCCATCGCTTTTATTCGACCAAACCATTATTTGACATATTGTTTGACCCATTTGGTCGTCTTAGCTAACTCCATCGCTTTTGTTCGACCAAATCATCATTTGACATATTGTTTGACCCGTTTGGCCGACTTAGCGAACTCCATTGCTTTTGTTCGACCAAATCATCATCTGACATATTGTTTGACCCATTTGGTAATTATCAATACATTATATCACTACAAGCACAAGGTCACATACCTTAAAGTGTTCCTTTTTGTCGCGTGTCACCTCCGGCCTTATCACCCGCCCTTTCACTCGAGTTGCCTATAGTGAACAATTTGGTTAATTGTTAAATGGTCAATATCTATTATTTTTATCAATCTTAGTCAAGGGTCAATACGTATAATTCTTGTCGGATTTTTACGTTATCAAGTATAATACTTTACTTAGGCAATCTATCGAACACCTCGTAAATACGGATTTTTACACGTTGTATCTAGCATTACAAATAAAACATCATTTGTCTACACATCCTTATCACATTAAGTAATCTTGTCCGATCATGACCCGGTTCATATCAAGGTTTCAGATTATCAAACTTCACAGGCACGGATTAATCATGTTAACATATATATTCTATATTTTCCTAAAAACCCATTTAACACAAGCATTAATTATCATCCAAATACTCAATTTATAGCCTTTGATCACTATTTTTATCAAGGACTTGTCTCCTAGATTAATATAAACCTCTAATTTTGCTAATACATCAACGATTTAGGCTTGATTTGAAATTTGTAATATTCCTCAAAATCATAATCATCACCAAACATTGGAATTCAACATACCTTAGAATCTCCTAGCTGGGTTGATCACTAATTTTAGTTCATGCATTGTTTTATGATCTGATTCCCTTTTCAATTTGAAGAAATTGATGAATTTAGGGTTTGGGGGGTTCTTCCCTTTCTCTTCTCTCACTTGGTCGACCTTGTGTGTGTTTTGAGTCTAATTTTCCAATTTATATTAACTAGTTTACACAGTGTACAAATCAGTCCTCAATGTTTGTTTATTTTTACAAAGGCACTATCCTAATGTTTTTATTAGTTATGAACTAGTAACTAATCTAAGCTTTAAATCCATTAAATTAGGCATGTGTGAAATATTTTACCATAGCACTAAATTTTATAGAAATTAGGGACGTTATAAATCTATTCCTTTTAAAAAAAGGGTTAGTCTGTTAACTAGGTTAAATGCCCAGATTATTTATATAATTTAAGATTTTTGGGGTGTTACAAATCCACCCTCCTTAAAAGGGTTTCATCCCCGAAACACATATACGTACTGAAAAGTGAAGGGTGGAGTCGTCTCATTTCCTCTTCCGACTCTCAAGTGACGTCTGATACCTTCCGATGCTTCCATTTGACTTTCACTTGGTCAATCTCTTTATTTCTTAATTCTTTAACTTTTCGATCGATGATTTGAATCGGTTTAGCTATATAGTTAAGCTTGTCATCGATTTCAATATCACTACAGGGTACATATGCTCTTTCATCCGCTAAACATTTGCGGAGATGTGATATATGAAATGTGTTATGTATCCCACTTAATTCATCCGGAAGTTATAGTCGGTAAGCCACTTTGCCCACTCGACCGATAACCTTAAATGGGCCAATGAATCGGGGATTCAACTTGCCTCTTTTCCTAGATCGTATGATTCCCTTCCACGGAGATACCTTGAGCATTACACTATCGCCTAATTGAAATTCGATAGGCCTTCGTCTTTTATCTGCATAGGAGTTTTGTCGATTTTGAGCCACTTTTAAATGGGCTCGGACCATATCAATCTTTTCATTTGTGGCCTTAATCACATCTTTATGGGCGAGTTCTCTCGGTCCCACTTCGCCCCAACATACTAGAGTTCGGCATTTTCGACCATAAAGCAGCTCGTATGGTGCCATACCGATGCTCGAGTGGTAACTGTTGTTGTAAGAGAATTATACTAACGGTAGATAGGCATCCCAGCTACCACCAAAATCAATAATACATGCCTGAAGCATATCTTCTAAGGTTTGAATTGTTCTTTTGCTTTGTCCATCTGTCTGGGGGTGGTATGCAGAACTGATTAACAGTTTTGTGCCCATCTGTTTTTGAAAATCACGCCAAAAGTTCGAAGTAAAACGGGTATCTCTATCGGATACAATCGATACCGGTACTCCATGGCGTGCTATAGTTTCATTCATATATATCTCCGACATCTTTTCAGAGGTATAAGTCTCACTAATTCGCTTTTTGATAGTCTATCAACGGCCACCCAAACGGCGTTGAATGCTCTAGTCGTTTTCGGCAGCTTGGTCAATAGATCCATGGTAATATGTTCCCATTTCCAGACTGGTATGTCTAGCGGTTGAAGTTCGCCGTAGGGCTTTTGATGTTCTGCTTTTACTTGTAAACAAGTTAGGCATTTTTCTACATATTTGGCTATATCTTTTTTCATTCCGGGCCACCAGTAATTTTGTTTCAAGACTCGATACATCTTGGTCGCTCCCGAGTGAATCAAATAACGCGATTTATGAGCCTCATCGAGTAAAAGATCTTTGACACCACAAGTGTTCGGAACCCAGATTCTACCAAATCGGGATTTCATTCCATTTTCTCCGTCTACAATATCTTTCAACAAACCTTTCAGACGTTCTTTTCTCCAATTTTCTTCTTTTATTTCTTCAACTTGTGTTGTTCGGATTTGCTCGAGTAAACTCGAAGTTACTACGAGTTGCATCAACCGTACTCGTATAGGTATATACTCTTCTTTTCGGCTTAGCGCATCCGCTACTACATTGGCCTTTCCTGGTGGTAATGGATTTCACAATTATAGTCTTTTATTGTTTCTAGCCCTTGTCTTTGCCTCATATTTAATTCTTTTTGATCAAAGAAATATTTCAAACTCTTGTGATCGGTAAAAATAGTGCACTTTACCTCGTATAAGTAGTGCCTCCAAATTTTCAAGGCAAATACTACTGCCGCCAATTCGAGGTCGTGAGTCGGATATTTCTTTTCATGCACTTTTAATTGCCTAGAGGCATAGGCAATCACCCTGCCCCTTAGCATGAGTACGCACCCCAATCCTAGGTGCGATGCGTCAGAATACACAACTAAGTCATCAATGCATCCGGTAAAGTCAATAACGGAGCACTGGTCAATTTCTCCTTAAGCATTTGGAATGCCTTTTCTTGTTCATCCTTCCAGACAAAATTTTCATCCTTTCGGGTTAGTTTAGTCAAAGGCGATGCAATTTTGGAAAAATCTTGAATGAACCGCCTGTAATATCCCGCAAGCCCTAGAAAGCTTCTAATCTCCGACGGATTTTTCGGAGGATTCCATTTTGACACTGCCTCAACTTTGGATGGATCTACTAGTACCCCATCGGGATTTATGATATGCCCAAGGAATTGTACTTCCCGAAGCCAAAAGGCGCATTTCAAGAATTTAGCATAAAGTTTTTCTCATCTAAGAGTTTCCAACACTTCATGTAAGTGACGAGCATGATCCTCTTGGCTTTTTGAATATACGAGAATGTCGTTGATGAACATAATCACCGAATTGTCCAGCATAGTTTTGCAAACTCGATTCACAAGATCCATAAATGTCGCAGGTGCATTAGTTAACCCAAAAGACATCACGAGGAATTCATAGTGCCCGTACCTTGTTCAGAATGCCGTTTTGGGTATGTCTTCATCTTTCACTCTCAGTTGATGGTAACCTGACCTAAAGTCAATTTTTGAAAACCAACTCGCACCTTGTAGTTGGTCAAATAGGTCGTCGATTCTCGGAAGCGGGTATCGATTGTTGACCGTAAGTTTGTTTAATTCACGGTAATCTATACACATGCACATACTTCCGTCCTTCTTCTTCACGAATAATACCGGTGCACCCCATGGGGAAACACTCGGTCTAATAAATCCTTTGTCCAGTAAGCCTTGCAATTGCGACATTAATTCTTGTACTTCCGACGGTGCTAGCCTATAAGGTGCCTTAGCTACCGGTTTTGCATCCGAGACTAATTCAATACCAAACTCTACCTCGCGCTCAGGTGATATTCCTGGTAAATCATCTAGGAATACGTCTTCAAACTCCCTTACAACAGGTACATCTTCAATCTTTGGCAATTCTTTTCCGAGTCGCGCACGTAAGTTAAGTATGCCTTACAACCACGTTGAACGAGTTTATGGGCTTCCGTTATTGAACATAATATGGGGTTGCAATTCTTCTCCCCGTAAATAGTGATACGCCTTCCGCCTGGTGATGTTAATTGTATTTCTTTGCGGAAGCATATCACCTTGGCATGATAGCGAGACAACCAGTCTATCAAGTCAATCGAGTAATCCTCATCATTCATGTTCAATTTGCAATCCCGACATATTTCATAGACAACAAAACTTTCATTATTAGCTATTTCTACTTCCATGGGCATATGTAGTTTTATCAATGTAAACGAAGGGTGCTGAGTAAATCTTTTTGAAACAAAAGATTTATTTGCACCTGTATCAAATAAAATGCGTACGGGAATACAATTTACAGTAAATGTACCTGAAACCATGCCGGCTTCAATCTTGGCCTCGGCCGCAGTTATATGGAAAGATCTTGTCTTCGATCTTGGGACTTCGATCTTTGTGTTGGCACCTCCTTCTTCCCTTTTAATTCTAGGCACTCAGATTTCTTGTGACCCGGTTGGTAGCATTTATAGCACACCGACACTTTACCAGGGCAATTTGATGCCACATGTCCCGTCTTCCAGCATATAACACACGGTTTGTTTTTGAAATAGCACTCACCCCTATGGGCACGACCACATGTCTTGCAATTTAACGATCCTCCTTTTGTACTCCCTTTCTTTGGAATTTGATTCATCTTTTGCTTTTTAGTAGGACTTGGATTTACATCCATTGCCCTTCGTTCACCCCTCTCGCTCTGCTTCCTTAACTCAATCTCACGTTCTCGTGCAACGTTTATGATCTCCGTTATATTTTCGTATTTTGAGGGAGTCATGAATTCTCTATACTCCGCACTCAACTTATTGTAATAGTAGTAAATCTTTTGTTCTTCTGTTTGCACCAACTCGTCACAAAACCTTAACTAATCAAGGAACACTCCCGTGATCTTATCGATTGTTTCACCCTTGTGTCTTAATTGAATAAATTATTCCTTTATCTTATTTATGACGGCCTTGGGGCTGCGATGTTTAAGAAAGGGCAATTTAAACTCCTCCCATGTCATGGTCTTCATGGCCTCGACTCCCTATTCCTTCTTAAGATTGTCCCACCAATCTTTTGCTTGACCCCTCAATTGACAGGTCCCGTAAGCTATAAAGTCGGTCTTGTCATAATGAATTCGTTCAAAGACTCCTTCCATATCGCTTATCCATTGTTGGCAAACTATAGGGTCTACTTCTCCGTTATAGATTTGTGGTTTACACACCATAAACTTGTCGTATGGACACACTTTCTTCTTTTTAGTCTTGTCTTTTTCTTGCACAAGACTTTCTTTTAATTCATTCATTCTTTCTTCTACAACCGATAAGATTGTAGTTTGTAGTCTATCCATAAATTGAGGTAAGCTCGCTTCTAAAGCCTTTCTGACTTCTTCAGAAATCTTTTCTCGTATCTCTTCCGTCATGAGAGACACTGTATCATCTCCTGTTGCTCCTGACATCTCTTTAACTGAAATGTTCATATTGATTTTGATAAGCAACTTGTTTAATAATTTCCCTATTTTACACGGATATTCACCCTTATCACATAATATCACTTCTAATGTATCTTACACTTTTGGTTTGGTCAAGTATATAACTTGCCTTCAACGTTTATATTCAGTAAATTTTCCGGATTCTAGTGTATAATACACTCCTTCCAAACACCTTAAGTTTTTTTCTTTTCTTATATTCTTAATTGGACTCGTCTCATAATTAATTCTTACCGTAAGTTTTGATCAAGCCATGAACCGAACGTATTTCGCTTTAAACCTTTAGCTCTAATTACCAACTTGTAAGATCCATACATGTAATATAGACATTTTATAGAAAACACTACATTCATTTCAGGGAAATTAAAATTTCGTTTTACATACTAATACGAGGTTGTTAAAAACTTTTAAGTATTTAAAACATACTTTACAATTTAACGAAAGGTAATTCATAAACTAGACAAATAAAGCGGAAAGCTTGAAGTTGAGAGATGTTCGGTCCTATGACAAAGCTTGATCTTCGACCGTAACATAGTGCGGTTTCTGTTTAACTGAAAAGTTTTACAATTTATTAGCAATAAGGATAATCATACATAACAATTTAATCATTTATCAAATCAAAAGTTTGAAGATTTCAGGCTGGCGTCGGTGACGGTAGGTTGCTGCGTCGGCGACGCCATGTAGAAATTCACGTCGGGTCAAGACTGCCGTAGACAGTAGCTTAATGGGTCGAAGTTTTAATATTGTGTTGGCGACAGCATGTTGTGCCGTCGGCGACGGTACTTCCTACAGCCATTTTGCTGCAGACTTTTTAAGTCGTTCGTTTGACCCGTTTCTGAATTTCACACTTTAAAATGCGACTCGACTCTTACAGAAAATGTTCGTAATATGGTATTTCATGTTTTCATTTTGGTAGTACCTCCGTTTCAAGCATTTATACTATTAAATTCTAAGTTCTAAATTCGAATTATTTTGACATGTTTGTATATTCTTGATACTTAACTTATTTATCTATGTCCTTTATCTATATGATCATTTTCGTAGTTACATCCAAATTCCTCAAGGTAACTTTGGAGTATTATGCGTATCCATTACTCGGTTTATACTTATATTTTGATTTTACCCTTCTTATAGGATTTTATCCAAATAGTTGTTCATACACCTACATAGTATGTGTCACGTATAAGCTTTTGACCTGTTTGGCTAGCGCAACGAAATCCGTCGTTTTATTTAACCAAACTTCTACTCTTTTTATCATTTTACTCATTTGGTTGTCTTAGCAAATTCCATCGCTTTTATTCGACCAAAACATCATTTACCATGTTGTTTAACTCTTTAGGTCGTCTTAGCGAATTCCATCGCTTTTATTCAATCAAATCATCATTTATCATGTTGTTTGACCCATTTGGTCGTCTTAGCGAACTCTATCGCTTTTGTTCGTCCAAATCATCATTCATCATGTTATTTGACCTGTTTAGTCGTCTTAGCGAACTTCATCGCTTTTATTCAACCAAACCATCATTTGACATATTGTTTGACCCATTTGGTCGTCTTAGCGAACTCCATCGCTTTTGTTCGACCAAATCATCATTTGACATATTGTTTGACCCATTTGGTCGACTTAGCGAACTCCATCGCTTTTGTTCGACCAAATCATCATTTGACATATTGTTTGACCCATTTGGTAATTATCTATACATTATAACACTACAAGCACAAGGTCACGTACCTTAAAGTGTTCCTTTTTGTCGCGCGTCACCTCCGGCCTTATAACCCGCCCTTTCACTCGAGTTGCCTATAAACAATTTGGTTAATTGTTAAATGGTCAATATCTATTATTTTTATCAATCTTAGTCAAGGGTCAATACGTATAATTCTTGTCGGATTTTTACGTTATCAAGTATAATACTTTACTTAGGCAATCTATCGAACACCTCGTAAATACGGATTTTTACACGTTGTATCTAGCATTACAAATAAAACATCATTTGTCTACACATCCTTATCACATTAAGTAATCTTGTCCGATCATGACCCGGTTCATATCAAGGTTTCAGATTATCAAACTTCACAGGCACGGATTAATCATGTTAACATATATATTCTATATTTTCCTAAAAACCCATTTAACACAAGCATTAATTATCATCCAAATACTCAATTTATAGCCTTTGATCACTATTTTTATCAAGGACTTGTCTCCTAGATTAATATAAACCTCTAATTTTGCTAATACATCAACGATTTAGGCTTGATTTGAAATTTGTAATATTCCTCAAAATCATAATCATCACCAAACATTGGAATTCAACATACCTTAGAATCTCCTAGCTGGGTTGATCACTAATTTTAGTTCATGCATTGTTTTATGATCTGATTCCCTTTTCAATTTGAAGAAATTGATGAATTTAGGGTTTGGGGGGTTCTTCCCTTTCTCTTCTCTCACTTGGTCGACCTTGTGTGTGTTTTGAGTCTAATTTTTCCAATTTATATTAACTAGTTTACCAAGTGTACAAATAAGTCCTCAATGTTTGTTTATTTTTTCAAAGGCACTATCCTAATGTTTTTATTAGTTATGAACTAGTAACTAATCTAAGCTTTAAACCCACTAAATTAGGCATGTGTGAATTATTTTACCATAGCACTAAATATTACTAAATTTTATACAAATTAGGGACGTTATAAATCCATCCCTTTTAAAAAAAGGGTTTTTTGTTAACTAGGTTAAAGGCCCAGATTATTTATATAATTTAAGAACTTTGGGGTGTTACAACTAACCTTTAACTACCATTGTTCTCGCATGTTTACTATTTGACCTACAAAGGAACAAACGATATTCGAAAGCCAAAAAATGACCTTCTGATCTAGAAATAAATAGTTGATGAAACCTTCTCCTTCTAAAGATAGCGAATCTTAAACACTAATCATAATTCATAACATATGTTGAAGACATTCAAAATATGTTTGAAGCCTTGGAACCACCGTTGAAGATGAAGAAATCACAGTTCAAGGCCAAAGCTCTATTGAAGCAAAACAATGATTATGAAGACCAAACATCTGCTGTGGCCAAACAGATGTTTAGTGCAAGCCAACAACAGTTAAAAACAGAGGGTTACTCAATGTGTCAATACTTAGCTTAGAACAAATGTTTAATGTAATAGATCAGATGTTAGATTCTCGCAAATGTTTGCTAACATCTGTGGAATCGTTTTTGTTAGAAATGTTAGAGGTCACTATCAGGGTGACTTCAACTTATTGCAAACAGAGCTTTCATACTTATATACTAGATCTCATATGTTAGAGATCTATTTCATCACATTCATTCCTTTTGTACGAACAACAAAGTGTATGATTAGGCTGAGGGGTACTTTGTATAATCATTGTACTACATTTGAAATCATTAAAGTTCAATATAAAACAGTCTTGATATAACTTCCGCTTGTGTGTTTATCTTATTTATATTGCAATTTACAAATTGTTTATTCTTTGATTGCTTAAACACACAAGTATTACAAACTCAGATCCTACAATTGGTACAGAGCTTGGTCATATTAAACTTGATGTCATAATCAATTTAATAGTCAAAGATCAGCTCACCAAAACATCAAATTTGTTCGTTGTATCTGAATTCAGAGTTTAAAGTATAACATTCACAAGTTTACATACTTTGTTCTCATAAATGATCAAAAATAATGACACAAAATAATCATGATCCCCATAATATTGGTTTTAGCAACAGGCCACTGATGCTTGTCAGTATGAATATAATATCTAGCAACGTCGGATGGTACACATGCTTGCTCAACTACACATAGAATGTTGGAAGTCTGTTATATTTGGACCTCACATTCCAAGGGTACCTAATGCCGAAAATCCAAATGTTCAAGAGCCAAAGAAACCGAAAAATTACTCTAAGCTAGATTTTCGAAAGTTTGAGATAGATGCTAAATCACTCAATATTGTTGCAAAGGCTCTAGCAGATGAGATCTATGCTGAGCTATTATATTGTAATAGTACAAAAGAGTCATGGGATGAATTAAAAGAAAAATTTAGTAAAATAGAGGAAATTGTCAAAAACAACCAAGAAGTTCTCAATCAACTTATTTTTGAGAATGCATTTAACATGATAGAAACAATAGTTTGTTAAAAGGTTAATGTAGAAGTTATAAAAACCATGATCCCTGGAATTCCATTGAATGTGAATTTGATTGTGATTTAATGTCCACAAAAAATGAAGTCTCTACATGCCTTGATAGTATATGGTATGTTGATCGTGCAGGATCCAGACATATGACTAGATGCAAAGCTCTACAAAGAAACTTCTTTGCACATGGAGGGGTGATATATCATTTGGAAATGACTCCAAAGGTAAAGTGTTGGGGTCTGGGACTGTCCAAATTGGTAAGCTAAAATTTGAAAATGTTAATCTTATTGATCATCTAAAATTCAATCTACTTAGTGTTTTACAAATTAGCAATAAAGGTTATGGTTCATTTTTTACCAAGAAACTTGTAAAACTGTTAGACCAGAAGTAGTGAAAAAGATTGACAAAATTATACCTAATAGCACTATACAACTTGTTGCTCACAGAAGTAGCAATGTTTATGTAGTGGACATGTTAAAAGATAAACCCATGACAAATGTATGCATATTCTCTGTTGCTTGGACAAAAGAAACAAAATTATGGCACAAAAGGTTAGGACATGTTAATTTACAAACAATTGACACTCTGACAAAACAAAATCTTGTGAGAGACTTGCCAATCAAACAATTTAAATGTGATAAACCTGTGTTTCATGTCAAAAAGGAAAGTAACACAAAGTGTCACACAAACCCATTAGTGAGTCCAAAACAAACCATTACTTAGAAATGTTTCACATGGATTTATTTGGCACTGTAAAAATCATGAGCTTAAAGAAAAAAAAACATTTTCTTGTACTATTTAATAATTTTTCAAGGTTTACATGAACTTATTTCAAGCATTCCAAAGATGAGACTGTAGGAATTTTGAAGGACTTTGTTACCCAATTTGAAAAACAATATGATCTTGTAAAGCCCATGTGGACTCACCATGTATAGTTTGTACATTTTAAGGGCCTAAATGGCATTATAATTTTTAAATGATGTAACATTGAGAATCTGTTAGTGTATGATTGTAAACCTTGAAAGCTTAGAAGGGGTGCATATGTAACATTAACATGTCACTAGGTTTTGAAAGGCTCAATCTATTCACACACCTTTGCTGCCTATTTGGACACCCCTTGGGCCCTAGACAGGTCGTCTAGGGCTAGACGCACCGTATAGCACTGATTTTTAGGAGACAACAAGTACCTGGCAGGGCGCATAAATTTTATGCGTTTAGACGGGGCGTCTGGACCTAGACGACCCGTTTAAGAACTTGTGTTTTTTTGTTGAAAAAGGGTGTTTTGGTGGGGTAGATTGGTTGTTGTTGGAGTTTGAAATAATTGTGTTTTGGTGGGGTAAATTGGTTGTTGTTGGAGTTTGATTTTTTTTTTTTTTTTTTTTTTGTGGTGTAATTTTAGATTTTAAAAAAAATTTGTTTATTGTATAAAAAGTGAGTTATCTTTTTCAATCGTTTATATATTTAATTGTTTATATTTAAAAAATAATACTAAAATTTAATACTGTTTTCAACATTTTAAGATGAATGCAAGAAGTGTATGTTGTTTCCGTATTACATTTCAACGTCGATTTAACACAAACAATCATCAAGTAATCGAATAACTGAAAACAAAGTTAAATATAACATATATAATATAAATTTGTACAACCATAACAATATGTATCTGTACAGCTAAATACTAGATACAAAACGTCTATGCATACGAGTCGGCCTCGGAGTCGGGATCGGGATCGGGATCTGGATCTGGCTGTTGCGGCTGCTGCTGATTTGGTGCTCGAGGTGGTGGGAGCGGTATGGCAGGTAAACCCTCTCTCTCTCTCGTCTATCATGTGCCTCCCGAACCAGCCAGCCAACAAGATCCATAACCCTGTCGACATCGGCTCGTAAGCGCGGGTATGCCGCAACCCCGGGGCATGACCTGGAAGGACGTGCTACGGAAACTGAGGCGCCTTGTGAGGTGGTGGTGGCCGTGGCGGTCCGTCAAAATCAACCGGAGGGTCCTGGACTACCGCTGCCTCATCTGCCGGCGGATAGACTGGAGCGAACTGATCGGGCAGCGGCTCTGGAATCCATGGCTTACCTTCGCGGGTTTTAAACCGCTCGCCTAGCACGCCGAACCTCTTCACCAGCCTCATCCCCCCAAGGTCAGAAAACCCATCCGCGTGGACGGTATGGCCGGCTGCAAGTGGGGGTCCGTCTCCGGCACAAGACCTAACGACCGGGCAATCACAGTGACGTACGCCCCGCCGTACAAAAAGCCGTGCTCCTACCGGTGATGGGTGGAGGCGAAGTACTGGGCGAGACCGTGCGCAAGTGCGCACGGCCTCCTGTACAAAAGGCAATAGTAAAAAAATAAGTCAGTGCTCGTACACCACTCACGGCTTTGTCTGCGAGCGGTAATAGACTTAGCGAGCATCCGATGTAGATACCTGCACATTATATTAGCAAAATACGAAATTAATTCATAGCAACAATAATCAAATAATTACCGTAATAAACATACGTACATGTACAACGGGTCGACAACGTGAGAAATCCTCCCCTTCGCCCTGACATGCTCCCAAGTGTCAGGGCCTGCGACCACCTCCCAAAATCCCAAAAGAGTGGGTCTATCCACCACCACTAGCCCCTCCGTATATACATCCATAGCAATCTCATCCTGCAGGTATATGCCGCTATAAACGACAAACTCAGCAAGCGTCATTTTACTCTATTTATTCCTTATGACTTACACCATAAGGTAACTTTTTTCTAAATTCCTTATTTACTTGTCATTACATGACTAAATTACTGTTTTACCCCTTTTTACCATCAAATATGGTTTATTACCATTTTCACTTGTTCCGACCCGTGTCGATTCACGTCGGAACCTTGTATTTCATATCTCATTCCGAATACCCAAAACGCTTTTTCAACTACATAAGTAAATCTACTATTTTAAGGATGTAAGCTTTACTTACCTTGAAATCCGATTATGCCTTTTTCCGCGTTCTTGTTCCGTTTGACCCGCTTCTTCCCAAGCCTCCACCTAGCTTGTCAAGCGTCAAACCATCATTTATCATTCGTAAGATGGTTAAGTTAGTTATCATTTAAAACGACTATTCCACCTTACGAATTTTATATCAAATTTATCATTCGATCTTATTATAGGCCAGTTTGACTTTTAAAAGTCAACTGCCTATTTACACATACAAACTTACGAATAAGTTTAACAACCCCTTTAGGCATTTCGTTAATACCCGGTAAGCGCTATTCTTATGCCACTATTATAGCTACATTTCCCAATCCAAGTTCATGCAATTTCTAATATCAAATTAAAATAGTTTCTACAATCATATGCTAACATATCGGTAATTACACAAGAACTTGGAATTGTTTCATTATCACAAACGACTCATCTCATCATATTACTAGATATTCATCCGAATACCTAATATAATGAAATTCTACATACAAACTAGTAGACAACATGGTCTCAAATACTCGTTAACATTGTCATAAAATCAATTTCATGATATTATACAAAACCCATTTCAAGTTATGTACGAACACTTCTCGAACCTCTAGTTTGTTCAAATATAAAGTATGATGATCATGAACACTTATGTATCATCTATGTCATCATATAATCAAAACTCACTTCAACATCTACTTGTAAATAACCTACAAGTAATCTTACATCAAATAGTGCATAATTTCTTTAAGTTCAACGAAATCAAGCATACACATACACTTAATTTCATCTTTAGATCATAATCCAACTATCTAATTGCAAGTATTCTACTTGTCTCAAATTATAACTTTCACCAATCTAAGTTTTTAGACATACCTTATGATCCCCTAATCGAGGTGATCAATAATTTATGTTAATGCACTGATTTGTGTCTCGAGTTGATCTTCAATTTGATGGATTAAGCTTGAACTAGGATTTCCCCTTGTTCTCCAGCCGTAGAACACACACACACACTAACTATGTGTTTTGTGCTTTAATTTTTGAGATTTATAACATAAGTTCCCTTTTTGGCAGCTTTGGTCCCTCAAGTTTAGTGTTGATTATAAATGAGACTATAACTCATTGTTTTGTTACTTATATACATATTATTGACTAGGTTAATTTGTTCCTAGTTATTTTATTTACGGGTTCACTTTTACCACTAACGGTCTTTTACCCGTTCTTTTAATATTAACGTGGTTTGATTACCAAACCTGTTTTAGGGTGTTACATAAGTGTTATATTAGTCAAAACCAACCTGATTATTTTTGTGTAATGTCTTTAAATTTTGTTAACCATTTAAAGAGTATTACTCATATTTTTACAAAGTATATATATTATGTAATAAAATTAACTAATAACCAAGAGTATTAACCCGGATAACTGATTGGCACCTGTTATGTCTATACAAAAACCATTGAATGTGTGTGAATAGTAGCTAATTACACTTGAATACAAGCTACACTTATGGAATAAATTGTGACATTTTGCAATACACAAAATGGACTAAAGATGAACTAACAGGCAATGAACTATGTACAATTATATCCGTTGAGATAAAATGTGATGGATTACTTACGAAGGACGTTCATGCTTTAGTAGACAAGAGGCATAAGGATGGACTGATATAAAAGACTAATAAGCATGTTACTTAACAACAAAAAAACTAATGTTTCTCAATGAAGTGAAGAGCTATCTCAAGCCTATCAAGGGGAAAGTAAGACTTTTAAATTAGGTTCCACCTCCAAAGCTTTGACTCAGTTACAAAATTCTTTTCAACTGAATCTAGATTTTGCTCTCACAATTGAACAATATCCTTATGCTTCCCCATGTATCTTTCATACTTAGTAAATTCTCTAAATAACAACCAAGGCATAAATTCTCTAAATAACAACCAACGAAAAAGCATAATCAATAAATCTCCATGCATTAGTTGCCGAGACTAATATTTTCTTTCTTTTTTTGCAGAAATTTTGCCAACTGCTCCAAATAGTTAGCGAATAGCGACTTTCTACAAATAAGAGGATTTTACGGTTAGAATAAATATAAAAGTAGTTCTTGGAAATTAGATCTAATAAGATAGATATGTTAAGAAACAATTAAAATTCAAGATCTAAAGGCTACAATGTGTTCCAAATTTGCCAAATATAAATCACATTATGGTAGATCCATTGTTATAAAAGTTGTATATACAATTTTGAGAAAAAAAAAAGTATATAAAATAAGTGATAACATGTGCCTTATGCAGGAGCCCATCACAGCTGCGAAACAACCAACCAAAAAATTAGTTTTTGTTTTAGTAAAAGGTTACATAAAATATGTACACTCCGGTTAGACTTTCATCATTAAAATCAACAGCTAGCTCGTCGCTTTTAATCGAGAACCAATCACCGTAGTTTACACCACTCTCAACCTACACTTCCATGTAAACTGGTTAAACCAACTACCAAGTCCACTAACTTAAACTATTTAATAAATCAAATATAAAACCACAAAAATATGTATTCAACTCCAGCTATAAGACTCATACTTATAAAATAAATAATTTATATATTCATTTACAGCAAATAAAATTTTCAGAAAAACAACTTTACATTTAAACCAAAGTTATTACTACGAAGTGAGCCAATAAACAGAAGCTTGCACAAAAGATATGTTCGGTTCTTCTTCCTAGCTTGATCTTCACCCATCAAGACTTACGTTTCTTCATAATCATCTAAATTTACCATAAGTTAGTACATAATTAATTAAATGAAAACATAATATAATTAATTATATAAATTTTAAGAAATAAAATTTAAAACTTTGGAGCCGCGTCGGCGACGACAGAAAGCTGCGTCGGCGACGACCTTTATTTCATTTCGTCGGAGCTTAACTGCCGTAGGCAGTAGGTTAAGCCGTCAGGAAATGTTGCAGCGTTGGCGACGGCCAGAAGTGGCGTCGCCGACGGCATGTACTGCAGAAATTCAGTTGCTGCATTATTTGTTGATTCGTTTGACCCGTTTCATGTTCCGCACGTTAAAACATGACCCGATACATGCAGAAAATGATCGTAGTATTGTATTTCATATTTTTATTTATGTAATAGCTTTGTTTCAAGTTTCTATATTATTAAATTCTAAGTTCGTAAACTGAATCATTTTGACCCGTTTGTATATTTTTGACAAATTAACTTATTTAACCAGGTCTTTCATCTATAAGACCATTTTTATGGTTACACCAAAGTTCCTCGGGATAACTTTATAGTATTTTACGTTTCCATTACTCAGTTTGTGCTAAAATTCCGATTTTACCCTTTTTCCAAATTTATTTTAAAATAGTTGTTCTTGCGCATTATAATATATGCCGTAAACTAGATTCTGACCTGTTTGGTTACCACAACGAATCCATTGCTTTATTTAACCAAACTTTTATTCTTTTTATCATTTGACCCGTTTGGTCGTCTTAGCGAATTCCATAGCATTTAGTCGACCAAACCAACATTTAACATGCTATTTGACTAGTTTGATTGCCTTAACGAATTCCATCGCTTTCATACAACCCAACCATCACTTATCATGTATTTTGACCCGTTTGGTCGACTAAACGAATTCCATCGCTTTTATAATACTAAACCATCACTTGTCATGTTATTTGACCAGTTTGGTCGTGTTAGCAAAATCCATCGCTTTTACATGACCAAACCATCATTTATCATATTGTTCGACCCATTTGGTCATTTTAGCGAATTCCATCGCTTTTACATGACCAAACCATCATTTATCATATTGTTCGACCCGTTTCGTCATTTTAGCGAATTCCATCGCTTTTATACTATATCAAAACAAACGTCGATAAATTAAAATACTTCAAAGCGCAAAGTCACGTACCTCAAAGTTTTCCTTTTTGTCGCGCGTCTCCTCCGGCCTTATCACCCGCCCTTTCACTTGAGTTGCCTATAGTGAACAACTTGGCTAATTGTTAAATAGTCAATATTAAAGGCTATTATTGTTATCAATCTTAGTCAAGGGTCAATACGTATAATTCTTGTTGGATTTTTACGTTACCAAGTATAATACTTTTACTTAGGCAATTTATCGAATACCTTGTAAGTACAGATTTTGCACGCTATATCTAGCATTACAATTAAAACATCATTTGTCTACACATTCTTATCACATTAAATAAGTTTGTTCGAGCATGATCCGGTTCATATCAAGATTTCAGTTCATCAAACTTCGTAAGCACGGATTAATCATGTTAACATATATATATTCTATGTTTTCTAAAAACTCATTTAACACAAGCATCAATTATCATCCAAACACTAAATTATGGCCTTTGATCCCTATTTTTTAAAGGACTTGTCTCCTAGATTAATATACACCTCTAATTTTGCTAATACATCAACGATTTAGGCTTGATTTGAAATTTGTAATATTCGTCAAAATTATAATCATTACTAAACATTGAAATTCAACATACCTTAGAATCTCCTATCTTAGGTGATCACAAATTTTAGTTCATACACTGATTTATGATCTGATTCCCTTTCCAATTTGAAGAAAATGATGAATTTAGGGTTTGGGGAGTTCTTCCCTTTCTCTGCCCTCACTTAGTCGACCAAAAGTGTGTTGAGTTTAATTTTTCCAATTTATATTAACTAGTTTACCAAGTGTCCAAATCAGTCCTTAATGTTTTGATTATTTTCACAAGGGCACTATCCTAATGTTTTATTAGTTATCAACTAGTAACTAACTAAGCTTTAAATCCACCAAATTAGACATGTATGAAATATTTTTCTATAACTCTAAATATTACTAAATTTTATATAATTTAGGGATATTATAAGTCCACCCTTTTTAAGGGTTTTCCATTAACTAGGTTAAATGTCCAGATTATTTGTATAATTTAAGATTTTTGGGGTGTTACACCAATCATGCTTATTCATAC
Source organism: Scalesia atractyloides (assembly GCA_947069175.1). Lineage (NCBI taxonomy): Eukaryota > Viridiplantae > Streptophyta > Magnoliopsida > Asterales > Asteraceae > Scalesia > Scalesia atractyloides. The sequence continues at coordinate 11,517,141 of CAMTDV010000007.1, read as the reverse complement.
ATCCAACTAAGTAAACTCAAACCAATCTAAAATACTAACGACCCGACCCAATAAAAAAAAATTAATTCCAACACAAACATGACCCGACTCAATTAATAAGTGATCCAAGAAACCCAGACCCGATTGAAAGACAAACCCGAACACATTTAATCAATTGGGTTATTGGGTTAAATTTATGCAATTCAGTTAAAATTGAACAACCCGAAACATATTGCCTAATTAATACCCCGGTTTTTTAGGTGTCTATCCATTACGGTAATTAAAATTGTGCAACCTGCCATGCTCGATATATATTCCTTTAATGCAACCCGATGTTCACATTCATAAAATAAAATTACTCAATCAATTGATTTCATCAAATATGTTAATAAAATTGTTGCTTTGTATTTCCATGTATGAATTCTGCAACTTGTTTTGAGCTCTTTAACAATTAAAATCCTTACTTAACCAACTAATTCATAGCCAAATAACACAAAAATGTTAGTATAAATTTGCTAACGATTGTAGACCAACATATGCTACCCATTGACAACCATTTTTTATTAAACCTAATTACACCTAACCCGATAAACCCGGATCTTAAAGGGTTTGGTTATCGGGTTAAATCTCTACCAAAAAAACATGCCATAGTTTGTACTAAATCACCTCTTTTGTGCTATGACTTCTCAAGGGATGAGTTATATCATTAGGATGTGCAACCATATTCTTTAAAACCTGTTAAGTTATTGTAAGCTAATCCTAAACATATAAATTGAAAGATGAAGGGCAAAGTGAATGTTTTGATTTAATTTGTTTTAAATCAGGTTTCTAATTCAAAGTTTGAAGGGTTATAATTATGATAGGACTAGAATTAATATTAGGATTAGTTTGGATGTTTATCTAATATTTGAATGTCTAGAAGATAGAAGTTGAGTTTGAGTAGGATTAGTATAGTTATTTTAGTATAAATAGATGGTTAGGATTATGTATTTTAGTAGAGGGAAGAATTATAATAAACAGAAAGAGTCGATATTGGTTGAGATCAAATTTTATGTTTGTGTTCTTAGGCTTGATTGCCAACAATTGGTATCAGAGCTTTGACGTTTGGCCGTTTTGAGTCATTTATGAGAAAGGGGAGCAGCCCCGATAGATGTGGGGCTAAGGAGGAAGCAGCAAGGTAATATATAGCCAAAGAAGGAAGGGTGTTGGTCGAGAAAGTAAAATCGAAGCAGCGATCAGCAGGTGGTAGTTTTTTTTTTTTTTTTTTTGCAGTGGAGAGATAGAGAGAGAAATTTGGTGAAAGCGTAAGAGTGTCGGAAATCGTCAGCTGCCGAAGGGCAAGTTTTGATCGAAGAAACGGTGGAAAAAGATATCCGCGAGGTTGGATTTGCAAGAATTAACGAATTAATTCTACATGAAGTTTGGAGGGTAACTTTCTGGAGATGGAGATAGGCATGAAGTTTGGAGGGTAATTTTCTGGAGATGGAGATAGGTATGAACACCGATGTATTTTTTATCTATCAAACCCATTAGTGGTTTGGTGATATAATTAAGGTGTAATTAATTTGAAAAGAATCCAACTTTTTGTATTAGTTCGTGAATGATTTGAAGAGATTTATATGCACTGCATGGAAAAGAAGCAACTTTCATGAGGTGAATAACATTATTATAAAATTGGAGGCTAAACAAAGTAGGTAAGGGAAAAGAAGAAAAGAAAACATAACAGTGCATTCGAAGGTAGAAGGTGTTTTTGGGTGGTTTCTTTGGCATCCGAGAAAGGTTAGTTCCGTAGGTTATCAAGAATATTTTCTTGATGAGTTAAAGAAGGTTTGGGCCGGAACAAGAAGATGATTGAAGGTGACCGGCTAAAGTAAGTAATCAAGAAGGTTAAGTAGGTAAAGAAAGTATAGAGAAGGTATAAGGAAAATAAGGTAGAAGGTATACAAGAAAATTTCTTGGAAAGAAGGTTGTCGGGTTTGTTTCTTGAAAGCAGCTCGTAGGTAATCAAGAACTTGTTTCTTGAAAGAAGGTGAAGGCAATCAAGAGCCAGATCTTGAAAAGCAGTTAAGAGCCAGTTCTTAAAGGAAGAATGATGGTAGTCAAGAGCCAGATCTTGAAGAATGTAGGATAGAATGTAAGAAGGCAAAAATCAATCTGATTTTTATTGGGTTATAGTAGGATCGAGAATAAGAGCAAGAGAAGTATGGTCGGATTTTAGGATTAAGGGGAAATGTTGGAATATAATCCTAAAACATATAAATTGAAAGATGAAGGGCCAAAGTGAGTGTTTTCATTTAATTTGTTTTCAAGAAGGTTTCTAATTCCAAGTTTGTAGGGTTATAATTATGGTAGGACTAGAATTAATATTAGGATTAGTTTGCATTTTACCTAATATTTGAATCTCTAGAAGATAGAAGTTTGAGTTTGAGTAGGATTAGTTAGTTATTTTTGTATAGCGATGCGCGAGCATTCCTTCTGGTTTAAGGGAAAAGGAAACAGTCCCCAACTGCTCTCACAAAAAAACAGCCAAATTCTTAAGCACCACCTAGTTATCATGGCTTGAGATTTAATCTCAGAACTAACCACCTTCAATCGACGGTCTAGATCAATACATAAAACAATTAAAGGTGACATTTTAGATGATTGAGTCGTGGAGATAGTGGGTAGAAAAATGTGCAGGTAACCACCAGCTGTAAAAACCGACCATAACCTCCACGAACCGTCATAAGAGTGGTTATTTTTGTGAGCTTAATAATATATAATGTTCGTAGGCCATAGGCGTTTTGTAAGCGTGTCAAGAATCTTCATTTTGGAACACTGGAACTTGCGCAAATTGGTTTTCTTGCAATTTTAAAAGGTTTCGAGGAGGCATTTTGGAACTTTAATCACAATCAGGTGAAAGGTTCATCGTTTAAACTTTATTTTTTGTGCCTGTTTGAATAATTACTTGCCTTAACTAGTGATCGTGATTTTGTTAATGGATATCCATTTCTATAATGAGTTTAGAAAATGAGCTTTTTTTTAATAAGTTCACAGTAAAAAGAAGTTTTTTTTTTATAATTTCATAGACTTAAAAATCAAATCCGTAACAAATTGTATACCAACTTTATATATTCTTGTTTTTAATTCATGAAAATATTTATAAAATATCAAGTTTTTATTTGGTAAGCAACTAGTTCAACAAACTGAGAATTAAATCTAATTGATAAAATTATTAGAGTTAAGGTGTTAGAGTATTCACATCATATCCATCAAATTTTAAAAGAGTGATTTTTATATTATAAAAAGTGGTTGTGGGTGTCGGATAGAAAAAATATTACTGTTCATCTGTATATTTAAGGAAATATTGTTTACTCTCTATAATTTTTTTATTATATTTTGAAAATGATTGTGAGTAAATATGAGAGAAAAGATAATAATAAAGATACAAATTATATTATTTAACTAAAAGAGAAAAAAATATAATTATTTTTGATATAATTATATGTTAGAAAATAATAAATAAAATATAAATACTCTTACACCCTTTGAGGTTAAGGATTAGAATCCCCAAGAATAAATTTGATATAAACTTAGGCGTATAAAAAAAGTAATCCAACACAAAATTGACTAGAAATTCGAAGATCTATGGAGTTGACGTTTTAGAATATTTACACTTCATTAAGTTAGTGACGGCGCACGTGATGTAATCAACTGACGGTTTTGCGGCTGCTGATAGTTATCACTATCACATGCGGCTTATGGTTGCTATGTTGTTTAAAATGCATCAAATGAAGTACTTGTGACTTATTATAAACAATTTAAATTCAAATATTAATAACTCTATCAGAAAAAATACTTCCCAAATTCAAATATTAATAACTCTATCAGAAAAAGTACTTCCTTTTTTTATATTGTGTCTTTTAATTGATTGTTTTATCTTTTCTTTTATTACCAACTAATTTAATTTATTACCAACCAATTTATGTCTTGTCCTTTCATTGAAGCGGGAAACGGAGTATTTTCAGTTTAATAATATTTGTGTCTCTGTTTCGATTACTTGTATGTATTACTCATAACATGATTTTAATAAAAACTTTTTTTTCCTTATACGTGTCAAATATATATATATATATATATATATATATATATATATATATTATATATATATATATATATATATTTAATGTTTAGGAATTATAAATTAACTTTATTAAAATCTAAGAGTAATAGTGGTACCCACCAATAGCTAACCGTCACTATTTCCCTAAGTTGATTCATTACGGCAACAAGGGAAAAAGTCTAAAAGATGAAATACTAAAATAAATAAAAGTAGAGTGACTAAACATGTACACTACAAAGTTAAAGCAAGGGAACTAAACAAGCATATAAACAAAGTTAATCAATAAAGAGATTTTAAGAAAAAAACAGGGGCTAAACATGTATATTAAATATACAAGCTTAAGCTTTATATTTAGAATGAAAATTTGGTGGTGGGAAAAATACAAAAAAATCAATCAATGAGGGGGTGCTAGACAGCTGCCTGACACTATTCCCCCTCATGGTTTATGTAGATATAGTAAATATACAAGCTTAAGCTTTATATTTAGAATGAGATTATATAGGCACATGGCATTATAGCTTAATGGCTTTTAGGGTGTGAAATAAAACTTATGGGCCATTAAATTCTGGTTTTGTTTTTCACGAAAAAGGTTTTTTTTTTCAGATTTATTAGGTTTCCTTTTAAATTGGTGTATAAATATTATTTCTTATTAGAAATAGATATGATTAAATGGTTCTGATGAAAACAAGATAATACTCTAACGGTCAGTACTCCAAATACACCTTAACAAAAAAGATTGAGATTATAGGAATTAGACAGGGAAACGAAAATGAGTAGTCAAAATTAATTAATAACGTTGTTGAGCATGAAAATTTGGTGGTGGGAAAAATTAAAAAGAAAGTATTAAATTTTAAATGTCAACACCTTTTATTTGAGTTAATTATACAAATTGTTTTTGCGGTTTAGACAAAATAATAAGCTTGGGTACTAAGGAAAAAAGTAATTTATTTGGGTATGTATTAACTTTAATTTTATAACAAGTTTAAGTATTAACACTAACAAACGTTAAATATCTTGCCTATTTAAAGAGCACTTTAGTCATTTCATATGTAAAATACTAATTACCTAACTTACGAAAATTGTTTGATATCTGAGGGACTATTTTGTATGCACATGAAACTTAAGAAGATGGAGTAAAAAAAAACTTTTCACAACTATTTTAAGTCATGTGTAGTGTGGTCAAGCCCCATAACCCTCACAGATGTAGGATTATATGACATGTGGCACTTGTGTAAAAAAGTGGGGTTATGGAGAGTTATATAACTTGAGTGTTTAGTAGGGTTATACCCCTTAATTATATATATATATATATATATATATATAGTGTATATATATATAGTGTAGAGTTCAAATGAGAAGAATAAATTTGTAAGAATAAAAAAAATAACTTTTAAACCAATAGAAATTCTCCATTTACTTTATTTAATGTATGTATTTAATGTTATGAAAAACGGCATATATGTAAATCTATAATTGTCATTAATTAGCTAATTAATTAAACTTCTAACTCATTTTTTTTTCATATACTATTTCAAGATAAAATAATTTATGGTGTAGAACAATTTTCAAGATAAATTTTAGTATGTGTAGGATAAATTTTGAAATGTGTAGGGTAAATGTACATGTGTGTAGGGTAAATTTCGGTAAATGTAAGACATATGTAGGATAAATTTTGAAATGTGTAGGATAAAATGTTTTTGATTTATTAATGAGAAATAACATAATTAATAAGATGAGGAGTTATAAACTGTTTAATGTTTTACCATTATGTCATTTCTTCTTTTTCTTCTCACATTAAATTTTTTCTCAAATGCACATTCTCATGTATATATATATATATATATATATATATGTGTGTGTGTGTGTGTGTGTGTGTGAGAGAGAGAGAGAAAAACAAATGGTAAATTTTTGCAGGGTCGGAGGTTTGAGGTAAACCACTGCCACCGCTACAATCGTTTTCCGTCGAGCCACCACCACCTAGATCTTCACCAAATATCACCTAGCTCTCTTAAGATGATTAAATCGGTTAATGTTGATAGTGATGATGATGATGTTAACGGGTTGAACCTGGGAATCTAAACTCAAGGCGGTCCAGAAACATCACTCAATGGAACTAGAACTGAATCATGCGAAAAAGATCCAATATTTGGGGGACAATTTTTAAGAAATCAATAGCCGAATAGGACGGTTTTGTTTGAAGTGGTTTTAATTAGCGGTTGTGTGGGTTTCTACTCGCATAACCCCTTTGAATTACCTAGCTAAACTGTGTGTGTTTCTACTTCATCAGCAACCCAGATCCCATTCTCTCTCTATCTTCCCCGCTGAGTTCATTCATCAATGGTGGTGAGATTCAAAATCTACGAGGCTGTCATGCATTGTTGAGAAGTTTTGCTCCTATGGTATTTTTGAGTTTGCCTAGGGTCTCATCTACAACGACGACGGTGGCAAAAACTAGAAACCAACAAGAATATCCGAAAGAACTTGGAGGGGTAGTGATACGTATGATATTTGGTCTGACTCATTTAACCCAAACCATATATTCATTTTCCCTGAACCATACCCAATTTTTTAATTAACTATTGTCTATGTATTCTTTTCATTACATATTGTCTATCAAGTAGTAATTCTTCATTCAAGTAGTTTTAGTATATGAAGAATGAACTTTTTCTTTTGTTATATATATATATATATATGGATATTTATTGATATTTTTCTTTATATTATATACTATACATATGACCTTATCTTTTGCTATATCATCTTGAAATTTATATAGCTTATAAATTTACCATCATATTTATGTAACTTTGCTACACCCCACAATAAAAGGATAAAACTTTCTTTACTCACTTTAGTATGGATTTATTGGGAATGATGGGTTTAAAACCCCATTTTGCATAGATAGACTGAAAAGCCTATGAGGGAAAAAGAGTAACTTTGTATGGTGGTATTGAAAGGTGACATACTAAACTAATAAAAAATAAACTGACACAGAACATAGTCAAGTTTTAAGGATAAAAACACTAAAAACTAACTACACATATTCTAGGCAAGCGTACCTATCAGTATATAGTATAACCTTGGTAAGTACTCCAGGTATTCATCCGTTGACAGTAGATCTATCAACCTACCTCTTTGAAATGTTTAACCTAAGCAAATTTTAGTAACCAGGAAAATGCTAAATAACCTATTTGATTAAGTTTAGAAAACCGTGATAAAAAGATAACCATTTAGGTTCAATATCATCTTATTTGCAAAACAGTAGATTATGGTTCTTATAAAAAAACTCACCCTAGATGACACTAGTAACGATGGTGTAGTTTTAAAAGCTAAAGCCACTTTGGGTTATCTCCATGTCCCCCAAAAAAACAAGTTATAGACACACCCAATTATTTGGTTTCAAGTAACTAAGACATTTACTATCTAGATTACGCAATTTAAAGCAAACTCTTATATTGCTCTAGCAACATAGATTAACGAACCAAGCGAATTACTATCTAGATTACGCAATTTAAAGCAAACCCTTATCTAGTTTCCAAATTCTTACAGTCGGATTCTTCATGTAGGTGACCCATATGCATTACCAACATCCAAACAAGTTTATCCTTTGCCCACTGAGCATCCAGCTCTAGAATAATGATCGATATATAACCTATAGATAAATGAAACAGATCTGACATGCATAAGGTCATAGAAAGACCTAAATCATCCACACAAACTCAATTGAACATCAATACACAACATATAGATTACACTATCACAAGTTCATAAGTAAACCTTACTAAAAACACACTTTCATAACAAAATCAACAAAGTCAATGCAAAGTAACAATAGCACTACTAGAAAATTCAAAATTTCTGACACCATTTTCCACCGGAAGTGCGTCATAAATCGCGTTTTCCTACAGATTTGTAACAAAAATATGATGTAGGAAAACCGTTTTAGGAAACTGGTTTTCAACCCATTTTCTACGTAGTTTCCTACCGATTTCAAACAGAAAAGGGGCGTCGGATGTTATCAAACATTTCCTACGATTTTTCTTAATTATTATTATGTATCATTATTATTATCATGATAGTATATTTATTATCCTTTTTTACAAATTTTCAAACATACACATACATATAAACACATACAATTAGGCAGGCACATATACATATACACACTTTAACACATACATAGACACACACATACACACAGACACAATTACATACATATACACATACACATACATGCACTAACACGCATACATATACACTTGACACATACACAAACATAGAAATACATACATATACATATACTCATATATGCACTAACACACATATATATACATTTAACACATACACAAACATACGAATACACACATAATAACTCTAATTGACCATTAGTAGACCTAATTGATAATGAACAATAGTAATTAACCTTCACGAATATACTAAATCATGAATGTTCCTAATCTACCATGTAAACAGTTGAATAATAATAGTAGTAGTAATTAAGTCAATAGTAATAAATTTACACATGTTAATTTTTTTTTGAACGAAAAATTTGGATCACTAACGGATCACTAGAGTATCAACGTGCCATCAGTTAAATCATCCGATCATATCCATCTCCACTAGGCATAATGTCTATACACCAATTCAGGAGAAACCCAATAAATATGGAAAAACCCTCGTATGAGAATCAAACACATAATCATTTGTAAATAAACTTTTGAATATAATTCAAATATAATAATAAATTTTCCGTCACATATGCGTAGCAATCTTCGACACAATTATTATTAATAAAAAAATAACTAAGTTAATAATCATAATCATATGTAATTAACTTTTTGAATATAATCTAAATATAATCATAAATTTTCTGTCACACAACTGCATAGGATATTGCTACGCATTTTCGATGCAATAATTAATAATAAAACTAATTAAACAATATAATATAATTCAAGTATAATAATAAATGTTTTTTCACAAGTGTGTAGCAATTTGCCACGTATTTCTTACACAATAATTAATAATATTATTAGTTAAACCTTTAAATATAATTCAAATTTAATATTACATGTTTTGTCGTAAATGCGTAGCAACTTGCTACGCATTTCCAACACAATAATTAATAATCAATTGAATTCAACATATAAATATCATTTAAATATAAATACAATTCATTCGCCACAAATGCGTTGCAAGTTGCTACGTGAGTCCGACGCAACTTATAATTAGTATTTGCTTCGTTATTGTGTCACAAATTTCCAAAATATAAAGGTTTTTTTTGTAGGAAATCCGTCGTAAATGTGACAACGTTGCGACACACTTTTTTGCGTCGGAAAATGATCACTTTCTAGTAGTGTAATCATCCTATCATAATCGGCTATGACGCGGTTAGCTACTCATAGTAAGAAACAAAGCTATAAAAATCATTGAATACATGATAGATTTTAAAGGAAATGATAATATGAAGAGTGCTAACTTAGTAAGGAACAATCTCTTGTCCTTCTGTACGTTATTCCTCCTTGAATCCTCTTCTGAATCTCCGATCTTGAATCCTTGAACTTCAACAACCCCTTTTCCGCTTCTTTCTTTTGGTTTCGTCCACGCTCTAGGGTTTCTAGGCATTTCATCCTATTTATACAGTCCATGTACGATTTGGGTGGTTTACGACCCGTTAACCCGAGCCTGGGTCATGGCCCGTAAAAAAAGGAAAGTTGCTGTTATCGCTTTGGGTTTCCAAATAGTATGTCGGTGTACTGACTTGGGGCTCATGATTTGTATTCTTTTTTCTAAGCTCACAACCCATAAACAACCTATATGGTCCTGCTTTCAACAATCTCTAACGATCTCCAGTTCTGGCCCATAAATCCTTCATTTCGCTTAGGAACCTTCAATCATTCTACTAATATATTTTTATATTTAACATTGTTTAAGGGTATTTTTTATCATTTATTATGATTCCATGTGTGTTGGGAGTAGTTTTATGATTTTCATATGTAATTTTATACTTATATATACGTAAATTGATTCATTTACACAATCTCTAATGATCTCCAGTTCTGGCCCATAAATCCTTCATTTCGCTTAGGAACCTTCAATCATTCTACTAAATATTTTTATATTTAGCATTGTTTAAGGGTATTTTTTATCATTTGTTATGATTCCATGTGTGTTGGGAGTAGTTTTATGATTTTCATATGTAATTTTATACTTATATATACGTAAATTGATTCATTTACACATATGTAAACTAGTTGCTTAAACATATGTAAATTAGTTATTACACATAAATAATCTGGTTTTTCTTATATGTAATCATATAAATACATATAATATATCCTTAAATCATGTTAAATATAAAAAATATATAAAAAATAATTGTTTATTAGCGGTTCTGAAAGTTCTGTAATATTCAGAGTTCTGAAATGAACCCAACCTTATATATATATATATATATATATATATATGGGAATGTTCATTTGAGAAGAAATTTAATGTGAGAAGAAAAAGAAGAAAGGACATAATGGTAAAAATTAAATAGTTTATAAGTTCTCTCATTAATTATGTTATCTCTCATTAATAAAGCAAAAACATTTTATTCTGCACATTTCAAAGTTTATCCTACACATGTCTTACATTTACCAGAATTTACCCTACACACATGTAAATTTTATCTTACACATACTAAAATTTATTCCACACATGTCGAAAATTGTCCTTCAACATAAATTATTTTATCTTGAAAAAGTATATTAAAAAATGAATTACAAATTTAATTAATTAGCTAATTAATGACAATTATAGATTGCCTTTTTTCATAATATTAAATACACACATTAAATAAAGTAAATGGAGAATTTCTATTGGTTTAAAAGTTATTCTTTTTATTCTTACAAAATTTTTCTTCTCATTTGAACTCTCCAATATATATATATATATATATATATATATATATATATATATATATATATAATTAATGGCACCACCACCGAAATGCCCTTTTACATGTTTGCGAGTTATGCCTTACAAGGATTTGATGGCAGGTGGTGGTCGCTGGATGGTGGGTGGTGGTGGTGTGGCAATGCTCGGTAGGTGGTAGCGACTGGAGATGGTGGTCATATTTGGTAGAGAGATAGAGAAGGGTTTTATATATTTAATATCATAGTAACAAATAAAAAGGACAAAACAAATTTATGGAATTAAAAATAAATAATTAAATATTTATATATAAAATTACCAAAATACTCTTACCATTAATTAAGTGGTTTAACTGAGTTAAGAGTCGGGAAGCTGATTGTCAAAACCATATTAAACTATTAGAATAAAATGGTACTTTTTAAACCATTTGAACAAAACCGTTAAAACAATAAAAAACTAAAAAAAAAAACCGGAAGTAATTCTTATTTTTACGATTACTAGAAAGATCATACAATATATGTTGGAAAGAAAATCAAACTTTATTTTTTAACAATCAACTATGTTATCTAATTTAGTACTAATTATTATTATTATTATTATTATTATTATTATTATTATTATTATTATTATTAAATTAAATATTATTCCCATGGAAGTAGTAGCTTTCTTGCATTTGTTACTTTGGGCCTCTTCTTCTCTTTATCTTTTTCTTTTCTCAATAATTATTAGTAGTATATTGAATTGAATATTATATAGAGAGAGGGTGTGTATGAATCATGTGAAACCGCATATCATACAATATATGTTGGAAAGAAAATCAATTTTATTTTTTAACAATCAACTATGTTATCTAATTTAGTACTAATTATTATTATTATTATTATTATTATTAAATTAAATATTATTCCCGTGGAAGTAGTAGCTTTCTTGCATTTGTTACTTTGGGCCTCTTCTTCTCTTTATCTTTTTCTTTTCTCAATAATTATTAGTAGTATATTGAATTGAATATTATATAGAGAGAGGGTGTGTATGAATCATGTGAAACCGCATATCATACAATATATGTTGGAAAGAAAATCAATTTTATTTTTTAACAATCAACTATGTTATCTAATTTAGTACTAATTATTATTATTATTATTATTATTATTATTAAATTAAATATTATTCCCGTGGAAGTAGTAGCTTTCTTGCATTTGTTACTTTGGGCCTCTTCTTCTCTTTATCTTTTTCTTTTCTCAATAATTATTAGTAGTATATTGAATTGAATATTATATAGAGAGAGGGTGTGTATGAATCATGTGAAACCGCATATCATACAATGTATGTTGGAAAGAAAATCAACTTTATTTTTTAACAATCAACTATGTTATCTAATTTAGTACTAATTATTATTATTATTATTATTATTATTATTATTAAATTAAATATTATTCCCGTGGAAGTAGTAGCTTTCTTGCATTTGTTACTTTGGGCCTCTTCTTCTCTTTATCTTTTTCTTTTCTCAATAATTATTAGTAGTATATTGGATTGAATATTATATAGAGAGAGGGTGTGTATGAATCATGTGAAACCGCATCCTCGTACAAAAGCTGAAAAACCATAACAACCTATTAGTAAATATGAATATTTATACCTTTTTAACAAGGGTGAAATGGTAACTCAGCCTTCCTATTTTTTTAGTAATTTATCTAAAACAACCCTCCCCATAAACGTTTATAGCTTTTTATATAATATTACTTTTTAGAAATATATCTTAACATAGAGCATTTTCTATTTTTAGTTAGATTATAGTCTTGCTATATTAAAAGAAATTAGGCTTCTATTATTACATACGAGCATGCGTTCCCGTTTATTGTGATGGAAAAAGGACATTACAGCAAAAATATAGCCGTACTGAGCCCAAAAGGGTATTGAACGTTGCTACGATATGGTTCACCACATGACGAGCTTTTGGCCAGAATCAATTTGGTCCGTTATAGTCGGTATGATACAGACACTTGGTATAACAATTGACACGTGTTTTACATCGATTGAAAACGATAAAAACGAATGCCGGTAGCGATTTTGTTCGGGCGATATCGGTTCGTTCCATCATGGTATAGGTACGTAACCGGCATTCGATATGGCTTACGATACCAAAAAAATACTCTATTGCGAATACTACTCCATTTTCATTGTAATTAACACCGGAATATCGAGAAAACAATAAAAACGAATACGGGAACCAATGTTGTGTGGACGATATCGTCTCGATAAAGAAAAATATCAATTATATTTAACTTGTTCTTAAAAACTTTTATAGAAATGTGGATAAATAAAAATGTCGCAACGATATATTCAGAATGTCATAACGCGTTATGTACTATTATTAGAATGACAAAAAAAGGTTACGGCGTTACTTTATAAGAAAAACTAAACTATGAGACAATTTTGATGGCATGTACACTGAAGAAGCACCGGTTGAACCTAGAGATATCTAGGAATATGTAAGTTACAACCAGGGTGTATCTGCATAGAGGGTTGTCCTTTCACTTCACTCTTTGGGTGTAAGCTCACTCAAGTCGATCTGCAAAACTAGAAGCGCCATTAATCTCGCTACGGGAAATGGGTGGTTTCCTCCGTGACCACACTCCGGCGTGAGAATAAGTATTTGGGAGTAAGTTATAAGTGATTGTGGATGTATGCTTGTAAGTGTGTCTTTACCTGGAGATCCGATACTTATTTATAGCTGAAAAATATATGTTCAGGAGAAGTGATGCTGGGCCTTGGGCCCGGCCCATACAACCAGAGACATCCTTTTTGTCCCTTTATGTCAGACATTAAATGCTCCCTGCAGGAGAATTAATGTCCTCTGTCAGGAAGGTGTGCTTTGTCGGATGTTGAGTGATGCCACGTGTAAAGGCAGCCGTCTCTGGTGTAAGGCCTGCTGCCAGGCAAAAGTGGAGAAGGTGGAACAGTCACTGGCAGAGATGTGGTTGGTATATGGTCTGACGTCTGCATCACTAGTCAAGGACACTATCACACGCAACCTGCTGAGCAACCCTTGGTCACAGTTCTGCCACTTTGTACCCTTGATTATGGTCAATACCTCTTAGTGCTTACCCCTTCTACGAGGCTGTCAAGGTTTTTCCCGCCAGCGCAGGGTGTCAGGGTATATCCTTTTGTCCCAAGACTATGAGGCGCTTCTCATTTGTGTCTTGTCCTTGCAAGGTTTTGGGATTCACAGCTCAGAGGAATGTTGTTCTGCGCAGGGTCTAGTAACCTGCGTGCGTAAGTCTAACTTGCCGTTGTGGCAAGTACACAAGGTTCGTTGTGTGACTTGTCACACCCCGACCCGCAGCGGAAAAGGTGATCGGGGCATAATTGGGTTATCATCAAAGCTCATGACATTTATTATATGTTTCATATTCATTAATACAATTTAATGGAAATTTACAATAAATGATACAACATGTTCTAACTATCAGTCTAAGCTTCTTGTTTCTCTTCTAAGGCATATCCTATGTTTTCCTTGCTTCAACCTGTCCACCTGTATCATGTGTAAAAAAAAGGTTTTTGGATCAACATAATGTTGGCGAGTGAATCCTATGGAAAAACATTTGAACGAGTTTATCCAATTGATTATAAATAATGTGCATACCTCATATGAGTAAATGTAGATGTAAATTTATTCACACAACACATAATATTGAATATTGAACATACAAACACCAAATGATAGTTTTGAGGCACGCGTTGTTCTCGTCTCACACGAGGAACTGATGGGCCTAATAAATGAGTTTTGAGGCACGCGTTGTTCTTACGAACTGATGGGCCTAATGTATGAGTTTTGAGGCACGCGTTGTTCTCGTCTCACACGAGGAACTGATGGGCCTAATAAATGAGTTTTGAGGCACGCGTTGTTCTTACGAACTGATGGGCCTAAATAATTTGTATACAACTTTGACAATATGAAATACATCACAACCAAACAATAGTTGCATTCTAATTTAGTTCATATAATGGTATAGCACGAATTTGCATAAGAGAATTAGTTTAAGCGACACATGATACACCCCAAAACATGAATAAAAAAAGGGGAGTTTGTAAGAATTCACTCACATTGGGTGCGTTCGGTTGATGACGTTGAATGCACGCGAAATGGTGTTAACCACGAGTGAAATTAATCCTAGATAAATCGCATAATGGTTCGGTAAGTAAACGGGTTTTATGAATCTATTTTAGTAGGATTGTTGGGTGTATTTTTGTGAATTTGAGGCTATTTTCTAACCTTAACAATGTTATTTTTAAATATTTATAATTGATTTTTAATTAAAATAATTAAATAAATAAAAATAAAAAAAAAATATTTTATTTTTGCTACAGTAATATTGACCGTTGACTTTGACTGACTGTTTGACCGGTTCAATGGCATGTTGTTGTGCGCCGGGTGAGGCTCGAACCCGAGACCTCCCGTACGCGTGCACGCAGCTCTACCAACTGAGCTACGTGTCTAACCCGTTATATATCCGATTTTAATTACATAAATACATTAATTAGGATTTAACAGAAATTCTTTATTTTAAAAATGAATTATATCTGGCGAAACGGCGCGCTCCACAGGTCTCGAACCCGGGACCTGTGGGTTTAGCGGACACACACTCCACCGCTGGACTGTGTGTCGCACTTGATTATTAACTCGGTTATCAATATACTTAACATATACTCAAGGCGACTCCGGTTCAGTTTGCTAAAAAAGGATTTTTATCAAGGCGGCGTGTGTGAAACCGGAATCGAACTCGTGACCTTAGCGTTAAAAGTGCACACAGTCCACCGCTGGACTGTGTGTCTAACCCGGTAAATAACTTGATTTTAATTATACTTAACCATTACCGAAATGTCGTCTTCTTCACTGTTTTTAACCGGAAGTGACGACTAACTGGTTAAAATGTTGATTTAAGTTTCTATAGCGTTTAATGATCAAATACAAATGATATAAAAGTAAAAAGGGAAGGAATTAGGCGTGAGATGTACCGACTGGTTTTACTCTGTTTTCCGGCAGAACTCCGGCGACAGAAACCTTTTTTTCCGGCGACAAGTTTCTTGCAGCAGGGAGTCTTCCGAAGGGTTACAAAGGTTGTGGGTATCTTCGGTGAAAGTTTAGGGGGTTCAGTAACCTTGGAGATTACTGATACGGTTTTCCGGCGAGTGTAATAAAAATTTCCGGCGAGTGAGTCTTGTGTTTCCGGCGACTAGCGTTAAAACAGAGAGCGAGAGATGAGAGTATGGTTTAGAGGTGTGAGAGTGATGAGATGGGTTGTGCGGTTTAAACACCTTGCGGACGTCGGTTATTTATAGGTGTTTTCCGAACCGAATCGAGTCGGTTCCAAAGGTAGGTTCATGATTGGCGTAAACACGGAAAGGAATCACAATTACGCGTCCCGGTCAATTAGGATTCGTGAAAAAGGAAGGATTACAGGCTGTACGCGTGAAGTTCTTTTGGGCGGCAAATTTGACTTCCTAACTTGAATATTTGAATTAATTGATTCTCTTCATTAACAGAAAATCAATGTGGCGGAGTGGTCTATGATGTGTGAGTTAAGCGTTTGGCTGAACCGGCAGGGACCCGAGTTCGAAACCCGGCATGAGTAAATCATTTTTATTTTGTTATTTTTATCAGTTTTTCAAAAACTAAATATATATCCCCGCATAATAAGTGATTACGGATCGTTTAAAATTATTTTGGGCATTTAATTCGCAACGAAAAATTTGACTGACTGTTCGGTTGATAAACGGAGCGGGTTTGGTAAATCCGTTTTTGACGGATGTTACAGTATCCCCTGCTTTTTTAGAAATTTCGTCCCGAAATTTAATTAGGGATATAATTGACTAAAAGAATGATGGTGTTGAGTTTGCCGGTTACATTTTTGAGAATTAGGGTTTAGGTTTTTGTTTGAGGCGGTAACGTTCCTTGTAAAGGTTAAGTATCCTAATACAGGAATCGCTTTTTGTTGCCTACTGTATAAGTATTGTTAAGCAGGAATGATTCGTTAAAATGATATCACGCATAAAAGTTTGAATATGCTTAGGGTTATATCCTAAGGCAGAAATTCTACAATCTACACAAATAAACACAACAACTAACAATTGTATCCACATTCTGATAGCATATATGTTTGAATGGTGATGGTTCCTCTCTCGTTTGTTATGATGGAGAGGTTAGTCTATATAGAAATGGATCACAATCCAATTCCTTTAACTAGTGAGATGATATTTATATGTAACACAATTTTAACCAAGGCAATACTAAATCCTACATGGAACATCTCATAACCGCCTGATAATGCCTCTGATCCTTTGGCAAGAATACTTATATATAGGAAGTACCAGCGGCGTATCCACCATATTCTTGTCAAATTTTCATTGGTTTTATCAGTGAATTATGATTAGTTCTATGCGACTCTACAACATAAACAACACAACAACCAGCGCTTGAGTCTTAATTCTGATAGTATCCGTGTTTGACAAAACCTCTCTCGTTTAATATGATGGAGAGGTTAGTCTATGTGAAACTGAAATATGCCGTGAAGTATGATGATATGAATAATGAGTATAAAACAAACTGAACTAGTAATTTGCATTAAAATTTCTTGGGTAAAAATTCCAACTGAGATACATGAAAATCGAGATATAAACATAAAAACTAAGTGATTGGAGTTGAATCTTGATTCTTGGTGAGAGAAGGCTAGTTAAGTGGTTGGTTTGGTCCGTTAACATCTTCAACAGGATTGGCATTGATGTTAAAAACTCTTCCCCTTGCTGGCGGTGGAGCTGGATTTGCTTGGTTTGCTTGGTTAACTGGGTTTGCCTGAGCTTGGGCATTTATGATGTTAACCAAACGAGGGCACGTGTTTCTAAAATGGGTAGGGTCGCCACAATTGAAACAAGCTCGAACATATGGGTACATGGGGTATTGAGGTTGTTGATATGTTTGGATCATGGGTTGAGTAGGGGTTGAGGTTTGGTTTTGAGGGGTGCGGCAAACGTTGCTCAAATGACCGTAGCGTCCACAATTCGTACATAGTCGACAGGGTAAGGTAGATGGATGGTGATAGAAACAGGTGTTGCATTGAGGGTGAGGTCCAATGTAAGGTTTCTTGTTTGGGTAAGTTGAGTTGGGTGCTACTTGAGCGTTTGGGATAGTTTGAGGAGGTACAACTTGTGAAGCTGGTTGGTTACGTTGGGTGACGGCGAAGATTTGCCCATCACGTTTTCTCTTAGAAATAGGTGGTGTAGAGGATTCGGTTCGGGTGGAGTTTGAGGTTTCGGTTGATGCTTTATCCTTCTTCTTCTCCTCTTTGAAATCTTTATTCCGGATTCGGTTCTCGGTGAGCGCGGTTGCTAGCTCCATTGCTGCTTCCAAAGTTGCAGGCGAGGTGCTTATTATAGGGTCTTGAATTTTTGATGGAAGACCACGAATGTAGTGCTCGATCAAACGGTAGAGGGGAGTAAACAAATTGGGAACCATTTGATTTAACTCAAGGAATCTCTTGTTGTATGTGGTGTGGTCGCCTTCCTTTTGTTTCAAAGCATGGAACTCATCCTCCAATTTCTTGATTTCACTTCTTGGGCAAAACCGTCTTGTCATGATTCCCTTCAATTCTTCCCAAGTCAAGGTCATAGTTTCTTCAACACCTCGTTTGGTCTTTTCTGTATTCCACCATGTGAGTGCCGTTCCAAGTAAGCGACCGGTAGCATAACGCACCTTGCGATCATCGGGGCAATCGCAATTTAGAAAGGTGTTCTCCATTTCTTCGAACCAATGGAGGAGAGCGGTGACACCTTCAGTACCTTCGTATTTTGGAGGATCGCAGGATTTGAAGTGTTTGTAGGTGCATTTAGTGACTGAAGGATTGATAGTGTTTTGATCTTCTTGCTGGGTTGGGTTAACGGAATTAGCGGTAAGGGCTTGTTGAACTTGAACTACGATGTTGGGTATTACGGTCGCCATTTGCTGAGCGATTTGGGTAGCCATGCGTTCACGGGCTTTTCCTGCTCTCATTTTCCTACGAGCGAGGCTAGAAGACATCTACAAGGAATACATGTCAAGAGTATGAGTTGAATGCCTTTGGGATCGTGGGTCGTGTTTGGGATTGAACGTTCATAAAATAATTATAGAAAAATAACTCTACTACATCCATAGGATGTCTTGGGCTTTGCTTGCTGTTAGGCCCGTCATGCCGCCATACTTTACCTGTGTAATCATGTGGGCCCCCATGAATACCGGTTTTTCATATGGTTCGCACGGTTTCTGCCTGATTGCGTACACAAAACCCGGAGAAAATCGAGAAATATGTATACACGTGTGATATTCGGAATGTGTCCAGGTGTAGACACGGTGACATCTCAAAGGGAGGTTAGTTCGAACGACATTTGGTGTGGCATGCTTTGGCCTAATAGGTCCGTCGTACTCTCATCGTTAGTCCCCAGGTAGGCAAACTGGTCCGTTATTTTGGATTTATACGAATGCCAACCTAGACAGGACGTTCCGACTACCGGTACTTGTACCCTTCCAGTTACTACATGCCCGTCGCAGAACTTACTTTGATGAGATTTGAAAATTGCATAAAATCTTTGGATACTGAGAGTATGAAAATAAATTGAATACATGAACATCGATATATGTATATATGTATAATGAATGAGCATGTATGTTTGACTGAAATGTAAACAAATATGAAACAAATAAATATCACAAGTTTGTATGTAACCACCTAATCAATTAAAATTTAGGCAGACTATAGTATAGGTTCTAAGGGTCTAATAACCTATCCTATATCCCTATAGTCATGGCTCTGATACCAATCTGTCACACCCCGACCCGCAGCGGAAAAGGTGATCGGGGCATAATTGGGTTATCATCAAAGCTCATGACATTTATTATATGTTTCATATTCATTAATACAATTTAATGGAAATTTACAATAAATGATACAACATGTTCTAACTATCAGTCTAAGCTTCTTGTTTCTCTTCTAAGGCATATCCTATGTTTTCCTTGCTTCAACCTGTCCACCTGTATCATGTGTAAAAAAAAGGTTTTTGGATCAACATAATGTTGGCGAGTGAATCCTATGGAAAAACATTTGAACGAGTTTTATCCAATTGATTATAAATAATGTGCATACCTCATATGAGTAAATGTAGATGTAAATTTATTCACACAACACATAATATTGAATATTGAACATACAAACACCAAATGATAGTTTTGAGGCACGCGTTGTTCTCGTCTCACACGAGGAACTGATGGGCCTAATAAATGAGTTTTGAGGCACGCGTTGTTCTTACGAACTGATGGGCCTAATGTATGAGTTTTGAGGCACGCGTTGTTCTCGTCTCACACGAGGAACTGATGGGCCTAATAAATGAGTTTTGAGGCACGCGTTGTTCTTACGAACTGATGGGCCTAAATAATTTGTATACAACTTTGACAATATGAAATACATCACAACCAAACAATAGTTGCATTCTAATTTAGTTCATATAATGGTATAGCACGAATTTGCATAAGAGAATTAGTTTAAGCGACACATGATACACCCCAAAACATGAATAAAAAAAGGGGAGTTTGTAAGAATTCACTCACATTGGGTGCGTTCGGTTGATGACGTTGAATGCACGCGAAATGGTGTTAACCACGAGTGAAATTAATCCTAGATAAATCGCATAATGGTTCGGTAAGTAAACGGGTTTTATGAATCTATTTTAGTAGGATTGTTGGGTGTATTTTTGTGAATTTGAGGCTATTTTCTAACCTTAACAATGTTATTTTTAAATATTTATAATTGATTTTTAATTAAAATAATTAAATAAATAAAAATAAAAAAAAAATATTTTATTTTTGCTACAGTAATATTGACCGTTGACTTTGACTGACTGTTTGACCGGTTCAATGGCATGTTGTTGTGCGCCGGGTGAGGCTCGAACCCGAGACCTCCCGTACGCGTGCACGCAGCTCTACCAACTGAGCTACGTGTCTAACCCGTTATATATCCGATTTTAATTACATAAATACATTAATTAGGATTTAACAGAAATTCTTTATTTTAAAAATGAATTATATCTGGCGAAACGGCGCGCTCCACAGGTCTCGAACCCGGGACCTGTGGGTTTAGCGGACACACACTCCACCGCTGGACTGTGTGTCGCACTTGATTATTAACTCGGTTATCAATATACTTAACATATACTCAAGGCGACTCCGGTTCAGTTTGCTAAAAAAGGATTTTTATCAAGGCGGCGTGTGTGAAACCGGAATCGAACTCGTGACCTTAGCGTTAAAAGTGCACACAGTCCACCGCTGGACTGTGTGTCTAACCCGGTAAATAACTTGATTTTAATTATACTTAACCATTACCGAAATGTCGTCTTCTTCACTGTTTTTAACCGGAAGTGACGACTAACTGGTTAAAATGTTGATTTAAGTTTCTATAGCGTTTAATGATCAAATACAAATGATATAAAAGTAAAAAGGGAAGGAATTAGGCGTGAGATGTACCGACTGGTTTTACTCTGTTTTCCGGCAGAACTCCGGCGACAGAAACCTTTTTTTCCGGCGACAAGTTTCTTGCAGCAGGGAGTCTTCCGAAGGGTTACAAAGGTTGTGGGTATCTTCGGTGAAAGTTTAGGGGGTTCAGTAACCTTGGAGATTACTGATACGGTTTTCCGGCGAGTGTAATAAAAATTTCCGGCGAGTGAGTCTTGTGTTTCCGGCGACTAGCGTTAAAACAGAGAGCGAGAGATGAGAGTATGGTTTAGAGGTGTGAGAGTGATGAGATGGGTTGTGCGGTTTAAACACCTTGCGGACGTCGGTTATTTATAGGTGTTTTCCGAACCGAATCGAGTCGGTTCCAAAGGTAGGTTCATGATTGGCGTAAACACGGAAAGGAATCACAATTACGCGTCCCGGTCAATTAGGATTCGTGAAAAAGGAAGGATTACAGGCTGTACGCGTGAAGTTCTTTTGGGCGGCAAATTTGACTTCCTAACTTGAATATTTGAATTAATTGATTCTCTTCATTAACAGAAAATCAATGTGGCGGAGTGGTCTATGATGTGTGAGTTAAGCGTTTGGCTGAACCGGCAGGGACCCGAGTTCGAAACCCGGCATGAGTAAATCATTTTTATTTTGTTATTTTTATCAGTTTTTCAAAAACTAAATATATATCCCCGCATAATAAGTGATTACGGATCGTTTAAAATTATTTTGGGCATTTAATTCGCAACGAAAAATTTGACTGACTGTTCGGTTGATAAACGGAGCGGGTTTGGTAAATCCGTTTTTGACGGATGTTACATGACTTGTGTTGTTTTGGTCTAATTTACCGCTGCGCTGAGTGCGCAAGGCTCATTGCATGACCTATTGGTGTTGATCTAATTCGCCGTTGCGCTGAGTGCGCAAGTTTCATTGTGTGACCTACTTTGGTGTTGGTCTAATTCCCCGTTGCGCTGAGTGCACAAGGCTTAAGACCTGGTGTTGTTTGGAGATCGCACCGTTACATGTTGCATGCAAGGTTATCCTTGTAAAATGTAGTCAAGGATATGGTCATTTGGAACCATATCTCCTCATACACTATACTTCAATGATTACTTGTGCATTATCATTACAGCTCGGTTTTAAAATAAGTTTATACGAAGATGTAGATAAAATTAAGCATATCATAACGGCCTACTTGACTATTTTAGAGTCTATAAAACATAGTTTCTTAAAATTTAAAAAAGAAAAACAATATGTACTAAAATAAATATAATTTTTAAATAATAATAATAACAACAATAATAATAATAATAATTTCAATAAAAGTATTTTACTAAGAGCAATAAGATATGTGAAAGGATGCTAGTTTAATGTTATATGATTATGAATTTTGAAATACTAATAATAAATTCAAAAAGATAAATTTTACTATGTATAATAAAATATGTGAAATGATGCTAGTTTGGTAAATGTGTTTATATGAAAATCTCATGGAGTTATACGAAAACCGACATCTCTAGTAATAGTAAATAGAAAAAATAAAGACTACAATAATTTCAGTAAGTTAATTAATAAAAACTATACATAACTAGTACTAAGCACCTTTGCGTTGTGGCGGATACAAACACCAATAGCACATTACTGTCATTTACCACAAACACTTAAGTTGCGGCATGTTAATGCGAAGAAGCTGAACCGAAACGTAAAACATAAAAAAGAAGAACTAAGTCGATCTAGGACCAACGCATTACGATGAACCTATCAAACGGGGAAAAAATAGACGACGTAAAAACGTAATCAAATTGAGCATTAAGACTTTTGGTAAAGATATCTGCCACCTAAAACTTGGTAGAAACAAACTTAGTGTATTGAATCCCAAAGAAACAAGTTTTCGAATGAAGTTATAACTCAAGTCAATGTTCTTTGCTCGTTTATAAGAGACGGGATTTCAAGTCATAAACATAGCAATATGATTGTCACACAAAAGAGTCAGTCGATCAGGAGGTAAAGCATCAAGCTCACGCAATAAGCGCGTGCAACCAAAATCATGGAAAGAACAAGGATTCAAACCGTAAGCAATGGAATGTGATATGTAGGCTTCTTTGCAACTAGGAGGCTTGAATCCGACCCAAGCAGGTTGTTTCCGGAGCCCCAAAATCACCCAAAAGCTTGCAAAAATATTCAGCTATTGAGCAGAATGCGTCTGTTTTGTTTTATAGAGTTTTGCAAAAGCTCACGACCGTGCGCCATAAAGTGCATTGTTCAGGTCTTGTCATGACGTCAGTTGCAGGCAAGTAGGTGACTCGGCGGGAAAGTCAAAAGCGCACGGCCGTGCGGATCAAGTGTCGCAAAACCAAGATGATCCGGGACTAAGGAATAGAAGAACAAAGTCTATGTCGGCCCGTTTCAAAGATTATGTCGTCTAACTTCCCCCTTCGGTCGATAATTCACAAACCGACTCGGATCAGCTAAACTCGATGGTACACCCTATTTCACATTTTGTTTCATATAATAAATTTTCTAATTCGAACGATGAGCCAAGTTATTTTAACGAGCTACTTAGGATGAAAAACGGAGAGAAGCAATGCAACATGAAATAAAGGCTCCAGAGAAAAATGGAACATGGACATTGGAAAAATTACTAGAGGGAAAATGAGTTATCGACTCCGAATGGGTTAAAAAGACAATATAAATCCAATGGGGAAGTCGAGAGGTACAAGGCTAGGCTCATTGCCAAAGGTTTCTCATAAATGGAAGGAGTATATTACCGTAAAATGTTCGCTCTGGTGGCCAAACTCGTTACCATTTGAACTGTACTGGTTGTTGCAACGAAGGATTGGATTATCCATCAATTGTATGTCATTAATGTATTTTTATATGGGGACCTAGATGAGGAAGTTTATATGAAGATTCCTCAAGGCTTTTTGAAGGAAGGTGAGACTATAGTGTGTCGTCTTCATAAGTCTCTTTATGGACTCAAGCAAGCATCAAGAAATTGATACCATAAATTCACCAAGTTTCTTCTATCTTTAGACTTCCAACAATGATTGGCATACCACTCGTTATTCACGTATCAGAAGAGAGGAATTTATGTCGCCATTCTCATTTATGCAGACGACGTTATCATCGTCGGAGATAGCTGAGAAAATTCAGCAAACAAAAGAACAACTTGACAAAGAGTTCAGCATTAAAAGCCTTGGTACTTAAAAGTATTTCTTGGCATCAAAGTTTCAAAGACATCTAATGGGTTGGTTTTAAGCCACCGGAAATACACCTTAGATATTCTAAAAGATAGTGGCATGTTGGGGTGTTGGTCAAGTGCGTTTCCTTTTGAGCAACGAAGAAAACTTAACAAAGGAGATGAGGAAGCTCAATTGGATGCCACACAGTATCGTAGGTTGGTAGGTCGGTTATTGTACCTACAAGAGACTCGACCCATTATTACATATGCTGTAAATATTCTAAGCTAATTCATCACGGATCCGCGTCGAAACCACTCTAAAGCCACAAACTAGGTTTTAAGATATTAATAGGGGATGCCTGGACAAGGTATTCTTCTTCCACGAGAGGGACCTCCGGTTCTAACCGGATATTGTGACTTTGATTGGCTTGGATGTCCAACTACAAGACAGTCAAGAAAAGGATATTCGCTTCTTTTGGTGGTGGTCATATTTCTTGGAAAACGAGGAAACAATCAGTAGTGTCTTTTTTTCAGCAAAAGCAGAATATAGAGCAATGGCTACTACACTTAGCGAAATCCTTTAGGTGCGATGGTTAGTCAAGGACCTACAGGTTCGGATCACAGATCCTACTCCATTATTTTGTGACAATCAAGCGGCTCGTCACATTGTAAACAATCCAGTATATCATGAGCGAACAAAGCACGTCGAAATGGCTTCTTTTTTATGGGAACGAGTGGATGCAAAAGAAATTCTACCCACGGCCATAAAAAGCAACCTTCAGCTTGCAGATTTACTCACTAAGGGACTTGAACTCAACAACTAAATTCTTTACTAAGCAACATGGCATTATGGACTTACATGTTCCATCTTGAGGAAAAGTATTGTATTGTATTTATTCAGTTATTACTTTTCCATATGTTCTTATCATTTCTTATTAGTCAGTTTCCTTGTTTCTAGTTATTTGGTAGGGCTATTTATTCCTTTGCTTGCTTTGTAACTGATCATCAAATAATAAATGAAATCCTAGAATTCTCTTAACCATCTATTTCTAGATGTTTAAAGGCACATTTGTGTTCGTTAAGCTGTTTAAGGGCACGTTTGCGTTCGTGCACGCTGGAATGGTGAAATTAACATGTTTAAGCACATGAAATAAACGTATAAAGATACAATATGACTGAACGGAATATATTAATATGTGACGACTCAGCTACTCGCTTCGAATTTATAGCGACACGTAAACATCATACTAAGTAAAAATAGAAAAGGAAAAAAATAAAAAAAATTTTGAAAACCTGGCGGAGTAAAAGTGAAAAAATAGAAACTTAATGAGGAGACTTGTTATTGTATAAAAGTTTAGGGGAAAGACTAGTTTACAAAATAGAGGGGGCCAAAATGAAAATGTAAAAGTTGGCGGCTAGTAATGTAATTGGAATAATCCTTCACGCATTAGTTTTGAAGTTAGATAAGAATTATATAAAAGATTCTTGAACTTTTATTTTTTAAATTACTGGCTAAGAATAAAGTTTAGGAAAAAAATGGTGTAAGGAAATCTTTAGAATAGGCTACTTGTAGATTTTGTTTCTCCAAATCCTCAAAGTATATCCCCTCCCTCTTTCTTTCATTTTTTAAATGCTCATAGTTTTTTATACCATATTTTTATTAAAAAAATACACTATAAAATTGATCATCTTTTTATCTTTAATTTAGTGCTATTTAAAATAGACAACTTAGAAACTCCAAAATTGTATTGTATTTCTATTTTGTATAACATTTTTGTGGTGGATATTTTGTTCTTGCATTTTGTACTATATTTTTCGTGTTGTATTTTGAGAAAACAAAATATGTGGGAGTTTGTGTTTTAGGACCAAAATATCCTTTCATCCTACTTATAAGAAGTGTCACATGTTATCTCTACAATCCTTCTTAGACTACTTAAGTAAAACTCATTTTTAGTATATCTTCCCTAATAATAAGAGTGTATTCTTATAGACTAGGAGGGTGCTCGCACAATGCGGCGAGGGCGACACTTTGCAATGTGGTATTCGTTTTCTAATAGTTTTCTTATTCGTATAATTTTATTATAGCATTAATTGTGGTGCATATACGTCATAAGTAGGGATGCAAACGAGCCGAACCCGAGCTCAACCATGCTTGAGCTCGAGCTCAATTAACTTATGAGAGCTTGAGCTCTGCTAATTAGTAGTTTATTTATCGAATCTGGGCTCTAGCTCAACTCATTTTATTGTCTATTAATGAATGTATTAAATAAAAATAATTGACTTGTTTAAGCTCGTGAGTTCGATAAGTGAAGCTTTGACGCGGGATTTTTTACAAAACAAGCTTATTTTAGGCTCAAGCTCAGCTTAGGCTAGATAAAGTTCTGCTCGTTTGCACCCTTGGTCATAAACGAAGTCATGGGTTAGTCCATTTCATCGTGGTGTGCCTGGTTCGGTTGGTTTAGTTATCCTCCTAAACCGAAGTCCTCGTTTAGTCTTTTTTATTAACTACTTGGTTTTCGGTTTATTCGGTTGGATTGATGGTCTTGTATTCGGTTTGTTTAATTTCAACTAATAGCCAAAACCAAACTTAAGATATTTTTTTTGCTTAGAAATACATGAAACTGAGGTGTAAATACATGAAGTGGAGGTATAAAATATGAAATACATGAACTGCAGGTATAAAAGCTAGAAATATATTAAAATATGAATAATCAGTTCGGCTCGATTAATTTTTGTTAAAGGACGCTACAAAAATATGAGAACCGGTTTTGGTTAATTTAGTTTTTTACTAATCGATTTTCAGTTAGTTCAGGTTTTGCTTGATTTCGGTTTGGTTTTATTTGTTTTCGGTTAACAATTCAGTTATTGTTCCATCTTAGAAACTGTTAATCACGTAACATATCAATTTTTTAATTAAAAAACTGTAGCAATACTACACTCAAACTAAAGAGAATAAAATGTTCATTTTTGATGTAATTTTTTTTTAAAATATTGACGCACGTAAAAGTTATGGTCTTTTAAAAAACATGGGGTAGTTAGTTTTATATAAGGAGATAAAATGTAATTACTAATTAATTATCTATAATTTGGTTAAAGATAAGAGAATTAAAGTGTAATTAACATGAAGTGATTAAAGTGTAATTAGTGTATGAAAGACTAATTTGTACTCATTTTAGGGTTGTACCTTATGCATTGAACTAAGAAATGTTCGTTAACTTTTGAGCATCTTAAAATGTACTTCACTTAGGGGATTTTTTTGTTTTATAGCCTAGTGATATCTTCGAGGTGAGATAAAGCGATTACCACAAAGGGGGTTTTCTCATATTTATTAGGTTTCTACCGGAATTGGTGTATAGGCATATTATGTATAGTGGGAGATGGATATGATCGGGTGGTTCCGCTGGTAACAAGATAATACTCTAGTGGTCCGTTTGTGATTCAAATTTGCCGTTAAAAATGTCTTTCACTTATGTATTATCTAATATTAATAAAAGAGTACTATTAATGTCACATGTCATTCTTTTATAATAAATGATTTCATCAAAATGCCATGTGGCAATTTATCAACCAAATTAATAAAGCAAAAACATTTTATCTTACATATTTCAAAATTTATCCTACATATGTCTTATATTTACCGGAATTTACCCTACACATTTCAAAATTTTTCATGCACATACTAAAATTTATCCTACACATGTCGAAAATTGTACTACACCATAAATTATTTTATCTTGAAAGAGTATATTAAAAAATGAGTTACAAGTTTAATTAATTAGCTAATTAATGACAATTATAGATTACTTATATGCCCTTTTTGATAATATTAATTACAAACATTAAATGAAATAAATGGGGAATTTCTATTGGTTTAAAAGTTATTCTTTTTATTCTTACAAAATTTTTCTTCTCATTTGAACTCTCCACTATATATATATATATATATATATATATATATATATATATGTAGAGGTTCATGTGAGAAAATTTAAAAGTGTGAGAATGATAAGAAAGATTATGGAGGTGACATGTGTCACTTTTTATTTTGGTAGTTTAAGGGTATAAGTGTAATTTAACTAATAAAATCTAAATATGGAATGAATATATGCAACCGATTTTTGGCAGTTATTGTAGGGATTTTTGAATTTGAAATAACACCCTAACTCATAAAAACACCACACCATGTATATTGAAGGCATACATCTTATAAAAAACATAAATATAACTCATAAAAACATAACAACATGTATATTGAAGGCATGCATCTTATAAATAACAGAAATATAACAAAAATAACACCATAACTCATAAAAACACCACAACAGTTATATTGAAGGCACACAACTTATAAAAAACACCCTAACATTGAATATAAAATAAATAACACCCTAATATAACACCAGTCAACACTTTAATCAGAATCAAAACAGAAATAACACCATAAATATATAAAAAAAAAATAACTCTACATAAGTATATCAATATGGTACTCATATTAAAGATAAAAAAACACTCGTTATTATGGTGGAATTTAAAAAAAAAGAGTTACTTATAAAAAGCTATTGATGTTCAAAAAAGAATGGGAGAACTTTGCATGGTTATTAATGTTAGTTTCTTAATTTAAAAATATTAAATTTACCTTTATACCCTTAATATAGAAAATTAGTTAGTTCAATAGTCAACATTATTTACAGAATTGTCACTATGATCTCAACCATTAGATTAAATATCTAATGGTTTAAATTCTTTCTTACCCTTCTCACACTTTTAAATTTTCTCACAAAAACTCATCCTATAATTAATATTAGCTATCTACTTATCTATACTTTAATATAACATCTTTACTTTAATAAATAAAAATATTTGTATCAAAAGATGGGATAACCAAAAATTTATGCACCCATCACTATTTGACGTAACCAAAAATTAAAAACCTCATCATGTTTATAACTTGTTATTATCGTTTTCACAAATGTTAAATATATATATATATATATATATATATATATATATATATATATATATATATAATATTAGATTATGAACTAATTCCATTCCATCTTTACTTTGATGACACTTTTTAAAATAAGAAAATATTAATTTCAAATAAAATTTACTAATTACTATGTATTAAAAAAAATAATTCTTACTTCGTAAGCGCATCATTTAATATGAGTAATGTTATATTTTCTTTAATTTTGTATGTATAATTCATATTAGGATTATATGTATCAAAATTTATATTTATTATGTGTGATGTAAGAAAAAATATGAAATATAAAAAATAATTTAAAACTTATAATCGTTATGTCATTAAAATACAACCAACCTCAACAATAACATATTTATTTAAAAAAAAAACTCATTTAAGTTTATATAGATGGAAAATACATTTTCTTTTCTAAGAACTTGATCAACTTCATGATTATATTAAAACTAATTAATAATTAAAAGTAAAAAAAAGTGACGTTGCTGCCATCATCACCTCACACCACCACTACAGCCACACGGGTGACCACCATAGCCCAATCATTTAATCAAGGTATGTTTTTTTATTGTTCCACTTTCTTGATTCACACAGTTTTATGCTAATTTGTAATTGTTAATTTACCCTTAAATTGAGTGTTTTATTGAATGTTAAGCCCTAAATTTGGTATGTTTTGATTCTTTAATGTTGAGCCATAAATTGATGTTTTGTTGATTGTTAGACATAGAATAAAGTAATCATTAATTGTTAGATATAATATAGAATTGAGTGATTGTTTTTTTAAACGGCAAAAAACTTCATTCATTACCCAAATGTTTCATTACATGGATTACATAATCATATAGTTAGTAAGCTACTAAGCCAACCACCTCATTATGATCACCAAATAAAATTAAAACATTACATCACCTCGAAATGTCTCCAATCATTCCATTCCATGCTCCGCCCTTTTGCTCTACATTTAGTCCATAGGTATGTTGTTGCTTGCATCTTCCCGAAAATTGCGTCTATATTAGCTCTTTTCCCACCAAAGATACTTTCGTTTCTCGCTTTTCATATCCCCCAACATGTTGCTATTATTACTACTTGTATAAATTTCCTTTTCATTTCTTCTATTGTCACTTGTATGTGAAATTCCAAAAGATACTTCATTGTAAAAGCAAAAATTTGATGTACTCTACACCATGTGCTATCTTTATGCCATAATACCGATGCTACATAGCATCCTATGAACAGGTGATCGACATGTTCTCCTTTTTCCCCGTAAAGTTTGCATACGGCGGGCCCCGATAACATTCCTCTTCTTTTTAATCCTACCATGGTTTCCAATCGAACTTGTACTCCACACCACCCAAAGATGTTTACTTTTTCCGGTACCCATTTAATCCATTCGAAGGGACGATACGGAATCGCAAATTTGCTTAGCTCCACTCTGGTTGATGCTACTGAGAATGTCCCATCTCTCGCCATTACCCATTTCCACTTATCCTCCTGATTGCCGAAGATTATTGTTTGCGCCAATGCCTCCATTTCTTGAAACTGGTTGCATAATTCAGCCAACTCCAGATTTTGCCTCCACTCCCACCGTGCTTTCCTTTCTTCTACCGATGTTTTTTTTATTTCTTTCCAATGCGAACAAATCCGGGAATCCATCCTTTAACGATCCGTCTCCGACTCACCAATCTAACCAAAACCGTATTTCTTTTCCATTTCCTACTACTCCTTTCATCAGTTGAGCTGGATTTTTATTGTATTTGTCGAGTTCTTTTCCAACTTTCGCTATGTTATTCCATGTGCCCCTGATACCCTCTTTGATCGGCACGTATGAAGTCGAGTGTATGTGTGAGTGAATTGATGTGATTGTTCGCCCCCACAATGTTTCCTTTTCATGTTTATACCTCCACCACCACTTTAATAAGAGACTTATGTTCATATCCTTGAGAGCTCCCAACCCTAGACCCCCTTTTTCAAGAGGACCTCTAACCTTTTCCCAACATACCCAGGCCATATTTATTTTTCATCGTTACCACAAAAAAAAACCTCTTCTAAGAGTCTCTAGTTTATCCAACACACCTTGCGGTGTTTTGAATAAAGAAAAGAAATATAGAGGAAGGCTATCCAAAGTTGATTTAATAACGTTACTTTACCTCCCACCAAAAGCATTTTTAACTTCCATATCGACAGTTTGTTTTTAAACCAATCCACAACACAATTCCAATGACGGATTTGGTTCATGTTTGCTCCCACTAGTACCCCCAAGTACTTGCATGGGAATTTCCCGACTTTACAATTGATTCGTGAGGCCATTTAAGATACCAAAGTCTCGCCCACCCCAATTCCAAAAAGATTTGACTTTTTATAACTAATTTTCAGCCCCGAAATGAAATGAAAGCATCTCATTAATCTAATTATATAATGAATACCATTTTCATCCCAATCCCTCATAAATACAACGTCATCCGCATACATCATGTGTGTTATGATCGGCCCATTGTTTGGCAAAGAAATTCCTTTTATTTTTCCACATGAGAGTGCTTTATGCATAAAACCAGTTAATGCTTCCATTGCAATTATAAAAATAAATGGTGACAAAGGATCTCCTTGTCGTACCCCTCTATAGCATTGGAACTCTAAAGTTGGCGAACCATTAATTAAAACCGATGCTTTAGACGACACTAATATACCCCTTACCCACATCCTCCAAACTGTCGGAAAGCCCATTTGCAAAAGAACTCGGTCGATAAATTCCCAACTTATTGAGTCGTATGCTTTTTTCAATATCAAATTTCAAAACAAAAGCACTCTTTTTTATTTTTTAGCCAATAAATTACTTCATTTAAAAACAACGGACCGTCAAGGATGTTCCGATTTGATAGAAAACCTGATTGAAAATTCTGATATAACCGACACACCAGGCCTTTAATCCTGTTTGCCAGTATCTTAGATATGATTTTGGATATATATCCAATCAAACTAATTGGCCTATAATTGTTAAACGAGATAGGGTCTGTACCTTTTGGGATTAGCGCCAAAAAGGATGAGTTGCAACCCCGGTTGACAGTGCCTTTACTATGGAATGTGTCCATAATTTAATGAAGCTGAAATTGAAACCATCTGGGTCCGATGCTTTGTCACTATTACATTCTCAAACTGCCCTCTTGATCTCGTCATATGTAAAAGGCTCTACCAAACCATTGAGCGATTGTTTTGACTATGGAATTTGGATTTGATTTTTAGAAATTATGCGCCCTAAACAATTATTCGGTGCTAAAAAATGTTCAAAGCGAAAACTAGATGAAGCAATGAAAAAGTCTCAAGCCGGTGATTTGTAGAACTTTATGCATAAAAGCTATGTAATTTTATTATTCTAATGCTACATTTTGGTATGTGTACTGCTATAAAATGAATAATTGTTTAAAAAAGATAGTTTATATAATTCATTTGGTCAAAAGAACTTATTTTTCCAACTCAACTAAGATTAACTTGTTAGAGACGGTTCCGGTAAAACATGTCTTCGTTTTAAATTGCCGTTCAAAAAAAGTTCCTTCTGAAATCAAAAATGATGTCGGTACGAACAATGTGTGGCTATAGTACTTGATCAGTGTTGTAGTTGACCAATAACTCGTGCATGACAAAAACTCTCACTTCCCTTAAACTTTAAGAAAGTCAACTTTTTTTGTCCGTATAACTCGTGCATGACAAAAACTCTCACTTCCCTTTGGGATTTCATTGAACTTTCATCCTCCTTCATCCAATTGGCAAAATCAATCATTGCCTACGGCTTAAACCTCCAATCACATCAAGTTCTTGTTCTTATTACATTAGTTCTTCTTTTAATGTTTAATAAATTCTGACCACTCGCGTAGATCGATAGACAAAAGGCCATTAACACCGGTAGTCACAGCAGAAAGTGTTATTGACCCGACTCATTATCAATTTGAGGGGAGCCTCATCGCCCGAATACTTATTATAGTAAACTCTCTAGCTCATACATAATATTTATCACGAATGAGACTTCAAGTGACGATTTCCATTCCAATCACGTCAATTCCTTGTTCTTATTATAATAATTAATTCAACAATTTCTTTTTCACGAAATACTTTTTAAAATCAGTTTTTTTTAAAACGTTAAAACTTTTATATAATATTTCTGGAAAGCTAAAATATTTTCAAATACTTTAAAAAGCGTTCTTAAAACTTTTAAAACGTTTTTTTATTGTTTTATTTTAAAAGGGTCATATGAATTTATAAGTAATAGGATATTTAAAAAATGTATTCAATTTTTGTAAAAACAATAAAATTTTGAATTAAACTTTTATTGTTTAATATAGAGTTAATTACGATTATCCCGTGGTTGGCCAAAATAACGATTTCATTTCAGTTATTTTTTTCCTTAGACATAAAGTTGTTTCATTTTCTTATTAGCACTTTAGTCCAACTCTTTAACACCATATGCATTTCTATTAACTTTAGTGTATTGTTTATTTTTAATACATTGTTTAGTAGTTTTATACTCCCATAACACATTGTTTACTAAAATAGATATTTCTAAAGTTCATTTAAGTTACAAAATCCATATTCGCTAGTAGAATCAGATAGAATTCATAGTAATCGTTAAATTAGAATTTCGTCGCTTTATGATCCGTAGATCCTCATTGTTTATTATTTTAAGTTGTTCATAGTCTGTTTTAGCTCGATAGCCTTGATGTATTCACCTGTGATAGTATTCTCTAACAAATTTACTATATCCGTGTCCAGTCAACCACATGCAACACATGAAATGACTAGTTACAACTAAACTAAGTCATAATGATCTATATAGATGATTGCACACAATTTAATGGTACCGATACTAACCTGTTTAAATGAGGGTTGTGACACTCTCTGCCTCAGCTATTTATATTTATTTTAAGGGTTATTAGATTTTATTACTCGCATCTTTTGGCCATTGGCTGCTGCCACCCTCAACTAACACTTTAACGCCCGACACCCCCAACTTAACATTTAGTGTGTTCTGGCACCACACTATTAACTGAGCACTAACTCAGTTAGGTTTTTTTGTCTGTGTCAACCCCTTTCCTACGTGGATTTAATTACGTGGCACCCTTTCCTACGTGAATTTAATTCTAAATTAAAAATTAATAAACAAAATTCTTTCTCTTTACTCCTTGTTCTCTCTCTCTCTCTCTATATATTGTGTGTTAAATCAATGAAGTAAGATTATTAGCAATGGAGTAAGATAATGAAACAATGGGTATGTTTGGCAAAAGTAGCTGTTGTTGGTAGCTAGAAGCTGGTGGCTGGAGGCTAGAAGCTGGTGGCTGGAGGCTGGAAGCTGGTAGCTGTAGTTATAGCTTTTTAGATATATTTAGGTGTTTGGTAGAGTGGCTGGAGCTTTTAATAAAATGTATAAAATGACCAAAATGGACATTAAAAAGTTGGTACATTAGAAAGTTCATTATTTTTAGAGGTTAAAATAGTCATTTTTTCCTAAAAGCTTGTAGCTCCTTCTAAACGCTACTAGTAGGAGCGTTTAACCAAAAGCTTCAAGCTCCTAACCTAAAAGCTTCTAGCTCCTTCAACCAAACAAGGCTTTTTATTAAGTTGGAGCTTTTTCTTAAAAGCTTAAAGCTCCTAAAAGCTTCTAAAAGCTCCATGCAAAACATACCCAAAGTGTTAAACCGAATTGTATAAAAAAATTATACTAAATGCAAACCCTAACATTCGATCAATATCATAAATCAGGTGTGAAATCAAAGCTAAATAACACAAATTACTGTATGAAACTCAAACCCTGACATTCGATCAATCAATAAAGAATTTATAACGATTAACTGATAAAGGAGAAGAAACAATTTTGGAACTAAAAAACTACCTAAGTTTGAGTAGCTTTTAGATCGATGAAATGGAGAAGCAGAATAATATCTACTATTGGTATGTGGATCCAGTGAGAAATCGCCAATCCTCAATATTCGTTCTGTGCGAATGCGTGACTGAGTTATAAGTGTTTCTGTCTCTGCCTCTTTTATTATAATCAGTATATATCCCCCACTCAAAGCAAATTAGGCATGATTTACTGTTAGGCATGAAATGATCCAAGATAGGACTTTGTGAAGGTGTAGGATTAGGGTTAAAGAGTTCTAGAGGATATTGCAGTAGGGTCTTAGGTATGTTTTAAGGACCTAGATTTTTCTTATTCTTTAAGTGATTTTACTTGTGATTGCCTTCTTGTGTTTATACCCATATGATGTTGTATGCTATTATACATATTTTACATTATAGTGTGTCACTCTCTGATCACTATCTTGGTATTGGTGACTTCTTATTTCTAAATTATTTGACTTGGTGTGTTGGTAAATTGTTTGTTTTAGAGTCGAGGGTCTATCTGGAAGCAGCCTCTCTATCCCTAGGGATTGAGGAAAGGTTTGTCTACATCTCACCCTCTCTAAACCCTATAAGTATCTTTGCTATTTGTGGGATTTACTGGGTATGGTTGTTGTTGTATGTCCGCCACTCAGAACATCCTCATAACCTTTTCAATGGCATGAACACTTTCAATACCTCGAGTTCTTGACTTCTTCAACTCGTTGGACACTCACCGGAAAAACTCAAACTCCGGCCCGGTTCACTTGCCTTGTCGGTAATTTCTTGATGCTTTTAATTCGTTTTCATGTCCTACATTAAAGCCCTATGATCATTTTAGTAGTGTTTGTCTCCATCAAACTAATTTTGCAAATGTATGGGCTAGGGTTCGTCTTATTCATGTGGTGGTGGAGGTGTTGTGGTGGAGAGGTGTTTGTGGTGATGGTGGTCGTGGTGGTAGGGTTTGTGCAATGGAGATGTGGTGGTGGTTGAAGTCGGTTTCAGGTGTGAGTTGTGAGGGTGGCGGTGGTGTATGGCTGAGATGTGGTGGTGATTGGTGGAGGTGATGGTGGGGTGGTGGTTGGTGGAGGTGGGGGTGATGGTGGCAGGTGGTTGGTGGAGGTAGAGAGATGGAGGGAGGTGGTGGAGTTGATTGTGATCGGAGAGAGGGGGGGGGGGGGAGCGTGATTTTAGAGATGAGCTTTTATAAAATCTGATTTTAGAGATAGAGCTTTTATTTCCTATGTTGGTATACTACGGAGTACGAGATCAAGTTGGGCTAATGGTTAGTTACTTGATTTCTCTCATTGAGGTCTCAAGTTCAATTCCCACTAGCATCACTTTAAAGGACATTGGTGGTGGTAATAAAGTTTAGAACTAGGCCTATTTGGAGGTTGTCAGTTCGAAACCGAACCAAACCGGGTTTCACTACAGTGGGCCACGGGCGGGCGGGTTTTCCTTGTAACTGGTAGCTTGGTGGCTCAGGTATGCATCCAACCAGGGGCGGGAGGGGGCGGCTGACTCTCCGAACTTTTCGCTCAGTAGTGGAGAGTATGTAGTTTTCGTATAGAAATTTATGGGTATATACATTTTCGACCCTCTGTTTTATAGAAATTTTTGGGTATATAGGTTTTTGACCCCCTGGTCGGAAATCTTAATCTTTGTCACTGCATCCAACTATGGCCGTTATGGAAGAGGGAATGCATTTGCTCGGTTAAAGGCATCCTAAAATACTTATCTAATGACTTAGTTGATAAAAAAAATGTGATTGAAGCTAAGATGATAAAAATGGATTATATACCTTTCCGCTGCCTTCGTGTCAAATGAATTGAAAATAACGAGAACAAAAGACGGTAATAATTGATATTTAAATGTTTTTAAGTTATGTATGACGATTGTGCATCATTCCTCTAAATTCAATGCACAATGTGTAAAATTAAAATCGTCCATCACAACCAAATAGCCGCTTCTTATTTTACATTTTAACACCATATAAATATTTAAGACGATATTTAATTTTAGGTTGCTTAAACATATTCTAGTTAGTTTGAAAACAAACACACAAGCACATTTAGCTAAATTGTGTTCCTGTCAATTTAGTAGCTTCACAAATTTACCAAATAACATGTGTATATATATGGTAAGGATTCGTTAGAAACCACATTTTATTGTAAAAATTATGAGAAGCAGTGTAAACATAACTAAAACTATTTAAAAGTGGTTCTCACATTAACCAATGTAAACTGCCTTTTAAAAAAGGTTGCTTAAACATATTCCAGGTTGCTTAAACTTATTCCGGGATAAAGATGGTTCTCGCATTAACACTACCATATATATATATATATATATATATATATATATGAGGGGTGTTTAGGTTTTTCGGTGATGATAGGGTGAGTTTATTTTGGTTATGTTCACATTGGTTCTAATGGTTCTCGTGAGAAAGATAGTTCTCGCATTAACCTTACCATATATATAAAGCTGTCGTATTAAATAGTTAGAGTAATTTACGTAAAAATTTAGTTTAAGCAAAACTTTTCATGTATAATGTATTTTATGTTGAAAATTTATAATTGAGAGTATAAAAATATATAACTTTAGCTGTCAAACAAGTTATATTCTTGGCAACTCGTGAATATATGTGTTGTGTTTGAGTTTATTGTCGAATACGATTTCTAAGGTTCCTGTCTAACATACAAAGATAACATGTTTAGTGACGGGTAATATAATTTTTGTGTCGATTGTAGTTTAAGTTGTAATTAATGATTTATTTAGTAAAGTTTGTACTATATAGATCATGGGTTAGGATTTGGAGAAAATGACTAAGGGTGAAAACGTTGAGAACGATTCCTAGCTGTTAGATCGATACAATCTATGAACTCAAGTTGGCAGTCGCGTGTTTGTAAATATCCATAATTCTCATAAAGGCACGAGGTACATTAAGGGTAAAAGGGTCTTTTGGCTGAAAAAAGTAGGAAACGCCAAATTGTGTCACATAAATGATAAAAGCCTTTAAAACGCTAGAGACTTTATTGTTTTCCATTTATTGTAGAAAACTCCCGCCTAAAAACATGCCCCTAAAACATCGTTATATAAAGGAATCAACCATCCCTTCATTGATCATACTAAAAAAACAAACGCAATTCTCTACAAAACGCCAAATATCCAAAACTTCAAAGCACACACAGAAAAAACTGGTGAACATCATTTCTTGGAGGTTCAACACATTAATCAATAGGTTCATTATCAAATTTGATACCGGAAGAATGGTGACGGTGAAAATTGTAAGCGCCATAATGAACATGGAAGAAGATGTTCAGAGGGGGATACTATAACTTAGCATTCCTCTGGATAACATGTGTGAGAAAACACAAACTGTGATAAGGAGATTGAGATGAAGATTTCTAGAGAATAATGCAAATTAAATTGTCGAGCCAATCATCGAATCATGGTGTTAGATCATAAATATGAATTGGTGACGGTTGTGTGGAATGACAGGCATGAAAATGACCACACATTTGAAAATATACTGACCAAATGTTTAAATGGAGGCGTCAATATGAAATGTTTGAACACTAAGATAACCCCGACCGTGGCTTCGTTGGATGAAATGTTTAAATGGAGGCGTCAATATGACACCTCAAACATCTTATCGAATAATATGGCAGCATGTATCCGATAAGTCTCAAATATTCGTGATATGTTGGACGAGAGGGACCATATTGTACAAAATGGAAGATGAATCAAGTGGAGGGATCAAATGTAAACAAATGCCAAAATTTTGGCCTCAGACGGTCCCTTACGGACCGCAAGCTATAGCCTTATGGCCCGTAAGGCAGTTCAAATGACAGTGGGTGCGCAGGGTCCCTTACGGACCGTATCCAGACCCTTACGGTCCGTAAGGGGTCTGCAGAACAGCAGTTTGCAGCTAACCGCTACAACTTCAATTTTTGGACACCTAGCTCGCGAAATGCCACCCTTTTTCTGCTTCCTCCACCTATGTGGACACTAATCAACTCCTGGGAAGCCTTGTGAACACTTGACATCATCTTATGAGACTTGATCAACTATAAATAAAGGTGATTTTACACCATTTCAACCTATATCTCTCAAAATCTCACTCTCACTTCTCTTTGGAGCTGCTTCTTTTCATAGAGGCCTCTTACCTGAAGTCTAATTTTCAGCTTGAACACTTGTTATTCTCCTTCATAGGTTAGCTATTAACCGAAAGTCAAGCAAATTGACTTTTGCTTTGACTTTCAGTTATGACCATTTCGGTCAAGCCAAAGTTCGAATCGAACTTGGCTAATAATGAAGGTGTTATTCCCTTGTGATTGTACCCTCTAAAGATCAAGTTAAGTTAGTGAAATGACAGGTCAATGTTTTATTAAATAAAAGTCAAAACAAAGATTTTGTAAATACGCTAAATGAACTTCTAAGTATCGAAACTTTGATTTTTGAAATTATAACAATTTATATAACATATTTGGACATGTTTGGTCATGTCCAACTCGTCATTTCCTACTTAGAGCTCATTTCGCAACTCAAAATCAAACGGTTTGACTTTCGATTCTGACCCGTTTGAGCAAGTTTAGAGACTAACTAAGGGTTGTAATATGATCATATTATTGTAGAGAATAACTCTTAGAGGTTATACCTTCTAATCATATCGTTTGTCAGGTTTATTGCAAAGTCCACATATTATGCCAAATAAATGCCCAAAATGCCCAGATGGCACAAATGATTGTTTTAAAACCAAATAAACATTTAATCTGATTATGAAACTTTTATGATAATATGAAATATTTTTTGGCATTGTAAACTTGTCTTAGACCCATTCGACCACCCGAT
The DNA here is from genome assembly GCA_947069175.1 of Scalesia atractyloides. Classification (NCBI taxonomy): domain Eukaryota; kingdom Viridiplantae; phylum Streptophyta; class Magnoliopsida; order Asterales; family Asteraceae; genus Scalesia; species Scalesia atractyloides. The sequence continues at coordinate 11,476,739 of CAMTDV010000007.1, read as the reverse complement.
ACCGCATAAGCGTGTACGACTAGTTTAATAAGCTTAAATTATATAACCTAGCCGAATAGGGTCAAAACCTTTCCAAATCAGTTCTAATCAGAATGTTTGGTTATTTCACCCATATTATATGAGTCCTTACACTGGAAGGGTATGAACCACATTTTATCCGATCTCCGCTTAATCTAGCGAACCGTACGTGTTTATTAAAGTTAACCGGTCAAAGTCCAATGACTTGCCGGTCAAAGTCCAATGACTTGCATAACACCCGTTAACATTCTAACGGATTATAGTTTCGTTCATTTTAGACTAGGAGCCTCTAGTAAATTGCGGCTGTTTTAGTTATTTTGATTAACGGCTGTGTTTAGCGCCTTGATTTGTAGACTAGCACAGGTACATACTCTTAGCTATTTTCCTTTATAAGGGCTTGGGATACGGCTTTAGCCGCTTGGTTGGGTATTAAATCAATGATGAATGACGTCCAAAATTTAAATAACCCATTTTAATCCATTTTGCTTGATAACTTAAACATTGGGGGTTAATACGACCGTGTCCTGGATATCATCAGCTCATTTAATTGCAAGTGGCCACGACCTAAGCGCGTGGTGTAGGCATACACCTGACAAACGCTAATGCTATTTTATATGATATTAAAGATGTGGTGTGTCGGTTGATCATGTACTGACGTTTAGTTCCGGTCCCTATATGTATTGACAAGTATGTAAAACTGGTAACAAGAACCATTATGTTATCCCAAGTTATATTTAAAATGATATACCAAATGGTATCAAACGCTTTTTGAAAAGATTTTAAAAAAGAGTCGGTTAATTGTATTTACCAGTGAAAACTGACGTATTTTCAAAAGACTAAGCGCATGTTATATAGCCAATACGGAATAGGCTGGAGCGGCTCGGTCTAGGCGATTTGGAATTTGCAACTTTACGAAAGACCTATTAGTATCAAGTTATATTTTATTTCTTTCGGTCTGCCTGTGGATATTTTTAAAGTACAATAAGTCTGTATATTATTTTCGGACTTTCGGACACTTATATTTGTACTGTGTAATAATTAATTTAAAATCCCATCTTCCGTTGTGCTTTGTGAATATTGATATCAATCGTCACGCATAAACCCCAAGTCCAGGCCCATCTGGAAATCAGAGTGTGACACTTAAGCACTTCAAGACGAAGATGCCGTTAAAACTAAAGATGAAAACGAGCATTTTGAAAGAGAATCAGAAGAACAAGAAGATAAGGGGTGTGATGAGTAATTCTCGGACGTAACCCCATCGGATAATGAGTTTTGAATGATGATTTTATTTTTTATGGTGTTTTAACTAGTAGTATTATTTTCATATGTTTTAAGTTTTACGAATGAAGAATTATCTATGAAAACGCCAAGACTTGTATATTAAATGGCTAAAAGTAATCATAATAAAAAAACCCCAAAATTTATTTTTCTGACAATCATGTTATAGAAAATACACCTTGAAACAAAAAAAAAAAAACAAAATCTTATTAAAAAATGCTAAAGCTATTCTTCAATTTTGTTGATTACCGGCTTCTTGCATGTGGATGTGTAGTATCTTAACTGTTTACAATTATGACACTGCCTTTCTTTCGCTTCCGTCTGTTTTTTGTCTTTTCGATTGCCTCCTCGTGTTTTGTTATTCAATCGCTTGCAAGGTCCAGATCCTTTTGACTTGTAACCAAAAGGAACTCTTATGGATTCTTGTCATTTTGGCAATGCCCTGTTATCTCGGCAAATTTGCCCCTCGTGCTACGAGTTGGGGCAACAAACTGCATATCCTGAACCATCTTCATGTAGGATTGAATGTAACATTCGTTGTAAAACGGGTTCAAAACCCGCTCTGTTTAATAATTCAAATAAATGATATGAAACTTCATTACGTATTTATGTTAACCGTTCAAATTTGTTATATTAATTTTATTATTAAATAAATCAAAAGGGTTAAATAATAATGATAATAAATAAAAACTAATAATAATATTAATAAATAATTTGAAAATAATAAAAATAAATATAAAGGGTGACCACGGGTTTTGAACCTGGGTCTTCATTGAACCAACACACACCACACACCACTCCACTACACTACACACACATCTGATTTATTCCTAAATCAAATGAATCTTATATCAAGACTAGCGCGCTAAATCAGTTCAAAACGACCCACCCAACAGCGTTTGTAACTCCTAAATTTTCATCAAATCACCGTTTCAATCTAGAAATTAAACTGGTGAAACTGATTCCAATCACACATTAAGGCTCAATTATGACGCAAATCAGATATAAGAATCATTGTGATTATCAATTTCTTGACCGAAACGGTCAAAAACGGAAATCAAACTTAAACCACCTCTTCCCTATAAATAGCTATTCACAACCTTTCTGTTGAACTCGCTCATTCTCAAAACCTCTCTAAAGCTCTCTATCTTCGAATTCCACTTCGCCGGAACCTTGTGTTGTCGCTGAAAATATTGTCGGAGAAGTCAGGCCACTTTCATTTCGGTACAACCATCCCTTTAATCCTTTTTATTTTATGTGTTTTTGTTAACTGAGGTAATTAATCATCGAATTCAAACAGTTTTATGATTAAACAGTCGGGTATGGTTCTGGTCTTTTTAACATGAAGAAGATGAAGTTGTGTTAGTGTACAAGTATAATTAAAATTGATGTTTATACCGGGTTAGACACCCAGTCTAGTAGTGGACTGTGTGCAAACTTAAAACGAAGGTTTCGGGTTCAAGTCTTAACACGCTGCCAATTTTTCGATTTAAACCAACACTTATTAATACTTGATTAGACCAACATCCAGTAAGTGTATAAGTTTAATTTAAATTCTAAATATTCTGGGTTAGTCACACAGCCCAGTTGGTAGGGCTGTGTGCAACGTGTATATAGGGCGCGGGTTCGAGTCCGGTTGTGTGCAACGAGTTATTAATATAGAAAACCTTTTTAAATAAATAAAATTATGATTTACCCGAGTACGTATATATATGTAATTAAAATCCAGATTATTTCGGGTTAGACACGTAGCTCAGTTGGTAGAGCTGTGTGCACGTATACGAGAGGTCACCAGTTCGAATCCCACATGCTGCGAATAACTTCTAAATCGGCCGGTTCAACCCCTAAAAAGGGGTATATTTTTTTAATAACACTTTTCTTTATTTTTCTCCAAAAATCATAAAAAATATATATAAACTAAGACTTTTAAGCATAAGATTTGTAATAAATACTATATAAATTGTCTAAAAAGCCTAACAAAATGGCATTAAATAAAATACTTAATACAAACAAAATAATTATATTTACCGAATTATTACGTGAATATTTAGGTTAGTTTTTTGTTGGTTGAAATCTTTAATCGTGCGCGTTCGTTATCAACTCAAGAAAAGCACCCACTGTGAGTGAATTCTTACAAACTTCCCCTTTTTATTTATGTTTTGGGGTGTATCATGTGTCGTTTATTTATATTGTTTATTCAATGTGCTACTACCATTATATGATCTAACGTGTTATGTAATATTTGGTTTATTGTTATATGTGGTTATATTTTCTCGTTTTAGTCAAGCATTCCCATTAGGCCCATCAGTTCCTCGTTGGATACGAGTAGAGCATCACACTGCGTAATTAGATTGGCTCCGTTTGATTGAGCCTTGATCTCATAACTCATCATTTATCATGCTTATGTGTACATTGCTAGATGTTTATGTGGTTTGTGGATAGTTTACATATCCGTTTGCTCATACTTGGTTATGCATATTTTTACTAAATTAATCAACATAATTGTTTCTTTCAAATGATTAAACGGGATTCACTCGCCAACTTTTGTTGACCCAAATCTCTATTTTTACACAGGTTGAAGCAAGGAACACATAGGAATTGGCCTTAGAAGAAAAATAAAGAGTTCTTGAATGTTGTGTTTAGAACATTTTGTGCTTGTATGGTTTATGTGTTGTTGGAATTTCTCCTTTTAATTTGGATTAATAAATATGAAACTTTATTATAATAAATGTCATGAGTGTAGGTCCACCTGAGGATCAAGTTAAACCTGTTCCTTGTTCATATAACATACACACAAGTGCGGAATCCATGTGTGCATGCAACCAAAGCAAAGTAAAGAACACGGGGTAACCAAAGATTCACTATCTTGATTAATGATTGAGAACAAGTACAAACATATACACACAATGCTCGTATGACTCAAACAAACTTGCTGTGCTCTTGTGTCTTCGTCTTCACCAGATATGCTAACTGGGAGATCTCACCAAAATATCAGTTCGTCAGCAGAAAGACTCAAAGGCTAAACCTCACTGAGAGGTGCATGTCTGCTTATATAGTATCCATGCTGGTCATTTGTATGAAATTGGTTCGTACGAAGCAACCAATTTCGTGCGAAGCAACCAATTTCGTGCGAAGCAACCAATTTCGTACAAAGCAACTGGTTTCGTATGAAGCAATGACGTACACAAGACTCAACGGTATGCACACATGCACCCATTTAACACAGACTAACTAAGATGTCGTACGAAACCAAGATAGAAGGATATCTTGATTTGGTCGACACGACCAAACTTATACAGACACTTGAGCAAAGACGTACAATTACAAATGTAACTAAGAACAAGCGATAGACACAAAAGTGTATCAACAAACTCCCCCTTGGATGTTGCTTGGTCTTTGGTCTTTGGTCTTTGATCTTCATATGTTGGTCTTCACATTGAATGGTTTGGAGTATCAACAAACCCCCCCTGAAGATCTGCTATCCATTGATAGATCTGCTATCCAAGGATTAGAGCATCAGGTCTTCAAACTTCTAAGGAAATTCAAATCTTTCTTGTTTCCTCTTCTGACTTGTCATATTTCTTCGTTGCTGGTCTTTGTTCATGTTTTTTTGTACCAATCTGTACTCATAAAACGAATATAATTAGAACACAAATTTATCAGGGAATACACACGAAAAACTTATCATAATTTCTTCGTATGATCATATTCCCTGAATGAGATACACACACTCGTTATGAATTCCAGCATGTGATTTGAGAAAAACAAGTGACCAAGTCAATTAAATGACTCGATTCATTTGTATGAGATACACACACTCAAACGGATTTTATATTTTGGTTTTCTTTGATGAGTTACTTGTTGCAAGATATTACTTTATGAAGTTGTGAAATCAAATAAATGGTTTTTTTTGGCGTATCTTGGTAGAAAACTTTCAAGTCTCAATTTTGGCTAACTTTCAAAAGTAATATTTAAAAGCAACTAAGTAAACTATACTTAAAATCAAAATATACAGATAAACTATATATCTATTGAACAATCTTTTTCAAGTTTCAAGGTAAAGGAATCATACCAGTATTTTAATCTTTGTCAAAAACGATATTTGGTTTAAACTCAAAATTAAACAGATAAGTATTCAACTATGATTATCGATATTGTTGTCCACGTAAGCTCAGACTTATCAGATGTAATCATGATTAGGAGATATAATTAAGGTATGAATTATACTTACTAGCCAGTGTTCAACCACATCACGACACATTCCCGTATCAAGATATGCACGAGAGAACATCTTACCGGTGAGTATTGTCACACCCCGACCCGCAGCGAATAAGAGTCGGGTCATAATTGGGTTATCACCAAAGTTCATGATATTTACTAATATGTTTCATATTTATTAAAGTCAAAATTACATTCTAAATAATCCAAACATGTCCATACAATACAAAGAAAATAACCAAACAAAAATCCAAGCTCTAAATCATTTTATTCCTCTAGTCCAATCCTATGTGTTTCTGGCTGCAGCTGGTTCACCTGTATCATGTGTAAAAATGGGGGGTTTTTGGGTCAACATAAGTTGGCGAGTGAACCTAGTTAGATAAGCATTTATTATTGATTTTCTTGTTAGTTTATCAATGAAAAATTGTGCATAATCATAAATGAGCAAATGTAAATAATCAAGCAGTAGCAATTGCAATCACAACTATAACATACAGTAACATCTGATAGCATACATTAACATACCAATATCATACAATAAATAACATGAATGAAACTGTGCGATCAAGGCTCAATCAAACGGAGCCGATCGTATTGCATGTACTGAAAATGATAAATGTCTGTGCGATCAAGGCTCAATCAAACGGAGCCGATCGTATGTTGGCACGCCAGGTTCACGCTCATAATGTAATGGGGAACTTGCTCAACGCTCATAATGTAATGGGGAGCGGCGGCCTATGAAATTGCATGTACTGAAAATAATAAATTGAATCTAACAATAACTACACAAACTGTTGAAACAAGCTGAATACACATGTTCATGATATGATGTATGCACAATGATTTAAATATAATATATAGCAAGACACATGATACACCCCAAAACGTGATTAAAATGGGGAATTTGTAAAGATTCACTCACATTGGGTGCGTTTGATTGGAGATGGTGAGATGCGCACGAGTTGGAAGAGCGGGACAACGAGAATTAACTAACCTAAATAATAACGGAAAATATAGTAAATGAGTGGATTTTATTAAGGATTTTAATAGAATTTTTAAATGTATTTTTACGAGTTTAAGGCTATTTCCTATCTTTAAAAAAACATTATTTTTAAGTATTTTTAATTGATTTTTAAATTAAATTAAATAATTAAAAATATAAAAATATGTTGACTTTTTGGGTTGACCGTTGACTTTTTGACTTTGACTGTTTGACCGGTTTATTGTGTGACTGAAATGCGCTAGGTGAGGCTCGAACCCGAGACCTCCCGTACGCGTGCACGCAGCTCTACCAACTGAGCTACGTGTCTAACCCGAAATAATTCTGTTTTTAATTATACTTATATATTAATTCAATTTATCAAAATTCTTTTATTTTCAAAAATATTTTAATTCATCGAACCGGTGCCACTAACAGGTCTCGAACCCGGGACCTGTGCTTTAACGTTACACACAGTCCACCGCTGGACTGTGTGTCTAACTTGGTTAATATACAAATTTTTATTATACTTAACAACTAACGGAGTTAACCCGGTTCAGTTTTAAACAAAAAGGCATTTTATTACATAGAGGGTGTGTGTATCAGGGATCGAACTCGGGACGTATGCGTGTTTTTGTTCGCACACAGTCCACCGCTGGACTGTGTGTCTAACCCGTTCAAAATACCAATTTTAATTATTCTTATTTTGTTATCGCAGTTCATCTTCTTCGTTAGATTTTACAGGCAGTAGATTACACCGTTATATCTTGTTTAGTTCGATTGATAAACATTGTACAATCTAATATGAAATGGCAGAAACGAATAATTAGAAGTAAACATACCGATGAACGGTTTATTTCAGAATTCCGGCAAGGTGTCGGTCTCTGTTTCTGTGCACTTCGACTGAACAAGACAATTAACCATTTTGATTAGCTAATCGTGGAATTGAAATGATAAACAAACGTTAACGAAGTGTTTGAATGTCCTTACCGATTCACAGATGAAAATAAAGATTTCCAGAAATTTTCAGGCGAACTGGAATTATCCGAAAGCAGCGTCTGAATTTGATTTCAAGTGAAAGGTTTGAGTTAGAAATAGCTTAACAATTGTTAGACTACGACGGCATTGAAGGACTTACCGTTTTGAGGAAGAATACGGTTTTCCGGCGAACTTGCAGAATTTTCCGGCGAGTAAAATAAACTTCTCCGGTGGACTGTAAAGTGTGCGGAAATGTAATTGGAGATTTGTGGAATGTTTCTAAGTCGCGAGAAAGATGTTTGATTGCAGTAAATCGAATTATTGGATAACTTCGGTTATAAAACCCATCATCATCAGAATTCAAGTCATTCAAGTCTGAATTGATTAGAATTGTCGGTGCATCGGTTATAAATCTGAATTCGCGATTATTCAAACGTTTTAGACGGTTGAATAGCCGATTTCGGTTTTCAGTTGGCGCAACCGGTTCATCTAGGTTTGTATATAAAACTTATTTGTTTCCTAGAGTTGACAGAAAACAAACAAGTGGTGGAGTGATTATGCGTGTGAGTGTTAAATCTTTGGAGTTACAACCTGGCTGACCCGGGTTCGAGTCCCGGCAGCCCCTTTTTATTTTTAATCACTTTATTTATATTTTTTTATCAATTATAACTTTTATGGTTTAGTTTGTTTATTAATTATGTATCACTAAAAATTAAAATAAGCATAAATAGGCGACGGACATTTATAACTTGATATTCGATTACAAAATGGAGCGGGTTTGGTAAAACCCGTTTTCGACAAATGTTACAGTATCCCCTACTTTTAGGAATTTCGTCCCGAAATTTAAGTAATAGAAGTAGTAGGAAAAGATGCGGGTATTTCTCATGCATTGAGTCTTCACGTTCCCAAGTAAACTCAGGTCCCCGTTTCGACTCCCAGCGTACTCTAACAATTGGAATGCGACTTCGTCGCAGACGTTTTTCTCCGAAATCCATGATCTCTACTGGTCTTTCAATAAAATGCATAGATTCATCAATCTGAATATATTCCAGAGGAATGTGGAGGTTTTCATCAGCGAGGCACTTCTTCAAGTTTGATACGTGGAATGTGGGATGAATCCTGTTGAGTTCTTCTGGTAGATCAAGCTTGTATGCTACAGGTCCTACTCTTTCGAGTATCTTGAAAGGTCCTACGTAGCGTGGTGCTAGCTTGCCTTTTTGACCAAAACGAACTACTCCCTTCCACGGTGATACTTTTAGAAGTACATGATCACCAATGTTAAACTCTAAAGGCTTCCGTCGTTTATCTGCATAACTCTTTTGACGACTCTGAGCCGCTAGAAGATTGTTTCGAATTTGATGGATCTTGTTTGTGGTTTCTTGAATCAATTCCGGACCAGTGATTTGAGCTTCCCCAATTTCGTGCCAACATACTGGAGATCGGCACTTACGACCATATAAGGCTTCAAAAGGTGCCATGCCGATGCTTGAATGATAGCTGTTGTTGTACGAAAATTCGACTAATGGTTGATGAGCGTCCCAATTTCCCTTGAAATCTATGACACATGCTCGAAGCATATCTTCAAGAGTTTGAATGGTGCGTTCAGATTGACCATCAGTTTGAGGATTATATTCGGTACTGAGATCTAATCGCGTACCCAAAGCGGCTTGTACTGCTTGCCATGTTCGTGAAGTGAAACGACCATCACGATCAGAAAAAATGCTTAACGGTACACCATGTCGGCTTACGATTTCGCTGATATAAATACGAGCTAGCTTTTCGTTCTTGAAATCTTCGCGGATAGGAATAAAATGAGCTGATTTTGTAAGTCGGTCAATGATTACCCATATAGTGTCATACCCACCAGAAGTGCGAGGTAACCCGGTAATAAAGTCCATGGTTATATTTTCCCACTTCCATACATGTATTTCAAGTTGGACCAGAAGTCCTGAGGGTCTTTGGTGTTCAGCTTTTATTTTGGAACATGAAAGGCACTTGGAAACAAATTCATCAATATCCTTTTTCATTCCAGGCCACCAGTAGGTGTATCGAAGGTCTTGATACATCTTGTCGGCTCCTGGGTGTATATATCGTGTTTTGTGCGCCTCATACATAAGAAAAAAAATCACGAAGGTTATTGTGGTCAGAAATCCATATGCGATCTAGACAGTATAGAATACCGTTGGATTTAGTTTCAATTTTTAAGTTTAGCTCCACAAGACGGCTCCTTGCGTACGTCTCCTTTCTGTTACTGAAACATGCTGAGCTTCTCAGATTTTGATCTTTGATGTCGCTTACGATTTTATGTATAATAGTTTTGAGGGAACCGATACATTTGTAATGATAAAGTATGTATCATAAAACAAAAACTTCAACCATGACGATATTTAAACCTACACGGAACTTTTCATAACCTCCTGGTAATGCTTTTGATCCTTTGCCAAGAATACTTATATATAGGAAGTACCAGCGGCGTATCCACCATATTCTTGTCAAATTTTCGTTGGCTTTATCAGTAAACAACGATCAGTTCTATGTGACTCTAAAACACAACGAACAAAACTTGAGTCTCAATTCTGAAATGATACATGACTAAATGATGACAGTACCTCTCTCGTTGGTTATGATGAAGGGGTCAGTCTATGTAAAAGTGTGACACAACCCAACTTCTTTAAATGATGAGATTGAGATACGTCGAGATGTATGATGATATGAATGTTAAATCAATGAGTATAGAACAAAACTGTAATATCAAATCGCATTAAAATTCTTGGATACAAAATTTCCAAATTTTACAACTGGGATACGGAAAGATTGAGATAACATAAAGAAAACATTAAAACTAGACGATTGAAGTTGAGTCTTGATTCTTGGCGAGGAAAAATTAGTTGGGCGATTCGTTTGGGCCGTTATTATTTTCAACAGTATTGGCGTTGATGTTATAAGCTCTTCCTCTTGCAGGTGGTGGAGCTTGGTTTGCTTGATTCACCGGATTTACTTGAGCTTGGGCATGAATGATGTTCACCAAACGTGGACAAGTGTTTCTAAAATGGCTTGGGTCTCCACAATTGTAGCAAGCCCGCATAGGTTGTACCATGGGATAGTTGGGTTGGTAGTATGTTTGGGCTAGATGTTGGGTAGGTGGTAATAGTAGGGGTTGTTGGGCTTGACCCATTATTTGTTGGTGGGTTTGGGTTGAAGGCTGGTGGCGGTTCGTTCGCTGAGGTATGCGACAGGTTTGAACAGTATGACCTGCGCGACCACAGCCGATGCAATGTTGGCAGGGATGGTCAGGAAAATGATGATATTGGCAATGGTTGCATTTTGGGAATGGGCCGGAGTATGGCTTTTTATATGGTGCAGGTGAAGGGGCAACTTGAGTGATGGGTGCAGCAGGGATAGGGAAATTTGCTTGTGTGACAGCAAAGTTTCTTGTGCTTCGATTCCTTTTACCAGTAAACTTCGAGGAGGAGCCAGAATGGTTTGAAGTTTGAGCCTCAATGGGGGCTTTCTTTTTCTCCTCTTTGAATTTACCGTTTCGAATGCGATTTTCGGTCAGTTCAGTGGCTAGTTCCATAGCAGCTTCAAGTGTTGCTGGTGAAGTGCTGAGAACTGAATCTTGAATTTTCGAGGGAAGACCTCGAATATAATGCTCGATCAAGCGATAAGTTGGGGTGAACAAGTTAGGGACCATTTGGTTCAACTCTAGGAACCTCTTGTTGTAGGTGGTATGATCTCCCTCCTTTTGCTTTAAAGAATGAAATTCGTCCTCCAACTTTTTAATTTCACTCCTAGGACAGAAACGCCTAGTCATGATTTCCCTTAACTCCTCCCATGTTAAGGCCATTGCATCATCAATTCCCCTCTTCCCCTTTTCAGTATTCCACCAGGTGAGAGCTACCCCAAATAGTCTCCCGGTGGCGTATCGAACCTTGCGATCCTCAGGACAATCGCAGTTGAGGAAGGTGTTTTCCATTTCCTCAAACCAGTGGAGGAGAGCAGTGACACCTTCGGTCCCTTCAAATTTAGGAGGATCACAAGACTTGAAATGTTTGTATGAGCACTTGCTGGTAGGAGGGTTGCGGATGTTCTGGTCGTCTTGCTGGGGAGGGTTAGTAGGATTTGTAGCGAGGGCTTGTTGTACTTGAACCACAATGTCAGGAAGCACCGTGGCCATTTGTTTCGCGATTTGTGCGGCCAAGCGTTCGTGAGATCTTCCTGATCTTTTACCCCCTCGTTGTTGTCTAGCCGACATCTACAGGAGTATACATAAGAAGATTGTGAGTTTATGGAGTCGTTTTAGGTGTCATGTGTCTTTAAGAAAATGAAAGTAACATAAATATCAATAATGCAACTACATCCATAGGATGTCTTGGGTTTGCTCATGTTGGGCCTCAAATGTCCCCCATACCCTCACCTGTATAGTCATGTGGGCCCCCATGACTATTGGCTTGGTAGGATTCACATTAGTATTGGCGATTTAACACTCGCTTCACCCGAATGCAAACCACAAAATATGTTTACGAGATGTATGGTCGGAATGTGTCTAGGTGTAGACACAATGACAACTCAAAGTGGGGTTAGCTCACACGACGTTTGGTATAGCATGCTTTGGCCTAATAGGTACTTCGTACTCTCATCGTTAGTCCCCAGGTAGGCAAACTGGTCCTTTATTTTGGATTTATACGAATGCCAGCCTAGACAGGACGTTCCGACTACCGGTACTGGTACCTTTCCAGTTACTACATGCCCGTCATGAGAACTCACTTTGATGAGATTTGAAAACACAAAAATCATTGTAAAAGCAATCATGATGTGGTGTGTGCTTTCATGGATGTGATATGTTATGAGAATATGATTCATGATAGGCATTATATGATAATATATACTTATGAACATGCTTGCATAACATTGAATGTAATATTTAATATAAAACATATAAACATCATGTAATTTGGCATGTAACACACAAAAATCTTATAAGTTTCTAATCAACTATAGTATAGGCTCTAAGGGTCTAATAACCTATCCTATATCCCTATAGTCATGGCTCTGATACCAATCTGTCACACCTCGACCCGCAGCGGAATAAGAGTCGGGGCATAATTGGGTTATCACCAAAGCTCTTAATATTTACTAATATGTTTCATATTTATTAAAGTCAAAATTACATTCCAAATAATCCAAACATGTCCATACAATACAAAGAAAATAACCAAACAAAATAAATCCAAGCTCTAAATCATTTTATTCTTCTAGTCCAATCCTATGTGTTTCTGGCTGCAGCTGGTTCACCTGTATCATGTGTAAAAATGGGGGTTTTTGGGTCAACATAAGTTGGCGAGTGAACCTTGTTAGATAAACATTTATTATTGATTTTCTTGTTAGTTTATCAATGAAAAATTGTGCATAATCATAAATGAGCAAATGTAAATAATCAAGCAGTAGCAATTGCAATCACAACTATAACATACAGTAACATCTGATAGCATACATTAACATACCAATATCATACAATAAATAACATGAATGAAACTGTGCGATCAAGGCTCAATCAAACGGAGCCGATCGTATTGCATGTACTGAAAATGATAAATGTCTGTGCGATCAAGGCTCAATCAAACGGAGCCGATCGTATGTTGGCACGCCAGGTTCACGCTCATAATGTAATGGGGAACTTGCTCAACGCTCATAATGTAATGGGGAGCGGCGGCCTATGAAATTGCATGTACTGAAAATAATAAATTGAATCTAACAATAACCACACAAACAGTTGAAACAAGCTGAATACATATGTTCATGATATGATGTATGCACAATGATTTAAATATAATATATAGCAAGACACATGATACACCCCAAAACGTGATTAAAATGGGGAATTTGTAAAGATTCACTCACATTGGGTGCGTTTGATTGGAGATGGTGAGATGCGCACGAGTTGGAAGAGCGGGACAACGAGAATTAACTAACCTAAATAATAACGGAAAATATAGTAAATGAGTGGATTTTATTAAGGATTTTAATAGAATTTTTAAATGTATTTTTACGAGTTTAAGGCTATTTCCTATCTTTAAAAAAACATTATTTTTAAGTATTTTTAATTGATTTTAAATTAAATTAAATAATTAAAAATATAAAAATATGTTGACTTTTTGGGTTGACCGTTGACTTTTTGACTTTGACTGTTTGACCGGTTTACTGTGTGACTGAAATGCGCTGGGTGAGGCTCGAACCCGAGACCTCCCGTAAGCATGCACACAGCTCTACCAATTGAGCTACGTGTCTAACCCGAAATAATTCTGTTTTTATTTATACTTATATATTAATTCAATTTATCCAAAATTCTTTTATTTTCAAAAACATTTTAATTCATCGAACCAGTGCCACTAACAGGTCTCGAACCCGGGACCTGTGCTTTAACGTTACACACAGTCCACCGCTGGACTGTGTGTCTAACTTGGTTAATATACAAATTTTTATTATACTTAACAACTAACGGAGTTAACCCGGTTCAGTTTTAAACAAAAAGGCATTTTATTACATAGAGGGTGCGTGTATCAGGGATCAAACTCGGGACGTATGCGTGTTTTTGTTCGCACACAGTCCACCGCTGGACTGTGTGTCTAATCCGTTCAAAATACCAATTTTAATTATTCTTATTTTGTTAGCGCAGTTCATCTTCTTCGTTAGATTTTACAGGCAGTAGATTACACCGTTATATCTTGTTTAGTTCGATTGATAAACATTGTACAATCTAATATGAAATGGCAGAAACGATAATTAGAAGTAAACATACCGATGAACGGTTTATTTCAGAATTCCGGCAAGGTGCGGGCTCTGTTTCTGTGCACTTCGACTGAACAAGACAATTAACCGTTTTGATTAGCTAATCGTGGAATTGAAGTGATAAACAAACGTTAACACATGACATTTACTATTATGTTTCATAATTAATGAAGTCAAAGTTATCACCAAAGCACATGACCCGCATCGGAAATAAGAGTCGGGGCATAATTGGGTTATCACCAAAGCACATGACATTTACTATTATGTTTCATAATTAATGAAGTCAAAGTTACATTCTCAAACATCCAAACATGTTCATTCAATACAAGGGAAAATAACCAAACATAACAATCCAAATACTAAATCGTTTTATTTCTTCTAATCCAGGTCCTATGTGTTCCTAGCTGCTGCTGGTTCACCTGTATCATGTGTAAAATGGGAGGTTTTGGGTCAACATAAGTTGGCGAGTGAACCTTATTAGATAAACATTTGACAATGATATTATGGTTAGTTTATCAATAAAATATTGTGCATAATCATAAAAGAGCACATGTAAATAATCAAACATTGGCAAATAGCATTTACAATTATAACATACATTATCACCGGATAGCATACATGAATATACCAATATCATATGATAACTAACATAAATGAACTGTTCGATCAAGGCTCAATCAAACGGAGCCGATCGTATTGCATGAACTGGAAATGTAAATTGAACTGTGCGCTCAAGGCTCAATCAAACGGAGCCGAACGTATTGCATGAACTGGAAATGTAAATTGAACTGTGCACTCAAGGCTCAATCAAACGGAGCCGAGCGTATTGCATGTATTGAAATGTAAAATGAAATGACCGATCAAGGCTCAATCAAACGGAGCCGATCGTGCGGGCACGCCAAAATCAACCGCATAATAAAATGGGGATCAAGCTCAACCTCGATGGATGGGGAGTTGCGGCCTCGGCAATTGCATGTACTGAAATGATAATTTGCATCCAATAATAACTACTTAACAGCAACAAACAAATACACATGTCATGATATGATGTATGCAAAATAACTTCATTATAATATGTAAATAAACAAGACACATGATACACCCCAAAAACGTGATTAAAACGGGGAATTTGAAAGGTTCACTCACATTGGGTGCGTTGGATTGGAGATGGTGAGATGCGCACGATTTAGACGAGCGAGTCGACGAGGAATACTAACCTAAATAATATTGGAAAAATATATTAAATGGATGGATTTTATTAAGGATTTTAATGGGATTTTTAGATATATTTTTGTGATACTTTTAAAAGCACATGATCACCAATGCTAAACTCCAAGGGCTTCCGTCGTTTATCTGCGTAACTCTTTTGACGACTTTGAGCCGCTAGAAGATTGTTTCGGATTTGATGAATCTTATCTGTGGTTTCTTGGATCAATTCTGGACCAGTAATTTGTGCTTCCCCGATTTCGTGCCAACAAACAGGAGATCGGCACTTTCAACCATATAAAGCTTCAAAAGGTGCCATGCCGCTGCTCGAATGATAGCTGTTGTTGTACGAAAATTCAACTAACGGTAGGTGGGCGTCCCAATTTCCCTTGAAGTCTATGACACATGCCCTAAGCATGTCCTCAAGAGTTTGTAAGTCGGTCTATAATCACCCATATAGTGTCATACCCACTAGAAGTGTGAGGTAACCCGGTAATGAAATCTATGGTTATATTTTCCCACTTCCATACAGGTATTTCCGGTTGGACTAGAAGTCCTGAGGGTCTTTGGTGTTCAGCCTTCACCTTAGAACATGTGAGACACTTGGAAACAAAAACGGCAATATCTTTCTTCATTCCAGGCCACCAGTAGGTGTACCGTAGGTCTTGATACATCTTATCGGCTCCTGGGTGTATAGAATATCGCGTTTTATGAGTTTCATGCATGAGTGTTTCACGAAGATTGATGTGGTTAGGAACCCAGATACGATCCAGGTAATACAAAATTCCATCAGATTTAGTTTCAAGTTTTAGCTCGGCTCCACAGGACATCTCTTTTTGTACATCTTCCTCTGTTATTGAAACGTGTTGAGCTTCTCGAATTTGATCCTTAATATTGGTTATAATTTGCGAACATAGAAGATGAATGGAGTTTGCATAACCCTTTCGACTAAGTGCATCAGCCACCACATTTGCTTTACCAGGGTGGTATCTGATTTCACAGTCGTAATCGTTTAGGAGTTCGACCCATCTTCGTTGCCTCATATTTAACTCTTTCTGATTGAAGATATGTTGAAGACTCTTGTGGTCAGTGTATATTTCACACTTCGTACCATAGAGATAATGTCTCCATATCTTAAGAGCGAATACAACGGCTCCAAGTTCGAGGTCATGAGTGGTGTAGTTCTTTTCATGTGTTTTGAGTTGCCTTGAGGCATAAGCTATGACTTTTCCTCTTTGCATGAGAACGCAACCTAATCCTTGCCCTGACGCGTCGCAATAGACTACAAAATCATCACAACCTTCAGGAAGAGTGAGGATTGGTGCATCACAAAGTTTTTGTTTAAGAGTTTGAAAAGGTTCTTCTTGCTTGGGTCCCCATACGAATGGTTTTCCCTTATGGGTTAAAGCCGTGAGTGGCACCGTAATGCGAGAGAAGTTTGAAATGAACCGACGATAATAGCCAGCTAGTCCAAGAAAAGACCTTACTTCAGTTGGTGTACGTGGAGCTTGCCATTCTTGAACTGCTTTGATCTTTGATGGGTCCACATGTATTCCTTTGTCATTGACTACATGCCCGAGAAATTGCACCTCCTTTAACCAGAATTCACATTTAGAGAACTTGGCATAAAGCTTTTCCTTTTCTAGAAGTGCAAGAACAAGTCGCAGATGGCGCTCATGATCAGCTTTAGATTTTGAATAGATAAGAATATCGTCAATGAATACAATAACAAATCGATCAAGGTAAGGTTTGCAGACTCTATTCATTAGGTCCATGAAAACAGCTGGTGCGTTGGTTAATCCAAACGGCATAACCATTAATTCATAGTGACCATATCGAGTTCGAAAAGCAGTTTTAGGGACGTCTTCTTCATGCACTCTAAGTTGATGATAGCCAGATCGAAGGTCGATTTTCGAAAAGCAACTGGCACCTTGTAGTTGGTCAAGAAGATCATCTATGCGAGGTAAGGGATATCGATTTTTGATGGTTAACTTGTTGAGCTCTCTGTAGTCGATGCACATACGAAAAGATCCATCTTTCTTCTTTACAAAAAGGACAGGTGCACCCCAAGGCGATGAGCTGGGGCGTATGAATCCCTTGTCAGTCAACTCTTGCAATTGACTGGCTAGCTCTTGCATTTCAGAGGGGGCTAACCTATATGGAGATTTTGCAACTGGTGTAGCACCAGGTATAAGATCGATACGGAATTCGACATCTCTGATTGGAGGAAGTCCTGAAATGTCGTCAGGAAAAACTTGTGGAAAATCTTTTACAACAGGAATATCTTCAAGTTTCTTCTCTGTGGTCCCCTTCTTGATGATATGGGCTAAAAACGCGACATAATTCTTGCGAAGGTATTTTTGAGCTTGAAGACAAGACATCAAGTTGAGCCCTTTCGATGAGGTTTCTCCAATGATTCGAAGAGTCTGACCGTTTGAAAGAGGAATACGAATAAATTTCTCACGACATACAACTTCCGCATGATGTAGACTGAGCCAATCCATCCCGATTATGATGTCGAAACTTCCCAGCTTCATAGGAATAAGATCGACTGAGAAATCGTGGTCGTTTAAGGTGAGTGTACAGTTGCGTAAAATAAAGTCTAGTGAAACTGGTTTGCCGTCCGCAACTTCCACCGTTATGGATTCCACGAGCTTATCCCGATTTTTGCTTAAGATAGGTTCAAATTCTAATGACACGAAACTTCTATCCGCACCAGTATCAAATAACATAGAGGCATATCTACCATTTATAACAAACGTACCGTTGACCACATTGCCGTCAGCTCTGGCCTGGTTTGCGTTAATATTGAAAGCCCTTCCTCTAGCAGGTGGAGGAGCTTGGTTCGCTTGATTCACAGGGTTGGCTTGGGCCTGAGCATGAATAATATTGACCAGCCTTGGACATGTGTTTCTGAATGACTTGGATCGCCGCAGTTGAAACAAGCCCGCATAGGTTGGCCCATAGGGTAGTTGGGTTGATAGTATGTTTGGGCTAAATGTTGAGTGGGTGGAAATGGTAGTTGTTGTTGGGCTTGACCCATTAACTGTTGGTGGGTTTGGGTTATAGGTTGGTGGCGGTTTGTTCGTTGAAGCGTGCGGCAGTTTTGAACAGTGTGTCCTGCGCGACCGCAGCCGGTACAGTATTGGCAAGGATAATCAGGGGAGTGGTGATACTGACAACGGTTACATTTTGGTAGTGGCCCTGTGTATGGTTTTCTGTATGGCGCGGGTGGAGGAGTGGCTTGAGTGATTGGTGCCGCAGGAATAGGGGTGTTGGTTTGGGTGACTGCAAAGTTCCTGGTGTTACGCTTCCTCTTGTTAGCAAATTTAGAGGAAGGAGTGTGGTGGTTTGAGGTTTGTCCCTCAGCAGGGGCTTTCTTCTTTTCCTCTTTGAACTTCCCATTGCGAATTCGGTTTTCGGTCAGTTCTGTTGCCAACTCCATGGCAGCTTCGAGTGTTACCGGTGAAACGCTGAGGACCGAATCTTGGATTTTCGAGGGAAGTCCTCGAATGTAATGTTCGATTAGACGGTAGGTTGGAGTGAATAAGTTTGGAACCATTTGGTTCAACTCCAAGAACCTTTTGTTGTAAGTAGAGTGATCACCCTCTTTTTGCTTCAAGGCATGAAATTCATCCTCCAATTTCTTAATTTCACTTCTAGGACAGAATCGCCTAGTCATGATTTCCCTTAACTCCTCCCAAGTTAAGGCCATCGCATATTCTGTTCCCCTCTTTCCTTTCTCAGTATTCCACCAAGTGAGAGCTACACCAAGTAGTCTCCCGGTGGCGTAACGAACTTTGCGATCCTCAGGACAATCGCAGTTTAAGAAAACGTTTTCCATCTCCTCGAACCAATGTAGGAGAGCAGTGACTCCCTCAGTCCCTTCGAATTTTGGAGGATCACATGACTTAAAATGTTTGTAGGAGCATTTGATGGTGGGAGGGTTGTCGATGTTCTGGTCCTGCTGTTGAGGAGGGTTAGTAGGATTTGCAGCAAGGGCTTGCTGTACTTGTACCACGATGTCCGGCAATATCGTGGCCATTTGATTCGCCATATGAGTGGCCAAACGTTCCCGAGACTTTTCCGATTTCCTACTCCTTCGATGCTGTCTAGACGACATCTACAGGATCATAAAATGAGAAGATTGTGAGTTTATGGTGTCTTTTTAGGTGTCATGTGTCTTTAAGAAAATGAAAATAACATAAATATCAATAATGCAACTACATCCAAAGGATGTCTTGGGTTCGCTCATGTTGGGCCTCAAATGTCCCCCATACCTTCACCTACATAGTCATGTGGGCCCCCATGGCTATTGGCTTGGTAGGTTTCACATTAGTATTGGCAATTTAACACTCGCATCCCCGAATGCAAACCACAAAATATGTTCATGAGATGTTTGGTCGGAACGTGTCCAGGTGTAGACACAATGACAACTCAAAGTGGGATTTGCTCTCACGACGTTTGGTATAGCATGCTTTGGCCTAATAGGTATTTCGTACTCTCATCGTTAGTCTCCAGGTAGGCAAACTGGTCCTTTATTTTGGATTTATACGAATGCCAGCCTAGACAGGACGTTCCGACTACCGGTACTAGTACCCTTCCAGTTACTACATGCCCGTCATGAGAACTCACCTTGATGAGATTTGAAAACACGAAAATCATTGTAAAATCAATCATGATGTGGTGTGTGCTTGCATGGATGTGATATGTTATGATCATACGATTTCATGATAGGCATTATTTGATAATACATACTTATGAACATGCTTGTACAATATCAAATTTAACATTTAACATAAACATGTAAACATCATGAAATTTGGCATATATAACACAAAATTCTTATAAGTTTCTAATCGACTATAGTATAGGCTCTAAGGGTTTAATAACCTATCCTATATCCCTATAGTTATGGCTCTGATACCAATCTGTCACACCCCGACCCGCAGCGGAAATAAGAGTCGGGGCATAATTGGGTTATCACCAAAGCACATGACATTTACTATTATGTTTCATAATTAATGAAGTCAAAGTTACATTCTCAAACATCCAAACATGTTCATTCAATACAAGGGAAAATAACCAAACATAACAATCCAAATACTAAATCGTTTTATTTCTTCTAATCCAGGTCTTATGTGTTCCTAGCTGCTGCTGGTTCACCTGTATCATGTGTAAAATGGGAGGTTTTGGGTCAACATAAGTTGGCGAGTGAACCTTATTAGATAAACATTTGACAATGATATTATGGTTAGTTTATCAATAAAATATTATGCATAATCATAAAAGAGCACATGTAAATAATCAAACATTGGCAAATAGCATTTACAATTATAACATACATTATCACCGGATAGCATACATGAATATACCAATATCATATGATAACTAACATAAATGAACTGTGCGATCAAGGCTCAATCAAACGGAGCCGATCGTATTGCATGAACTGGAAATGTAAATTGAACTGTGCGCTCAAGGCTCAATCAAACGGAGCCGAACGTATTGCATGAACTGGAAATGTAAATTGAACTGTGCACTCAAGGCTCAATCAAACGGAGCCGAGCGTATTGCATGTATTGAAATGTAAAATGAAATGACCGATCAAGGCTCAATCAAACGGAGCCGATCGTGCGGGCACGCCAAAATCAACCGCATAATAAAATGGGGATCAAGCTCAACCTCGATGGATGGGGAGCTGCGGCCTCGGCAATTGCATGTACTGAAATGATAATTTGCATCCAATAATAACTACTTAACAGCAACAAACAAATACACATGTCATGATATGATGTATGCACAATAGTTTCATTATAATATGTAAATAAACAAAGACACATGATACACCCCAAAAACGTGATTAAAACGGGGAATTTGAAAGGTTCACTCACATTGGGTGCGTTGGATTGGAGATGGCGAGATGCGCACGATTTAGACGAGCGAGTCGACGAGGAATACTAACCTAAATAATATTGGAAAAATATATTAAATGGATGGATTTTATTAAGGATTTTAATGGGATTTTTAGATATATTTTTGTGAGTTTATGGCTATTTTCTATCTTTAAAAATGTTATTTTTAAGTATTTTAAATTGATTTTTAAATTAAAATAAACAAATAAATATATAAAAAAAATATTATTTTTTTTATTGTTGACCGTTGACCGTTGACCGGTTCGGTCAGCGGTAAATGCTGCGCCAAGCGGGATTCGAACCGGCGACCTTCCGTTCACGTGCACGTAGCTCTACCAACTGAGCTACGTGACTAACCCGTTAGAAACTCAGTTTTAATTATATTTATATACTTATTTGAATTAACCGAAAATACCTTTATTTACAAAAACGTTTTAATTCAATTGACCGGTGTTTGGGACAGGATTCGAACGTGTGACGTGAAGTTTATTTTGCACACAGTCCACCGCTGGACTGTGTGTCTAACTCGGGTTAGTTCATGATAAAAAAAGGAATGTTATTATACAAAGCGTGCGCGTAGTAAGGTTCGAACTCGGGACGTGAATATGAATTTTGCACACAGTCCATCGTTGGACTGTGTGTCTAACCCGTTTATAAACCGGATTTTAATTACTCTTATATTCTGAAATAACTTCATCTTCTTCGTCGAATTACACGGTCAGCATAATTCGACTGGTTGAGTTTGATTTTTGTGGTTTACAAAGTTCTTAGACGTTAGCAGTAAATCAAAGGTAAGGAATGGAGAGAGTTTAAAGAACAGAATTTACCGATTGAAGATGATCACAGAAATCCGGCGAAAGTTCGTCGGTGCTGGAAATGAACTCCGACTGTTGGACCAATTAACAGTGTGGATCGATTATTCATAAAGTTAAATCACCTAAACAAGGTTTAAAAGAAGTGCAGGATATCTTACCAGATCACAGTGGGATTCCGGCAATCTCAGGAACTTTCCGGCGAGGGTAAGATTTCCGTTAAACGTTGGCTAAGATTGATTCTGATGATGGAGTTGTGTTAGAGATTGACTAATCACATGTTTTAAACAAAAAGAGCCGAAATAATTACCGTGAGAATGTGAGTCCCGGTTTTCCGGTGATGTGCAGAAAAATTCCGGCGATCTGATTCAGAGAATTTTACGGTTCAGAAACTTGACGAAAATGAAATTGAGTGTTGTGGTGATAGTTATGAATCGTGCAAATGATCAGAACTTGAATTAAATTAGAGTTTGATAAATTTTTCGGTTTCAAATACCGGAAATGATGAAGCTTTATGTTCATTCAATTCGGACTTAATTAGAAACCGAAATACATCGGTTATAAGCTGGCCAGACGAATTCGAAATGGTTTGGCGATCGGTTTGCCGATTTCCGTTATTCAGATGGCATTAACGGTTAAATCGAGTTTGTGTATAAGATCCTTTTGCTTTCCTAGTGATAACAGAAAATACATTGTGGCGGAGTGGTTTAGTGATAGATGGTTAAGTTGTTTTGAAGGTTTGGCTGACCCGGGTTCGAGTCCCGGCAGCTACAAATGTTTTTTATTTATTTTATTTTAACTTTTTATCAAATATAATTTTTATAGTTTAGTTTATTTATTAATTATGTAACGTTTAAACTCAAAATAATCATAATTAATTAACGAATCCTTTATAACATGGTACAAGATTACAAAACGGAGCGGGTTTTGGAGACCCGATTTTTACAAATGTTACATTTGATTGCAGTAAATCGGATTATTGGATAACTTCGGTTATAAAACCCATCATCATCAGAATTCAAGTCAATTCAAGTCTGAATTGATTAGAATTGTCGGTGCATCGGTTATAAATCTGAATTCGCGATTATTCAAACGTTTTAGACGGTTGAATAGCCGATTTCGGTTTTCAGTTGGCGCAACCGGTTCATCTAGGTTTGTATATAAAACTTATTTGTTTCCTAGAGTTGACAGAAAACAAACAAGTGGCGGAGTGGTTATGCGTGTGAGTGTTAAATCTTTGGAGTTACAACCTGGCTGACCCGGGTTCGAGTCCCGGCAGCCCCTTTTTATTTTTAATCACTTTATTTATATTTTTTATCAATTATAACTTTTATGGTTTAGTTTGTTTATTAATTATGTATCACTAAAAATTAAAATAAGCATAAATAGGCGACGAACATTTATAACTTGATATTCGATTACAAAATGGAGCGGGTTTGGTAAAACCCGTTTTCGACAAATGTTACAAGTATACTGCTTTATCATATGTTTTGACGTATATGAATGATGTGAGATACTCACTTATTTTTTATTGAAAACAAACTCTTTGTGATTTAATCACTTGTTGATGAGGAATTTGATTTTCATATGCATGCAGGGCACAAGAGTAAGTTCGTGAACAGGTTAGTACCATCGTACCGACAAAAAGACGGACTTAGCTCCCGCATAAAGCTGTGATATTTTATCACTTATTTTGGGGATGTGATATTTTTATCACTTATTTGATGGTCGTATGCAGTGTGTACACATATGTGTGATATCATGGAAGTTCTAGGCTTGCGTCACCGTTATATTTTGGCAAAAGATTCAACCATGATACCCAGATGATAAGCAAGCATAAAGACCGTATATCTCAGAACCTCGGCACTCTATTAAACGTTTCGGTACCAAGACCATATGCCAATGAATGGTTCCCACATGGCGTTCTGTCTGTTAAGTTTATATCAACCTGCACATTTTAATCTGATTGTGAGCCTACCGAAACATCATAAGTAAAGCTACTTATCAATCTTCTTTTTATGCTTTTAACCATTTCTGACAGATTTACCGGTGAATTTCATCATCTTCAACTTATCCAAGAAACTCATTTTTGATTTTTCTATTGTTTTTGTATTTCTCTGAATTTTCTCCCCCTTAAATAAAAAGGTAAATAAAAGACATATTTTTGTATTTTCTGAAATTTACTCCCCCTAAAATATAAAACTGAAAATCTTTTTGTAGTTTTAGATTTTTAGAAAAGTATTTGCAAAAATAGTTAGCCATGGTTGAGTTACTTGGGCTTCACCTTGATGCATTGACCAAGAGCAGATAATCAAAACGTGATTTATCAAAGGCTTTGTGAAAAAGGTTGGCACGTTGGTGATCAGTGTGGATTTTAACAACATCGATAAGTCTCTTTTCATAACAATCTCGTATGAAATGATACTTAATCTCAATGTGATTTATTTTTGAGTGCTGTACAGGATTCCGAGTGATCTGTAAAGCAGCTTCATTATTAACAAAAATAGGAGTAGTTAGAAATTCAAAACCGTAGTCACGCATTTGCTGTTGAATCTATAGAACTTGCAAGCAGCAGCTAGAAGATGAAATATACTCAGCCTCACATGTTGATGTAGCTACACAAGTCTGCTTTTTTGCATTGCTATGTGACTAGGCGATTTCCCTAGAACTGACATCCCGCTGTTGTTGACTTTGCATCGATTTTGCAGCCGTCATTATCAGAATCACTGAAAGCTGTCAGATCAAAGTTATCATCCTTAGGGTACCATAGACCAGTGTCAGGGCGACCCTTTAAATAACGAAAGATCCTTTTTACATCCATCAAATGAGAAACTTTCAGACTAGACTGATAACGCGCCAGAAGACATGTTGGGTACATTATGTCGGGTCTTGAAACAGTAAGATACATGAAAGATCCGATCATAGCACAGTAGAGAGATGGTTCCACATGTTCACCCATTCTGTCTGGAGTAATCCCATGATTCTGAGCTAATGGAGTTCCCAAAGGTTTTGAGTTATCCATCTGAAATCGCTTGAGAATATCCCCGACGTACTTGCTTTGATGGATAAAAATCCCTTCCTTTGATTTCTGAACCTGCAAACCTAAAAAGAAAGTAATTTCTCCCATAGCGCTCATCTCGAACTTCTCCTGCATAACCCTTGCTCGAATTCTTTACACATTCGAGTGTTAGTAGACCCAAAAATAATATCATCAACATACACCTGTACGAGCAGCAAAATCCTCATCTCGTTCCTTGATGAAGAGAGTATAGTCGATCAAGCCTCTTCGAAAACCATTCTTCAACAGATAGGTTGACAACGTTTCATACCAAGCCCTCGGAGCTTGATGAAGACCATATAACGCCTTGTTGTGAAGCCAAACCTTGTCAGGATGGAGTGGATTTCAAAACCTGGCGGTTTCTCAACATATACTTCCTCTTCTACCACACCATGAAGAAATGCACTCTTCACATCCATCTGAAAAACGGTGAACTTCTTGTAGGACGCATAAGCCAAAAAGATTCTTATGGCCTCAAGTCGTGCAATCGGTGCATAAACTTCATTGTAATCAATGCCTTCGACCTGATTAAAACCTTGGACAACCAATCACGCTTTGTTTCTCACAACAGCACCTCGGTCATCCTTCTTGAACTTGTACACCCATCGTGTATCAATCTTCTTGTAGCTGTCAGGCCGGTCAACCAATTTCAGACACCTAACTTTTGAAACTGCTGAAGTTCTTCCTGCATGGCTTTAACCCACGAGTCTTCTTTCATTGCCTCCTTCCAAGATTTTGGTTCTACTTGGCACACATAGCAGGGAAAAGACCAATCATTCTGTTCCCCTGATTCCCTAATTTCCGAATACAATCCAACATTCTGGTTGTTTCGAAGCTGATTACAAGTCTGCACACCACTCTGGACATCTCCAATAATATTCTGCTGAGGATGGGTATTATGAATTCGAGTCTCTGGAACATCAGGAACTTGAGAATTTATACCCAGATGGTGGATATTCAGATCAACAGTCAAATCGAGAGCTGGATATGAAGAGGATGTAGATGCTTGACCTTCAGTCGTCCCTCGAGGTTGAATATTTGACGTAACATCCGAAATTCCAGGAACCACACCAGAGGTAGCTTCATTTGAATCATGAAACTCATCTTCTTATGATGAAACATTATAATCCGCAGCGTCTTCGAATTCCTCATTTTGAACAAGATTGTTAACCAAAGTTGATACTTGAGGGTTAACAATAATTGGTCGAACTAATGATGAGTCAATTGTTGTATCACTTTCTATTAGCATTTGAGCAGCAGTAGAGGCATCATCAAAAGTTGGCAGATTAAAGGAGTCGAACAGCCCATCGTAGTCGAACATCCAAGGAGCACCCGGAGCTCTAACTGATTCTGTATATCTCTGAACCTTGACTTCACCCCATTCTTCAATCTTTTTTGAAGACAAATTCCATACCCTGAAATTTGGAGTAGCATAGCCAAGAAAGAAACCTTCGATAGCCTTCAGACCAAACTTTCCATGTGGGCCGATCATAGTGCATGGAGCTCCAAAAGGTTCTAAGAAAGAAACATCCGGTTTCCTTTTATGTAACAACTCAAAGCATGTTCTCCCATGTCTCTTTACCGTTAGAACTCTATTCATCGTGTAGCATGCAGTAGCAACAACTTCTCCCCAAAATTGAACAGGAAGTTCTGATTCTACTAACATGGTTCTTGCAGTTTCAATAAGAGTTCGATTCTTCCTCTCAGCGACACCATTTTGTTGTGGAGTGTAGCGAGAACTGTACTCATGTAGAATACCCTTTGAGGAACAGTACCCATCCATAACTTGATTCTTGAATTCGGTGCCATTGTCGCTTCCGATTCTCCTTACCTTCAGATTGTACAAATTTTCTAACAGAGTCAGGAGATTCTTGAGGATGTTAGGAACTTCACTCTTGTGTGCCAGCATATTTACCCATGAAAATCTGGAATAGTCATCAGTAACTAGCAGGTAATAAGAATCACCAAAGGTTGTCTTGTGTTTCATAGGTCCAAATAGGTCCATATGAAGACGTTCCAATGGCATATTGAAAGTGTTGATCTTCATCAAGGGATAGGAATTTCTTGCTTGTTTTCCCTTTTGGCATGATACACAAACGTCTTGAAGATGAAAATTCTTCACTGGTACACCATTCACTAGATTGTTCTTCACCAAATAGTTCATTTTCCTCAGGTGAATATGTCCCATACATCTATGCCAAGAGATTGATTCCTTCTCGGTGGCTTTGGAGACAAAACATGTGACTTGTGCAGATGTTGTAATAGCTTGGCTCATATCAAGAATATACAAATCATTAATTCTTGGAGCCGACAGGAGAATCCATTCTTGGGGATCTTGAATCCAGGCTTCAGCACATAACATCCGGCATCATCAAAATGTACCGTGAACTTCTTGTCGCAGATTTGAAAAACGCTAAGAAGATTGTGATCAATTTTCTGCACATAATTGATCTTGTCGAAGCTCACAACACCATTGGAGACCATTCCCTCTCTAGTGATGTATCTACCTTTGTCACCAGCAAAAGCAACATAACCAACCCTAATGCTTTTCACATCATATAGGTGTCGCAAGTCGCCCGTCATGTGCCTTGATGCTCCACTGTCAACAATCCAATGACTGTTTATAGTTCCTCCTGGAACACCCTGCACATTGCACAAACAAGATTATCTTGAGTCGGAGAAACAGATTTACGTTTGCAAGTTGGTTCATGAGGGGCTTTCTCTATACATCTTGATTTAGCTGGATTTTGACAATCCTTTATAATGTGGCCAAGCTCTCCACATTTGAAATATGTTATCCTTTCAACAAAACTAGGAGATCGTGTTTCTCGGCTTGATGTTGAACTTGTGGGTCTTGAGGTACTTGGTTCATTTTCATTACATCCATCTGTGTATTGGGTGTAATTATTTTGACTGTTTCGTTTCAAAATCTTAACTTTCTTTACAAAATCAACATTAGATTTTCCTTGAAAAGTTTTGACTTTATCGGTACCTTTAGAACTCACAAATTTAACATTTTTAACTTTTTTCTTATTACGAGAGCCTTTTGCTTCAACCTTCGGTTGAGAAACTGTAGGCTTTTCAACTTGCTTCCACTGTTTTTCTGTTGAAGCGGATAATGGTTGTGATTTGGTTGGCTTTTTTTCTCTAAAAATTTGGTTTTTGACTTTCCAAACACTGATCTATAGAAATTGGTTTTATGTTTTTAATTGGAAAATCTTTGCTTGAATAGATTTTCTCATCTCCAACCAATGTGTACAACACATTATCTGCTTCATCTTTCGACACTTGTGTCTTGACAGATTTCTCAGGAACGGTCTCTTGATTCTCAACAGATTGAGTACTAGGAGTAGCAGAAGATTCTACTCTTTTCCTTTCATCAAGAGGCTGATCCTGATCATCA
Organism: Scalesia atractyloides; assembly: GCA_947069175.1. Classification (NCBI taxonomy): domain Eukaryota; kingdom Viridiplantae; phylum Streptophyta; class Magnoliopsida; order Asterales; family Asteraceae; genus Scalesia; species Scalesia atractyloides. Next base: position 11,448,085 of record CAMTDV010000007.1, on the reverse strand, counting down.
TTTCTTGTATCATCATCTGATGTATCATCCTCTTCTTCATCAGATGATGAACTTTCTGGCTTGCTTGGTTCTTGAGAGGAGTTGCCTAGTTTGAACCCTAACCCTGCTGCGAATTCCTCAGGATTCAAAGGTACAGAGGGTTCAAAACGAGGCATCTCCTCTTCATCAGGCATTTTGGTATAGTTGTGTTTCATTGGGGGTGGACACGACTTATACCCTATGCATTGAGCATCTCCCTTTAGTTTTTGAACTTCAATAATATGATCAAGCACATATTGGGAGTTAGAATAACTTTCCAATTTGCGTTTGATCGAATCATATTCGCATTTGGTAATGGCTAACTCTTTCTTTGTTTCTTCTAGGAGATTAATGTAGTTATTAATTCATGTCTGTTTATTCAAAAATGTTTTTGTCAATTCAGAAACACTTTTCTTAAGGGTTTCTATTACGGATTTGAATTCTTTTTCATTTCTAGTTAGCGCCAAATTCGCCTCTTTGCATTTTGATAGTTCAACCACTAAATTCTGATTATGACTGTTGACGGTTTCATATTTTATTTTCAATTCAACACAGTCATTGCAAACAGGGTTTAGAATTTACCTGTTCTGAAGAACCTTCAACATTTGCTATAAAGGCAGTGTGATGAGGAAAAGCTGCACCATCTGTAGAGAGTGTCTCTGTCTCTTTTTTCGCAGCTTCTACATTCCTTGTCATGCCTACCTTTCCAGATTTGAACATCTCAGCTTCACTCAGCAACTTTTCAACCTCAGCATCACTTCCTTTCTTCTCACTAGAATCAGATCCATAACCATCTGAACTTGAACATTCTTCATCAGAACTACCAGCATCCCCAGATGTATCATCGTTATTTGGAGTGTTGATGCTATGATCATTCTTGATTTGATCCACGATCTTCGCATAGCATGCAGTTCTTCCGTTGTTCTCAGTTCCCAACTGTACTGACCAATCGCATCCTTCATCAGACTGAACTACCAAAGCTCTGTGTGTGTTTGAAGGTCCTGATTGATTGGTGTTGTTAGAGTTGCCAACACCTACCATTCTTCTTTCATTGTTGTACTGTGCTGTGTTGGATGGTTGAGACTGATTTCGAAAGGGGTTGTAATTTCCTTCCTTGCTGGGTCTTGTGCATTCCCGCTTGAAGTGACCTCTTTCTCCACAACTGAAGCAAGTAACGGCGGTTTTGTCAAAGCCGTATTTTGTATCCTTCTTGCTTTCCAAACTAGTTCCACCCGTTCTTCTCATATAATCCTTCGCTCTTCTTACAGCTCTTGCAAATGCCCACTTGATGTCCATCAGCTCCATTTCATCTCGGTGAATTTGTTCATAGTCTGCAACTAAACCACAATAAGCACTGACCATGGTATTTAGAAGTTCTGCATGTTCCTGTGCAACTTCTACGTTGATTTTGGATAGATTTGATGTGTCAAGTTTGACAGTGTTGGGATTTGCAGATTGACTGTTACTTCCATAGAAAGCTTGTTGAGGAGCTTGATGTGGAGCTTTATGCGCTAAGTCCCTTGGCTGTGGAAGGAAGGCTTTCGGATCAAAAGCTTGTCCATAGGCTTAATTACTCGAACCTGTAGACTGACTTGATTGAACTGGTTAGGGTAGAAAAGGGTTCACGTTTGACACAAACGCGGTCTGCAGCTTCGGTTTCTGACTCGAGCTTGTACCTGCATTTATACCCCCAAAATACATTTCAGGGTTCTGTGGAACGGTGACTCGTTGTGCCTTCCGGAGCTCTTCTTCATTCTTGTTCTCCAGTTTCTGCACAAATTCATAAATACTTATTGAGTCTAAAACACCTGTATGTTTTAATAGATCAATAAATTGACCCCATTTTGGTGGTAAAGCATTAGCAAATCGCATCACAATTTCTGGTGGTGCAGCTAACACTATATACAAGTACATTTCACTGAGCAGATGATAAAACCGTGTGGTCATATCATTCAAAGTTTCATTCTCCATGAACATGAAACCTTCAAACTCTTTCTTGAGCAGATCATGCCGAATCTTCCTGGTAGCAGCATTACCTTCACCTCTTGCTTCCAAAGTGTCCCACAAATTTTTCGTTGTAGTACAATACACAAACTGATGATAAATGTCTTTATGCAGAGCTTGTGTGAGGATAGCAAACGCCTTTTTCTCTAGATCGTAAGCTTTCTTGTCACTTTCGACTAGATTGGCCAATGAGGTTGGATTTGATCCAGCTTCTGCAAGTGATTCCTTGTAGGGGGTAGTGAAACACGTCCACAATTCCGTGTTTTGACCGAGAACAAACGTATGAAAACGACTTTTCCATGAAGGATAATCGTTCATGTGATTTAACTTCGGCGGTCGGTTATTAACGCTGTTTCACTTTCGCTCATTAACAGACTTTGGATGCTTTGATTCTAATTTGCAACACACGCCCACTGATTTGCAAAGATCATAGTTGTATGTTCAGGCATCAAAGACTTTACCCATGATGTTCTGGAGCTTTGCGAAGACTCCTGATTTGAGCTTGAACAACTCCAATCCCACGAGTTAGAACTCATTATATTTTCTTGATTTATGAAAAATTTAAAGGTTTAAGGTTTGAAAATAACAATTACCTTTTAAAAGTTCACAATTTTGAAAATATTTGAAAAGCACACAACTTTGAAAATCTGAAATATGAAAAACAAACAATAACGAAGATTATTCGTACGAACCAATTTCGTACGGATGAGTTCTTTCGTACGAATCAACTTTGTACGGATGAGTTCCTTCGTACAAAACGACTTCGTACGGATGAGTTCCTTCGTATGACTCAAACAACCTTGCTGTGCTCTTGTGTCTTTGTCTTCACCAGAAATGTTAACTAAGATATCTCACCAAAATATCAGTTCGTCAGCAGAAAGACTCAAAGGCTAAACCTCACTGAGAGGTGCATGTCTGCTTATATAGTGTCCATGCTGGTCATCCGTACGAAATTGGTTCGTACGAAGCAACCAATTTCGTGTGAAGCAACCAATTTCATGCGAAGCAACCAATTTCGTACAAAGCGACTGGTTTCGTATGAAGCAATGACGTACACACGACTCAACGGTATGCACACATGCACCCGTTTAAGACAGACTAACTAAGATGTCGTACAAAACCAAGATAGAAGGATATCTTGATTTGGTCGACACGACCAAACTTATACAGACACTTGAGCAAAGACCGTATAATTACAAATGTAACTAAGAACAAGCAACAGACACAAAAGTGTATCAACAATGAGCTTTGATGAAAACCTAATCATGCCCCGACTACCATTTCCGCTGCGGGTCAAGGTGTGATAGATTGGTATCAGAGCTCTTGACTATAGGGTTATAGGATAGGTTATTAGACCCTTAGAGCCTATACTATAGTTGATTAGATTTTAATTGCTCATGTGTTAGTTGGTTACATGCAAACTCATGATTTGCGAGATATTCAATATGGTATACATAACATGCTTACATATATATGCATAATGCACGACTTACATATTCGAACATTTTTCATGCTTTCTTTAAATTTTGTGATGTTTTCATTTTTCAATATCATCATAGAGAGTTCTACGACGGGCATGTAGTAACTAGAAGGGTACAAGTACCGGTAGTCGAAAAGTCCAGTCTAGGATTGACATTCGTATAAATCCAATTTAACGGACCAGTTTGCCTACCTGGGACTAACGATGAGTGTATGAAGGACCTATTAGGCCAAAGCATGCCACACCGAACGTCGTGTGAACTAACCACACTTTGAGTTGTCACTGTGTCTACACCTAGACACCCTCCTACTTTATACCTTTCAATCATGTTTTACGATTTTCATTCGGGTGATGCAAGTGTTAACAGGCCAACACCAATGTGAACTCTACAAAGCCCAGTAGTCATGGGGGCCCACATGACTACCTAGGCCAAGTATGAGGGACATATGGGGGTCCAAACATGAGCAAGGCCCAAGACATCCAATCGATGTGTGAATTTTTTTTCTCAATTATTTTGTGAATGTTAATTTCTGAATGCGACACATGACACCAAAAGGTCAAACTCATAATCTCATTATGTATTTCCTATAGATGTCTTCTAGGCACTCTCGAGGAGGTAGGAGATCAGGAAGATCCGACGAGCACAGGGCTGCTCAAATAGCCCAACAAATGGCCTCCGTAATTCCTGACATTGTGATTCAAGTCCAATAGGCCCTCACCGCTAATCCTGTCAACCCAATCAACCAAGAGGGTCAAAATGTTCTCAACCCTCCCACAAACACCACTAAGTGCACCTACAAGCACTTCAACTCATGTGACCCTCCAAAGTACGAGGGGACTGAAGGGGTCACTGCTCTTCTCCGATGGTTTGAAGAGATGGAGAGTACCTTCCTCAACTGTGATTGTCCCAACGACCGCAAGGTGCGTTATGCTACTGGTCGTCTGTATGGTGTAGCACTCACATGGTGGAATGCGGAGAAAGGCAGACGAGGCATCGAAGCCACGGTAGCCCTAACTTGGGAAGTATTAAGAGAACTCATGACCAGACGCTTCTGTCCAAGAAGTGAAATTAATAAGTTCAAAGATGAGTTTTATTTCTTGAAACAAAAGGAGGGAGACCATATAACCTACAACAAGAGGTTTGTCGAGTTGAATCAAATGGTTCCCAACTTGTTCACTCCTCTATACCACTTGATTGAGCACTACATTCGGGGTCTTCCCTTGAAAATTCAAGACTCTGTGATGAGTACTACGCCTACAACTTTGGAGGCAGCAATGGAGCTAGCTACTGAGCTCACGGAAAATCGTATCAGGAATGGAGATTTCAAAGACGAGAAGAAGACAGACAAGACACCTGCTGAAACCCCTACCTCAACCCAAACTGGATCCTCTTCTCGATTCGCTGGCAAGAGAAAGCGAAATTGGAAGAACTTTGCTGTCACAAATCAGCCAACTCAAACCAATCAACCCATTGTCGCCGCTCCAATCACACAAGTAGTACCTCCTACCGCACCATTTAAGAAACAGTATACGGGACCTCACCCAAAATGCAACCGATGTCAATACCCGAGAACCCATGTCTTCACTGCACAACTTGTGGCCGTGCGGGTCATACAATCCAAACCTGTCGCGTACTTCAAAGACCAGCCCGCAACCAACCCCAAGCCCAATCAAAAAACCAAGTAGTAGGCCAAGCTCCCTACCAACAACCTCTACTATTACCACCTGCTCAACCAGTGGCTCAACCTTTTTATCAACCCAACTACCCTATGATGCTGCCTGTCAGAGCTTGTTTCAATTGCGGTGATCCAATCCATTTCCGCAACACCTGTCCGTGTTTGGTAAACATCATAAATGTGCAAGCCCAAGCTAACCCTGTGAACCAAGCCAAGCCAACCAAGCCAATCCTCCAGCTAGAGGAAGAGCTTTTAACGCCAACCAGGCTAAAGCAGATAATAACGTGGTTAACGGTACATTTCTCATTAACGGTAGTTATGCATCTATACTTTTTGAAACTGGCGCGAATAAGAGTTTTGTGTCTTTAGAGTTTGAATCTATTCTTGGTTTACCTCGCGTTAGTCTAGCCGAATCATTTACAGTGGAAGTAGCAGACGGCGAACCTATTACGTTAGACTCTATCATTCGCGATTGCACCCTTACTCTCAATGATCATGATTTTCCAATCGATCTTATTCCTATGAAGTTGGGTAGTTTGACATCATCATCGGTATGGACTGGCTTAGTCCGCATCATGCTGAAGTTGTTTGTTATAAAAAAATTATTCGAATGCCTCTCGCCGATGGTCAAACTCTTCGTATTTTTGGTGAAACCCCATCCAAAGGACTCAAGTTGCTGTCGTGCCTTCAAGCTTGAAAATACCTTCGCAAGGACTACATAGCATTCCTAGCACACATTGTCAAGAAAGAGAGCAAGGAGAAGAAACTCGACGACATTCCGATTGTTAAAGAATTTCCTCAAGTTTTTCCCGAAGATGTTGCAGGATTTCCTCCTGTGCGAGAAGTCTAATTTCGAATCTATCTTGTACCTGGTGCTACACCAGTTGCAAAATCTCCATATCGGTTAGCCCCATCTGAAATGCAAGAGTTAGCTAGCAAGCTGCAAGAGCTGACTGACAAGGGATTTATACGTCCTAGCCCGTCGCCTTGGGGTGCACCGGTTCTTTTCGTCAAGAAGAAGGATGCAACTTTTCGAATGTGTATTGATTATCGAGAGCTCAACAAGCTAACCATCAAAAACCGCTATCCTTTACCTTGCATCGATGACCTTCTAGATCAACTTCAGCGTGCCACCTGTTTCTCAAAAAATGATCTTCGTTCTAGTTATCACCACCTTAGAGTACGTGAAGAACACATTCTGAAGACTGCTTTTCGAACTCGCTACGGTCACTACAAATTCATGGTCATGCCTTTTGGTTTGACCAATGCTCCTACCGTTTTCATGGATCTAATGAATAGGGTGTGCAAACCCTATCTTGATCATTCCGTTGTTGTTTTTATTGATGATATTCTTATCTATTCCAAGACTAGATCAGATCCTGAGCGACATCTTCGACTTATCCTAATACTTTTGAGAACCGAAAAGCTCTACGCTAAGTTTTTGAAATGTCTGGTTAAAAGAAGTTCAATTTCTTGGTCACGTTGTCAACGACAAAGGAATTCATGTCGACCCTGCAAAGATTAAAGCAGTGCAAGAATGGCAAGCTCCACGCACTCCCACCGAAGTTAGACCATTCCTCGGTTTAGCTGGTTATCGACGTTTCATCGCAAACTTCTCTCGTATTGCCTTACCACTGACAACCTTGACTTATAAGGGCAAGCCCTTCGTTTGGGGGCCCAAGCAGGTATAGGCTTTTCAAACCTTGAAACAAAAGCTTTGTGATGCACCTATGCTCACTCTCCCTGATGGTTGTGAAGACTTCATGGTCTATTCTGACGCATTAGGGTAGGGACTAGGGTGTGTTTTAATGCAAAGAGGAAAGGTTAGCCTATGCCTCAAGGCAACTTAAAGTTCACCAGAAGAGTTACACCACTCACGACCTAGAACTTGGAGCAGTCGTGTTCGCTCTAAATATATGGAGACATTATCTCTATGGTACAAAGTGTTAGATCTACACTGACCATAAGAGCCTTCCACATATCTTCAATAAAAAAGAGTTAAACATGAGGCAACGACGATGGGTCGAACTCTTGAATGATTATGATTGTGAAATCCGTTATCATCTTGGAAAAGCCAATGTTGTGGCTGATGCTCTTAGCTGATAAGAGTATGCTAACTCCATTCATCTTTTGTGTTCTCAAATCATGACTGATCTTCAAAACCGCATTCACACAGCTCAACATATTTCTGTCACGGAAAATGATGTGCGAGATGAATTGTCTTGTGGAGCTGAAACCAAGTTAGAATCCAAGTCCGATGGTATCCTTTACTACTTAAATCGTATTTGGGTACCTGATCGTGACAATCTTCGTTCTTTTCCCATGAATGAGGCTCACAAAACACGATACTCTATACATCCGGGTGCTGATAAGATGTATCAAGATCTACGATACTCTTACTGGTGGCCTGGAATGAAGAAGGATATCGCCATTTTTGTCTCTAAGTGCCTCACATGTTCTAAGGTTAAAGCTGAACATCAAAGACCTTCAGGATTACTCGTTCAACCTGAGATACCCGTTTGGAAGTGGGAAAACATAACCACGGACTTTATCACCGGGTTACCTCGCACTTCTAGTGAGCATGATGCGATCTGGGTTATCGTTGATCGTCTTACCAAATCAGCTCATTTCATTCCAATCCGCGAATACTATAAGAACAAGAAGTTAGCTCGTATCTACATTGATGAAATCGTAAGTCGACACGGTGTTCCTTTAAGTATCATTTCAGATCGAGATGGACGTTTTACTTCATGAACATGGCAAGCCGTACAGTCAGCACCGCCTTTCACCCTCAAACCGATGGTCAATCCGAGAGCACCATACAAACTCCTGAAGACATGTTGTGAGCATGTGTCATCGACTTCAAGGGTAATTGGAATACTCACTTACCATTAGTTGAATTTTCATACAACAATAGCTATCATTCAAGCATCAGTATGGCTCCTTTTGAAGCATTATATGGTCGTAAGTGTCGATCTCCTGTATGTTGGCACGAAATCGGTGAAGCACAAATCAGTGGACCTGAATTGATCCAAGAAACAATCGATAAGATTCTTCAAATCCGCAATAATCTTCTAGCAACTCAGAGTCGTCAAAAGAGTTACGCTGATAAGCGACGAAAGCCACTTGAGTTTTGTGTTGGCGATCAAGTACTTTTGAAAGTATCACCCATGGAAGGGAGTGGTTCGTTTTGGACAAAAAGGCAAGCTAGCACCACGCTACGTGGGACCATTCAAAATACTCGAGAGAGTTGGTCCTGTAGCCTACAAGCTTGACTTACCATAAGAACTCAACAGGATTCACCCCATGTTCCATGTATCAAACTTGAAAAAGTGGCTTGCCAACGAAAATCTCCATATACCATTAGAAGGTATTCAGATTGATGAATCAATGCATTTCGTTGAACGACCTGTAAAAATTATGGACTTCGGTGAGAAGCGTTTAAGACGAAGTCGAATTCCGATAGTCAGAGTACTTTGGGAGTCAAAACGAGGACCTGAGTTTACTTGGGAACGCGAAGACTCAATGCGTGAAAAATATCCGCATCTCTTTCAAGTTACACCTACTACCACTTAAATTTCGGGATGAAATTTCCAAAAGTATGGGAAACTATAACATTCGTTGTAAAACGGGTTCTAAAACCCGCTCCGTGTAATAATTCAAATAAATGATATGAAGCTTCGTTACGTCTTTATGTTAACCGTTCAAATTTGTTATATTAATTTTATTATTATGAAATAAATCAAAAGGGTTAAATAACAATGATAATAAATAAAAACTAACAATATTAATAAATAAACTAAAAATAATAAAAATAAATATAAAGGGTGACCACGGGTTTCGAACCCGTGTCTTCATTGAACCAACACACACCACACACCACTCCACTACACACACACTTCTGATTTATTCCTAAATCAAATGAATCTTATTTCAAGACTAGCGTGCTAAATCAGTTCAAAACTACCCGCTCAGCAGCGTCTATAACTCCTAAATTTTCATCAAATCACCGTTTCAATCTAGAAATTAAACTGCTGAAACTGATTCCAATTGCACATTAAGGCTCAATCACGACGCAAATCAGATATAAGAATCATTGTGATTATCAATTTCTTGACCGAAACAATCAAAGACGAAAATCAAACTTAAACCACTTCTTCCCTATAAATAGCAATTCATAACCTTTTTGTTGAACTCGCTCATTCTCGAAACCTCTCTAAAGCTCTCTGTCTTTGAATTCCACTTCGCCGGAACCTTGTGTTGTCGCCGGAAATATCGCCGGAGAAGTCAGGCCACTTTCATTTCGGTACAACCATCCCTTCAATCCTTTTTATTTTATGTGTTTTTGTTAACAGAGGTAATTTGTCACACCCAGGATTTCCAACCCCGAAATCCAAACATCGGTGGGCCCGGGTGGGGAGTATCGTGACATCCGTTGATAACATCATAGTCATTAAACACGGCACAGCGGAAGTCTTGGAGTAAACTTACTATTACAAACCGAATGTTCGAAAATACAAAATAATATACAAGTTTGTAATAGAAGATCCACAGACGGATCATTAAATGTACATGGAAAGAATACAAAACAGACTTTGGGCAGATTTAGGATTTGCAAGATCCTCTATCACCGAGCACTTTCGGCCTATTTTCGTATTGTACATGCATATTAGTCTTTTGAAAATACGTCAACTTTCGCTGGTAAATACACCCAACTGACTCATTTTGAAAACATTTCAAAAATGTTTTAAGTGCATATCAGCACAAAATTCTTTTTATAACTTGGGTTAATTGACCGTCCAACCTTGTTAACAGATTTACATATTTGTCATACATACGGGGCTCGACACGAAAACCGAGACATAATTAACGTACACACCACTTTGACTTACGAAGGAGTCAATTCCTCCCAACCTTGTGGGAATGCATAATTGAGCGTCTATCGGGTGTATGCCTGCACCCGCACTAAGGTTGTGGCCATTTCGATTGTAATGAGCCGAGGATATCCAGGACATGGTAGTTAACCCCGATGTTTAATTTATCAAACAAAACTGATTAAAACAGAATATGCGGATCTCTATTCCGAACCGGCGTTCGATTAATCCCATTTCCGACCAAGTGGTAATAATTTATCGTAACCCAAGCCCGTATAGGGGAAATAAGTCGAGAGTATTTACCTGAGCTAGTCTTCTTTAATTTTTTAATAACTCAGCCGTACACAAAAAGGACTAACTGCAGATAGCATTTACCGTCAAGTCTCTAGTCTGGATTGTGACATAAACTATCCAATTAAATACTAACGGTCTTATTTAAGTTATAGACTTAGACCGACTAGCGTACTTGATCAAAACGTATGACGCTAGATTAAACGATGATTAGATAGAATGTAGTTTAATCCCAACAAGTACCTTGACATGTTTAATATGGGTAAACTATTAACATTCTGGATTTTGAGACTTAAATGACAAGGTTAAACCCATTTCGGTTAATTTTCGTAAAATAGTTGCATATATGTAACCGTACACATATTAGAGATATAGGGTAACCGGATAAGTCAAGGACAAGTTTTATATGCCATTATACTTTAAATAAGTTAAGATTTCAGTAAGATATCAAATTGTATGCCCGTTATGGTTTTAAAACGAAACTATGCCTCATAAGGGCATTTTGGTAATTTCATACCGTATAAAAGAAACTTGAATATATTTTAAGTTTATCATAATAAATATTCTGGATAAATATTTTATTTATGATATAATATCAGTAGGATGTCAATTATATGTGTAAATTATCTTTTATGACCAAACTATGCACCAAATGGGCATTTTGGTCATTTTGCACATAGTTTATAAATTATTTGGGATTCTGAGTTTATAACATGTACCTACTGTTAATATTTTTAAAATAAGTTTTAAAATCAGTAGGTAACAAGTCTTGGTCCATTAATATGGTTTTAAACCATACTATGCGCTTAAACGGCGCTTATGTCGTAAAATGACGTCTTTATGTGATTTTTACGAAAACTGACGTTAAGGTCAGATTAAAATGTTTTAGATATGTTATTTAATATAACATATCAGTAGGTAAATGATTTACCTTGGAAAGATTTGATTAAAACCATTTTATAAGCCACAAGGGCTAAAACCGTCATTTATCCACATAGTTTAAGGACCTGCTTGAAAACTCAGTTTATAACTTGGTTTAACATCCCAAATAATCCTACTTATAATATTACATCAGTAGGAAACTCATTTTCAAGTTTATTATCATTAAAACCTTGATTTATTTAAAAAGGGCATTTTGGTCAAAATGGCATAATTAAGGAACTTGCGCATAAACTTGGATTCTGATTATGATCATGTAATATAACCTCAAAGGGTTATACTACATTATATTACGATCCAACTTTAGATCAGTAGGACTAATCTAAATCAGGTCAGAATCGAAAGTCAAAGCAGAAGTCAAACTTCACGACTTTCGGTTGCAAACCGACCCTAAAACTGAAATTGACGAGCCAAACATGTTCTTACATGTTCTAATAATTACTACCAACTTTTTAAGTGTCAAAACAGGTTTCATAACATATATAAGATCAATTTATGATTTTTCAAAAAAATGGTTTGTTTGACTTTTTATTTTCATAACTTTGACCCGTCAATTGGTCTAGCAAACGTGATCTTCAGGAGGTGCCCTTTATGGGGACTAACACCTACCTTATTACGATCACTTAGCCATGTTCATTTCGAACAATGGCTGGACCATAATGGTCTTAACCGAAAGTTAAAGCGTTTTACAAAAATGCTTGACTTTTGGCTATAAAAGCCTATAAACGAAAATGCAAGAGCAAGGAAAACTTACAAGAGGTTCCTACAATGCAAGAGAACTAAGTTGGATGCTCCTTTCAGCTAGGAACTTCCAGAGGAGGGAGAAGAGTGATTTAATGAGAAAGGTGCAAGTTGAAATGGTGAACTTAAGCACCTATTTATAGTTGGAGAGCTCAAAGGAGGTGAAGCCAGGTGTTTAGGGGTGTAAGAGGAAGCTTACAAGTGTCCCAAAATGTGGCATAGCTGATTACTAGTCCATGGTTTCGAATTTAAATGGTTTTGGAGCTTTGCTTGGAGACCAAACAAAACTTTCTGCAGCAGACACTCTCTGGCAGGCCGCGAGAGGCACAGGCCTTGCCTCTCGCGCCCCGCGAGCGCCCCAAAGACAGTTTCTAATTTTGACAATTTTGGCGCCTTAACTTTTAGAACCCATTAAACGTCTTTAAAACACCTTATTGGCACTTTTAGCCCTCCGTAGCCAATATTTGGCATACACGGGATTATGTCCGGACATTGTCGAGCTCTCAGTTCGTTAAAAGGTCACTCAGAGGTATAAATTTACATGTTAACACTTTTAATCCCTCCATTATCCAACTTTCACATATTTACAAAATTGAACCCTTTCGTCCAACAAATGGCACGTATGAGAGTTTAGGACTTCACAAAGGATCACTCAGAGGCTTATGATAAGCATGTTGATTCCGATGTCACTCAGAGGCTGGGCATGTTGACATATCAGTCACTCAGAGGCTGTTATTTTTGCATTTTGACATCGTTCGTCACTCAGAGGTTTAACTTGAGCATGTTGACGCCTTTAGTCCTTATTGGTCTTTAACAGACTATATTTAAAATACAACACGTGTCACTATATTATTGGACACGATTTTTACAGGGTGTTACATAATTAATCATCGAATTCAAACAGTTTTATGATTAAACAGTCGGGTATGGTTCTGGTTTTTTTAACATGAAGAAGATGAAGTTGTGTTAGTGTACAAGTATAATTAAAATTAAAATTGATGTCTATACCGGGTTAGACACACAGTCCAGTAGTGGACTGTGTGCAAACTTAAAACGAAGGTTTCGGGTTCGAGTCTTAACACGCTGCCAATTTTTCGATTTAAACCAACACTTATTAATACTTGATTAGACCAACATCCAGTAAGTGTATAAGTTTAATTTAAATTCTAAATATTCTGGGTTAGTCACACAGCCCAGTTGGTAGGGCTGTGTGCAACGTGTATAGAGGGCGCGGGTTCGAGTCCGGTTGTGTGCAACGAGTTATTAATATAGAAAACCTTTTTAAATAAATAAAATTATGATTTACCCGAGTACGTATATATATGTAATTAAAATCCAGATTATTTCGGGTTAGACACGTAGCTCAGTTGGTAGAGCTGTGTGCACGTATACGAGAGGTCACCAGTTCGAATCCCACATGCTGCGAATAACTTCTAAATCGGCCGGTTCAACCCTAAAAAGGGGTATATTTTTTTAATAACACTTTTCTTTATTTTTCTCCAAAAATCATAAAAATATATATATAAACTAACACGTGTCACTATATTATTGGACACGATTTTTACAGGGTGTTACATCCTCACCCCCTTAAAAGAAATCTCGACCTCGAGATTTTATTCAAAAAGATGGGGTATTTTTGTCGCATAGTGGACTCAACCTCCCATTTATATTCGGGACCTCTAAAAGCGTCCCACTTAACCTTTACTATAGGTATCATTTTTCTACGAAGCTTGTTAACCTGTCGATCCTCGATCGAAATTGGTTTTTCAATGAACCTCAGGTTTTCATCTATTTACACATCTTCGTGCGACATTGCTAGCAACTCATCGGCTAGACTTTTTTAAGGTTAGATATGTGGAATACATCATGAATTCCACTAAGCTCCTCTGGCAACTTGAGCTTATAAGCTGCAGTGCCAACACATTCCATTATCTCGAAGGGTCCTATATATCTTGGGCTCAACTTGCCCTTCTTTCCAAAACGCATAATACCTTTCCAGGGTGATACTTTCAGCATGACTTTGTCCCCTACTTGGAACTTGAGAGGTTTACGCCTCTTGTCAGCACAGCTCTTCAGCCTGTCCCTGGCAGCTTTGAGACGATCACGGATTTGCATAATCTTTTCCGTGGTCTCCAGGACAATCTCAGGTCCTGATAGTTGGGCCTCCCTAACTTCTGCCCAACATACGGGCGTTCTACATTTTCTCCCATACAAGGCCTCAAAAGGAGCAGCCTTGATGCTTGTATGATAACTGTTAATGTTGGAGAATTCTATTAGGGGTAAGTGATCATCCCAACTTCCACCTAAATCAATCACACATGCCCTAAGCATGTCTTCCAAAGTCTGAATAGTACACTCACTTTGACCATCAGGCTGCGGATGGTAAGCCGTACTGAAATTTAATCGTGTGCCTAACGATTGTTTGAAACTTTTCAAAAAGTGAGATGTGTATCTAGTATCTCTATCGGATACAATAGATACTTGTACACCGTGTATGGATACTATCTTGTCCACATACAATTTAGCCAATTTATCTGAATTATACGTTTCCTTAATTGGCAAGAAATGTGCTGACTTGGTCAGCCTATCGACTATGACCCAAATAGTGTCGTTACCACTTTTGGTCTTGGGTAACTTGGTAATCAAATCCATAGTTACCATTTCCCATTTCCAAGTGGGAATCTCAAGTTGTTGTAGAAGTCCTGATGGTTTTTGATGTTCGACCTTAACTTGCGAACACGTCAGACACTTAGCTACATAAGTGGCTATGGACTTCTTCAAACCCATCCACCAATAATTCTTTTTCAAGTCTTGATACATCTTGTCACCTCCAGGGTGAACCGAGTATCTTGAATTGTGCGCTTCTTGGAGGATTAGATCTCTAAGTCCTCCAAAGATAGGAACCCAAATCCTATCATTAAATCTTAGGATTCCATCATTTCCAGGCGTTAATTGATCAATAGTTCCGCCTAATCCCTCATTAGGAATATTAGCCTCTAACAGGGCTTGTTTCTGCACATCTAGTAGCTTTTCACTTAAGCTATGTCTAAGCTCAATGCTCTTGGCGTTAATCCTAATAGGTTTAACCTTTTCCTTGCGACTTAAGGCATCGGCAACTACATTTGCCTTGCCTGGATGGTAGCGAATCTCACAATCATAATCATTAAGAGTTTCCATCCAACGGCGTTGTCGCATGTTCAATTCTTTCTGATTGAACAGATGCTGGAGACTTTTATGGTCAGTGCACATAGCACATTTTGTGCCATACAAGTAATGTCTCCACAGTTTTAGTGCAAATACAACGGCACCCAATTCCAAATTGTGGGTGGTGTAATTCTTTTCATGCACCTTTAATTATCGTGATGCATAGGCAATTACCTTGCCATTTTGCATTAGCACACATCCCATACCGGTGTGTGATGCATCACAATAAACAACAAAATTCTCAATACCCTCAGGTAGAGATAACACAGGAGTGTTGCTTAACTTGTGTTTAAGAATCTCAAAAGATTCTTGTTGCTTTGGGCCCCAATTATACTTAATATTCTTACGGGTCAAGGAAGTTAAAGGAGTGGCTATTCTTGAAAAGTTCTCAATGAACCTCCTATAGTAACCAGCCAATCCCAAGAAACTACGAACCTCCGTTGGGGTCTTGGGCACTTCCCAATTCATTATGGCCTCAATTTTGGCGAGATCCACTTGGATACCATGCTCACTTATCATGTGTCCATGAAATTGGACTTATCTAAGCCAAAATTCGCATTTAGAGAACTTTGCATAAAGTTTCTCCTGCCTTAATAATTCCAGGATGCACTGAAGATGTTTCTCGTGATCAGTTTGATTACGAGAATAGATAAGTATGTCGTCTATGAAAACAATGACAAACTTATCCATATACGGTTTGCAGACTCTATTCATGAGATCCATGAATGCTGCTGGTGCATTTGTGAGCCCAAAAGGCATCACTAAGAATTCAAAATGACCATAGCGGGTCCTGAAGGCTGTCTTAGGAACATCTTCACTTCTAACCTTCAGTTGATGATATCCTGATCTCAAATCTATTTTAGAAAAGTAACTAGCCCCTTGAAGCTGGTCGAATAAATCATCGATCCTGGGCAGAGGATATCTATTCTTAATGGTTAGCTTGTTCAGTTCCCGGTAGTCGATGCATATTCGCATTGAACCGTCTTTCTTTTTTACAAACAGAATAGGAGCTCCCCAAGGTGAGGAACTAGGCTGGATAAAGCCTTCTCCAAGAGTTCATCCAATTGAACTCTTAGCTCATTCATTTCGGTTGGAGCTAGCCTATATGGAGCTCTAGCTACGGGTGCTACCTGGTATGATATCAATTCTGAATTCCACTGGCCTATCTGGATGTAGGCCTGGTAATTCTTCAAGGAAAACATCGGGATACTCCGAGATAACTGGTTGATCTTCAAGGTTCGGTCTTGGTTCATTTATGGTAACTTGCGCCATATAGATGACACAACCTCTTCTCAAACACTTGGATGCCTTAAATAATGACACCTTGTCCGGCAATCCATAGTGTGAGTCTCTAGGGATGGTGATCATTTCACCAGATGGGGTTTTGATTTCGATGAGCTTTTTATCACAGGCAACGCGGGCTTGGTTATTAGATAACCAATCCATGCCTAAGACAACATCGAACCCCACCAATTTCATTGGCAAAAGAGAGATAGGGATGGAATGATTCTTAATGAATATAGAGCATCCATCAAGAATGGAAGAAGCAATTTCTAAGGTTCCATCAGCGAGTGCTATCTCATAAATTTTGTCTAGAGTTCTTATGGGTAAGTTTAATAGTTTACTAAACTTATGGTCAACAAATGATTTATCTGCACCCGAATCAAAAAGAACTCTAGCATAAATATCATTAATGGGGAAAGTACCTGTTATGACGTTGTTCTCATTAACGGCCTCCTTGACATTCATTTGAAAGGCACGGGCATTTCCCTTCTTGGCCTCTCCAGGCTTTGCCTCATTAGTTTTGGGTTTCTTGGGGCAATTGTACGTTATATGCCCTTTTTCGTTGCAGTTATAGCAAACTGCATCCTTGAGATCCTTGCAATCTAAGATCTTATGCCCTTTTCTCTTGCAGATACCATAGGGTTTGGTTTGTGGATTTATACTACACTGTCCCCAGTGCCTATATTTACAATTCTTGCACAGAGGTTTATCACTAGACACGTGCTGGTTCTTCTTGAACCCGAAATTTCCTTTCTTCTTAAATCCTTGCGAGTTATTATCCTCTCGTTTCCTCTTTCCATCAGTTTCAGTCCTTAATTGACTTTTGTCTTACCAGATCTAGGGTAAGGGAAAGAGATAGGTCTACAGCAGACCTATAGGTATTAGGCTGTGCAGCCTTTACCATGCCCTTTATCTCGGGCGCCAACCCATTTATGAAACGCGTAATGCGTTTGGATTCGGGGGTGATCAAATAGGATACTAACCTAGATAGGGAGTTGAAATTGGAGACGTACTTCCGACAGTCTAGGTTTTTCATTGATAGAGATAAGAAGTCTGTCTCTAGCTTCTCCACCTCATGTGTTAGGCAGTAAGTTTCCTTTACCAAATCAACAAACTTGGATCATCCCAAGTTGTACAGGTGTACCTTACCTGTTGATTGAATCATGACTTTCCACCATATTAGGGCATCGCCCTTAAAGGATTGTGATACGTACTTGACCACATCCTTAACAGCACAATTGCTGATATCTACAATCGTTTCCATCTCATCTAGCCACTTTAGGGCTTCTATCACTTCTTTCTCCCCATTAAAGTCTCGAGGCTTGCATCAGACAAAATACTTATAAGTACATCCGTCCTTAACAGAATGGGACTTTTCAATAAGATCTATTTTCTTTGGTTCACTCTTCGCATTTGAAGAGTGAACAGAGCTTTCCCTATGAGCTGAAGATGGTGGAATAGATAAGGGTCTAGAGCCAGTGGCACTCGGCTCTCTTAGCTTTTCTATGGCCTTATTCATGGCTCTTTCCACAGCCGCATCAGTGCGAGCTTGAAAATTTTCACCATCAATATTTTTGTTTTCAGCTTTATTAGATTCATCATTCTTGTGGCTACTTTGTGCTTCATTTGAGTTAGCCATCTTTAAGTCTTGGTTTCTATATACCAATAAAACTTCATTTAGCCATGGCTTATCAACCATATCGGCTTCCAACATTGGATATAACAATCCATTGCCTATACTAGTGTGAATAACATCACAACTCTTAGGCTTAACATATCTATATTTGGCCTAGGTCTTAATAGGACCATCATAAGCAAATTACGATTTGGACGCAGTCCATATATTATTGGACAGTGGATCGCAATCTCACAACTGTCATTGTCATCATTGACCATTATATAGCTCATAGGCTTGTCCCTAATGGACATAATAATTGGGCACATTGGCCGGTCATATTGGTCATAATATATATATATATATATATATATATATATATATATATATATGGCACATCAGCCTGTCACTTAGGATATAATACGTACGGCATATCAGCCTGTCATATTGGACAATTAATTGGGCACATTGGCCTACATCATATCAGATGTGCATGGCATATCAGCCTGTCCCATTGGACAAATAATTGGGTACATTGGCCTACATCATATCAGATGTACATGGCATATCAACCTGTCCCGTTGGACAATTAATTGGGCATATTGGCCTACATCATATCAGATGTACATGGCATATCAGCTTGTCCCATTGGACAATTAATTGGGCATATTGGCCTACATCATATCAGATGTACATGGCATATCAGCCTGTCCCGTTGGACAATTAATTGGGCACATTGGCCTACATCATATCAGATGTACATGGCATATCAGCCTGTCCCGTTGGACAATTAATTGGGCACATTGGCCTACATCATATCAGATGTACATAGCATATCAGCCTGTCCCGTTGGACAATTAATTGGGCACATTGTCCTGGCGGCTAGTGTGGTTCCTCAAGCTACACTACCAAGAGTATGAACATTTCTTAATGTTACATAAGAGTACCTTAATAATTGATTAATGGTCTCGGTCACCTTCGACCTTAACGACCTTGGAGGTTTGGACCTAGTCCCTTACTCCTGGATAGAAGGATAACTTCCCTTAACTATCCTGATAGAAGACCCCTTCGTACTTAACTATTACTTCTTGGCCAATGTGTGGTCTGTGCCACTTGGCATAATCAATCTATTAAGGTCTTTTGGAATTATATAGCAGAGCATAAATTCGAGTAAAATCGAGGCGCTCGTTTTCAAGAGGATGAATTAAATATATATATAATTCCAAAAGTACTTCATTAAATTTCCATAAGAAATTACAATACAAGAAAGATGAAATAAACTTGTCCACGCAAGGACTTAAAGAAATAAAAATGTCCACGCATGGACTAAAGAAATAACAATCTCCTCGCAGGGACTACATATTATTAGAAGAGACTTCACTCGTCCTTCTTTCCCTTGACCAACTTGGAGAGTTTCTTGAAGAACTTATTCGTCTTCTTCTCCGTTTTCTCCGCCTGTTGCTGCATTTCTTTCATCCTTTCTAAGGCCTCATTAATGGCCTCAAGTGATGGCGGAGGTTGTGGTTGAGGTTGTGGCATAATCGGATACTGGTACCTATAAGTTGAATATCCAGTTGGTGGATAGGTAGGTGGGAAAGGAGATGGGTAAAGTGCATTGTGCATAACCGCCTGCACGTAGGGGTCTTGCGACCATGCTTGATAATCTACCGGTATAGACGGGTTAAAAGGATCATATTCAGACATGTCTGGATACATGGGGATTGGGTTAGTATATCCCGATGGTGGTAGTTGAACAGCAGGTGTTGGTGTTGGTTCAATCACAGGTGAGGTGTTAGAGGGCCCACCCATTTGTGGGTCCTCTCGAATCCTAGCGATCCCGACCTTTGTCCTGCACGTACCGACATACGTGCTCCGCGTTTCCTTCTTGGTGGTTCAGGTGGTTGTTGCGCACCGGTTCCATGTGGACATCTTCTTGAACAGGAGGTGGTTGAGAGTGGTGAGAAGGAGTGTGGGCGAAGGTGAATTTGTTCCAGTATTGGTCCTACTCATTAGGACCTTGGTAGGGCGATCCGGCGTATGAGTTTGAATCGCTCGAAATTTCAATGGGATGCACATTTGATCCCGACGGTGGCATCTCCGGGTCGGAGTCCTCGTCCATAGGATTGGCTCGTCCAACTGATTTTGATCGGCTGGAGGTGTATTAAAATAATGGTTGGGGTTAAATTCCTCATGGTAGGAGTGATGAGAATGTGAATGGTGAGAATGGTAGGAGTGGTGTGAGTGGTAAGAATTCTGGGAATGTGAAAGTGAATTTCTATTAGAGATGGAACATCTAGCAGGTTGCCAAGGAGATGAATCTCCAGATTCTTGGTAAGCATCAGAATTATGGGGTTGAGGGGGTATACGCCTTGATGGTCCTCCTCTCATTGGACCTTTTCCTCGTCCACTTTGTCCTCTCATACGTGGCGACATTTTCCTGTTAGAATCAATTCAAAAACATACTAATAACTTAATAATGAAATGAGTAATCCTAGGTCAATGCCTAGACATGGAAGTCTTAGGAATGTGCTCGTGTAAGTTTGAGACTAAACACAAAAGGCTAGTGTTTAATTCTCTCAAACGTTGGCTCTGATACCAACCCTGTCACACCCCGGATTTCCAACCCGAAATCCAAACATCGGTGGACCCGGGTGGGGAGTATCGTGACATCAGTTGATAACATCATAGTCAATTAAACACGGCACAGCGGAAGTCTTGGAGTAAAATTACTATTACAAAACGAATATTCGAAAATACAAAATAATATACAAGCTTGTAATAGAAGATCCACAGGCAGATCATTAAATGTACATGGAAAGAATCAAAATAGACTTTGGGCAGATTTAGGATTTGCAAGATCCTCTATCACTACCAAGCACTTCCGGCCTATTTTCGTATTGTACCTGCAGATTAGTCTTTTGAAACTACGTCAGCTTTCGCTGGTAAATACACCCAACTGACTCATTTTGAAAACATTTCAAAAATGTTTTAAGTTCGTATCAGCACAAAATTCTTTTTATAACTTGGGTTAATTGACTGTCTAACCTTGTTAACAGATTTACATATTTGTCATACATACGGGTCTCGGCACAAAAACCGAGACACAATTAACGTAGACACCACTTTGGACTCATGAAGGAGTCAATTCCTCCCAACCTTGTGGGAATGCATAATTGAGCGTCTATCGGGTGTATGCCTACACCCGCGCTAAGGTCGTGGCCATTTTGATTGTAATGAGCCGAGGATATCCAGGACACGGTAGTTAACCCCCAATGTTTAATTTATCAAACAAAACTGATTAAAACAGAATATGCGGATCTCTATTCCGAACCGGCGTTCGATTAATCCCATTTCCGACCAAGCGGTAATAATTTACCGTAACCCAAGCCCTTATAGGGGAAATAAGTCGAGAGTATTTACCTGAGCTAGTCTTCTTTAATTTTTTAATAACTCAGCCGTACACAAAAAGGACTAAGTGCAGATAGAATTTACCGGCAAGTCTCTAGTCTGGATTATGGCATAAACTATCCAATTAAATACTAACGGTCTTATTTAAGTCATAGACTTAGACCGACTAGCGTACTTGATCAAAACGTATGACGCTAGATTAAACGATGATTGGATAGAATGTAGTTTAATCCCAACAAGTACCTTGATATGTTTAATATGGGTAAGATTTTAACATTCTGGATTTTGAGACTTAAATGACAAGGTTAAACCCGTTTCGGTTAATTTCCGTAAAATAGTTACATATACGTACCGTGCGCATATTAGAGATATCGGGTAACCGGATAAGTCATGGACAAGTTCTATATGCCATTATACTTTAAATAAGTTAAGATATCAGTAAGATATCAAATTGTATGCCCGTTATGGTTTTAAAACGAAACTATGCCTCATAAGGGCATTTTGGTAATTTCATATCGTATAAAAGAAACTTGAATATATTTTAAGTTTATCATTATAAATATTCTGGAAAAATATTTTATTTATAATATAATATCAGTAGGATGTCAATTATATGTGTAAATTATCTTTTATGACCAAACTACGCACCAAATGTGCATTTTGGTCATTTTACACAGAGTTTATAAATTATTTGGGATTCTGAGTTTATAACATGTACCTACTGTAAATATGTTTAAAATAAGTTTTAAAATAAGTTTTAAAATAAGTATGTAAGAAGTCTTGGTCCATTAATATGGTTTAAAACCATACTATGCGCTTAAACGACGCTTATGTCGTAAAATGGCGTCTTTATGTGATTTTTACGAAAACTGACGTTAAGGTCAGATTAAAATTTTTTAGATATGTTATTTAATATAACATATCATTTGGTAAATGATTTAACTTGGAAATATTTGATTAAAACCATTTTATAAGCCATAGGGGCTAAAACCGTCATTTATCAACATAGTTGAAGGACCTGCTTGAAAACTAAGTTTATAACTTGGTTTAACATCCCAAATAATTCTAATTATAACATTACATTAGTAGGAAACTCATTTTCAAGTTTATTATCATTAAAACCTTGATTTATGTAAAAAGGGCCTTTTGGTCAAAATGGCATAATTATGGAACTTGCGCATAAACTTGGATTCTGATTATGATCATGTAATATAACCTCAGAGGGTTATACTATATTATATTACGATCATAATGCAACTTTAGATCAGTAGGTAACTAATCTAAATTGGTCAAAATCGAAAGTCAAAGCAGAAGTCAAACTTCGCGACTTTCGGTTGTGAATCGAACCTAGAACTGAAATTGACGAGCCGAATATGTTCTTACATGTTCTAATAATTACTACCAACTTTTTTAAGTGTCAAAACAGGTTTCATAACATATATAAGATCAATTTATGATTTTTCAAAAAAAATGGTCTGTTTGACCTTTTATTTTCATAACTTTGACCCGTCAATTGGTCTAGCAAACGTGATCTTCAGGAGGTGCCCTTTATGGGGACTAACACCTACCTTATTACGATCACTTAGCCATGTTCATTTCGAACAATGGCTGGACCATAATGGTCTTAACCGAAAGTTAAAGCGTTTTACAAAAATGCTTGACTTTTGGCTATAAAAGCCTATAAACGAAAATGCAAGAGCAAGGAACACTTACAAGAGGTTCCTACAATGCAAGAGAACTAAGTTGGATGCTCCTTTCAGCTAGGAACTTCCAGAGGAGGGAGAAGAGTGATGTAATGAGAAAGGTGCAAGTTAAAATGGGGAACTTAAGCACCTATTTATAGTTGGAGAGCTCAAAGGAGGTAAAGCCAGGTGTTTAGGGGTGTAAGAGGAAGCTTACAAGTGTCCCAAAATGTGGCATAGCTGATTACAAGTCCATGGTTTCGAATTTAAATGGTTTTGGAGCTTTGCTTGGAGACCAAACAAAACTTTCTGCAGCAGACACTCTCTGGCGGGCCGCGAGAGGCACAGGCCTTACCTCTCGCGCCCCGCGAGCGCCCCAAAGACAGTTTCTAATTTTGACAATTTTGGCCCCTTAACTTTAGAACCCATTAAACGTCTTTAAAACACCTTATTGGCACTTTTAGCCCTCCGTAGCCAATATTTGGCATACCCGGGATTATGTCCAGACATTGTCGAGCTCTCAATTCGTTAAAAGGTCACTCAGAGGTATAAATTTATATGTTAACACTTTTAATCCCTCCATTATCCAACTTTCACATATTTACAAAATTGAACCCTTTCGTCCAACAAATGGCACGTATGAGAGTTTAGGACTTCACAAAGGATCACTCAGAGGCTTATGATAAGCATGTTGATTCCGATGTCACTCAGAGGCTGGGCATGTTGACATATCAGTCACTCAGAGGCTGTTATTTTTGCATTTTGACATCGGTTCGTCACTCAGAGGCTCAACTTGAGCATGTTGACGCCTTTAGTCCTTATTGGTCTTTAACAGACTATATTTAAAATACAACACGTGTCACTATATTATTGGACACGATTTTTACAGGGTGTTACATAATTAATCATCGAATTCAAACAGTTTTATGATTAAACAGTCGGGTATGGTTCTGTTTTTTTAACATGAAGAGATGAATGTCACACCCCGACCCGCAGCGGAAAAGGTGATCGGGGCATGATTGGGTTTTCATCAAAGCTCATGACATTTATTAAAATGTTTCATATTTATTATTACAAATTAAAGGGAAATCATACAAACATAATTACAACATGTTCTACACATCTTTCTAAACTTCATTATTTTCTTCTAAGGCATTTCCTATGTTTTCCTTGCTTCATCCTGTTCACCTGTATCATGTGTAAAATGGTTTTTGGATCAACAAAAAGTTGGCGAGTGAATCCTATGAAAAACATTTGAACAAGTTTATGGAATTGATTATAAAATAAAGTGCATAACCACATATGAGTAAATATAGATGTAAACTTATTCACAAAACACTTAATATTAAATAATGCACACACATACAATAATAGATTGTTTTGAGGCACGCGTTGCTCAACCCGTATCCCACGAGGAACTGATGGGCCTAATGAATGAGTTTTGAGGCACGCGTTGTTCTACGAACTGATGGGCCTAAATTTGAATACAACTTGACAATATGAAATACATAACTACAAACAATATTTACATTCTAAGTTTTAATCATAAGATGGTATGGCACGAGTTTGAATAAACGAATTAGTTTAAGTGACACATGATGCACCCCAAAACGTGTAATTAAAAAGGGGAGTTGTAAGATTCACTCACATTGGGTGCGTTCGGTTGATGATGTTGAATGCGCACGAAGTTGGATTTAACACGAGTGAACTAACCTAGATAATAACATAATGGTTCGGTAAATAAGCGGATTTTATTAATCAATTTTTAGTAGGATTATTGGATATATTTTTGTGAGTTTAAGGCTATTTTCTAACTTTAAAAATGTTATTTTTAAGTATTTTTAATTGATTTTTAAATAAAATAAATAAATAAAAATAATAAAAAAAATGTTGACTTTTTGACCGTTGACTTGTTGACCGTTGACTTGTTGACCGGTTCGGTCGGTTATATGTGTGCGCTGGGTGAGACTCGAACCCGTGACCTCTCGTACGCGTGCACGCAGCTCTACCAACTGAGCTACGTGTCTAACCCGAAATATTTCTGTTTTTAATTATATTTATATACTAATTAAATCAATCCGAAAATCACTTATTTTAAAAACGATTTAACTGCATCACTCGGTACTCGCCACAGGTCTCGAACCCGGGACCTGTGGTTTAGTTTGGCACACAGTCCACCGCTGGACTGTGTGTCTAACTTGGTAATTATTCTGGTTTTTATTATACTTAACATCTTACGGAGTTAACCCGGTTCAGTTTTAAAAAAAAAGGACATTTTATTACTGCGAAGGTGCGTGTGTCAAGAATCGAACTCGGGACGTGTATGTATTTGTTTGCACACAGTCCACCGCTGGACTGTGTGTCTAACCCGTTCGTAAAACTGTTTTTAAATAATCTTATAACATATCTGAACTTCGTCTTCTTCGCTTAAGATTACTGATTATGATAATTCAACTGATTTATGTCTAATTCGATTAACAAGCTTTATAAGTAATTGAAAGGTAATGAATGGAGAGAGTTTGGGGGAAAGGATATACCGATCAGCGTCTTTCACAGAACTCCGGCGAAAACTCGTCGGCTCTGTTTGTGAACTTCGGCTGTTAGAATCAATTAACAGTTCTGTTCGATTAGTTATGAAATTGAGGTACTTAAACAAGGATTAACAGAAGTTTGAAGGGTTATACCGATTCACAGTGTGAGATCAGAAGTTTCAGAGGTTTTCCGGCGAGAGCTGAATATTCCGACTACGTCGTCTGGGATAGATTCTGATGGTTGGATTGAAGTTAGTAACAGTCTAACATCGGATTGAAACGGAAAGAGTCGAGGTATTTACCGTGTAGATGAAATCTCGGTTTTCCGGCGACTTGCAGAGATTTTCCGGCGAGTGAAATTACGTCGAGAATTTGTGTGATTGTGAGCGAAAAGGTTAACAGAGGCTTGTGGGTGTATTTATAGGGAAGAACATCGATGAATTGGGTCGTTTACCGTCTTGATTCGTCGGTCAATAATTTCTCCGGCGGTTATGACTGATGTCGCGGACTGGACATCGGTTATAACCGATGTTGAGGTTAATGCTTCGGTTAAATCAGAAGAAACCGTCCATTATCGGCGAAATCGTCGGGATTTCCGACGACTGCGATTGGGCGCGTCAGTTTGAATTCGAGATTGTGATATTTGAATTAATTGTTTTGATATATTACTAAAGAACACAAGTGGCGGAGTGGTTGGATGGATGGAAGTTAAGGCTTTGAAGTTACCCGGCTGACCCGGGTTCGAAACCCGGCAGCCTTGTTTTATTTTTATTTCACTATTTTTAATACATTTTCATATATAAATTTTATATTCTAATATACTTATTAATTATGTATCGTTTAAAATTAATTTGAGCATTAAATACGCAACGAAATTTTTAACTGATTGTTCGGTTAATAAACGAAGCGGGTTTGGTAAATCCGGTTTTTGACGGATGTTACAGTATCCCCCACTTTTTAGAAATTTCGTCCCGAAATTTAAGTAGTGACATAATTTTCTAAAAAGGATGGTGTTTAATTTGACAGTTACATACTTAGAAAGGAGTAAGAGTTCAAATTTTTGTTTGAGGCGGTAACGTTCCTTGTAAGGGTTGAGTACCCTGCTACAGGAATCGCTTTTTCTTGCCTACGGTAAAAATATTGATAAGCAGAGTTGATTCACTAAGTATGATATCATGCGTAAGAGTTTTGATATGTTTGGAAAGATAAGGTTATATCCTAAAACAAAACTTCTAATACTAAAACCTACATGGAACTTCTCATAACCGCCTGACAATGCCTCTGATCCTTTGGCAAGAAGACTTATATATAGGAAGTACCAGCGGCGTATCCACCATATTCTTGTCAAATTTTCATTGGTTTTATCAGTAAGTTATGATTGGTTCTATGATGTGACTCTAGAACATAAATAAACACAACAACCAATGTCTGAGTCCTAATTCTGATAGTATACATGTTTGAATGGTGACACAATCCAATTTCTTTAAATAATGAGATGATATGAATGCTAAATCAGTGAGTATAACACAAATTTCAACCAAGACAATACTAAATCCTGCATGGAACTTCTCATAACCGCCTGACAATGCCTCTGATCCTTTGGCAAGAATACTTATATATAGGAAGTACCAGCGGTGTATCCACCATATTCTTGTCAAATTTTCATTGGTTTTATCAGTAAGTTATGATTAGTCCTATGTGACTCTAAAACATAAACAAACATAACAACCAAAGCTTGAGTCTTAATTCTGATAGTATACATGTTTGAATGATGACAGTACCTCTCTCGTTTGTTATGATGGAGAGGTTAGTCTATGTAGAAATGGAACACAATCCAATTTCTTTAAATGATGAGGTGATATGAATGTTAAATCAGTGAATGTAACACAAATTTCAACCAAGACAATAATAAATCCTACATGGAACTTCTCATAACCACCTGATAATGCCTCTGATCCTTTAACAAGAATACTTATATATAGGAAGTACCAGCGGCGTATCCACCATATTCTCGTCAAATTTTCATTGGTTTTATCAGTAAGTTATGATTAGTTCTATGTGACTCTAATACATAAATAAACACAATCAACCATAGCTTGAGTCTTAATTCTGATAGTATACATGTTTGAATGATGACAGTACCTCTCTCGTTTGTTATGATGGAAAGGTTAGTCCTTGTGGAAGTGAGACATAGCTCAACTTCTTTAAATGATGAAATTAAATACGTTGAGATGTATGATGATGTAAATACTAAATCAGTGAGTATAAAACAAACTTCGACCAAGACATTACTAAATCCTACATGGAACTTCTCATAACCGCCTGACAATGCCTTTGATCCTTTGGCAAGAATACTTATATATAGGAAGTACCAGCGGCGTATCCACCATATTCTTGTCAAATTTTCATTGGTTTTATCAGTAAGTTATGATTAGTTCTATGTGACTCTAATACATAAATAAACACAATCAACCATAGCTTGAGTCTTAATTCTGATAGTATAC
The DNA here is from genome assembly GCA_947069175.1 of Scalesia atractyloides. Lineage (NCBI taxonomy): Eukaryota > Viridiplantae > Streptophyta > Magnoliopsida > Asterales > Asteraceae > Scalesia > Scalesia atractyloides. Next base: position 11,419,834 of record CAMTDV010000007.1, on the reverse strand, counting down.
ATGTTTGAATGATGACAGTACCTCTCTCGTTTGTTATGATGGAGAGGTTAGTCCATGTAGAAGTGAGGCACAGCTCAACTTCTTTAAATGATGACACTGTGATATGTCGTGAGGTATGATGATATGAATGTTAAATCAATGAGTATATAAAAAAACAAAACTGAAATAGTAATTTGCATTAAGATTCTTGGATAAAATTCCAATTTATAACTGGGATACGGGAAAATTCAGATAACATAAAAAAACGTAAAAACTAAGCGGTTGGAGTTAAATCTTGATTTTTGGTGAAGGGGACTAGTTGGGTGGTTTCGTTTGGGCCGTCATTATCTTCAACAGGATTGGCGTTGATGTTGAAAACTCTTCCTCTTGCTGGTGGCCTAGTGATTAGGTTTCCTTGATTTGCTTGGTTAACTGGGTTTGCTTGAGCTTGGGCGATTATGATGTTAACCAATCGAGGGCACGTGTTTCTAAAGTGGGTAGGGTCGCCACAATTGAAACAAGTTCGAACATATGGGAACATGGGGTATTGGGGTTGTTGATATGTTTGGATCATGTTTTGAGTAGGGGGTGAGATTTGGTTTTGAGGGGTGCGGCAAGCCTTGCTCAAATGACCATAGCGTCCACAATTCGCACATAGTCGACAAGGTAAGGTAGATGGATGGTGATAAAAACAGGTGTTACATCGAGGGTGAGGTCCAAGGTATGGTTTCTTATTTGGGTAAGTTTAGTTGGGTGCTACTTGAGTGATTGGGATAGCTTGGAGGGGTACGGCTTGTGAGGCTGGTTGATTACGTTGGGTGACAGCGAAAAGTTGCCCATCTCGTTTTCTCTTAAAAATGGATTGAGAAGGGGATTCGGTTTGGGTGGAGTTTGAAGTTTCAGTTGATGCTTTATCCTTCTTCTTCTCCTCCTTGAAGTCTTTATTCCAGATGCGGTTCTCGGTGAGCTCTGTAGCTAACTCCATTGCTGCTTCCAAAGTTTGAAGGTGTGGTACTTATTACAGAGTCTTGAATTTTTGAAGGAAGACCTCGAATGTAGTGCTCGATCAAACGGTAGAGGGGAGTGAACAAGTTGGGAACCATTTGATTTAACTCGAGGAATCTCTTGTTGTATGTGGTGTGGTCTCCTTCCTTTTGTTTCAACGAATAGAACTCATCCTCTAGTTTCTTGATTTCGCTCCTTGGGCAAAACCGTCTTGTCATGATTTCCTTCAACTCTTCCCAAGTCAAAGTCATAGCATCTTCAACACCTCGTTTGGCCTTCTCTGTATTCCACCAAGTAAGTGTTATTCCAAATAAACGACCAGTAGCATATCGCACTTTGCGATCATCGGGGCAATCGCAATTTAGAAAAGTGTTCTCCATTTCTTCAAACCAATGGAGGAGAGCGGTGACACCTTCAGTCCCTTCGTATTTTGGAGGGTCGCAGGATTTGAAATGCTTATAGGTGTATTTACTGGTATTCGAGGGAGGGTTGATAACATTTTGATCTTCTTGGTTGACAGGATTAGCGGTAAGGGCTTGTTGGACTTGAATTATAATGTTGGGTATTACGGCAGCCATTTGTTGAGCGATTTGGGTAGCCATGCGCTCGCGGGCTTGTCCTGCTCTTATCTTCCTACGAGCGAGGCTAGAAGACATCTACAAGGAATACATATCAGGAGCATGAGTTGGATGTTTTTGGGATCATGGGTCGTATTTAGGAATGAACATTTATAAAATAAATATAAAATAATAAATCTACTACATCCATAGGATGTCTTGGGCTTTGCTCGTAATTGGGCCTTGCATGCCGCCATACTTCACCTTCGTAATCATGTGGGCCCCCATGATTACCCGGTTTTTCATATGGTTCGCATGTGTTAGCCTGGTTACGTACACTAAAACCCGGAGAAAATCGAGAAATATGTATGTAACGTATGATATTCGGAATGTATCCAGGTGTGGACACGATGACACCTCAAAGTGGGGTTAGTTCGAACGACGTTTGGTGTGGCATGCTTTGGCCTAATAGGTCCTTCGTACTCTCATCGTTAGTCCCCAGGTAGGCAAACTGGTCCGTTATATTGGATTTATACGAATGGCAACCTAGACAGGATGTTCCGACTACCGGTACTTGTACCCTTACAGTTACTACATGCCCGTCGCAGAACTCACTTTGATGAGATTTGAAAAATGAAAAATGCGACAAAATCTTTGAATAACGAAAGTATGAAGATGATTTGAATATGTGAACATTGAAATATGTATGATGAATGTGTATGTAATCATGTATGTCTGACTGTAAGTATAATTCACTATGTATCACAAAATGTAGTATCGGAAGTATTTGCATGCATTTGTGTATGTAATAAATATGAAAGAAATAAACATCATGAGTTTGCATATAACCACATAAACAATTAAAATCTAATCAACTATAGTATAGGCTCTAAGGGTCTAATAACCTATCCTATATCCCTATAGTCATGGCTCTGATACCAATCTGTCACACCCCGACCCGCAGCGGAAAAGGTGATCGGGGCATGATTGGGTTTTCATCAAAGCTCATGACATTTATTAAAATGTTTCATATTTATTATTACAAATTAAAGGGAAATCATACAAACATAATTACAACATGTTCTACACATCTTTCTAAACTTCATTATTTTCTTCTAAGGCATTTCCTATGTTTTCCTTGCTTCATCCTGTTCACCTGTATCATGTGTAAAAATGGTTTTTGGAACAACAAAAAGTTGGCGAGTGAATCCTATGAAAAACATTTGAACAAGTTTATGGAATTGATTATAAAATAAAGTGCATAACCACATATGAGTAAATATAGATGTAAACTTATTCACAAAACACTTAATATTAAATAATGCACACACATACAATAATAGATTGTTTTGAGGCACGCGTTGCTCAACCCGTCTCCCACGAGGAACTGATGGGCCTAATGAATGAGTTTTGAGGCACGCGTTGTTCTACGAACTGATGGGCCTAATGAATGATTTGCATACAACTTAACAATATGAAATACATAACTACAAACAATATTTACATTCTAAGTTTTAATCATAATATGGTATGGCACGAGTTTGAATAAACGAATTAGTTTAAGTGACACATGATGCACCCCAAAACGTGTAATTAAAAAGGGGAGTTGTAAGATTCACTCACATTGGGTGCGTTCGGTTGATGATGTTGAATGCTCACGAAGTTGGATTTAACCACGAGTGAAACTAACCTAGATAATAACATAATGGTTCGGTAAATAAGCGGATTTTATTAATCAATTTTAGTAGGATTATTGGATATATTTTTGTGAGTTTAAGGCTATTTTCTAACTTTAAAAATGTTATTTTTAAGTATTTTTAATTGATTTTTAAATAAAATAAATAAATAAAAATAATAAAAAATGTTGACTTTTTGACCGTTGACTTGTTGACCGTTGACCATTGACTTGTTGACCGGTTCGGTCGGTTATATGTGTGCGCAAGGTGAAACTCGAACCCGTGACCTCTCGTACGCGTGCACGCAGCTCTACCAACTGAGCTACGTGTCTAACCCGAAATATTTCTGTTTTTAATTATATTTATATACTAATTAAATCAATCCGAAAATCACTTATTTTAAAAACGATTTAACTGCATCACTCGGTACTCGCCACAGGTCTCGAACCCGGGACCTGTGGTTTAGTTTGGCACACAGTCCACCGCTGGACTGTGTGTCTAACTTGGTAATTATTCTGGTTTTTATTATACTTAACATCTTACGGAGTTAACCCGGTTCAGTTTTAAAAAAAAGGACATTTTATTACTGCGAAGGTGCGTGTGTCAAGAATCGAACTCGGGACGTGTATGTATTTGTTTGCACACAATCCACCGCTGGACTGTGTGTCTAACCCGTTCATAAAACTGTTTTTAAATAATCTTATAACATATCTGAACTTCGTCTTCTTCGCTTAAGATTACTGATTATGATAATTCAACTGATTTATGTCTAATTCGATTGACAAGCTTTATAAGTAATTGAAAGGTAATGAATGGAGAGAGTTTGGGGGAAAGGATATACCGATAAGCGTCTTTCACAGAACTTCGGTGAAAACTCGTCGGCTCTGTTTGTGAACTTCGGCTGTTAGAATCAATTAACAGTTCTGTTCGATTAGTTATGAAATTGAGGTACTTAAACAAGGATTAACAGAAGTTTGAAGGGTTATACCGATTCACAGTGTGAGATCAGAAGTTTCAGAGGTTTTCCGGCGAGAGCTGAATATTCCGGCTACGTCGTCTGGGATAGATTCTGATGGTTGGATTGAAGTTAGTAACAGTCTAACATCGGATTGAAACGGAAAAGAGTCGAGGTATTTACCGTGTAGATGAAATCTCGGTTTTCCGGTGACTTGCAGAGATTTTCCGGCGAGTGAAATTACGTCGAGAATTTGTGTGATTGTGAGTGAAAAGGTTAACAGAGGCTTGTAAGTGTATTTATAGGGAAGAACATCGATGAATTGGGTCCGTTTACCATCTTGATTCTTCGATCAATAATTTCTTCGGCGGTTATGACTGATGTTGCGGACTGGACATCGGTTATAACCGATGTTGAGGTTAATGTTTCGGTTAAATCAGAAGAAACCGTCCATTATCGGCGAAATAGTCGGGATTTCCGACGACTGCGATTGGGCGCGTCAGTTTGAATTCGAGATTGTGATATTTGAATTAATTGTTTTGATATATTACTAAAGAACACAAGTGGCGGAGTGGTTGGATGGATGGAAGTTAAGGCTTTGAAGTTACCCGGCTAACCCGGGTTCGAAACCCGGCAGCCTTGTTTTATTTTTATTTCACTATTTTTAATACATTTTCAAATATAAATTTTATATTCTAATATACTTATTAATTATATATCGTTTAAAATTAATTTGAGCATTAAATACGCAACGAAATTTTTAACTGATTGTTCGGTTAATAAACAAAGCGGGTTTGGTAAATCCGGTTTTTTACGGATGTTACAATGAAGTTGTGTTAGTGTACAAGTATAATTAAAATTAAAATTGATGTTTATACCGGGTTAGACACACAGTCCAGTGGTGGACTGTGTGCAAACTTAAAACGAAGGTTTCGGGTCGAGTCTTAACACGCTGCCAATTTTCCGATTTAAACCAACACTTTTTAATACTTGATTAGACCAACATCCAGTAAGTGTATAAGTTTAATTTAAATTCTAAATATTATGGGTTAGTCACACAGCCCAGTTGGTAGGGCTGTGTGCAACGTGTATAGAGGGCGCGGGTTCGAGTCCGGTAGTGTGCAACGAGTTATTAATATAGAAAACCTTTTTAAATAAATAAAATTATGATTTAACCGAGTAAGTATATATATATAATTAAAATCCAGATTATTCGGGTTAGACACGTAGCTCAGTTGGTAGAGCTGTGTGCATGTATACGAGAGGTCACCAGTTCAAATCCCACACACTGCGAATAACTTCTAAATCGGCCGGTTCAACCCCTAAAAAGGGGTATATTTTTTTAATAACACTTTTCTTTATTTTTCTCCAAAACTCATAATCATATATATATATAAACTAAGACTTTTAAGCATAAAATTTGTAATAAATACTATATAAATTGTCTAAAAAGCCTAACAAAATGGCATTAAATAAAATACTTAATACAGACAAAAGAAATATATTTACGGAATTATTACGTGAATATTTAGGTTAATTTTCTCGTCGGTTGGAATCTTTAATTGTGTGCGTTCGTTATCAACTCAGAAACACACACCGTGAGTGAATTCTTACAAACTTCCCCTTTTTATTTATGTTTTGGGGTGTATCATGTGTCGTTTATTTATATCATTTATTCAAACACTTGTGCTACTACCATTATATGATCTAACGTGTTATGTAATATTTGGTTTATTGTTATATGTGGTTATATTTTCTTATTTCAGTCAAGCATTCGCATTAGGCCCATCAGTTCCTCGTTGGATACGAGAAGAGCATCACGTCGCCTAATTAGATCGGATCCATTTGATTGAGCCTTGATCTCATCATCATTTATCATGCTTATGTGTACATTGCTAGATGTTTATGTTGTTTGTGGATAGTTTACATATCCGTTTGCTCATACTTAGTTATGCACATTTTTATTAAATTAATCAACATAATTTTTTCTTTCAAATGATTAAACGGGATTCACTCACCAACTTTTGTTGACCCAAATCTCTATTTTTACACATGATACAAGTTGACAGGTTGAAGCAAGGAACACATAGGAATTGGCCTTAGAAGAAAAATAAAGAGTTCATGAATGTTGAGTTTAGAACATTTTGTGCTTGTATGGTTTATGTGTTGTTGGAATTTCTCCTTTTAATTTGGATTAATAAATATGAAATTTTATTATAATAAATGTCATGAGCTTTGATGAAAACTCAATCATGCCCCGACTACCATTTCCGCTGTGGGTCAGGGTGTGACAATGAACATCATCCTTGTACAAGGAAAGCTCCTCCTTGTTGCTTGACAAACGATTCAAAGTATACTTGGCCGCAAAAATAATTCCTCGCATCATACCTTGAACATCGGCATCAACCTCAGTAATAAAATCACGGCTCATTTTGCAATTAGTAGAATAATTTGGCGCAATATTTTTACGTCATCTATTAAGAATGTATTGTTTTGGAAATTCCCTAATGTCCAAGCTTCTCAAAACATAGAAGATGTGTCTACATAACAAACCAAACTGCGCGAGCAATTAGAATTTTAGAACATAACCTAAAAACGCCATAATATAGTCAGACTAACATCATCAAACCGAAAAACACATGCACACAAAAAACAGGAAAAAAAGTTGACTAACCTGAAAACGCCATAGTATAGTCAAAATAGCGCCATCAAACGAAAAAACACATGCGCACAAAAACACATGCAGACTATAGTGTAAAAGGAAAAAAAAAACGCCATGATTAGTAAAACACCATTTACCTCAAATAGTGAGGAACATGACTGCTGGAAATCATTTATGAACTTAACAAACCCATCGGGACAATCTTCATAACAAGCATTTATGCAATTCCCAATCCTGATTTGTAACACCCGTAATTGTACAAAATAGCGACTGTTATATTATTATAATAAAGTATATAAGACTAACAGGACAAGTGTCACTGCACAAGTTTGATGATCTAATTACATACATAACAAGCTTGATGACATTAGTCAACAGCTTAAACATAGCTCTGGGTGACTATTAGTGTAACTTAACATGGCGGACCTAAATAGTTGGACTCAAACATGCTATACAAAGTCTTTGAGTGATCTTTACAAAGTCAATCATTCATTTAACGAAGCCTCTGATGAATTTTGTAATTACATGCTTAAATTTAACATAGTTGTGTGTATTAGTGTCAAACAGATGCTGAAAATTGTCTCGAGCAACTCCTTGTTCAAAATGTCTACTTGAGACTGGCGAGTAATATGCTTATAAATGGTTTTGATGATCTTTAAAAGGTTTTCAATGTTAATGTGTTGAGAGAGTGTCAAACCTAACTTGAAAAGTTGGCATTGGGGTTAAAAGGTTACATGTTAATTTGTCTCGAGTGCTTTTAACAAAGAGAGCTTGAAAATGTCGAAACCCTGGGTATGCAAATATGGTTCAGAGGGCGAAATAGCTAAAGGTGTTAGAGGTTTAGAGGTTTGTAAGGGGCTAAGAACTTTGATGGCATGGGGCCTCGCAGGGCGAGGCCTGTGTCGGCAGAATTTTGCTTGGGATCAACTGTTGCAAAACCATGAATTGAAACTATGGATCGCCAAACTGCTATGCTACGTTTTAGGACACTTGTAAGCTTCCTCTTACACCCCTTAACACCTAGCATCACCTCATTCAAGCTCTCCAACTATAAATAAGTGCCAAGGTTCGTCATTTGAACTTGCACCTTTCTCATTCACAATGCTATCTCCCTCCTCTGAAAGTTCCTATCTGAAAGGAGCATCCAACTAAGTTCTATTGCATTCTAGGAACCTCTTGTAAGTGTTCCTCGCTCTTGCATTTTCGTTTATAGGCTTTTATAGCCAAAACGTGTTTTACGGAAAACGCCTTGACTTTCGGTTAAGACCATTATGGTCCAGCCATTGTTCATAATGAACATGGCTAAGTAATCGTAATAAGGTAGGTGTTAGTCCCTATAAAGGTCACCTCCTGAAGATGACGTTTGCTAAACCAATTGACGGGTCAAAGTAATGATATTAAAAAGTCAAACAGGCCATTTTTTTGAAAAAATCATAAATTGATCTCATATATGTCATGAAACCCATTTTGACACTTAAACAAGTTGTTAATAATTGTTAGAACATATAAGAACATGTTCGGCTCGTCAATTTCAGTTCTAGGATCGGTTCGCAACCGAAAGTCACGAAGTCGACTTATACTTTGACTTTTGATTCTGAACCGATTTAGATTAGTTAGATAGTGATCTAAAGTTGCACTATGATCGTAATATAATGTAGCATAACCCTCTGAGGTTATATTACATGATCATAATCAGAATCTGAGTTTATGCTCAAGTTCCGTAATTATGTCATTTTGAATAATATGTCCTTTTTGCATAATAAGAGGTTTAAATGATAATGAACTTGAAAATGAGTTTCCTACTAATGTAATATTATAAGTAGGATTATTTGGTATGTCAAAATAGATTATAAACTGAGTTTATGAACAACTCCTTGTAATATGTCGATAAATGACGATAAGGCCCTTGTGGGTTATAAAATCGTTTTAGTCACATCTTTTCAATGTAAATCTTTTATCTACTGATATCTTATACTAAATAACATATCTAAGACTTGCTAACCTGATCATAGCATCAGTTTTCATTAATCATCACATAAATCATCATTTTTCGACATAACCGTCACTTCGACGCATAGTATGGTTTTAAACCATATTTACCATCCAAAACTTATTACCAACTGATTTTAAATCTTATTTTATGTATTTTTACAGTACGTACGTGATATGAACTTAGAATCCCAAATAATTTATAACCTATGTGTAAAATGACCAAAATGCCCATTCGGTGCATAGTTTGGTCATAAAAGATAAATTACACATATAATTAATATCCTACTGATATTATATCATAAGTAAGTTATTTTTCCAGAATACTTGTAGTTAAAACATTAAATTATATTCAGGTTCCTTTTATACGGTATGTAATTACCGAAACGCCCTTATGAGGCATAGTTTCAATATAAAACCATAACGGGCATATAAGTTGATATCCTAATGATATTACAACTTATTTAAAATATAGTGGCATACAGAACTTGTACATTACTTATCCGGTTACCCGATATCACTAATATGCGTACGGTTAAGTATATGTAACTAGTTTACGGAAATTAACCGAAACGGGTCTAACCTTGTCATTTAAGTTTCAAAATCCAGAATGTTTATAGTTTACCCATATTATGCAAGTCAAAGTACTTGTCGAGTTTAAACTACATTCTATCCAATCATCGTTTAATCTAGCGTTATACGTTTTGATTAAGTACGCTACTCGGTCTAAGTCTATGACTTAAACAAGACCGTTAGTATTTAATTGGTTAGCTTATGCCATAATCCAGACTAGAGACTTGCCGGTAAATGCTATCTGCACTTAGTACTTCTGTGTACAGCTGAGTTAAATCTTGCGTTAAACAAAGAATAGCTCAGGTAAATACTCTTGACTTATGTTCCCTATACGGGCTTGGGATACGGTAAATTATTACCGCATGGTCGGAAATGGGATCAATCGAATGCCAGATTGTGGCTAGTAAATCCGCATATTCCATTTTAATCAGTTTTGTTTGATAACTTAAATATCGGGGGTTAACTTTCGTGTCCTGGATATCCTCGGCTCATTACATTAGATAATGGCCACGACCTTAGCGCGGGGTGTAGGCATACACCTGACAGACGCTCAAATGCAACTACCCACACTTATTGGGGATAACTCTTTCGTGAGTTCATAAGTGGTGTGTACGTTAATCATGTCTCGGTTTTTATACCGGGCCCTGTAGGTATGGACAAACATGTGAATCTGTTAAAAAGGTTGCAAGGTCAACTTTCCCAAGTTATAAAAGATTTTGTGCCTTTGTGCACTTAAAATCATTTTCAAATGTTTTCAAAAATGAGTCAGTTGGGTGTATTTAGAAGCGAAAGCTGACGTATTTTCAAAAGACAAAGCTTGCAGGTACAATACGAAAATAGACTGGAAGTGCTCGGTAGGGATAAGAGGATCTTGCAAATCCTAGATCTGCCCAAAGTCTGTTTTACATTCTTCCTTTGTACAATTTATGATCCGCCTGTGGATCTTCTATTACGAGCCTGTATATTATTTTGTATTCGAACATTTGGTTTGTAATAGTAATTTAAATCCAAGACTTCCGCTGTGCTGTGTTTAATTGACTATGATGATATCAAATTTACGTCACGATATTCCCCACCCCGGCCCACCGGTGGTTGGTTGAAAATACGGGGTGTGACAGGTTGGTATCAGAGCCAACGTTTGAGAGAATTAAACACTAACCTTTTGTGTTTAATCTCAAACGTACACAAGCACATTTCTTAGACTTCCGAGTCTAGGCATTGACCTATGATTGCTCATTTCATTATTAAGTTATTAGTATTGTTTTTGAATTGATTTTTAACAGGAAAATGCCGCCACGTGTACGAGGAAGAGGCAAAGGACCAATGAGAGGAGGACCTTCAGGACATATCCCTCCACATCCACATCACCCGAACCCCTATGAAGATTCGGGGGATTCATGGCCATTGTCGCAATATTCACCTTCCCATACCAAAAATTCTTTTCACTCGTACCATTCACATCATTCACACCACTCTCACCATTCCCATCATTCTTATCAGGATGAATTTAACCCCAGCCAGTACTTTAACACACCCCTAGCTGATCAAAATCAGTTGGATCAGCCAAACCCAATGGACGAGGACTCCGATCTGGAGATGCCGCCGTCAGGTTCAAATGCGCACACCGTTGAGATATCGAGCGATTCAAATTCATATTGCGGATCGCCTTATCAAGGTCCTAATGAGTGGGAGCAATATTGGAACCAATTTACCTTTGCCAACACTCCTTCCCATCACTCTCAACCACCTCCTATATAAGAAGAAGCTCACATGGAACCAGTGTAACATCATCAGCTGCCACCTGAGCCGCCGAGGAGGAACGAGGAGCACGTATGTCAGTACGTGCAGGTCAACGGTCGGGTTCGCTACCATCATTCCTAAACCCTACCCCACCATTCAAGAGGACCCACAAATGGGTAGACCCTCTAATGCGTCATCTGAGGTGGAACCAACATCACCACCAATGGTTCAACCACCACCATCGGGTAATAATAACCCTATCCCAACATATCCAGATACGTCTGGATATGATCCTTTTAACCATCGACACCTGTTGATTACCAAGCATGGTCGCATGACCCTTACATGCAAGCGGTCATGCATAACGCACTTTACCCGTCTCCCTTCCCACCTGCTTATCCATCTACTGGATATCCAAGTTATGGGTATAAGTATCCTAGTGTACCACAACCACAACCTCCGCCGCCACTTGAGGCCATCAATGAGGCCTTAGAACGAATGAAAGAAATGCAACAACAAGCGGAGAAAACGGAGAAGAAGACGAACAAGTTTTTCAAGAAACTCTCCAAACTAGTTAAGGGAAAGAAGGACGAGTGAAATCTTTTCTAATAACATATATTAGTCCCTGCGAGGACATTGTTATTTCTTTAGTCCATGTGTTGACATTTTTATTTCTTTAGTCCTTGCTTGGACAGTTTATTTCAATTTTTCTAGTATTGTAACTTCTATTGAAATTTAATGAAGTATTTTGGAATTATATATATGCATTCATCCTTTTCAAAACGAACATCTCGATTTTATCCGAACATTTTGCTCTGCTAAATAATTCCAAAAAGATCTTAATGGTTTTGATTAGCCAAGTGGCACAAGCCACATATTTGGCCAGCTTATAAATGATAGTTAAGGATGAAAGGGCCTTCTGTCATGATAGTTAAGGGAAGTTATCCTTCTATCTAGACGTGGTGGACTAAGTTCAAGCCTCCAAGTCGTTAAGGTCGAATGTGATCGGGGCTATTAATCAACCATTAAGGTACTCTTATGTTAACATTCAGGATTGTTCATACTCATGGTGGTGTGGCTTGAGGAACCATACTAGCCGTCTAGGTAAATGGACTTTGTCCTAAAACCTATTTATAGCCTATGTGATCAATGTGATCCCGGCTACTATCATCAATATGATGATAATAATTGACATCCATTAGTGAAAAGACAATGTGCCATATTTTATGTCCATTAGTGACAGGTCAATGTGCCATATTTTATGTCCATCAGTAACAGGCCAATGTGCCATATTTTATGTGCATTAGTGACAGGCCAATGTGCCATATTTTATGTCCATTAGTGACAGGCCAATGTGCCTTATTTTAATGTCCTTCGTGACAAGCCTATGAGCTAATTATAATTGCCTAATGGCAATGGCAGTTGTGCTATTACGATCCACTGTCTAATAATATATGGACTACGTCCAAATTATAATTTGCCTTTGATGGTCCTTTTGAGACCTAGGCAAAAATAGATATAATAAGCCTAAGAGTTGTGATGTTATTCACACTAGCCTGATTAGGCGATGGATTGTCATATCCAATGTTTACTGCCAATATGGTTATTAATACCATAGCTAAAAGAAATTTAAATTTGGTGTTTAGAACCAAGGCTTTAAAGAATGGCCAACTCAGATGAGGCGCAAAGTAGCCACCGGGATGTTAACTCAAATAACGCAGAAAATATAGCCATTAATAATGAAGATTTCCAAACTCACATAGATGCAGCTGCAGGAAAGGCCATGGAAAAGGCCATAGAAAAACTTAGGGAGTCGAGTGCTACTCGCTGCAAACCACTATCAATCACACCATCCTCAGCTCACAAAGAGAGCTCAGTTCACTCTTCAAATGTGAAAAGTGAACCAAAGAAAATAGAATTTGCTGATAGGTCCCGCTCTTCTAAAGACGGATGTACCTACAAATATCTCGTCTCATGTAAGCCCCGAGACTTTAATGGGGAGAAAGGAGCTGTAGAAGCCTTAAAACGGCTGGACAAGATGGAAACGATTGTAGATATCAGCGGTTGTGCTGATAAGGATGTGGTCAAGTATGTATCATAGTCCTTTAAGGGCGATGCCCTGATTTGGTGGAAGGCTATGATCCAATCCACATGTAAAGTATACCTGTATAATTTGGGATGGTCCAAGTTTATGGACCTTGTTAAGAAAACCTACTGTAACAGTCGTAAAAAAATGAATCCTAAAACCCAACCGTTTTTGTAACTCGATCCGTTTTCATATTCCACATAATTTTGTTTAATGTTTAAGCAATGAAATGTCTTGGATTCTATGTTTTGATCATACATGTTTTCATATCTGGTGATTTATTATCTTATACGTGTTTTAGACAACCTTTAAAATTCATTTCCATGTATTTTGAAGCAACCCTCCATATCTCTAAGGTCTAAAACTAAGGTTTTCCTTAAGTTAATCAAAAACTTTGGAGACTTCGTAAACATGCCAAGCACATCATATCCTAACCTTCTTATCATCCAAACTTCATTATATACATGCCTTAAGATAAGACATTGTGTTTTGGAAGGTTTAGATGTAAATGATAGCAAGTAAGAAGCTCTACATGTCGTATTATTTGTTTTGTCATAAGATGACTTTCGGGTGACTCTCTTGCCAACTTTCTCCATCCTTAAGCTATGGACCATTGTCCATTCAAGGCTCCAAGATATACTTGGTATACTACGGATCAAGTAGGTTCAAATGGTGCATAAAACTGAGCTCCAACGTAAGGGGAATCACAAACACAAGTTTTAGAACATAACCCTCGACCCGCATCAAGACCCAAGGTTTAAGCCCAATTCTTGACACCATGGATGTTGGATTACTCTCTTCCATATGATAGTACTCTGATAATAATGAACATAAGTGAAAACCGTGCGTGAAACGGAGTTCTAACGAAGCGGGAATCGTGAAAATAAGTTTGGTGTTTGTTGCTGATTTGAAAGACGCAAAAATATTGTTTTAAAGTCATCCCACATCGCCCCAATCACCATTTTGTGCTCTATTTCACACCTATAAATACCCTTGCTTGGTTCTGTATAACTTGCAACTCCTAGTTTTAGTATAAACAAGTGGAATAAACAAATTTGGTGGCTCCACAAGCACAATACCCCTTTGGGTGTGGTGTGTAGTAGCTTTTATTTCCGCTTTCGACGAGGAGGTGCTGCCCTTCAAGCTCTTCTCATTTTGTAAAGTTCTTCTTCGAGGTAATCTTCCTTTCTTTGCTCTTTTTTAATATTCATTTATTTATTGCTTTTTAGTTTAATTAGTTTAGTTTAGGTTCTTAGTTAAGGAGCATTAGGCTCGTTAAGGTAGCCTAGTTTAGGCTCGCCTTTAGGCTTATCGTAGCCTTGTAGAGGCTCGTTAGGCTCAACAAGCCTAACATATCATGTTCGTTCATTTAGCTATGCCTAGCATAAGGTTTATTTTGTTTTCTTGTTGCATTCGTTTGTCTAGCATAAATCACGCTTATCAATTGGATTTTCTCCTTATTCTCATGCGGTTTTTCACTAAGGATTAAAAACGCAAACACTGTGAGTGAATTATTACAAACTTCCCCTTTTTATTCATGTTTTGGGGTGCATCATGTGTCGTTTCATTTACATATTTTATTTAAACACTTGTGCTATTACCATTATATGAGCAGACGTGATATGTGATATTTGTTTATTGCTATTAGTGGTTATACTTTCTCATTTCAGTCAAGCTGTCATATTAGGCCCATCAGCTCCTCGTTGGATATGAGTAGAGCATTGCTTTGCCTAATCAGATTGGCTCTGTTTGATTGAGCCTTGATCTCACAGCTCATTATTTATTTTCTCGTTTCAGACATACATTCATAACAGGCCCATGAGTTCCCTGTATAGACGAGTTGAGCATCGCGTGCCTAATTAGATCTGCTCCATTTGATTGAGCATTGATCTCACAGTTCATCATTTATCATGCTCATGTGTACATTGCTAGCTGTTATGTGGTTTGTGGATAGTTTTACATATGCGTATGTTCATATTTGTTTTATGCACACTTTTATTAAATTAATCAATATAACTATTTCATTCAAATTATTAAATGATGAACAGGTACGAAGAGAAGATTGGACATAGGATGGGTCTTAGTTAACAAGAAACGGATTAGTGCAGTATACTTGTTATAAAGATCGTCTTGTGTTTGTAATTGTTTATGTGAATTATTTGTATTGTGAGACACTTAATATAAATTAATGAATATTTAAAACAAGTAATAGCAAGCATAAGCTCTCGAGTTAACCCAATCATGCCCCGATCACCTATTCCGCTGCGGGTTGAGGTGTGACAGATTGGTATTTGAGCTCTTGACTTTAGGGATATATAATAGGTTATTAGACCCTTAGAACCTATACTTTAGTCAACTAGGACCTATGTGCTTATGTGATTTCATGTTTTGTTTGACTTATGATTTGCTATTGCTCACACATTTAAATTCCTTTCATTTCACACATAAACGCATGCAAACACTCTATTTGTTACTTGATTATGTGTACGTGCAATGTGTTATAATTATGTCATGAAGTTTACATCTATGTTACATATATACATATCACTCCACCTGAAATATACCATACGAAACTTATAAAGCCCTTTTTTTATAAGTTCTCGATTTTCCTTTAAATTTTCGAAAATATTTCCCTCCATTTTCCAAACACTTATTTTTATGTTATTCAAACTTTTGTGATATATACATATTTTTTTTTCGTTTTCAAATCTCACCAAGGTGAGTTCTTGTGACGGGCATGTAGTAACTGGAAGGGTTCGAGTACCGGTAGTCGGGACGTCCTGTCTAGGATTGGCATTCGTATAAATTCCAATTAACGGACCAGTTTGCCTACCTGGGGACATCTGATGAGAGTATGAAGGACCTATTAGGAAAAAGCAGGCCACACCAAACGTCGTGTGAATTAACCCCACTTTGAGTTGTCACCGTGTCCACACCTGGATGCACTCCGACTTTCATACATTACATTCATATTTCTTGATTTTCTCCAGGTTTTCGTGTACCTTACCAGGCTACCACATGCGAACCATATGAAAGCCCGGTAATCATGGGGGCCCACATGATTACGAAGGTGAAGTATGGCAGCATGCAAGGCCCAATTACGAGCAAAGCCCAAGAACATTTTAAAAGTGTTGTATTATCATAAGTTATTGTTTTCAATTACACCCCAAAAGTTTTCATTTTATCATATGTTTATATTTTTCGCATCTCCATAGCAAATCCATCAAAAATCTCACAATCTTGTTTGTGTAAATTCCTGTAGATGTCCTCTAGGCATCTTCGCAGAGGAAAAAGAATCGGAAACTCCAGTAAACGAATGACTGCCCAAATCGCCAAGCAAATGGCTGCTGTGATTTCTAACATGGCGATCCAAGTCCAACAAGCCCTCGTTAACAACCAAGTCAATCAAGTCGAACCAAACGTTGTAAATGCTCCCACAACTACATCCAAGTGCTCCTATAAGCACTTCAAGTCTTGTGACCCCTCCAAAATATGAGGGAACAGAAGGGGTCATTGCATTCTTCGATGGTTCGAGGAAATGGAAAGCATCATCCTAAATTGTGATTGCCCTAATGATCATAAGGTTCGTTATGCTACCGGCCGCCTCGTTGGAACAACTTTAACCTGGTGGAACGCTAAAAAGGGTCGAAGAGGGGCTGAGGCTGTTGTGGCCCTAAATTGGGAACAACTCAAGGAACTAATGACTAAATGGTTCTGTCCTAGGAGTGAGATCAAGAAGTTGGAGGATGAATTCTACCGCTTAAGGCAAAATGATGGAGAGCATATGGCCTATAACAAGCGTTTCCTCAAGGTGAACCAGATGGTTCCAAATATGTTCACTCCTCCTTACCGTCTCATTGAACATTACAATAGGGGTTTTCCTTCTGGTATCCAGGATTCCGTGATGAGCACTGCACCCGCAACATTGGAAGCTGCAATAGAATTAGCCAACGAACTCACCAAAAACCATATCCGAAATGGAGACCTTAAAAAGAAGGGAACAATTGACAAGGCTTCAGTGGAAGAGCCAAAGACAACCAAGATCGAAACATTCTCCCGTTCTGATAGAGATCTTCCTTCTGGTATCCAGGATTCCGTGATGAGCACTGCACCGACAACATTGGAAGCTGCAATAGAATTAGCCACCGAACTCACCGAAAACCATATCTGAAATGGAGACCTTAAAAAGAAGGGCACAACTGACAAGGTTTCAGTGGAAGAGCAAAGACAACCAAGATCGAAACATTCTCCCGTTCCGATACCAAACAAAAGCGTGACGATAAAAACTACGCTATTGCCTCGACTAACCCAACTTCACAAGCCGTACCACTCCAAGCCATCCCAATCACCCAAGTGGCACCCAATCCAGCTTACCCAAACAAGAAACCCTACACTGGTCCCCACCCTCAATGCAACACCTGCCATTATCACCACCAACCCACCATATCTTGTCGACTGTGTGCCAATTGTGGGCGTTATGGTCATCTGAGTAACAAATGACGTACTCCTCAAAACCAAGCTCCACTTTCCACCCAAAACATGATCCAACCATATAAACAACCTCATTATCCCATGGTTCCATATGTTCGAGCTTGCTTTAATTGTGGTGATCCTACTCATTTCAGAAACACGTGCCCTAGGCTGGTTAACATCATCAACGCTCAAGCCCAAGCAAATCCAGTTAACCAAGCGAACCAGGCAAACCCAGCACCCCCACCAGCAAGAGGGAGAGCCTACAACATCAACACAAACCCAGTTGAGGTCAACGACGGTGCGAACGAACAACCTAACTACCTTTCTCCCATCATGAAGACTCAAGACTCTGCTCCAGTTGTTTATTTTATTTTTGTTCCCAATCCAAGCTTTAATAAATTCCATTTCTTGTCCTAACTATTCAAGTTACCATTGTTTTCAATTTGGGTAATAATGTTTCAAGATTTCATTATTTCAAATTAATGCCATTAATACAATTTATATCACGCTATACCAATTTGTTTCATTACATGTCTCTATACATCGATTAGATTTCATGTCATCATACATCACGACAAACCTCGTCTCATCATTTAGGGAAGTTGGGTCGTGTCTCACTTTTTCATAGACTGACCACTTTCTCCTAACACACGAGAGAGGTATTTAGTCTTGCTTTCTTCGGATTCGAGACTCAAGCATGGGTAGTTTTGTTTTTTTATGTTTGGTAGATTTTAGGACGAGTCACATAGAACTAATCGTGACTTAATAACAAGGCCAATGAAAATTTGATAAGGACATGGTGGATACGCCACATGTACTTCATATATATAAGTGTTCTTGTCAGGTGATCAAAAGCATTGTTAGACGGTTATGGGAAGTTCTGTGTCAGTAGTGTCAATCTCAATTTGGATAACAATGTGGTTGATGATTTCGTTTTGTGAGGTAACTTTATTATTATGACACTCCGATTTTCTCAAAACCTCTTATCATGAGACAATATCTGGTTAGCCATCTCCGTGTTACAATGCTTTTCACTTCTACACCTCATGCATCGAAAAGCGATTTATGTAGCAGGGTATTCAACCTTTACTAGGAACGTTACCGCCTTAATCAAAATCCAAACTTCACACTCACCTAGTTATGTATATCCTTAGTATCATCGAGATTTTTATTACCTAGCATACTCGAGATCCAACTATAAGAAACCCTATTAACTAACCCTCAAGGATGGTTCCCTCCTAATTTTGAAACGAAATTCCTAAAAGTAGGGGAGACTGTAACATCCGCCAAAAACGGGTATCCAAAAGTCCGACCCACTTTGAAATCTGGATCCTAACCTTTAAACCTCGGAAATTTTCATGAAATAAATAACCGTTGAAAGATTTTACTCTTAAATTTAAATTCATTTATCGATTTACTTATTTATTAATTTAATTTATTTAATATCACGATTAAAATCAATAATAAAATCTAGTTAGTTTTGTTAGGCTTTAAAGTGAGTTTTAAGGTAATATGAGTTAGTAGCCAAGTTAGTTCGGATAGTAGAGTTAAGAGGTCTGATTTGTAACATTTCAAAACTTTAAATTTAAAAAAATATAAAGAATAGTGAACCAGGGATTTGAACCCGGGTCTCGCCAACAAACGAAACACTTGAGTCACTCCACCACATCAAACCTTTGTTAAAATTTCCATTTCCAAAATCCTTAAACACTGCAATCCCTTTTAAATTACCTTTACCACCCAAATGTTAAATAGCTAAACGGTTACCTCCTAATTTCAGGACGAAATTTCAAAAGTAGGGGATACTGTAACATTCGTAAAAAAAATGAATCCTAAAACCCGACCCGTTCTTGTAACTCGATCCGTTTTCATATTCCACGTAATTTTGTTTAATGTTTAAGCAATGAAATGTCTTGGATTCTATGTTTTGATCATACGTGTTATCATATCTGGTGATTTATAGTCTTATACGTGTTTTAGACAACCTTTGAAATTCATTTCCATGTATTTTGAAGCAACCCTCCATATCTCTAAGGTCTAAAACTAAGGTTTTCCTTAAGTTAATCAAAAACTTTGGAGACTTCGTAAACATGCCTAGGACATCATATCCTAACCTTCTTATCATCCAAACTTCATTATATACATGCCTTAAGATAGGATATTGTGTTTTGGAGGGTTTAGATGTAAATGATAGCAAGTAAGAAGCTCTACATGTCGTATTCTTAGTATTGTCATAAGATGACTTTCGGGTGACTTTCTTGCCAACTTTTCTCCATCCTTAAGCTATCATTCTGGTCCATTCAAAGCTCCAAGATATACTTGGTATACTAAGGATCAAGTAGGTTCAAATGGTGCATAAAACTAAGCTCCAGTATAACGGGAATCACAAACACAAGTTTTAGAAACATAACCCTCGATCCGCATCAAGACCCAAGGTTTAAGCCCAATTCTCGACACCATGGATGTTGGATTACTCTCTTCCATATGATAGTACTCTGATAATAATGAACGTAGGCAAAAACTGTGCGAAACGGAGTTATAACGAAGCGGGAATCGTGAAAATAAGTTTGGCTTTTGTTGCTGATTTGAAAGACGCGAAAATATTGTTTTAAAGTCATACCACATCGCTCCAATCACCATTTTGTGCTCCATTTCACACCTATAAATACCCTTGCTTGGTTCTGTATAGCTTGCAACTCCTAGTTTTAGTATAAACAAGTGGAATAACCAAATTTGGTGGCTCCACAAGCACAATACCCCTTTGGGTGTGGTGTGTAGTAGCTTTTATTTCCGCTTTCGACGAGGAGGTGCTGCCCTTCAAGCTCTTCTCATTTTGTAAAGTTCTTCTTCGAGGTAATCTTCCTTTCTTTGCTCTTTTTTTAATATTCATTTATTTATTGCTTTTTTAGTTTAATTATTTTAGTTTAGGTTCTTAGTTAAGGAGCATTAGGCTTGTTAAGGTAGCCTAGTTTAGGCTCGCCTTTAGGCTTATCGTAGCCTTGTAGAGGCTCGTTAGGCTCAACAAGGCTAACATATCATGTTCGTTCATTTAGCTATGCCTAGCATAACGTTTATTTTGTTTTCTTGTTTCATTCGTTTGTCTAGCATAAATCGCGCTTATCAATTGGATTTTCTCCTTATTCTCGTGCGGTTTTTCACTAAGGATTAAAAACGCAAACACTGTGAGTGAATTCTTACAAACTTCCTCTTTTTATTCATGTTTTGGGGTGCATCATGTGTCGTTTCATTTACATATTTTATTTAAACACTTGTGCTATTACCATTATGTGATCAGACGTGATATGTGATATTTTGTTTATTTCTATTAGTGGTTATACTTTCTCATTTCAGTCAAGCTGTCACATTAGGCCCATGAGCTCCTCGTTGGATACGAGTAGAGCATCGCGTTGCCTAATCAGATTGGCTCTGTTTGATTGAGCCTTGATCTCACAGCTCATTATTTATTTTCTCATTTCAGACATGCATTCATAACAGGCCAATCAGTTCTCTGTATAGACGGGTTGAGCATCGCGTGCCTAATTAGACCGGCCCCGTTTGATTGAGCCTTGATCTCACAGTTCATCATTTATCAGGCTCATGTGTACATTGCTAGCGGTTATGTGGTTTGTGGATAGTTTTACATATACGTATGCTCATATTTGGTTTATGCACATTTTTATTAAATTAATCAATATAACCATTTCTTTCAAATTATTAAATCAGATTCACTCACCAACCTTTGTTGACCCAAAAACCATTTTTACACATGATACAGGTGAACAGGTACGAAGAGAAGATTGGACATAGGATGGGCCTTAGTTAACAAGAAACGGATTAGTGCAATATACTTGTTATAAACATCGTCTTGTGTTTGTAATTGTTTATGTGAATTATTTGTATTGTGAGACACTTGATATGAACTAATGAATATTTAAAACAAGTAATAGCAAGTCATAAGCACTCGAGTTAACCCAATCATGCCCCGATCACCTATTCTGCTACGGGTCGGGGTGTGACTCCTATTGCCCACCCCATGAGGTGGAAAGGATAGAGTCAGACTTCCTGACTCTCACAATGAAGAACTTAGATTGTTGTAAATATGTTTCCGATTTCAATTCTCTATCTAGGGTAGTTTCCTATCTGATTACTCTTGAAACCAAACGCATTACGCGTTTTATTAATGGGTTTATCGCCTGAGATAAAGGGGATGGTAAAGGCTGCTCAGCCTACTACCTATAGGTCCGCTGTTGACCTATCTCTCTCCTTCACCTTGGATTTGGTGAGGCAAAAGTCAGTCAAGACCGAGACTGACGGGAAAAAAAACGGGAAGATGATAACTCCCGAAGGTTTAAGAAGAAGGGAAATTTTGGGTTCAAGAAGAACTAACATAGGTCTGATGATAGAGCTCTATGCAAGACCTGTAACCGCAAGCATTGGGGGCAATGCAATACCAACCCTTAGATTAAACCCTGTGGTATTTGCAAAAGAAAAGGGCATAAGACCCACGAATGCAAAAATCTTAAAGATGCCGTCTATTATGGCTGTAATGAGAAAGGGCATATTATGCCCTATTGCCCTAAGAACCCCACAAATAATGATGCAAAGCCTGGAGAGGTTAAGAAAGGGAATGATCGTGCTTTCCAGATAAATGCTAGGGAGGCCGTTAATAACAACAACAACGTCATAACAGGTACTTTCCTCATCAATGATATATATGCTAGAGTTCTTTTTGATTCGGGTGCAGATAAGTCTTTAGTAGGCAATAAGTTTAGTAAACTATTAAACTTTCCCATAAGAACTCTAGACAAAACTTATGAGATAGAACTTGATGATGGAACTTTAGAAATAGCATCTTCCATTCTTGATGGATGCTCTATATTCATTAAGAATCATTTTGTTCCTATTTCTCATTTGCCAATGAAATTGGCGGGGTTCAATGTAGTTTTAGGCATGGATTGGTTATCCCATAACCAAGCCCTCATTGCCTGTGATAAGAAACTCATCAAAATAAAAACCTCATCTAGTGAAATGATCACCATCCCTGGAGATTCACACTATGGATTGCCAGACAAGGTGTCGTTATTTAAGGCATCCAAGTGTTTAAAGAAAGGTTGTGTCATTTACATGGCATAAGTCACTATCAACGAAACGAAGCCGAATATGCAAGACCTTTCAGTTACTTTGGAGTATTCTGATGTCTTTCCCAAAGAGTTACCAGGTCTACCACCAGATAGGCAAGTAGAGTTTAGGATTGACATCCTACCTGGATCAGCACCCGTAGCTAGAGCTCCATACCGATTAGCACAAACAGAAATGAAGGAGTTAAGGACGCAATTAAATGAAGGAGTTAAGGACTTAATTCTTTTCGTTAAGAAAAAGGACGGTTCAACGCGGATGTGCATTGACTACCGCGAATTGAACAAGATAACAATCAAGAATTGTTACCCATTACCCAGGATCGATGATTTATTCGACCAACTTCAAGGGGCTAGTTATTTCACCAAGATTAATCTAAGATCTGGATATCATCAGCTGAAGTTAGGAGTGAGTATGTTCCTAAGACTGCCTTTAGGACCCGATATGGTCATTTTGAATTTCTCGTGATTTTTGGGCTCACAATTGCACCTGCAGCATTCATGGGTCTCATGAATAGAGTCTGCAAACCAATTTTGGATAAGTTTGTCATTGTCTTCATAGACGACATACTTATGTACTCTCGTAATCAAGTTGATCACGAGAAACATCTTCGGTGCATCTTAGAACTCCTAAGGCAAGAGAAGCTTTATGCTAAGTCCTCTAAGTGTGAGTTTCAGCTAAGAAGTCCAATTCCTTGGACACATTGTAAGTGAACATGGTATCCAAGTGGATCCCCCAAAATTGAGGCTATAATGAATTGGGAAGTACCCAAAACCCCATCAGAAATACGTAGCTTCTTAGGACTAGCTGGTTACTATAGAAGGTTCATTGAGAACTTTTCAAGGGTAGCCACTCCTTTAACTAACTTGACCTGTAAAAATGTTAAGTTTATTTGGGGTCCAAAACAACAAGAATCTTTTGAGATTCTGAAACACAAATTGAGCAATGCTCATGTGTTATCTCTACCCGAGGGTATTGAAGAATTTGTAGTCTATTGTGATGCTTCGCACACTGGCATGGGCTGTCTACTAATGCAAAAAGGCAAGGTGATTGCTTATGCATCACAATAGTTAAAGGTGCACGAAAGGAATTACACCACCCATGACTTAGAATTGGGTGTCGTTGTATTTGCACTTAAGTTATGGAGACATTACTTGTATGGCACAAAGTGTATTATATACACTGACCATAAGAGCCTCCAACACCTGTTAAACCAGAAGAGAATTGAGCATGCGACAACGTCGTTGGATGGAAACACTTAACGATTATGACTGTGAAATTCGCTATCATCCGAGCAAGGCAAATGTCATTGCTGACGCCTTGAGTCGCAAGGAAAAGGTTAAACCCATTAGGATTAACATTTGAATCTGTTAACAAGGTTGCAAGGTCAACTTTCCCAAGTTATAAAAGATTTTGTGCCTTTGTGCACTTAAAATCAATTTCAAATGTTTTCAAAATGAGTAAGTTTGGTGTATTTACTAGCGAAAGCTGACGTATTTTCAAAAGACAAAGCTTGCAGGTACAATATGAAAATAGGCTGGAAGTGCTCGGTAGGGATAAGAGGATCTTGCAAATCCTATACCTGCCCAAAGTCTGTTTTACATTCTTCCTTTGTACAACTTATGATTCGCCTGTGGATCTTCTATTACGAGCATGTATATTATTTTGTATTCGAACATATTGTTTGTAATAGTAATTTAAATCCAAGACTTCCATTGTGTTGTGTTTAATTGACTATGATGATATCAACTTTACGTCACTATATTCCCCACCCGGGCCCACCGGTGTTTGGTTGAAAATACGGAGTGTGACAGGTTGGTATCAGAGCCAACGTTTGAGAGAATTAAACACTAACCTTTTGTGTTTAATCTCAAACTTACACAAGCACATTCCTTAGACTTCTGAGTCTAGGCATTGACCTAGGATTGCTCATTTCATTATTAAGTTATTAGTATTGTTTTTGAATTGATTTTTAACAGGAAAATGCTGCCACATGTATGAGGAAGAGGCAAAGGACCAATGAGGGGAGGACCTTCAGGACATATCCCTCCACATCCACATCACCCGAACCCCTATGAAGATTCGGGGGATTCATGGCCATTGTCGCAATGTTCACCTTCCCATACCCAAAATTCTTATAACTCGTACCATTCACATCATTCCAGAACTCTCACCATTCTTATGATTATTATGATTATTATCAGGATGAATTTTACCCCAACCAGTACTTTAACACACCCCCAGCTGATCAGAATCAGTTGGATCAGCCAAACCCAATGGACGAGGACACAGATCCGGAGATGCCGCCGTCAGGTTCAAATGCCCACCCATTGAGATATCGAGCGATTCAAACTCATATGTCGGGTCGCCTTATCAAGCTCCTATGAGTGGGACCAATATTGGAACCAATTTACCTTTGCCAACACTCATTCCCATCACTCTCAACCACCTCCTATACAAGAAGATGTTCACATGGAACCAGTGGAACATCATTAGCTGCCACCTGAGCCGCCAAGGAGGAAACGAGTAGCACATATGTTAGTACGTGCAGGTCAACGGTATGGTTCGCTACCACCATTGCCTAAAGCCTACCCAACTATTCAAGAGGACCCACAAATGGGTGGAACCTCTAATGCGTCACCTATGGTGGAACCAACACCACCACCAATGGTTCAACCACCACCATCGGGTTATAATAACCCTATCCCAACATATCCGGATACGTCTGGATATGATCCTTTTAACCCATCGACACCTGTTGATTACCAACCATGGTCACATAACCCTTATATGTAAGCGGTCCTGCGTAATGCACTTTACCTGTCTCCCTTCCCACCTGCTTATCCATCTACTGGATATCCAAGTTATGGGTATTAGTATCCTAGTGTACCACAACCACAACCTCCGCCGCCACTTGAGGCCATCAATGAGTCCTTAGAACGAATGAAAGAAATGCAACAATAAGTGGAGAAAATGGAGAAAAAGATGAACAAGTTCTTCAAGAAACTCTCTAAACTAGTTAAGGGAAAGAAGGACGAGTGAAGTCTTTTCTAATAACATATGTTAGTCCCTGCGAGCACATTGTTATTTCTTTAGTCCCTGTGTGGACATTTTTGTTTCTCTAGTCCTTGCACGGATAGTTTATTTCATTGTTTATCGTATTGTAACTTCTATTGAAATTTAATGAAGCATTTTGGAATTATATATATGTATTCATCCTTTTCAAAATGAGCGTCTCGATTTTATCCAAAAATATTTGCTCTGCTAAATAATTACAAAAAGATCTTAATGGTTTTGATTAGCCAAGTGGCACAGGCCACATATTTGGCCAGCTTATAAATGATAGTTAAGGATGAAAAGGCCTTCTACCATGATAGTTAAGGGAAGTTATCCTTCTATCTAGAGGTGGTGGACTAAGTTCAAGGCTCCAAGTCGTTAAGGTCGAATGTGACCGGGGCTATTAATCAACCATTAAGGTAATCTTATGCTAACATTCAGGAATGTTCATACTCCTGGTAGTGTCGCTTGAGGAACCATACTAGCCGTCTAGGTAAATGGACTATGTCCTAAAACCTATTTATAGCCTATGTGATCCATATGATCCCGGCTACTATCATCAATATGATGATAATAATTGACATCCATCAGTGACAAGCCAATGTGACATATTTTATGTCCATTAGTGATAGGCCAATGTACCTTATTTTAATGTCCTTCGTGACAAGCCTATGTGCCATATTTTATGTCCATTTGTGACAGGCTAATGTACCTTATTTTTGGAAAAGTTTCCAACAATCTTTAGGCACAAGATTAAATTTTAGTACGGCTTACCATCCACATACTGATGGTCAAAGTGAGCATACTATTCAGACATTGGAAGACATGCTTAGGGCATGTGTGATTGATTTAGGTGAAAGTTGGGATGACCATTAACCCCTAATAGAATTCTCCTACAAAATAGTTATCATAAGAGCATCAAGGCTGCTCCTTATGAGGCCTTGTATGGGAGAAAGTGTCGAACGCCTGTGTGTTGGGTGAGAGTTGGGGAAGCCCAACTATCAGGACCTGAGATCGTCTTGGAGACCACGGATAAGATTGTGCAAATCCGTGATCGTCTCAAAGCTGCCCGTGATAGGCAGAAAAGTTATGCAGACAAAAGGTGAAAACCTCTTAAGTTCCAAATAGGGGACAGAGTATTATCGAAGGTATCACCCTGGAAAGGTATGATGCGCTTTGGAAAGAAGGGCAAGTTAAGCCCGAGATATATTAGACCATTCGAGGTGATCGAATGTGTCGGTTTTGTGGCTTATAAGCTTAGGCTACCCGAGGAGCTAAGTGGAATTCATGATGTGTTCCACATCAGTAACCTTAAGAAATGTCTAGCCGATGAGTTGCTAGCAATGTCGCACAAAGATGTGCAAATAGATGAAAACGTGAGGTTTGTTGAGAAACCAATTTCGATCGAGGATCGACAGGTTAAGAAGCTCCGAAGGAAGTTGATACCTATAGTAAAGGTTAAATGGGATGCCCTTAGAGGTCCCGAGTTTACATGGGAGGTTGAGTCCACTATGCGACAAAAGTACCCCCCATCTTTTTTAATAAAATCTCAAGGTCGAGATTTCTTTTAAGGGGGTGAGGATGTAACACCCTGTAAAATCGTGTCCAATAATATAGCGACATGTGTTATATTGTTGTTTTTAAAGTCTATTAAAGACTTACTAAAAGCATCAACATGCTCAAACTAAGTCTCTGGGTGATCTTTTGATGTCAACATCCATAAACCAAGCCTCTGAGTGACCATTAGTGTCAACATGACTAAAATATAGCCTTTGAGTGACCATTAGTGTCAACATGCTTAAAACATAGCCTCTGAGTGACCATTAGTGTCAACATGCTAAGAATTTTGCCTTTGAGTGATCGTTGTGTCAACATGTCCAGCCTTTGAGTGACATCGGAATCAACATGCTTATAGTGAGCCTTTGAGTGATCCTTTACAAAGTCCTAACTCTCATATGTCCCATTTGTTGGACGAGAGAGATCAATTCCTTAAATTCGTAAAAGTTGGACAATGGAGGGGTTAAAAGTGTCAACATGTTAATTTATACCTCTGAGTGACCTTTTAATGAACCGAGAGCTTGACAATGTCCGGGCATACTCCCATGTATGCCAAATACTGGTTACGGATGGCTAAATATGCTAAAATGGTGTTTTAGAAGGTTTTAGATGGTTTTATAAGTTAAGGGGCTAAAGTGTCAAATTTTGAAACTGGCCATGGGGCACTCGCGGGGTGCGAGAGGCAAGGTTGTGCCTCTCACGCTGCGCGAGAGGTCTGTGTCTGGAGAATTTTTGCTTGGCCTCCACACATGTTGCCAAAAACCATGAATTCGAAACTATGGATCCCCAAACAACTATGCCACGTTTTAGGACACTTGTAAGCTTCCTCTTACACCCCTTAACACCTGGCATCACCTCCTTCAAGCTCTCCAACTATAAATATGTGCCAAGGTTCACCATTTGAACTTGCGCCTTTCTCATTCACAATTCTATCTCCCACCTCTGGAAGTTCCTATATGAAATAAGCATCCAACTAAGTTCTATTGCATTCTAGGAACCTCTTGTAAGTGTTCCTTGCTTTTGCATTTTCGTTTACAGGCTTTTATAGCCAAAAGTCAAGTGTTTTACGGAATACGCCTTGACTTTCGGTTAAGACCATTATGGTCCAGCCATTGTTCGTAATGAAAATGGCTAAGTGATCGTAATAAGGTGGTGTTAGTCCCTATAAAGGGCACCTCCTGGAGATCATGTTTGCTAGATCAATTGACGGGTCAAAGAAATGATATTAAAAAGTCAACAGGCCATTTTTCGGAAAAATCATAAATTAATCTCATATATGTTATGAAACTCGTTTTTACACTTAAACAAGTTGGTAATAATTATTAGAACATGTAAGAACATGTTCGGCTTGTCAATTTCAGTTTTAAGGTCGGTTCGCAACCAAAAGTCTTGAAGTTTGACTTCTGCTTTGACATTCGATTCTGAACCGATTTAGATTAGTTAGATACTGATCTAAAGTTGCATTATGATTGTAATATAATGAAGCATAACCCTCTGAGGTCATATTACAAGATCATAATAAGAATCTGAGTTTATGCTTAAGTTCCGTAATTATGCCATTTTGACTAAAATGCCATTTTTATATAAAAAGAGGTTTAAATGATAATGAACTTGAAAATGAGTTTCCTACTGATATAATATTATAAGTAGGATTATTTGGGATGCCAAAAAGATTATAAACTGAGTTTATGAACAAGTCCTTGTAATATGTCGATAAATGACGATAAGGCCCTTGTGGGTTATAAAATGGTTTTAGTTACATCTTTTCAAAGTAAATATTTTATCTACTGATATCTTATATTAAATAACATATCTAAGACTTTGTAATCTGATCATAACATTAGTTTTCATTAATCATCGCATAAATCATCATTTTTCGACATAAGCGTCGTTCCGGCGCATAGTATGGTTTTAAACCATATTTACCAACCAAAACTTATTACTTACTGATTTTAAAACTTATTTTAAATATTTATACCGTAGGTACATGATATGAACTCAGAATCCCAAATAATTTATAAATTATGTGTAAAATGACCAAGATGCCCCTTCGGTGCAGAGTTTGGTCATAAAAGATAAATTACACGTACAATTAATATCCTACTGATATTATATCATAAATAAGTTATTTTTCCAGAATACTATAGTTATAACATTAAATTATATTCAAGTTCCTTTTATACGGAATGAAATTACCGAAACGCCCTTATGAGGTATAGTTTCACTTTAAAACCATAACGGGCGTATAAGTTGATATCCTACGGATATTACAACTTATTTAAAATATAATGGCATATAGAACTTGTCCATGACTTATCCTGTTACCCGATATCACTAATATGCGTACGGTTAAGTATATGTAACTAGTTTAGGGAAATTACCCGAAACGGGTCTAACCTTGTCATTTAAGTTTCAAAATCCAGAATGTTTGTAGTTTACCCATATTATGCAAGTCAAAGTACTTGTCGGATTTAAACTATATTCTATCCAATCATCGTTTAATCTAGTTTTATACGTTTTGATCAAGTACGCTACTCGGTCTAAGTCTATAACTTAAACAAGACTGTTAGTATTTAATTGGTTAGCTTATGACATAATCCAAACTAGAGACTTGCCGGTAAATGTTATCTGCACTTAGTACTTTTGTGTACGGCTGAGTTAATAAATCTTGTGTTAAACGAAGAATAGCTCAGGTAAGTACTCTCGACTTATTTTCCCTATACGGGCTTGGGATACGGTAAATTATTACCGCATGGTCGGAAATGAGATCAATCGAAAGCTGGATTGTGGCTAGTAAATCCGCATATTCCATTTTAATCAGTTTTTTATGATAACTTAAATATCGGGGGTTAACTACCGTGTCCTGGATATCCTCGGCTCATTACATTAGATAATGGCCACGACCTTAGCGCGGGGTGTAGGCATATACCTGATAGACGCTCAAATGCAACTACGCACACTTATTGGGGATAACTACTTCGTGAGTTCATAAGTGGTGTGTACGTTAATCATGTCTCGGTTTTTGTACCGGGCCCTGTATGTATGGACAAACATGAGAATCTGTTAAAAAGGTTGCAAGGTCAACTTTCCCAAGTTATAAAATATTTTGTGCCTTTGTGCACTTAAAATCATTTTTAAATGTTTTAAAAATGAGTCAGTTGGGTGTATTTACCAGCAAAATCTGACGTATTTTCAAAAGACAAAGCTTGCAGGTACAATATGAAAATAGGCTGGAAGTGCTCGGTAGGAATAAGAGGATCTTGCAAATCCTAGATCTGCCCAAATTCTGTTTACATTCTTCCTTTGTATAATTTATGATCCGCCTGTGGATCTTCTATTACGAGCCTGTATATTATTTTGTATTCCACATATGGTTTGTAACAGTAATTTAAATCCAAGACTTTCGTCGTGCTGTGTTTAATTGACTATGATGATATCAACTTTACGTCACGACATTCCCCACCCGGGCCCACCGGTGTTTGGTTGAAAATACGGAGTGTGACAGGTTGGTATCAGAGCCAACGTTTGAGAGAATTAAACACTAACCTTTTGTGTTTAATCTCAAATTTACACAAGCACATTCCTTAGACTTCCAAGTCTAGGCATTGACCTAGGATTGCTCATTTCATTATTAAGTTATTAGTATTGTTTTTTAATTGATTTTTAACAGGAAAATGCCGCCACGTGTATGAGGAAGAGGCAAAGGACCAATGAGGGGAAGACCTTTAGGACATATCCCTCCACATCCACATCACCCGAACCCCTATGAAGATTCGGGGGATTCATGGCCATTATCGCAATATTCACCTTCCCATACCCAAAATTCTTATAACTCGTACCATTCACATCATTCCAGCACTCTCACCATTCCCATCATTCTTATCAGGATGAATTTAAAACACCCCCAGCTGATCAGAATCAGTTGGATCAGCCAAACCCAATGGACGAAGACACAGATCCGAAGATGTCGCCTTTAGGTTCAAATGCGCACCCCATTGAGATATCGAGTGATTCAAACTCATATGCCGGATCGCCTTATCAAGCTCCTAATGAGTGGGACCAATATTGGAACCAATTTACCTTTGCCAACACTCCTTCCCATCACTCTCAACCACCTCCTATACAAGAAGATGTTCACATGGAACCAGTGGAACATCATTAGCTGCCACCTGAGCCGCCGAGGAGGAAACGAGGAACACGTATGTCAGTACGTGCAGGTCAATGATAAGGTTCGCTACCACCATTGCCTAAACCCTACCCCACCATTCAAGAGGACCCACAAATGGGTGGACCCTCTAATGCGTCACCTATGGTGGAACAAACACCACCACCAATGGTTCAACCACCACCATCGGGTTATAATAACCCTATCCCAACATATCCGAATACGTCTGAATATGATCCTTTTAACCCATCAACACATGTTGATTACCAAGCATGGTCACATGACCCGTATATGCAAGCGGTCATGCATAATGCACTTTACCTGTCTCCCTTCCCACCTGCTTATCCATCTACTGGATATCCAAGTTATGGGTATTAGTATCCTAGTGTACCACAACCACAACCTCCGCCGCCACTTGAGGCCATCAATGAGTCCTTAGAACGAATGAAAGAAATGCAACAAGTGGAGAAAACGGAGAAAAAGATGAACAAGTTCTTCAAGAAACTCTCCAAACTAGTTAAGGGAAAGAAGGACGAGTGAAGTCTTTTCTAATAACATATGTTAGTCCCTGCGAACACATTGTTATTTCTTTAGTCCCTGTGTGGACATTTTTATTTCTTTAGTCCTTGCATGGACAGTTTATTTCATTGTTTATCGTATTGTAACTTCTATTGAAATTTAATGAAGTATTTTGGAATTATATATGTATTCATCCTTTTCAAAATGAGCGTCTCTATTTTATCCAGAAATTTTTGCTCTGCTAAATAATTCCAAAAAGATCTTAATGGTTTTGATTAGCCAAGTGGCAAAGGCCAAATATTTGGCCAGCTTATAAATGATAGTTAAGGATGAAAGGGCCTTCTATCATGATAGTTAAGGGAAGTTATCCTTCTATCTAGAGGTGGTGGACTAAGCTCAAGCCTCCAAGTCGTTAAGGTCGAATGTGACCGGGGCTATTAATCAACTACTAAGGTGATCTTATGTTAACATTCAGGAATGTTCATACTCCTGGTAGTGTGGCTTGAGGAACCATACTAGTCGTCTAGGTAAATTGACTATGTCCTAAAACCTATTTATAGCCTATGTGATCAATATAATCCCGGCTACTATCATCAATATGATGATAATAATTGGCATCCATTAGTGACATGCCAATGTACCTTATTTTAATGTCCTTCGTGACAAGCCTATGTGCCATATTTTATGTCCATTAGTGACAGGCCAATGTACCTTATTTTAGTGTCCTTCGTGACAAGCCTATGAGCTAATTATAATTGCCTAATGGCAATGACAGTTGTGATATTACGATCCACTGTCTAATAATATATGGGCTACGTCCAAATTATAATTTGCCTTTGATGGTCCTTTTGATACCTATGCCAAAAATAGATATAATAAGCCTAAGAGTTGTGATGTTATTGACACTAGCCTGATTAGGCGATGGATTGTCATATCCAATGTTTACAGCCAATATGGTTATTAATACCCTTGCTAAAAGAATTTTAAATTTGGTGTTTAGAACCAAGGCTTTAAAGAATGGCCAACTCGGATGAGGTGCAAAGTAGCCACCGGGATGTTAACTCTAATAACGCAGAAAATATAGCCATTAATAATGAAGATTTGCAAACTCACATAGACGCAGCTGTGGGAAAGGCCATGGAAAGGTCCATAGAAAAACTTAGGGAGTCGAGTGCTACTCGCTCCAAACCACTATCAATCGCACCATCCTCAGCTCATAAAGAGAGCTCAGTTCACCCTTCAAATGCGAAGAGTGAACGAAAGAAAATAGAATTTGCTGATAGGTCCCGCTCTTCTAAAGACGGGTGTACCTACAAATATTTCGTCTCCTGCAAGCCCCTGGACTTTAATGGGGAGAAAAGAGTTGTAGAAGCCTTAAAATGGCTGGACGAGATGGAAACGATTGTAGATATCAACGGTTGTGCTGATAAGGATGTGATCAAGTATGTATCACAGTCCTTTAAGGGCGATGCCCTGATTTGGTGGAAGGCTATGATCCAATCCACAGGTAATGTATACCTGTATAATTTGGGATAGTCCAAGTTTACGGACCTTGTTAAGGAAACCTACTGCCCACCCCATGAGGTGGAAAGGATAGAGTCAGACTTCCTGACTCTCACAATGAAGAACTTAGATTGTCAGAAGTATGTTTCCGATTTCAATTCTCTATCTAGGTTAGTTTCCTATCTGATTAACCCTGAAACCAAACGCATTGCATGTTTTATTAATGGGTTATCGCCCGAGATAAAGGGGATGGTAAAGGTTGCTCAGCCTACTACCTATAGGTACGCTGTTGACCTATATCTCTCCCTCACCTTGGATTTGGTGAGGCAAAAGTCAGTCAAGACCAAGACTAACGGGAAAAGAAAACGGGAGGATGATAACTCCTAAAGGTTTAAGAAGAAGGGAAATTTTGGGTTGAAGAGACCAACATAGGTCTGATGATAGACCTCTATGCAAGACCTGTAATCGTAGGCATTAGGGGCAATGCAATACCAACCCTTAGATTAAACCCTATGGTATTTGCAAAAGAAAATGGCATAAGACCCACAAATGCAAAAATCTTAAAGATGTCGTCTGTTATGGCTGTAATGAGAAAGGGCATATTAAGCCCTATTGCCCTAAGAACCCCACAAATAATGATGCAAAGACTGGAGAGGTTAAGAAAGGGAATGCTCGTGCTTTCCAGATAAATGCTAGGGAGGCCGTTAATGACAACAACATCATAACATGTACTTCCCTCATCAATGATATATATGCTAGAGTTCTTTTTGACTCGGGTGCAGATAAGTCTTTTATAGACATAAGTTTAGTAAACTACTAAACTTACCCATATGAACTCTAGACAAAACTATGAGATAGAACTTGCTGATGGAACTTTAGAAATAGCATCTTCCATTCTTGATGGATGCTCTATATTCATTAAGAATCATTTCGTTCCTATTTCTCTTTTTACAGTGAAATTGGCGGGGTTCGATGTAGTTTTAGGCATGGATTGGTTATCCCATAACCAAGCCCGCATTGCATGTGATAAGAAACTCATCGAAATAAAAAACCCCATCTAGTGAAATGATCACCATCACTGGAGATTCACACTATGGATTGCCAGAAAAGGTGTCGTTATTTAAGGCATCCAAGTGTTTAAGGAAAGGTTGTGTCATTTACATTGCAAGAGTCACTATCAACGAACCGAAGCCGAATATGCAAGACCTTCCAGTTATTTCAAAGTATTCCATTGTCTTTCTCGAAGAACTACCAGGTCTACCACCAGATAGGCAAGTAGAGTTTAGGATTGACATCCTACCTGGATCAGCACCCGTAGCTAGAGCTCCATACCGATTAGCACTAACATAAATGAAGGAGTTAAGGACGCAATTAGATGAACTTTTAGAGAAAGGCTTTATTCAGCCAAGTTCCTCACCCTGGGGAGCTCCAATTAGTTTCATTAAGAAAAAGGATGGTTCAACGCGGATGTGCATTGATTACCACGAATTGAACAAGATAACAATCAAGAATCGTTACCCATCACCCAAGATCGATGATTTATTCGACCAACTTCAAGGGGCTAGTTATTTCTCCAAGATTGATCTAAGATCTGGATATCATCAGCTGAAGGTTAGTAGTGAGGATGTTCCTAAGACTGCCTTTAGGACCCGATATGGTCATTTTGGATTTCTGGTGATGCCTTTTGGGCTCACAAATGCACCTGCAGCATTCATGGATCTCATGAATAGAGTCTGCAAACCACATTTGGATAAGTTTGTCATTATCTTCATAGACAACATACTTATCTACTCTCGTAATCAAGTTGATCAAGAGAAACATCTTCGGTGCATCTTAGAACTACTAAGGCAAGAGAAGCTTTATGCTAAGTTCTCTAAGTGTGAGTTTTGGCTTAGAGATTTCCAATTCCTTGGGCACATTGTAAGTGAACATGGTATCCAAGTGGATCCCGCCAATATTGAGGCCATAATGAATTGGGAAGTACCCAAAACCCCATCAGAAATATGTAGCTTCTTAGGACTGGCTGGTTACTGTAGAAGGTTCATTGAGAACTTTTCAAGGGTAGCCACTCCTTTAACTACCATGACCCATAAAAATGTTAAGTTTATTTGGGGTCCAAAAACAACAAGAATCTTTTGAGATTCTGAAACACAAATTGAGCAATGCTCATGTGTTATCTCTACCCGAGGGTATTGAAGAATTTATAGTCTATTGTGATGCTTCGCACACTTGCATGGGTTGTGTACTAATGCAAAAAGGCAAGGTGATTGCTTATGCCTCACAATAGTTAAAGGTGCACAAAAGGAATTACACCACCCATGACTTAGAATCGGGTACCGTTATATTTGCACTTACTTTATAGAGACATTACTTGTATGGCACAAAGTGTATTATATACACTGACCATAAGAGCCTCCAACACCTGTTCAATCAGAAAGAATTGAACATGCGACAGCGTCGTTGGATGAAAACACTTAACAATTATGACTGTGAAATTCGCTATCATCCGGGCAAGGCAAATGTTGTTGCTGACGCCTTGAGTCGCAAGGAAAAGGTTAAACCCATTAGGATTAACGCCAAGAGAATTGAGCTCAGAAATAGTTTGAATGAGAAGTTGTTAGATGCGCAAAGGCAAGCCCTATTAGAGGCTAATATTCATAATGAGGGATTAGGCGGAACTGTGGATCATTTAGCGCCTGGAAAGGATGGAATCCTTAGATTTAATGAAAGAATCTGGGTTCCACTCTTTGGGGGACTTAGAGATCTAATCCTCCAAGAAGCGGATAATACAAGATACTCTATTCACCTAGGAGGTGACAAGATGTATCAGGATTTGAAAAAGAATTATTGGTGGATGGGTTTGAAGAAATCCATAGCCACTTATGTAGCTAAGTGTCTGACGTGTTCGCAAGTTAAGGCTGAACATCAGAAGCCGTCAGGACTTCTACAACAACTGGAAATTCCACATGGAAATGGGAAATGGTAACTATGGACTTGATTACCAAGTTACCTAAGACCAAGAGTGGAAATGACACGATTTGGGTCATTGTAGATAGGTTGACTAAGTCAGCACATTTTTGCCAATTAAGGGAACATATAATTCTGACAAATTGGCTAAGTTGTATGTGGACAAAATTATATCCCTACATGGTGTGCCAAAATCTATTGTATCTGATAGAGATACTAGATATACCTCTCATTTTTGGAAAAGTTTCCAACAATCTTTAGGCACAAGATTAAATTTTAGTACGGCTTACCATCCACAGACTGATGTGAGCGTACTATTCAAACATTGGAAGACATGCTTAGGGCATGTGTGATTGATTTAGGTGGAAGTTGGGATGACCACTTACCCCTAATAGAATTCTCCTACAATAATAGTTATCATACGAGCATCAAGGCTGCTCCTTATGAGGCCTTGTATGGGAGAAAGTGCCGAACGCCTGTGTGCTGGGCAGAAGTTGGGAAGCTCAACTATCAGGACCTGAGATCGTCTTGGAGACCACGGATAAGATTGTGCAAATCCGTGATCGTCTCAAAGCTGCCGTGATAGGCAGAAAAGTTATGCAGACAGAGTATTATCGAAGGTATCACCCTGGAAAGGTGTGATGCGCTTCGGAAAGAAGGGCAAGTTAAGCCCGAGATATATTGGACCATTCGAGGTGATCGAATGTGTCGGTTCTGTGGCTTATAAGCTTAGGCTACCCGAGGAGCTAAGTGGAATTCATGATGTGTTCCACATCAGTACCCTTAAGAAATGTCTAGCCGATGAGTTGCTAGCAATGTCGCGAAAAGATGTGCAAATAGATGAAAATCTGAGGTTCGTTGAGAAACCAATTTCGATTGAGGATCGACAGGTTAAGAAGCTCCGAAGGAAGTTGATACCTATAGTAAAGGTTAAATGGGATGCCCTTAGAGGTCCCGAGTTTGCATGGGAGGTTGAGTCCACTATGCGACAAAAGTACCCTCATCTTTTTTAATAAAATCTCAAGGTCGAGATTTGTTTTAAGGGGGTGAGGATGTAACACCCTGTAAAATCGTGTCCAATAATATAGCGACACGTGTTATATTTTTATTTTAAAGTCTATTAAAGACTAACAGGGACTAAAAGCGTCCACATCCTCAAACTAAGTCTCTGAGTTATCTTCTGATGTCAACATGCATAAACCAAGCCTCTAAGTGACCATTAGTGTCAACATGCTTAAAACATAGCCTCTGAGTGACCATTAGTGTCAACATGCTTAAAACAAAGCTTTGAATGACCATTAGTGTCAACATGCTCAGAATTTGGCCTCTGAGTGACCGTTGTGTCAACATGCCTAGCCTCTGAGTGACATCGGAGTCAACATGCTTATAATGAGCCTCTGAGTGATCCTTTACAAAGTCCTAACTCTCATATGTCCCGTTTGTTGGACGAGAGAGATCAAATCCATAATTTTGCAAAAGTTGGACAATGGAGGGGTTAAAAGTGTCACTCGACTCGATCTCTTTAATTTATTTTTATATACACATAAAAATAAATTTAATTTATAGTTTTATATATACCACTCTCGTAGAAATTAACCCACTATATATGCAATTATAATTATATATTTTACCCAAATGCGTGTATTACACCAAACGAATCAAATAATTTATAAGAAAGATAATTAATACTTTATTTAGATAATCGGCTTGTAATTCTAGTGTCCTAACTAATATCTAACTAATATTGTTAATTTACAAATAAGTATTTGTGCATGTTATTTATAAATAAATTAGTAATTATTGTTTATATCTAAATAGTATATGTTATATTATTAAGCTCGTATGTTGGGTTAAATTGGTGGTGCTTTTTTTTTCTCGGGTTACTATCTTAATAACATGTATAACGAGACAATTAATATTTAATAGAATTTTGAAGTGTCATATATGTTAATATAATAATCTAAGTTAGATTTAATTATATTATTATTTAATAATCTTATAAAATGTATAAAAAATAATATATTATTATTTAAAAGTGAGGATACACCAGAGATTGATACTTGTCCAATTTTTCATTTATTAGTATATAAAAAGAAAAGATATAAATTTGTTTAAAAATGTGCTAAGGGTAGTTTGGTCTTTTAATGAGAAATTAACTGAAAATTAAGATGAAGTGTGATCTCCTGAAAACAAATTTGGTAATTAAACCAAATTAAAGTTATTTCCTGGATTTTATTTTTCCCTTGCATGATTGAAGATATTGACACTCCAGCAATATCCAAACCTAAGGTATGTGGTAAATTTACATATGACGAGTTTTTGATGTGAAATGGGTTTTTATGGTATGATGAAATTGATGTTGTATTGATGTTTATGATAATCACACTTGCTTGTATGTGTGAATTACTTGTACAATCTAGAGGTTTGGATAGGTGTTCTTATGTGTCTAGAAATGGGTTTTTGACATGAAATATGAGCCAATGATTCTCTGGTCAAAAGGACGAATTACCTTATGATAATTAGAAGTATATGTTAACTTGATAATATTAAGTGTATGAACATGTTGAGTTGAAAGAAACATGGTAATTTTGGTATGCAAAGTAAGCTAATATAGTGGCTTAATAATGATGCCCACCAAGTGTTCGATAAAATGCCTAAGTGAGTTTTATTGAATTGTAAGTGTATCTATGTATGTCAATTAAAAGTCAAACTGATCAGAAATAGATTGGAATGAAAAATGAGGTATAAAATACACATAACAGAATGAAAAATGAGGTATAAAAATCCTTAAGGGTGATGGTCATGGTATTTTTATGACTAATCTAATCATCTTATGGATATGATGTGATAGTTGGACTCTTGACAAACTAGGTGAGAGCTTGGAAAGAAATGGGTCAAACGAGCCAAGTGTAATATGAAGTTCGAATGGGCGAAAACTTACACCTCCTAGACTAGAATCACAATTTATGTGATGGAATGACATTTTGGTTATAAAACAATAAGTTGTTAAGATGAGACCCTATGGTGTAAATCGGGTCAAAAGGGTAAAAACTAAGTCGAATAACATTTTGGTGATAAAACAATAACTTGTTAAGATGGGATCCTATGGTGTAAATCATGACGGGTCAAATGAGTAAAAACTAAGTCGAATCACATTTTGGTGATAAAGCAATAACTTGTAAAGATGAGACCTTATCGTGTAAATCATAACGGGTAAAATGGGTAAAAACTAAGTTGAACACATTTTGGTGATAAAAACAATAACTTGTTAAGATGGGACCCTATGGTGTAAATCATGATGGGTCAAATGGGTAAAGACTAAGTCGAATCACATTTTGGTGATAAAACAATAACTTGTTAAGATAAGACCCTATGATGTAAATCATAACGAGTCAAATGGGTAAAAACTAAGCTAAACCACATTTTGGTGATATAACAATAACTTGTTAAGAAGAGACCCTATGGTGTAAACTATAACGGGTCAAATGGGTAAAAAACTAAGTTGAATCGCATTTGGTGATAAAACAATAACTTACTAAGATGAGACCCTATGGTGTAAACCATAACTGGTTAGAAAAGTAAAAACTAAGTTGAATCACATTTTGGTGATAAAACAATAACATGTTAAGATGGGACCTTATGGTGTTAATAGAAGTTCTTTTTTAAGAAAACCATCTATAAAAATAATTAGACAGGATACCTTCAACCTTGTCAGCTAATAGTGAAAGAAAAATATCAAGATACTTACCGATACCTATTATAGGTATAAAAATGGAAATGGAAACAAATAACTCGCGCAGTCCAGAATTAAAAACATAATAGTCTGGGGTATTAAATAACTGGTATCCATAGAACATCTGGCATGACATAGATAATAAATAAATAGGAGTTAATATCATTCCAATTGCCATTACAAAAGTGATGGCAATTTTGGGTATGAAAAGATATTCTTGGTTGGTAATTATTCCTAAAAAAACTAGCACTTCTTCAACAAAACCACTCATACCCGATATTGCAAGGGAAGCCATGGAAAAGCTACTGAACATTGTAAAGATTTTTGGCATGGGGATAGCTACTCCACCCATTTCATCGAGATAAACGAGAACCAAGAATGGATCAAATAGACAAATGGGTCATACGAGTCAAATGGTGATATGATCACCATTTGAATTTGGTATTTAATGCTTTGTTTTGTTGAGTTCTATACCTACAGATAAGCCTATTTATAAGGGCATGCATTGCCACGAATTACAAAGGAAATTGCAAGGTATTGTTAACGGGTCATAACTTTGACCCCGTCAGCTATTTGTAATGGACATACATTTGGGTAAGGGCTTAGGACATGATGGAAGGTGGTTGAGCCAGCTTTGGGCTAATAATCCACCTCATTAGTTGTTTCATTAGTAATTAAGTGAAATGGTCTTTAGAGCCAAAAATAAGCCTATGTTATCAAACATAGCTAAAATGAGTTTTAAAATAAAATAACGTTTGGTATATTCATGTCCTTAGGGAGATAATTAACCTTAATGGGATAACAAACTAAACGTGTCTACTAGTTTTCATTCAAACTTATAAAAGTCCTCTTGTTCGAAAAAAAAAAGCTTTAAATTAACTAAAATGCCCTCGGATAATGCCTAACCAAAAGAAAGCTTTGGAATACTAAAACATTTTTCAATGAAACCAACCATGATTTCGTTTATGGTTGGGAGTTAATGGGGTAAAGAATGATAAAGAGTATAGGAGGTTTGAGCTAAAAAGCTCAATGCCTTCTTAACGGGTCGGTTGGGTAAAGCTCCAAGCTAAAAGAATTTGTTATATTTATATATAATAGTTGGGGAAAAGAAAATAAGAATGAGAATAAAGAAAAAGAAATTGAAGCATTGAGCTAAAAGGCTCAATCCCTTCTTAACAGGTCGGTTAGGTTATACGCTAAACCGAACGAAAGAATTGCAAATTTAATAAACCCAGTCCAAATTGTGGATATTGGGTTTGAGGCTAAAAAGGAAAAGTTGGCAAAGTGCACACTTTAGCAAGTGAACATTTCAGCAAAGTGCACGCTTCAACAAAGTGCACCTATTAGCAAAGTGAACACTTTAGTAAAACGCATGCTTCAGCAAAGTGCACACTTTAGCAAAGTGCACACTTTAGCAAAGTGCACACTTTAGCAAAGTGCACATCTCAGCAAAGTGCCCACTTCAGCAAGTGCACACTTAGGAAAAGTGCACATCTCAGCAGCGTGCACGCTTCAGCAAAGCGCACGTATTAGTAAAGTGCACATCTCAACAACTCGCACGCTTCAGTAAAGTGATGCTTCCCAGATAGTTCCGTCGGCCAAAAATCTCCATAGGCAGTGGAATAATCCATTGGAGGAATTTGGAACAACCAGGGGCCGTCAACGACACCTTTTTTGTCACACCCCGACCCGCAGCGGAAAAAGGTGATCGGGGCATGATTGGGTTTTCATCAAAGCTCATGACATTTATTATAATGTTTCATATTTATTATTACAATTTTAAAGAAGGTCATACAATCAAATCATACAAGTACAACATGTTCTATACATCTTTCTAGACTTCATTATTTTTCTTCTAAGGCACTTTCCTATGTGTTCCTTGCTTCATCCTGTCCACCTGTATCATGTGTAAAAATGGTTTTTGGGTCAACAAAAAGTTGGCGAGTGAATCCTATGAAAACATTTAAACGTGTTTATTGTATTGATTATAAAATAAAGTGCATAACCACATATGAGTAAATGTAGATGTAAATTTATTCACAAACACATAATATTAAATATTGCACACACATACAACAATTGATTGTTTTGAGGCACGCGTTGTTCAACTCGTCTCCCACGAGGAACTGATGGGCCTAATGAATGAGTTTTGAGGCACGCGTTGTTCAACGAACTGATGGGCCTAATGAATGATTTGCATACAACTTGACAATATGTAATACATAACAACAAACAATATTTACATTCTAAGTTTAGATCATATAATGGTATAGCACGAGTTTGAATAAGCGAATTAATTTAAGCGACACATGATACACCCCAAAACATGAATAAAAAGGGGAATTTGTAAAAATTCACTCACAGTGGGTGCGTTTCTTGGATTGATGATGAATGCGCACGAATTCGGATTTAATCGGCAAGGGAACTAACCTAAATAATAACATAATAGTTCGATAAATAAATAAACTTTTATTTGAGATTAATATTTTTAATTAGTGTTCTTAATGGGATTGTTAGGTTTATTTTTGTGAGTTCAAGGAAATTTTCTAACTTTAAAAATATTATTTTTAAGTATTTTTAATTGATTTTTAAATAAAATAAATAAATAAAAGAAAATAAATTTTTTTGACTTTTTGACCAGTTGACCGTTGACCAGTTGACCGGTCGGACCGTGTTTATTATATGCGCTGAGTGAGGTTCGAACTCGTGACCTCTCGTATACGTGCACGCAGCTCTACCAACTGAGCTACGTGTCTAACCCGAAATATTTCTGTTTTTAATTATATTTATATACTACTTAGATTATTCAGAATTTTATTTAATTAAAAAGGTTTTTAAACTAGTCGAACCGGTGCGCATGGTGTGTTTCGAACCTGTGACCTGTGGTTTAACTTTGCACACAGTCCACCGCTGGACTGTGTGTGTGTGTCTAACTTGGTTAAAATACTTGTTTTTATTAATCTTATATACTAACTGGAAGGTGTTCTGGGGCCTTTAAAAATTGGGATTTATCGCAGGGACCGTCTAAGTGTACGAATCGAACTCGGTATCAATAGCATGAAATGCACACAGTCCACTGCTGGACTGTGTGTCTAACTCGTTTAAAACACCGATTTTAATTATATTCATAGACTGATCAGATTTCATCTTCTTCATTCGAATAAACAGACCGTTAATCCAATTGTTTCGATTCATTAATCAATTCCTTTATTAAATTGTAAATAACTACACATGAGATTAATAAAAATGAAAGGGATTAGGTGAAAGATATACCGAACAGGGATTCCCTGTTTCTCCGGCGAGATTCCAACGTTAGCGGATTATTATTCCGGCGACGTGTAACTTGCGACAGAGGATCTTCAGGAAATTTGAGGTGAGTGTGGGTGACTTCTGTCCGAGCTCTAGATGTCCTATTTATAAGGTAAGGCAACAGTGGGATAGATTCTTCGGTTTTCCGGCAAGTATCTGAGAATTCCGGCGAACACAGATAAATTCCGGCGACTTGCGGCGACTGCTTCAGAGTGTTTTAGCGAGAGTTTAAGAGAGAGTTTGAGAGATTGAACAGCTGGGTTGAGGAGTTTAGCCCTGTATTTATGGGTGATGTGATCCACCACGATTTCGGTTTTTTCGGTGATATTTTCTTGTGACTACCAAGCAATTCCGGCAGTAGAGTGTTTGAACAGAAAGCTCGAGATGTTTCAGTATTTGCAGATCGAATGATTTGTAATCGGTTTCATATTTTAATGTTTT
The DNA here is from genome assembly GCA_947069175.1 of Scalesia atractyloides. Taxonomy (NCBI): domain Eukaryota; kingdom Viridiplantae; phylum Streptophyta; class Magnoliopsida; order Asterales; family Asteraceae; genus Scalesia; species Scalesia atractyloides. Next base: position 11,375,752 of record CAMTDV010000007.1, on the reverse strand, counting down.
CGGTTTCATTCATTTTGTTTCTTTAATGTTTTCGGTTTCAAAATACTGATTTTCTTTGATTCAGGGTATAATTGATAACTGAAATCGAATTAAAACATGATTCGGTAACTGATAATTGTATGCGCATTCTACTTTTCTTTTGAAATCGTAACTGCTGAATCTTTGGGCGGCTTTCTTTTTGAGACCTCCCTTAATTGAAATGCATATACATATATTAATGGATCTAAAATAAACCGAATGAGGCTTGGCAGCCGAACGGTTTATGTGTGTGTGATGGAGGCGGGTGACCCGGGTTCGAAACCCGGCGTCTCCTTGTATTTTTTTTTATTCATTATTTATTACAAATTTTCAATTATATATTTTAAGTTCTAAAATGTTTATTAATTATGTATCGTTTAAAATTAAAATAAACAATATATACGCAACGAATTTTTTAACTGATTATTCGGGTTTAATAAACGAAGCGGGTTTGGATAACCCGGTTTTTTACGGATGTTACAGTATCCCCTACTTTTAGAAATTTCGTCCTGAAATTTAAGTAGTGGTATGGTTGACTCGAAAGGAGGGTGGTTTTGACAATTATATACTTAGAAGGGGGTAAGAGTTTAAATTTTATTTGAGGCGGTAACGTTCCTAGTAAGGGTTGAATACCCTACTACAGGAATCGCTTTTTGATGCCTAAGATAAGGAATATTGATAAACAGAGTTGATTGACTAGGTATGATCTCATGCACAAGAGCTTTGATACGTTTGGAAAGATAAGGCTATACCATATAACCAAACTTCTACTACTAAAACCTACATGGAACCTCTCATAACCGCCTGACAATGTCTCTGATCCTTTGACAAGAATACTTATATATAGGAAGTACCAGCGGCGTATCCACCATATTCTTGTCAAATTTTCATTGGCTTTATCAGTAAATTATGATTAGTTCTATGTGTCTCTAAACACAACAACCAAAACTTGAGTCTTAATTCTGAAAGTATACATGCTTGAATGATGACAGTACCTCTCTCGTTTGTTATGATGAAGAGGTTAGTCTATGTAGAAGTGAGACACAGCCCAACTTCTTTGAATGATGAGATTGGAATACGTTGAGATGTATGATGATATGAATGCTAAATCAGTGAGTATAAAACAACTTCAACCATGACATTACTAAATCCTACATGGAACTTCTCATAACCGCCTGACAATGCCTCTGATCCTTTGGCAAGAATACTTATATATAGGAAGTACCAGTGGCGTATCCACCATATTCTTGTCAAATTTTCATTGGTTTTATCAGCAAGTTATGATTAGTTCTATGTGACTCTAAAACATAAACAAACACCACAACCAAAGCTTGAGTCTAAATTCTGAAAGTATACATGTTTGAATGATGACAGTACCTCTCTCGTTTGTTATGATGAAGAGGTTAGTCTATGTAGAAGTGAGACACAGCCCAACTTCTTTAAATGATGAGACGAAGATACGTCGTGAGGTATGATGATATGAATGTTAAATCGATGAGTATAAAACAAAACTGAAATAGTAATTCGCATAAGATTCTTGGATAAAATTTCCAATTTATAATTGAGATACGTGAAGATTGAGATAAACATAAAGAAAACATAAAAACAAAGCGGTTGGAGTTGAATTCTTGATTTTTGGTGAAGAAAACTAGTTGGGTGGTTCGTTTGGGCCGTCATTATCTTCAACAGGATTGGCGTTGATGTTGTAAACTCTTCCTCTTGCTGGTGGCCTAGTGGTTAGGTTTTCTTGATTTGCTTGGTTAACTGGGTTTGCTTGAGCTTGGGCGTTTATGATGTTAACCAATCGAGGGCACGTGTTTCTAAAGTGGGTAGGGTCGCCACAATTAAAACAAGCTCGAACATAAGGAAACATGGGGTATTGGGGTTGTTGATATGTTTGGATCATGTTTTGAGTAGGGGGTGAGGTTTGGTTTTGAGGGGTGCGGCAAACCTTGCTCAAATGAGCATCCACAATTCGCACATAGTCGACAAGGTAAGGTAAATGGATGGTGATAAAAACAGGTGTTGCATTGAGGGTGAGATCCAAAGTAAGGTTTCTTATTTGGGTAAATTGAGTTGGGTGCCACTTGAGTGATTGGGATAGCTTGGAGGGGTATGGCTTGTGAAGTTGGTTGATTGTGTTGGGTGACAGCGAAAAGTTGCCCATCTCGTTTTCTCTTAGAAATGGGTTGAGAAGGGGATTCGATTTGGGTGGAGTTTGAGGTTTCAGTTGATGCTTTATCCTTCTTCTTATCCTCCTTGAAGTCCTTATTTCGTATGCGGTTCTCGGTGAGCTCTGTAGCTAACTCCATTGCTGCTTCCAAAGTTGCAGGTGTGGTACTTATAACAGAGTCTTGAATTTTTGAAGGAAGACCTCGAATGTAGTGCTCGATCAAACGGTAGAGGGGAGTGAACAAGTTGGGGACCATTTGATTTAACTCAAGGAATCTCTTGTTGTATGTGGTGTGGTCGCCTTCCTTTTGTTTCAAAGAATAGAACTCATCCTCCAATTTCTTGATTTCGCTTCTTGGGCAAAACCGTCTTGTCATGATTTCCTTCAACTCTTCCCAAGTCAAAGTCATAGCATCTTCAACACCTCGTTTGGCCTTCTCTGTATTCCACCATGTAAGTGCTAATCCAAGTAAACGACCGGTAGCATATCGCACTTTGCGATCATCGGGGCAATCGCAATTTAGAAAAGTGTTTTCCATTTCCTCAAACCAATGGAGGAGAGCGGTGACACCTTCAGTCCCTTCGTATTTTGGAAGGTCGCAGGATTTGAAATGCTTGAAGGTGCATTTAGGGGTAATTGGGGGAGGGTTGACAACATTTTGATCTTCTTGATTGACGGGATTAGCGGTAAGGGCTTGTTGAACTTGAACTACAATGTTGGGTATTACGGCAGCCATTTGTTGAGCGATTTGGGCAGCCATGCGCTCGCGGGCTTTTCCTGATCTCATCTTCCTACGAGCGAGACTAGAAGACATCTACAAGGAATACATATCAAGAGTATGAGTTGGACGTTTTAGGGGTCATGTGTCGTATTTAGGAATGATCATTCATAAAATAAATATAGAATAATAAATCTACTACATCCATAGGATGTCTTGGGCTCTGCTCGTAATTGGGCCTTGCATGCCGCCATACTTCACCTTCGTAATCATGTGGGCCCCCATGATTACCGGGTTTTTCATATGATTCGCATGTGTTAGCCTGGTTACGTACACTAAAACCCGGAGAAAATCGAGAAATATGTATGTAACGTATGATATTCGGAATGTATCCAGGTGTGGACACGATGACACCTCAAAGTGGGGTTAGTTCGAACGACGTTTGGTGTGGCATGCTTTGGCCTAATAGGTCCTTCGTACTCTCATCGTTAGTCCCCAGGTAGGCAAACTGGTCCGTTATATTGGATTTATACGAATGCCAACCTAGACAGGACGTTCCGACTACCGGAACTCGTACCCTTACAGTTACTACATGCCCGTCGTAGAACTCACTTTGATGAGATTGAAAAATGAAAAATGCGACAAAATCTTGAATAATGGAAGTAGGATGATTTGAATATGTGATCATTGAAATATGCGTGATGATTGTATATGTAAGCATGTTATGTTCGACTATAAGTATGATTCATTAAGTTTATAATAATGGAAGTGTTTGCATGCATTTGTGTATGTAATAAATATGAAATAAATAAACATCATGAGTTTGCATGTAACCACATAAACAATTAAAATCTAATCATCTATAGTATAGACTCTAAGGGTCTAATAACCTATCCTATATCCCTATAGTCAAAAGCTCTGATACCAATCTGTAACACCCCGACCCGCAGCGAAAAAAGGTGATCGGGGCATGATTGGGTTTTCATCAAAGCTCATGACATTTATTATAATGTTTCATATTTATTATTACAATTTTAAAGAAGGTCATACAATCAAATCATACAAGTACAACAGTTCTATACATCTTTCTAGACTTCATTATTTTTCTTCTAAGGCACTTTCCTATGTGTTCCTTGCTTCATCCTGTCCACCTGTATCATGTGTAAAAATGGTTTTTGGGTCAACAAAAAGTTGGCGAGTGAATCCTATGAAAACATTTAAACGTGTTTATTGTATTGATTATAAAATAAAGTGCATAACCACATATGAGTAAATGTAGATGTAAATTTATTCACAAACACATAATATTAAATATTGCACACACATACAACAATTGATTGTTTTGAGGCACGCGTTGTTCAACTCGTCTCCCACGAGGAACTGATGGGCCTAATGAATGAGTTTTGAGGCACGCGTTGTTCAACGAACTGATGGGCCTAATGAATGATTTGCATACAACTTGACAATATGTAATACATAACAACAAACAATATTTACATTCTAAGTTTAGATCATATAATGGTATAGCACGAGTTTGAATAAGCGAATTAATTTAAGCGACACATGATACACCCCAAAACATGAATAAAAAGGGGAATTTGTAAGAATTCACTCACAGTGGGTGCGTTTCTTGGATTGATGATGAATGCGCACGAATTCGGATTTAATCGGCAAGGGAACTAACCTAAATAATAACATAATAGTTCGATAAATAAATAAACTTTTATTTGAGATTAATATTTTTAATTAGTGTTCTTAATGGGATTGTTAGGTTTATTTTTGTGAGTTCAAGGAAATTTTCTAACTTTAAAAATATTATTTTTAAGTATATTTAATTGATTTTTAAATAAAATAAATAAATAAAAGAAAATAAATTTTTTTGACTTTTTGACCAGTTGACCGTTGACCAGTTGACCAGTTGACCGTTGACCGTTTGACCGGTCGGACCGTGTTTATTATATGCGCTGAGTGAGGTTCGAACTCGTGACCTCTCGTATACGTGCACGCAGCTCTACCAACTGAGCTACGTGTCTAACCCGAAATATTTCTGTTTTTAATTATATTTATATACTACTTAGATTATTTAGAATTTTATTTAATTAAAAAGGTTTTTAAACTAGTCGAACCGGTGCGCATGGTGTGTTTCGAACCCGTGACCTGTGGTTTAACTTTGCACACAGTCCACCGCTGGACTGTGTGTCTAACTTGGTTAAAATACTTGTTTTTATTAATCTTATATACTAACTGGAAGGTGTTCTGGGGCCTTTAAAAAAAATTGGGATTTATCGCAGGAACCGTAAGTGTACGAATCGAACTCGGTATCAATATGCACACAGTCCACCGCTGGACTGTGTGTCTAACTCGTTTAAAACACCGATTTTAATTATATTCATAGACTGACCAGACTTCATCTTCTTCATTCGAATAAACAGACCGTTAATCCAATTGTTTCGATTCATTAATCAATTCCTTTATTAAATTGTAAATAACTACACATGAGATTAATAAAAATGAAAGGGATTAGGTGAAAGATATACCGAACAGGGATTCCCTGTTTCTTCGGCGAGATTCCAACGATAGCGGATTATTATTCCAGCGACGTGTAACTTGCGACAGAGGATCTTCAGGAAATTTGAGGTGAGTGTGGGTGACCTCTGTCCGAGCTCTAGATGTCCTATTTATAAGGTAAGGCAACAGTGGGATAGATTCTTCGGTTTTCTGGCAAGTATCTGAGAATTCCGGCGAACACAGATAAATTCTGGCGACTTGCGGCGACTGCTTCAGAGTGTTTTAGCGAGAGTTTAAGAGAGAGTTTGAGAGATTGAACAGCTGGGTTGAGGAGTTTAGCCCTGTATTTATAGGTGATGTGATCCACCACGATTTCGGTTTTTCCGGTGATATTTTCTGGTGACTACCAAGCAATTCCGGCAGTAGAGTGTTTGAACAGAAAGCTCGAGATGTTTCAGTATTTGCAGATCGAATGATTTGTAATCGGTTTCTTCTTTTAATGTTTTCGGTTTCATTCATTTTTTTCCTTTAATGTTTTCGGTTTCAAAATACTGATTTTCTTTGATTCAGGGTATAATTGATAACTGAAATCGAATTAAAACATGATTCGGTAACTGATAATTGTATGCGCGTTCTACTTTTCTTTTGAAATCGTAACTGCTGAATCTTTGGGCGGCTTTCTTTTTTAGACCTCCCTTAATTGAAATGCGTATACATATATTAATGGATCTAAAATAATCCGAATGAGGCTTGGCAGCCGAACGGTTTATGTGTGTGTGATGGAGGCGGGTGACCCGGGTTCGAAGCCCGGCGTCTCCTTATATTTTTTTATTCATTATTTATTACAAATTTTCAATTATAGATTTTAAGTTCTAAAATGTTTATTAATTATGTATCGTTTAAAATTAAAATAAACAATATATACGCAACGAATTTTATAACTGATTATTCGGTTTAATAAACGAAGCGGGTCTGGATAACTCGGTTTTTTACGGATGTTACATTTTTAGGCCGTCGACGACGCCTTTGGCTGATCCAGTTCGCGAATTTTTGTTGTTTGAAGTTTGAGGACGGGATATATCATTGTTTTTGACCATTTTGAAGGGAGTTACGCATTTCTTGAGTTTGAAACATCGTCTTGGAGCCAAGAACACCCCAACCTTCAATTCGAATCCATCCAATTCATCCATTATCATCCGAATTGGTCATCCATCATCCTAAACCCTAATCCATCATCATAATCATCATCCAACATTCAATGAATTCACCATCACCACTCACCATAAACCCTAATCCTCATCAAAGCTTCATGATGTCAAAGTTCAAGCTCTCATCATCCGGCGACCGTGTTCCGTTCACCATGAGCGGCTAGTCTCTTCAGGTTTCACCTCGGTGTAGGTTGTTGTAAGTTTCTAGGGTTAAACATTGTTTGAGTTTTGATTTGTGACAACTTGTGATTTGATTTAGAAACCTATGATAATTGACTTGCATTTGTATTGCATTCATGAATTGTCGAACGAGTTATGAAATTTGACTTTGCGAAATGTTTATGTGCACTTATGCCTTGTCTAGATTAGAGTTTATGTGTTCTTGGTAACAAAGTGCATTGTAGTCCGTCGTGTACGACGTCGATAGCTTTTGGCACCTAAGTCATGCAACACTAAACTCGTTGGTCATTTTTCAAGTGAATTGAATCTAAAACGTGTAGAAACCCTAGGACTTCGATTACCGAACCGGGTGTGAACCTTGTTCCAAAACATTGTTTTTAATCATTTAATCAAGCTTTCGTGCATCGATTAAAGTTTTTCATATTTTAGTAATTAAAATAAAAATCGTCGGTACATTCCGACACCTTTTTCAAACAAACAAAATTAATCAAATTCTTAGAAAGCTTCATAATAGTGACAACCTTATTTAAAATCAATCACATCCGATTGCAAACCACAAACTCTTCGTAGTTCGACCCCTTGACAATCTTATTTAAAATCAATCACATCCGATTACAAACCACAAACTTTTCATGGTTCGACCCCTTACTACCGCTAACACATTGTTAAGTGTAATTAGGGCATATAAATATTATCTTTAACCGGGGTGTGACACTCCGATCACTAAGCATAGGTTATATAGCCAATACGGAATAGGCTGGAGTGGCTCGCTCTAGGCGATTTGGAATTTGCAACTTTACGAAAGACCTATTAGTATCAACTTATATTTTTTTCTTTCGGTTCGTCTGTGGATCTTTTTAAAAGTACAATAAGTCTGTATATTATTTTCAGACTTTCAGACACTTATATATGTACTGTGTAATAACTAATTTAAAATCCCATCTTCCGCTGCGCTTTGTGATTACTGATATCAATCGTCATGCATAAACCCCAAGTCAGGGTGTGACAGTCAAGCACTTCAAGACAAAGATGTCGTTAAAACTGAAGATGAAAACGAGCATTTTGAACGAGAATAAGAAGAACAAGAAGATGAGGGGAGTGATGAGTAATTCTCAGACGTAATCCCATCGGATAATGAATTTTAATGATGATTTTATTTTTTATGGTGTTTTAACTAGTAGTATTATTTTCATATGTTTTAAGTTTTATGAATGAATAATTATCTATGAAAACGCCAAGACTTGTATATTAAATGGCTAAAAGTAATCATAACAAAAAAACCCCAAAATTTATTTTTTTGACAATCATGTTATAAAAAATACACCGTTGAAACAAAAAAAACAAAATCTTATTAAAAATGCTAGAGCTATTCTTCAATTGTGTCCGGTCTCGGTGTAGATGTTCTTTTGATTACCAGCTGCTTGCATGTGGATGTGTAGTATCTTAACTGTTTACAATTATGACACTGCCTTTCTTTCGCTTCCGTCTTTTTTTGTCTTTTCGGTTGCCTCCTCGTGTTTTGTTATTCAATCGCTTGCAAGATCCAGATCGATTCTGTCACACCCCAACCGATGGCAGATACATCGGAGTGAGCCGAAAATAGATTGCTCATTACACATAACACTATTTGCGACAATAGTTAACTCAAACAGGTTTCATTTCATAACACAAATTATCAACATATTACAAGGAAATTCAAATTACAACAATTAATAGTCAAATACCATGAGTTCAATAAATCAAAATATCCGATTCTAGTATTTCTTGTGCGTTTCTATGTCATCCCTACTAGATTCGTCTTAAGCATCATCATCAACCTGTAACATGTTAAAATATGGTTCAACGCAAAAGCATTGGTGAGTACACAAGTTTTGAATTACATAGCATAAGAATAAAAAAGTTTGCTCAAATCCACATGGCAATTGTATACAAGGTAAGCTAGCATGCAATACTAAATGTCAAACCCAAGTGTCCACAAGAATCAAGTGTCCCTCGTCACAAAAGTAACGAGACTATTTAAGAATAAGAATAAGTTTAACAATACCCTGACGGGTGGCGTGCTACTCCTATAGCGCTATATGTGTTAAGTTCGGGCTAGCTAAGTTAATGACAAGAAGCATGTATGAATCTAGAATGAACCTAAGCATAACAATAAGCATGTATAACGGATCGAGTATATAAAGTATGTTGTGTGTATTTGTGTATTTTGTAAGTTAACATGTTGCAACCTAAATTGTGTAAAAGGAAAAAGGGTCAAGTGTACTCACGGTTTTGCAAGCTTCTACTTCCGTGAAGAGTTTTGAAGGATGGAATGCCGAGTTATCCTACATAAAGAAAAACTAAGCGCGTAAATATTCGGATGATAGCGGAGGATTGGAATTTAAATACACCAAAGTATGTATACGAGAAAATAATCATCTAGACTTAATACTCGTTTTTGACACTATAATACCTATTCGGGTTGATGTGTTTTCATGGGTTAAGATACCCATTAGAATTGTAACGAGAAGTTAAGTACTTAGGTGATGTAACTTAGTACCATGACGGAAAATCATTCGATTTAAATCAAGGGTTTGGTTAGTATATATATATATATATATATATATATATATATATATATATATTAAGTAATTTATTTTATCATGTTTATCATGGAAGTTCATAAAAGTCATGCATGGAGGTAGTAGGATAACCTTCCTTTAACCTCTTTCGTATTGTTCACCAATGCACAAGTTCTCACAAGAACAACAAGGATGGTCATGAATAAGTTAAAGATGAAAATAAAAGTTGTAAAATATTAGAAATCATCAAGTGAGGTGGTGGATTGAAGGTAGGATAGCCAAGCCTTCTAAGTAATCACACACAACTAACTCAAGTCTTGTTGCAAGAACAAACTTGGAAGGATACAACACTTATGGGTTAAAAGCCTATTAAAAAGGAAAGTTTCTTACACTTGTGACCTCAAATATGGGGATTTTCCATGTTGGTTTTCCATGGAAAACCTATGGAAACACTCCTAGAGGTGTTCCAAGTATTAAGAAAAAAGAAAGAGTAAAGAAGGGATGTAACGGTGAGTTAGAACTCACTTGAAAGTCTTGCACTTTCTGGATTGAGAGAGATTTAGAGAGAGAGAGATGAGTGTTTGAGGTGTGAAGTGAGTGTGGGAGGAGGTGGATTTTTATAGTTGAGGTTTGAGGGTGAGTTAGGTGAACATTAAATGCAAGAAACACACTAAACAAACACACTTTTGCCCAATCCATGAGCTAGTTGCAACAATCTGCTGATTATGCCCTCTGGCGGGCTGCGAGAGAGGGAAAGAATGACGGTTGCTGGGCGTGAGAGACTCCGGGCTAGAAACTTGTTTGATTTTTGTCACTTTTAGTCCCTAAACTTGGTTTTTCCTTCATTTCATGCTAGAACTTGGTGTTTTGTCATGATTTTAAGTGTAAAATGTATATGTAAGTATATTTTTAGCAATGAGTATGTATGTATGAGTATTTACACGAATAACAAGTATCGATTTGCATGTAAACACGAATTTAACGATTGAATGCATGTAAGACAAGTATGTATCAAATATGAATTTTTATTACGATTCAAGTCTCGGATTACAAGATTGGGAAAAGAAATACGAATGCGATACGAATACAAGTTTCCATAAATAGAAATACGATTACACTTTCTGATTAAGGAAAGTACGAAAAAGCGAGGCGTTACACTTTCGACTTGTAACCAAAAGGAACTCTTATGGGATTCTTGTCATTTTGGTAATGCCCTGTTATCTTGGCAAATTTGCCCCTCGTGCTAGGAGTTGGGGCAACAAACTGCATATCCTGAACCTTCTTCATGTAGGATTGAACATCATCCTTGTACAAGGAAAACTCCTCCTTGTTGCTTGACAAACGATTTAAAGTATACTCGGCCGCAAAAATAATTTTTCGCATCATACCTTGAACATCGGCATCAAGCTTAGTTATAAAATCACGGCTCATTGTGTAATTAGTTGAATAATTTGGCACAACATTTTTTTATCATCTATTAAGAATGTTTTGTTTTGGAAATTCCCTAATGTCCAAGCTTCTCAAAACGTAGAAGACGTGTCTACATAACAAACTAAACTGCTCGAAATGCCTACATGAACAACTGCTGGTGCAATTAGAATTTCGGAACATAAACTAAAAACGCCAAAATATAATCAGACTAACGTCATCAAACCGAAAAACACATGCACACAAAAAGCAGGAAAATAAGTTGACTAACCTACGCCATAGTATAGTCAAAATAGCGCCATCAAGCGAAAAAACACATGTAGACTATAGTGTAAAATGAAAAAAAAAACAAATGCCATGATCAGTAAAACGCCATCTACCTCAAATATTGAGGAACATGACTGCAGGAAATCATTAATGAAGAACTTAACGAAACCATCGGAACGATCTTCATAACAAGCATTTATGCAATCCCCAATCCAGATTAGCTCAACTTGTATATCTAGAAAGATAGTTCTAGTGTATATCTCTGAAGCTTGGTTCTCCAAAATTTCATAATTACTTTCGGTTCATGTCGTTTGTATCGGGTCGCATGGTCATTTTTCCAATGTGTATGACGTTATGCTTCTATTGTAGTTTCATAATGAGTCTTAAACTTCACAAGAGTAGATTTGGCATTACATACTTGACTAAAGAAATGGTTTTCTCTTTGGGACTTTGATGTTGTATGCATAAAAACTGACAAAAACTCCATCCTATAGAATGCAGGAATCCTTACACGATAACTAGTCGTTATCAGCTAGCTTGAACTCTTTAATAACCTCTTCCCATCCAGATTCAAAGTCTTCTGGTGTAAGTGCATCGGTCTATACAACACCGTATATATGTTCCTTAAAGTTGGTAGAATTGCATAGGCTTACACCCACCTACATAATACTAAAATAACACATAAAAATGCAAGATATTAATAAACACTGATAAAAAAAACTAAAAAAAAACCATTATGGGTGTAAAACGCCAAACAATTTATAACGCCAAAAAACAATTCTACCTTCAGTGAAAGTTTGTGCATCACGTACCATATACATAACGTATTCCTTGTCTTAACAAATACAACAAGAATAGTCTTTTTATTGTTGGATCTTGATTAGTGACAACAATTTTTGGTTGACCACCGACAGCTTTTACACTCTCAACAACCATATATATGTATCAGCAGTTTCTGATGCCAATATTGCAGTAGCGAATGTGACATTGTTGTGGCGGTTAACTATACCAGTAAAAGGTACAAATACCTTAGAGTATCTACAAATCTAAAACAACACAAAATAGTGTGAAAATGTAAATAAAATGAAAACAAGGAAACACCAAATAAAAATGAAAATATGAAAACGCCAAATAGATATAATGAATTCTAGTTCAAACTTGTTAGACCGGTAGGTGACTTCAAATGAAATCACATCGCCAAACACATGATGATTACGTTTACATTGATCATCACACAAAAACAACCCCTTCAACCGATTGTCATCGTCTGTGAAGTAATCGTACGAAAAATTAGGTTGGGATTGTTTCTTTTCATGCTGGTGTTTCATAACCATGTATGCATCATATTCTCAAATGAACAGATTAATTTGCCTCTTATAATTCTTATAATCAACTTTACTTGCACCCACATCTTCAAAACCACCAAATAGTCTTCATAACATTAAACACCTTCACAAAGCCAAATTCAACTTCGACATGCTATGTATAACATGCTTCTGAAGTTGAGTGTGATGTCATTCTGATGGTAGAAAATGCTTTTCAGGCTAATCAACAAATACATGGTTGTGCTAGTTAATAAACTTATACACCTTCCAAAATCCAGCCTCAAACTCAAGATAAATTTGTGCTACACAACCAGTCCTCTTAGAACAATTGGATCTCACACTTCTTTCCTTTGGCTTTAGGTCCAATGTATCAACCTTCTTATTCTTGTATAAGTAAGATTTCATACACATAATACTTTATATGTTTTTCTCCCTTGGCGTTTATTTTTCAGTCTCTTTCCTAACAGACAAACCACTAGCCATCGCATATTTAAGATAAAGAGCATAAGAATCATCAAGGCTTTTGAAAATCATTTCTATCTTTGACTTTAGATCTTCTTTAATGTCGGAAATGTAAAAAAGTAAGCCTAGTTTTTGGATAAATCCTTTCGTTGAACGCGACAGTCTCACCTAATCGGAAAAAACGCCATGACAATGATAATTGATACATAAAAAGTAAAACAGATAACTCGAATGAAAAAAACCACACCATCAGATAAAGTACGCCACTCAGTAAAACTCAGCATCGAATAATACACGCCATGATAAACAAAGATATATATTAAAACATCAAAGTATAAAATTGAATGATTCGTATGTATAAAACACAATTCATTAAAACAAAACATAGGGCAAAACGAAAGAATGTTCAAATACTATATTAATTGAAAATGCCATTAAACATATCAAATGGATGAGTGAAAAACAAACGCCAAACTAATGTTGTTGATGATAATACGGCGAAATACCAAAATAAACGCCATTGTAACACATATAAATAAAACAAAGACAGGTCATTAACATGAATTTCTCAAACGATTATCTAACAAAGAGAAAAGAAAATTACAACTGAACATAATTATTTTGTAACTCGATCCATATCAGGCGCCATGAATCTCGGGAAACTTAGAGATGAGGTAACATCTAATATGAAAAATTTGGAGTTTGTTTAAAAAGGAATAAACGCCCTAATAAAAAGGGAATGTTTCATAATATAAGGTGAAAATGACAGCCATACCCCCTCATATTATTTAGCGCGTATGCCACGTGTCGCTCTAGGATCCGTTCTCACCGTTTTCACAATTTGAGACGACATCTTCATAACACGTTTCTATAAATCATTGCCCATTACAAAAAAGTTAATTATCTTTCTGTGCCCTTATTATAACTTTATATAAATTGAACTCTTTTATATAATGCATATTATACATAATATATATATATATATATAGTTGTCGTATAAAACTAATTGGGGTATTTTATGTATAAATTTAGTTTAAATATACCTTTTATGCATATTGTATTTTTATGTTGAATAATTATAACTAAGAGCATAAAAATACATAACTTTAACTGTAAAACAATTCATATTCTTGGCAACTCCTGAATATACACGTTGTGTTCGAGTTCATTGTCTAACATGACTTTTAAATTCATATACATTCGGTTTTTGTGTAAGATACAAACATAGACATATTTAGAGGAAGGTTAATATAATATCTGTGCCGACTGTAGTTTATGTTGTAATTTATTTAGTAAAATTTATACCATAAAAACCATTGTTGATTATAAACAAGTTAATTATCTTTTTATACCCTTATTATAACCTTATATAAATTGAAAGTCTTTTTATTAATGGATACGTAATGAAAATGAAAATACTAAAATTAATTGAAGCACGTGGACGAGATATCACGGCTGCCATTAGGAATTTAGGATGGACCATCGGGTCCACAACCATTCTAACTTTTTGCAAATGTCATTTTAAGCCAGTTGAGTTTTAAAGTATTTTAACATGAATACCGACAAATCGTAGGTGCATTAGTTCGACAAATGAACTCGTTTATATTGTTACGTAGAAAAGAGAATATAATAATATGTACCGACTTGATAATTAATAAGGAGCCGACTTAAGAGCTTAAAGATTCATACTCAAATCAAATAGATGCAGTAAGATGAGTTAAAAACAACAAACAATCACACGTTGTCTGTTGTACTCAAATTCCATCATCTGTAGCCTTGATTTCCAATTAATTTTTTTCTTAAAGTTATCTAATTTATTTTATTTCTTTTTAATTGTAAGAGTGTGTCAATAGTCTATCAAACGACTACACGTGGTTTGCTGTAACTATCATACCTGAATTCATATTACAAAAACATGTTAAATTATATAAAGAGTTAAATACTATTTTATTCTTATGTTTTGCTCAAGTTATCGATTTCATTCCAAAAGAATTTTTTGATTTTTTAATTAAATAATTTAGTTTTCATATCAATTCAGATCCATTCCACTAATTGCATTCAAATTTTATTTTGATTTCTTATGAAAAGACCAAAATACCCTTAACCCATTTTTAAAATAATATTATATCTTTCTATACCAATAAATAAATTACGACTACATGTGGTTTGCTGTAACAATCATACTTGAATTTCATCATCTGTAGCCTTAATTTCGAATAAATGCTTTTCTCTAATGTTATCCAATTTAGTTTATTTCTTTTTTATTATAAAATCATGTTAAATTATATAAAGAGTTAAATACTATTTTAGTTCTTATGTTTTGCTCAAACTATGGATTTCATTCCAAAAGAACTTTTTTGACTTTTTCAATTCAATAATTTAGTTTTCATATCAATTTAGATACATTCAACTAATTGCATTCAAATTTTATTTTAATTTCTTATGAAAAGACCAAAATACCCTTAACTCATTTTTAAAATAATATTATATCTTTCTATACCAATAAATGAATTATGACTACATGTGGTTTGTTGTAACCATCATACTTGAATTGTATCATCTGTAGCCTTGATTTCAAATAAATGCTTTTCTCTAATGTTATCCAATTTAGTTTATTTCTTTTTTTATTATAAAATCATGTTAAATTATATAAAGAGTTAAATACTATTTTAGTTCTTATGTTTTGCTCAAACTATCGATTTCATTACAAAAGAATTTTTTGACTTTTTTAATTCAATAATTTAGTTTTCGTATCAATTTAGATCCATTCAACTAACTGCATTCAAATTTTATTTTGATTTCTTATGAAAAGACCAAAATACCCTTAACCCATTTTTAAATTAATATTATATCTTTCTATACCAATAAATGAATTACGACTACATGTGGTTTGCTGTAACCATCATACTTGAATTCCATCATCTGTAGCCTTGATTTCGAATAAATGCTTTCCTCTAATATTATCCAATTTAGTTTATTTCTTTTTTATTATAAAATCATGTTAAATTATATAAAGAGTTAAATACTATTTTAGTTCTTATGTTTTGCTCAAACTATTGATTTCATTCAAAAAGAAATATTTTGACTTTTTTAATTAAATAATTTGGTTTTCATATCAATTTAGATCCATTCAACTAACTGCATTCAAATTTTACTTTGATTTCTTATGAAAATACCAAAATACCTTTAACCATTTTTAAAATAATATTATATCTTTCTGTAACGCCCTGTAAAATCGTGTCCAATAGTATAGTGACACGTGTTGTATTTTAATATAGTCTATTAAAGACCAATAAGGACTAAAGGCGTCAACATGCTCAAGTTGAGCCTCTGAGTGACGAACCATTGTCAGCATGCATAAATAATAGCCTCTGAGTGACTGATATGTCAACATGCTTAAATCATTAGCCTCTGAGTGACTGATAAGTCAACATGCTTGAAATTTGGCCTCTGAGTGACTGATATGTCAACATGCCCAGCGTCTGAGTGACATCGGAATCAACATGCTTGCAATAAGCCTCTGAGTGATCCTTTGTGAAGTCCTAACTCACGTGCCATTTGTTGGACGAGAGGGTTCAATTTTGTAAATATGTGAAAGTTGGATAATGGAGGGATTAAAAGTGTCAACATGTTAATTTATACCTCTGAGTGACCTTTTAACGAACCGAGAGCTTGACAATGTCCGGGCATAATCCCGGGTATGCCAAGTTTTTTGCTACGGAGTACTAAAAGTGCCAAAAAGGTGTTTAAAATGGGTTTTATAAGCTTTATATAGTTCAGGGGTCAAAGTGTCAAATTTTGAAACTGAATTAGGGGCGGTCGCGGGCCGCGAGAGACCCAGCCTGTGACTCTCGCGCCGCGAGACAGGCTCTGCTGCAGAAAGTTTATTCGGTCTCTAAGCAAAACTCCAAAACGATTAAATCCGAAACTATGGCTTCTCTAAACTGTTATGCCACGTTTTGGGACACTTGTAAGCTTCTTCTTACACCCCTAAACACCTAGCTTCACCTCCTTTGAGCTCTCCAACTATAAATAGGTGTTCAAGTGTTCATTCCAACTTGCACCTTTCTTATTAAATCACTATTCTCCCTCCTCTAAAAGTTCCTAACTGAAAGGAGCATCCAACTTAGTTCTCTTGCATTATAGGAACCTCTTGTAAGTGTTCGTTGCTCTTGCTTTTTCGTTTTTAGTCTTCTATAGCCAAAAGTCAAGCGTTTTACGGCAAACGCTTTGACTTTCGGTTAAGACCATTATCGTCCAGCCATTGTTCGAAATGAACATGGCTAAGTGATCATAATAAGGTAGGTGTTAGTCCCTATAAAGGGCACCTCCTGAAAATCACGTTTGCTAGACCAATTGACGGGTCAAAGTTATGATATTAAAAAGTCAAACAGGCCATTTTTCGTATGTTATGAAACCTGTTTTGACACTTAAACAAGTTGGTAATAATTATTAGAACATGTATAAACATGTTCGGCTCGTCAATTTCAGTTCTAGGGTCGGTTCGCAACCGGAAGTCGAAAAGTTTGACTTCTGCTTTGACTTTCGATTCTGACCCGATTTAGATTAGCAACTTACTGATCTAAAGTTGTATTATGATCATAATATAATGTAGAATAACCCTATGAGGTTATATTACATGATCATAATCATAATCCAAGTTTATGCGCAAGTTCCATAATTATGCCATCTTTGACCAAAATGTCCTTTTTGCATAAAACAAGGTTTTAAATGGTAATGAACTTGAAAATGAATTTCTACTGATGTAAATTATAAGTAGGATTATTTGGGATGTTAAACCAAGTTATAAACTGAGTTTTTAAACAAGTCCTTAAACTATGTCGATAAATGACGGTTTTAGCCCCTTGTGGCTTATAAAATAGTTTTAATCAAATCTTTTCAAGGTAAATCACTTACCTACTGATATTTTATATTAAATAACATATTTTAAAATATTTTAATCTGATCCAAATGTCAGTTTTCATAAACATCGCTTAAAGACGTCATATTACGATATAAGCGCCGTTTCGGCGCATAGTATGGTTTTAAACCATATTAATGGACCAAGACTTGTTACCTACTGATTTTAAAACTTATTTTAAACATATTTATAGTAGGTACTTATTGTAAACTCATAATCCCAAATAATTTATAAACTATGTGTAAAATGACCAAAATGCCCCTTCGGTGCATAATTTGGTCATAAAAGGTAAAATGCACATATAATTGATATCCTACTAATATTATATCATAAATAAATTATTTTTCCAGAATACTCATGATCATAAACTTAAATTATATTCAAGTTCCTTCTATATGATATGAAATTACCAAAACGCCCTTATGAGGCATAATTTCGTTTTAAAACCTTAACGGGCAGACAAGTTGATATCCTACTGACATCTTAACTTATTTAAAGTATAATGACATATAGAACTTGTCCATAACTTATCCGGTTACCCAATTCCACTAATAAGCGCATAGTTACGTATATGTAACTATTTTACGGAAATTAATCGAAACGGGTTTAACCTTGTCATTTTAGTTTCAAAATCCAGAATGTTTATAGTTTACCCATATTATACAAGTCAAGTACTTGTCGGGTTTAAACTACATTCTATCCAATCATCGTTTAATCAAGTGTTATACGTAATGATCATGTACACTATTCGGTTTATAAGACCGTTAGTATTTAATTGGCTAGCTTATGCCATAATCCAGACTAGAGCCTTGCCGGTAAATGCTATCTGCACTTGGTACTTTTGTATACGGCTGAATTATTTAAAAATAAAAGAAGAAGACAAGCTTAGGTAAATACTCTCGACTTATTTCCCCTATAAGGGCTTGGGATACGGTAAATTATTATTGCATGGTCCATTGCAAGGTTAACCTTCCTAAGTTAATAAAAGATTTTGTGCCGTTTGCACTTAAAATCATTTTTAATGTTTTCAAAATGAGTCAGTTGGGCGTATTTACCAGCGTAAGCTGACGTATCTTCCAAAGGCTAATCTACAGTTATAATGCGATGGGCCGAAAGCTGCTCGGTAGAGAATAAGAGGATCTTGTAAATCCTTAGATCTGCCTAAAGTCTGTTTTGTATTCTTTCTTGTACATTTTACGATCCGCCTGTGGATCTTCTATTACGAGCCTGTATATTATTTTAGATTTCGAACATTTCGGTTTGTAATAGTAATTTTACTCCAAAACTTCCGTTGTGCCATGTTTAATTGACTATGAGGTTATCAACTATTGTCACGATACTCCCCACCCGGGCCCACCGGTGTTTGGATTTCGGGGTTGGAAATCCGGGGTGTGACAAGGTTGGTATCAGAGCCAACGTTTGAGAGAATTAAACACTAGCCTTTTGTGTTTGTTTCAAACTTACACGAGTACATTCTTTAGACTTCCGAGTCTAGGCATTGACCTAGGATTACTCATCTCATTATTAAGTTATAGTATGTTTTTGAATTGATTTTAACAAGAAATGCCGCCAAGAGTTCGAGGA
Source organism: Scalesia atractyloides (assembly GCA_947069175.1). Lineage (NCBI taxonomy): Eukaryota > Viridiplantae > Streptophyta > Magnoliopsida > Asterales > Asteraceae > Scalesia > Scalesia atractyloides. The sequence continues at coordinate 11,356,399 of CAMTDV010000007.1, read as the reverse complement.
CGTGGAAAAGGACCCATGAGGGGAGGACCATCCGGCCATATCCAGTCACATCCACATCACCCGAACCCTTATGAAGATTCGGGAGATTCATGGCCATTTGCCCAACACTCACCTACACATACTCAAAGTTCTTATCATTCTTACCATGATAAGTTCAACCCAAACCAATACCTAAATACCCATCCAGCTGATCAGAACCTGTTGAACCAGCCTAACCCTATAGATGAGGACTCCGACCTGGAGATGCCGCCATCAGGATCGAACGCGCATCCTATTGAAATTTCTAGTAATTCTAACTCTTATGCTGGATCACCTTATCAAGGTCCTAATGAGTGGGACCAATACTGGGGTCAAATTACTTTTGCAAATACTCCTTTCCACCGACTGGATATCCAACTTATGGGTACCAGTATCCGGTCGTGCCACTGCCACAACCTCAACCACAACCTCAGCCACCACTAGAGGCCATTAATGAGGCCTTAGAAAGAATGAAAGAAATGCAGTAGCAGGCGGAGAAAATTGAGAAGAAAACGAACAAATTTTTCAAGAGACTCTCCAAACTGGTGAAAGGAAAGAAGGGCGAGTGAAGTCACTTCTATTATATGTAGTCCCTGCATGGACATTATTATTTCTTTAGTCCCTGCGTGGACATTTTGTTTCTTTTAGTCCTTGCATGGACAATCAATTTCATTTATTTGTTTCAAGTATTATAATTTCTTATGGAAATTTAATGAAGTACTTTGGAATTATATATATATATATATATATATATATATATAGATATATATATATATATATATATTCATCCTCTTGAAAACGAGCGTCTCGATTTTATTCAAAATTTATGCTCTGCGATATAATTCCAAAAAGATCTTAATGGTTTTGATTATTGCCAAGTGGCACAGACCACATATTTGGCCAAATATATGATAGTTAAGGGAAGTTATCCTTCTATCTAGAGGTGGTGGACTAAGTTCAAGCCTCCAAGTCATTAAGATCAATGCGACCGGGGCTTATAATCAACCATTAAGATCCTCTTATGTTAACATTCAAATAATGTGCATACTCTTGGTTGTGTGACTTGAGGAATCACACTAACCTTCAAGGTAATGGACTATGTCCTAACCTTATATAGCCCTTGTGATCTGTGTGATCCCTGCTAAATAGCCCTTGTGATCTGTTTGATCCCGGCTAATATCACCAGTGCGGTGATTAAACATCCATTAGAGATGTATTTTATATAACCCTTGTGATCTATCTGATCCCGGTTATATAGCCCTTGTGATCTGTTTGATCCCAGCTAATATCACCAGTGCGGTGATTAAACATCCATTAGAGATGTATTTTATATAACCCTTGTGATCTATTTGATCCCGTTTATATAGCCCTTGTGATCTGTTCGATCCCGGCTAATATCATCAGTGCGATGATAAATAAAACATCCATTAGTGATGCATTACCCTTTCGGGTTATAATCTATTCTATATAGCCTATGTGATCTATCCTGATCACGGCTAATATCACCAGTGCGGTAATTGAACATCCATTAGAGATGCATTTTACATAACCCTTGTGATCTATTTGATCCCGGTTATATAGCCCTTGTGATCTATGTGATCCCGGCTAAAAGGGCCTTGTGATCTGTGTGATCCCGGCTAATATCACAAGTGCGGTGATTGAACATCCATTAGAGATGTATTATATATAACCCTTGTGATCTATTTGATCCCGGTTATATAGCCTTTGTGATCTATTTGATCCCGGCTAAAAAGCCCTTGTGATCTGTGTGATCCCGGCTAATATCACCAGTGCGGTGATTGAACCTCCATTAGAGATGTATTTTATATAACCCTTGTGATCTATTTGATCCCAGTTATATAGCCTTGTGATCTATTTGATCCGGCTAAAAGGGCCTTGTGATCTGTGTGATCCTGGCTAATATCACCAGTGCGGTGATTGAACATCCATTAGAGATGTATTATATATAACCCTTGTGATCTATTTGATCCCGGTTATATAGCCTTTGTGATCTATTTGATCCCGGCTAAAAAGCCCTTGTGATCTGTGTGATCCCGGCTAATATCACCAGTGCGGTGATTGAACATCCATTAGAGATGTATTATATATAACCCTTGTGATCTATTTGATCCCGGTTATATAGCCTTTGTGATCTATTTGATCCCGGCTAAAAAGCCCTTGTGATCTGTGTGATCCCGGCTAATATCACCAGTGCGGTGATTGAACATCCATTAGAGATGTATTATATATAACCCTTGTGATCTATTTGATCCCGGTTATATAGCCTTTGTGATCTATTTGATCCCGGCTAAAAAGCCCTTGTGATCTGTGTGATCCCAGCTAGTATCACCAGTGTGGTGATTGAACATCCATTAGAGATGTATTTTATATAACCCTTGTGATCTATTTGATCCAGTTATATAGCCTGTGTGATCTATTTAATCCCGGCTAAAAAGCCCTTGTGATCTGTGTGATCCGGCTAGTAGCACCAGTGCGGTGATTGAACATCCATTAGAGATGTATTTTATATAACCCTTGTGATCTATTTGATCCCGGTTATATAGCCTTTGTGATCTGTGTGATCCCGGCTAGTATCACCAGTGCGGTGATTAAACATCCATTAGTGATGTATTACCCTTTCAGGTTATGATCTATTCTATAAAGCCCATGTGATCTATTTGATCCCGGCTACTATCATTAGTGCGATGATAATTAAACATCCATTAGCAATATTGTGCCTATGTGCCCTATTATATGTCCATTACTGACAGGCCTAAGTGCCATATCCTATGTCCATTAGTGACAGGTCTATGTGCCATATATTAAGATGTCCTTGGTGACAAGCCTATGTGCTATATAATTGTTATGACAGTTGTGACACTGCGATCGCCTGTCTAATAATAAATGGACTCCGTCCAAATTGTAATTTGCCTATGATGGTCCTATTAAGACCTAGGCCAAATATAATTATATTAAGCCTAAGAGTTGTGATGTTATTCACACTAGCATATGCAATGGATTTTCTTATATCCAATGTTTAAAAAGCCGATATGGTTGTTATACCATGGCTAAGAGAAATTTTATTTGGTTTATAGAACCGAGGCTTTGAAAAATGGCTAATTCCAATGAGGCACAAAGTAGCCATCGGAACGTCAAAGACGCCGAAAATATAGCCATAAATGATAACGACTTTCAAGCTCGCATCGATGCGGCTGTGGAAAAGGCCAGGGGTAAGGCCATAGAAAAGCTAAGAGAGCCGAGTGCCACTCGCTCTAGACCTCTATCAATTCCACCATCCTCGGCTCATAAGGAGAGCTTTGTTCACTCATCAAATGCGAAGAGTGAATCTAAGAGGATAGACTATGCTGATAGGTCCCATTCTTCCAAGAACGAATGTACCTACAAATACTTTGTCTCCTGTAAACCCTGAGACTTTAATGGGGAAAAAGGAGCCGTAGAAGCTCTAAAGTGGCTAGACAAATGGAGACTATCGTTGACATCAGCAGTTGTGCTAAAAAGGATGTGGTCAAGTATGTATCACAATCCTGTCACACCCCGACCCGCAGCGGAATAAGAGTCGGGGCATAATTGGGTTATCACCAAAGCTCATGATGTTTACTAAAATGTTTCATATTTATTAAATTCAAATTACAACTTCAATATTTCAAACAAGTCCATACAATTACAAGGAAAAAGTAACTAAATAAACAATCCAAAGGCTAAACTGATTTATTCTTCTAGGCCGTCCTATATGTTTCTTGCTGCAACTGGATCACCTGTATCATGTGTAAAAATGGGGGTTTTGGGGTCAACAAAAGTTGGCGAGTGAACCTTGTTAGAAAACATTTATTATTGATTTCTTGTTGAATTTAATATGGAAAAATTGTGCAATAATCATATGTATGCAAACGTAAATAAACATACAATAACAAACCACCTTGCATGAGTATATAACATGAATGATAATGTATATGTTGGCAACGTCACGTTCCGCTCATAGGTAATGGGGAACGGACGGCCTATGATGATGTATGTGCGATCAAGGCTCAATCAAACGGAGCCGATCGTATGTTGGCAATGCCACGTTTCGTTCATAGGTAATGGGGAACGGTTCCGCTCATAGGTAATGGGGAACAGACGAGCCTATGATGATGTATGTACTGAAATAATAAATTTAATCTAAACATTAACCACACAAACAATTGATAACATATTGGATACACATTTGATCATGGATATGATGGATGCACAAGTGTTTAAATGTAATAAAAATAAGACACATGATACACCCCAAAAAGTGATTAAAACAGGGAATTTGTAGAGATTCACTCACATTGGGTGCGTTCGTTTGATGATGTTGAATGCGCACGAGTTTAGAGGGTTGATCGACGAGGAATAACTAACCTAAATAATAACGAAAAGGTACGGTAAATAAGTGGATTTTATTAACAATTTTAATAGGGTTTTTAGATTTATTTTTGTTAGTTTAAGGTCATTTTCTAACCTTAAAAATATTATTTTTAAGTATTTTTAATTGATTTTTAAATTAAAAAAATAAATAAAAAATAAAAAAATGTTGACTTTTTGGGTTGACCGTTGACCGTTGACTTTGACTGTTGACCGGTTCGGACCTTGTGTATGTATGCGCTGAGTGGGGTTCGAACTTGTGACCTCCCGTACGCGTGCACGCAGCTCTACCAACTGAGCTACGTGTCTAACCCGAAATAATCTATGTTTTAATTATATATATATACTAATTAAATGTTTAATTTAGTTGGTTTTATATTAAAAGAATTTAAATGGTTGAACCGGTGTCAGGAAGCCGGATCGAACTCGGGTTCTTTGGTTTGTAAGCGCACAGCCCAACCAGTTGGGCTGTGTGACTTATCTGTTAAACTTACAGTTTTTATTAATCTTAAAAACATCCTAGGTCCTACTCTGATTCAGTAACAAAAAAATTGGTTTTAATTCGGAAAGCCGGTGCGTTTGTAAGATTCGAACTCGTGATGTGCGCTATGTGTTTGCACACAGTCCATCGCTGGACTGTGTGTCTAACCCGGTTTAATATTCAATTTATATAATACTTATTCACAACGTCGACTTCGTCTTCTTCGTTCAAAGACACAGAACAACGATTATTCGACTGTTCTTGTTTAATTCGATTAACGGACATATAAATGATTAAAATGAAATGGATAAAGAAGGTTTTGGAAATGAATGTACCGGAAAGATGATTTTCTCAGAACTCCGGCAAAGGTCGTCGGCTCTGTTTTATGAATTCCGTCTGAGCGGACCAATTAACAGTTTTGATTAACTAATTGTGAAATTGAGTTACTAAGCAAAGATTATCAGAGAGTTTAGATGTTTGTACCGATTCACAGCGTGTTTTCGGAAATGTCCAGAGATTTTCCGGCGAGTGCTGAATATCCGGTAACGTCGTCTGGGACCGATTCTGGTTGAAGGATTTAAGTTAGTATAAGTCTAACAATGGATAGAAGATGAAAGAATTGAGAAATTTACCGATTCGATGAATGTCACGGTTTTCCGGCGAAAGTCCGGCTATATCAGAAAACGTTTCCGACGAACAGAAATTAGAGCGAAAGTGAAATTGAAGGTTCTGCGAGTGTTTCCAAGTTATGAGACGATGAAATTGTCAATGTAAAACAGGAGAAATATGATTTCGGTTTTCAAAACTCAAAATCATATGAAGCGAGTTCATTAAAGACGGAATTGATTAAGAACGTGGCAGCAATTGATTCTTCGGTTATAATCAGTAATTAGCGATCACTCAAACGTCTCTGGATGGTTGAAAGCCGATGATCGGTTTCAGTTTTGGCGCAACAGATGAATTCACGGGGAACTTAAGTTTTATATGATTCCTTGTTTACACAAAAGAATCAAGTGGCGGAGTGGTGAAAGGCTTGTGTGTTAAGTGAGCCGGCTGACCCGGGTTCGAAACCCGGCAGCGACTTTTATTTTTTCTTCGATCGTTTTTTATTGTTTATTAATTATAGTTTATAAATTCTAGTATATTTATTAATTATGTATTGTTTAAAATTAAAAGGAGCATTAAATAAGCAACGAAAACTTGAAACTGACTATTCGATTAATAAACGAAGCGGGTTTTGAAAACCCGTTTTTTCGACGGATGTTACAGTATCCCCTACTTTTAGAAATTTCGTCCCGAAATTTAAGTAGTAGTGGTAACAGGAAAAAGATGCGGGTATTTTTCGCGCATTGAGTCTTCACGTTCCCAAGTAAACTCAGGTCCTCGTTTCGACTCCCAGCGTACCCTAACAATTAGAATGCGACTCCGTCTTAAATGTTTTTCTCCGAAGTCCATGATCTCTACTGGTCTTTCAATGAAGTGCATAGATTTATCGATCTGAATATCTTCTATGGGAATATGGAGGTTTTCATCGGCGAGGCACTTCTTTAAGTTTGATACGTGGAACGTGGGGTGAATTCTGTTGAGTTCTTCTGGTAAGTCAAGCTTGTATGCTACAGGTCCTACTCTTTCGAGTATCTTGAAAGGTCCTACGTAGCGTGGTGCTAGCTTGCCCTTCTGGCCAAAACGAACTACTCCCTTCCACGGTGATACTTTTAAAAGTACTTGATCACCAATGTTAAACTCCAAGAGCTTTCATCGTTTGTCTGCATAACTCTTTTGACGACTTTGTGCCGCTAGAAGATTGTTTCGAATTTGATGGATCTTGTCTGTGGTTTCTTGAATCAATTCTGGACCGGTGATTTGAGCTTCTCCAATTTCGTGCCAACATACTGGAGATCGGCACTTACGACCATATAAAGCTTCGAAAGGTGCCATGCCGATACTTGAATGATAGCTGTTGTTGTACGAAAACTCAACTAATGGTAGATGAGCGTCCCAATTTCCCTTGAAGTCTATGAACATGCTCGAAGCATGTCTTCAAGTGTTTGGATGGTGCGTTCAGATTGTCCATCAGTTTGAGGATGATAAGCGGTACTGAGGTCTAATCGTGTACCCAAAGAGGCTTGTACGGCTTGCCATGTTCGTAAAGTGAAACGACCATCACGGTCTGAAATAATGCTTAAAGGTACACCCTGACGGCTTACGATCTCGCTGATGTAGATACGAGCTAACTTCTCGTTCTTGAAGTCCTCGCGAATCGGAATGAAGTGAGCTGATTTTTAAGACGATCAATGATTACCCATATAGTGTCATACCCACTGGAGGTGCGAGGTAACCCGGTAATGAAGTCCATGGTTATGTTTTCCCACTTCCATACAGGTATTTCAGGTTGGACTAGAAGTCCTGAGGGTCTTTGATGTTCAGCTTTTACTTTGGAACATGTAAGGCACTTGGAAACGAAAACAGCGATATCCTTCTTCATGCCAGGCCACCAGTAGGTGTATCGAAGGTCTTGATACATCTTGTTGGCTCCTGGGTGTACAGAGTACCGTGTTTTGTGCGCCTCAATCATAAGGATATCACAAAGGTTATTGTGATCGGGAATCCATATGCGATCTAGATAGTACAGAATACCGTCGGATTTAGTTTCGATTTTAAGTTCAGCTCCACAAGACAGCTCCTTGCGTACGTCGTTTTCCGTTACTGAAACATGTTGGGCTTCTCGGATTTGATCTTTGATGTTGGTTATGATTTGCGAACATAGAATACGAATGGAGTTCGCATAACCTTTTCGACTGAGCGCATCGGCCACCACGTTTGCCTTGCCAGGATGATACCGAATTTCACAGTCGTAGTCATTAAGAAGCTCGACCCATCTTCGTTGCCTCATGTTTAACTCCTTTTGGTTGAAGATATGTTGGAGGCTCTTGTGGTCAGTGTATATTTCACACTTAGTACCGTAGAGGTAATGTCTCCATATCTTAAGAGCGAACACAACGGCTCCAAGTTCCAGGTCGTTGGTGGTGTAGTTCTTCTCATGAATTTTGAGTTGTCTAGAAGCATAAGCTATCACTTTTCCTCTTTGCATCAGTACACAGCCTAGTCCCTGCCCTGACGCGTCGCAATAAACCACGAAGTCATCACAACCTTCAGGAAGTGTGAGGATGGGTGCGTCACAAAGCTTTTGCTTAAGGGTTTGGAAGGCTTCTTCTTGTTTGGGTCCCCATATGAAGGGTTTTCCTTTATGTGTTAAAACCGTGAGTGGTACAGCAATACGGGAGAAATTTGCAATGAAACGGCGATAATAACCAGCCAAACCAAGAAATGATCTTACTTCGGTAGGTGTACGTGGCGCTTGCCATTCCTGTACTGCCTTGATTTTTGAGGGATCAACATGAATTCCTTTGTCATTGATGACGTGTCCAAGGAATTGTACTTCCTTTAACCAGAATTCACATTTCGAGAATTTAGCGTACAGCTTTTCTGTCCTTAAGGGTGTAAGGATGAGTCGAAGGTGTCGTTCATGATCAGACTTAGACTTTGAGTAGATGAGGATGTCGTCGATGAAGACTATAACAAAGCGGTCGAGGTAGGGTTTACATACCCTATTCATTAAATCCATAAATACTGCTGGAGCGTTGGTTAAACCAAATGGCATGACCATGAATTCGTAATGACCATAACGAGTTCGGAAGGCGGTCTTTGGGACGTCTTCTTCATGTACTCTGAGTTGATGATAACCAGAACGAAGGTCGATTTTTGAAAAACAGGTGGCGCCTTGAAGTTGGTCAAGAAGATCATCGATGCGAGGTAATGGGTAGCGGTTCTTGACCGTTAACTTGTTGAGTTCTCTATAGTCGATACACATGCGAAACGTTCCATCTTTCTTTTTCACAAAAAGGACAGGTGCACCCCAAGGCGATGAGCTAGGACGTATGAATCCTTTATCAGTCAGCTTCTGCAGTTGACTGGCCAGCCCTTGCATTTCAGATGGGGCTAATCTATAAGGAGATTTTGCAACTGGTGTAGCTCCAGGTATAAGATCAATGCGGAATTCGACTTCTCTCACGGGAGGAAGTCCTGAAATGGCGTCAGGAAAAACTTGCGGAAAATCTTTTACTACTGGGATGTCTTCGAGTTTCTTCTCCTTGGTTCCCTTTTTGACGACATGAGTTAGGAATGCGACATAATTCTTGCGGAGATATTTTCGGGCTTGAAGGCAGGACATTAATTTGAGTCCTTTCGAAGGGGTTTCTCCAAAGATTCGTAGAGTCTGACCATTTGTTAGAGGAATGCGAATGAACTTTTCGCGGCATACTACTTCAGCATGATGTTGGCTGAGCCAGTCCATACCAATTATAATGTCGAAACTTCCCAACTTCATAGGAATGAGGTCAACTGGAAAAATCATGATCGTTTAGGGTGAGAGTACAATTGCGTATAATAGAGTTTAATGAGACCGGTTTTCCGTCAGCAACTTCTACCATTATGGATTCCATGAGTTTATCGTGAGTTTGGTTGAGGATGGGTTCAAATTCTAAGGACACAAAACTCTTATCCGCGCCAGTATCAAATAACATGGTTGCATAACTACCATTGATGAGAAACGTACCGTTAACCACATTGTTGTCAGCCCTAGCTTGATTGGCGTTGATGTTGAAAGCTCTTCCTCTAGCAGATGGAGGAGCTTGGTTAGCCTGGTTTACTGGATTTGCTTGAGCTTGGGCATGGATGATGTTCACCAGGCGTGGACAGGTGTTCCTGAAGTGGTTCAGGTCTCCACAGTTGTAACAAGCCCGCATAGGTTGCATCATGGGATAGTTGGGTTGGTAGTAGGATTGGGCTACATGTTGGGTAGGTGGTAGGAGTAAAGGTTGTTGGGCTTGACCCACTATCTGATGGTGCGTTTGGGTTGAGGGTTGATTGCGGTTCGTTCGCTGAAGTGCGCGACAGATTTGGATGGTGTGACCTGCGCGGCCACAGCCGGTGCAATATTGGCAGGGATGATCAGGAAAGTGATGGTATTGGCAACGGTTGCATTTTGGGTATGGACCGGAGTATGGCTTTTTATATGGTGCAGCTGAGGGGGCAACTTGGGTGATGGGTGCAGCAGGGATAGGGAAATGTGTTTGTGTGACAGCAAAGTGTCTGGTGTTTCGTTTCCTCTTACTAGCAAACTTTGAGGAGGAGGTGGAAAGGTTTGAAGTTTGGCCCTTAATGGGGGCTTTCTTTTTCTCATCCTTAAATTTGCCGTTTCGGATGCGATTCTCGGTAAGCTCGGTAGCTAGTTCCATAGCAACTTCAAGTGTTGCAGGCGAAGTGCTTAGAACTGAGTCTTGAATTTTCGAGGGGAGGCCTCGAATATAGTGTTCGACTAAGCGGTATACTGGGGTGAACAAGTTGGGGATCATTTGGTTCAACTCTAGAAACCTTTTGTTGTAGGAAGTATGATCTCCTTCCTTTTGCTTTAACGAGTGGAATTCATCCTCTAACTTTTTGATCTCGCTTCTTGGACAGAAGCGTCTCGTCATGATTTCCCTTAACTCCTCCCATGTTAAGGCCATTGCATCTTCGATTCCTCTCTTACCTTTTTCTGTATTCCACCAGGTAAGAGCTACTCCAAATAGTCTCCCGGTTGCGTAACGTACCTTGCGATCCTCGGGACAATCGCAATTGAGGAAGGTGTTTTCCATTTCCTCAAACCAGTGGAGGAGAGCAGTGACACCTTCGGTCCCTTCATATTTCGGGGGATCGCAAGACTTGAAGTGTTTGTAAGAGCACTTTTTGGAGGGAGGGTTGTCGACGTTCTGGTTGTCTTGATTGGGAGGGTTGATAGGATTTGCGGCGAGATCTTGTTGGACTTGAATTACGATGTCAGGAAGCACCGCGGCCATTTGTTTTGCGATTTGGGTGGCCAAGCGTTCGTTTGACCTTCCTGACCTTCTACTCCCACGTTGCTGCCTAGCCGACATCTACAGGAACATACATAAGAAGATTGTGAGTTTAAGGAGTCTTTTTATGGGTCATGTGTCGTTAAAAGTAACAAAATAACATAATCATAAATAATGCAACTACATCCATAGGATGTCTTGGGTTTGCTCATGTTTGGGCCTCCAATGTCCTCCATACCATCGCCTGTATAGTCATGTGGGCCCCCATGACTATTGGCTTAGTAGGATTCACATTGGTGTTGGCGATTTAACACTCGCATCACCCGAATGAAAACCATGAAATATGTTTGCGAGATGTATGGTCGAAGGGTGTCCAGGTGTAGACACGATGACAACTCAAAGTGGGGTTAGCTCACACGACGTTTGGTATAGCATGCTTTGGCCTAATAGGTCCTTCGTACTCTCATCGTTAGTCCCCAGGTAGGCAAACTGATCCTTTATTTTGGATTTATACGAATGCCAAGCCTAGACAGGATGTTCCGACTACCGGTACTTGTAGCCTTCCAGTTACTACATGCCCGTCATGAGAACTCACTTTGATGTGATTTGAAAAAAAAAATCGTTGCAAAAATCATGGAAATTGTGTGGTGTGTGCTCTCATGGTTATGATATGTTATGAGGATATGATTCATGATGAGCATTGTATAGTAATATGTACTTATGAACATGCTTGCATAACATTGAATGTAACAATAAACATAAAGCATATAAACATCATGAATTTTGTATGTAACACATAAACAATTTAAATAATTCTACCTATAGTATAGGCTCTAAGGGTCTAATAACCTATCCTATATCCCTATAGTCATGGCTCTGATACCAATCCGTCACACCCCGACCCGCAGCGGAATAAGAGTCGGGGCATAATTGGGTTATCACCAAAGCTCATGATGTTTACTAAAATGTTTCATATTTATTAAATTCAAATTACAACTTCAACATTTCAAACAAGTCCATACAATTACAAGGAAAAAGTAACTAAATAAACAATCCAAAGGCTAAACTGATTTATTCTTCTAGGCCGTCCTATATGTTTCTTGCTGCAACTGGATCACCTGTATTATGTGTAAAAATGGGGGGTTTTGGGTCAACAAAAGTTGGCGAGTGAACCTTGTTAGAAAACATTTATTATTGATTTCTTGTTGAATTTAATATGGAAAAATTGTGCAATAATCATATGTATGCAAACGTAAATAAACATACAATAACAAACCACCTTGCATGAGTATATAACATGAATGATAATGTATATGTTGGCAACGTCACATTCTGCTCATAGGTAATGGGGAACGGACGGCCTATGATGATGTATGTGCGATCAAGGCTCAATCAAACGGAGCCGATCGTATGTTGGCAACGCCACGTTCCGCTCATAGGTAATGGGGAACGGTTCCGCTCATAGGTAATGGGGAACAAACGAGCCTATGATGATGTATGTACTGAAATGATAAATTTAATCTAAACATTAACCACACAAACAATTGATACCTATTGGAGACACATTTGATCATGGATATGATGGATGCACAAGTGTTTAAATGTAATAAAAATAAGACACATGATACACCCCAAAAAGTGATTAAAACGGGGAATTTATAGAGATTCACTCACATTGGGTGCGTTCGTTTGATGATGTTTAATGCGCATGAGTTTAGAGGGTTAATCGACGAGAAATAACTAACCTAAATAATAACGAAAAGGTACGGTAAATAAGTGGATTTTATTAACAATTTTAATAGGGTTTTTAGATTTATTTTTGTGAGTTTAAGGTCATTTTCTAACTTTAAAAATATTATTTTTAAGTATTTTTAATTGATTTTTAAATTAAATAAATAAATAAAAATATAAAAAAAAATGTTGACTTTTTGGGTTGACCGTTGACCGTTGACTTTGACTGTTGACCGGTTCGGACCTTGTGTATGTATGCGCTGAGTGAGGTTCGAACTTGTGACCTCCCGTACGCGTGCACGCAGCTCTACCAACTGAGCTACGTGTCTAACCCGAAATAATCTATGTTTTAATTATATATATATACTAATTAAATGTTTAATTTATTTGGTTTTATATTAAAAGAATTTAAATGGTTGAACTGGTGTCAGGAAGCCGGATCGAACTCGGGTTCTTCGGTTTGTAAGCGCACAGCCCAACCAGTTGGGCTGTGTGACTTATCTGTTAAACTTACAGTTTTTATTAATCTTAAAAACATCCTGTGTCCTACTCTGATTCAGTAACAAAAAAATTGGTTTTAATTCAGAAAGCCGGTGCGTTTGTAAGATTCGAACTCGTGACGTGCGCTATGTGTTTGCACACAGTCCACCGCTGGACTGTGTGTCTAACCCGGTTTAATATTCAATTTATATAATACTTATTCACAACGTCGACTTCGTCTTCTTCGTTCAAAGACACAGAACAACGATTATTCGACTGTTCTTGTTTAATTCGATTAAAGGACATATAAATGATTAAAATGAAATGGATAAAGAAGGTTTTGGAAATGAATGTACCGGAAAGATGATTTTCTCAGAACTCCGGCAAAGGTCGTCGGCTCTGTTTTATGAATTCCGTCTGAGCGGACCAATTAACAGTTTTGATTAACTAATTGTGAAATTGAGTTACTAAGCAAAGATTATCAGAGAGTTTAGATGTTTGTACCGATTCACAGCGTGTTTTCGGAAATGTCCAGAGATTTTTCGGCGAGTGCTGAATATTTGGTAACGTCGTCTGGGACCGATTCTGGTTGAAGGATTTAAGTTAGTATAAGTCTAACAATGGATAGAAGATGAAAGAATTGAGAAATTTACCAATTCGATGAATGTCACGGTTTTCCGGCGAAAGTCCGGCGATATCAGAAAACGTTTCCGACGAACAGAAATCAGAGCGAAAGTGAAATTGAAGGTTCTGCGAGTGTTTCCAAGTTATGAGACGATGAAATTGTCAGTGTAAAACAGGAGAAATATGATTTCGGTTTTCAAAACTCAAAATCATATGAAGCGAGTTCATTGAAGACGGAATTGATTAAGAACGTGGCAGCAATTGATTCTTCGGTTATAATCAGTAACTAGCGATCACTCAAACGTCTCTGGATGGTTGAAAGCCGATGATCGGTTTCAGTTTTGACGCAACAGATGAATTCACGGGGAACTTAAGTTTTATATGATTCCTTGTTTACACAAAAGAATCAAGTGGCGGAGTGGTGAAAGGCTTGTGTGTTAAGTGAGCCGGCTGACCCGGGTTCGAAACCCGGCAGCGACTTTTATTTTTTCTTCGATCGTTTTTTATTGTTTATTAATTATAGTTTATAAATTCTAGTATATTTATTAATTATGTATTGTTTAAAATTAAAAGGAGCATTAAATAAGCAACGAAAACTTGAAACTGACTATTCGATTAATAAACGAAGCGGGTTTTGAAAACCTGTTTTTCGACGGATGTTACAAATCCTTCAAGGGCGATGCCCTAACATGGTGGAAGGACATGATTCAATCAACAGGTAAGGTACACTTGTACAACTTGGGATGGTCCAAGTTTGTTGAATTAATAAAGGAAACTTATTGCCCAACCCATGAGGTGGAGAAAATAGAGACAGACTTCTTGTCTCTTTCCATGAAAAACCTAGACTGTCGAATGTACGTTTCCGATTTTAATTCCTTATCTAGGTTAGTTTCCTATCTTATCACCCCTAAATCCAAACGCATTGGGCGTTTTATAAATGGATTAGCGCCCAAAATTAAGGGCATGGTAGAGGCTGCTCAGCCTAGTACCTATAGGTCTGCTGTTGACCTATCTCTCTCCCTCACCCTTGATATAATGAGGCAGAAGTCAGTCAAGCCTGAAACTGACTGGAAAAGGAAGAGAGAGGAAGACAACTCTCATAGATTTAATAAGAAAAATAAAGGGAGGTTTAGGTTCAAAGGGAACCAAAGCAAGTCGGTTGTGATGCCATTCTGTAAGACTTGCAACCGGAGACACTGGGGACAGTGTAATCCTGTCCCACAAGCTAGACCTTGTGGCATATGTAAAAGAAGGGGGCATAAGACCCTAGATTGTAAGGATCTTAAGGATGCTGTATGTTATATTAGCAATGAAAAAGGGCACATTGCAACTAGCTGCCCTAAGAATTCAAGGAATAATAATCCGAAGCCTGGAGAGGCCAAGAAGGGGAATGCACGCGCCTTTCGGCTAACTGCTAAGGAAGCTGTTAATGACAATAACTTTATAACAGGTACTTTCCCCATTAATGATATTTTTGCTAGAGTGTTATTTGATTCAGGTGCAGATAAATCATTTGTTGATCATAACTTTAGTAAACTATTAAATCTGCCCGTAAGAACTCTAGATAAGACTTATGAGATAGAACTTGCCGATGGAACCTTAGAAACCGCTTCTTCTATTCTTGATGGATGTTCCATATCCATTAAGAATCATTCCATCCCTATCTCTCTTTTGCCAATGAAATTGGCGGGGTTTGATGTTGTCTTAGGCATGGATTGGTTATCTCATAACCAAGCCCGCATTGCCTGCGATAAAAATCTCATCGAGATTAAGACCCCATCTGGTGAAATGATCACCATCTTTGGCGACTCACACTATGGACTGCCAGACAAAGTGTCGTTATTTAAGGCAACCAAGTGTTTGAGAAGAGGCTGTGTCGTCTACTTGGCACAGTAACCATCAATGAGCCTAAACCAAGCATTGAAGACTTACTAGTTATCTCGGAATATCCTGATGTTTTCCCTGAAGAATTACCAGGCCTACCCCCAGATAGGCAAGGGGAGTTCAGAATAGATATCATACCAGGAGCAGTACCCATAGCTAGAGCTCCATATAGGCTAGCTCCAACCGAAATGAATGAGTTAAAGGTTCAATTGGATGAACTCTTAGAGAAAGGCTTTATTCAGCCTAGTTCCTCACCTTGGGGAGCTCCTATTCTGTTTGTAAAGAAGAAAGACGGTTCGATGCGAATGTGCATCGATTATCGGGAGCTGAACAAGCTAACAATTAAAAATAGATATCCTCTCCCCAGGATCGATGATTTATTCGACCAGCTTCAAGGGGCTAGTTACTTTTCTAAAATAGATTTAAGATCAGGATATCATCAACTGAAGGTTAGGAGTGAAGATATTCCTAAGACAGCCTTCAGACTCGCTATGGTCATTTTGAATTCTTAGTGATGCCTTTTGGGCTCACAAATGCACCAGCAGCATTCATGGATCTCATGAATAGAGTCTGCAAGCCATATTTGGATAAGTTTGTCATTGTCTTCATAGACGACATACTTATCTATTCTCGTAATCAAAATGATCACGAGAAACATCTTCGGTGCATCCTAGAATTATTAAGGCAGGAGAAACTTAATGCAAAGTTCTCAAAATGCGAATTTTGGCTTAGAGAAGTCCAATTTCTCGGACATATGCTAAGTGAGCGTGGTATCCAAGTGGATCCCACCAAAATTGAGGCCATAATGAATTGGGAAGTGCCCAAGACCCCAACAGAAGTTCGTAGTTTCCTAGGATTGGCTGGTTACTATAGGAGGTTCATTAAGAACTTTTCAAGAATAGCCACTCCTTTAACTTCTTTGACCGTAAGAATATTAAGTATAATTGGGGTCCAAAGCAACAAGAATCTTTTGAGATTCTTAAACACAAGCTGAGCAACGCTCCTGTGTTATCTCTACCTAAGGGTATTGAGAACTTTGTTGTCTATTGTGATGCTTCGCACACTGGCATGGGCTGTGTGCTAATGCAAAATGGTGAGGTAATTGCCTATGCATCACGACAACTAAAGGTGCACGAAAGGAATTACACCACCCATGATTTGGAACTGGGTGTCGTTGTATTTGCACTAAAACTGTGGAGACATTACTTGTATGGCACAAAGTGTGTTATATACACAGACCATAAAAGTCTCCAGCATCTATTCAATCAGAAAGAATTGAATATGCGACAACGTCGTTGGATGAAAACTCTTAATGATTATGATTGTGAAATTCGCTACCATCCAGGCAAGGCAAATATAGTTACCGATGACTTAAGTCGCAAGGAAAAGGTTAAACCTATAAGGATTAATGCTAAGAGCATTGAGCTCAGAAATAGCTTGAGTGAGAAGCTACTAGATGCACAAAAGCAGGCCTTATTAGAGGCTAATATCCCTAATAAGGGATTAGGCGGAACTGCTGATCAGTTAGCGCCTGGAAAAGATGGAATCCTGAGAATTAATGATAGAATTTGGGTTTCGATCTTTGGAAAGCGCATAATTCAAGATACTCTGTTCACCCGGGTGGTGACAAGATGTATCAATATTTGAAGAAGAATTATTGGTGGATGGGTTTGAAGAAATCCACAGCCACTTATGTAGCTAAGTGTCTGACGTGTTCGCAAGTTAAAGCCGAACATCAGAAACCGTCAGGACTTTTACAATAACTTGAAATTCCCACTTGGAAATGGGAAATGGTAACTATGGATTTGATTACCAAGTTACCGAAGACCAAAAGTGGTGATGACACTATTTGGGTCATAGTGGATAGGCTGACTAAGTCAACTCACTTCTTGCCAATTAAAGAGACGCATAATTCAGATAAATTGGCTAAGTTGTATGTGGACAAAATAGTGTCCCTACATGGTGTGCCAGTATCTAGTGTATCCGATAGAGATACTAGATACACATCTCACTTTTGGATAAGTTTCCAACAATCGTTAGGCACACGATTAAATTTTAGTACGGCTTACCATCCGCAGACTGATGGTCAAAGTGAGCGTACTATTCAAACTCTGGAAGACATGCTCAGGGCATGTGTGATTGATCTAGGTGGAAGTTGGGATGACCACTTACCCCTAATAGAATTCTCCTACAATAACAGTTATCATACTAGCACAAGGCTGCTCCTTTTGAGGCCTTGTATGAGAGAAGATGTAGAACGCCCGTATGTTGCGCAGAAGTTGGGGAGGCCCAACTGTCAGGACCTGAGATTGTCCTGGAGACCACGGAAAAGATTATGCAAATCCGTGGTCGTCTCAAAGATGCCAGGGATAGGCAGAAGAGCTATGATGACAAGAGGCGTAAACCTCTTAAGTTCCAAGTAGGGGACAAGGTCATGCTAAAAGTATCACCCTGGAAAGGTGTGATGCGTTTTGGAAAGAAGGGAAAGTTAAGCCTTAGATATATAGGACCCTTTGAGATAATCGAATGTGTCGGTACTGTAGCTTATAAGCTCAGGTTGCCAGAGGAGCTTAATGTAATCCATGATGTATTCCACATATCTAATCTTAAGAAATGTCTAGCCGATGAGTCGCTAGCAATGTCGCACAATGAGGTGCAAATTGATAAAAACCCGAGGTTCATTGAGAAACCAATTACGATCGAGGATCGACAGGTTAAGAAGCTCCGAAGAAAGATGATACCTATAGTAAAGGTTAAGTGGGACGCTTTTAGAGGTCCTGAATATACATGGGAGGTTGAGTCCACTATGCGACAAAAATACCCCCATCTTTTTTAATAAAATCTCGAGGTCGAGATTTCTTTTAAGGGGGTGAGGATGTAACACCCTGTAAAAATCGTGTCCAATAGTATAGTGACACATATTGTATTTTAATATATTCTATTAAAGACCAATAAGGACTAAAGGCGTCAACATGCTCAAGTTGAAACTCTGAGTGACGAACCGATGTCAACATTCATAAATAATAGCCTCTGAGTGACTGATATGTCAACATGCAATCATTAGCCTCTGAGTGACTGATACGTCAACATGCTTGAAACTTGGCCTCTGAGTGACTGATATGTCAACATGCCCAGCCTCTAAGTGACGTCGGAATCAACATGCTTGCAATAAGCCTCTGAGTGATCCTTTGTGAAGTCCTAACTCTCATACGTGCCATTTGTTGGACGACAGGGTTCAATTTTGTAAATATGTGAAAGTTGGATAATGAAGGGATTAAAAGTGTCAACATGTTAATTTATACCTCTGAGTGACCTTTTAACGAACCGAGAGTCCGGGCATAATCCCGGGTATGCCAAGTTTTGGCTACGGAGGACTAAAAGTGCCAAAAAGGTGTTTAAAATGGTTTTTATAAGCATTATATAGTTCAGGGGTCAAAGTGTCAAATTTTGAAACTGAATTAGGGGCGGTCACGGGCCGCGAGAGACCCGGCCTGTGTCTCTCGCGCCCTGCGAGACAGGCTCTGCTGCAGAAAGTTTATTTGGTCTCCAAGAAACTCCAAAACCATTTAATCTGAAACCATGGCTTCTCTAAACTGCTATGCCACGTTTTAAGACACTTGTAAGCTTCTTCTTACACCCCTAAACACCTGGCTTCACCTCCTTTGAGCTCTCAAACTATAAAAAGGTGTTCAAGTGTCATTCCAACTTGCACCTTTCTCATTAAATCACTCTTCTCCCTCCTCTGGAAGTTCGTAACTGAAAGGAGCATCCAACTTAGTTCTCTTGCATTGTAGGAACCTCTTGTAAGTGTTCCTTACTCTTGCTTTTTCTTTTTTAGGCTTCTATAGCCAAAAGTCAAGCGTTTTACGGCAAACGCTTTGACTTTCGGTTAAGACCATTATGGTCCAGACATTGTTCGAAACGAACATGGCTAAGTGATCATAATAAGGTAGGTGTTAGTCCCTATAAAGGGCACCTCCTGAAGATCACGTTTGCTAGACCAATTGACGGGTCAAAGTTATGATATTAAAAAGTCAAACATGTCATTTTTCGGAAAAATCATAAATTGATCTTATATATGTTATGAAACCTGTTTTGACACTAAAAAAAAGTTGGTAATAATTATTAGAACATGTATAAACATGTTCGGCTCGTCAATTTCAGTTTTAGGGTCGGTTCGCAACCGAAAGTCACAAAGTTTGACTTCTGCTTTGACTTTTGATTATGAACCGGTTTAGATTAGCTACTTACTGATCTAAAGTTGCATTATGATCATAATATATTATAGCATAACCCTCTGAGGTTATATTACATGATCATAATCATAATCCAAGTTTATGCGCAAGTTCCATAATTATGCCATCTTTGACCAAAATGCCCTTTTTTGCGTAAAACAAGGTTTTAAATGGTAATGAACTTGAAAATGAATTTCTACTGATGTAATATTATAAGTAGGATTATTTGGGATGTTAAACCAAGTTATAAACTGAGTTTTTAAACAAGTCCTTAAACTATGTCGCTAAATGACGGTTTTAGCCCCTTGTGGCTTATAAAATAGTTTTAATCAAATCTTTTCAAGGTAAATCACTTACCTACTGATATTTTATATTAAATAACATATTTTAGACAGTTTAATCTGCTCCAAATGTCAGTTTTCATAAAAATCGCTTAAAGACGTCATATTACGACATAAGCACCGTTTCGGCGCATAGTATGGTTTTAAACCATATTAATGGACCAAGACTTGTTACCTACTGATTTTAAAACTTATTTTAAACATATTTACAGTAGGTACTTATTATAAACTCAGAATCACAAATAGTTTATAAACTATGTGTAAATGACCAAAATGCCCCTTCGGTGCATAATTTGGTCATAAAAGGTAAAATGCACATATAGTTGATATCCTACTAATATTATATCATAAATAAATTATTTTTCCAGAATACTCATGATCACAAACTTAAATTATATTCAAGTTCCTTCTATATGATATGAAATTACCAAAACGCCCTTATGAGGCATAATTTTGTTTTAAAACCTTAACGGGCAGACAGGTTGATATCCTACTGACATCTTAACTTATTTAAAGTATAATGTCATATAGAACTTGTCCATAACTTATCCGGTTACCCGATGCCACTAATAAGCGCATAGTTACGTATATGTAACTATTTTACGGAAATTAACCGAAACGGGTTTAACCTTGTCATTTTAGTTTCAAAATCCAGAATGTTTATAGTTTACCCATATTATACAAGTCAAGTACTTGTCGGGTTTAAACTACATTCTATCCAATCATCGTTTAATCAAGCGTTATACGTAATGATCATGTACACTATTCGGTTTATAAGACCGTTAGTATTTAATTGGCTAGCTTATGCCATAATCCAGACTAGAGCCTTGCCGGTAAATGCTATCTGCACTTGGTACTTTTGTATACGGCTGAATTATTTAAAAATAAAAGAAGAAGACAAGCTCAGGTAAATACTCTCGACTTATTTCCCCTATAAGGGCTTGGGATACGGTTAACCTTCCTAAGTTAATAAAATATTTTGTGCCGTTTGCTCTTAAAATCATTTTTAATGTTTTCAAAATGAGTCAGTTTGGTGTATTTACCAGCGTAAGCTGACGTATCTTCCAAAGGCTAATCTGCAGGTATAATACGAAATAGGCCGGAAGCTGCTCGGTAGAGAATAAGAGGATCTTGTAAATCCTTAGATTTGCCTAAAGTCTGTTTTGTATTCTTTCTTGTATATTTTACGATCCGACGGTGGATCTTCTATTACGAGCCTGTATATTATTTTAGATTTCGAACATTTCGGTTTGTAATAGTAATTTTACTCCAAAACTTCCGTTGTGCCATATTTAATTGACTATAAGGTTATCAACTATTGTCACGATACTCCCCACCAGGGCCCACATGTGTTTGATTTCGTGGTTGGAAATCCGGGGTGTGACACTTTCTATACCAATAAATGAATTACGACTACATGTGGTTTGCTGTAGCCATCATACTTGAATTCCATCATCCGTAGCCTTGATTTCGAATAAATATTTTTCTCTAATGTTATCCAATTTAGTTTATTTCTTTTTTATTATAAAATCATGTTAAATTATATAAAGAGTTAAATACTATTTTAGTTCTTATGTTTTGCTCAAACTATCGATTTTATTCCAAAAGAATTTTTTTTGAATTTTTTAATTCAATAATTTGGTTTTCATATCAATTTAGATCCATTCAACTAACTGCATTCAAATTTTATTTTGATTACTTATGAAAAGACCAGAATACCCTTAACCCATTTTTAAAATAATATTATATCTTTCTATACCAATAAATGAATTACGACTACATGTGGTTTGCTGTAACCATCATACTTGAATTCCATCATCTTTAGCCTTGATTCGAATAAACGTTTTTCTCTAATCACGGGGCAGGAAACCTTCTGTGCAAAGGTTATCCAATTTAGTTTTTTTTTATTATAAAATCATGTTAAATTATATAAGGAGTTAAATACTATTTTAGTTTTTATGTTTTGCTCAAACTATCGATTTTATTCCAAAAGAATTTTTTTTTTAACTTTTTTAATTCAATAATTTGGTTTTCATATCAATTTAGATCCATTCAACTAACTGTATTCAAATTTTATTTTGATTTCTTATGAAAAGACAAAAATACTCTTAACCTATTTTTAAAATAATATTATCTCTTCGATACTAATAAATGAATTTTTTAGACACATGTCACTCTCTGATAAATAATCACTTTTAAGTAATAATATAGTAATTTTATATATGCTATGAATAGAAATATATATTTCTTCTTTTAAATAATAATTCAATTAAATATAATTTAGATGATTACAGTAATGTATATGACACTACAAAGGTTCACTCTACTTGATCTTTTTAATTTAATTTTATATACACATAAATATAAATTTAATTTATAGTTTTAAATATACTACTCTCGTAGAAATTAACCCACTATATATGCAATTATATTTATATATTTTACCCAAATACTTGAATTACACTAACAAATCAAATAATTTATAAGGAAGATAATTTAATATTTTATTTAGATAATCTGCTTGCAATTCTAGTGTCCTAACTAATATTGTTAATTTATAAATAAGTACTTGTATATGGTATTTGATAATAAATTAGTAATTATTCTTTATATCCAAATAGTATATTTTATATTATGGTATGTTGGGATAAATTGTTGGTACTTTTTTTCTCGGATTATTATTTAACTATCTTAATAACATGTATAACGAAACAATTTATATTTAATAGTATTTGAAGTGTCTATACGTTAATGTAATAATCTAAGTTAGATTTAATTATATTATTATTATTTAATAATCTTATAAAATGTATAAAAATTAATATATTATTATTAAAAGTGAGGATTGTCACACCCTGACTTGTAGCGGAAATGGTAGTCAGGGCATGATTGGGTTTCAATCAAAGCTCATGACATTTACTATAATAAAGTTTCATATTTATTAATCCAAATTAAAAGGAGCAAATTCCAACAACACATAAACGATACAAGCACAAAATGTTCTAAACACAACATTCATGAACTCTTTATTTTTCTTCTAAGGCCAATTCATATGTGTTCCTTACTTCAACATGTCCACCTGTATCATGTGTAAAAATAGAGATTTGGGTCAACAAAAGTTGGCGAGTGAATCCCGTTTAATCATTTCAAAGAAATGATTATGTTGATTAATTTAATAAAAATGTGCATAACCAAGTATGAGTAAACGTATATGTAAATAATCCACAAACCACATAATTATCTAGCAAAGTATACGTGAACATGATAAATGATGAACTATGAGATCAAGGCTCAATCAAACGGAGCCGATCTAATTAGGCACGCGATGCTCTACCCGTCTATACAGGGAACTGACGGGCCTAATGTGAATGCTTGACTGAAATGAGAAAGTATAACCACAATAACAATAAACAAACATGTCACATAGCAAGTTAGATCATATAATGGTGGTAGCACGAGATTTGAATAAGTTATAAAAGTAAAACGACACATGATACACCCAAAACATGAATAAAAAGGGGAGTTTGTAGGAATTCACTCACAATGGATGCGTTTCTTGAGTTGATAACGAACGCACACGATTATAGATTCCAACCGACGAGAAAAACTAACCTAAATAATCACGTAATAATTCGGTAAATATATTTCTTTTTTTTGAAATTAGTTTTTTTATTTAATGGCCTTTATTAGGCTTTTTAGACAATTTTATAGTATTTATTACTAATTTTTATGTTTGAAAAGATTTATTTTATTATTTATTTTTATGGATTTTGGATAAAAATAAAGGAAAAGGTTAATTACAAAAAATACCCCTTTAGGGTTCGAACCGGTCGGATCGGGTGTTCTTGGCATCGTGTGAGGTTCGAACGCGTGACCTCTCGTTTACGTGCACGCAACTCTACCAACTGAGCTGTGTCTAACCCGGAATATAACCGAATTTAATTACATATATACACTTATTAAGTCAAACCATATTCTGGTTTTATTTAAAAAGGTTTTATAATTTTCATAAACATGTACCCGACAGGACTCGAACTCGTGACCAAGGCTCAATGTTGCACACAGCCCGGCCAATTGGGCTGTGTGACTAACCCGATAGATATAGGATTTTATTACTTTTGTACACTAACTGAGTTGATTTATATATTAGCTATAAAAAAAAGTTTGCTAATATATAGAAAATCAGTAGCGTGTTAAGACTCGAACCCAGGACCATTGTTTTAAATTTGCACACAATCCATCACGGGACTGTGTGTCTAACCCGGTATGTTTACCGATTTTAATTCTATATATACACATTTCCGACTTCATCTTCTTCCTTATGAATTCACATATCAAAAACCCGATTTAATAAACTTGTTGGATTGAATTATACTATTACTGATCATAAAAATAAATAAAAAGAAAAGGATTCAAATTGCTTATACCGAAACAGAGGGATGCTTTGATTGCTCCGATGGAATTTCGGCGACAACACAAGTTTTCCGGCGAGTGAATTAGAGGGTTCAGAGAGTTTGTTTGAGAGTGAGCGAGTTCTACAAAGGTTCAATGGTCACTATTTATAATTGAAGGTGATGAAATTGAGTTAAATTTTGGTTTTATCGGTTTCGGTCAAATCTTTAATTGTCACATTAATTCTATAATGGAAATTTAGTCATTGCTGAACCAATGATTGTGTTTAACACACAATTCTGAAACGGTTTTTCTCTGGTTTAAATCGTAATTTAAACGGAGATTTGAATATGGATTTGGGATTACAGCCGTTACAGGCGGTTGTGTTGAAATTGATTTCAGGGGTTGTTTCAATATAAAATTTATTTTCTTTGGGTTTGTTTCAACTATGTGAGTGTGGTGTAGTGGTGTGTTAGGCGTTTTATTTAGGTGGAGACCCGGGTTTGATACCCGCGGTCCACACTTCTTTTTTTTTTCATTTTAATTTTTATTGTTAAATTTTAGTTTATGTTATTATTTAAACTTTATTATTTATTTAAAATTTTATTTATTATTATTACTTGGTACTAATAACAAAGTTTCAAATACTTAACATAGATGCGTAACGAATTATATCGCGTATTTGAATTACAAAATTGAGCGGGTTTTAGAACCCGTTTTGCGGCGAATGTTAGAGTATCTCCTACTTTTAGAAATTTCGTTCTGAAATTTAAGTAGTAGTAGGTTTAACTTGAAAGAGAAGAGGGTATTTTTTTTCGCATTGAGTCTTTGCGTTCTCAAGTAACTCAGGTCCTCATTTTGACTCCCAACATACTCTGACTATCGGAATTCGATTTCGCCTTAAACGTTTCTCACTGAAGTCCATGATTTCTATAGGTTGTTCTACGAAATGCATCGATTCAAAAATCTGAATATCTTTTAACAGAAAAGGAATGTGTGATGTTTGGATTTTGATTGAGGCGGTAACGTTCCTAGTAAGGGTTGTACACCCTGCTACAAGAATCGTTTTTTGATGCCTGAAGTGTAGAAAAGAGTTGTATCTTGGAGTTGACTGATTGGATAGTCTCATGATAAGGGTTTTGAGAAAATCGAAGCGTCGAAAAATAAAATTACCACACAAAACGAAGTGTTCAACCACATCGTATCCAACTTAAGATTTACACTACCTACACGGAACTTCTCATAACCGTCTAACAATGCTTTTGATCACTTAACAAGAATACTTATATATAGGAAGTACCAGCGGCGTATCCACCATATCCTTGTCAAATTTTCATTGGCTTTGTCAGCAAGTCACGATTAGTTCTATGTGACTCGTCCTAAAATCTACAAAACATAACCAAACGCAACAGCTAATGCTTGAGTTCTCAAATATGAGGGATACAAGACTGAATGACAGCGGTACCTCTCTCGTGTTATGAGGAAGTGATCAGTCTATGAAAAAGTGAGACATGACCTAACTTCTTTAAATGATGAGACGAGGTTCGTCGTGATGTATGATGACATGAATTTTAATCGATGAATAGAGACATGTAATGAAACAACTTGTCATAACGTGATATAAATTGCGTTAATGGTCTTAAAATTTTTGATACATTACTACCCAAATTGAAAACAAAGATAACGTGACTAATTAAGCAAGGAATGGAATTGATAGAAAATATGAAGAATAAATGGTGGGAGTGGAGCCTTGTTTCTTTGAGGTGGAAGGCTAATTGGGTTGCTCGTTCGCACCGTTGTTGACCTCTACCAGGTTCGCGTTAATGTTGTAGGCTCTTCCTCTTGCCGGTGGAGGTGCTAGGTTTGCCTGGTTCGCTTGGTTAACCGGGTTTGCTTGGGCTTAAGCGTTAATGATATTAACCAACCAAGGGCACGTGTTTCTAAAGTGGGTAGGGTCACCACAATTAAAGCTAGCTCGATCGTATGGAACCATGGGATACTGAGGTTGTTGATAGGGTTGAATCATATTTTGAACAAGGGGTGGAGCTTGGTTTTGAGGGGTACGACAGTGTTACTCAAATGACCATAATGCCCACATTTGGCACACAATCGGCAGGGTACGGTGGGTTGATGGTGATAATGGCAGGTGTTGCATTGAGGGTGAGAACCAGTGTAGGGTTTCTTGTTTGGGTACACTGAGTTGGGTGCCACTTGGGTAATTGGAATAGCTTGGAGGGGTATGGCTTGTGGAGTTGATTGACTGGTTGGAGTGACAGCAAAATTTTTTCCGTCTTGATTTCTCTTGGTAGTGAATTGGGAAGAGGATTCAGTTTGGGTTGGGTTTGAGGTTTCGGTTGTTGTTTTATTTTTCTTCTTCTCATCCTTGAAGTCCCCATTCCTGATGTGGTTTTCAGTGAGCTCATTAGCTAGCTCCATTGCTGCTTCCAAGGTTGCAGGCGTAGTACTCATCACAGAGTCCTGGATCTTTGAGGGAAGACCCTGAATATAGTGCTCGATTAAACAGTAGAGGGGAGTGAACATATTTGGAACCATTTGATTCAATTCGAGAAACCTCTTGTTGTAGGTTATATGATCTCCTCTTTTGTTTTAGGAAGTAGAACTCATTTCTAGCTTCTTAATCTCGCTCCTGGGGCAGAAGCGTCTTGTCATGAGTTCTCGAAGTTGTTCCCAAGTTAGGGCTACGCGGCTTCGGTGCCTCTTCTGCCCTTTTCGGCATTCCACCAAGTGAGTGCTACCCTAAATAAACGACCAGTAGCATATCGAACCTTACGGTCGTTGGGACAATCACAATTGAGAAAAGTACTCTCCATTTCCTCAAACCATCGAAGGAGAGTAGTGACCCCTTCAGTTCTGTCATACTTTGGAGGGTCACATGAGTTGAAGTGCTTGTAGGTGCACTTGGTGGTGTTTGTGGGAGGGTTAGCAGCATTTTGTCCCCCTTGGTTATTTAGGCCGACAGGGTTAGCGGCAAGAGCTTGTTGAACTTGGATTACGATATCGGGAATCACAATGGCCATTTGTTGGGCTATTTGAGCAGCCATGCGCTCGCTGGATCTTTCTGATCTCCTACCTCTACGAGAATGCCTAGAAGACATCTACAGGAAATGCGTAACGAGATTATGAGTTTGGTGTTTAGGTGTCATGTGTCGTGTTTAGAAATTAACATCCACAAAACAAATGAAGAAAATAAATTTACTACATCCATAGGATGCCTTGGGCTTTGCTTATGTTTAGGCCCCCATATGTCCCCCATACTTGGCCTAGGTAGGCATGTGGGCCCCCATGACTACTGGGCTCTTGTAGGGTTCACATTGGTGTTGGCCTGTTAACACTTGCACCACCCGAACGAAAATCGTAAAACATGATTGCGAGATATAAGGTCAGAAGGTGTCCTGGTGTAGACACAGTGACAACTCAAAGTAGGGTTAGTTCGCACGACGTTTGGTGTGGCATGCTTTGGCCTAATAGGTCCTTCGTACTCTCATCGTTAGTCCCCAGATAGGCAATCTAGTCTGTTATATTGGATTTATACGAATACCAAACCTAGACAGGACGTTCCGACTACCGATACTCATACCCTTTCAGTTACTACATGCCCGTCAGAGAACTCACTTTGATGAGATTGAAAAATGAAAACATCACAAAATCTTTGAGAAAGGAAACATGAAAATGTTTTAAATATGTGAGAATTGAAACGTGCATGATGCGTATATATGTAAGCATGTTATGTTTAACAATATGTATAACACATTAAATATCACAAAAAATCATACGATAGTGGGAGTGCTTGCATGTATTTGTGTGTGGGTAAAACAAGTAAATATCATGAGTTTGCATGTAACCAACTTAAGACGTAAGCAATTAAATTCTAAGTGACTATAGTATAGGCTCTAAGGCTCTAATAACCTATCCTATATCCCTATAATCAAAAGCTTTGATACCAATCTGTCACACCGTGACTCGCAGTGGAAATGGTAGTCGGGGCATGATTGGGTTTTCATCAAAGCTCATAACATTTACTACAATAAAGTTTCATATTTATTAATCCAAATTAAAAGGAGAAAATTCCAACAACACATAAACCATACAAGCACAAAATGTTCTAAACACAACATTCATGAACTCTTTATTTTTCTTCTCAGGCCAATTCCTATGTGTTCCTTGCTTCAACATGTCCACCTGTATCATGTGTAAAAATAGAGATTTGTGTCAACAAAAGTTGGTGAGTGAATCCCGTTTAATCATTTGAAAGAAATAATTATGTTGATTAATTTAATAAAAATGTGCATAACCAAGTATGAGCAAACGTATATGTAAACAATCCACAAACCACATAATTATCTAGCAAAGTATACGTGAACATGATAAATGATGAACTGTGAGATCAAGGCTCAATCAAACGGAGCCGATCTAATTAGGCACGCGATGCTCTACCCGTCTATACAGGGAACTGATGGGCCTAATGTGAATGCTTGACTGAAATGAGAAAGTATAACCACAATAACAATAAACAAACATGTCACATAGCACGTTAGATCATATAATGGTGGTAGCACGAGATTTGAATAAGTTACAAAAGTAAGACGACACGTGATACACCCCAAAACATGAATAAAAAAGGGAGTTTGTAGGAATTCACTCACAATGGGTGCGTTTCTTGAGTTGATAACGAACGCACACGATTATAGATTCCAACCGACGAGAAAAACTAACCTAAATAATCACGTAATAATTCGGTAAATATATTTCTTTTATTTGAAATTAGTATTTTTATTTAATGACCTTTATTAGGCTTTTTAGACAATTTTATAGTATTTATTACTAATTTTTATGTTTGAAAAGATTTATTTTATTATTTATTTTTATGGATTTTGGAGAAAAATAAAGGAAAAGGTTAATTACAAAAATATACCCCTTTTAGGGGTCGAACCGGTCGGATCGGGTGTTCTTGGCATCGTGTGAGGTTCGAACGCGTGACCTCTCGTTTACGTGAACGCAACTCTACCAACTGAGTTGTGTCTAACCCGGAATATAGTCGAATTTAATTACATATATACACTTATTAAGTCAAACCATATTCTGATTTTATTTAAAAAGGTTTGATAATTTTCATAAACATGTACCTGACCGGACTCGAACTCGTGACCAAGGCTCAATGTTGCATACAGCCCGCCCAATTGGGATGTGTGACTAACACGATAGATATAGGATTTTATTACTTTTGTACACTAATTGAGTTGATTTATATATTAGCTATAAAAAAAGTTTGCTAATATATAGAAAATCAGTAGCGTGTTAAGACTCGAACCCAGGACCATTGTTTTAAATTTGCACACAGTCCACCACGGGACTGTGTGTCTAACCCGGTATTTACCGATTGTAATTCTATACATACACATTTCCGACTTCATCTTCTTCCTTATGAATTCACAGATCAAAAACCCGATTTAATAAACTTGCTGGATTGAATTATACTATTACTGATCATAAAAATAAATAAACAGAAAAGGATTCAAATTGCTTATACCGAAACAGAGGGATGCTTTGATTGCTCTGATGGAATATCGGCGACAACACAAGTTTTTCGTCGAGTGAATTAGAGGGTTCAGAGAGTTTGTTTGAGAGTGAGCGAGTTCTACAAAGGTTCAATGGTCACTATTTATAATTGAAGGTGATGAATTGAGTTAAATTTTGGTGTTATCGGTTTCGGTCAAATCTTTAATTGTCACATTAATTCTATAACGGAAATTTAGTCATTGCTGAACCAATGATTGTGTTTAACACACAATTCTGAAACGGTTTTTCTCTAGTTTAAATCGTAATTTAAACGGAGATTTGAATATGGATTTGGGGTTACAGCCGTTACAGGCAGTTGTGTTGAAATTGATTTCAAGGGTTGTTTCAATATAAAATTCATTTTCTTTGGGTTTGTTTCAACTATGTGAGTGTGGTGTAGTGGTGTGTTAGGCGTTTATTTGGGTGGAGACCCGGGTTCGATACCCGCGGTCCACACTTTTTTTTCCATTTTAATTTTATTGTTAAATTTTAGTTTATGTTATTATTTAAACTTTATTTATTATTTATTACTTGGTACTAATAACAAAGTTTCAAATACTTAACATAGATGCATAACGAATTATATCGCATATTTGAATTACAAAAGTTTTAGAACCCGTTTTTGACGAATGTTACAAGGATACACTAGAGATTGAC
Organism: Scalesia atractyloides; assembly: GCA_947069175.1. Lineage (NCBI taxonomy): Eukaryota > Viridiplantae > Streptophyta > Magnoliopsida > Asterales > Asteraceae > Scalesia > Scalesia atractyloides. The sequence goes on along the minus strand of CAMTDV010000007.1, from coordinate 11,325,678 downwards.
ACTTATCCAATTTTTTTTCATTTGTTAGTGCAGAAAAAGAAAAGATATAATATTTGTTTAAAAATGTGCTAAGGGTAGTTGGTCTTTTAATGAGAAATTAACTGAAAATTTAGATGGAGTGTGGTCTCCCGAAAACAAATTTGGTAATTAAACCAAATTAAAGTTATTTCTTGGATTTTATTTTTCCCTTGCATGATTGAAGATTTTGACACTCCAGCAACATCTAAACCTAAGGTATGTGGTAAATTTACATATGATGAGTTTTGATGTGAAATGGGTTTTTATGGTATGATGAAATTGATGTTGTATTGATGTTTATGATCATCATACTTGCTTGTATGTGTGAATTACTTGTACAATCTAGAGGTTTGGATAGGTGTTCTTATATGTCTAGAAATGGGTTTTTGACATGAAATATGAACCAATGATTCTCTAGTCAAAAGGATGAATTAGCTTATGATAATTGGAAGTATATGTTAACTTGAAGCTATTAAGTGTATGAACTTGTTGAGTTGAAAGAAACATGGTAATTTTGGTTTGCAAATTAAGCTAATATATTGGCTTAATAATGATACCCACCAAGTGTTCAATAAAATGTCTAAGTGAGTTTTATTGAATTGTAAGTGTATCTATGTATGTCAATTAGCAGTTTGACTTTTAAAAGTTAAACTGACCTAAATAGATTGGAATGAAAAATAAGGTATAAAAATCCATATAATATAATGATAAATGAGGTATACAAACCCATAAGGGTGATGGTCATTGTATTTGATAACTAATCTAATCACCTTGTGAATATGATGTGATAGTTGGACTCTTGACAAACTAGGTAGGAGCTTGGAAAGAAATGAGTCAAACGGGTCAAGTGCACGATGAAGCTCAAATGGACGAAAGCTTACACCTCCTAGAATAGAATCATAATTTATGTGACGGAATGACATTTTGATGATAAAACAATAACTTGTTAAGATGAGACCCTATTGTGATAATCATAACGGGTCAAATGGGTAAAAACGAAGTTGAACCACATTTTGGTGATAATAACAATAACTTGTTAAGATGGGACCCTATGGTGTAAATCATGACGGGTCAAATGGGTAAAAACTAAGTCAAATCACATTTTGGTGATAAAACAATAACTTGTTAAGATGAGACCCTATTGTGTAAATTATAACGGGCCAAATGGGTAAAACTAAGTTGAACCACATTTTGGTGATAAAAACAATAACTTGTTAACATGGGACCCTATGGTGTAAATCATGATGGATCAAATGGGTAAAAACTAAGTCGAATCACATTTTGGTGATAAAACAATAATTTGTTAAGATAAGACCCTATGGTGTAAATCATAACGGGTAAAATAGGTAAAAACTAAGTTTAACGACATTTTGGTGATATAACCATAACTTGTTAAGAAGAGACCCTATGGTGTAAACCATAACGGGTCAAATGGGTAAAAAACTAAGTTGAATCACATTTGGTGATAAAACAATAACTTACTAAGATGACACCTTATAGTGTAAAGCATAACTGGTTAGAAGAGTAAAAACTAAGTTGAATCACATTTTGGTGATAAAACAATAACGTGTTAAGATGGGACCTTATGGTGTTAATAGAAGTTTTTTTAAGAAAAGCATCTATAAAAATAATTAGATAGAATACCTTCAACCTTGTCAACTAATAGTGAAAGAAAAAAAAATCAGGATACTTACCAATACCTATTATAGGTATACAAATGGAAATCGAAACAAATAACTCGCACAGTCCAGAATTAAAACATAATAGTCTGGAGTATTAAATAATTGGTATCCATAGAATATCTGGCGTGACATAGATAATAAATAAATAGGAGTTAATATCATTCCAATTACCATTACAAAAGTGATGACAATTTTAGGCATGAAAAGATATTCTTGGCTAGTAATTATTCCTAAAAATACTAGCACTTCTGCAACAAAACGCCATGGAAAAGCTACTGAACATTGTAAATATTTTGGCATGGGGATAGCTTCTCCACCCATTTCATCGAGATAAACAAGAACCCAGAATGGGTCAAATGGACAGATGGTCATACGAGTCAAATGGTGATGTGATCACCATGCTTTGTTTTATGTATAAGGGCATGCATTGCCACAAATTACAAAGGAAATTGCAAGGTATTGTTAACGGATCATAACTTTGACCCCGTCAGGTATTTGTAATGGGTCATACATTTGGATAAGGGCTTAGGACATGATGGAAGGTGGTTGAGCCAGCTTTGGGCTAATAATCCACCTCATTAGTGGTTTTATTAGTAATTAAGTGAAATGGTCTTTAGAGCCAAAAAACGCCTATGTTATCAAACATAGCTGAAATGAGTTTCGAAATAAAATAACGTTCGATATATTCATGTCCTTAGGGACATAATTAATCTTAATGGGATAACAAGCTAAACGTGTCTACTAGTTTTCATTCAAACTTATAAAAGTCCTCTGGTTCGGAGAAAAAACTTTAAATTGACTAAAATGCCCTCGGATAATGGGTTTGGGTAAAATGCCTAACCAAAAGAAAGCTTTGGAATGCTAAAACATTGTTCAATGAAACCATCCATAATTTTGTTTATGGTTGGGAGTTAATGGGGTATACTATGATAAAGAGTATAGGAGGTTTGAGCTAAAAAGCTCAATGCCTTCTTAACAGGTCGGTTGGGTAAAGCTCCAAACTAAAAGAATTTGTTATATTTACATATAATAGTTGGGGAAAAGAAAATGAGAATAAAGAAAAAGAAATTGAAGCATTGAGCTAAAAGGCTCAATCCCTTCTTAACAGGTCGGTTGGGTTATACGCTAAACCGAACGAAAGAATTGGAAATTTAATAAACTCGGTCCAAATTGTGGATATTGGGTTTGAGGCTAAAAAGAAAAAGTTAGCAAAGTGCCAACTTTAGCAAGTAAACATTTCAGCAAAGTGCACGCTTTAACAAAGTGCACATATTAGCGAAGTGAACACTTTAGTAAAACGCATGCTTCAGCAAAGTGCATACTTTAGCAAAGTGCACATCTCAGCAAAGTGCCCACTTCAGCAAGTGCACACTTCGGTAAAGTGCGCATCTCAGCAACGCGCATGTTTCAGCAAAGTGCACGTATTAGCCATCGTGACACATGACATCTAAAGGCGTTTCTGTCATGATGCACGACAGAACCTCAGTTGATTAAAATACTTTCTTTTGTCATTTTTCGATCCTTTATCACAAAATAAATATAAAAACTAATTGTTTTTTATGTTTATGACGGGTTTATAAATAGGTTGGTACCGGACGGACGATCGAGCACACGAAGAACCGAACACTCTTAAACCGGCGTCTCCTTGGGAATAACTTTTCGAGGAGGTTAAAGTACGAACATGTGTGACAAAATTTTCGAGTCTAAAACCTTATTGTTTTCGGATTGTAATATATGTTAACAAACCACTATGTTAGTCTGTTTGGGTTATCAGTTAACCCATATTTGTATGTTAAAAAAAAGATATGGGACCTAATCAACTGAATATTTAAGATATTCGGCTTAAAATGGGAACGAGGGTTAAAAAAAGTCTTTTAAACTCAAATAGATATTTTAAGTAAACCACAAGTACTAAAATAATACTCTTATGATCCAAAAAGATGTTTTAAGTAAACCACAAGTACTAAAATAGTTTTTCATTCTTATGTAAATATTTAGATAGCTGGTTTAATTCCTAACCAATCAATTTTAGCTTTCTAAAATTAGTCTCAATATATGAAACTTTGGATAAACTTTGGATTTATCCTATAAAAGAGTGGTTACTAAATCTAGAGTGGTTGATTTAATGGTTTCACTGATAATACCATATTCAATTTTCTTTCAAATCTTTCATCTATCATAATTGTGTTTACACTATGCTGTCCATAATAACATGGGTGGCTCAAATATAAGAAAAATTGAACCACTAAAATATTGAATTTGAATATGATGTAGGTATGGACTATAAGGATAATGATAATCAAGGTTAGGTTCAATCATTATGCATTTAATGTTAGGATACTTTTTGTAAGTGTTGAAGAAAAATAATCTGATCAGATGATGACAAAGTTAGCAAGTCTCTATAAAGAAAGATACAAGACAAACGGACAAAAGAAAAGAAGAAGAACATCATGAAAGAAGATTAGAAAGTCATCCACTACAGGAAAGGAAGACCAGGTCAGAGAAATCTGATTTTTTGATGATAAATCTGATATTTATCATCAGAATCTGAAAAGATCTGATTATCAGAAATCTGATAATCAAAGACATCAGATTTCTAATAAGGAGTTTATCAGAATTCTGATACAACTTGACAAAGAGATAAGGATCAACACGAACTCCTAAGTGACTAGTGGACTTAAAGGATTCAATGAATATGTTAAAAAGCTACTTTTCACAAGACAAGTGTATGAATAAACAAATGTTTATTTATACCCAACATTCTCTATAAATAGAGAATAATACACCGAAGGAACAAATGAGTTAAGCTTAGCATTTATCACATACTACAAAACTCCACTACCCTTCACCACATAATCCTTTGATATTTGTTTGTACTAGTCAGTAATCACACAATCACCTTGTAACCTTTTTCAAAGTGATATAAACTTGAAAAAATTGTATTTCTGTTTCTTGAAAGTTTGATTTCTAACTCCGCACATTATTTTCATAGTTGTTGAAATCACTTCCAAGTTTAGTTAAAGCATTGCTATCTAGGATCAACAGTTGGTATTAGAGCAGGCTGAAAAACTTATTTTCAAAACTATCAATTGCTCAAGTATTTTTATCTGATACTCTGCTCCTTAACTTTTGTTTAACTAAAAATGGCAAACTTTCAAACAGGAATAATGCATTCAACATCGGGTCTATGTCAAAGTCTCCGACTTTAGTCAGAGAGGAGTTCCCCTAATGAAAAATCAGGATGATCAATTTCCTTAATGGACATGATCGAGCTCTGTTTCAAACCATTAAGAGAGGCCCACATTTTCCTCATGTTGAAGTTACAACTGTACAAGAAACTGATCAAACTACAGCAATATCAATACCTGCCTCGTGGGCTCCAAAACAAGAAAATTAGTGGAGCAATGAGGACAAGTTATTGATGGAAGCTGATGAGAAATCACTCTTGATAATGGTACTTCCAAATGGCATATTTTCTCAAGCAGACGCATGTGCATCCGCAAAAGAAATATGAGTCAGTTAGAAAATCTTTGTGAAGAAGAAAAAGGAATGAAAAGAAACAAAAGAACCAATTGTGTTTCTTCATATGAAAGATTTAAAAGTCTTCCAAACGAAAGTATTTCAAAAACCTATAACAGATTTGCAAAAATTCTGAATGAACTAAAAAATTTGGTGATGAAAAATCAAATGACAAAATAAATGGCCAACTTTTTTCGCATGGCAAAAATATCTAATAAAGAATCAGAGTCATCAGAAAACAAAGTAAGTTCAAACAATCAAGACTTGAAACATCAACTAAGCAAACTTATAAAGTGCTAAAATGGATTAATACCAACTAAGGTTAATCCTACCAAGCTAGGGTTAAGGCTATAGGTACACCTTTAGGCCAAATTGGGTAAAGCTAATATTGATATGGATTCTTATAACTTAGGGTTTCTAGATTGGTTCCACGATTGAACTATCAACATAGCGACTTATGAACTAATACATGTCAATCATATAGAAAACTCTAACTAGTTTCCAGATGCTTTTATTCAAATACTTCTCATAGGTAACCCATATGTTTTACAATCACGATAACAAATTATTTATTAACAATTAAGGTTTCAAGCCCTAAGTTAATCAACGTCAATATAACCTAGAGATAGAAGATATCGAATCTAATACGCATAACTTCACAGATAGACCGATACAACCGCACCATCAACATCATAATCAATACTCAATATATGCTTATATACATCATAAGATTAATCCGTAAGAAACTACTAAAATCATACTAATAGCAATTCAATCATCAAAACATAAATCATTCAACGAATCATCTCCTCCGAACAGTTATAAAGATGTTTAGCGGAACATGATGAACAAAATCAACACATAAACTTAAATCATCATCAGTTACAAGTTCCATGACTACAAAACAGTAAAGATGTAACCCGGAGAGTCAAATCTTACTTCCCACGATATTAGATCTATGATTTTCTCGCCTTTTCACTTCTATTTCCTGCAAACACGAGTTCTACAGCCTCTTCCGTCATTCCAGCCGTCAAAAGTTCTCTTTATGGTTTCCCCATCTCAATATGTATAGGCGACTGTAATTAGGGTTTCGACATCAGTACGGGCCATACCGGACCTAAAAGGGTACGGGTCATACTTCACTTCGCTTGCCCACAAAGGGTCCACTTTCAATGTTGTGTGTCTTCTTTTGTTGGCGGCAGGTATAGGTTGTACTTCCTTCAATCGGGTACGGTTCATACTTTTCTTCTTTCACCTAAGATTCTCATTTTATATTCCAAAAGTATCTTTTACATCCAATTCATCTCTTTTTCACCATTTACCTACAAATCATCAATAATACATTAATAAGTATTTATTCTTATCATAATTGAGGTAATTCATCCTAAATGCTTGTCTTTTGATACTATAACACTATGTATCCTTTGGCTACATCACATGGTCGTGCATCATAGATGCATGCCTGTAAACGTCCAAAGACAACCTTATAAATTATCTCTAGAAGAAGCATGCTTGTGCCAACAGGGTGCACAGGTGTGCCGACCAGAATCGATGGCACACGCCGATGCCTGCATTGTATAAAATGAGGTAATAAAATGATATAAAAATTAAAACATTAAATAATGTATATGGGAGTTCTAACGGATATGTTATTACAAAAAAACGATACCCGATATTCGAAGTGTAATGGGTAATCGGGCACCCGCTGGGTATGTGACACGAATTTATTATCATGTATGGACTCAAATTACCAATACTCACCCCAATCCTATCTTATCCTGATAGTTATTTACTCCTTAATAATCATGTCTTTTTTATGTTACTATGTGTATATAAGGGTATTTTATGTGAAGATTAATTTAAGTGATACGATATTTGATAAAATACCATATGATATTATCTAAACATCCTCAAACAATGGAAGGAAAGGAAAGAAAATGGAAAGAAAGTAAAAATATTTTGTATTCCAGAGTTTCATTTAAGGAAGGAAAATCAAACATGTTGTGTTCCCGAGTTTCACTTAAGGAAGGAAAAGAAAGAAAATTGAAGGAAACTAGGTTAGATTCTTTAGTTTTTCTTTCCTTCCGATTTGAAAGAAAAGACATCCTTTCTTTCTTTTACTTTCTTCTCCTTTCCCTCAACTCGGGAACATAGTCTAGCAAGTTGTTTCGGGTATGGACTATTTAGTTTGTATGTGAACTAGTAACCTTGTACTTAAACCAATGTCATTCCAAAGACTAGGGTAAAGTAGTTTGGATGAACGCGTTTATATTTTATTAGCGGTCACACTCTTTGGTTACTTCATATGCTTGATAATCAATTACTTTTTACTTTATAATACAATATTTCTATCTTACTAATGCTATATTGATAAATGAGTGGATACACTAGCCTAATTGTGCGTAATAGTCTCTCGCAATTAACAATATCCAATTTTTTTCTATAACTCGCTTTATATACACACCATAAGTATACACTAATTCTTTGCTTTGTTGGATGCCACATAAATTCCAATCATTCTCCTAGTACTTTTTTTTTTTTGAGAAAACCACTTAAAAACATAATATCCATACTCGAAACATCCTTAACTTCCTCGCTTCATATGAACCAACATCATTTTGCTTCTTCTTCCCGACCATCCTTAGCATTCTTAACACCAAGTGTTACCAAGACATGAAAAGAAAACCTTTGCAATTCGATTTTATTGAGTTGGTTATTGTTGTCATCAACCAATAACATAGTAAAATTCTTATTTTTCCTTAAAATATGTAAATTTTTGTTATTCATCATATCTAAAAAGTATAAATATCCCCTACTTATGTTTGGTAGTCATATTTTCTTTCTGTAATAATTTCGTGATGAACTATTATATCATAAAAAAGAATAAAATGGAGATGCAACTAAACACACTTGATTATTCAATTTTGTGTTACTTATTGCAAATAAATGTATCATGATTATAGTTTTCGTCAATAACTTGTGGGAAACGAATCATTGTTTTTGTTATGACTTATGGGTCACAAACATTACTAATATAAATTTAGTTATTTTTTAGTTATATAACGTGTTTAAGCTACTAAAAAATTTGACATGAATATCTTATCATATTCCCTAAATATGTATATTGTAGTTTGCCATCAAAAAAAATTATAGCTTTTTTTCATACACAAGTAGAAGCCAAATATCTTTTTGCTTCATTCATTGTAAAATCAACTAAAAGGATGATAATAAAATAACTAAAACTTAAAAAGAAACAATACTAAATAATCTGTAAACACATATTCTTTTTTCAAACATAAACAAACAATTTATTACTCATTTGATAGTTATTGATAATTCTTAGTTATCTTTTAAAAGTAATATTTATAACTAAGAATTATCAATTACTATCACATGAATAATAAATTGTTTGTTTATGTTTGAAAAAAAATATGTAAAATCAATTAAAAGGATGATTTATAAAATGAGTCGCGTTAAACATACATTTTCCTTTCATTTTTTACTTATCATACCCTCTAGCGTTATCGATCATTAATATTCACTCTTTACATACTAAAAAAGACAAAAAAAAAATATCCCCATGATTTGATGTTTTCAAGGGAAGTGCGATAAAAAAATTCAAAAAACACTAGTTACATCTAGCCAACTCAAACACCAATTACGTCTTAAATAATTTATAAATAAGAAATGTATATAACTAAGTTAAAACAAGTTATATAACTACTTTATCATCTGGCATAAATATGCAATGTAAATAATATATGTAATGTGTGGTAGCTCACTTGGTATAGACATAGCCTTTTAAGGGAAAGATCTCAGGTTCAATGCTAGACAAAGATGAAAAATTTAGAATATTAATGAATAGTAGAGCAAGCGTTGTCATTCAATATATATGTCACAGAGTTTTTCGAATTATAAATGAATCACTAATTAAATTTCTGGAAGGAAAATAAATATAAAAGTTTACTTTGAAAATCTAGTGTATGGCCACTGATTCAGTTCACCAATGAAGGTACACTTGGCGCATTATATAAGCTAGCCCAATGAAAGTGTTACAAAAGTACTATATGAGTTTTTTTTATAGATAAACTTCACAACAGACGGTTAATCCACACATGCTAGTCGCAGGCCTGTCACCTCACTCATTACCAAGGACTATGTTGTCTAAACCGGGTCCACGCCTTGGTCGAATGTGGCTTGGCTATCTCTGAGAAAATTTCCAGCCCCCTGCCACTTGACAGGAGTTGCACCCTACACAAGAATCGACCCTATTGTGAAAGCCAACTCTCTGGAGTAAATGCGCTGTAATAGAAAACTCGGGGTGGCTCTCCGGTTTCGAACTTTTGACCAAACCTCTACCTGTTCATTGCTATGACTACTGAGCTGTGAACCCAGAGTCACTATATGAGTTAAGTTACACTAAAAAGAAGTTGAAGGTACAAGAAATGTGAAAAGCTATTACTGAGTAATAAATATTTAATGAAAAAATAAGTGAGAATGTTTTTTCTAGATAAAAAAAAATCAATATGCATATGTTTCTTACATTCTAGGAAGCATACATATACAAATCAAATCACATGTTATTTCACCATTATTTTGTTCGTAAGTTTTTTATATATCATTTGTTTTTTAATAAAAAAATAGGTGAGAAAGTTTCGTCTAAAAGAAAATATATCTAATGGAAAAACAAGTGAGAATAGTAGTTTTGTTTAAAAGAAAAAAAAGTTAATATGCACATGTTTCTCACATTCTTGAAAATATGTACATACAAATCACATGTTATTTCACCCTCATTTTGTCTGTAACTTTTTTATATATCATTTGTTTTTTTTAAATATACATCATAAAATCGAGCGTCTTATGATCTTTAATACGAATACCCTATTGTTATATTTTCAAAAAAAATTGAAAACCCGATTGCGTATTATACAATGGACATAATGTAAAACATAATGAGTATCAGACTAAAAACACAATCGATAACAACAGATAAAAGACACAATGAACTGACTAAAACACAATGGACATAAGGTAAAACACAATGAGTATCAAAATAAAAACGCAACGGAAAGTAGACTAAAAACACAATTGGTGACGGCAGATAAAAGACATAATGGACAACATAATAAAATACAATGAATAACAATAGACTAAAAACACAATGAACAAATTAAAACACAATGGATAGCAAACTAAACACAATGATCATAACCAATAACATAATGTATAGAAACCCACCCAGTTGAAAAACACAATAATTAGAACCAATAACACGATTTATAGAAAACCCAAATGTAACACATTGTGTTATATGTTCTGGTAAAAATGCAATGTGAAGAAGCAAAATTAACATTGTGTCATAAGTTTTGATAATAACATAATGTATAGAAACTCTAGTAAAAACGTAATGATCTAAACTCATTTGAAAGACACAATGACCAGAATCTTTAACACAATACACAAAACCCCACTGAGGAGGTATGGTCCCAAATGACCATACCCTTGACTAAATTTCTACAAGGATAACCGTGCGCGCAATGTGCAATGGTGCGCCTTCCTTGGAACCAATAGGTCATACAATGAACCTTGCGCACTCAGCGCAACGGTGAATTAGACCAGCTTCAATAGGTCACACAATGAACCTTGCGCACTCAGCGCAACGGTGAATTAGACCAGCATTTATAGGTCACACAATGAGCCTTGCGCACTCAGCGCAACGGTGAATAAGACCAATAAAATTAAGTCACACAACGAGCCTTGTGTACTCGCCGCAACGGCAAGTTAGACTCACGCGCGGAGGTTACTAGACCCTACGCACAACAACATTCCTCTGAACTGCGAATCCCAAAACCTTGCAAGGACAAGACACACATGAGAAGCGCCTCATAGTCTTGTGATAAAAGGATATACCCCTGACACCCTGCGCTGGCGGGAAAAACCTTGACAGCCTCGCAGAAGGGGTAAGCACTAAGAGATGTTGACCATACCTTAGGGTACGAAATGGCTGAACTATGACCAAAGGTCACTTGGCAGGTTGCGTGTGGCAGTGCCCATGACCAGTGAGGCAGGCGTCAAACCATACGCCAACCACATCTCTGCCAGTAACAGTTCCACTTTCTCCGTTTTCGGCTGCAAACAGGCCTGACACCAGAAACAGCTGCCTTTACATGTGGCACCACTCAACATCTGACAAAGCATACCTCCCGACAGTGGACATTAATTCTCCTGCAGGGAGCATTTAATGTCTGACGCGGAGGGACAAAAAGGATGTCTCTGGCTGTATGTGCCGGGCCCAAGGCCCACCAGCACTTCTCTTGAACATATCTTTTTTCGGCTATAAGTAAGTATCGGATCTCCAGAGAAAACTACGCTTACACACTTACAGTACTTTACTCAACACACACAAGCTTACGCTTATACTTGCAATCACTTGCTTACCATCCTAGACACTTACTCTCACGCCGGAGTGTGGTCACGGAGAAAACCACCGTTTTCCCCTTGGCGAGGCTAACTACGTTGCTAGTGTTGCAGATCAGCTGGAGTGAGCTTACACCCCGAAAAGTGAAACGAGAGGGTAACCTTTTATGCAGAAACACCCTGGTTGTGACTTATATATCCCCGGATATCACTAGGTTCAACCGGTGCTTCTTCACCCACTAAAATAGAAAATTTTATTTTATTTTTGTATAGCAATATTATACTCATCTAAAAGATAAAAATGCTCGTTATTTTGGTAATTTGTTTTAATGTTGCATGAAAAAGTTATGTACGTTAAAAATTAATGGAGGTAATTGACATGTGACTTGCATATGGAGAGAACAAGTCAATAGATGTAGGATTCCCTTTATATTCTTCCACTATTTTTTTCCTCTAAAACTAATTTCAACCCTCCAAATTTAATATCAATTGGCTAAAACTTTTCTTACCATTTTTATTTATTTTGCGCTTTGTATTTAATCCCATTCCACTGAATACGTAAAATAGTTCCTGCTCCCAAGAACACTACACGTCACTAACATTACAATTTTTATGATTTTATATATAAACTTTGCCAAAAAAACATCACTGTGTTTTTAGTCACAATTTTTTTACGTGTGGAGATGGACAGATAGAATGGATCAGTATAATTCGGGTCCTTTTTTCTGAGAGCATTCACTTCCCCACTCTATATTAATTATCTTATTCTCTAGAATATAAAATAATTTAAAGAAATCATCTGAAACACCATTCTGTCTCATTCTCTATAATAGAGAACATTTTAAAAAAGACAAAAGCAAATCTCTATATTTTGAAGTTCAAATACAAACCTCTATAATATATTATGAATGTATTCGAAAAAGAAAAATTGATAAAATAAATATTTATGGGTAAGATAAAGATAGAGAATGAGATACGTAATGTTTTTTAACAATAAATAAATTTTATAAAAAAATATATTTTTAGTTAAATTATGAAACTAAAGGGAAAAAAAGATACCAACCATCCTTGATGTTTATGAATGTTATACCTTCCTATATGAGAAACAAAATATAGATTACAAATAATTTAAGAACAACTTCCATCTTGTATCGATAAAAAATTATATCAATTAATGTCTAGAAAACAAGTATCTATTCTCACATTTATATAGTATTAATTTATAAGTTTTTATGTATAGTGACGGTACTTGTTTTTCAAAAAACAAAATAATAATAATAATAATTGATTTTTTATTTTAACTTAAATTTTTAATCTTTTGCTTTTAATCTTACAAAATTTGATTTGTGCTTTTAAACTAAAATTTTTCATCTTTTGCAATTTAATCTCATAAAATTTAATTTTTACTTTTAACCCAAAACTTTTCATCTTTTACAATTTAACCTCAAAATTTTTTTACTTTCAACTTTGGTCCCCTAGACTTTTCATCTTTTGAAAATTTTCGTTTGTGTTTCGTTCTAAATTTTGCGAATTAACATGGCGTATTGTGCGTGTGCGGTTCAACGTTTTATGTTTCGTTCTAAATTTTATGAGTTAACACGGAGCAACGTGGGTGTGTAGTTCAACGTTTTTACGTTTCGTTCTAAATTTTGCGAGTTAACATTGCAATGTGTGTGTATGGTTCAACGTTTTTACGTCTATTTTGTTATTTTATATGTTTTACGTTTTGGTCTAGTTTCTTCACATTAACAAGCTGCAACTTCAGTGTTGATAGTCGCAGACAGTTGTGTGTCATTGGTGCTATTTGGCACAGTTTTTACGTCCCTGCCACAAGGCGAGGGTCTTAATACTAGTTACTAACAAATAACATGATAATAAGGAGTATTAAATACTAACCCAAGTTTAAGCAAAGATTCATTATGAGATTTCACCGCTCTTCACTACGGATTTTAGGTTGGTATCGGCGGAAACTTTGGTCGGTATTTGTTTGGTTCGTCACGGCACCAACACACGTTAGACTAATCGAAAGAGTAAACCTTACACCAATCAATAACAGTAAAAAATGAATATCGATACTGGTACCGATATTATTCAGTTGTGGCGTTATAAAAACATACCAAACCGACCCAAAACCAACTACGCAACATGTGTATCGGTATCACTATTTATTTTTATTGTTTTTGCTTTCGATAATCTGACACTATGTCGCCACCATACTGTACTGAACACAACCTCGATACTAGTATGTAGTTATTTTTATGGTTTTTTATTTGACAATGGATGTCATGGGGCTAATGTAGTGAACTGAACCAAAAAGTTAAAAAAAAATAATTAAACATATATGCAAAATAATTTTTTTTAAAGTTAAAGAATGCAATACTAGAATATCACATTAAATGATTAATAAAATACTACACTATAAATTCATATGTACTAAGTGGCAGAAAAACACTATTCCTAACTATGGAATATTAATAGATTATATATTATATATTATATGTTAGATTCTGGATCTTGTACAAGAGAAAGAAATCATACGAAGGATAGGATAAAAGTTGAGCCATTGATCTTTCAATTATTGATTCTTTGAAAGTATTTCACTTCGTATTCTCTTCTAATTGCCACTTTCTGAATCTTGGGTAAATACGCTATGTTGATAATATCACTCATTGAAATGTCTTTGTGTTGTTGATAAAACTTTAATGGCCTTAGAACCTTCCTTTCCGACTTTAACTCCTTGAACCATTTCTTTTCTGTCTTCAGCTATTTCAGCTTCATCTACAATTGGTGCACTTTCTTTAGCTTGGTCTTCAAGATGCCTTTTTAGAAATTCATCATTTCAGCATCAAACATTCCAGTGAATGTTGGAAAGTCTTCATGAGTGTTATTATAATAACGCACTTCAGCATCATCAAAGTTATCTTCAACTTCCACTGTATTAAAATCATTAGCATCAGGAATGTTTATGAATTCGTGTTTGTCATCATTGACGTCTTCATCATTCAGAACCTTTTCAAAATTAAACACAACTTCTTCTTCAGAAATGTCGCACAACTTTGCTAGTTCTTCCTTCGTGTAACTGTGAACAAACTCTCCTTCCTCAATCACATACTCGGCATCTTTGAATTGTTCAGCGATATCACTTGCAGGAACATATGTAACTGGTACAACATCTTCAATGATTAACGCATTATCAACTGAAGTTTCTTGTACAAACTCCCCTTGTCATTGAACATTTTATGTTTCTTTGTCTGTTTGAGCTGTTACTTGCTTACTAACATTCGCTTCAGTATTTTGGTCTTGAACATCAGACACTTAACACATCTACACCTACACCCTGATTATCACCACCATCATTTTTTATCATCATCATTATCTGAATCACCGTAATTAAGTAATTATTCATCTTCTTTATCCTTTTCATCATCATCTTTGTTCTCTGGACGTACAAAGTGTCCGTAATTTCCTTTTCTTGAGTTGTAAGCTCGGGCTCAAAGTGTTTTATAGCTTCAGTTTCCGTTACAGTTTTAGTTGTGGTTTCAGGAACACTATCAACGGTTTCTTATCCTGACCTTTGTTAGTAGTAGCATCAGCAACATCCTTTTCTAACATGATCTCCTCTTCTGTTGGTTGGCCTTTCATCACCTTAACTTCATTATCAAAGTTGATTCCCAGTCTTTCTTCCAACACTTTGAGATAATCTCTATATTTTAACATCATGCTCTCCTATACATGTCGCCTTACTTCATGTTCGTCTATCTTGACTTGCTGCTCTTCATCTGTTTGCGAAACCTATTATTTTCTGTAACAAGGCTTTCAACAATAACAGTCAAGTTGGTTACTTTCTCTTGCAACTCCAAGATCTTCTCATTGTTGGGTTCTTCAAAGTAATCATAACCTATTTAACCCAATGATTCAAGATCAGGTGTAGGAAATTCTTGTCTTGGTGACAAATGACATGCTTGATCAGGTTTATAAAGACATGGGATATGGCATTAGCTACTTGGTCGGGTATTGCAAAAGGGCTAATGTTGTCATAGAAATGCAATAATTTGTTTTGACCGTAATGCTTGATAACATTAAACATTTGGGGGTTAATACGACCGTGTCCGGGCATCCCAGCTCATTTAAATGAAAATGTCCATGACACAAGTACGGGGTGTAGGCATACACCTGAAGGATGCTATTAATAAATATGGTGTGGCTATTAATCATGTACCGACTTTTGATTACCGGTCCCTGACTGTATTGACAAGCATGTAAAACTGGTAACAAGAGAAATAGTTTATCCCAAAGTTACGTAAAATAAATACCAATGGTATCAAAAGACTTTTGAAAAGATTTCCAAAAGAGTCGGCTAATTGTATTTACCAGTGAAAATTGACGTATTTTCAAAAGATTAAGCGCATGGTAAAGCAAGTACGAAATAGGCTGGAGTGGGCTTGGTCATAAACCTTGGAAGTTGCAACTCCTTGGCAAGAGACCCATTATAGTTTCAAGTCTGTTTTATTAGATCCTATCTCATGGGACTTTTGTATGGAACAATTTGTATAAATTTGATTTATTACATTCAAGCTTTTACATTTTTTATTTATTTGTACTGTCTTCCGCTGCCAATTATAAAATTGTTATCAATCGTCACAAATAAACCCCAAGTCCGGGCCCACCGAAAAATCAGGGTGTGACTACACCATATAAACGAGTATTTTATTCTCTTTAATTTGAGTATAGTATTACTGTAGTTTTTTTTTATTTTAAAAAATTGATATGTTACATGATTAATAATGTCTAAGGGCGAGTAATAACTAAATCATTAACTGAAACCGAACCGAAATCAACCAAAAACTAATTAACCGAAACCTGAATTAACCAAAAACGCTTATTGATTTTTTGTACATCATTTAACCAAAATTAACTGAACCGAACCATTCATATTTTCATATATTTCTAGCTTTTATATCTTTAGTTCATGTATTTCAAATTTATACCCCTATTTTATGTATTTATACCTCCATTTCATGTACATATACATTCATTTCATGTATTTATACCTAAATTTTATGTATTTCTAATAAAAAGTTTTAGCCTAAGTTTGGTTTTGGCTATTAACTAAAATTAAATGAATCAACCCAAAAACCGCTAAACTAATTGAATAAACCAAACCGATTAACAGAAAAAGATTGGTTAATAAAATAGACTAATCGATAACCTCGATTTTGGTTGAGGATAATCTAACCAACCGAACAATGCACACCGTGGCAATGTTTGTGTTTCCCGCCACATCAGGCGCGAAGCTATCGGTTATTAACCAAAACCGGTTATCGATTCATATATTTCTAGCTTTTATACCTCTGGTTCATATATTTTATATCTCCATTTCATATATTTATACTTTCATTTCACGTATTTATACCTCAATTTCATATATTTCTAAGCAAAAGTTTTAACCCAAGTTTGGTTTTTGCCAATAACTGTAACTAAATGAATCAAACAAAAAACCGTTAATCTAGCCGAATAATCTAAATTGATTAACCGAAAACCGATTGGTTAATAGAATAGACTAACCGATGACTTTGGTTTTGGCTTCCGTTGAGGATAATAACCGAACCGACCGAATCATGCACAACACAAATGAAATTGATTATCCGATTACTTCGCTTTTGATGTATATCTATCATAATGATGCTAGAATAAATATTATATGAATAAGAAAACTAAGAAAAACGAGTATCGCAATGCGATGTGTCACTCCTGCCGCATCGCGTGGCATCCTACTAGTTTATTAAACAAACTTATTTTTAAGCTCAATGTTGTTGAAGCTCAGATCGACTCATGACTTTTTTTTAGACTAGCGACACCTTGGTTTTAAAAAAGCAAGAAGCGTACCAAAGCGACAAAGTCTAAAATCAAGAAGTAGTTTATTATATAATTTTTTTTAATTCCCATATGCTTGTTTTGGATCCATGTAGAAGTTTCAGCTATAAAAAGGCTTTATATATGATTTAATACATAAATTACCTACATGTAAACCTAACAAACTATATGTACAACTTCATGATTCATGAGGTGTGTGCCTCACCTACGCCATAAGCAGATTTCTAGCTTGTCATTCGTGTTTTACCTATGCCTTTTGGTTTACTCGTGCCTTGTTTACACAAAAGTGAAGGTCTTACGCTTGACATCGTTTTGCGTCTCGGTGCACTTTATAAAGCCAAGGGTGACAAACTCTTTCTAATTCTACACTAGGGATGAGCACAGTACCTGTTCGGTTTGGTACTGAACTGGTTACGGTACCGAAAAACGGAAAAAGGTGGATACCGGTATCGCCGTAAATACTGGTACCGAAAAACAGGAAAAGTGGGTATCGGTACCGGTATCGAATATAACCGGTATGGTTCAGTACCGGTTCATGCTCTTCCGTATTCTACACCACCTAAATATCTACAAGAGGGTATGAATCATCACCACTTAGTTAAGGGGAATGGGATTGGATTGATTTGTGGTTTTATAAAGTCAATTTTGAGTTGCCATAGCCCGAAAGAGAAAGGGGTACGATGGAACTTTTAAAAGATCAAAACGACGTCGTTACAGACAAAATATTCACTGTTTTCATTCATTCCCATACTGAAAAGGTCGGACTCACTCCAGCCATCGTCGCCGGATTCAGCTTCAGCATCATCTCCAATCGGGAATCATAGTAATTGAGAAAGGAGAAGATGCCCCGTGAAATCATAACGCTGCAAGTAGGTCAATGTGGGAATCAGATCGGAATGGAATTCTGGAAACAACTTTGTCTTGAACATGGAATCTCCAAAGACGGCATTCTTGAAGAATACGCCACCCAGGTTATAATTACAACATTAACGTTTTACTTTTACATGTTATGTGTCTGCCTTCTTTCTTGTTGTCAATTGGGTTGCTTTTAGATTTGCCCAAAAGGTTTTGTTTTTCTATTGCATGAGAATTATGAAATACCACGTGTTGGTGGTATTCGGGTATCCTCGTTACAAATGTTGTTTACAAGTTTAAGTGGTTCATCTGATCCAAACTTTGTTGTTGGATGAGAAGCAGGAATACAATTATGATAATCTTTCCAACCACCAAAAATGTCCATACTTTATTATGCACTGCAGGGAGGTGCAGGCGATAGAAAAGACGTATTCTTCTATCAAGCCGATGATCAACACTACATACCTCGAGCGTTGCTTATGGATTTGGAGCCCAGAGTGATAAACGGAATACAAGCCGGTGAATATCGGGATCTTTACAATCAAGAGAACATATTTATCTCTTCTGATGGAGGGGGTGCAGGAAACAATTGGGCCAGTGGATATGATCAGGTAGTTAAAGTAATGTTTTTTATATTTATTATTTACTTGTGATCAAAGTCCACATTATCATTACCTTTTCTGCAGGGTAAGCATTTTGAAGAGGATCTAATGGACATGATCGATCGAGAAGCCGATGGTAGTGATAGTCTTGAAGGATTCGTTTTATGCCATTCGATTGCAGGCGGAACAGGCTCAGGAATGGGTTCGTATCTTCTCGAGACGCTGAACGATCACTACAGCAAAAAACTGGTTCAAACATATAGCGTTTTCCCAAACCAGAACGAAACAAGTGATGTGGTGGTGCAGCCTTACAATTCCCTATTGACTCTCAAACGTTTAACGTTAAATGCCGACTGTGTAGTTGTTCTCGATAACACTGCACTCAACAGAATTGCGGTAGAACGCCTTCATATACAGAATCCAACTGTTTCCGAAACAAATTCTTTAGTTTCAACTGTTATGGCAGCGAGTACAACCACTCTTCGGTACCCGGGGTACATGAATAATGACTTGGTTGGTCTTCTTGCTTCTCTTATCCCCACACCGAGATGCCATTTTCTTATGGCTGGTTATACACCGTTAACTATTGACCGCCAGGTAAGATCAAAGTGCACATTCTGCTATAAAACATTACGGATTATTATAAATGGTTTATCTTTCTATTCTACTGATCTTGTTAGGCTAATATGATTCGCAAAACCACCGTGCTGGATGTGATGAGAAGACTTCTTCAGGTAAGAAATGTTATAATATTACGAAATACCCCTGCGTGCTTAGCACTGTAGCTAAGCACCCATAAACCGATCCACGTGTCTTACAAAACTGGCTTGTTTTGCAGACAAAAAATATGATGGTGTCGTGTAACGCTAGAGCGAAACAAGCTAATCTAGCGAAATACATATCGATATTAAACATCATTCAGGGTGAAGTTGATCCTACTAAGGTGAGTACAAATAATATGCTTTTACTTTAACCCATTGTCGGGCCCATCTACGCTGCATTTTAGTCCCACTTGTTAGCAGGTATTGGTTGTTTGAGACATATTTGAATACGTTTTTGGTTGTTTATTAGGTTCACGAAAGTTTACAAAGAATACGTGAAAGAAAACTAGTTAACTTCATAGAATGGGGTCCTGCTAGCATTCAAGTCGCGCTCTCAAGGAAGTCTCCATATGTTAAATCTGCGCATAGGGTGAGAGATAACAAATCCTGCAATTTATTTAATATTTTAGTTGGTAATTAGGATGTTTTATCGTTCGTATACACTTTTTAACGTTTAGGTGAGTGGGCTAATGCTAGCAAGTTACACTGGAATTCGGCATCTATTCGCCAAGTGTTTGAGCCAGTATTCTCTGTTGAGAAAAAGGCAAGCCTTTCTTGATAAGTACAAGAGTTTCCCCATGTTTGCTGTAAGTTGAACATATATTTGTTAAGGTTTGATACGCTAAAATACCAACATACTTATTTTGTACCGAAAACTCCCTCAACCCAATTTTGGTATATTTAGTCTTTAAACTTGTCAAAATGCTTCTTACCCATTAAACATATCAAAATTTGATGAACCAACATTTGAAGTGTGCAAAAATTATGATATAGATACTTTTTTTTATCAGATGATGTAACTTGTATATAAAGTGATCAAAAACTGATGAGGTATTCCACGTCAACAAAAGAGTCTGCGTAATAACCACAAAAAGAAACTATCTACATAGCCTCCACACATGTAACGACTGATCTAATAGTTGACATTTATCGTCGATCTCACGAATACATGCATTTTTAAACAAGCTCAAAGACTTCAATATACCAAAAATGAGTTTGAGGAACTCTTTTCATGCAAAATCAAAAGTATGTTGTGTTTTTTTTGTTTTTGGTATTAGACCGTTCATTGACTAAAATTCTTTGAACTGTTTCTAGGATCTTTCGGAATTTGATGACGCTAAGGACTTGATTGATAGTTTGGTGGATGAGTACAAGGCATGTGAGTCCCCGGATTACATTAAATGGGGAGTAGAGGTATGCACCAAATATATGATTCGGTACTAACTTTGGCCTGTGGCTAACGACTTCATGCGTGTTATAGGACCCGGACAATATCTTGACCGATGACGGAAGTGGCATGGGACTTGCGGACCCTACTTACCAATTTGCATAACTCAGATTTCTAATCTTTGGGTTTCCATTTATTTATTTGTTTTAGTTTTTTAACTTAAGAGCTTCTTAGCATGTTTTGGATCCCATTGTTGGTTGGTCTACAACCTTTTCCATGACTACAACTGTTAAATCCGTATCGATTATATATATTTTTTTAATAAATTTATATTTTTCTTGATCAAGCTTGCATGTTTATGGTTGTTGGTTTTTTTTTGTTATCCTTGAGGATTTGACTGCTCGTCGCGATATGTTATTTATATTGCTAATGATAATAGATTCTAGATGGTATCTTGGTCAAGTATATACACAAACAGTATTTTGCTCACTCGTCAAAGGATTTTATATACGGATAAATAGTTTCTGAGTCATGTATGATACAGGATTTAAGTAAATAGACAAGAATTAACAAAGAGTATTCGACGAACTCCTAAAAAAGATTGCTAATTACAATGCATAAACACACTACTTTCATCAAAACTTTGAATCGCGAACAAGTTTTGCCCACATTTTAACAACCATTAGGACAACAATTCATCTGCAGTTGGACAAATGATTTCTCATTGTATCCCCTCAACATTTTTAGCATATGCTTTTGAGCTTGAAAGTAAGACATCATTTATCCAAGATCTTGGTCTCGGTCTTCATTCTCGAGTTATTCTAGTTCTTGCAAGAAAATACGTTCATCATCGATCCTTCTTTGGTTACAAAAACAGGTTGTCCTCTTTATCTCTATATCCATCGTGTAAAAGTTCTCTCTTTACTTTAAGTGTACAAGACTATTTAAAGGGTCAAAGTTCCCCAAACAAGTACTTTTCATAACTGTTTACTAAAAGTTTAGCCGGAATTTGGTCGTCCGGAGGGTTAGTCGACCCCCTGACCCCCATGGTTTCGTCCCTACTCGTGTGTGAACTGAAAATCGATTTTTTAGGTTTGCCATTACAGGGTTTTTGATTCTAATAGTTATGTTGATAACAGATGAAGAGTCAACAATTCATGTAAATTATTAATAACATCATTTAAGGAAACACATCAATACATCTACTACATGTGTGTACATGAATGTTTATTATACAAGCTAAACTCTCTTTGTATATTCAATCTATAATTTTTCATAACAAGAATTACCAACCTTGAACACTTTATTTTCATAGGACACGTTTTAAAGGTCACACAGACAAATAACGTAAACTCTCCGCTACAAAGTAACATAGGTTCTAGGTTTGACTCTCACAAAGGGGGTTTTCCAATATTTATTGGGTTGCCTTCTGAATTGGTGTATACCCATAATGCCTAGTGGAGATGGATATGATCGGGTGATTCCACTGATGACACGATGATTGGTCTGTCAATAATCTAAATTTAGCGTTAAAAAAAACCAAAGTAACATAGTAATAAGAGTTGGAAGACTTTTTGGTTTGTGAAATTCAATGGAGTGAGTGGCAAGTGGTGACAGTGGTGGCGGTCAGAGTGGGTGTTCGGGGCAGACCAGGGTGGTCTGGGTCGGAAATTGTTGTCATTTAAATTTATTCCAAATTCAAATTTCTTTCATAAATTCCGAGATGATTTAAATTTCAATTCTTTTGGTAAAATTTCAATTCTAAATTCAATTCTTTTAAATTCCTTTGTCTTCAAACAAATTTCATGAACCAAACAAAACCTATGATTGATAAATTATGATAACTAAAGATGATAAGAACTTTTAGTGGAAATAAATGCCGAAATGTTGTCATTGAATTCCAAAATTTAATTATTAAAATGAGAAAAGAAATTCAAAAAGTGAAAGCAACTCATGAAGTGATTATCTCAACAGCACATGAAAGGGTAAAGTGAGACTAAAAAAAGGTGATAATCTCGGTTCACAATTCGGGAAAAAGTGAAAAGAAATCAATGAAAAAGAAACAAAAGAAAACAAAGAAAAATGAAATAACATGGGAAAAAATGAAAAAAATCAATGAAAAAGAAAAGAAAAAAAAACAAAAAATAATGAAATATCATAAGACAAGTCATCAGTTCACGGTTTAGGAAAAAAGTGAAAAAAAAAATCAATGATAAAGAAACGAAAAAAAGAAAAATGAAATATCATGAGACAAGTCATCAACCATCGTGAGACGACATATATTCATGACCTTAACAATGTCTATCTCAACGCACACTTCAACATTATTACAATGAGTTATCATCGTGAAAAATAGGAATCTCAACACACGTGATTAGATTATCAAATAACGATATCGATTTAGTTACTCGTTTAGCAAATGAAATCTCATCATATGTGTTTGAGATTCCTAGTTACGACTACAACAACTCATCTAATAACCTTTGTTCAAGACCGAATTTAGTATTCGTGTTTGCTGAAAAAAAAATCACAAAAATCTAAATATCTAAATGGGCTTTTACATATACGGTGGGACACACAGTAAGCCCAATATTTCATAAATAGTGTTAAGGCTCCCCCAATTAATCCAAGCCATTACTCGTCTTACACACACGCACAGAGATTGCAGCAATGGAGTATGTGAGCCCTGAAGGACTTCGTTTAGATGGACGCCGTCCTATGGAGGTACCCTATTTTCTTAATTTTTTTTTATTCAAAGTGTTTCATTTGATTTGTAATTTTGATTTCATGTCAGATGAGACAACTTCGAGCAGAACTTGGTGCTGTTTCCAGAGCTGATGGGTACGGTTTTAGTCTCTTAACATTATTATATATTTATTATGCTGAATCTTGAAAGTGTTTTGGTTAATTTTGATGATGGTAGGTCGGCGGTGTTTGAGATGGGGAACACTAAAGTTATTGCTGCAGTTTATGGTCCCAGAGAGGTGTGTTTGCTCGTTAAATTCCGTTTTATTTTATTTATTTATAGAAGCTTATTTGAACAATGAGTGACAGCATTGTGATTATCAATTGATAATAGTGGTCAGTGAGGATTGATGAATCCAAACACTACTATATATATATATATGTGTGTGTGTGTGTGTGTATTTGTGTGTGCACACGTAAAATCTAAGTGAGTCAGTTAGGTTAGGGGGATTGTAATTGGAATGTACTCAGTTGTAAATTGGCTGTTGAGATGTTGACGTGTTCTAACAAATGAGCCGTGAATAGGTTGGTGGGTGATTTTATACGTTATTTATATATAATCTTTTATTCGAATTTTAAAAGGGGTGACATGACCCAAATACTGCCCGTTTAATTAAACATGTTAAGCAGGCGAACTCAAACATGACTTGTTTATTAAAAGGGTTAGGCAAGACAACCAAGCCCGATTATTTTCATGTTGGATTAGTGGGTCGAATCATGGATTGCCAGCCAGCTGAAATTTTTGACTTAGTTTCAGTTGGATGAGAAAGCTGTTCCTTTTCTTATGTGCATTTTTAGCGCAACACAACTTCAATCAACGTTGATCTCGCAATTTTCAGTCACAGAAAGAATTTTGTTTCTTGAATTCCAAAAGGTTTATAAAGTAACTAGATTATGTTAGGCTGTTAGCTAAGAGAACAAATATCCCCCCAGTTTTTGGTAACTAGTTTTAATTGTATATATACTTTTCATTCCTCGTAGGGGTGCTAAATGGGTCCTGCTCACAGGTTGGTGGGTCGAACCCAATACAGACACAAATTTAACATGGCAAAAATATGAAAATCTTGTTATACGATGAATCCGAGCATTCCAAAAGTATCTGCAGGTTGATACGAATTTAACCCGTATTTTTCCTTTATTTTTATGCATATTGATAGTCAAAATTGCAAATTTACAACAAAAAGTTCAATCATGCATGAAAGAAGTACGTCTAAGCTAAAGAGTACAATGCTTAATTCTCTTGTTTCTTGTAAGTTCCGATTCATCAAACGCATTTTATAAGATAGCTATAACAGGTTGACCCGAAACAGACCCTAACTAGTTTAGAATAAACTCAAACTCACAAAATTCGATGTTAGGTTTGTGTGATGTCGGAATTCGCACCTCTATTTCTTGGCTTAAACGCCTTTGTTAAACCAGGTTTAATAGTGTAATATTTTTTTTCAGGTCCAAAACAGGAGCCATCAGATTAATGACAAGGCGCTGGTAAAGAGCTACCGTCACTTTTTCCAACTCTTACACACACGGGTTTATATTTCATTAAGCCATCTTATGTTATTAACTCACATTTTGCAGATCAGGTGCGAGTATACAATGGCTAATTTCAGTACAGGAGACCGCATGAGAAAACCCAAGGGTGACAGGTTTGTATCTTCATGTGTTAAACCATGATAGTTTATTTGAACTATATAACCATTTGTTGTTTATAGTTTGTTGTTACATATATGGGTAATATCATATCTTATGATATGCAGGAGATCAACTGAAATTTCTTTGGTTATTCGCCAAACAATGGAAGCATGCATAATGACTCACCTTATGCCCCGTTCTCAGATAGACATTTTCGTCCAAGTTCTACAAGCAGATGGCGGTAAGAGGAAATACACATCACTGTTAACGGTTAATAAATAGTTATAATGTGAATTTTTATTTGTTTTTTGTATTGTCAGGAACGAGGTCGGCTTGCATAAATGCTGCAACATTGGCCCTTGCAGATGCTGGCATTCCAATGTGTGATCTTGTTACTTCATGTAGTGCTGGATATCTTAACAGCACTCCTCTGCTTGGTCAGGGCAAATCCGTCAATTAACATCATGAGTACCTTGCGTATCTTCTTTGCCTTGAGGATTATTAACAAATTTTAAATGAACAGATCTAAATTACGTGGAAGATAGTGCTGGGGGGCCTGATGTTACTGTAGGAATTCTACCTAAGTTAGACAAAGTGACTCTTCTTCAGGTATAGCTTCTTATGAGTCACTGTGGTGTCTATGGACACACGTTGCAACATTATTTTACGGATAATTTTATATATACTCTTCAAAACATGGTATAATGTCATTTTCCCAACAAAAAAGTCATAATATCAAGTATATTCATTTTCAATTTTTTTGACATTTATACCCTTCTTTTAAAACTTGCATTAAGATATAAGAGTTTGGAGATGAGATAGAGAAGGGTATAATGGTCATATTATCAGTTGCATTTAATGAAATGGGTAAACATGTATTTTAAATATGGTATAATGCAAGTCTTCAATGGTATATGAAACTGTCCTTACTCTTTATAAATCTATTTCAATAGTCAACAATTTGAGCTTTTTTTTAGTTTAATATCATTTTATATTGTTTAATATGTAATATAACATGATAAACTAGCTTGTTATTTTTGCTAGATGGATGCCAAGTTGCCGATGGATATATTTGAAAATGTCATGCAACTTGCAACCGAAGGCTGCAAAGCGGTGGCAAATTACATTCGAGAAGTAAGAAACTTCGTTCTTGTATATCAATCAAACTCATCAGTATTGGTGGGGCCTGTGAGTTTTCCCTAATGATGTTTGATAATGATTTGCAGGTGTTGTTGGAAAACACAAAACAACTAGAAAACCGGCGTGGTGTATAGCTTTGACGTTAGGTGAAGTACTAAATGTGTAGCTCTTGGTGAGCCGATCAAATTTTCTGTTAATTTTTTTCAACTTTTTAGAAGGTAAAAATGATTACGCTGCTAGCCATGCGACTGATCCAATATTTCTGGGAAATCGATGGGAGTTTTTGTTCATAAACTTCACAAGGGAAAGTTTACCAAACAAACATGATTGCAAGTATGCTTCCAGGATATTGTTTGTGGTTTGAGTTCTAAGCAGCATTTGAAAATGTCTGGTTAGAAGTTTTTGTGTGCTGAAAAAAATGTAACTGAAATGGAACTTGCTTTCTATCTTTATATCCTTGTTTGTAGCAAGGGTTCTCAATCTCTATTGCGTAATGGGTCAAACAGATTGGGTAATGGGCTAAAATGGATCAAGTGTTAACTAACAAACAACTGTTAGTTTGTTTTATTGATAGTTCATATGCTAAATGATTATAAAAACATTACATATAACAATATGCTTTCGGTCTACCCCAGTACTCAACCTTAACACCTAATGGAATCATGGCATCTCAAAATTGTCCCAAGTACTCATTTTTGGGGGTATGATTGTTGGGTATTGGTGATCATCACCTTTAATAATTAGCCTCGCAAACTTGTTTAGACACATCCTCCAAACGATATTTGTATAGTTCATGCTACCTATCATCCCTAGAAGGTCTCATCTAACTTCATGCGCGTTTTACAAACGCGCAATGTCATGGCTAGTCGGTCTACGTAAAAACTTTGTATATTGCAAAAAAATCTAGAGATTAACCGGAAGTTCTAGTGGACATAGTTGTTCATCGTATTCGTCAATAATATTACCTGTAGCAAGTTGACAATAGTTGATGTGCATTTTCGAATGGGCGTGAAGTTCTTTTTAACCTCCGCCAAAATCATCATGAAACCATTTGAACCCTTCATCTGCTTTAATATCCTCGACGAAGCAAACGTTCATTAGAACTTCATTACCTACACGATCACGCAACACTTGTTTCTCCTAGATTTTACCGTGTTCTCAAGCTCGCTTGCAGGAACCACTTTGGACAAAATCGACACCATTGTTAGAGTCAAACATAAACCCACAAAAAAAACACCTAAATCGCCATAATCATCTAAACTCGAAGGCAAGCCATAGTACTAGAATCGGACAGAACATCCTTTGCGTAATTTTTTGGTTATGAAATTTTAGAGTAGATTATGGGAAAATGTTAAAAGGGTGAGATATGCATGGTTTTAAAAAAATGTTTTTTTAATAATTAACGGCTTTATAGCCGTTACTCAATGACTACACACACTCACCTCCGAGTATAGGAACCTGGTAAACCTACTCGATCTAGGTACTCGGTGGGGTGGGGGCGGTGTTACCCCCTACTAGATTTATAAGTGAATTCTGAAGTCGACTCATAATAAGTGTATTTTGTTTGAAATGCTTTAATTAAACAGTGTTTGAAGGTAGAGTTGCAAGAACATTGTTGTGCTTCGCTCAAGCTCAGTTTTGATAATCTTAGGCTAAACTTGACGATACCCGAATATATAGAAAAATAAAGTCATATGTGATAACAAACACACCTTAAACATATATAAACATAATGCGATAACAAACACACTTTAAACATATATAAAAACATGACCTTTTAGCTTAAAGCTTAAGGATCCCAACACGAAATAAAAATCTAGACAAGAAAACAATTGAAACTATTATAGACATCTCATTTAAAAACCGAGACCCTCGCTAGAAAAACTTGAAGGCACAACGATAATCTCCAAACGACCCGTCCATTCTTCTCCAGGCTTCAAAGTAACCGGTTTCTCAATCACCGCCCCATCAACACAAACCATGTGTCGGTACTCATCATTTCCCAAATCCGCCGTCGACTTTGACTTTGACTTCTTCTCCCATGGATTCCACACCACTAAACACACAACAAGTCAACAAACCGTAAAAGTCAACAAAAGTCAAACAAACAAATTAACAATCTAATTCTTCTTACCAACATCTGGTAGCCCTTCCTTTCTTAGCACAAACGTACGCTTCCTTTCATGATCAAGCACTGCAACACAACTCGGAGAACTGATATACACACGCTCGATCTGAAAATAAACAAACAATATGAGCATTGTAAGAATTTGGATCCGTAAATGAAGAATTAAAATCGGATACCCTTAAAATTTTAAGGATTACCTCGGCTTCAAAGGTAAGAGCATCTCCTTGTTCGGTAAACTGTTCTTTTTGACAAAGGTTGTCCAAGTAGTCCATTGTTTCTAGCCCTTCAACCCTCACTTCACTGTCAATCAAGATAACATAATAGTCAAAGTCAAAGTCAAATTTGAAAATGTTTTTGGTATTTATAAGGGTCCGTTACCGGCAAACTCAAGGGGCCCACCAATACCCTACCAATGGGATTTAAAAAGCTAACTACTTTTTGCATAATACCTAATGTCGGACACCGACAAATACGAATGATAAGCAAACGAGAAACTAAACGGCTTCGCGTTTATGTTCCTGACTCGGGATATTAACGTCAGGTTTCCATCCGCTCCAAGACAGACTCTAAGACGAAGTTCAAAACTGAAAAAGAAAACAAAAAGATTTCAGTCAAGCCACTTGTAACTTAAAAGAAAAAGAAGTTATAGACTTATAGCTCGTTTATATGATCAAATGGTTAGAACGACTGAGGCTAAAGTAGAACCTGTGGGGCCAGCATTTGAGGTCTTCTTCAGATGATTTTAGTAGCAAATCAACGAACGATTTTCCACTTGAATCTTTGGCAGGAAGCAATGGAGGGCTTTCATCAACGGTCCAAATTTTGCTTCTTGCAAAACTATGTTGTTCAAGTGAACCACAGCTATCAAACTGTACAATGAGTTACATGTGATCATTATTTAAGCTTAAAACATGTGGATTTTGATTTTCAATTTTGACAAGAGTTATAGAATTACCTGAGGAAAACAGATTGGAATACCTCCTCGGATTGATTTCGGGGACTTACCCTTTGCCTGAAATCGTCAAAAATAAATACATATCAAATGTGACGCGCGTCTTCAAATTTGATAATTTTGACCATATATAATAAAAAAATCATAGTCATTATTTGTTTTTTCAACAACCACCAAGCATTTCTTACAAAAATTTACATACTTGTTCAAAATTGATAACTTTGACTGTAAATAGTCAAAGAAGCATGAGCAATATCAGTTTCTGCCAAACAATCAAAACTATTTACCGAAACCTTAAATGCACATCCAAACACCCCTAAAAGACTCGCATGCATGATCGGGTTCTTATAAAGATGATCAACTTTAAAATCAAAAAATGGTAACATTTTTTACTAATAGATTTCAGTCTTAAGTTTTAACACTACGCGTCTTCAAATTAGATTATTTTCACAATAAATAATCAAAAGATCATAGTCATTATTGGTTTTTTTTTTCAACAACTACCAAGTATCTCTTACAACAAGTTACATACTTCTTTGAAATTGGTTATTTTGAGCATAAATAGTCAAAAAATCATGGTCAATATCAGTTTCGACCCAACAATCGAAACTATTTGCTAAAACCTTAAATTCACATCCGAACACCCCTAAACAGCCTACATGCGTGATCGATTTACTTATAAGAAGATCCATCAAAAATCTGAAAATTTTAATAATCAAATGGGGGGGGGGGGGGGGTACCTTATTACTAGCAAACAATAGTTCTTCGCCACGATCATTCCTCCACGAAACGACCTGTCCTCCATGCAAGCTAACCTGCAAATACAAAAACAATTCAGTAATGAAAGTAAAAACAAGATCTTAAATTATAAGGAACTAGAGTTTATAAATACGATCAAACCTTAGCCGATGCACCCTGCGAATTCCGGAGCACGATTTGATCGATTCCGTTCAAGTCTTTTACCCTTTCAGTTGAAATCCGGTGCACCATTTTCTTTTCTCTACACAAATCTCTTGACCCTTCCCTCAATGCCTTTTATAGACCGAAATCTCGCATTTTTCGCATGATACAAGTCGACATTATCCGCGTGGCGCTGACAAGTGTCACTGGATATGAACAACAACTACTCATATCATCTTCCTTGTGAACAAAATGAGTCCCTTGTTAACCTTGTGAAGAATCTTTAAAACCCTCAACTAAACCCTCATCTTATGGTAACAATTTTGCTTTCCACAATTGGAAAGTGGTACCAGTTGGTAATCTTATGGTGATCTCCTACCAAAATAAAAAAAAATTAAAAAAAAAAGTATTATTAAATTTTAAATGGATTATTAAAGGAGCTAAGAACACATGTAGCAAACAACAAAAAACAGTTAAAGCACACAACTTTTCCAAAGATGGAACTGGAATCTTTCTTTAATGAACAAGACAAATTTTCTTGAACTGAATACATGAATCCCACATTACCAATCAAGAACTTAAAACGCCCTAATCTTTATTCAAAATTCTATCCAAATGAACAAATCTTTAGGCTACAATGAACAGTAAAATTTCTAAAAATGGTAAAATGATAGTTTTAAAGTTTATAATAAATTTGTTGTTTAGAAGAAAAAAATATTACTACTATTACTATTGTTTACATATTTAAGTTTATTAACTTCTTTTATTTTTTACTTTACAAATATTATATATATATAATAGTTTTTACCGTTGTTTTTTTAATATGCATCGAATGATACCATCTGAAGAAACACCGGTTGAACCTAGGGATATCCGGAGATATATTAGTTACAACCGAGATATTTATGCATAAAAGGTTGCCTCTTCGCTCGCTCTTCTGGGTGATCTCACTCGGACTGATCTACAGAACTAACAGCGCTGTTAGTCTCGTCACGGGGAAAAGGGTGGGTTTTCTCCGTGACCACACTCCGGCGTGAGAATAAGTATTTGGTGATTGCAACTAGTAAGCAAGTAAGCTCGAGTAACAAGCAGTAAGTTAGTTCAAGTATTTCTGAATGTGATTGTGGATGTTTTACCTGGTGATCCGATACTTATTTTATAGCTGAAAGTAAGTGGACTCGGGAGATGGGCTGATGGGCCTTGGGTCTGCCCAGATCTTTATTCAAAATTCTATCCAAATGAACAAATCTTTAGGCTACAATGAACAGTAAAATTTCTAAAAATGGTAAAATGATAGTTTTAAAGTTTATAATAAATTTGTTGTTTAGAAGAAAAAAATATTACTACTATTACTATTGTTTACATATTTAAGTTTATTAACTTCTTTTATTTTTTACTTTACAAATATTATATATATATAATAGTTTTTACCGTTGTTTTTTTAATATGCATCGAATGATACCATCTGAAGAAACACCGGTTGAACCTAGGGATATCCGGAGATATATTAGTTACAACCGAGATATTTATGCATAAAAGGTTGCCTCTTCGCTCGCTCATCTGGGTGATCTCACTCGGACTGATCTACAGAACTAACAGCGCTGTTAGTCTCGTCACGGGGAAAAGGGTGGGTTTTCTCCGTGACCACACTCCGGCGTGAGAATAAGTATTTGGTGATTGCAACTAGTAAGCAAGTAAGCTCGAGTAACAAGCAGTAAGTTAGTTCAAGTATTTCTGAATGTGATTGTGGATGTTTTACCTGGTGATCCGATACTTATTTTATAGCTGAAAGTAAGTGGACTCGGGAGATGGGCTGATGGGCCTTGGGTCTGCCCAGATCTTTATTCAAAATTCTATCCAAATGAACAAATCTTTAGGCTACAATGAACAGTAAAATTTCTAAAAATGGTAAAATGATAGTTTTAAAGTTTATAATAAATTTGTTGTTTAGAAGAAAAAAATATTACTACTATTACTATTGTTTACATATTTAAGTTTATTAACTTCTTTTATTTTTTACTTTACAAATATTATATATATATATAATAGTTTTTACCGTTGTTTTTTTAATATGCATCGAATGATACCATCTGAAGAAACACCGGTTGAACCTAGGGATATCCGGAGATATATTAGTTACAACCGAGATATTTATGCATAAAAGGTTGCCTCTTCGCTCGCTCTTCTGGGTGATCTCACTCGGACTGATCTACAGAACTAACAGCGCTGTTAGTCTCGTCACGGGGAAAAGGGTGGGTTTTCTCCGTGACCACACTCCGGCGTGAGAATAAGTATTTGGTGATTGCAACTAGTAAGCAAGTAAGCTCGAGTAACAAGCAGTAAGTTAGTTCGAGTATTTCTGAATGTGATTGTGGATGTTTTACCTGGTGATCCGATACTTATTTTATAGCTGAAAGTAAGTGGACTCGGGAGATGGCTGATGGGCCTTGGGTCTGCCCAGATCTTTATTCAAAATTCTATCCAAATGAACAAATCTTTAGGCTACAATGAACAGTAAAATTTCTAAAAATGGTAAAATGATAGTTTTAAAGTTTATAATAAATTTGTTGTTTAGAAGAAAAAATATTACTACTATTACTATTGTTTACATATTTAAGTTTATTAACTTCTTTTATTTTTTACTTTACAAATATTATATATATATAATAGTTTTTACCGTTGTTTTTTTAATATGCATCGAATGATACCATCTGAAGAAACACCGGTTGAACCTAGGGATATCCGGAGATATATTAGTTACAACCGAGATATTTATGCATAAAAGGTTGCCTCTTCGCTCGCTCTTCTGGGTGATCTCACTCGGACTGATCTACAGAACTAACAGCGCTGTTAGTCTCGTCACGGGAAAAGGGTGGGTTTTCTCCGTGACCACACTCCGGCGTGAGAATAAGTATTTGGTGATTGCAACTAGTAAGCAAGTAAGCTCGAGTAAAAGCAGTAAGTTAGTTCGAGTATTTCTGAATGTGATTGTGGATGTTTTACCTGGTGATCCGATACTTATTTTATAGCTGAAAGTAAGTGGACTCGGGAGATGGGCTGATGGGCCTTGGGTCTGCCCAGACACAGTAATATCGTTTGTCCCAATGACAAATCTTAGGCTCCAATGAACAGTAAAATTTCTAAAACTGTAAAATGATGTTTTATGAAGTTTTAAAGAAATTTGGTTGTTTAGAAGAAAAAATATTACTACTAGTTACTATTGTTTACATATTTATAGTTATTAACTTCATTAATTTTTTAACTTTACAATTCATTATATATATAATAGTATTTACCGTTGTTTTTTACAAGCTCGAATGTTACCATCTGATGAAACACTGTTTTGACACAGGATATGAGGTACCGAGTATTTTAGTCCAACGAGATATTTATGGGTAAAAGGTTGTCTTCTTTCGCTCGCTCTTCTGGTGATCTCACACGTACTGATCTAAGAACTAACACGCTTGTTAGTCTGTCAACGGGAAAAGGTGGGTTTCTCCGTGACACACCGGCGTGAATATAATGTTTGGTATTGCAATTTTAGCAAGTAAGCTGAGTAACAAGCAGTTAGTTAGTTCAAGTATTTCTAATGTAATTGGTGATGTGTTACTGGGTTCTGATACTATTTTTTTTTTTTTTTTTTTTTTTTTTTTTTTTTTTTTTTTTTTTTTTTTTTTTTTTTTTTTTTTTTTTTTTTTTTTTTTTTTTTTTTTTTTTTTTTTTTTTTTTTTTTTTTTTTTTTTTTTTTTTTTTTTTTTTTTTTTTTTTTTTTTTTTTTTTTTTTTTTTTTTTTTTTTTTTTTTTTTTTTTTTTTTTTTTTTTTTTTTTTTTTTTTTTTTTTTTTAAAAAAAAAAAAAAAAAAAAAAAAAAAAAAAAAAAAAAAAAAAAAAAAAAAAAAAAAAAAAAAAAAAAAAAAAAAAAAAAAAAAAAAAAAAAAAAAAAAAAAAAAAAAAAAAAAAAAAAAAAAAAAAAAAAAAAAAAAAAAAAAAAAAAAAAAAAAAAAAAAAAAAAAAAAAAAAAAAAAAAAAAAAAAAAAAAAAAAACCAAATAAAATCTTAGGCTACAATGAACAGTAAAATTTCTAAAAATGGTAAAATGATAGTTTTAAAGTTTATAATAAATTTGTTGTTTAGAAGAAAAAAATATTACTACTATTACTATTGTTACATATTTAAGTTTATTACTTCTTTATATTTTTTACTTTACAAATATTATATATATATATAATAGTTTTTACCGTTGTTTTTTTAATATGCATCGAATGATACCATCTGAAGAAACACCGGTTGAACCTAGGGATATCCGGAGATATATTAGTTACAACCGAGATATTTATGCATAAAAGGTTGCCTCTTCGCACGCTCTTCTGGGTGATCTCACTCGGACTGATCTACAGAACTAACAGCGCTGTTAGTCTCGTCACGGGGAAAAGGGTGGGTTTTCTCCGTGACCACACTCCGGCGTGAGAATAAGTATTTGGTGATTGCAACTAGTAAGCAAGTAAGCTCGAGTAAAAAGCAGTAAGTTAGTTCGAGTATTTCTGAATGTGATTGTGGATGTTTTACCTGGTGATCCGATACTTATTTTATAGCTGAAAGTAAGTGGACTCGGGAGATGGGCTGATGGGCCTTGGGTCTGCCCAGACGACCAGAGATATCCGTTCTGTCCCCCTGCGCCGAACATTAAATGCTCCCTGCAGGAGAATTAATGTTCTCTGTCAGGAGGTGTGCTTTGTCGGATGCTGAATGGTGCCACGTGTAAAGGCAGCTGTCTCTGGAGTCAGACCTGCTATCAGCCTAAAGTGGAGAATGTGTGACAGTCACTGGCGTAAGTATGGTTGGTGCACAGTCTGGCGTCTGCATTACTGTTCATATGACGCTGTCAGACGCAACCTGCCTAGCAACCATTGGTCACAACTCTGCCACTCCGTACCCTTGTATATAGTCAACACCTCTTAGCGCTTGTCCCTTCTGCGAGGCTGTCAGTGCTTTCCGGCCAGCGCAGAGTGGCATGGATAAATCTTTTTGTCCACAAGACTATGAGGTACTCTCATGTTTGTCTTGTCCTTGCAAGGTTTTAGGACTTGCGGCTAGAGGGTTGTTTTTTCCGCGCCGGGTCAAGTAGCCTGCGCGTCTAAGTCTAACTTTGTTGTTGTGCCAAGTACACAAGGTTCGTTGTGTGACTTATATTGTTTGGTCTAATTTGCCGTTGCGCTGAGTAAGCAAGGCTCGTTGTGTGCCTACAAGTGTTGATCTAATTAACCGTTGCGCTGAGTGCACAAGGTTCATTGTATGACCTATTGGTATTGGTCTAATTTACCGTTGCGCTAAGTCCGCAAGGTTTATTGTATGACCTATTGGTTCCAATGAAGGCGCACCATTACACATTGCGCGCAAGGTTATCCTTGTAGTATGTTTTTGACGGTATGGTTCCTTGCGCAGGCGCATGATTTTTGGGACCATACCCCTCCATTGGCAATGTGATTCGTGTTAAAAACCGTCTTAATATATATATACATACATATATATATATATATATATATACATATATATATATATATATATATATAGATTTTTGGAGTGAACACTAGTGTATTTGCGAATTGAACAAATAAATCCTGGCAATTGATTTACACACGTGTATGGCTAGGATTTCATCATCCAATCGTAAAAAAACACTAGTGTATTTAATCATCAAATCCTGACCATTAATTGGGTTATCACCAAAGCTCATGATGTTTACTAAAATGTTTCATATTTATTAAATTCAAATTACAACTTCAATATTTCAAACAAGTCTATACAATTACAAGGAAAAAGTAACTAAATAAACAATCCAAAGCCTAACTGATTTATTCTTCTAGGCCGTCCTATATGTTTTTTGCTGCAACTGGATCACCTGTATCATGTGTAAAAATGGGGGTTTTTGGATCAACAAAAGTTGGCGAGTGAACCTTGTTAGAAAACATTTATTATTGATTTCTTGTTGTATTTAATATGGAAAAATTGTGCAATAATCATATGTGAGCAAACGTAAATAAACATACAATAACAAACCACCTTGCATGAGTATATGACATGAATGACAACGTCACGTTCCGCTCATAGGTAATGGGGAACGGACGGCCTATGATGATGTATGTGCGATCAAGGCTCAATCAAACGGAGCTGATCGTATGTTGGCAACGCCACGTTCCGCTCATAGGTAATGGGGAACGGTTCCGCTCATAGGTAATGGGGAACAGACGAGCCTATGATGATGTATGTACTGAAAATGATAAATTTAATCTATACATTAACCACCCAAACAATTGATACATATTGGATACACGTTTGATCATGGATATGATGGATGCACAAGTGTTTAAATGTAATAAATAATAAATGACACATGATACACCCCAAAATGTGATTATACGGGGAATTTGTAGAGATTCACTCACATTGGGTGCGTTCGTTTGATGATGTTGAATGCGCACGAGTTTATAGAGTTGATCGACGAGGAATAACTAACTTAAATAATAACGAAAAGGTACGGTAAATAAGTGGATTTTATTAACAATTTTAATAGGATTTTTAAATTTATTTTTGTGAGTTTAAGGTCATTTTCTAACTTTAAAAATATTATTTTTAAGTATTTTTAATTGATTTTTAAATTAAATAAATAAATAAAAATATAAAAAAATGTTGACTTTTTGGGTTGACCGTTGACCGTTGACCGGTCCATTGACCGGACCGTTGACCGATCGGACTGTGGTGTAAGTGCACTGAGTGAGGTTCGA
Source organism: Scalesia atractyloides (assembly GCA_947069175.1). Taxonomy (NCBI): domain Eukaryota; kingdom Viridiplantae; phylum Streptophyta; class Magnoliopsida; order Asterales; family Asteraceae; genus Scalesia; species Scalesia atractyloides. The sequence goes on along the minus strand of CAMTDV010000007.1, from coordinate 11,288,447 downwards.
ACTTGTGACCTCCCGTACGCGTGCACGCAGAATATTCTATATTTTAATTATATATATATACTAATTAAATGTTTAATTTATTCGGTTTATATTAAAAGAATTTAAATGGTTGAACCGGTTTGCAGGGAGCCGGATCGAACTCGGGTCCTTCGGTTTGTAAGCGCACAGCCCAACCAGTTGGGCTGTGTGACTTATCTGTTAAACTTACAGTTTTTATTAATCTTAAAAACATCCTGGGTCCTACTCTGATCCAGTAACAAAAAAATTGGTTTTAATTCGGAAAGCCAGTGCGTTTGTAAGATTCGAACTCGTGACGTGCGTTATGTGTTTGCACACAGTCCACCGCTGGACTGTGTGTCTAACCCGGTTTAATATTCAATTTATATAATACTTATACACAACGTCGACTTCGTCTTCTTCATTCACAGACACAGAACAACGATATTCGACTGTTCTTGTTTAATTCGATTAACGAAACTTATAAATGATTGAAATGTAATGGATAGAGAGAGTTTTGGAAATGAATGTACCGAAACAGATGTTTTTCTCAGAACTCCGGCAAGGTCGTCGGCTCTGTTTTATGAATTCCGTCTGAGCGGACCAGTTAACAGTTTTGATTAACTAATTGTGAAATTAAGTGACTAAACAAGAATTATCAGAGAGTTTTAGATGTTTGTACCGATTCACAGCGTGATTTCGGAATTTTCAGAGATTTTCCGGCGGGTGCAAATTATCCGATAACGTCGTCTGGGACCGATTCTGATTGAAGGATTTGAGTTAGTAAAAGTCTAACAATGGATTGAAAATGAAAGAATCGAGAAAATTACCGATTTGATGTATGTCTCGGTTTTCCGGCGAAAGTCCGGCGATAGCAAATATCGTTTCCGACGAACAGAAATTAGAGCGCAAATGAAATTGAAGGTTTTGTGAGTGTTTCTGAGTTATGAGACAATGATATTACCAGTGTAAATTGGAAGTAAATGATTTCGGTTATCAAACTCGAAAATCATATGAATTGAGTTCAATGAAGACTGAATTGATTAAGAACGTGGATTGTAATGGTTTTATCGGTTATTTTTAGTAACTCACGATCACTCAGACGTCTCTGGATGGTTGAGAGCCGATTATCGGTTTCAGTTTTGGCGCAACAGATGAGTTCACGGTTAGAAGTTAAGTTTTATTTGTTTCATTGGTTACACAAAAGAACCAAGTGGCGGAGTGGTTAAGTGCTTGTGTGTTAAGTGAGCCGGCTGACCCGGGTTCGAAACCCGGCAGCGACTTTTATTTTTTTCTTCGACCGTTTTCATTGTTTATTAATTATAGTTTACAAATTCTAATATATTTATTAATTATGTATTGTTTAAAATTAAAAGGAGCATTAAATAAGCAACGAAAAAATGTAACTGACTATCGATTAATAAACGAAGCGGGTTTTGAAAACCCGTTTTCAACGGATGTTACAGTATTCCCTACTTTTAGAAATTTCGTCCCGAAATTTAAGTAGTAGTGGTAACAGGAAAAAGATGCGGGTATTTTTCGCGCATTGAGTCCTCACGTTCCCAAGTAAACTCAGGTCCTCGTTTCGACTCCCAGCATACCCTAACAATTGGAATACGACTCCATCTTAAACGTTTTTCTCCAAAGTCCATGATCTCTACTGGTCTTTCAATGAAGTGCATAGATTCATCGATCTGAATATTTTTTAGGGGAATATGGAGGTTTTCATCGGCGAGGCACTTCTTCAAGTTTGATACGTGGAATGTGGGGTGAATTCTGTTGAGTTCTTCTGGTAGGTCAAGTTTGTATGCTACAGGTCCTACTCTTTCGAGTATCTTGAAAGGTCCTACGTAGCGTGGTGCTAGTTTGCCCTTCTGACCAAAACGAATTACTCCTTTCCACGGTGATACTTTTAAAAGTACATGATCACCAATGTTAAACTCCAAGGGCTTTCGTCGTTTGTCTGCATAACTCTTTTGACGACTTTGTGCCGCTAGAAGATTGTTTCGAATCTGATGGATCTTGTCTGTTGTTTCCTGAATCAATTCTGGACCGGTGATTTGAGCTTCTCCAATTTCGTGCCAACATACTGGAGATCGGCACTTACGGCCATATAACGCTTCGAAAGGAGCCATGCCGATACTTGAGTGGTAACTATTGTTGTACGAAAATTCAACTAATGGTAGATGAGCGTCCCAATTCCCTTTGAAGTCTATGACACATGCTCGAAGCATATCTTCAAGAGTTTGGATGGTGCGTTCAGATTGTCCATCAGTTTGAGGATGATAAGCGGTACTGAGGTACAATCGTGTACCCAAAGCGGCTTGTACGGCTTGCCATGTTCGTGAAGTGAAACGACCATCACGGTCTGAAATAATGCTTAAAGGTACACCATGACGGCTTACGATCTCGCTGATGTAGATACGAGCTAATTTCTCGTTCTTGAAGTCCTCGCGAATCGGAATGAAGTGAGCTGATTTTGTAAGACGATCAATGATTACCCATATAGTGTCATACCCACTGGAGGTGCGATGTAACCCGGTAATGAAGTCCATGGTTATGTTTTCCCACTTCCATACAGGTATTTCAGGTTGGACTAGAAGTCCTGAGGGTCTTTGATGTTCAGCTTTTACTTTGGAACATGTAAGGCACTTGGAAACAAAAACAGCGATATCCTTCTTCATGCCAGGCCACCAGTAGGTGTATCGAAGGTCTTGATACATCTTGTCGGCCCCTGGGTGTACAGAGTATCGTGTTTTGTGCGCCTCATTCATAAGGAAATCACAAAGGTTATTGTGATCGGGAATCCATATGCGATCTAGATAGTACAGAATACCGTCAGATTTGGTCTCGATTTTAAGTTCTGCTCCACAAGACAGCTCATTGCGTACGTCGTTTTCTGTTACAGAAACATGTTGGGCTTCTCGGATTTGATCTTTGATGTCGGTCATGATTTGCGAACATAGAAGACGAATGGAGTTCGCATAACCCTTTCGACTGAGCGCATCGGCCACCACGTTTGCCTTGCCAGGATGATACCGAATTTCACAGTCGTAGTCATTAAGAAGTTCGACCCATCTTCGTTGCCTCATATTCAACTCCTTTTGGTTAAAGATATGTTGGAGGCTCTTGTGGTCAGTGTATATTTCACACTTGGTACCGTAGAGGTAATGTCTCCATATCTTAAGAGCGAACACAACGGCTCCAAGTTCTAGGTCGTGGGTGGTGTAGTTCTTCTCGTGAACTTTGAGTTGCCTAGAAGCATAGGCTATCACTTTTCCTCTTTGCATTAATACACAGCCTAGCCCTTGCCCTGATGCGTTGCAATATACTACAAAGTCATCGCAACCTTCAGGAAGTGTGAGGATAGGTGCGTCACAAAGCTTTTGCTTAAAGGTTTGGAAGGCTTCTTCTTGTTTGGGTCCCCATATGAAGGGCTTTCCTTTATGAGTCAAAGCCGTGAGTGGTACAGCAATATGGGAAAAATTTGCAATGAAACGGCGATAATAACCAGCCAAACCAAGAAATGATCTTACTTCGGTAGGTGTACGTGGCGCTTGCCATTCCTGTACTGCCTTGATTTTTGAGGGATCAACATGAATACCCTTATCATTGACGACGTGTCCAAGGAATTGTACTTCCCTTAACCAGAATTCACATTTCGAGAACTTAGCGTACAACTTTTCTGTTCTTAAGAGTGTAAGGATGAGTCGAAGGTGTCGTTCATGATCAGACTTAGACTTTGAGTAGATGAGGATGTCGTCGATGAAGACTATGACAAAACGGTCGAGATAGGGTTTGTAGACTCTGTTCATTAGATCCATGAAGACAGCTGGGGCGTTGGTTAAACCAAATGGCATGACCATGAATTCGTAATGACCATAACGAGTTCGGAAGGCGGTCTTTGGGACGTCTTCTTCATGTACTCCGAGTTGATGATAACCAGAACGTAGGTCGATTTTTAAAAAACAGGTGGCACCTTGAAGTTGGTCTAGAAGATCATCGATGCAAGGTAATGGGTAGCGGTTCTTGACCGTTAACTTTTGAGTTCTCTGTAGTCGATACACATGCGAAACGTTCCATCTTTCTTCTTCACAAAAAGGACAGGTGCACCCCAAGGCGATGAGCTAGGACGTATGAATCCTTTGTCAGTCAGCTCTTGCAGTTGACTGGCCAGCTCTTGCATTTCGGATGGGGCTAACCTATAAGGAGATTTTGCGACTGGTGTAGCTCCAGGTATAAGATCAATGCGGAATTCGACTTCTCTCACGGGAGGAAGTCCTGAAATGTCATCAGGAAAAACTTGCGGAAAATCTTTTACTACTGGGATGTCTTCGAGTTTCTTCTCCTTGATCCCCTTTTTGACGACGTGGGTTAGGAATGCGACATAATTCTTGCGGAGATATTTTCGGGCTTGAAGACAAGACATTAATTTGAGTCCTTTCGAAGGGGTTTCTCCAAAGATTCGTAGAGTCTGACCGTTTGCAAGAGGAATGCGAATGAACTTTTCGCGGCATACAACTTCAGCATGATGTTGGCTGAGCCAGTCCATACCAATTATAATGTCGAAACTTCCCAACTTCATAGGAATGAGGTCAACTGGAAATTCGTGATCGTTTAGGGTGAGAGTACAATTGCGTATAATAGAGTTTAATGAGACCGGTTTTCCGTCAGCAACTTCTACCGTTATGGATTCAATGAGTTTATCACGAGTTTGGTTGAGGATGGGTTCAAATTCTAAGGACATAAAACTCTTATCCGCGCCAGTATTAAATAACATGGATGCATAACTACCATTGATGAGAAACGTACCGTTAACCACATTGTTGTCAGCCCTAGCTTGATCTGCGTTGATGTTGAAAGCTCTTCCCCTAGCAGGTGGAGGAGCTTGATTAGCCTAGTTTACTGGATTTGCTTGAGCTTGGGCATGGATGATGTTCACCAAGCGTGGACAGGTGTTCCTGAAGTGGTTCGGGTCTCCACAGTTGTAACAAGCCCGCATAGGTTGCATCATGGGATAGTTGGGTTGGTAGTAGGATTGGGCTACATGTTGGGCAGCTGGTAGGAGTAAAGGTTGTTGGGCTTGACCCACTATCTGATGGTGGGTTTGGGTTGAGGGCTGATTGCGGTTCGTTCGCTGAAGTGCGCGACAGGTTTGGATGGTGTGACATGCACGGCCACAGCCGGTGCAATGTTGGCAGGGATGATCAGGAAAGTGATGGTATTGGAAACGGTTGCATTTTGGGTAGGGGTCGGAGTATGGCTTTTTATATGGTGCAGATGAGGGGGCAACTTGAGTGATGGGTGCAGCAGGGATAGGGAAATTTGTTTGTGTGACAGCAAAGTTTCTGGTGTTTCGTTTCCTCTTACTAGCAAACTTTGAGGATGAGGTGGAATGGTTTGAAGTTTGGCCCTCAATGGGGGCTTTCTTTTTCTCATCCTTAAATTTGCCATTTCGGATGCGATTTTCGGTAAGCTCGGTAGCTAGTTCCATAGCGGCTTCAAGTGTTGCAGGCGAAGTGCTTAGAACTGAGTCTTGAATTTTCGAGGGGAGGCCTCGAATATAGTGTTCGACTAAGCGGTATACTGGGGTGAACAAGTTGGGGATCATTTGGTTTAACTCTAAAAACCTTTTGTTGTAAGAAGTATGATCTCCCTCCTTTTGCTTTAACGAGTGAAATTCATCCTCTAACTTTTTGATCTCGCTTCTTGGACAGAAGCGTCCCGTCATGATTTCCCTTAACTCCTCCCATGTTAAGGCTATTGCATCTTCGATTCCTCTCTTACCTTTTTCTGTATTCCACCAGGTAAGAGCTACTCCAAATAGTCTCCCGGTTGCGTAACGTACCTTGCGATCCTCGGGACAATCGCAATTGAGGAAGGTGCTTTCCATTTCCTCAAACCAGTGGAGGAGAGCAGTGACACCTTCGGTTCCTTCAAATTTCGGGGGATCGCAAGACTTGAAGTGTTTGTAAGAGCACTTTTTGGAGGGAGGGTTGTCGACGTTCTGGTCGTCTTGATTGGGAGGGTTGATGGGATTTGCGGCGAGGGCTTGTTGGACTTGAATTACGATGTCAGGAAGCACCGCGGCCATTTGTTTTGCGATTTGGGTGGCCAAGCGTTCGTTTGACCTTCCTGACTTTCTACCCCACGTTGCTGCCTAGCCGACATCTACAGGAACATACATAAGAAGATTGTGAGTTTAAGGAGTCTTTTAGGTGTCATGTGTCGTTAAAAGTAACAAAATAACATAATCATAAATAATGCAACTACATCAATAGGATGTCTTGGGTTTGCTCATGTTTGGGCCTCCAATGTCCCCCATACCATCACCTGTATAGTCATGTGGGCCCCCATGACTATTGGCTTAGTAGGATTCACATTGGTGTTGGCGGTTTAACACTCGCATCACCCGAATGAAAACCATGAAATATGTTTGCGAGATATATGGTCGGAGGGTGTCCAGGTGTAGACACAATGACAACTCAAAGTGGGGTTAGCTCACACGACGTTTGGTATAGCATGCTTTGGCCTAATAGGTCCTTCGTACTCTCATCGTTAGTCCCCAGGTAGGCAAACTGGTCCTTTATTTTGGATTTATAAGAATGCCAAGCCTAGACAGGACGTTCCGACTACCGGTACTTGTACCCTTCCAGTTACTACATGCCCGTCATGAGAACTCACTTTGATGTGATTTGAAAAAAAATACAAAAATCGTTGCAAAAATCATGGAAATTGTGTGGTGTGTGCTCTCATGGATATGATATGTTATGAGGATATGATTCATGTTGAGCATTGTATAGTAATATGTACTTGTGAACATGCTTGCATAATATTGAATGTAACAATAAACATTAAGCATATAAACATCATGAATTTTGTATGTAACACATAAACAATTTAAATAATTCTATTCAACTATAGTATAGGCTCTAAAGGTCTAATAAGCTATCCTATATCCCTATAGTCATGGCTCTGATACCAATCTGTCACACCCCGACCCGCAGCGGAATAAGAGTCGGGGTATAATTAGGTTATCACCAAAGCTCATGATGTTTACTAAAATGTTTCATATTTATTAAATTCAAATTACAACTTCAATATTTCAAACAAGTCCATACAATTACAAGGAAAAAGTAACTAAATAAACAATCCAAAGCCTAAACTGATTTATTCTTCTAGGCCGTCCTATATGTTTCTTGCTGCAACTGGATCACCTGTATCATGTGTAAAAATGGGGGTTTTTGGGTCAACAAAAGTTGGCGAGTGAACCTTGTAAGAAAACATTTATTATTGATTTCTTGTTGTATTTAATATGGAAAAATTGTGCAATAATCATATGTGAGAAAACGTAAATAAACATACAATAACAAACCACCTTGCATGAGTATATGACATGAATGATAATGTATATGTTGGCAACGTCACGTTCCGCTCATAGGTAATGGGGAACGGACGGCCTATGATGATGTATGTGCGATCAAAGCTCAATCAAACGGAGCCGATCGTATGTTGGCAACGCCACGTTCCGCTCATAGGTAATGGGGAACGGTTCCGCTCATAGGTAATGGGGAACAGACGAGCCTATGATGATGTATGTACTGAAAATGATAAATTTAATCTATACATTAACCACACAAACAATTGATACATATTGGATACACGTTTGATCATTGATATGATGGATGCACAAGTGTTTAAATGTAATAAATAATAAATGACACATGATACACCCCAAAATGTGATTAAAACGGGGAATTTGTAGAGATTCACTCACATTGGGTGCGTTCGTTTGATGATGTTGAATGCGCACAAGTTTAGAGAGTTGATCGACGAGGAATAACTAACTTAAATAATAACGAAAATGTACGGTAAATAAGTGGATTTTATTAACAATTTTAATAGGATTTTTAGATTTATTTTTGTGAGTTTAAGGTCATTTTCTAACTTTAAAAATATTATTTTTAAGTATTTTTAATTGATTTTTAAATTAAATAAATAAATAAAAATATAAAAAAAATGTTGACTTTTTGGGTTGACCGTTGACCGGTCCGTTGACCGGACCGTTGACCGATCGGACTGTGGTGTAAGTGCACTGAGTGAGGTTCGAACTTGTGACCTCCCGTACGCGTGCACGCAGCTCTACCAACTGAGCTACGTGTCTAACCCGAAATATTCTATATTTTAATTATATATATATACTAATTAAATGTTTAATTTATTCGGTTTATATTAAAAGAATTTAAATGGTTGAACCGGTTTGCAGGGAGCCGGATCGAACTCGGGTCCTTCGGTTTGTAAGCGCACAGCCCAACCAGTTGGGCTGTGTGACTTATCTGTTAAACTTACAGTTTTTATTAATCTTAAAAACATCCTGGGTTCTACTTTGATTCAGTAACAAAAAAATTGGTTTTAATTCGGAAAGTCGGTGCGTTTGTAAGATTCAAACTCGTGACGTGTGTTATGTGTTTGCACACAGTCCACCGCTAGACTGTGTGTCTAACCCGGTTTAATATTCAATTTATATAATACTTATACACAACGTCGACTTCGTCTTCTTCATTCACAGACACAGAACAACGATATTCGACTGTTCTTGTTTAATTCGATTAACGAAACTTATAAATGATTGAAATGTAATGGATAGAGAGGGTTTTGGAAATGAATGTACCGAAACAGATGTTTTTCTCAGAACTCCGGCAAGGTCGTCGGCTCTGTTTTATGAATTCCGTCTGAGCGGACCAATTAACAGTTTTGATTAACTAATTGTGAAATTAAGTGACTAAACAAGAATTATCAGAGAGTTTTAGATGTTTGTACCGATTCACAGCGTGATTTCAGAATTTTCAGAGATTTTCCGGCGAGTGCAGATTATCCGACAACGTCGTCTGGGACCGATTCTGATTGAAGGATTTGAGTTAGTAAAAGTCTAACAATGGATTGAAAATGAAAGAATCGAGAAAATTACCGATTTGATGTATGTCTCGGTTTTCTGGCGAAAGTCCGGCGATAGCAGATATCGTTTCCGACGAACAGAAATTAGAGCGCAAATGAAATTGAAGGTTCTGTGAGTGTTTCTGAGTTATGAGACAATGATATTACCAGTGTAAATTGGAAGTAAATGATTTCGGTTATCAAACTCGAAAATCATATGAATCGAGTTCAATAAAGACTGAATTGATTAAGAACGTGGGTTGTAATGGTTTTATCGGTTATTTTCAGTAACTCACGATCACTCAAACGTCTCTGGATGGTTGAAAGCCGATTATCGGTTTCAGTTTTGGCGCAACAGATGAGTTCACGGGTAGAATTTAATTTTTATTTGTTTCATTGGTTACACAAAAGAACCAAGTGGCGGAGTGGTTAAGTGCTTGTGTGTTAAGTGAGCCGGCTGACCCAGGTTCGAAACCCGGCAGCGACTTTTATTTTTTTCTTCGACCGTTATCATTGTTTATTAATTATAGTTTACAAATTCTAATATATTTATTAATTATGTATTGTTTAAAATTAAAAGGAGCATTAAATAAGCAACAAAAAAAATGCAACTGACTATTCGATTAATAAACGAAACGGGTTTTGAAAACCCGTTTTTCGACGGATGTTACAATATATATATATATATATATATATATATATATAGATTTTTGGAGTGAACACTAGTGTATTTGCTAATTGAACAAACAAATCCTGGCAATTGATTTACACACGTGTATGGCTAGGATTTCATCATCCAATCGTAAAAAACACTAGTGTATTTAATCATCAAATCCTGACAATTAATTAACACACGTATATGACCAGGATTAGTTTACTCAGTTCGCAAATACCTTTTATATATATATATATATATATAAGGGAGGGTTATCTTAAGAACACTATATATTTAGAGTACTGTGAGAACGAATGAAAAAACGATCAAAATCAATTTTTTTAATACAAACATCGTTGTAATTAAACTCAATATCAAAAAAAATTACAACATCAAATGGTTCACTTTTCCTCTCAAAATCGCTCTTATTAGATTTTTTACACATGTGTAAATATAACAAATTTACATATGTGTAAATAGCAAACTTACGAATGTGTAAATTTTATTTATTTACAAATTCACAGTGTAAATTTAATTTCTAACATTGTATTTGAATTAAGTGTAAAAAACTTTTGGATTTGAATTGTTTTTTATCAAGTTTTTGTGATTTCTTATTCGTTTTCACGGTTTTCACAAGAATGATAAAAATATTTTATATCATTATTTTTTAATATGTATCGAATGATACCATCTTTAAGTAAATTGCATAAATAAAAAATATGATTCATATTTAAGACCGCCTTAAAAACCAAAATTTGTAACGGCAATAATATATATGGTCTTAGATACGACAATTGTAAAAAAAAACTAAATGATGTGTTGTCACGTTTGAGTTTTTAAAGTTTATAATTAGTTTATGGTTTAGAAGACAAACTATTATTGCTATTAATATATATAGGGTGAGATTATTGTAAAAAAATATAAAAGTATGAGAATGATAAGAAAGAATCTAAACCATTAGATTTTTAATCTAATGGTTGAGATATTGATGGCAATCTTGTAAATAGTATTAACTATTAAACTAATTAATTTTCTAGATTAAGGTTATAAAGGTAAATTTTACATTTTTAAATTAAGAAACTAACATTAATGCACATGCAAGTTCCCCCTTCTTTTTTGAAAGTCAATAACTTTTTATACGTAATTTTTAAATTACACCATAATAACGAGTGTTTTTTTATCTTTAATATGAGTACTATATTGATATACTTATGTAGAGAAAACAATTACATCTCGCTTGGATGTTTTAGTCCATGGTATTTTTTCCATGTTCATACAATGGTGTTTTAATTGTAGGGTGTTATTTATGTTATATTTCTGTTCTTCGTAAGATGTATGCCTTCAATATACATGTTGTGGTGTTTTTTATGAATTAGAGTGTTATTCCTGTTATATTTAATGTGAGGACAAAGGTCATTACATTGCTGTGGTTTTCTGGTGTCTTCAGTAGGTGTTATATTTAGGGTGTTATTTCTGTTTTGATTCTGATTAAAGTGTTGACTGGTGTTATATTTAGGGTGTTATTCAGGTTTTGATTCTGATTAAAGTGTTGTGTTTTGAAATTGATTTATTAGGTGTTATTTCTGTTATATTCAATGTTAGGGTGTTCTTTATAAGATGTGTGCCTTCAATATAACTGTTGTGGTGTTTTTATGAGTTATGATGTTTTTAGTGTTATATTTTTGTTCTTTATAAGATGTATGCCTTCAATATACATGATGTGGTGTTTTTATGAGTTAGGGTGTTGTTTCTGGTATATTTATGTTCCTTATAAGATGTATGCCTTCAATATACATGCTGTGGTGTTTTTATGAGTTAGGGTGTTATTTCTTTATAAGATGTATGCCTTCAAATTCGAAAATCCCTACAATAACTGCAAAAATCGGTTGCATATATTCATTCCATAATTAGATTTTATTAGTTAAATTACACTTATACCCTTAAACTACCAAAATAAAAAGGGACACGTGTCACCTCCAAATCTTTTTTTATCTTTCTCACACTTTTATATTTTCTTACATGAACCTCTACCTATATATATTATATTGAAGGGCAAATTATCTACATTGACTCATCACACCTCCCCATTGAAAGCTCGGTCCCACTAAGGTCAGACGATCGTTCATTAAAAAAGGACCCACGCTGACACATAGAGTAACATAACATTCAACTTGGAAACCCCCATAAAACCTCTCATTCAGTTGAGTGCCTCTATCCAAAGTGCAATGAGTGAGACTCGAACACGAGTCTCATGTTGATGTCTCAACCATGTTACCATGGCATTAGTGCCTACTATTTATATATTCAATTTAAATGATGTGTTATTACGTTTTGAGTTTTTAAGTTTATAATTGATTTACGTTTAGAAGATAAACTATTATTGCTATTACTATTATTATTATTATTATTATTATTATTATTATTATTATTATTTTATATATCTATTTTCTTGTGTTTTTAACTTTACAAGTATAGACATTTATATATTTAATATTATATGTTTATCATTATTTATATGTTTTGTTAGAATCTTAAACGATTAAGGTTTTTTTTATTTATTAATTCTATGTGTGTAACGTTGCTAATAACTAGTGGTTTTGCTATCAAAGGGTTTACAGTCGTATTTTAGTAAGGTGTCTCTTCTTATATAGCTAAGGGTTCTAGTTTTAGGATAGATTTAAATTTAGAAGTATAATTAGTATGTGTAAGTTGGCCGTAAAAAAATTTAAAAAATCGTCTTCTTTCGTTATTACAAAAATACATGCTACTAACAAACAATCAACCATGTTGTAGACGAAGACAATTGATCCCGCCACATGAATACACGTTTCAAAAGTAGTATGTGTGTATGACAGAAAATAATAATAATAATAATAATAATAATAATAACAACATATACCAATGGGTCGATGGTCCATTAGTAAAAGTAAAGTCTTTAAACACCTGAGTTTGGAAGGTAAAAGTCTTTGGTTCAAATCTCAAATACGATAGAGATTAAAACAAATCTGTCGTTCAAAAAAAGATAATATATTAACAAGGACGAAAGTGAAATCGAATTAACATACATACATATATATACATACACATATATATATATATATATATATATATATATATATATATATACTCAGATTAATAAAGAAACTAGATTTCTTAATAAAGTAAAAGTAAATATATATGTATAAAAGTCATTTAAAAAAACATGAAATAGTAAAAAGAAAAATGATAAAAAAAACGTTTTTTTTCCTATAAGAACATAATAAAAATTAGTTCCAAACTTTTAAAGGCTAAGACACAACTCTAAGATTGGGACATGATTCATCATATAGAAATATGAATAAAAGCCTACATCATTCTTTTGCCTAGTTCACTATGGTTTACATGAATTAAACCATGGCAACTATGGTCCTCTTATCCATTTTTCAAGATTTCTTTTCTTTTTTCTTTAGACAATAATAAATTAAAATAAATAAGGGGATAGTACTTTGGGTCATGAGCAAACTCTTAGGGTAATGGTTTTAGATGATGAATTAGAGGTAGGTGACATGACGTTAAGGTGGAGGGTAATGGTGGTCATGACCACACCCTATAGCCTAAAAGGCTCATATTATTCCCACAGCTCTAAAATCTTATTCTCGCATCCTTTTCACTCTATCCCTCTCTACATATATCTATGTATATTAGAGAGATAGAGAAAATGAGTGTGTGAATATTAAGACACTAAAACCATATTTACATACCATTTATATAACCAATTGCCTCTTCTCTTCAATGAGTCTAATTCAAGTTAATACCAATTCATAACTTCTAACTTTTTTGTTTATCCTAGTTTTTATTACAAGATTACATATGATAAGTAGTAATATTATTTAAATTTTATATGAGATTAAGCATACAATATTTTTAATAGTTATTTGATAATATTAAGTGAGGAAACGTTGTTAAACGGGTCAATTCTAATAGGTAATAACGAGAATAGTATAATACAACTATAATGTAGTTATCTATTACAGTTAAAATAAAAATATATAAGTACTTAATTCGCTATAAGCATTACAACTTTCTATCGCAAATTCGCATTAATGTGATAAAGAATGATAAATCAACTTAAAAAGCAACCTAGTAAAGCCTTGATATCATATACGTTAATCCAAAACATGTGTTTTAATCCAAAACATGTATTTTAATCCAAAACATGATCCTTAGAGAGTGGTGGCTTTGATGCTGTGCGGGGAGGACCTTAGTACAAGATCCGTGATTTTGTGGGGCACACGATTTTTAAAAAAAAAATCCTATATATATATGTTATTTATATTTTTAAATAGTAAACACATACCAACTCCAATATAAGCCCATTTACAACTCATTTTTTATGGTTTAGAATTTAGCTCACTTGGCATTAGGTTTATTGAGTCCAATACTAATTTGATTTTTTAAATAATAATAAAACATTACAGAAAGATATTTTTTCATGCTAAAACTGAGTACATAAATTTTCAGATATACCTCTGTCCTTAGTATATGAAAAGGTTAAAAATATATAAATTCGAATTTAAAGGAAAATCAAATGCTAACATGTCAACCTTACACATTCAAACCAATATGCAGATAATCAGTGTCATATTTATGTCTTTAATTAAAAATAACATAAACGTATGATAATTTGTATAAATCTGATTATTTAAACAAATTTTTATGAACGACAACCACACTATATGTTTATATATATAGAGCCAGCAAAAACCTGGAAAAATAAAACAAAAGCGAAAGAGAAGAACAACACGAAAAACTCGGCATCCTCCACAATTAGAGGATGTCCGTTACATCAAATTCACCCACTTCTCCCATTCAGGATTCGCTATTTTCGCTCGATTACATACCCAAAGAAAAACTTCTTCCTTGATCAGCTCCATGGATTTTTGGATCGGGACAAAGGTGTGTTCAAAGACCTTCGTATTACGGGCATGCCAAATCCACCAAATGATTGTCGTTCCGATCATGTAGACAAGTCTCTTCCAAATCTTCCCTCTAGGACAAGCTTTAATCGTATCCAAGATATCTTTCATAGAGTTAATGTTTGATGGTAACTGAATCCTCATCCAAACAAAGACGTTCCACCACAAGCTTTTAGCCCAAAGATAATTAACGAAGATATGGTTCACATCTTCATTGGCGAGCCCTCAACGAGGGCAACTGATGTCCAGAATGTTCATATCTCGCTTCACCAATTCTGTTTTCGCAGCCACCTTACCTAAGATAACACGCCATAACAGTAAATTACACTTAGAAGGTGCCCATGCGTTCCAATAAAAATCCATCGTTGCAACCTGCTTCGAAGCTTCAAATGAACCAACATCCAGCCGTATTTCTTTCGCCGAGAATCTCACTCCGAACTCGTTTGCCAACTCCACTCATCACAGTCTCCGTTAAGACTAAAACCATCAAGTCTTCTCATAATAGATCCGAGTTGATCCCATTCGCTCGAGGAAGTGGGATCTTTCAACCACTCCCACCCCCAACACACATTAGGCGATTTGCTTACCACATAAGACGCGATGGTTCCATTTTTGTCTTTAGCCAACCGGAATAAATCTAGGTATATCTCTTTTAGCGGTTGCTGGTTCAGTCATATATCTTTCCAAAAACGTGTATTGCCCCCATCTCCCACTTTGACTCTAAACTTCTCATGCATATTTACCCTATGTTTCATAAGCTCCATCTCCATAGCCCCGATATCTTTTCAGGTATCCACAATAATTTTGTTAATTGGGATCAACTTATTATTTAAACAAAATAGTATAAATTTATTCTATATCAAATAACTTATGTGAAAAGAATCCAAACCAGACCCTAAAATGAAGAGAATCCAAAGAAATATGGAATCTTCTGGGACAGATGGTTGCACGTGGGGTCCTCTCGTATGGTTCGAGGTTCTTTTGTGTCATCAAATTTTATGTGGATGCATATGTATTTGTAATTACTCAATGTTTTATGACAAAATCATCATTTTCTCTACATGTGATATACAACTGTATGTATAAATCTACAGGTAGGGTTGTTTATGAGTGGACTAAGAGTCAGCTTAGGCTTTAGCTTCAAAATCAAAGAGCTAGTTCGGCTCATCTATGTCTAAATCAGGTTAAAGTTTTAACTCGAATCAGGTTTAAACCGGGTTGGGTCAACTCGGATTAAGGTCTGTAAAACTCAATCCTATAAATTTGATTCGGGTTGGGTTCTCAAAGGAGGTTCAATCCTATTCAAAAAAACTCTCAAAAATTAAATAAGTAACTAAATATAATTTCATTTAAAAAAGCATTACGACACAAATCACAATTTTTTTAAAAGTTATTCGTCTTCAATGTATTCAAACATGACAATTGATGCCCATGCATAATCGCATTTTACATCTCAGGTAAATCGAATTTTCCCCAAAAAAGCAAGTAAATAGTTGTTCAATATTCGAATTTCAATTGTAAAGTAATATGTATTTTAAACTCCAAATAAATATTTAATACTTTAGTTAAATATTATTTCGGATGTTCAAAATGCCTGAAAATTTTGAAATTTTTATACCCTAATATTCATTATTTAATGTTTTTTGGAAAAATATTTTGGATATCCGAAAAATTTTAAAAATCATCATACAAATCCAAAAATTTCGGATATTTCAAGTTTGGAATTTCTGATCATTCGGGTTCTGTTTTGGTTTTGGATATATTTGCACACCTCTATGGCGGGTCTGTGATATCAGGTTCAAACCGAGTTGGGTGATCAGGTTGGGACTGGTTTGACTGTGAAGTACCCATTCGGGTTGAAGCGGGTACAAAACAGGTTGACCAGAGATCGGGTACGGGTCAGGTAGGGTTGGCGAGTTGGGTTCCTAACCATGTTTAAGGTTGCACCGAGCTTGGCTTGAGTTTTAAACGGTCAGCTTACCTTGATAATTATTGTAAATTTTTGTTTTTTAAGTTTATTTTTGAGCAAGTTTAAAACAACAAAAGTAATAATAATAATATTAGTACTAATAATAATAATAATAATAATAATAATAATAATAATAATAATAATAATATTAGTAATAATAATAATTATAACATCAAAACCAAATTAAAAAAAATTAATAACAATTGAAATAAATGAAGTAATAATTTTTTTTAGGTAAAAACATAGAGGACGTGTATTCTGAAAGTGGTGAAGGAAATAAATGAGAAAGTAATTTCAGCAAAACTCAAATGTGAGTAAGATGAACACTTAAGGAACTCCAAAGCCAATATGCGTCAGTGCGTATAGACAGATCGACCTGGTGTGAGTTCGACAAATCCTATATTTTTTATTATTTTATATGTAACATATATTATACTTTGCTAATTGACCCTCAAGATTTTGAACTACAACCCTGAAGATTTTTGAACTTATTTGTAAAAGATTAATCTATGCATATGAATTTGAAAAACAAAATAAAAAGAAAAAAAATGACTAGAACTTGATTAAGGGACTGTTTGACAACTTCTAAATGATTAAGTGTTGAACCAGTAAGATGTCTGAATCATTAAGTGCTGAACAACTAAGAGGTCTGAATCGTTAAGAGCCAGTATAATGCTTAAACATTCAGAAGCAAATCTCTTACCAATTTAGATTGGAATAATGGATTTTAATAATTACAACTATTAGCTGTTGGTCAAGAACGGTCCCAACTTAAAAATAACCAGTGGTGGTCCCACCTTTTAATATATTGTAAACCAATGGGCCTTTACTATACCGAAAAGGATAAGGGGACAAAAAATTAAGGTTCTGTTATTAAAGGTTTATTAGTTTACAATATGTGAAAATGTGAGACCACCACCGGTTATTTTTTAAGTTAGGACCGTGGCTTGCCAACTGCTAATAGTTTAAATTATTAAAATCAATTATTCCATTTAGATTAAAGGTCTTAACCATTCAGACTTGGTATAATGCTTAACCATTCAGAGACAAATGTCTGAACTATTCAGACATCTGCTCGCGAAACAAACAGTCTGAACCATCAAGTGCTGAACCAGTAAGAGATCTGAACCATTAAGAGCCTCATTAAGAGGTAAACAAACAACCCCTAAGTACTTAATTTATTCTTTCTAAATGGTTATTGAATGGTATATAATCTTGGTCCTAAATTCCTAAAAAACTTCATTTTAACTATTAGTTTTGCCAATTACAAAGACAAATTATCATTATTTATGTGATCTAACCCAACTTGAACCAAAAATCGATGTTGATTTAAAAGACATTCAAATATTGCAAAATCCGACCCTGGTGAAAAAATTCATAGATTAACAACACATAGGTCAACCGTTGTTAGTGCGTGACTTTATTGTTACTATTCTATTTAGTTAATATTAATAATTAATTAATAATAATTAATTAATATTAACTTAACGTAATGTAAGTTAAAATTTTTAAAAATAAAATAAAATATAATAAAATAAAATATAATATAATATAATATAATAAAAGAATCAGTTTTTTAAAAAAAAAAAAAAGCAAGTGAGAGAAATGGGCACACAATATCTAAAATTCTAAACTGCTGTTTGGGTCATGGGTATGCGCACACAACATCAACGGTGTTGTTTGGTTTCATTTCTGACTCATGATCTCATCTTCAAATATTCCTCGTATTATCCTTTTGTATATATCCAAGTATCCAAACAATATTTTGTCTTAGCTTCTACCTTCTCTCTTTGTAATGATGCTTGGATTTTAAATATATGTTTTCTATATGAAGAAACGTGTACAACCATTTATTCATACAATTATCTGTAAATTTTACATAAATTTATATATGATAAAAATATCGTTAGCGAGTCAAGAGTGCGAGGCTCATCAACGTTTCTCATCGATCGCATAGGACGCATGATGAATATCCAATCGGAATACAATGTCACATGTATCTTTAGCCACTCATTAGCAGGCTAGCAGTGGTGTTGTGGTATTAAAGCACGGACAATAAAAAGATTGTTAGCGAGTGAGAGTACGAGGCTCATCAAACGTTTGTAATCAATCGCCCATGACACATTATGAATATTCGTTCGGCATTCAATGTCATATGTATCGTTTGCCACTCATCAGCGGTGTTAAGGTATTAAAGTACGAATACTCGTACCAATATGTGGAAATAAATAATAAATGGTATAAATTAAGTTGTGGATTACGAATATGCAATATGTACTTTTCATGACGTGTCTACTTAGATCATGATCTACGGCCCACATAATTACTTATAAATTATAGTACAGTTTGTATTTTGTGTTCTAATATGTACTTTTCACTGCATATCCCATTAGCTAGTTCAAGTCATTATTGATAGAAAAAGGTTTAAAACGGCAGTGCCGTGTGGCTTACATGACTATATAGGTATAACTCGTAAGAAAATGATTAATTTTGTGATTTTCTCATTTTGAAAGTTCCCCTACATTCTGACCAATTTCCGGCCAAGCAGATCATAGTAAGAAAAACTAGGAGGGTTCAAGTTCAGTTTTTGAGCTAAACCAAACAGAAAACCAACTTTTGAAACACTCCAGAACCAACAACCGGTTTTTAAAACAATTTAAAACCAAACTAAACATAGCTGTTACTTATCTGGTTCAGTTCGGCTCAGGCGGCAAAAAAACAAAACAACCTTGTACTTGTCCCTACACATCCAACCAACACATCTTATATAAATTACACAAAACATGTATATAGGTTTCATGAGAATTGAGATCAGTTAATTACAGCAAACTATCAACGTTTAACCCGGATCCGGACTCTGAAACTTAGGGTACCTATTTGAGACAGATTCATATTCTCTACTTACTGCTAGAAGTAATTTGGGTCACATAAATAGACCAAATTTACACAATTAACTTTATAAATTAAGACACAATAGCAAGGGGTCAACGGCATGCTTGTTGTGGGTTAGCCAGCACCAGCCGCAACAGCATCAGCCCGGGGACTAGCATCCAGAAGTTGGTGCAGCGGTGCACCAGAACCAGAACCGGTGGCCTCTCCAACTACAGAACCAGAACGGTTGTCGACCCTAGAGAGGAGGTTAGCCGTGCTCAGAGATGAACCCTTTTTGTCGGTCCTCGGGCCTTCTGTAGCTTTCTTAAGTTTTTCCTGTAACCATATCTTGACCCGTTAATACAAATGTGTTAGGGTTGACCCGTTAGCCCATTTACTAAACGTTTACAAATTGATTACAACCCATCAACCCCAAATATAAATGTTTGAGATTGGGGAATTTGTAGTACCAGCAGTTTAGCGTTTTGAAGCTTCAAGTTTGTTGCATTAACAGTTAACTGGTTGATCTCGGACTTGAGTTTCAAATTTTCACTAGTGAGTGCTTCAACTCTTGTACCAAGTTCTTCGGCTTCGGCCTGGATATTAAAATATTCAACCAGAGTTAAAATTAGAATTAATCGTTTTTCAAATATTTTCTAGTATAACTAAGATCATAATATAAGAAGAGTTTCTTCTACCAGTTTACGTAATCTTGACCTCCTGGCTGATTCTCGGTTAGACTGCTTTCTTTTTTCCCTTTTCAGTTCTCGTTCGTTCTAGAAATAAATCACACGATCCAAATTCAGAACTAAAATTCAAAAAATTATATTGCAAGGTAATGATGCTTAAAATTAGGGTTGTCAATTTCCGACACGAACCTAACACGAAATTCGCGGGTTTGGGTTTGGTCTAAACAGGTTCGGGTCAGTTTCAGGTTGAACCCGCGAACCCCTTTAGCTAAACGGGTCGGGTTTATGGCAACCCGGTCAGGCCGGCAGGTTGACCCGTTTATATTATATTTGTATTTTTTACAATATGTTTTACGTCCTAAATTAAATTTGTTGTGTATTTTATGCCATAATTATAACTTAAAAGAGATAAATTGACATAAAATTTTATAATTATAATGTAATTGTATTATATACATTTGTGTTTTTGTGGCAAATTATAATTTCAATATATTAATTTGTGAAAAAAAATATAAAAAATCGGGTTGAATGGGTTGTGTTCGGGTCACCCACGAATATTTGGGTCGTGTTCTGGTTCATGTGTATTGAAACGATTTTTGGGTCCGGGTGGTGTTTGGGTTTGTCTAAAATTTTCGGGTCCGGATCGGGTTGAAACCGCCAATCCGCAAACATGACCTGTTTAGCACCACAGTTAAAATTTAATACAATAACCTGACGTAAAAAATGTAACATAACTATGCACCTGAAGCACAAGACCGCTGGGCACGATGGCCATGTTGGCAGATGCTGGAGACTTCTTAAGCTCTAGCTCGGTTCCCGAGTCACCAGAAATAACCGTTTCGACTTCTTTACCCAAAATCTTGACACCTGTCACTTTCTTAAAGACCACATTCGCATCACTTCGTTCAGTCTTGCCACCTTCAGCTGGCGATATGAAGTTTTAGTATAGATTATAACGTAACCTTTTTTTATAATCTTTTGAATCATGTAAGATGAAACTTACAACTTGTAGATGACCCTCCACAGATCCTTTTATCACCATTTTTACAACCTGTATTACCATCACTGCCTTCACTAGAACCTTCCGTATCCCGACTGTAACGAAAAAAATTTACTAACATATATGTATCGGGAGTCTCACTGGAAGCAGCCTCGCTATTCCTATGGGTAGAGGTAAGGTTGTCTACATCTTACCCTCCTCAGACCCCTACCTTAGCTTTGCTATTGGTGGGATTTACTGAGTATGATGATGATGACCAACATATATGCATATATAAATATAGGGATAGGGTAATATGAGAACCAACTTGAGTTGAAAGAACCGTGAGAACTAGGCCAAAACAAAAGGTTTTTCAAACTTTTCTTTCCAAAAAGTTAAAAAAAAAAATCAACTATTTCAGAAAAAAGTTGGCTGCGGAAATTTACATTACCGTAAAAAAATTTGCGGGTGAGGTCATACGGTTGTGTAAACACAAATTTACATTACACCACGGTAAGGGAATTTACATGTCGACTAAATGCCGGATCAACAATTTTTTTTTGACAGATGTGTTGGTTAGATGTTCATCGACGTTTGTGCAAAATTTTGGTTGAAAAACTCGCACGGCATTTACGAACCGAGTGAACAAATCCTAGCCATTGATTTATATCCTCAAATCGTAAAATACACTAGTGTATTTTCATAATCAAATCCTGGCCATCGAGTTACACTTGTGTATTGATAATCAAGGGCTAGGATTAGTTCACTAGTGTTCACAATCAAGAGGGTTGTTAACAAATGAACCTAACCCGCGAGGGTTATCTTGAGAACACTAAATATTGCGAGAATCATGAGAACGAATGAAAAAACCAATCAAAACCAATCTTTTTATAATACAAACTTCATTATAGTTGAAATACAACATTAAAAAAAGAATTTACTTATTAAATAATTCATCTTTCGTCTCAAAATCACTCTTAATAAAATTTTACACATGTGTAAATACAACAAATTTACACGTGTAAATGGTAAGCTTACACATATGTAAATTTTCTTTATTTCCGAATACATGTAAATTTAAATGTGTAAATTTAATTTCTAATATTGTATTCGAATAATAATGATAAATGTAAAAAGAAATTTTGAATTTGAAATGCTTTTGACCAAGTTTTTTGCGGTTCTTTCACTCGTTCTCACGGTTCTCGCGATATTTAGCGTTCTCATTTAAACCATACATATATATATACATATATATATACACACACACATATATATATATATATCAATGGATATGCAGTTTAAAATACCTATTAGAATTTCCATTGTTGTTCCCTATCGACATTGTTAACTCATCAATTCGTTTCAACTTCTTTGCCAAGCCTCCATTCAGATTCCCTGATGACTTGGTAGAAGAATCGATTGGTATGAGTGTAGCATTAGGATTACCTGCCTGCATCATATGAACATGAGTTCACTACGAGACACATATGGATAAAATATAAAAAATTTAGGTTGAAATGTTATGAAAATTACCACAGTAACTCCTGGATGTGCATAAACACCTCCATGTGGATAAATTGCAGCGTAAGGCGGCATCATATGCTGAACCGAGAGTACAAGAAAAGGGTCAATGGATGGTCAAGTTACAACACATTTGTATAATTTCAGATTTGTATGGGTTAGATACCGGCATTGGACCCCACATATAAGGTGAAGGTGCATGACCAGATGCAACAGCTGAACTGAAGTATGGTGGCACAGCCATTCTTGGGCCGTAATAAGCCTGCAATATTGAATGTTAGCTATTTAATCTGGTTCAATGGCTCAATTTTCAATTGTCAACGTAAATGATGGTTAAAATCAACAGACCTGTATGGACGCCCAATCAGTATATACATGACCGGTCTGTTGCTGCTAAATATATTCACATTCATGTAATTTCTTTTATTAAAAAAAAATAAATGAAAAGGAGAAAGAAAATAAGTGTATGGATTATACCGCAGGAGGTGAAGATGTTTCTTCAGGCTTACATTCCTTTGCTTCTTCACAGTTTCCCATGGGTAAACACCTTAAACCGATTCAAATATGGCGTGGGCCTTTCACGTTCAGCTATTATATTTATCTTGCCAAATACTTTCTCGCTTGGCTGCAGAAGACAGGTGTCAGGATGACAGGCGAGAGAGGTTACGAGATGAAGAAAATGCATAAAAAAAAAGAGTAAAGAAATACCAAATAAAAATTTCCTAACAATTAAGAGGCACCCGATTATAAACATCAAAAACCACCAAACATCTTCTAGTTGGTATACTTTTAATCATTTTTAATGTAAGCACACAATACAACCTCTATCTTTACATTTGCCATTAGAGAATCAATGCAAGTAAAAGATTTAAAAAAAAGAATGATACCAGATAATATATGAGAAGCCTCAATGTGTGTACATTTTAAGTAACTAAAGCACAAATTGGAAACATGAGGAAAATAAAAATGCAACGCTCTACCTACACGTAACTTGATTAAAAAAACGATACAACAAATGCAAGCTGACATTTACATTAGTTATTGATAGATACACCTCCTTCCCTCCCTACTAGGCGCAATCATATGTATATGCATCTATGTATATGTATATATAGCATCCCATAGATCATCATATATACCATATTTGCTTTCCCATCAAAAGAAAAAATATCCCTGAGTTAGAACTTAGAACCTAGTGACCACTCAAGATTCATAGGTCCCAACATCCATCAAATTCGTGTTCTGAATCATCGGGTCGCATACTCGCACGTTTGACTTATATAATAGAATCTGTGCAAATTTTGCAGGTACATATTGATTCCAACTTCAATTACTTCCCAAAAAACCAGCAAATTATTACCATAAAAATACAAAAATCTTGACATAAAGCAAAAAAAGGAAGAAAGTAAAAAAAAAGGTACAGGTCCTTGTTGTCCTTCCTGATCCGCATCTAACATCATAAACTAAAACAATCACTCCAGATTTCTCACAATCCAATATCACTACTAACTACTAAAAATACAAAAAAAAAAATAGAAAATAAATAAAATATTCAAAAACTAAAATCAGAAGCCTTCAAAACAGCTTTCAGTTGTTTTCAAATACTGGCTCTACTATTAGGGTTTAAATCGCTTTAATTTCTTTGAGTTTATTTTCCCCAATTTTGAGTTCTGATCTCTCTCTCTCTCTATGCACATATTGATCAACAATTCGTATACATATGCAATGAAGAGTTCAAATTAGGGTTAAATTAGCAGCAGAAATTGACAAGTGGATGACTGAATCTTCAAAATTAAACATGAAAAACATTAATTAAAGTGGTAATGATGGAAATTAGGACGATTAGAAGTGAATTGAGTAAGAATGAAAGATGAATTGGGGATATATAAGGATGAGAATGAAGAGATACCTGATTGGGATGAAGAAGGCTTATGATGCAGTTTGTATGTTTGATCATGTGTCTGCAACGAAGGAGGGAAGAAGTGGGGGCTTTTTGCTCAATATGGAAGAGATGGCTAATTCCACGTCAGCTACCACGTGTTCTCAGTATATACGATTGACAATAAATACAACATGGATTAAAAAATAAGTTAAACATATTTAATTCGTAATTATCGGGTTCTTCTTAATTGTATCACAAACTAAATTTGTAATTATCAGGTTCTTGTTACTTATATCACAAAATACTAAATTGTCTTACGTGTTAGCAATGTTGTGCTGTAAAAATTGTACGTTAAAACGTATACCGACTAAAAACGTACATAAAAATAAACATGAAAACGTATTAAAGTTGACCCGATTCATTTTCTGAAAAGTTTGTATCAATGCTAAAATTTGAAAGCTAAAGTATATAAAAAGACATTAAAAAAAATAAGTCAAAAAGACACAAAAAAAGAACAAAAGAGAAAAATATATAAATAAATAGTCAAAAAGCAAAAAAAAACTAAAACACAAACACTATTCACAAACTTTGCTAATTGTATATCTACTAATAATAATAATAACTAATAATAATACTAATAAACTAATAATAATAATAATAATTGTATATATAGTAATAATAATACTAATAGTAATATCACCAATGCGTTTTATAATTCTATAATATGGAGATAGAAAAAAGAACAAACTCTACAGTTAAGTGTAATGTGTAGGAGAGGCATCGTATTAGGAGACGTAAGCTTTTAGGGAGTGTGCGCCGAATAACCACAAATAAAATAATAGAGATTGTTATGAAAAAACAGATAATTATGTCAGAAAAGGAAGTCAAACCTCGGAGAAGATACTTAGCGAAACGGGCGTTGACAGCTGCAAATTGACAGCTGATCAACAGCCGGATCACAGCAAATCAACAGCCAATTGCTAGCAAATCAGCAGCCGATCTTATGCTGATCTTATGCACTATTTCCTTTTTCCATTCCTTTGTAAAGATTATAAATTCCTGCACTTGTAATCAAAAGAATATAACACACAATTATCAATGAATGAGTCCTGTTCGGTAGCCCTTTCTGAAACTCTGTTTTAACATGGTATCAGAGCGGGTTATTTAGACTGCTCATCATCTACCCAAAACACAACCGAGCCACAATCGAGTCACCATGTCCGGAGACGGTAACTCGAGTAGTGATCTCACCTTACAACTAGCCAACCTTCTCAGAAATTCCCAATCAAAAAACCCCAAAATGTCCGATAGTTTACAGATAAATCTGAAACTAAATGGCCAGAATTACCCCCTATGGACCCGAATGATCCGAGTCGCCATAGGCGGAAAATCAAAAATCTTGCTGCAACATTTAACCTCAAATGCCCCAGACCCAAATCATGAAACCTACGAACAGTGGGAGCAAGATGATCTGATCGTATTTTCATGGTTAATTCAGAATATTGAACCTGCCCTTGCGGGTAACCTCACCGAATTTCCCACAGCAAAATCGCTGTGGGATGCCTTGGTAGTTACATACAGCAGTGGACGGGACAAACTCCAAACATTTAATCTTCATGTCAAAGCAAATGACATCAAACAGAACAATACTTCTCTCGAAGAATTGTGGATAACCCTCCAAGGTGTATGGGGAGAAATCGACCGCGTTGACCCAAATCCGATGACTTGTTCAACGGATATTCAAACATATTCCAGAATCCGAACAGAGCAGAAGCTCTTCCAGTTCTTAAATGCCCTTGATCGGAAGTATGACCCTATAAAAAGGGAAATACTCCGGTCAGAACCTCTTCCGACTGTAGAAGCCGCGTATGCCACTGTTCGCAAGGAGGCCGCTCACCAAAAACTTCTCGGAACACCTCTCAATGACGTACAGGGCATCGCAGCAGGTCTAATAGCCTCAGAAGTGGAAGGAGCAGGGCTTGCATCGAAAGGGCTCCGACGGTTTGACGGAAAAAGAACTGGATCAGTAAACAGAGATGATAAAACTCATCTGAAATGCGACCACTGCGGCATGACTAAGCATACAAAGGAACAATGTTTCAAGCTCGTCGGATATCCCGATTGGTGGTCCGACAAAAAGGGCACAAAGGCCACTGCTCACGAGAAAGGCAGATCACCCAGCACCGGCAACCGAGAGGTTCCAGGAGATGGAAGCCGGAGTAGGGTGGGCTTCGGCGGAATAGCCGACGCAACAGGCGAAGGAGAAAGGGTAGGCTTCGGCGGAATAGCCGACGCAACAAGGGAAGGAGAAGAGTGGTTAGGTAAAGACGGAGAAGAAGGAGAAGGCGGGTTTGGGGCGGATGGGTTTGGGCCGGATAAACATCAAATATATAACAATGTGAATATGTCACATTTGGTCCCTGAAAATAATGGGAATGCTAATATGGCCCAAAAACATCATGGAAAACAAAAACGTTGGATTTTCGATTGTGGCGCAACCGACACAATGACTTATGAGTCATCGGATATTATTTTAACAACTAAACCAGAAAAAACACATATTCAAACGGCGAATGGAGGGATAATGGATGTAAAATCGGGAGGGACTATTGAGATTTCACCCACAATAAAAATCTCTAATTGTCTTTATGTTCCCTCATTATCACATAAACTGCTTTCCATTAGCCACGTCACTAAAGAACTCAACTGTATTGTCCTAATGTACCCTACGTTTTGTATTTTACAGGATATCAGGACGGGAGCGATCATTGGGCGTGGCACTGAAAGTCAAGGGCTATATTATGTGGACGAAGTAACTCAAAATGGTGCTGTGATGTTAACCCATGGTACGTCAGAACGAGAAGCATGGCTATGGCACCGGAGATTAGGTCATCCCTCTACAAGTTATTTACATATTTTGTTTCCAAAACTATTTCCAGTTAATTCTATGTCACATTGTGAAACATGCACCTTAGCAAAAAGCCACAGGAAAACTTTTAAACCCAGTAATACTAAGGTTGCTTTGCCATTTTCATTAATCCATTCTGATGTATGGGGTCCTGCCCCTGTTCTTGGGGGGCAAAACTTTCGTTACTTTGTGATGTTCGTTGATGATTGTACCCGAATGACCTGGGTTTATTTTTTAAAAACCAAATCCGAAGTCTTTGAAAAATTCACTATGTTTTACGCCATGATCCAAACCCAATTTCAAACAAACATCCAAATCTTCCGATCCGATAATGGCGGTGAGTTTGTAAATACCTCCTTTAAATTGTTTTTTCAAAACAAAGGAATAATCCACCAAACCACATGCCCAAACACCCCAGAACAAAACGGTGTCGCTGAAAGGAAAAATCGCATTTTGCTGGAAATGACACGAGCCCTTCTAATTGAATCCCAGGTCCCAAAACTTTTTTGGCCTGAAGCCCTTGCTACTGCTACCTATCTTCTTAACCGACTCCCAACAAAAATCCTAAAACTTAACACCCCGTTACACACCCTTTCAAATTTTTTTAAACTTCCCTCAGTCCTTACCCTTCAACCACGAATCTTTGGATGTACCGCTTTTGTTCACATACCTAAATCAGATCGAACCAAACTTGATCCTTGTGCTGAAAAATGTGTCTTTGTTGGGTATGGAATGAATCAAAAGGGATACAGATGTTATAACCCAAAGACACGTCATATGTTCACCACAATAAACTGTGACTTTCTTGAAACCGAGTATTACTATTCCCAACTCAGTGGTCAGGGGGAGAAGGAATGCTCAGACACACTAAGTTGGTTGAAATATGTTCCGTATGTACCAACTACAGAGTCACCAGAATACAATTTCAGTGCCACTGAAGGCCCTAATGTTCCTCCTAACCTGGTATCCGAGGTAAGTAATACTCACCCTATTCAGTCTGGTGATACTTTTGGAGTTTCTAATGACTCCGAAGATGCCAATACTTCTAACCATGCAACTGTCACAGAACAAGCTGAAAGTGTACAGGCAGATGAATCCATACAAGAAGAATCCACGTACGAAGAAACACCATCAAGATATGTGTTACCCCCTAGAACAAACAGAGGGGTTCCTCCGAAACGGTATTCTCCTGGAAAAGAGCCAAGAAGGTTTAGTTATCCTATAGCTAATGTAGCTAATGGAAATCTCACTAAGGAAGCCAAAGCGTTTGTCTCATCTGTTTATTCTGAGGAAACTCCTACAAACGTAGATCAAGCCTTAAAGTCTAAACATTGGAAGGAAGCAATGGAAACAGAAATGGAAGCCTTAATCAGGAACAACACTTGGGAAAAGTGTACTCTTCCGTCGGGAAAGAAATCCGTGGGGTGCCGTTGGGTCTATACGATTAAGTATAAACCAGACGGTACAATTGAGAGATATAAAGCCCGACTGGTAGCAAAAGGGTATACCCAGACACATGGGATTGATTACGCTGAAACTTTTTCCCCAGTTGCAAAAATGAACACAATTAGGGTCCTTTTCTCGATAGCCGCAAATGAAGGGTGGCCACTTCAACAGTTTGATGTAAAAAATGCATTTCTACACGGGGATCTAGATGAAGAGGTATTCATGGATGCTCCTCCAGGATTCACAAAAGATTTCAGGTCAGGAGAAGTTTGCCGTTTGAAGAAATCTCTTTATGGTTTGAAGCAATCTCCCCGGGCTTGGTTTGGCAGATTTACCATAGCTATGAAAAAATTTGGATATAAACAAAGTAACGCCGATCATACTTTGTTTCTCAAAAAAAGGGGAAAATTAGTAACCTGTCTAATTATCTATGTAGATGATATGATCATTACAGGGAATGATAAAGAAGAAATGGGAAAACTAAAAGAGAACTTATTTGCCGAATTTGAAATGAAAGACTTGGGCAGGCTGAAGTATTTCCTCGGAATTGAAGTACTAAGGTCAAAACAAGGAATTTTCATTAGTCAAAAGAAGTATATCTTAGACTTATTGGCAGAGATTGGAATGATAGATTGCAAACCAGCAGACACTCCTATGAGTGTAAATCAAAAACTCTATATGGAGGAAGGAGCAAAGTTAGCAAATAAAGAGAGATATCAACGGCTGGTGGGAAAACTAATATACCTCTCACATACTCGCCCAGACATTGCATATGCTGTAGGGGTGGTAAGTCAGTTCATGCACCAACCTCAAGAATCACATATGGAAGCAGTTTGGAGAATTATCAGATACCTCAAAGGAACAGTGGGTCATGGAGTCCTGTTTCAATCACATGGACACCTAAATGTTCAAATCTATACTGATGCAGACTGGGCAGGAGATAAGGGAAGTCGGAGGTCAACAGCAGGCTACTTCGCTCTAGTTGGTGGGAATCTTGTCACTTGGAGAAGTAAAAAACAAAAGGTGGTTGCTCTCTCAAGTGCAGAGGCTGAATTTAGAGGTATAGCTCGAGGACTAACAGAAGCCATATGGATGCGAAGACTCTTAGCTGAGATTGGCTTTCCCTCAAGAGAAACAAGTGAGATTATGTGTGATAATAAAGCTGCAATTCAGATTTCAGAAAATCCAGTACAACATGATCGAACTAAACACGTAGAAGTTGATAGGAACTTCATTAAAGAAAAATTGGAAGATGGTACAATTAAACTACCGTTTGTCCGATCAAAAGATCAATTAGCAGACATACTAACAAAGGCTGTCAGTGGGAGAGTCTTAGGCGAATGCTTAGACAAGTTGTGTATTGGAAACCCCACTACTCAACTTGAGGGGGAGTGTCAGAAAAGGAAGTCAAACCTCGGAGAAGATACTTAGCGAAACGGGCGTTGACAGCTGCAAATTGACAGCTGATCAACAGCCGGATCACAGCAAATCAACAGCCAATTGCTAGCAAATCAGCAGCCGATCTTATGCTGATCTTATGCACTATTTCCTTTTTCCATTCCTTTGTAAAGATTATAAATTCCTGCACTTGTAATCAAAAGAATATAACACACAATTATCAATGAATGAGTCCTGTTCGGTAGCCCTTTCTGAAACTCTGTTTTAACAAATTATGCACGAAAAGTGGAAGTATACAAAGACATGTAAACCCTCAGAAAGTCGCCTTTTGAGTAACTGAATTAACATCACGAGTTTTTGATGCACAAAACAAACACTTATGCGTAATCAATGGCTGATTGGAGTCATATCAGTTTATATGTAAACACTTTCATAAGTTTTCAGCCGAATAACCAAAAACAAATACCATGAGTTTATAATGGACAAAACAAACAATTAGAAGAAATCGTTACCTGCATAAAAAAATCATGATTTTTTATAGATAAAACAAACCGCATTTGGTTAACGAAATCATAGTAAGAACAATACAGATCGTAGTTGGTAATTGTAACTTTGTGTCATTAACAATTATCTACTCGTAACTTATATTTAAGATATAAAAATAATAATTTTAGTATAAATTAACTATTTAATTGTGTATAAGAAAAATCGAAATACTTGGTATTATATCGACACGTGGAAGTGCCGTGTACAAGGTGCTAAGTGAGCTGGCCCATTCGATACCGTGCTGGCCATTGTGTATTCCATTAACTTATCATGATGTCATGATTTACACTTTGCCCCCTTCACATATTTTCATTATATTGTATTTTGAACACATTTTTGTCAGATGTTAAAACACCACATTTGGCAATGTAAAAGAGACTATCCGCTAATTAAATTGAGATTAAACAATCTAAAACCAAGTTCAAACTAAATCATATAATGAACAAAATCTAGACTTCATATACTAGCTTCATTAGACTGCTAAACCATGAATGATACTATTACAAATATTAATATAAATATGATAGTATTTATTTATATAATAATATAACAAAATAAAATACATAATTGGATATCATTATCCTTAAAATATTGTAAAAACCAATTAATATTATATATATTATAATATTATTTATATAATTAACATATATACACACAAATTAACTTCATTATAAAACACTAAATTATTGCGAGAACAAAAAGTTAATCAGTTAAACATGACTTACACATATATATTGAATTTCAGAAGAGACATGGCATTTTTAAAATTTTCTTATTTTAATATGAAGTTTTTATATTAAAAGATATAAATAATTTATTTTGTTCTATATTCTTTTGTAATATATATTGTTATGCATGTATAGATAGTTTAATAATAATGCTGGTTATCGAGCTAGTGGGGGAAAGTGTAAACGTTATGAAACTATGAGGGCTGTTTTTAAAAATAGTTGGAGCGCTACAAGAGTCCTCCGTTTGTTGACACGTGTACGTTTGAGGATCAATCTACTAGTCATCAAGATATTCTAAATCTGGCCAGTCAGTCCATTCTCATGTGGCTTACCTGGCAATATTTCTTTTTAATTTTATATTTACTATTTTATGTAAAAAAATTAGTACTTAGAAGTTTAATACTATAAGATTAACATATTCTTTTTATGTATATGAAGAACAAATCTTAAACCTATGTCTTTTATGTTATTATGTAAAAAATAGTACTTAGAAGTTTAATTCTATAAGATAAACAAACATATTTTTTTATTTATATGAACAAATCTTAAACCTATGTCTTTTATGTTATATTCATAAACTTAACCAAAGTATACGTACTTGTAAAGAAAAATCAAAATAACGACTTATAACCATTAAAGTGTGGCATTTCAAATTTTTAAAAGTCATTGACATGGTAATTTTCCAATTTTTTAAATGTTATTGATATGGTAATTTTTCATCATATAAGAACACTATAAATTCGTATATAAAACCACAAAAAGTAGGTATAATCCACGTCAACAAAAAAGTCTTGTGACATCCACATAGAAAACATGTACGTAATTTTTATACAAGCAACTAATATACAAGTAATTATAACTTATAATCTTGAATTTGATATAAAGTCTAGTGACACCCACATAAAAAAAAACATGTACGTAATTCTTTTATAAATAACAAACACACAAGTAGTTATAGCTTATAATGCTTGAATTTGATATAAAGTCTAGTGAGATCCATATAAAAAACATGTACATAATTTTTTATAAGTAACAAATACACAAGTAGTTATAGCTTATAATGCTTGAATTTGAAATATACGTGTTAGTGTGTTATTAGGTGAACATGTAATAATTCCTTAATTGTTTGTCATGCATCATAGGTGTATTTACTTTAATGAAATAGTATCTTAGGTGTCAGGTAGGATAGTAAAAATATTGAGCCCGACGAATATACTTGATACTTGATGGGTATTAGGCGGGGTATAAGATTAGTTTTAAATATTTTTGTTGGTATGGATTAGGCATAGATTGGATGATATCCAACCCAATTACCCGAAACCACATACTTGTTTATCTAAACTATATACCGGATCATATACCCATATTTTTTAATTTATATTTTTAGTTTCCATTGACCATTGTATATTGATGGTTTATTTTAGTATGTTGTGAAAAAATAATTTTTCTTTTTGTATATGTATTTGATAATAATATTTATATTCTGTATGTTGTGAAGTATATACATATAAGTGTACAAGTATTATAAAGTTATTATTAATTTATGATAAAACTTATATACGCAATGTGCGTTTTTAATTTATAATAGTTGTTGTATAAATAAAATATATAATAGTAAAAGAATGTAATTGGAAACATCAACATAAATCTTTTAAAAAATTAATAGGTATACCTAATATCTAACGGGTAATTACCCGTCAAATACCCGACGGGTATTTGGTAGAGTATGGGACACAATTTACAAGCGGGTATAGGTATGGGATTATCAATACCTGACCCGAACCCGACCCATTGTCATCCCTAGTGTCAGGTGACACTTTTTTTAATAACGACTTTCTTTTATTTGACTACCGTACTTTTCAAACTGTAGAGCTCCATTGTCCTTGTTGTCTTAATCAAGCTCACGCTGATTCAGAGTTTGGCTTGGGCATTTCCCCGGTAACCCATACCGCTGACTACTACTTGATAGATGTTGTGGCACCACAAGAGTTGAACACTCTTTGGCGTAACACACGGTGGGACGAAACCTGGGTGAGTTTAGGATAGAACCTGGCACCTCTACAAGGAGGCTAGACTCTGTCAATCACTGCCTAATTCACCAAAGTGATACAAGTGGGGATTGAACTTAGGTCTCAATTGAAGAACCCAAGCCCCCTACCATTAAGCCACAAGTGGTTATTAGGTGACACCTTTCTATCACATAAAAATGTGTTTTATTATTATATATATAATTGGACAAGTTGTTATTTACGACAGAAGATAATTTGCATTGTAGGTGACTTACAAACACAATCAAATGTAGCCATATGATATATGATGGTTTTGGTATATTAATGGCATGTATAAAATACATTAAATATTGGATGATCTTCACATATTTCACCTCATAGCTTGTCAAATATCCCTATTATATAAAAAGAAAATAGGAATACGATATTATTTCTTATATTAAATTGCAACTGTTAGCTAAGGTAATTTGTTTTTTTATTTTTATTTTATTTAAATAGGTAAATATAATCGTTGAAAATAGAGTTTTAATTAAAAGATAGTACGTTTTTGTATAGTTGTGACGAACTAAAACGATTTTGACCGAACAACAATCGTTATTGTTAATGACATTACTAGATTCGATACAAGAATATGGCTATTTCAAAGTAAATTAAGGTTTTTGATCGATGTAAAGCACGTGTCGACATCTTTTTGGGCCAAGTACTGTGCTAAAGCGAATCGATGGTGTCTAGACAACATCGGTATCGATGACGATCGTCATTTGTATCTCTTTTGCTTGCTATACCGAGTCCCGTTATCGTAACAATATTGTAACTCACCGAACCGGTATCAATCAAAAGCTCGCCTCGAAGTGCGGGATGTCCCACTAGTTAATATTAATTAGCGTATATTTTCATCATTTCAATCATATATTTTTAGTAATCGTTTGCGTAAAAATAAAATAAATTGTTTTATTAATAATCTTAATACAGAAAAATTAAAGGAAAGCACTAAAGCACATGTACTACTATAAAGTGAATAAAGAAATAACAAGACAGAAATGTAGAACACAGAAAACGTATTTGCTGAGGATCATGTTGAACACGGGTCCCTTAATACATATTTTGAGTCTCCTAGAAGAATTCATTTGTTTCTTAGGGTACAACAGCCGAAGCAGTTGCTACTACCGAAAAAGACACTAAAACTCGGAGGTGTACCTTGCAGTTGAATTTCAGAAAAGACACGAGAGTTTTTCTGTGTAGTGCAGTGTATTCAGGTGTGTCTCAAACCAACTCCTCACCTAGGTTTTATCATGTAAGCTGGGTCGGAAGAGTCCACAGAACTAAAACCGGAAAAAATAAATGTTATGGGACGTCTTCAATGCAATTTATTGCGTTTTTATTTCCGATTCAAAATTGTTTGACTGGCTGTTATACCAGACTTGAAATTGATTTGATGTTGCTGTACACTGGGAAGCTGTCGAGAGGCCGCACATGCACAAGCTGGCTCGCATGCGCCATGTCATCCACCGCGCAGTGGTTGAACCTCACGACATCTGCCACACATTCGCGCCATGCGCCATGTCATACGCAAGGTTAGACGTGTTCAAAAAAACCGATTACGCAACTGAAACCGGAAAAAAAAACCGAAACCGGTTTTTTTTTACCGGTTATTTTGAAACCGGTTCGGGTCGTAACCGGTTCGTATTTTTACAACAAAAACCGGTTTAGAAACCGGTTAATTTTAAAACCGGTTAAAAACCGGTTATTCCAAAAAAACGGTTAACCGGTAAGGTTATAAAAAAACGGTTTTTAAAACCGGTTAAAACCGGTAATATTATCCAAACGGTCATATGACCGTTTGGGTGGCTCCTAGCCGTTTTTTGGACTTATTTTGGCCTAAAAATCATCCCAAACTAGTATATAAGGGTTGTGGGTGTTTGGGTTCAAGCACACCACTCTCTAAACCTCCAAAAACTCTAAAAAAAACGCCCAAAATCTTGTTCGATATTTCTTGAAAAAGCATGGCAAGCTCTAGTGCTCATGATTCGATCCACATTGGCGAGTCTACAACGGACACCGTGGTTCATGTTATTCCAACTAAGCGCAACCCCGAAGTTTGGGCACATTTCGATTTGTGCGAGATGGCCAACGAGAGAAAAAAAGCGCGTTGTCACCATTGTAATGGTTTCTACGGCGAATCCGCAAACACCACGTTGAGACAACACATTGAAAAACCGTTTTGCAGGGCGTTGAAACAACCCGCTAGTGGTCAAAGCTCCATGGCAAGTGAAGGCGCTTCTTTGTTCGCCTACAATTACGAAATGGCTAGGGAGGAAATGACGAAGTTTGTAATCCAAGAAAGTTTGCCGTTCAACACTTTCGACAAACAACGCTACACAAAGATGGTTCAAAGAACTCTCCAACCACAATACACCCATGTAAGTCGTGCTACTCTTAGGAGAGATTGTTTGAAATTGTGGAAAAATGCTAAACAAGAATTAATTTCTTATTTTGAAAAATTAGAAACCGGTGTTAACTTGACTAGCGATGTTTGGTCCATACCGCACGGTTCACCCGACTCATATATTTGTGTCACCGCCCATTGGATTGAACCGTCGACGTGGCAAATGATGAAACACACAATTTTTTTTAATTATTTGATTACCCTCACACCAGTGAAGCTATTTATAAAGCAATCGACAATTGCAACATACAAATTGAAAAACAAGATTTTTTCAATATCTTTTGACAACGCCTCAAACAATACGGTTTCGGTAATGCATTTAAAATTAAAATACAAACCGATGTGTGAAGGTATTTTTTTCCATAGTCGATGTATTGCACACATAATTAATTTGGCCGTTCAAGACGGTTTAAAGGTTATTAAACCACAAAAGGAAGCTTTCAAAAAAATGTTACGTCATATATATTGTAACACACGTAGACATTCAAAATATAAAAAAATTTGTAAGGAAGCGGGTCGAATATGCTTAGGACCCAATTGGGACGTTGCTCATAGATGGAACTCGACTTGCACCATGTTTGAAAAGACTATTTTGCAAAAAGAAAGTTTAATAGAATTTCATAACTCTTTGTCTAGTCGTAGGAAGGTTTCGCCTTACCACCCATCGGGTTGGGCTACTATTGAAACGGTTACACAATTACTTCAAGTTTTCAAAATATCAACAAAAACTTTATCAGGTGTCTATTATCCTACAAGTTCTTTGGTGCTTCACAATTTGTTTAAAATGTGTTTAAAATTAAACGAGATGGCGGTTAGAGGTAGGCCATATTGTGATATGGCGGAAACAATGAAGGAAAAACTAAGAAAATATTTTAGCGAACTACCGGCGGTTTTCACTTGTGCCGCCGCTTTTAACCCTTGCTTTAACGTTTTTGGTACGGGGTCTTTGATTGAAAAAATTGCAAACGAGTTGAATTTAAACACCGATTGAGACCCTAACTTTGGTGAAGCCGCAAAAATTCGTTTCAACGATCAACTTTCAAGAATGTATGACGTTTATGTAACAAAATATGGTGCAACCACGTCACACATTCACGAGTTGATGAGAAATGCCGCTTTCGGCGAAGGTTCTTCTAGTATGGAAGACCAAGATTTGTATGTTTATAACCAATTGTTTGATGAGTCGAGTCAAATGTACCGTGGTAACACCACTAGTAGCGAACTTGGTCGGTATGGTGGGTCGAACTTTCTACAAACAATGACTTCACACGAGTTTAAAAATTTTGATTTGTTGGCTTGGTGGAAAAGTAAGGAAGATCAATTTCAGATCTTAGCCATAATGGCCCGAGATTTACTAACGGTCCAAGCTTCCACGGTAGCTTCGGAAAGTGCTTTTTCTATTATTGGCAGGGTGATCTCGATAAGGAGCACTCGAATAACAAAAAAGGCGGTTGAGATGTCGATTTGCTTGAAAGATTACTTGGATGCGGCGGGGAGATGTCAACACATACGCACACTCGAGGATGAATTGGAATACGAAGGCGAAGTGTACGAGAACGAGGTCCAAGCCGAATTGACAACCCCAATGACCGACGAAGAAGCCGCATTGGATGAATTCCTTCGCAATAGTTCAACTTCGGGTTCAAGCGAAGAAGAATAAACGAAGCTCATGATATATTATTTCTTTTGTAGTCCCACTAAAAAATATATATATATATAAGTGTGGACGTTCTTGTGGATTAATATTTTAAGTTTACGCCCTTAATTTTTTTCGTTTATCGTTCGTACTTCCACAGTTCAACGTTATGTAACAATCGTTTGTTTCAAAGGTTAATCATATTATAATTTAAATTTTTAGATTTTCGTAGTTAACTTTTATATTACAATACTTCATTTTCGGCCATAAAAAAATAAACCAAGAAAATAAAAAAAAAATTCAGCCCACCGGTTTTTTAACCGGTTTTTTTTCCGGTTTTTTAACTGGTTTTTTATCAGATTAACCGGTTTTATAAAAAACCGGTATTTTTATAACCGGTTTCAAAACCGGTTATAACCGGTTATTACCGGTTAGTATTTAAAAAAACCGGTTATTAACCGAAACCGGTTATTCAATAACCGGTTTTTTTTAAAAAGAAAAAACCGAAACCGGTTTTTAACCAGAACCGGTTTTAAAAAAAACCGATTTGTACATGTCTACGCAAGGTGCCCATTCAGTAATGCGCCATGCCAAGTGGAGCCGTACGCTACTGATCGGAGTGTCGCACCCCGGTCAAAGAAAATTTATAATCCCAAATTACCCTTAACAATGTGTTAGTGGTAGTAAGGGGTCGAACCACGAAGAGTTTCTGGTTTGCGTGCGGACAATATTGATTTTAACGAATTGTCACTAAATATGAAGCTTGCTAATATTTTGATTAATTTTGTGTGTTTGAAAGGGATGTTGGAATGCTCCGACCAATTTGATTTTTATTACTTAACTACTAAAAACTTGAACACTTGCACGAAAACTTAATTAATTGATTAAAACAATGATTTGAGAACAAGGTTCACACCCGATTCGGTAATGTAAATCCTAGGATTCCTACACGTTTTAAGTTCAATTCCTTTGTAATAATGACCAACAAGTTTAGTGTTACGTGATTTAGATGCCAAAAGCTATCGACGTTATGAACAACGGACTACATTGCACTTTGTTATCATAAACAAGTAAACTCTAACCTAGACAAGGCATAATTGCACATAACATTTCACAAAGTCAAATTTTATCTTCATTCAACAATTCATGAATTCAATACAAATGCAAGTCAATTATCATAGGTTTGAAAATCAAAGCACAAATTGTCACAAATCAATATTCAAAACAATGTCAAACCCTAGAACTTACAAAACCTACACCGCGGTGAAACCCAAATAAATTAGCTGCTCATGGTGAACGGGACTTGATCAACGAGTGATGAAAGCTTGAATATTGACATCTTGATCTTGGTGATGATGATGGATGGTGATTAGGGTTTAGGTTTGATGGGGAGAATGAACGGATTGAAAGATGGATGAAGATGATGATGGTAGTGGATTAGGGTTAGGAATGATGAGGATGATGAATTGGATGATTGGTGTGGATTGGTAATGCCCAAGATGAAGCTTGGATGATTCTTGGCTCCAAGAACAAGTTCAAATCTCCCCAAACTCGTAACTCCCCTTGAAATGGTCAAAACACAAGTTAATACCCATCCAACAAAGAATTTCAACGACAGATGTTTAGAAGGGGCGTCGCCAACAGCCCAATGAGGCGTCGCCGACGGCCCATGGATCTTCTGATTTTCCTCCGACGCTCTAACCTACTGCCTACAAACAATTTTTGCCGACGGAACTAACTGAGGGGCGTCGCCGATGGCCTCTCTAATTCTTGTTTTCCTGTTTTTCCATTTCGCGATCCCGGATGACCCGTTTTCCGTCCCGATGCTCCGAAAAGCTCCCAAATAGCTCCTTAAACTCCGTAAACCTGTAAAATACAAATCCAATCAAAAGTAGGCTATTCGAAACTAAAATTTATGTAAAACATTAACTTAAGCTTAATAAGAACATCGGTTTTCGACTACGCATCAGCTACACATGTGCAAACTGGGATCCACCATGCAGACTAGGATGCCACCTCGTCATGTGTCACTCGCGCGCAATGCCACATTATCCGTGGACACTTGTCAAGCCACTTGGTCCTTACCACCTCTATACTGGACCACGCTTTAGCCACTTGGTCCTTACCACCTCTGTACTGGACCACACGCACATGATAAAAAAGGATGCTCTTAAGCAGCGCACGTGCAAGCTGGCATGTGTGTCACGTAGTGTTAGAACCATGTGCCATGTCATCTATCACGCAATGATAGAACCTCACGCCATCCGCCACAAATGCGCGCCATGCGCCATGTCATACAAGGTGCACATTCAGTAGGTCGCCATGCCAAGTGAAGCCTTACGCCACACATGTGCAAACTGGGATCCACCACGCTGACTGCACCTAGTCATGTGCCACTCGCGCACAATGCCACGTCATCCATGGACACTTGTCCAGCCATTTGGTCCTCACCACCACGCTCCAACTACTTGGTCCTTGTTACACCCCAACCGAGTGGCGAAAACATCGGAGCGAGACAAAACGTGATTGCTCGAGACTTCATAACATACTAGTAGTGACAATATTGTAATAAATATATTTCATTTCATTTCTAGTTCAAGGTACAACGTTTGAAAGGAAATTACAACAACTTATTCATAACATAATAAAAAAGGAATTAGAAAACATAGAAATTAGGTGTGTTTCTATGTCCATCTTAATAGATTTCTTGAGACGTCTCATCATCAATTTCCTGCAATATATAGTAGAGTAACGGTCAACACATAAAGCATGGGTGAGTTTACAAGTTTGTCTACTAGCATATGTATAGAAATTTGAATCAATCCAAACATAGCATAAGATGTATACTAAGGCATAAGATACTCGAACTAGCATGCAACAAATATATGTCAAACCAATTGTGTCCACATTGCATAATCTTGTCACCGAAGCGAACAAGACCATTTGATTGAATAACTTAACATAGAACTTTCTTAAGGGCGGTGTGTTACTCCTGTAGCACTATACATGTTAAGGTTGGCTCATGAAGTTAATGAAGAATAATGTGTAAGAATGGCTTCTAGCATGTAAGTATCCTAAAGTATAACACATATCATGTATAACTGGATTGGTTGATTGATACATGAGATTGATTGTGTAAATGCGAGTTTGATAATTTATATATATTGCACCTAAAGTGTCTTAAAATAAAAGGGGTGTTACACCCCGGATTTCCAACCCAAATCCATACACCGGTGGGCCCGGGTGGGGAGTATCGTGACGTCAGTTGATAATCATCATAGTCAATTAAACACGGCACAACGAAAGTCTTGGAGTAAAATTACTATTACAAACCGAGTTTCCAAAAATACAAAATAATATACAGGCTCGTAATAGAAGATCCACAGGCGGATCATAAAATGTACATGGAAAGAATTTAAAACAGACTTTGGGCAGATTTAGGATTTGCAAGATCCTCTATCACTACCGAGCACTTCCGGCCTATTTTTGTATTGTACCTGCAATTTATTCTTTTGAAAATACGTCAGCTTTTGCTGGTAAATACACCCAACTGACTCATTTTGAAAACATTTCAAAAAAATTTTAAGTGCGTATCAGCACAAAATCTTTTTATAACTTAGGTTAATTGACCGTCCAACCTTGTTAACAGATTTACATGTTTGTCCATACATACGGGGCCCGTTACAGAGACCGAGACACAATTAACGTACACACCACTTTGGACTCACGAAGAAGTCAATTCCTCCCAACCTTGTGGGAATGCATAATTGAGCGTCTATCGGGTGTATGCCTACACCCGCGCTAAGGTCGTGGCCATTTTTATTGTAATGAGCCGAGGATATCCAGGACACGGTAGTTAACCCCCGATGTTTAAATTATCAAACAAAACTGATTAAAACAGAATATCCGGATTTACTATCCCCGAACCAGCGTTCGATTGATCCCAATTCTGATCCCATATACATAACTATGCAGGACACGATAGTTAACCCCCGATGTTTAAATTATCAAACAAAACTGATTAAAACAGAATATGCGGATTTACTATCCCTGAACCAGCGTTCGATTGATCCCAATTCTGATCCCATATACATAACTATGCGCATATTAGCGATATCAGTTAACCGGATAAGTCATGTACAAGTTCTATATGCCGTTATACTTTAAATAAGTTAAAATATCAGTAGGATATTAACTTATGTGCCCGTTAAGGTTTTAAAACGAAATTACGTCTCATAAGGGCATTTTGGTAATTTCATACCATATAAAAGGAACTTGAATCTAATTAAAGTTTATGATCATAAGTATTCTGGAAAAATAATTTATTTATGATATAATATCAGTACGATACCAATTATATGTGTAATTTATCTTTTATGACTAAACTATGCACCGTAAAGGCATTTTGGTCATTTTACACATAGTTTATAAATTATTTGGGATTCTAAGTTTATAACACGTACCTACTGTAAATATGTTTAAAATAAATTTTAAAATCAGTAGGTATCAAGTCTTGGTCAATAATATGGTTTAAAACCATACTATGCGCCGAAACGGCGCTATGTCGTAAAATGACGTCTTTATGCGATGTTTAGGAAAACTGATATTAAGGTCAGATTAAAATGTTTTAAATATGTTATTTAATATAACATATCAGTAGGTAAATGATTTACCTTAAAAAGATTTGATTAAAACCATTTTATGAGCCACGTGGGCTAAAATCGTCATTTATCGACATAGTTTAAGGACTTGCTTGAAAACTTAGTTTATAAGATCAATTTATGATTTTTCCGAAAAATGGCTTGTTTGACTTTTTAATAATTTAACTTTGACCCGTCAATTGGTCTAGCAAACGTGATCTTTAGGAGGTGCCCTTTATAGGGACTAACACCTACCTTATTATGATTACTTAGCCATGTTCATTTCGAACAATGGCTGGACCATAATGGTCCTAACCGAAAGTCAAAGCATTTTCCGTAAAACGTTTGACTTTTGGCTCTATAAACGAAAATGCACAAGGAAGGAACACTTACCAGTGATTCCTAGGGTGCAAAAGAACTATGTTGGATGCTCCTTTTAGCTAGGAACTTCCAGAGGAGGGAGAAGAGTTATGATTTATAAAGGTGCAAGTTCAAATGGTGAACTTGATCACCTATTTAAAGTTGGAGAACTCAAAGGAGGTGATGCCAGGTGTTTAGGGGTGTAAGAGAAAGCTTACAAGTGTCCCAAAACGTGGCATAACTGATTACGAGCGCATAGTTTCGATCAAATGGTTTTTTGGAGTTTTGTTTGGAGACCAAGCAAAACTTTCTGCAGCAGAGAGCTTATCGCGCCCCGCGAAAGACCCAGGCCAGGTCTCTTGCGGCCCGCGACCGCCCCTTGGCCAGTTTCAAAGTTTGACACTTTAGCCCCTTAACTTTAAAAAGCTTCTAAAAACCTTTTTAAACACCTTTTTGGCACTTTTAGCCCTCCGTAGCCAATACTTGGCATACCCGGGATTATGCCCGGACATTGTCGAGCTCTCGGTTCGTTAAAAGGTCACTCAGAGGTATAAATTAACATGGTGACACTTTTAATCCCTCCATCATCCAACTTTCAAATTTTTACAAAAATTGAACTCTCCCGTCCAATAATTGGCATGTAAGAGAGTTAGGACTTCACAAAGGATCACTCAGAGGCTTATTATAAGCATGTTGATTCCGTTGTCACTCAGAGGCTGGGCATGTTGACGTATCAGTCACTCGGAGGCCAAATTTAAAGCATGTTGACATATCAGTCACTCAGAGGCTAATAATTTAAGCATGTTGACATATCAGTCACTCAGAGGCTGTTATATATGCATGTTGACATCAGACCGTCACTCAGAGGCTCAGTTTTGAGCATCTTGACGCCTTTAGTCCTTATTGGTCTTTAATAGAATATATTTAAAATACAACACGTGTCACTATACTATTGGACCCAATTTTACAGGGTGTTACATCCTCACCCCCTTAAAAGAAATCTCGACCTCGAGATTTTATTCAAACAAATGGGGGTATTTTTGTCGCATAGTGGACTCAACCTCCCATGTATACTCAGGACCTCTAAAAGCGTCCCATTTAACCTTTACTATATGTATCATTTTCCGGCAGAGCTTCTTAACTTGTCGATCCTCGATAGAAATCGGTT
The DNA here is from genome assembly GCA_947069175.1 of Scalesia atractyloides. Taxonomy (NCBI): domain Eukaryota; kingdom Viridiplantae; phylum Streptophyta; class Magnoliopsida; order Asterales; family Asteraceae; genus Scalesia; species Scalesia atractyloides. The sequence goes on along the minus strand of CAMTDV010000007.1, from coordinate 11,244,710 downwards.
TCTCAATAAACCTCAGGTTTTCATCTATTTGCACATATTTATGTGACATTGCTAGCGACTCATTGGCTAGACATTTCTTAAGGTTACTGATGTGGAACACATCATGGATTCCACTAAGCTCCTCTGGCAACCTGAGCTTATAAGCTACAGTGCCGACACTTTCGACTATCTCGAATGGTCCAATATATCTTGGGCTTAACTTGCCCTTCTTTGCAAAACGCATCACACCTTTCCAAGGTGATACCTTCAGCATGACCTTGTCCCCTACTTGGAACTTAAGAGGTTTACGCCTCTTGTCAGCATAGCTCTTCTGCCTGTCCCTAACAGTTTTGAGACGATCACGGATTTGCACAATCTTTTCTGTGGTCTCCAGGACAATCTCTGGTCCTGATAGTTGGGCCTCCCCAACTTCTGCCCAACACACGGGCGTTCTACATTTTCTTCCATACAAGGCCTCAAAATGAGCAGCCTTGATGCTAGTATGATAACTGTTATTGTAGGAGAATTCTATCAGGGGTAAGTGGTCATCCCAACTTCCACCTAAATCAATCACTCATGCTCTAAGCATATCTTCCGGTGTCTGGATAGTACGCTCACTTTGACCATCAGTCTGCGGATGGTAAGCCGTACTAAAGTTCAATCGTGTGCCTAAAGATTGTTGGAAACTTTTCTAAAAGCAAGATGTGTATCTAGTATCTCTGTCAGATACAATAGATACTGGCACACCGTGTAGGGACACAATCTTGTCCACATACAATTTAGCCAATTTGTCTGAATTATATGTTTTTTAATTGGCAAGAAATGTGCTGACTTGGTCAGCCTATCTACTATGACCCAAATAGTGTCGTTTCCACTTTTGGTCTTGGGTAACTTGGTAATCAAGTCCATAGTTACCATTACCCATTTCCATGTGGGAATTTCCAATTGTTGTAGAAGTCCTGACGGTTTCTGATGTTCGACCTTAACTTGCGAACACGTCAAGCACTTAGCTACGTAAGTGGCTATGGATTTCTTCAAACCATCCACCAATAATTCTTCTTTAGATCATGATACATATTGTCACATCCCGGTTGAACTGAGTATCTCGAACTATGCGCTTCTTGGAGGATTAGATCTCTAAGTTCTCCAAGGATTGGAACCCAAATTCTATTATTAAATCTAAGGATTCCATCCTTTCCAGGCGCTAACTGATCGACAGTTCCGCCCAATCCTTCCTTAGGAGCATTAGCTTCTGATAGAGCTTGCTTCTGCGCATCTAATAGCTTCTCACTTAAGCTATTTCGGAGCTCAATGCTCTTGGCGCTAATCCTTATAGGTTTAACCCGTTCTTTGCGACTAAAGACATCAACAACTACATTTGCCTTGCCTGGATGGTAGCGAATCTCGCAATCATAGTCATTAAGTGTTTCCATCCATCGACGTTGTCGCATGTTCAATTTCTTCTGATTGAACAAATGTTGGAGACTTTTATGGTCAGTGTATATAACACACTTTGTGCCATACAAGTAACGTCTCCATAGTTTTGGTGCAAATACAACGACACCCAATTCCAAATCATGGGTGGTGTAATTTCTTTCGTGCATCTTTAACTATCGTGATGCATAGGCAATCACTTTGCCTTTTTTGCATTAGCACACAGCCCATGCCAGTGTGCGATGCATCACAGTAGACTACAAAATCTTCAACACCCTCTGGTAGGGATAACACAGGAGCATTGCTCAACTTGTGTTTAAGAACCTCAAAAGATTCTTGTTTTTTTGGACCCCAATTATACTCAACATTCTTACGGGTCAAGGTAGTTAAAGGAGTGGCTATTCTTGAAAAGTTCTCAATGAACCTCCTGTAGTAACCGGCCAATCCTAGAAAATTACGAATCTCCGATGGGGTTTTGGGTACTTCCCACATGGCTTCAAGTTTGGCGGGATCCACTTGGATACCCCGCTCACTTACCATGTGTCCAAGAAATTGGACATCTCTAAGTCAAAATTCACACTTCGAGAATTTGGCATAAAGCTTCTCTTGCCTTAACAGTTCTAAGATACACCGAAGATGTTTCTCGTGATCAACCTGATTATGAGAATAGATAAGTATGTCGTCTATGAAGACAATGACAAACTTATCCAGATACGGCTTGCAGACTCTATTCATGAGGTCCATGAATGCTGCAGGTGCATTTGTGAGCCCAAAAGGCATCACTAAGAATTCAAAGTGACCATATAGAGTCCTGAAGGCAGTTTTAGGAACATCTTCACTTATAACCTTCAGCTGGTGATATCCAGATCTCGGATCAATCTTAGAGAAGTAACTAGCCCCTTGAAGTTGGTCGAATAAATCATCGATCCTGGGCAGAGGATATCTATTCTTAATTGTTAACTTGTTTAGCTCTCGGTAGTCAATGCACATCCGCATTGGATCGTCTTTCTTTTTAACGAAAAGGATAGGAGCTCCCCAAGGTGAGGAACTAGGCTGTATAAAGCCTTTCTCTAAGAGTTCGTCTAGCTGCGTCCTCAATTCCTTCATATCTGTTAGTGCTAGCCTATATGGAGCTCTAGCTACGGGTGCTGACCCTGGCAGAATGTCAATCTTGAACTCCACTTGTCTGTCTGGAGGTAGGCCTGGTAATTCTTCTGGGAATGCATCGGGATATTCTGAGATGACTGGTAAGTCCTCCATGTTTGGCTTAGGCTCATTTATGGTAATTTGAGCCATGCAAATGACACAGCTCTTCTCAAACACTTAGATGCCTTAAATAACGACACCTTGTCCGGCAATCCATAGTGTGAGTCTCCGGGGATGGTGATCATTTCACAAGATGGGGCCTTAATCTCGATGAGCTTATTATCGCAGGCAATGCGGACTTGGTTATGAGATAACTAATCCATGCCTAAGACAACATCCAATCCCGCCAATTTCATTGACAGAAGAGAGATAGGGATGGAATGATTCTTAATGGATATAGAACATCCATCAAGAATGGAAGATGCTATTTTTATCATTCCATCAGCAAGTTCTATCTCATAAGTTTTATCTAGAGTTCTTATGGGCAGGTTTAATAGTTTACTAAACTTATGGTCAACAAATGATTTATCTGCACCTGAATCGAAAAGAACTCTAGCGTAAATATTGTTAATGAGGAATGTACCTGTTATGACATTGTTGTCATTAACGGCTTCCCTGGCATTCATTTGAAAGGCACGGGCATTCCCCTTCTTGGCCTCTCTAGGCTTTGCGTCATTACTTTTGGGTTTCTTGGGGCAATTGTATGTTATATGCCCTTTTTCATTGCAGTTGTAGCAAACTGCATCCTTAAGATCCTTGCAATCTAAGGTCTTATGCCCTTTCCTCTTGCAGATACCACAGGGTTTGGTTTGTGGATTTATACTACACTGTCCCCAATGCCTATGTTTACAATTCATGCACAGAGGTTTGTCATTATACGTGTGCTGGTTCTTCTTGAACCCTAAATTTCCTTTCTTTTTAAATCTTTGGGAGTCATTGTCCTCCCGTTTCCTCTTTCCGTCAGTTTCAGTCCTAACTGACTTTTGTCTTACCAAATCAAGAGTGAGGGAAAGAGATAGGTCTACTGCGGACCTATAGGTATTAGGATGTGCAGCCTTTACCATGCCCTTTATCTCGGGCGCCAACCCATTTATAAAACGCGCAATGATTTTGGATTCGAGGGTAATCAAATAGGAAACTAACCTAGATAGGGAATTGAAATCGGAAACATATTTCCGACAATCTAGGTTTTTCATGGAAAGAGACAAGAAGTCGGTCTCTAATTTCTCCACCTCATGGGTTGGGCAGTAAGTTTCCTTAACAAGGTCCACAAATTTGGACCATCCTAAATTATACAAGTGTACCTTACCTGTAGACTGGATCATGGCCTTCCACCATATTAGGGCATCGCCCTTGAAGGATTGTGATACATATTTGACCACATCCTTATCAGCACAGATGCTGATATCTACAATCGTTTCCATCTCATCTAGCCAGTTTAGGGCTTCTACCGCTCCTTTCTCCCTTTAAAGTCTCAGGGCTTACAGGAGACAAAGTACTTATAGGTACATCCGTCTTTAACAGAACGGGACCTTTCAACAAAATCTATTTTCTTTGGTTCACTCTTCACATTTGAAGAGTGAACGAAGCTCTCCTTATGAGCTGAAGATGGTGGAATAGATAAGGGTCTAGAGCGAGTGGCACTCGACTCTCTAAGCCTTTCTATGGCCTTTCCCATGGCCTTTTCGACAACCGCATCAATGCGAGCTTGAAAATTATCATCATCAATATTTTTGTTTTCGACTTTGTTATATTCAACATTCCTGTGGCTACTTTGTGCTTCATTTGAGTTAGCCATATTTAAATCTTGGTTTCTATATACCAATAAAACTTCATTTAGCCATGGCGTATCAACCATATTGGCTTTCAATATTGGATAGAACAATCCATTGCCTATACTAGTGTGAATAACATCACAACTCTTAGTCTTAACATATCTATATTTGGCCTAGGTCTTAATAGGACCATCATAGGCAAATTACAATTTGACCGCAATCCATATATTATTGGACAGTGGATCGCAATGTCACAACTGTCATTGTCATCATTGATAATTATATAGGCTTGTCTCTAATGGACATAATAATTGGGCACATTGGCCGGTCACATTGGACATAAATCGGGCACCTTGGCCTACATCATATCAGATGTATATGGCATATCAGCCTGTCCCATTGGACATAAATTGGGCACATTGGCCTACATCATATCATATGTATATGGCATATCAGCCTGTCCCATTGGACATAAATTGGGCACATTGGCCTACATCATATCAGATGTATATGGGCATATCAGCCTGTCCCGTTGGACATAAAGTGGGCACATTGGCCTACATCATATCAGATATATATGGCATATCAGCCTGTCCCGTTGGACATAAATTGGGCACCTTGGCCTACATCATATCAGATATATATGGCATATCAGTTTGTCTCGTTGGACATAAATTGGGCACATTGTCCTACATCATATCAGATGTATATGTCATATCAGCCTGTCCCGTTGGACATAAATTAGGCACATTAGCCTACATCATTTCAGATGTATATGGTTGTCACACCCTGGTCGTAGCGGAAGCGCAAGTGTGTGACTTTTTGGTAATCATTGCATCCAATTTAGTAAACAGTATTAAACAACAACGATGTCATGCCATTACTAAGTTTCATTACACATTTACAACATTCAAAAGTGAAACCACATTGTTATCTGTCCCAGATTACCACTTACAAACATAGTTTAAAAACACGTTGTTCCAAAATAGACATTGTTTTCATCACAATTTCATATTGAGGCTTTGACCTCTATATACCCATACGAGGTTGGGATATAAAAGGCAAACCCTCCAAAAAGTGGTACATCGTTGTCTTGAAAATCCCATACCCGAATCCCATCACCAGCTCAAGTCCTGCGTCCTGAAACACATGTAATTTTAAATAGTCAACATAAAGTTGCCGAGTTCATGTAGTTTAATGTTTTCGTATCAAAATGTCATCCTTGAAAACCTGTATTGAAATCCAAGTATGTTATTAGCATCAATGAGTTAATTAAGGATCTATCAGTGTGTCGCGAGCACCCTGACATACTTGTGCCATAAGTAAGTAACCAAACCGAGACTACTTTGACATCATTAGGATCACAAAAGCACTCCGAAGGGTATACCAACCAGGAGTGGAGCGGGTCTCAAACTCAATAGATCTACTTCTTTTGCACCTTGGTCACTAAATGATTAATAGTTACTATTGTTATCATCCTACTTACGCACATGGATTTGTTATCTGCTAACCCATAGCTAACATACTGTTTTGACATGATATGTATTTCCCCTCGATAGTTTAAAACAAAACTTGAAATAAGTGAAAGGAGGGACATGAACTCACAGTTTTTGCGTTGCTTTTAAGTTGTACTGTTTAACTTTCGGTGTCCGCAACGTATGTAACCTACATGCGTAATGGTTTCATTAGACACCTAGGTCTTAATGGACCTTGTACACGTTGTTCATCTTGAATTCTTTTTATATGTTTCTTTGTTATGGTTGAACAACTTAGAATGTTACTATAGTGTTGGTAGTTTGTTTGTTCGATGAATATTGTTATATGTATTTCTTATATATATATATATATATTATTGTTTTCAAACAATGTGTGAACTAGGCCTTGCCCTTCATATGTCATTGGGCCTAGCCCATGTCATCTATGCCTTCGGGCCTAGCCCATGTTTTCTTGTCATTGGGCCTAGCCCATGTTTTCTTGTCATTGGGCCTAGCCCATGTAATTTATGTATTTGGGCCTAGCCCATGTTGTTATGTCATTGGGCCTAGCCCAAGTAATTTATGTCTTTGGGCCTAGCCCATGTATTTTATATCTTTCGGCTTTTATTACTTTTTGGTCCTCATCCATAAACATTATGGACTTTGGGCCTAGTATATGATTTTCACAATTTGGGCCTAGCCCAAATGTATATATACATATATATAAGCCCATTTTTATTATAAGTATTTACTTATAATTTTTCTAACTTTTAATATACTTAACTTTCCGGATTTTTGGTTTCGATAACATATATATATGTTGAACGTCTAAATATATTTTTAGACTCGTCGTCGGCGTCGTTTATCTTGTGTTTGTTTTCGTCGAGAATCGACCGTTGTCGTAACGACCTTTCGTGCCGGTGATTCACCCGTTGGTCGTCGACGCGACTGTGAAATCTTGAATGTTTGCTTATCGTTCGCCTTGTTTCAATTGTCCGGTTTATTGTTTCGACGCATTGTGAGAATATATTTATTATGTTACCAACACTTAGTGTATTGATTAAGTGTTTTTATTTTGTATAAGATTGGGTATTTTTATTGTGAATATCCTAAGTGTCTAATACATACATATACAATACACATATGTATACATACAATTCTTTATTGGTAACCGAAAGTATATATATATACTTGTATTATTTTCCAAGTAGAAATATATATTTGTAAAAGCATTTATCTTTACTTATAAATATATATTTGTAACTTTGTTTAAACACTTGGTTATTAGAGATAACCTTTGTCATTAGAGTCCACTTAATGACGATTTAAGTTACTAATCGCGTTGAGTCCCACTAATCACCCCACTAATCATGCTTTAATCTCGATTAGATTTTTAGAAAATTTCGCCATAGTGTCCCCTAAACTATGGCGTTTTTCACGTTTTAAAAACGTATTTAAAACCTGTTTAAACTCATAATCATCATCAACAAACCATCTAATATTTATTCTACATAATCAACATATCATCATCCATGACTTTTATGGTTTAAAATCCTAGTAAATCAAGTGGGTTTTTAATATTTATTAGTCTTTTTAAAACACTACTTTATCATGTTGTTAAATCAAGTTCTTGCATTTAACCCCTTGATTACTACATTTTTAATGTGATTACAACTTAAATATATATGTTTACTTCTTATAAAATCATGCATATGTATAAAAATTATCTTTAAGTTGTAGTATTTTACATGGATGATATAGTTGATGATCTTGTTTAGATTGAAAGCTTATCATGTTTAAATCTTCATTTTTTACACTAAATCACACAAGATCATGCAACTTTTATGTCATATTTTTAACATAAACAACTTCAACATGCAATCTAAAAATCATATAAGCATATAATCAACACAAAATAAACAATATTTAGTGTTATTATTATGTTGTGTTTTTGGGTTTTTGATATATCTTTTCTTGATTTTCAAGATGATCAACTTGTACACTAATAATCTAAACATAAACATAAGCTAGACTATGGAGGATTTTAGCTTATAAAGGGTGCACAAGTATCTTGAAGATTTAGAGGAAAATGAAGCTCCTTAAATCCCTAATGATCTCCATCCATGCTAGCTTATTTAAGGGTCTTGTTTGAGCTTCAAATGGTGTAAAAAGTGGTGGATTGTGGTGGCTAAATGGTGGTATATGGTGGAGGTGTTTGAGTCGTGAGGTAGGGGAAGAAAAGGAAAGAAAATGTTGCAAATTGTTGGATGAAGAAATGATGTTTATTAAGTGAAATCATGATAAATATTTTCAATCTTTCAAGTCTTCCATCAAGATCTTAAACACCATACTTATGATCTCCATTTTTCAACAAAATCAAATGGGGTGGGACCCACTTTAGGGGGGGGGGGGTTAAGTGTAAATATTTATTATAACATGTGTTTTGTTTTTTATTAGATATTTAGGTAATTAGTTTAAGTGTGGTGATTAGGGGTTGATCTTGTATCATAAGCATAAGACTTGCGTTTAGTGTGTTTTTACATGGCATTTAATCCATATGATTCTCCAAAATAAGTTTCGGATGACGGATATGTCGCTAGATCGCTCATCGTCGTAATATTCGCTAATAAACGGAACTATTTATTTAGTACCGGAAGCCTTTGTTTTCGACTACCACAACTAATATGTTGTCTAATTAGGGCATTTCCGATCCAAAAATATACATGACTAGTTCGCTAGACGAATATACGATGAGTTGGGATGGCTGATATGTCTTTTGTTCGACCGTTCGATCGATATCGGCACTTTTATGTTCCGCCGTCGAACTTTTCGAAAGTTGTGTTTCCGTGACCTAATGTTAGTTGAATGGATTCCGAGTTCCAAATAATGGTTAACTAGTTCACTGGATACCCGGATGAGGCTATCGGCCACTAAAATATTCATCGTTTCGACAATCGATCGCTTTTCGGTCGAATTGTGCACTGTTTGACGAATGACCAGAAACGATGTCTTTTGTGCATTTTTGCTATTCTCACATTATTTTAGGATGTTTAACATTGTCTTATTCTTATCTTGACATCCGGAATCCTCCGAATTAGTCCTGCGGACAAATCGCCATTTGTCGCCTTTTTTGGTCGAAACGGACAATTTTGCAATTTAGGCGTTATACCGGAAAGTTATGTATTATTGTAATAGTTGTTCTCAAATATGTATTTTCATTTGTATATGGACTCAGGTATGGCATTAACATGCCGTTATTTCTTATCCTGATCCGTTTTAGCGGGTTTACCGACACAGTTAGTGCCACCGCATTAGTGCGTCCAACACTTTCTGCCAACACTTTTAGGACATTGTTTTGGTTTGTTTCACGTCGCAACGGAAAACAGTATATGTTATGATCAGATTTACTTGTCCTAACGATGTACGACTCAGTTACGCAATTAAATTACGATCATATGCATGAGATTATAATAGGAAATTAGTGATTAAATTGTACAGAATTACCGGTTATTTGCCATTTGTCACAATCAGCCTGTCCCGTTGGACATAAATTGGGCACCTTGGCCTACATCATATCAGATGTATATGGCATATCAGCCTGGCACATTGGCCTGACGGCGAATGTGGTTCCTCAAGCCACACTACTAGGAGTATGAACATTCTTTAATGTTACATAAGAGTACCTTAATAATTGATTAATGGTCCCGGTCACCTTCGAACTTAACGACCTTGGAGGTTTGGACCTAGTCTCTTACCTCTGGATAGAAGGATAACTTCCCTTAATTATCCTGATAGAAGACCCCTTCGTACTTAACTATCATTTCTTGGCCAATGTGTGGTCTACGCCACTTGGCATAATCAAATCTATTAAGGCCTTTTTGGAATTATATAGCAGAGCATAAATTTTGAATAAAATCGAGGCGCTCGTTTTCAAGAGGATGAATTACATATATATATATAAATTCCAAAAGTGTTTCATTAAATTTCGAATAGAAATTACAATACTAGAAAATGAAATAAACTGTCCATGCAAGGACTTTAAAGAAATAAAAATGTCCACACAGGGACTAAAGAAATACAATGTCCTCGCAGGGACTATATATTATTAGAAGAGACTTCACTCATCCTTCTTTCCCTTGACCAATTTGGAGAGTTTCTTGAAGAATTTGTTCATTTCTTCTCCGTTTTCTCCGCTTGCTATTGCATTTCTTTCATTCTTTCTAAGGCCTCATTAATGGCCTCAAGTGGTGGCGGAGGTTGTGGTTGAGGTTGTGGCATAACCGGATACTGGTACCCATAAGTTGGATATCCAGTCGGTGGATAAGTAGGTGGGATAGGAGACGGGTAAAGTGCGTTGTGCATAACCGCCTGCATGTAAGGGGTCTTGTGACTATGCTTGATAGTCTACCGGTGTAGATGGGTTAAAAGGATCATATCCAGAGTCTGGATATGTGGAGATAAGGTTAGTAAAACCCGATGGTGGTGGTTGAACAACATGTGTTGGTGTTGGTTCCACTATAGGTGAAACATTATAGGGTCCACCCACTTGTGGGTCCTCTTGAATTGTGGGATAGGAGTTGGGCAAAGGTGGCAGCGATCCCGACCTTTGTCTGGCACGTACCGACTATCGTGCTCCACGTTTCCTTCTTGGTGGTTTAGGTGGTAGTTGAGGTTGGTCCACCGGTTCCATGTGGACATCTTCTTGAACAGAGGGTTGTTGAGAGTGATAAGAAGGAGTGTGGGCAAAGGTGAATTGGTTCCAGTATTGGTCCCACTCATTAGGACCTTGGTAGGGTGATCCAGCATATGAGTTTGAATCGCTTGATATTTCAATGGGATGCATATTTGATCCCGACGGTGGCATCTCCGGGTCGGAGTCCTCGTCCATAGGGTTTGGCTGGTCCAACTGATTTTGATTGGCTGGAGGTGTGGGAAAGTAATGGTTGGGGTTAAATTCCTCATGGTAAGGGTGATGAGAATGGCAATGGTGAGAATGGTGTGAATGATAAGAGTGGTGAGAGTGATAAGAATTTTGGGAATGTGAGGGCGAGTGTCTATTAGAGACAGAGCGTCTTGTTGGTTGCCAAGGAGATGAATCTCCTGATTCTTGGTAAGCATCTAAGTTATGAGGTTGAGGGGAGAATACGCCCCGATGGTCCTCCTCTCATTGGACCTTTTCCTCTCCCACTTTTTCCTCGTACACATGGCGGCATTTTCCTGTTAAAATTCAATTAAAAAAACAATACTAATAACTTAATAGTGAAAAGAGTAATCCTAGGTCAATGCCTAGACTCGAAAGTCTAAGGAATGTGCTCGTGTAAGTTTGAGATTAAACACAAGAAAGATAGTGTTTAATTCTCTCAAACGTTGGCTCTGATACCAATCTTGTCACACCCCGGATTTCCAACCCAAATCCATACACCGGTGGGCCCGGTTGCGGAGTATTGTGACTCAGTTGATAATCATCATAGTCAATTAAACACGGCACAATGGAAGTCTTGGAGTAAAATTATTATTACAAACCGAGTGTTTGAAAATACAAAATAATGTGCAGGCTCGTAATAGAAGATCCACAAGCGGATCATAAAATGTACATGGAAAGAATATAAATCAGACTTTAGGCAGATTTAGGATTTGCAAGATCCTCTATCACTACCGAGCACTTCCGGCCTATTTTCGTATTGTACCTGCAGTTTAGTCTTTTGAAAATACGTCAGCTTTTGCTAGTAAATACACCCAACTGACTCATTTTGAAAACATTTCAAAAAAATTTTAAGTGCATATCAGCACAAAATCTTTTTATAACTTGGGTTAATTGACCGTCCAACCTTGTTAACAGATTTACATGTTTGTCCATACATACGGGGCCCGGTACAGAGACGGAGACACAATTAACGTACACACCACTTTGGACTCACGAAGAAGTCAATTCCTCCCAACCTTGTGGGAATGCATAATTGAGCGTCTATCGGGTGTATGCCTACACCCGCGCTAAGGTCGTGGCCATTTCTATTGTAATGAGCCGAGGATATCCAGGACACGGTAGTTAACCCCTGATGTTTAAATTATCAAACAAAACTGATTAAAACAGAATATGCGGATTTACTATCCCCGAACCGGCGTTCGATTGATCCCATTTCTGACCAAGCGGTAATAATTTACCGTACCCAAGCCCGTATAGGAAAAATAAGTTGAGAGTATTTACCTGAGCTAGTCTTCTTTTAATTTTTAATAACTCAGCCGTACACAAAAGGACTAAATGCAGATAGCATTTACCGGTAAGTCTCTAGTTTGGATTATGGCGTAAACTAACCAATTAAATACTAACGGTCTTATTTAAGTCATTGACTTAGACCGACTAGCGTACTTGATAAAAAGTATGACGCTAGATTAAACGATGATTGGATAGAATGTAGTTTAATCCCAACAAGTACCTTGACTTGTATAATATGGATAAACTATAAACATTCCTGGATTTTGAGATTTAAATGACAAGGTTAAACCCGTTTCGATTAATTTCCGTAAAATAGTTACATATACATAACTATGCGCATATTAGCGATATCGGTTAACCGGATAAGTCATGTACAAGTTCTATATGCCGTTATACTTTAAATAAGTTAAAATATCAGTAGGATATTAACTTATGTGCCCGTTAAGGTTTTAAAACGAAATTACGTCTCATAAGGGCATTTTGGTAATTTCATACCATATAAAAGGAACTTGAATCTAATTAAAGTTTATGATCATAAGTATTCTGGAAAAATAATTTATTTATGATATAATATCAGTACGATACCAATTATATGTGTAATTTATCTTTTATGACTAAACTATGCATCGTAAAGGCATTTTGGTCATTTTACACATAGTTTATAAATTATTTGGGATTCTAAGTTTATAACACGTACCTACTGTAAATATGTTTAAAATAAATTTTAAAATCAGTAGGTATCAAGTCTTGGTCAATAATATGGTTTAAAACCATACTATGCGCCGAAACGGCGCTATGTCGTAAAATGACGTCTTTATGCGATGTTTAGGAAAACTGATGTTAAGGTCAGATTAAAATGTTTTAAATATGTTATTTAATATAACATATCAGTAGGTAAATGATTTACCTTGAAAAGATTTGATTAAAACCATTTTATGAGCCACAGGGGCTAAAATCGTCATTTATCGACATAGTTTAAGGACTTGCTTGAAAACTTAGTTTATAACTTGGTTTAACATCTCAAATAATCCTACTTATAATATTACATCAGTAGGAAACTCATTTTCAAGTTCATTACTATTTGAAACCTTGTTTTATGCAAAAAGGGCATTTTGGTCAAAGATGACATAATTATGGAACTTGCGCATAAACTTGGATTCTGATTATGATCATGTAATATAACCTCAGAGGGTTATGCTATACGATCATAATGCGACTTTATATTAGTAGGTAACTAATTTAAATCGGGTCAGAATCGAAAGTCAAAGCAGAAGTCAAACTTCACGACTTTCGGTTGCGAACTGACCCTAGAACTGAAATTGACGAGCCGAACATGTTCTAATAATTATTACCAACTTGTTTAAGTGTCAAAACAGGTTTCATAACCTATATAAGATCAATTTATGATTTTTTTTCCGAAAAATAGCCTGTTTGACTTTTTAATAATTTAACTTTGACCCGTCAATTGGTCTAGCAAACGTGATCTTCAGGAGATGCCCTTTATAGGGACTAACACCTACCTTATTATGATCACTTAGCCATGTTCACTTCGAACAATGGCTGGACCATAATGGTCCTAACCGAAAGTCAAAGCGTTTTCCGTAAAACGCTTGACTTTTGTCTATAAAAGCCTATAAACTAAAATGCACAAGGAAGGAACACTTACCAGAGATTCCTAGGGTGCAAAAGAACTATGTTGGATGCTCATTTCAGCTAGGAACTTCCAGAGGAGGGAGAAGAGTTATGATTTAGAAAGGTGCAAGTTCAAATGGTGAACTTGATCACCTATTTATAGTTGGAGAACTCAAATGAGGTGATTCCAGGTGTTTAGGGGTGTAAGAGGAAGCTTACAAGTGTCCTAAACGTGGCATAGCTGATTACGAGTCCATAGTTTCGATCAAATGGTTTTTTGGAGTTTTGTTTGGAGACCAAGCAAAACTTTCTGCAGCAGAGAGCTTCTCGCGCCTCGCGAGAGACCAAGGCCAGGTCTCTTGTGGCCCGCGACCGCCTCTTGGCCATTTTCAAAGTTTGATACTTTAGCCCCTTAACTTTAAAAAGCTTCTAAAAACCTTTTTAAACACCTTTTTGGCACTTTTAGCCCTCCGTAGCCAATACTTGGCATACCCGGGATTATGCCCGGACATTATCGAGCTCTCGGTTTGTTAAAAGGTCACTCAGAGGTATACATTAACATGTTGACACTTTTAATCCCTCCATCATCAAACTTTCACATTTTTACAAAATTGAACTCTCCCGTCCAATAATTTGCATGTAAGAGAGTTAGGACTTCACAAAGGATCACTCAGAGGCTTATTATAAGCATGTTGATTCTGATGTCACTCAGAGGCTGGGCATGTTGACGTATCAGTCACTCAGAGGCAAAATTTCAAGCATGTTGACATATCAGTCACTCAGAGGCTAATAATTTAAGCATGTTGACATATCAGTCACTCAGAGGCTGTTATTTATGCATGTTGACATTGGACCGTCACTCAGAGGCTCAGTTTTGAGCATGTTGATGCCTTTAGTCCTTATTGGTCTTTAATAGACTATATTTAAAATACAACACGTGTCACTATACTATTGGACACGATTTTACAGGGTGTTACAAGGGGTCATGTACACTCACGGTTTGCGTAGAAGTTCCACGTAAATAAGTTGATGTGCTTGAGAGTTTGTGAACGCCAGTTAACCTTCAAGGATAAACAAGGCGTGTAAGTATGATAGATTGGTTTAGGAATTCGTATGCGGGATTGTAACTTAGTACGAAATTACCTAAAAGTTATCTTGTTAAAATACCTAAATTGGACAGCATGTTTGTGTGTTTTTCATGGGCACTATCTCGCCCATTAGAAGTCCAAAGGAATCTTAATCCAAGATAATGTTCACCATAATGCATGACATTCAACCATGAGTTTGGTTGGTGTTATGATTCGGCTTTGGATATATATTATAGCTATATAGTTTGTATAATCGTCATATGTATCATAGAGTACCATGTAATGGTCATGCAAGGAGGTAGGATGGAATCCATTGATTTAACCTCATTATATGGATTCACCAAAGCACAAAATCATCAATTTAATTGATGATGTCAGTTGGTCAAGAATATGAGCAAAACAAAATCTCCTAATTCACCAAGACAACCAGGTGAGTAAACTAGACGAATGCATTTCAAACATGGATAGTGTTTGAAGATTTGGTGTAGTTTGTTCACTTTGTTTACTTGAAAATTGTTTGGTGACTTAGGGAATGAACTAACTAACTTGCTAAGTAATAAGTGAAGTGGTGGAATGTAAATTGGAGACCAAGGTTTTCATGTTCACACCTAACCAAAACACAAGTCTTTCAACATTGAAGGTTGAAGCTTAGTTGGTTGCAACACTTTGTAGGTCACCTAGACCTTTTAGGCCAGCAAGTAGTTAAGGTTATGAGCCTCTAATCCTCTGGAAGTTAACCATAACAAGAGCCTCACAACAAGAGTTTAGTTGGGAACAAGGATGGTGCAAGATTTCCACAAAATAAACAAGTAACAAAAATTTGGAAAAGTTTTATAAAACAGAAAGTAAATCTGACTTTTGAACTCAAGTTTGGTGATTTACCACCTTGTTACACCTTGGTGAACGTTAGGTAACATCCTTAGAGGTAATACAAGTAGTTTTATACAAGGAAACAAGAAGAAAATGGAGGAGAAGGTGCTCAAAATTCAGTGTTTTGAGACTTGGTACAATCTGCCTAGCTTTAAGATCTTGAGATGATAAGGAGGATTAGAGAGTGGATTTGAGGTGTGTAAAGGGTGGAGGAGTTGTGGAGAAGACTTGTTTATAAGTGAGAATTTAGGTTTAGGTTTTAATAAAGTTAAATGGGGTATAGAGGAGGCTTATTTATACGTAAGAGTTTAGTAATTATATTTAACTTTATGTAAAATAATAGTTATGTATCAAACCAATTAAATATAGAAACGTTTCTACACATACCTTAAGTGGCATGTCACATAAAACAGACAAGCGCTAATGCATTTAGAATTGACTTTATCAAAGCAAAGTCTATTTTTTGGAATAGTAAATAGAAATCTAACTAATAATAATTTCTAGTTATCATCCATAAGATATCATTATAATAAGTTTTATACAAATATTACATCAAATCATAACTATCTACATTATTTAACACTTATTTCCTTATATAAATATGTATCTTGAGTTCACCAACAAACAAGTTAGTTTTGGAATATGTTCTTAAACACACATTTGTCAACAAATCATGGATTTACACAAGAGAAAGAAATAACGAGAAAACAATGACATGATTTTATTAAAACACTCTATTCAAACTAAAAATACCACCAAATCCTAAGAAGAACTTTCACACAAATTATAAGTTTTTTAGTAATACAAACAATTCGATTACTAGATTTGAACAAGATGGAGTACATCAGACTAGTACAGACCATCTGAACAACAAGATCAAATTTAAGATGAAACCCTAAATCATGTGAGACAATTTAGAGAAGACAACCAAAATACCAAAAGAGTTGCATACATTCTCATACAACCTTGAGTTTGCAAAATGATTAAGCTTAACTTCGCAAACCTTATGGCGACTAATTTTACCGGTTGCTTTCTAATCTCTTTTTCAGCAACTAACACAATGATGATTTGACTTTGTGAAATATTCACTTATTGAACGATTGTCATCAACTTTTAGGTGGTGGCCGGATTTCTGCGGTAGCGGTGGACTGTGATGGTTGCAGGTGGTGGTGCAAGATGGAGATGATATATTTATATACTAAAATAATTTTTTAAAGAAGTATATTAAATGATCGTTGTAAGTTGCACATAAGTATCAATAAAAAATAACTAATTAAAGAAAAAAACATTACTCAAAAAAATATTAAAACATGAAGCATATTCTTTGTAAGTACCTTAGATAAAAGGACACCAAATTTGAAAAAAAAACATAAAGCACATAATCAATTCAGTATAAGAGCAAACTAAATTGATTAGAAAGCTTAAAGTAATAAACTTATCTTGTTTTAACAATTATTATTTTAACCCCATACATACCCCTTTTATACACAAGGTTCATTTTATTCTTTCATGAAATCACGGTATTTGTTTTTCTTATCAAAATAAATACCTTAGCTTCAAAGTGCTTTAGACTTTATCATCTTTGGATCTTCAAAATCATTCAATTATTATTTAATATACAAATCCTCTACTAACTTACTGTTGAGAAACATTCATTTTAGAAAACATTGTAGTCAAGTATACGATTATGACAATGAGAATTCTAGTGACAGATTTTGTTATAGCAATGCTATAAGTTGTCTAACAACTAAGTATTTACATCGGCCTTTCTCTTTGAAGTCCTCTTATTAATTTCCAATGGACCATTAGCCTAACAATCATGTTACAAAATTTAAGGTATTAATGAGTCAGTCTCAGATAGCTCTACTGATTTACACCAATAATAATGATTGAGGAATCATTAGACTCCAACTCAACATAATCCTACTTCAAATAAATATTAGAGTATTCTGAGTTATATGCCTTGAGGCTTTGACAAAAGCATCATCATCAAGAGGCAATCCCGATCATCTATATTATCTTACCAGTGATCCACGTGTTACTTCATTATCAAGGATATCAAGCATATGGGTTGATCTTTTGTTGTCTACCAAATCTTATAGAAAAACAATTTAAAGAATGGGCATAATATTGCTTTATTTATTATGAATGAATTACATATATATGGGTAGTATACTAAGAGAAGTCTATCCTATTTTATAAATATAAAAAACATTTTGTACCACTTATTTTCCTAAGTTTTTTGTAATATACATATATGTATAGTTTAAAATTGACTATATACATATATGCATATTACAAAAAGCCTACGGAAAATGTGTGATACAGAATGCTTCTCAAGTTTCTCAATTAGCCTAGTGTTTCTCATATGATTCTAACCGTACATATATTAACTCATACGATAAAAGTTTTTTAATTATACAAAACAGTTACAGAGAATATGTAAAATATTTAAGTTATTAGTTACATGTTAATGATATCGTTAATTTACCTTTTTATAAACGTAATATATATTGATGCCACTCTTTATAAAATGTTATATTGAAAATTTTTAAATGCAATGTATATCACACATGATTTTTTTTCTTAAATATTATGTATATAAATTAAACATAACGTCAAGATATCCTTAGGTATTAGACAATAGACATGATGCTAGATTGAATGTTATATTTAATTTTTTCAAACCTAACGTATATTAGACACGACATTAACTTCATAAGATAAATATAAATATGATTATAGATAGTTTTTTTTTCCTGAATGGCTATTATAAATAACTATACTTTCTTTATTAATATATTTGTTACCAGAAAATAATACGATATAATCGTTTCAATGATATGTTTTAAAACAACAATTTTAGTAATATGATAGAATTTTATTTACTTAAGGACAATAAGACAACTTTAATACAATTTTGAGTTAATTACACAGATGAGCCATGTGGTTTATAGCTAGTTTCGTCATTAGATACTAACTTTTTTATAACAGGTTTGAGGCTTGTGATTATCAGTTTGTAACAAGTTTGGTTATTAAAACTAACTTCAGTTAATTTTTCTGTTAAATTTGAATAAAATAACTAAAATACCCTTTTGTGATTACAGGGATCATTTGTGTAATTAACTTAATTTCAAACTAGACCATTTGCGTATTAAATTTGTTCCATTCATATTAAAAGATTTATGATTATTATTTTTAATATACCAAAACTAGGGGTGTTCAAAAAAATCCGTATCCGAAAATCCGTATCTTAAATTTCGGATATCCGAAAACCGGATTGAGGAGGTATGGTCCCAAATGACCATACCCTTGACTACATTTCACAAGGATAACCTTGCATGCAACATGCGACGGTGCGCCTTCCTTGGAATCAATAGGTCGTACAATGAACCTTGCGCGCTCAGTACAACGGTGAAATAGACCAACATCAATAGGTCGTACAATGAGCCTTGCGCACTCAGCGCAACGGTGAATTAGACCAGTAAAATCAAGTCACACAACGAGCCTTGCGCAGTCAGCGTGACGATAAGTTAGACTAAACTATACAAGTCACACAACGAGCCTTGTGTACTCGGCGTAACGTCAAGTTAGACTTACACACGTAGGCTACTAGACCCTGTGCACAACAACATCCCTCTGAGCTGCGAATCCCAAAACCTTGCAAGGACAAGACACACATGAGAAGCACCTCATAGTCTTGGGACATAAGGATATACCCTCGAAACCCTGCGCTGGCGGGAAAAACCTTGACAGCCTCGCAGAAGGAGTAAGCACTAAGAGGTGTTGACCATATCCAAGGGTACGAAGTGGCAGAACTGTGACCAAAGGTTACTCGGCAGGTTGCGTGTGACAGTGCCCATGACCAGTGAGGCAGACGTCAGACCATACACCAACCACGTCTCTGCCAGTGACTGTTCCACCTTCTCCACTTTCGGCTGGCAACAGGCCTGACACCAAAAACAACTGCCTTTACACGTGGCACCACTCAACATTCGACAAAGCACAGCTCCTGACAGAGGACATTAATTTTCCTGTAGGGAGCATTTAATGTCTGACGCAGAGGGACAAAAAGGATGTCTCTGGCTGTATGGGCCGGGCCCAAGGCCCACCAACACTTCTCCTGAACATACCTTTTTCGGCTATAAGTAAGTATCGGATCTCCAGGTAAAAGACATGCTCTTCACAACACACACAAGCTTACGCTTATACTTACAACTGTTTGCTTACCATCCAAAAGATACTTATTCTCACACCGGAGTGTGGTCACGGAGAAAACCACCCTTTTCCCCATGGTGTGACTAACGGCGCTGCTAGTTTTGCAGATCAGCTTAAGCGAGCTTACACCCAAAAAGTGAAGTGAGAGGATAACCTTTTTATGCAGATTCACCCTGGTTGTAACTTATATATCCCCAGATATCACTAAGTTCAACTGGTGCTTCTTCACGGATAATCCGAATTTTCGGATTCGAATATGAATTTCAAAAATTTCGGATAATCAGATTATCCGATATCCAAAAGCTAATATTTTTTTTATAAAGATATATAGTATATGAGCATTATATTTAGTTTGAAATATAGTAAAAACTAGTAAATAATCAGATTCGGATGTCGATTTATGAATGTTTTTAGTTTTCAATGTAGGATGTTTGGAAAATCGAATATAAGTTTAGTTTTAATCTATGCACGAAATGGATTTTTTTTTTTATAAATTCGGATATCCGTTTGGATATCCGAATCCGTATTCGAAATTTCGGATATCCGAAAACCGAATATCCGAAATATCGGATACGGATTCGGATATCAATATTCACTATCCGAAATTTTTGGATATCCGGTTTTCGGATCTGAAAACTAGATAATTCGATCTTGAACACCCCTAACTAAAACATACAAACATCACATGTACTTGTTTTTCACCACCACTTATTTCTTTTCCGTCTAGATCTCTATCACCATGTATGAAGATGCCAACGATGATTTAAAGTTAAATTTCATATTAAATTTGTTCCATTCCGATGGATTAACATCTCACTTTAAACATTAGGTGAATACTAATTAGTTAGCATAACTTCTTCTTTAAGGGCATGACACTTCATATGTCTAGGCAGGGGCGACAATGGGGTAGGGTTTTGTAGGGCTTTGTAACGTCCTTTCTCTCAATGCTAATGACTTGGGGTATTAAATTATAGGAACAAGCTAGATATTGGTTTGAAATTTTAAGACTGATTGGAATTTGGAGCGGAAAAATGATGCGTGTCAAACTATGTATATTTTTTTTTGAATAGCAACCAAAACTTTATTACTCCAAACAAGAACCGACCCCCAGTAAGCCACTGGGAAGTCATATTACATGAACATAGAGAAAAATACAAAGAAACAGAAGTAACTCTTACAAGACCAAATTAAAATCATACCACTCATTCCAAGAAATTGACTTGAACTTTGATCTTAATTTCACGCCTTGAAAAGAATTTTCCTTTATCTCTTCTACCATCGTTTGTATCCCGCCCGGGCTTTCCTTTGAAGATTCTATCGTTTCTAACTTTCCATAAACTCTACCTAGTTTGCAGAGTTTTTGCGTGTATTGATCTCCTTTTATTGTGGCTCAATTGAAACTCATTTACATCCAATAACAATTGTTTTAGAGAACCCGTCGTGATACTTGTTGAAATTTTGACCCACCTGAAGACCTCTTCCCAAACTTTCTTTGCAAAACTGCACTGAAGAAGAACATGATCTGATGTTTCCTCAGCCGAACCACACATTTTACAACTGACTTCTGGAAGAGCCATACCTCTATTCAATAAAGCTGCCGCTGTCAGGAATTTCTCGTCTACTGCACGCCACATGAACATATTGCTTTTACTTGTCGCCCATTTGTTCTAGTCGAACTCTTAAACTGGTACATTCAGGTCCAACTGTTGAGCTAAGGTACTTCTTACCCCATTAACCGTGAAAACCTCTTCATTGATATTCTTCCAGATCCATTCGTCCTCCCTTAACAAAACCGAAAATTGCTGAAGCACGACCTTTAATTCTTCCATCTTGTAACATTTGTGTAAAACGGATTCCAAAACCCGCTCCGTTGAAATTCAAGCATTTATTCTATAGTTCGTTACGTAATTATTAGTATGAATTAAATTAATGCTCATGATTAATAATTAAATCCCCTAATTAAGATAACAATCAATAAAGGAAAATAAATAAACATTTTTATAACAAAAAGAAATAAAAAAATAAATAAATAAAGAAGTAGCCGGGGTTCGAACCCGGATACCCCCATCAACCACACACACAAATCACACCACTGGTATACACGCACTATATGTTTTAAAACCCGAAACAAATAAACTTTATACTCAAACAAATTCCTGAAACCTGCAAATTTAAATCAACTGTAACCGCCAAATCAAAGAAACATCGCAAATTACGTTTTGTTTTGGGATTGATCAAAGTCATAAAACTCAGTTATAACTGAATAACAGTTTCAATTATTTTGAAACCGCCTGCAATCATTCAGAGAATTAACAAACCCATAATTTGGGGTTTTTGAAACCGAAATCTTGTGATTTACCATTCGCATTATAAATATTGACTCATCTCACCTTCATTACCTCGCTCATATCCACTCTATTTCTCTCTGATCAAGTGTCCTTCTTCGCCGGAATCCTGTCTGCCATCACCGGAGTTGTTCGCCGAAAAACCGGGGATTTTCATTTAGTCGGTAAAACCTTTCATCCTATCTCTGTAATGTTTATCATCATATAAACATGTTGTTGTATATCACAACATCCACTATGTTTGTCATGATTGAAACTCAGAACTGGTTTTTTTAAAGAAGATGAACTTGCTTTGAGTGTTTTAGTGAAAATAAAAACCGGGTTTATAACCGGGCTAGACACACAGTCCAGTGGGGGACTGTGTGCAAACTTAGCATGCACATCCCAAGTTCGAATCCGGATCATGACCGTATCGATGGAATAAATCAGTTTTTATATTTAAGCATACATATTATCTGTGAGTAAGCTAATATGTATAATTTAAATCTTATCATTCATGGGTTAGACACCCAGCCCAGTTGGTTGGGCTGGGTGCAAAACAACATTAAAGCCGCGGGATCGAAACTAGATTAGTGCACTGGTTCGATTGATTTAAAACCTTTTTAACTTAAGTGATTTCTGTAATAACCTAAGAAGTGTATAAGTATAATAAAAACCAAGAAACTAACGGGTTAGACACGTAGCTCAGTTGAAAGAGCTGCGTGCACTCAACCGAGAGGTCACGAGTTCGAGCCTCACCACACGCTGCCTAATAACACTATCAAAGCGGTCAGGTCCTTGTCAGACCTGACAATATTTTTTTAATATATTATTTTATTTTATTTATTTAAGTTACTTGTATATTTATATTAGTTAAAAATCAATTAAAAACACGTAAAAATACAATTTCGAAGGTTTTAAAATCTCAATAAAAATCACAAAAATAACCTAAAAATCTAACAAAAAGTATTAAATCAAAATATTAAGTTGTTTATATTTATCGAATCATCGCATTATTATTTTAGGTTAGTAATCTTTTCGTCGGTCAAATCCTCAACTCGTACGCATTCATTATCAAGCAAGGAACGCACCCAATGTGAGTGAATCCTTACAAATTCCCATTTTTATTCATGTTTTGGGGTGTATCATGTGTCGTTTTCATACATTTTGTTTATTCAAACACTTGTGCTATTACCATTGTATGATCTAACGTGTGATGTAAATGTTATTTGTTGTATTGTGTGTTTACATTTTTGTCAATGCGTGCAATCATTCATTAGGCCAATCAGTTCCTCGTGGGATACGAGTTGAGCATCAGGTGCCTCATTAGATCGGCTCCGTTTGATTGAACCTTGATCTCATTGTTCATCATTTGATATGCTTGTGTGTGCATTAATTGATATTATGTGGTTGTGACTAGATTTACATATGCGTATACTCATATTTGGTTTATGCACATTTTTATTTAAATAACCAATATAACTTCAAAATTTAAACAAGATTCACTCGCCAACTATACTTGACCCAAAAACCATTTTTACACATGATACAAGTGAACAGGTTGAAGCAAGAAACACATATGAATTTGCCTTAGAAGAAAAATAAAGAGTTCATGAATGTTGTGTTTAGAACATGTTATGCTTGTATGTTCATTGTAATTTCTCCTTTAAATTTGAAATAATAAATATAAAACTTATATTAGTAAATGTCATGAGCTCTGATGATAACCCAATTATGTCCCGACTTTTATTTCCGCTGTGGGTCGAGGTGTGACACATCTCTTGTCTCTCCAACGTGCTACCTGGTGCTATCGTCCAAACCTAATCCCATATTTTCCCCCATTATGATACCCGTAATAATCCTTCACCAAAGCTCTTTTGTTTGCCGCTAGTCGATACAGCCCAGGGAACTGAGCCATCAGCGGGTCATTACCTAGCCACATATCGATCCACAACATAGTTTTGTCGCCCAACCCTACTTTACTTCTCAGCTTTCTGTTTACGTCAACATTATTTTTTATAAATTCCTTTTCCTATCTCACCAATGCTTTTCCATACTCCCGAAAGCGTTCTTTTAACCGGAATAGACTCTATCTTTGTTGGATCTATTGAACCCTATAAAAGAACAGATGATTGGAAAGCCATAATGATCTATATCATCTAATCAACAATAAGCAGTGCTTTGAATATTTAACTCCCCCCAAAGGCAAAACATCAACATCTGCTACTCAAAGGCCTGTTAAAGCTAAAGTCTATTATACAAGATCTTTTGAAGACAAGCTTTGCCCAAAGTCAAAGGTCTACTAAAGAGAACCTCTCTTAATGAAGAATTAAAGATTGTTGAAGCAAAGGTCTGCTGGACCGACAGAGGTTAAAGCTCATAAGAGTTTCTATCAACAGATGCTTGATAAACAAAGTTTATATATTATCAATGTAACAATGTTTTAGCTTAGCAGATGTTTGAGTTTGTTAGATCGTTAGATGTCACTGTCAAGGTGACGTAAGCCTAGATGCCACAGTAGTTTGCTTTGTACTATAAATAGAACAATGCATGTACTGTTCTATTCATCACTTTCCTTCTAACATTCTGTACGAACAAATTAAAGTGATATTAGGCTGAGGGGAAGTTGTAATATTTGCATGCATACATGAATCAAAGTTTACAAAAGTATGTTCATGAAAACGATGTCTCTATTGTTGTGATTTGAAAGTTTATTATTTTCGATGCACTATTTCATTATTGTTTATCTTATTTCATTGATTTCGATTTAAACAATCACAACAATATCAAACTCAGATCCTAACAATCTTCCTTCTACTAAGATAGAGGACCATTCAATATAGATATACTTTTATGTGAAGAGTTGTGCTCCTGACCCGGACCGATGTCATACCCCCTACACCAGATTAGTAATTACAATCCGGAGTACACGGTTAAGGTGCTACCCATCATCAAATAGAATTCACATCCACCTACGATCGAGGGAGATTAGTAAACGTCGCCTCAAACCCACCCACTGGTCTCCCGACTAGATCTGAACCATCTGGGTTTTGATACGAACATATGCGGTGGTATGGCGACGATGGTCTTCAGTGGTTGCCGGTAGAAGTTGTGGCGGATGATTCAAGCAGTGGTGCCGTAGGATTCCGGTCGTTTGTAGGATTCTGACTAGGTGGGGGCAATCGTGGTGCGGTGGTGTAGCTGTGAGGCAAACTGGGCAGGGGTGGGGTTTACACTTTTAATTTTAGAGTAATTATGAAATTGGTCCCTGGTTTAAAATTAAGTTAATTACACAAATGGTCCCTGTTATTACAAAAGGATATTTTAGTCATTCTACTCAAGTTTTATAGAAGTTAGTGTTAATACCTGAACTCATTACAAACTGATAATCACAAGCCTCAAACCTGTTAAAAAAAGTAAGTACCTAAAGACAAAACTAGTTATAAATCACAGGTTTATCCATGTACTTAACTCTAGAATTGTTGCAGCGATAACCCATGAAGTGATCTTAGTAGGTGTTTAAAGTTTCAATATTTGACTAGAACAACTACAAGTAAGCTTGATTACATTATTACATCTTATACATAGATTCTTCTAATGAATATCTAACATTTTATTTATAATAATCATTCATTGAGTTTTGGCCTTAGGGTGATAACGATGGTTATACTCTTGTAGAAAAATTCTCATTACTCATGGGTTACGTATAAGTTGTACAATACCATCTTATGTAATTGTGTACCATGTATTGCATATAAAATCAAAATGTTTATACTAAAATATTGAAATTGATGTTCATAATCAAATCGAAATACTAGTCTCTAAAGGTGATGTCATTCACAAAGGAATCTCATTCCTCTCACTTGCATGATGACCATACTTGCTTTTTCAATGAATTAGTGATGTTGTCATTAATTGGAATTTTACAAACTTTCCTATCTTCTATCTGAGCAAAATGTCTAATGATGTGATATTTCATTTCCATGTGTTGTGGTGTGTTGATGTTACCGACTTTCTTTTGCTTGCATAGTGAAACATGAGTTATCATAAAAGATCTCTCTACTTTAAACCTTTTTCTCTGGTAGTACCTCAATTTTATAATAATAAAAAAATATATTCTGCCTGTCTTAAAGTATCTATGTCAATTTGGACTAAGATCTTCTTCCAAGTCCTGTAAAAATACCCTTTAATCCTTGTCTGGTACCAAAGAAGAACATTCTTGATGTTAATCCAATACTTTTTGATAAGATATGAATGGCACATTCTTGTTTTTTATAAAGCATAAGCAATACCTCTTCTGGCATATAACACTACATACATGATCAAATCGATTATTAATACAAACTGTAGGTTATTAATGTGTTATTATACGATGTTTTAACTAGTATATCGCATTTTACCTAATGTACGACATAAAAATAATCTAGCATGAAACCTTTTCAATAAGATACTTCGAATCCAGTAAACCCTTTTTATTGATTTATATATATATCTTTATTTTCAGCATACATAAAAATTATCCTTGGTTTAATGTTAAGAAACATTTCTGTGGCTAGGACTTCACACTCTGGAACATGGGATCTCACAGACATACAAATCTAAGAAGGTCATTGTGTTTGTTGACGAAAAAGTCAGTCTCTCAGAGCTTTGGATGGATGATATGTGGATATCGGGTGTAGCACATAATCAAAGTGATTAGAAGTAGTCCGCAAGACTAGCAAAGCGTTAGCTTCGTCACATCAAGAAATGATTTCTTCATGTGACCAAGCTACAATATAAGAATATTTATTTGTTTTTACAAAGTGAGAGCAGGTAAAACATATAGTCTAGCCCTTATTTGTTGGTATATTAGAATATTGTTATTAGCAAGAGATTGTTAGCATGAATCATGCCCTCATGCATAATGCCATATAAATAGTCACCAACTCATCATGGAGCTTTTCAGGGTCGTCCCTTAGAATTCGGGGCCCTGTATAACTAGAAAAAATAGACGCCTAAAATATAAACTTATATATAAAAAATCAATAATTCGACGACAATTATGTTAACAATAAACGGACAAAAGTAATATAGCAAAATTATCAAATTTAAATAGTTAAACGAATTGTGAGGCTGAGTTCACGGTTCATCCTCCTTGATAGTCGTTCGTCACGTTCAAGACTGAGTTCACCCTCCTAAATTGTCATTCAAGACGGGCTCCTTGGTCGTTGACCAGGCCACACCCTCCTTAGCCATCGTTCTTCGATCAGGTTTCAGGATTATTGAGTTCACGAAGTGTCATTTCATTTCTTTGTTGTCAGTGACCCACGTTAGTATAGTTATATCGGGTTTAATTTTAATATATATGGGTTAATGGGTTTAGTTGGGTAATTGGATTTAGCTGGAAAATGGAGTTAATTGTTTAATGGGCCTAATGGGTTCAACAAATGTCTTAGTTTTCAAAAAAGTTATATATATATATATATATATATATATATATAAATATAATATAATATAAAATTTTACCCCCTGTCCCCCTTCGCGGGATAGTGAGTTGTGGATGGTTGCCCACTTTATCCCTTGCTTAGGCTCCTTAGGAGCTTTTTAGTGGACATCATTGGCAATAATATGGACAATTATGAATACGTGGAGGTAATATCGGCTACATCCCCTTTCTCACATTTTAGTAGTTTCTTCTCTTAGAGAGAGTTAAAGTACATGACATATACTGATTGAAAGAAGTATTATGTAGAATTTATGATTCCAATGATAAATATGATAATCGTAAAGATTCGGGGATATTCCAAATATCCCAGGTCATAGCTCCATAGGTGGACATGGTATATGTGAGATTTTGGACTATGAGCCCACAAATCTCTTGAGAGGCAATTGAGGATTTTAAGCAAGAGGTTGAAGATCCTTTGGACGTTCTAGAGTTGTAGCTTAAAAAAAGTAAATGATTTGTGCATCTAAGCATGTCATGTCTGAGTTTGTAGTTCTATGTGTTGCGATTGAGATGTTAATCTTTAACACTCTTACTAGTCACGGATAAAGCTAAAATACAAACACACATACATACAAATAGTTATTCATTTCAGAACCAATATTATGTTGAAAACTAAAAAACCATATAAAAACAACTTGTATGATTTGTTTTCGGTGCAATACTACCTCATATATATACAAATATTATTGCACTTCTCAAACGTATTATTGATGCCTGATATATACATTATAGTGACAAAAATAGTATTTTTAAAAGTTTCCTTACTAAATTGTGAGGATAGGGAATGTGAAACAAACAGGCGATCAAGAGGTTTCAGTGTGTTGACGTGTCACCCGGAAAAACACTTGCATTTTTTGTTGAGTAGAATGAACCTAGGCAAGTGTGGATGTGAATATTTATATTTATATTTATATTTATATTTTCCATCCGGACCTTAATTGGAGCACATACCATCATCGGAAAACTTTGCACCAGTCAGCCACAATGGCGGCAGCGGCTACCTCCATTATGTTACCTCAATTTCCCACCACCACTGTCACCGTCCGCTCTACCGCCTTACCTAACCTTCCAATTCGTCCGTTTCGAACATCCATCAACCGGGTTTCAGGTATTTGGGTTTGTTTTTCTCTCAGGCATTTCGTCGAACACTTGGTGGGTGATAATTAGTCTGGTGTTTATAAGTGTTTAGAAAGATTTTGGAATTTTGGGTATTATTGATTTGAGGTATTTGAGTATGGGTTCGAGTTGTTGTTGTGAGCTAGACATTAATTGTTATATTTGATTAAAATTTAAAGGATTGAACTTTGATAAAAAGCATAATTTATTGAGCGGAAGTTTTCGCCTTTCCAAAGAACATGATTTAGACAAGAGAATATCTTAAGGCAATTGGAAGTAACTGAATTATCTAATTTATTCAATGATTAAAAATTTAATTGAGGTAGGAAAATGAACTTGCAAGATGCCTCATGTAGAACAAGAAAGGTGTATAATTTGTGTGATTAGTTGATATTATCTTGGCCATGGTTTAAATCAAATCGATTGAAGTTTCGACTAGTTTAGTTGGGTTTTTGTGTTAAAGATATTACTGATCTTATGAAAAATTCGAAAGGAAAACATTAGACATATGAATTAGCATTTTTGACTAAAAGTGTACGTAGAATGGTTTTTTGCACTTACCTATGTTTTAATTAGTTCTTGGGTACTTTAGTGTTTTCCTATGGATGACAAGGGTTGGGTTGTGGTAATCCCAATTTCACACTGGATTATAAAATTCATGTCTCATGCCTGGTCCCATAACCGTCGGGTATCCATTACACATTTCCCATTGTGTTCGTTGGCATTCTCAATTATGGTCTTATGTGGTTAAAAGTTAATTGTTCAGATGCCCATTTTCCATTGGGTTCACTTTGAAAAAACGAACAAACAAAAAAGTAGTTTACAAGTCTCGCCCTTGAAAATAAATTGAGACAATTCCTTTATTTGTATTTTGAATTTTCAAGAATTCCAATAAATACAGTTAAATCCCTTTAAACTAATTCGTTGAGATTATTGTACTGCTTGGTTTCAAAATACATCACATGATGCGGTGATGAGATTGCATTGCATGATGCAATTCCATGACGCGCGTATGACATGATCCAGTTGACGAGTATTTTAAAAAATTGGACCGTGATTGCATAGGGTCTGAAATCTGATTAAACGAATTTGAATATTGATTAAGCATTCGGTTTGAGTATTTGAATTGAACAATGGGTGTAAGTATCTGAACAAATTGGACTATCGATTGAACAAATCTGACTAGAGATGATGAGAATATCTTATATTTTGGTGTTTGAAAGTTAACAAGTTGAAATATTATCTATAAATAATTTTTAGTTTTATAATGATGAACGCCTCACATGCGTGATGTGCATGCATCGCCTTTGAGATCAGAACGCATTGGATTGCCACACACTTTTCGAATCCAAGTTGTATTGTTTGAAACATCTTAAGTTGGGAAGCCTTGATCCTGCGTGTATCTTCAACTCTTGTTGAATTATCAAACAGACTCCAATTAAGTTCTATGTTTCTCTAGATTTCATTGCATTGTCATAAGGACCATGAGAACTTTTTTTTGGGTTCATGTAAAAATACTACATAACGATCTTATTGTGGTTTAATTTCATGATGATGTGGCAGGGTCAAGGAGGTCAGCTCTGTTCCGTGTCAAAGCATCAGAAGATGCATCATCCTCCATCGATACAAATGAGTTGTTCAATGACCTAAAGGAAAAGGTAAACACGCCAACAGTCCTAATCTACGTGTTGCATAATCTCGTTTTCCCTTTACACTCTTGTTGTATGTAGTGGGATGCAGTTGAAAACAAGCCAACAGTTATAATCTATGGAACAGGAGCAGCTGTTGCAATCTGGCTATCTTCGGTAGTTATCGGTGCCATTAACAAAGTTCCGTTGGTAAGTTGTCCACTTTCTTATATGATTCGACCATTTTACTTGGTGTTTCGGATAATACATGAGAATTGATATTTTGTTGATAATACATCAGCTTCCCAATTTAATGGAGTTGGTAGGAGTTGGATATTCGGGATGGTTTGTCTACAGATATCTTCTCTTTGAGGTAAGATTATGCTGATTAATGGATGAACTAGTTTTTAATTTTTCATATATGTCAAAATACAAAATGGATCTTTGATATGGTTGGATTGTCAAGTGAATTGTCTAAAATTAGTGTATCATATTTGCAAAAAACTTCATAATGTTAGAATTAGTGGTGCTAAATGCTAAATGGGTCGTGTTCGTGGGTTGAACCCCAACATGACACGTGTATTTGCGGATTAACATGAACACAACTTGTTTAACGCAAATTTTGTTATTTTTTTTACATTTTTCTAAAATTAAAAATTTACAACAAAAAGTAAATATGTATAAAATAAGATTCTCATTTATCGTTTACATTTTGACATAAGATACCCGATCAGTTTGAATTATGGCACAATATATATTAAAAAAAACGGGTCAACGTGAACCTTGGTTCCCCGGAACCAACCCTCACTCGTTCAAACTTAACCCAAATCTGTAAATTTCGTGTTAGGTTTGTGTGGTTTTTATATGAGGTTAGAAATTCACACCCTACCTGGAATATGATTGTCAATTTGGTTACAGTCAGGTCATGCTGTTTGATATTAACAAACCACCTTTCTCGTTTTCCTTACCGCGATGATTCGTCACTTAATATCCAGTTTCAAGTTATTTTTAGTCTCCAACGTTTTCCTTAATCCTTAACGTGATGATTCGTCATTTGATATCCAGTTTCAAGTTATTTTTAGTCTCCAACGTTTTCCTTAACGCGATGATTCGTCTTTTGGTATCCAGTTTCGAGTTATTTTTAATCTCCAAAATTTTCTCATTCGAACATCTTCTCTCGTTCTCCATATTAATTACTATACTTTAACCACTGCTCATCAACCAACCATTCAACCAAAACTGTTAAGTTAGTTATGGTTGAATTATTATACTTTAATTTCCAAAACCACACCCTTGTATTATTTTCGTATATTTGTTCTTAAATTAGTTATTACTTGAAAATAACTAATTCGACACTCATGGGAATTTCAGTCAAGCAGGAAAGAGTTGGCCACAAACATAGAGTCAATCAAGAAGAAGATCACAGAGGTATAAACAGACAAATTGTTCAAAATGGAAATTTTCTTTTGGTTTTTTAGTTGTGTATTTGATATAAAAAGCATGTAGAGAGAGGCCTTGTATGTAATATGTGTATGTACCCCAACACATAAAACATGCGTTTATTTATGCATCTTAAAATCATTAACTGGATCAACATAAATGCTATTTGACAATCAAATTTACGAAATACTGTAAAGAACAAGACGAAATCAAATAGATATCATACTACAAGCATGGAGTAACTTTCAAAACCATAATATTCTAGTAAGATTTAAGCTTATCAGTTGATGTTTGGCGACATAGATACCGGATAGGGATTATGTGAGGGGAATTATAAATAGGAAACCCCCTTCAAACTCAAAAAAACTCATCCTGTGGTGGAGATCAGTCTATATCATTAATATGACTGATCAATCTCATCACGTCCGAACTGGAACACCACTGATGGCGAGGGTACGCTGCACCGGTCACTGCAACACCACCAATTGGAAACCTAGTCACTGTATGAACGACGCTGCACCCGTTGGTGGCGAGAGTACACTGCACTGATCACCGAAACACCGCCAATCTAACGACCGGAAACCTAATTGCTACTGCCGCTACCATCCAAATCACAATATGTATCAAAATTAGTGATGTTAACGACTGTTCCTAACGGCGACAACATATTTTATGTGACGGAAAATTAGTGATGTTAACGACTATTCCTAACGGCGACAACGTATTTTATGTGACGGAAGGATGGCCGATGGTTGAGCGAGACGGTGGTTGGGAAGTGTTGGTGGTTAAGATGAAGAGCTGAATTTTTAACTCTGTGATATGTGTAAGTAAATGTAGATTCTAATTTGTTTTGATGGTAATCAACATATCATTTTGAATCAGTGTTCTAAATTAACTTAAGTATAATTTTGTTTTAGTGAAGTGTTCATTGAAGTTCCTTTGTTAATTGTGAAACCAAATAAATTGGTTTTTACATACTTTTACATGTTAGTTTACATGTAAAACAAACAAATTACACAACTAAAATACTTTAAAACAAATAAACTAGTTTTACATGTTGTTTACTTGTTAACTAATCATTTTTACAATGTAAAACTCTAACACCCCAAATTTTATG
Source organism: Scalesia atractyloides (assembly GCA_947069175.1). NCBI lineage: Eukaryota > Viridiplantae > Streptophyta > Magnoliopsida > Asterales > Asteraceae > Scalesia > Scalesia atractyloides. Next base: position 11,211,769 of record CAMTDV010000007.1, on the reverse strand, counting down.
TGTTATTTAATAAAAGTTAATTATGAACATATAAGAATAGATTTTAAGCTATAAAATACAAGCACCATTCTTGAAGGGGCAAGCATGGATAAGTAGAAAGATGAAATAATAACAAAAATAAATAAATAAAACACAAACACACACATCTGATGTGTATGTGTGTCGACCAAGTTAGAGAAGAAAAGGGAAAAAACCCCTTAACATAACAAATCTGCAAAATTGGAAGAGAAATTGAAGTTTAAATTTATGCATGTTAATGATCACCTAAGTGTTCTTAACTCCAAGTAAGTCGAATTTTATGTTTTAGTGATGTTTGATTAAATGAGTTATAATGAGATTGAACATGAATGCTAGTTAATATCAACATGTAGAAGTAATAATGTGCTTAACTTTGACTATATTGATGACTTGGGGTAAAACCCACTTGTATGTTGTAAAATGATCGAGCTTAGAGAAGATTTTGTGCAAATTAGTGTAATGTTAATGTTTGAAGTAATTTGTAGTAGGTAAATTGTTGAGAAATTGATATAGAACAAAAGATATATGGTTATGGTGGTGATTTTTGAAGTTAGGATCGTTATGTAAATTTATAGATGAAATGGGAAAATATGCTTAATTTACTTGTACATTATGCTTATTTGATCATACGCACACAACATGTTCGATGAAATGCCTTAATTGATCTAATTGTGATTTGATTTGAATGCTTGCTAAATTGGTGTATTATGATGATGATGGAAGTGTACATGATTAATTAGCACCGTGATGTACAATAAAGAATGTATAAGTAATTAATTTGTATGAAAACTAAAAATGTGAAGTTGTAACGTATAGGAGCGAAGAAGGAAGAAGGCACGAGCCAAGCCAAGACACAAGTAACGCAAGACGTGAAGAAGGAAGAAGACACGAGCCATTCCAAGACACCAGTAACGCAAGACTACGGTAAGTTCATGTGAACTTCACTTTATCATAATGTAGATTACGACATTGGCTTCATGATATTGTTACCAGTATAACCAGTATATAAATTATAGTTTCAAATTAAAGTAAATGGGATGCATTGAATATTGAAGAATTTATGTGGTATGTATTATGACCCGTCATGAACGGGTCCAAACGAATGATTAACAAGAACTATAGATGGATAAATAACGATTCGTTGTAATCGGGTCAAAACGGATGAGGTTTCCTGAGAACGAAACGGTTAAGTTGATATGTTATGCACGGGTCTAATGGAACTAAGATGTTAATGATGAAAGAATGATAAACGCAATATCCGTTTTTAAATGGAATTGCTAGTATGAAAAGGATGAATGGTAAATGGATGAATTAAGATGTTGACCTTGATAACGAGTCAAATATGTGATGGAATGATAGATGTAAATCTATGCTTGAAGAATTCTACTAATGAATATTTATGTTTTGGATGATAGGAAAATCTCACCTAAGACGAATGAATATTTATGTTTTGGATGATAGGAAAACCTCACCTAAGACGATTGCGAGCTTGGATCGAACACACTTTACCCCCCTTACGCGCTTCCGGCTTATGTTTATTTTCTAATGGATCTAAACACTTTTGGTTGTAAATACTAGTTTTAAAAGCCTAGGTCTTTTGTAAGTAAGTTTAAAGTTTGTATTTTGAAGTAGTAGTTCGGGCTAACACTCGTGACAATTTAGATGGATGTGTTTACTTTGAACTACTTCAAGGGTATTTTGGTATAAATATGAATATGGAAATCAAGGTTTAAATTCTGACGTTTTTCTTAGTCGTTTTGACCTATGTTAATATGGGCATTTCAAGTTGGTATCAGAGCCTAGGTTTGAGGGATTCGAGCACAAGTTGGAGTGCTAGAACTCAAACCGAAAGCTCGCAAGAAGGTGTGTGTTTGCTCCAAGACGCAAGAAGAGGTAAATTTTTAAGAATTCTTTAATAAATTATGATGTGCATGGATGATGTTATGGGAAAGATTGGTAAGGAATGAAAACAGATAAACGTTGGTATAAAGTGTGTTTGGAAACCTCGGGGGCTGGCTTAATTGAAAAATATCCGAAATGGGTCAAAAAAAAACTGCAAATGAAGAAAATTAGTCAAGTGGTAGTGGGCTCTACTGTAGCTTACCGTAGCTACCGTAAGCTACAATAGGTGTTGATGGCAATTTTTCCACCGTAAGACAGTTATGGAGCATCGTAGCCATTTCAATGTTACTTTAAGCTACGGTGGCCACCGTAGCTTAGGATGGGGACCAGATGCAAAAAAAAAAATAATAATATATAAATAATAACTTTTTATAGTAAACTGTCCTTTATACGGCGTCGTGAACCTCCTTATTCCCTAAGACTAATACAAGAACTTGATAAACCCCCGAAAGTAGCATAATATGTAACGGAATTGTACGAACTTAATTATGTCGCGTGATTACGTTACAGGGAATAAATGATGCGGGAATGTAAATAAGGAATAGTAGGGATTTTTTTAATCACTACGATCGGAAGTTATGTATTATATGATTCACCGTGATCGATGATGATAATAATGAATAAGAAAGAAGGTCAATAGAATGTAATAGCGATGGCATGAGTTAACATGTGATGAAGTAAGGTATGTAAAATAACGAATGTGATGAATGTTTATGTAGATGGCGGACGAAATTAATATGAACGATAATGAAGCGGCATGACAAGAGACAGTGAACGAGAAAATCTCGGAAGAAGTTGGGGAAGCCATACAAGCTAATCTCCCTCAATTGGCTCAAGAGGTAGAAAGTTGCATAATAGAAGCGGTTGAAGCTATGATGACGAACAAGATGGAAGAATTGAAAGAGATGATTAGGGAATCCCAAAGCAAGAAGGGAACTCGAAGGTGTACGTATAAAGAGTTCATGGCTTGTAACCCCTTACCATACAAGGGGGAGATTGATCCGATAGTGTGCCGAAGATGGATCTCGAGTACGGAAGCGGTATTTACAAGAAGTCGATGTGAGAAAGAAGATCAAGTGATGATGATTTCATCAATGTGAATAGAAATGCATGCTTTCGATGTAAATGTGAAATTGAACATTATATAAGCTATCGATCCAACAACATGATCAAGAGTATCCATGCATATATCGATCAACATATATTGATCAAGAGGTTTATTGTTTCCTATCGATGCAAACAAACTTCAAGACTATTGATGTTGTGCTATATCGATTGTTTCCTATCGATGCAAACAAACTTCAAGACTATTGATGTTGTGTATATCGATTCTCAATAAGAACTTTGGATAGGTTAAGTCTGAGTCTTGTATACATAGTTGCATTCATCATTTGTAATCAAAGAGCTTGTATGAGCCTAGAGATAGAGTAGAGAGAGTTGTCGGAAAGCTTTATATTTGTCGAATCTTGTACCGAAACTCTGTCGAATCGAATACACGGAACCATTTAACATTGAATCTTTATCGTGTTAAATTTTCTCTCACTCGGTTTATGTCGTAGCATGGATTCCGCACTGGTTATGGCATCCGAAACAAGAAATTACGTTCGTTCGACGATCCGTATTGGGACTTACAATTGTACGACCCCAAAATTGATTGACCATAAATTTAATGTTACCTGGCATTTTCGTCTCTTGTATTGCTACAAAATGAGTTCCATGAGTGGTCTTCAAGCCCTTTACCGAGTCCACCTTTCTAGAGTCTCGAACTCCCCTCAAATTTACTAATAAGTAATTCATTGGCAACCTATTTAACCGACTTCACCTTCAATTAATTCTTCCATTTGATTGTGGGCTGTTTCCAGGTTAAATCTCACCTCTGAACCCAGGTTTATTGTCTCGAATGCCTCTAACTTGCTTCCTGAATCTACGACCTCCTCAACTTGAGGGACTGAAAAACGATTGGGATCATCACTTGCTAGCCATTCTGAAAGTCCGACCTCCTCTTCTGCCATCACCGGAGAAATACCAGTGTCAAGATTACCATGGTTCAGTTATGCTGTATTAGGAACATCCTGAGCACTAAAGGTATCAGGCGCTGTATTATTTAGGTTTAAAGACCCCAGGCCCCTACCAGAAAAATTAAACATGTGGGCCCAATTCTCTTCACCTTCTATGTCACTAGCTCTTGGGCTCCTACAACATCTTGCCACCTTCTTGGATCTGCCTTGGTGGCCCATGCACACTGTTGAAAATAATTCAAACCGTTGAAGGTATGCAAATGTGCACGTGGTTTAAGTGGTTAGTATTTGAATCTAATAAGGCCGTTGGTCAAGGTTGTTATGTTAGTTCGAGTCTTTCGGTTAGATCCAGTTTTTAGGAGGTTTAATATCTATTTAAAGTATGCTTTCTGTTCATGTGTTTTCATGTAACTTTTCTTTGTTTATCATTAATAAAAGTTTGCAGTTTGAGTTCGAAGAATAGTTCATCAATTGTTCTTGTTAGTATCAATTAGTTATAAGCTCATACCAACACGTGGTATCAGAGCTTGGTATCATTAATGGCGGAATCAAATCCTACAAGTGCACCTCTGAACCCCATTCCAGTTTTCAAAGGAGAAGGTTATGAACATTGGAGTGTTCGAATGAAGACCATACTGAAATCTAGAGAGCTGTGGCAGATTGTTAGCCAGGGAGTTGTTAATTATGCAGAAGATGCTGACAAAGCTAGACTCGAAGCAAAAAATGATGCTCGTACAATGGCAGTGATCCAACAAGGTGTGCATGATTAACTGTTTTCTCGTATTGCTTCTGCTGAGACAGCTCAACAAGCATGGGATATTCTAAAGATGGAATTCCAAGGTGACTCACAAGTTCAATCTGTCAGACTTCAGGGTCTGCGTAGAGAGTTTGAAAACCTCTCTATGAAAGAAGGCAAAGTGGTTGGAGATTATTTTTCCAGAGTTATGGCTATTGTGAGTCAGTAAAGATCGTATGGTGAAGAAGTCTCAGATCAAAAGATAGTAGAAAAATATTGAGAAGTCTAACTGCTAAGTTTGATCACGTGGTACCTTTAACTGAAGTGGCCTATGATCTTGCGAAGCTGACTCCGGTCAAGTTGATGGGCTCATTGCAATCTCAAGAAGAGAGATTGAATTGTAGATCTGGGGACTCAGTTATGAAGGTTGGGGAAAAGTCAGATGAACAAGCATTGCAAGTCTTTCAGCCTGCTAGAAGATCAGGAAGCGATCAATCTCAAAATGGAAGAGGTAGAGGACGTGGTTACTCAAGAGGAAGAGGCAAAGGAAGATCGAATGATCGAAATCGAGGACCACAATGCTTTCAATGTAACATGTATGGTCATGTTAAACGTGATTGTTGGTTCAATGATGAACCACAGGCTAATGTTGCAAATGCTGATGAAGAGGAAGAGGGTCAAGATGAAGTCCCTCATTTGTTCATGGCTAATGTGTGAAGCATGTGTGAAAGGGAAACAACATAAGCTATCGTTTTAGGCAAGCACCAAAAGAACCAACAAGCCTCTTGAACTTATTCATACAGATGTGTGTGGTCCCATGCCTGTTACTAGTATGGGTGGAAGTAAGTATTTTTTGCTCTTTATTAATGACTGTACTAAGAATGAGTTGGATATACTTTATAAAAAAAATCAGAAGTGTTTTCTAAATTCAAAAGTTTCAAGGCTATGGTGGAAAAGCAAAGTGAACGTTTTATAAAAGTGTTAAGATCTGACAGAGGAGGAGCATACTGTTCAAATGAATTTAACTTGTTTTGTGAGCAACGTGGCATTAAACGGCAACTTACAGCTCCATTCACTCCTGAGCAGAATGGAGTGTGTGAGAGGAAAAATAGAACGGTTGTTGAGATGACTCAATGCATGCTTCATGCAAAGAATATGCCAGCTCTTTTTTGGGCAGAGGCTATGGCCACAGCTGTGCATATTCAAAATATGTCTCCAACCAAGCCTAATGAAAATCGAACTCCCCTACACCTGTGGTCAGGAGAAGTGCCTGATGTTAATGATCTTAGAGTCTTTGGAAGCATTGTGTATGGTTTAACTCCAGCTCAACTCAGAAAGAAGTTTGTGGATTCTCATTGTCAGAAATGTATTCTCATTAGTTACTCAACTCCTACAAAAGGCTATAGGTTGTACAATCCTGAAACTAAACAGATAATACCAAAAGGCATGTTGAGCCAGATGAAACTGCAGCTTGGGATTGGAAGAAAACAAAGACAAGTGAAAATAGTTACTTGTGGGAAATCAATCTTGTGGATTCATTGTTTGAACCCTCAGGTGAATTCTCTAATACCCCTGGTTCTAATGAAACTAATGATGATAATTTGCAAGGTCAAGAACAGGTTACTCAAACTGGTGAAGATACTCCTGTACAAAGTCAAGGAGGGCAAAATTCAAGTCAGGGTGCAATCAATTCAACTGGAGACAGTTCTCCAATGAAAGTTCGTGAGCTAAGGATGTGTATGCTGAAACGGTCCCTATGCAAGATTATACTGCATGTCAGTTTGCCTTGAACATGTGTGATCCATTAAGCTATGAAGAGGCTGTGATGAAAGAAGAGTGGCAACAAGCCATGAAACAAGAGGTTCAGGCAATTATCAAGAATAAAACTTGGAAGCTAGTTGATCTTCCTAAGAACAAGAATGTTGTCGACGTGAATGGCTCTTCAAGACAAAGCTGGGGCAGAATGGAGAAATAATAAAGTATAAAGCGAGGTTGGTGGCAAAGGGATACTCACAAAAGAAAGGAATTGATTTTCAAGAAACTTTCGCACCAGTGGCCAGGTTTGAAACCATTAGAACAGACATTGCTATAGCTGCTCAGTTGGGATGGATTACTTACCAACTGGATGGCAAGTCTGCTTTTTTGAATGGTGAGTTAGAAGAGGAGATCTATGTCAAGCAACCTGAAGGGTTTGAAGTTCAAGGAGAACAAGATAAAGTGTATAGATTGTATAAGGCATTGTATGGCCTTAAACAAGCTCCTAGAGCTTGGTACTCGCATATAGATTCTTATTTCACTAACCATGGTTTTCACAGGAGTTACAATGAGCCGACACTCTAAATTAAAAGATGTACATATTTGTGTGTCTCTATGTAGATGACATTATTTATGCTAGCTCAAACGAAGAATTAGTGAAAGAATTCAAAGATGGCATGATGAATGAGTTTGAGATGACTGATATGGGGTAGCTCAAGTATTTTCTAGGTCTGGAAGTGACTTAGTGTCAAGAAGGGGTATTTTTTGTCAAAGCAAATATACTAGTGATTTGCTAAGAAAATTTGGCATGCTTAAGTGTAATAGTGAAGATACTCCGATGAGTACAGACGACAAGTATCAGTGTGAAGATGGAGCAGATAAAGTGAACGTAGAAATGTACAGAAGTTTGATTGGAAGTTTGTTGTATGTTACACACATTAGACCAGACATTGCATTCTCTGTGAATCTTATGTCTAGGTTCATGCAACGCCCTTCAAAGATACATTTGGGTGCAGGCAAAAGGATTCTAAGGTACTTAGTTGGTACTCTAAAGTTTGGCTTATGGTGTGGAAGAACAATGAAAGTGGAGTTTAGTGGATATAGTGATAGTGACTGGGCTGCGAGCATTGATGATAGAAAGAGTGTGTCTGCACATGTGTTTTCTCTTGGAAGTGGAATATTGTATGGAGTCCAAAGAAACAGTCTACAGTGGCATTGTCTAGTTCAGAAGCAGAATATATTGATGCTACCTCTGCTACTTGTCAGGCTGTTTGGATCAAGAAGATTCTGAAATAGTTTGGATTTGATCAAGAAAAAGCTACAGTTGTTTGGTGTGATAACAAGTCAGCAATAAATTTGTCTAAGAATCCAGTTTCACATGGGAAGTCCAAGCATATTGAACTCGAGCATCACTACATACGAGATATGGTAGCTCAAAAGGTGGTTTCACTTGAATTTTGCTGCACGGATGAACAGGTGGCAGATGTTCTTACAAAGGCTGTAACTCGAGAAAAGTTTGTGTATTTTAGATACAAATGGGTGTCATGGAGTTTGAATTAAGGGAGGGTGTTCAAAATAATTCAAACCATTGAAGGTATGCAAATGTGCACGTGGTTTAAGTGGTTAGTATTTGAATCAAATAAGGCCGTTGGTCAAGGTTGTTATGTTAGTTCGAGTCTTTCGGTCAGATCCCTTTTTTAGAAGGTTTAATCTCTATTTAAAGTATGCTTTCTGAACATTTGTTTTCATGTAACTTTTCTTTGTTTATCACTAATAAAAGTTTGCAGTTTGAATTCTAAGAATAGTTCATCAATTGTTCTTGTTATTATCAATTAAAGCTCATACCAACACACGTCATTTTTACAACCTATGTTGAATGGATTTCCACCTTTTAGGTTTCCCATCGGCTGTGTCCCATCCCTATGCTCACGTGAAGCCGTCTTTGGAGTATGCACCTCACAATCCATAACATCATTATTCCCATGCAAATCCTTCAGTTCCCCATGCAACACCCCTTCTCTCATTTCTTCAGTATCCACCAGTGACCCGTTTGCATTCTTTTCTGATCGAACTTCCGAAATTTTCTTGGTGCAGAATTCAACATCCTCCTCTACCCCATCTTTCACCACTACCGATTCAACAGAGTTACTCGAATTGTTACTTATCTTTGTGAGTTCCTTCATAACATCACTCAAAAATTCATTGGCGACCTCCGTTACGCAGACTTTAAAAGATCTATCTTCCCATGTGACTGTAACATCTTCATCGATACGTTTCCCGGACTTGGTTAGAATACCACACTTGGAATTGTGATTTACCGGAGCAACCAAGAGAAATCAGACCCATACAAAACTCTCCCAAAATGACATGCGACCTGATTGAAAAACTCCTCATCTCTTAGTTGTAAAGGTGCCCCCCCGAGATTGGAATCCACATTACCCAATTGAACTTGATCTCCTGGCCTTACCAAAGGGTTGCACAGGAAAAAAAATATTCTTCCACAACTCCTCTTTGTCTTTGATAAACTCCAGAGCAACCTTCTTTTCTTTGGAAATGAGAAGAAACTTTAGGCCTCATATATAGCTTATAGCATTATCCCTATAACCCCCTTCATCCAACGTGTTCCTTATCACTCTTAGTGTTTCCAAATCTTTCGCCTCAACGATGATCGACCTCATCATGTAATGGTCTGGATACAACGCTAACTTACCCTTATATTCCATCTTCTTGCCGCTTTTGCCATCCGTTTTTTGCTCCGACGACCCAGTCGTCCCATCCCGGAAAGACACCCCCGCCTCCGTATAGGCCTGGTTAACGATTTTTGTTTGGACTGCTTGAGGTTTCAGCCTCACCGGCACATACTTTGCCACTGGTCCCTTTTGTTCAAACCTTTTTATTAAATTTGTCGAACTTTGTTGGAAAAACATTTAACTTCGTTTCGTATATGGTCACCTTGTTCATGCCTTCAAACACCTGCTCCATGTTAACCACGCCTTTCAGCCTAACAAAACCAAAGAAATTTCCTCTAGCATCCCTTTTTTCTAGCGACATATGCATCCTTCACCACCCCGTGTGGTAAGAAAGCCCTCCAAAGCAATCTGGCAGATTTCTCACTTAAAACGTTGTAGATGGCTTACCTTGGTCGCCAACACTTCCCCTTTTTTCCCTTTTTCTGATAGCTTACCTCCGTCCAGGTCGTTCTCTCTCCCGCCCCCACATTATGCTCCCAATTCTTTATACTATTGTAATGATTTATATTAAATGTATAATCACAAAATCTGTAAAAAAAATTAAGAAAACTATAGCAATAGCCTACTCAAAATAAAGAGAATGAAATACTCGTTAATTCAGTGTAATTTTTTTAATATTATCGTATCAAAAAGTTATAGCCGTTTGAAAATCGTGGGGAAGTGCCTTTATGAGTAGCAATATTGGATCTTATTAAAATATCATTCTTTTCTACACATCGTATGAAATTACTCTCTTTTACAATAGCCGATATACATTCGTTTGAAAATCGTGAAGAAGTGCCTTTATGAGTTAGCAATATTGGATCTTATTAAAATATCATTCTTTCTTACACATCGTATGAAATTACTTTCTTGTACAATAGCCGATATACTATCAATGATTGTGAGTTTATTAAGCACAGAAGCAAAATTAACAAAGCAATAGAATTAATAAATTAGCTTCACTCGTTGATCCAACACACGTTTTCAGATTATCTTTATTTTCATATATTATCAACCTAATATATCCGGTGCGAGTTCATCTGTAATCCCAATTTACACAAAAGATCTTAAATCTATTTGAAAATAAACTAGTGGTGTTGATAAGTTAGATAAAGCCTAGGATAGAGCCCAATAGTGTTAATGAGATAGATAAAGTCTAGGATATATAAGAGAGATAAGAGTTCAATACTCATGGTGTGTAAGTTTAACCATTAAAAAAAACATAAATGATGTTAAATTAGAACTAAAATAGTATTTCTTAGAAAAAAATGCAATCAGGGATTGGGGTTTTGACTTTTGAAAGTGACGTTTGTTAAATTAGAACTAAAATAGTATTTCTAAGAAAAAATGCAATTAGGGATTGGGGTTTTGACTTTTGAAAGTGACGTTTGTCACATTCGGGCCCAGGCTCGATTTGTTGTTTCTATATGGTTTTTGTTTACTCAAAAAGACGATCTGATGAAGAACAATTTATGCTGAATTTTTGTCTTGGGATTAAACTATCAGAAGAACGGGAAAAAGGTGATAAATGTTGAAATATAATTCAAATTATCAATTGCATGGAGCCGTTGGGAACCTGTCACGTGGGTTTTAGAATATTATCGAGTCTTTTGAATAATCAGAATTGTTAGTAGTTTCGTCAGTTTTCTAAATTCTTATAATTTTATTCAGCACAGCAATGTGGAATTATTACGTCAATTTTCTAAATTCTTGCAAGTTTTCTTATTCAGCACAAAAATGTAGAGATGAGCATTTGAAACTGAATTTTTAAAGTACAGGTACTCAGTTTTTAGCATTTTAGGTTTTTTTTGAACGACGAGAATCTTTAACTTGCAGTGAGAGGGATCTCACACCCTCTTAAATAGAGGGCTCTAACCCCACTCTAGCCAGACTATGTTATCTTAATCGGGTCCACGCTGGCGTCAGAGTTTGGCTACAGCATTCCCCGGGAAACTATACCACCAACGGCAGAGGCTTGCGCTGCCACAAGAGAGAATCTCTCTGGCGTAACGCATGGTGGACTAAAACCCGGGATGGCTCGGGCTCGAACTCTTGACCTAGGTCTGGGAGAACTAGCATTCATTGCCTTTATCCACCAAATGTGGCACTAGTGAGGATTGAACTTGAGTATCTAAGAAAAACCATGTCTTTCCAACCACTAGACCATAAGTGATGGATTTTTTTAGCATTTTAGGTACCGGTACTCAGTTTAACGAATTTCGATGCCCGTATTTTTTATATCAATACCAGTACCACACTCTTCCCTACAACAATGTGCTCTATTTTTTATTCAGCACAACAACAGCCATGTGTAGTATTTTTTATTCCGCACAGCAATGTGCTGCACTTTTTATTCAGCTACTGTATTTTTAATTAAGCACAGCAATGTGTTGCAGTTTCATACTTGCAACAATGTATCTAACTGAAAACAAAGTATACACAATCACTATAAAAGAAAAAGATTACAACAACAATAAACAATCTCATAGCAAGAACTGAAACATAAATTATCGATAGGGCATTAATGCGAACAGTTTGATATCCGGTATCGGTGCATACGCCACCACTCTTTCCCGGGTTCTGTATTTTTTCTTGATCATTTTTAATCCCTTTATGGTTTTTGTCAAGTCACCGGAGGCTAGCCATATATAATTGACTTGGAACGCCCATACAAAAATAGCTCCCTGCATGAGGACATATATATCTTCTATAAATACCCAAAATAATGTAATACTCATCTATAAAGTTTCCTGCAGAAACTTAGATCATTCCACAAATGGCCACAACTAAAGACAACACCATAGAGCCGGCACGTCCTCTAGCAAACTTCCCCCCTTCGATTTGGGGTGATCGCTTCCTATCATTCTCTCTCGACAATTCGGTAAGAGCTCGTATGGATTACTCTCACACACATACACAATTAACGTTGTTGTTTTGGTATGCTAATATGCTGCTGAAATTAAAATTAAGAATACGTTGTCTCATTTGCTAGCAACCGGAAGAATATGGTAAGCCAACTTAGTTATTCTTTTCTATTCTACTTTTTCGGTTTAATTTTTGCTAGTTAACACGTCGTAACATACGTGCGTGATACATTTACTTTTTATTCAGCTTCACGGTCCTGCTACAAAACAATGGTCATAGATACTAGTTTATATAGTATTTCACAAGCTAAAAACAGTTTCTTTTCTTAAACTGACTCTGCTTGTTGTATCGTATCCATTAAGTATAAGTAGATTCAAACTAATCGATTTAATTTGTACCTTTCTTTGTAGCCAACTAATCGATCTAGTCAACTTTGTATCTTTGATTTACATGGCATTGTCATGTTGACTTCAAACTGTGTTACCATAATGATTTTAAACTCATGCACATAAAGAGCTCCCTGAATGTATGTGGGTACATCGAATATGAATGGTATTAAATGTTTATTACCAGGGCTGGTCCTCAGAATTTATGTACCCTGTTTGCGCTTGAAAAAACATGCCCTTAGGCTTTAGCGAAATTAGGTATTGGGCTCATTAAAGGTCTAAACCTAATGCAATTGGACTAATAACTAATCTAAACCATAAAAATAGTTTTGTAATTGAGCCTATGTTGGTGTTTGTAATTTATTTAGTTTTACATATACATACTGAAGTTTTTAAAAAATAACGTGCCTTTCGAAATATCAAACCCTGGCCGGTCGTCCTCCCTGCCCACCTTCAGGGCCAGCCATGTTTATTACAACGTTATATTTGTACATATTTTAATCTAGAAATTGATACAAAGCTGACTCGATAGATCAGTTGGCTAAAAAAAGTTACAAATTAAATGTACATAACTTGGATTATGTTTGAATCTACCTATAATTAATCTATAATTAATGGACAGAAACAACTCGACAGGCAGAGTCGTTTAAGAAGAGAAAAAGTCGTTTAGATTGTGAAATATTGTATAAATAAGTCTTATTTATATGTTTTTTTTTAACTTATGTTTTATGCATTTTTTACATGACTTCTTTATATAATAAAAAATATTATTTTTTGTACATGTGTGTTTTACATGACTTCTTTATATAATAAAATTTATTATTCTTTTGTACATAATTAATTGTTTTTGCTATAAATAATCTTAAACATATAATATAAATTGATAGTCGTGTAAATGATCCCGAACCAGTATTTATTCGTGTTTATTTATTTAACTTTAACCTAGCAAATATAAACACTTAAATTAACGAATTTCGTGTTCGTGTTCAATTCTTAAGAAAAAGAATGTGTTCTTTTTTGTGTGTTCGTTAATAACCTAAATGAAACAAACAAAAACGATAATAAGTGAACACTAACAAACATCCCATAGGCTGATGGACTAATATCTGGCATATATGAAAACTACAAATGAGGGTAAAAACTACAAATAAGGGTAGTCCCGTAGAATTTGTGTGCTTGATGGAGTAGAAAAAGTAGAACCTAAAAAACAAAGTATATAAAATATAAAAAATATTGGTCCTACTTATCGAAGAATTCTATTAAATGAGAATTAAGTTTATTTATTTATTTGATTCTAAACTAAATATAATAAATTATGGGTTTTAAAAACATATTGAGTTTTAACTTTTAATCTTAATTATATGCTTTGTTCGAAAAATGTATATCTATAAAATTTATAAGAAATTTTGGAACGGCACCTACCTTGCCCCTATGATTTGTCCCTGATACAATAAAATTAAACAAATACATTAACAAATAAAAAAAAATACAAATAAACATAAATAAACTAATGAGACATATTTCATGTAGTTTGTTTGAATAAACAAACTATAAAAAGTTAAACTAGTGGCACCATCCACCTCGTATTTATCCCCATCAAATTAACTTTTTTTCATCAATTTTTTAACATTTTAATTCCACCCATAACATTTTAATTCCATGCATAAGAAAAGAAAGTCACCATACCACTAGACCCCATCAAATTAAGTAGTATAGGTTTAATCCAGAAAGTGAACAAAATATGGATTTTAGAGTAGATTTAAGAGTAGTGTATGTTCACCATTCAAAACAATTTAAAATAAATTAGGATTTTTAAGGCTGGTTCAGATGCAACAAACAAACCGATTTACCTTGGTTGGACATAAGAGATTAACGAATGTGGAATGGATTTATTAAAAATGATATAAGTAATATATCTAAAAACTAAGTCAATTCTTCACAATAGCTTCTTTCTTATATAAATGATAACATTAACAATAAATAGTTTCACAACAAGTTTAAACAATCCTAATGACCCCATATAGTGTTTGGGTCGAGCTAGCCATAATTAACACTCAAAAGTCAATACTATGTTGCGATATTGACTTGGAACTCACATCATAAAAAACTCCCTGCATGAGAACTTATCCTCTATAAATAGTAATGAATGCCCAAATAACATTATACACGTCCATAAAGTTCTGTGCAATAGATAACATTCCACGAATGGCCACATCCGTAGCTCACACCATAGAGCCAGCATGTCCTTTGGCCAACTTTCCTCCATCGATTTGGGGGGATAGCTTCCTAACATTCACTCTTGACAATTTAGTACATAAGAGCTCATTACAAGATTTTTTTTATGTTTACATGGTTTGGAGAAGTTTTCATTAATAATAGATATTTAAATTTTAGAACTTGTTTTGATTCTAGGTGACCCGCTAGCTGAACTAGCATACGTGAATAGTTTTTATGCAGATGTACTTGTTGATATGTAAATAGCTTTTAGGAGAAAGTGCTAGTTGAACTAGTGGATCTAGTATGTTTTTCAGAGTTCGTAATGGGTTTACAATGTATTGGTTCAACATAAAATACTATTCGCATATGCTAGTTTGGCTAGCAGATCATCAAACACTACTGATATCCCTTAGTTCAACTAGCAGAACACCTAGAATCAAAACAAGTTCCAAAAAATGACTAGAAACTATCAAAATTTCTCCAAACCACCCAAAGATAAAAAATAAAAAAGAAAAACCATTACGATTACTCACACACACCTACAGAATTTACGTTGCAACTCCTTTAAATTATTCAAAGAAATTTTTAAATGTTTTTCCTAGCAATTGGAAGCATATGGGGAAGCTATGGAGCAACCAAAAGAGCAACTACAAAAGTTGATATTAAACCCATCAATAGATTTAAATGACAAATTGAGTTTGATTTATTTAGTGTCTCGTCTTGATTGACATATCTTTTCTTGAAAGATATTGATGGCCAGCTTGATAAGCTTTTCAACCAGATTAACATGTAAACTTACGACAAAGCAGATCTTTATACAACGTCTATTCACTTTTAAGTCTTTAGAAACTTTGCTTACAGATTCTCTTGGGGTAAGTCGTTTGTCACTCATAAAAATTATTGCTTATACAAAAACTTGTGTTTAGGTTTTTTTAGGATTATCTAACTATGGTTTATCTCTCCCACAACACAGTGTTAATAAAAAGGATACTTGTTTCTAGGAGGTTTTGAGAAGTTGTATGGGTTCTATAGAGGGTAGCGAACTCTAAAAAATCTAACACCACCGGTGAGCAAATTCCTCATAGATATGCATGAGTATGCTCCTTTGGCTTGTGACTCCATAGAAGCCAAAAAAATTATAAAACCTCCTAGAGATGCTTATGATTTTGCTAGACCACCTAGAATAAAAAAAGTTGTTATGCATGCAGACATGTTCAACAAGTTCAAGGATTTTAGTTCTGGTAAATTCAAGGAAGATATCATTACAGATGTGAGAGGCATGCTGAGTTTCTTTGAAAGTGCTCAATTAAGAATAAGAGGAGAACCTATTTTAGATGAAGCCATTGCATTCACGAAAGTAAACTAAAAACCTTAGAAAAAACACTCCAAGGTACTCTTGCGTCACAAGTAAAACACGCGTTGGAGAGACCTTTACATCGAGGGCACCCAATGTTTGAGGCAAGGCAATATTTGTCCCATTACGAAGAAGAAATTGCCAAATATGGCTCGCTATTAACTCTTGCAAAACTACACTTCAACTACTTGCAACTACAACAAAAAGAAGAACTTCGAGTTGTTTTAAAGTAAGTTTTTGCACAGTAAAGAAAACAATATATGTGTTTGTGTGTAAAGGTGGGTGGATCAAGTATAAATAGAGATTAACATGCGAATTGTAAAATAACTAGTGTAATAGTAATTTCTATAGTTGAAGCATAATTAGGTTTATATGTGAGATTCTTTGTCATTAAAAAGACCATAAATATTTCGTTTTTACATGTAAAAAAATTATTTTTTCTAATATTTTTCACAGCTTTTGCATATAAACATATGGAGAAGCCATTTTAATAAGAAAACTTGAAAATCAAAACAAAAGTTTAAAAACAGTTTGAAAGAAAGTAAAAGAAGAAATTACAAAAATTAAATTTTTATTGAACGATATGTGTTTATATGAAAAGAAAACTCTGAAAACATTATGTAAACATGATTTTCTTTTTCATGTAAAATGATTTTTAATAATTTTTTACATGTAAAATTAGTGGTTTTACGGTTCTCCATTTTTGAGTATTTCCCATTGAGCCCTACCCTATATCTTTATAAGGTTGAGTTTCCACAATATGCTTGTTTAAATAGTTTCTACATGTGTTTGTATGGTAAAAAAATGGATCATTGTTCCCAGCTCTTTTGCAGTTCCCCAATATATATATGAGAAGCATTATAGAACATTAATTATTACGAAAACAAAAAGAACAACTCTAAATCATTAAATTTTGGAATTTAAAATGTTCATTTTTTATATATACATAACAAAAACTATATTTTTTTTACCTACACAAAGCCTACATAAATGTAGGTAAAATTTAACCTACACATAACCTACATATATGTAGGTTATATAAAAACTGAAAATATTTATATTTTGCTTTGGATTCTCGTGTGAGAACCAATAAATCTTACATTTGTAACATTTTCATTTAATTTTAGGTTTTTAGGATTAAAAAAAGATGATTCATTTTGTTTTACGTATTCTCGCAATATTTAGTGTTCTATTATATATATATATATATATATATATATATATATATATATATATATTGTATCTTATAGTTCTTTATTACAGTTTATAGATAAGTTAGATTAGTTGTCTCTATGTATTTGTTTTATTTTTCTTATCTCAGTATACAAAGAGATCTCCTATTCGTTATTCTATAGGGTTAATATGTTGTAAAGCCAATAAATAAAAAAAGGGTAAGAAGTCGACGTAAAGTGACAAGTGTCTAAAGAGAGATCAAGTTGAAAATGTACGTAATTTTGTCCAAGAGAAAAAAAAAGAATATGCACATGCAAGTCGCATGCTATCCCTTCCCCATTTTTTAAACATTCGTAACCTTTTTATACATCATTTATTTTTTTACAAAAAAATTATAACCCAAAATCGTGCAATTTTTTTACCTTTAATATGAGTACCCTGTTGTTAACTTTTGGAAATAAAATTTGAAATCTCGATTGCATAAAACCCAATAGACATAGCATAAAACACAATGGATATTAAACTAAAACACAAGGGAAAGTAGACTAACAACACAACTAACATTAGATAAAAAACATAATGAACATCAGACCAAAACACAATAAATAATAGACTATAAGAACAATGAAAAGTAGACTAAAACACAATAAACAGTAGATTAAACACAATGGACAACAGAACAAAAAACCCAATGGAGAAATAGACTAATACAGAATGGATTACAGACTAAAACAATTACTAGAACCTATAACACGATATTTAGAGAACCCACCCAGTTGAAAACACAATAATCAAATCTAATAACAAATGGATAGAAAACCTAAAATGTAACATCATCTTCATTTTGTCATACATTGTGTTATAGGTTCTGATAATAAATACACAATGGACAAAACCCAAAATAACATTGTGTTACAAGTTCTGATAATAACACAATGTGTAGAAACCCTAGTAAAAACGTAATAACCAAAACCCAGTTGAAAAACACAATGACCGGAAAATTAAACATAATATTTAGAAACCTCATCTTCATTGTGTCATACATTGTGTTATAGGTTATGATAATAAAAACACAATGGACAAAACCCAAAATAACTTTGTGCGCAGTGTATAGAAATTCTAGGAAACAAAGTAATGACCAAAACCTAGTTGAAAAACACAAAAATCAGAACATTTAACACAATGCAAAGAAAATCCATTTTCATTGTATTATGCATTGTGTTATAGGTTTTAATAATAAAAACACAATAAAAAGAACCCAAAAAGAGTATTGTGTTATCAATTCTGACAATAACACAATGTATAAAAACCGTAGTAAAAAAACGTAATAACCAAAACCCAGCTGACAAACGCAATGACTAGAAATTTTAACACAATGCATAGAAACCCAGTAAAAATGTGTTTTTATTTTATATTTAAATAACAGTATCATACTCATATTAAAAATTAAAAAATCGCTCGTTACTGTAGTGATTCTTTTTGTGAGAAATAAAATCGTATAAAAATGGTGATTTTAAAAAAAAAATAAGATCGTATGAAAAAGTTAGGAATGTTTTAAAATGACGGGGGAACTGACACGTGTCTTGCATGTGGAGAGAAAAGTCAACATACATAGGATATTCCCTTTATGTTCTCCTAATTTTTCTCTCAAAACTAATCTCAACCCTCCATATATAAAATCAATGGACTATAATCCCTCCTACCCTTATATGTTAATTTTGTACTTTATATTTGATCTTAACCCTTATTCTATATATGAAAACATTGAATGAGATAAATATTTTCTAGTTTTCTCCGGTTCTTTAAAAAAACTAAAAAACCTTAACTTTTAAGTTATACTTTTGATCTTCGACTCATTATGGAGTCTGTAATGATCTTTGGGTGACCTTTGTACCAAGAAATGACTTCTTCCGTGACAATCTTGCCCATACCATTCAGTGCTGACTCATAAAGGATACCATATCCAGAAGTAATTTACCCGATCTTCATATATTCTTCAAATGATGGCACCTCTCCACTATGCCTCCATTTAGCTTCTTGAAGGTAGGCTCTAGCCATTTCTTGAAACTAGATTCATAACATAAATGAACGAAACATAATAATATAAAGAGTTAAATGCTTGGTTGGTCCCTGTGGTTTGCAAATCTTGCAGACTTGGTCCCAGTGGTTCACTAATTACACACTTAGTCCCAGTAGTTTCAAATTTTGCACTCGGGTGGTCCTTACCACTAACCTTTGTTAGATTTCTCAGTTAAGTATATGCAAAATTACTATTTTACCCTCCTACACAAACCTGCAACCTCCACATCCACCTTAAACCCACCACCACCTCCACCGTCAACTGACCACCACCACTGCAACAATCACCGGAAAGGTTAGAAGAAGGAGGTACACCGAAACCGAAGGGGTGTTGAGGCGGTATTCTCGGCGGCTTCAGTCGTCTTCACCGGCGCTCCGGCAAGTTGCAGGTTTTTCGGCTGTGTTTCCTTTTTCTGCAAAACTAATTGATCGGTATTCGTATGCCTATTTTGATGCAATTTTTCTTCTGGCAATTCGGTTACCAAGATCTCTAACTGATTTTGCAAATTTCAGTGCATGAAAGGCTACCTGTTACAAGAAAAAAAAGATCATGAGAACTGAAGTATCTTAAAATAAAGAAAGCCTAACCAGTTGATCATTTTCATCACCTTGCATTTAAGCTTTTGAAGATCAGGGGAAAGATTCTTTGAAAGTTTCGAATCCAACCCTGTTAAAACAAGAGACCCGTCTTCGTTGAGCTGCAAAACATTAAGGTTTTAAAAATTGTTAACGATCGACGTTTCAATAACTGAAAGTCAGCAGATATTCTGGTTGATGTTTCTTACTTTCTTGAAGAATCTTGCACGAATCCAAAACGGAGGGACGTTATATGGAAATTGATTCTCTAACGAATTGCAAGAAGAAAAATTGCATCAAAATAGGCATACGAATACCGATCAATCAGTTTTGCAGAAAAAGGAAACACAGCCGAAAAACCTGCAACTTGCCGGAGCGCCGGAGAAGACGACTGAAGCCGCCGACAATACCGCCTCAACACCCCTTCGGTTTCGGTGTACCTCCTTCTTCTAACCTTTCCGGTGATTGTTGCAGTGGTGGTGGTCAGTTGACGGTGGAGGTGGTGGTGGGTTTAAGGTGGATGTGGAGGTTGCAGGTTTGTGAAGGAGGGTAATATAGTAATTTTGCATATACTTAACTGAGAAATCTAACAAAGGTTAGTGGTAAGGACCACCCGAGTGCAAAATTTGAAACTACTGGGACCAAGTGTGTAATTAGTGAACCACTGGGACCAAGTCTGCAAGATTTGCAAACCACAGTGACCAACCAAGCATTTAACTCTAATATAAATATAAGTTTTATATACCGATTTTCAGTAAGAATTAATTTATAGTAAAGCTTACATGTAACATTAAATATTTATTTAAATGTATTTAATCTAGTAGTTATCATTATCATTTATATAATATATATTAAAATATATTAAAACCCATAACATAATTAGTTAGTAATTGTTGATGGATCATATTACCCTTATTAACTAATTAGGGTTTCCTTTTGGATGTATATATAAGGAGATGATTAGAGAGGTTTAGGGTTAGACATTTTACAATAACATCATCATCTTTCTCTCTCTCCATAACCTAAACCGAATTCATCCCTAGTTCGGTTATCACCATCATAATCTTACACCCTAAGGAGGAACCAGATCAAGCTGACTATCATGTCGAACTCCATGGCTGCATCCGTATCTGGATTCTCTACTGGCCTGTCTGCTGTATCAGGTATTATTTCATTCATGTTTTCCATTATGTTTAAACAGAACTGATCAACATGTGGTATTAGAGCATATGTTGAAAAATCAGTTCTGTTTTGAATCCATTATTCTGGAATTAAAAATCGGGAAAACAAAATTTTGAAAACCTAATAATAATTCGAATATACTGTTCCGAAATAACATAAATTTTGTGAGTTAAAATTCGGATTTTTGTTTAATGGATAAATTACTATTCTGAAATCATCAGAATCCTAGATTTCGGATTATTATTCCAGAATTTATGGTTATATTTTTTAGGGTTGATCATTATGTTCTTATGAAATTCGAAGAAATTCCTATATTTTGGAATGTAATTCGGATTATGGGGTGTTTTTCTTTGTTTTGATCTATTTTATCTAATTAAAACTTTTCAAAATCTGTTATTTTATAAAAGGATAGAATTTTTGAAATAATTAGATAAACTTAATTGACATTAAAAAGGAAACAAATTATCCCATAATCCCTTAATTTTCGAATTTCAAAACTTATCACGACTAACTGCCATGATTAGAGATTTCGAAATCTTGCAGGATAAGTTTCAAATGGATCCGAGACCCATTCAAGATACCCCATCTCGGACTAATCAGAGTCTTATCCGAGATGCCCATCTCGGACTAATCAGAGACTCATCCAAGATGACCAACTCGGACGAATCAGAGTCTCATCCGAGATGACCAACTCAGACTAATCAGAGTCTCATCTGGACTAATCCGAAATTTATCCGAGATGACCATCTCGGACTAATTCAAGACTCATCCGAGATGCCTATCTCGGACTAATTTTGAGTCTTATCCGAGATGCCCATCTCGGACTAATTTTGAGTCTCATCCGAGATGCCCGTCTCGGACTAATCCGAAACTCATCCGAGATGCCTATCTCGGACTAATTTGAGTTTCATCCGAAATCTAATATCTTATCCGAAATCTCATTACTACATTAGGCTATTATTGTGAACTAAATTTCAGCTCGAGGCTTCGCCTCG
The DNA here is from genome assembly GCA_947069175.1 of Scalesia atractyloides. Classification (NCBI taxonomy): domain Eukaryota; kingdom Viridiplantae; phylum Streptophyta; class Magnoliopsida; order Asterales; family Asteraceae; genus Scalesia; species Scalesia atractyloides. Next base: position 11,189,781 of record CAMTDV010000007.1, on the reverse strand, counting down.
AACCATGTGCTAACAGGGGGTTTGCTATTAAATAAATGGTTTTGTAAATACTTAATAAGATAACTTTTTACAAAACCAAATAGCTTAACTTGAATGAGCTTCTGATGTATCACTTCTGCCCAAAGGTGATTTGATGCATCTATTTATTGTTCAAGTATTACAAAAGCTATGTTAATTATGCATTATAAACGTGAATGTCTTATTTCTGGCCAAAGCTGATCTAATTCATTCATATCTAGCATACTTAACAAGTGCATAATTAAAGTGATTGTCTGATTTCTGACCAAAGCTGATTTATCACAATTACTTTGCACAAATACTTATATGATTACACTTCTGGCCGAAGCTGATTTGTCTTCATTTAAGTAGAATTTTCAAATAAGTCTATTATTTTGATGTTAGTAATAGACATATCACAACTTCTTCAAATAACGATCCTCACATTAATGATCCTTCATTAATCTTATGATTATATTTTGCTGCCTTATCTTTAACACCCCATAACATTACTCACTGTAACTTTCTTCTAAAAATCAATATCTCATCCACTTTAATTCCTAAACCTAATATGTTTTGCTTTACTTAAAGTTTCCATAAGATTGACTCTTGAATTAAATCCTTGATTATCCCATAAGACACGATAATCCTATTGCTCGCTTCTGATAAAAGTGCTACAGAAGCAAAGTAGAGTATGATGAATATGATTAGTAGAAGATGATGTCTCTTATGATAATCAAGAACTCATTTAACATAACTGCTATCATTAAAGTTATTCCAGATTATGTTTTTCCTAAGACTAATCTAATTTTATGGAATAATCAGAGGAACTCCTAAGGTGAATGTCTTTATTTCAAATTCTAAACTATAAGGGTTAAATGGTATCCGTGAATAAATCATAATGTACAATACCATGACCCATAAAATAAATGGCTTAAGCATAGAAATAAATACATTTTCCGGTGTATTACTACTAATTTTTCCACTGGTATAATTTGATGCCTTATAAATCAACTGTAACACTCAAAAGTACCAAAGGAAAATGAGTGTGTTGATCAGCAACATACGTACAGGAAAAGAAATGCCTAAAACTGGAAAATAAGATGTAATTCACCTCACTACCACTAAAACCTAAAAGAGGATACTTCTAAGGTTCATAGACAAAATACAAGTAGTAATTCCAACTCTAAGGTTCTTCAAGGGAGAAACTCACTGCCTTATTATGCCATTAGGCAGAAGCATTATCCGTAATTCAAAAGAACAGTTGGATAAAATAGGTAGTCGCCTTTTTGTGATCTCTAAGTCTGATAATTTTAATATTCAAGTTAACACCTGATAAGTTGACTCTAGTTCTAAATGTTTCCGTACTAGAATTCAACAAATAACTAACATGAGAGTTAGTGACAAAATTAAATGTTAAGGCTATAAAAACCATAAAAAGTTGTCTTCTAATTACGCTTTATGATACATTACATATTCTAGAAATTAATCAGAATTTAGTATCAATACTAAAGCTATATTATGACAGTTGTGAGGTTTGCATAGTCAACATAAAGTCACACTTACCTTAAACTCTCATAATATTTGTTCTCAATATCTGAATAGAAACATTAATAAGATGAAACTAGATGATACCTTACACTTTCACAACTCTTCTTATCATGCAAATGAGAATTTGACAAAAGAAAAGTAAGACCTATAAATTTCATTCATTATAATCGAAATTCATGAAAAATCATGACATGGTTAATGAGGATGATTTTTCCATCTAATCTCATTGTAAGTGATTTTAAATCATGTTGTTAAAAGCCATAAAATATATTGGCTTAAGGAATAAGTTATGTTTCATTGACATTCGTGAAACTTATTCAAAATGGAATATTCAGACACAATTCATTTATCATTTAAAGACTATCCACTTGTATCTAAATTTGTCTAGTATGGCCCATAGTCTTAAAGAGATCTATTCATTATATATACTTAATATGATTTCTATTAAATATGTCGCTAAGCTTCTTATGACATCTGGATATTAAGGAAATCAAAGTAAAGTCTAACATATATATGATAGGTTCGCACGTCACGTACCTCATTGAAATTTCTCTTGTAGCAATTTTAGAGATATCAAAGATCAGTGGGAGCATTAAGTGTCTTAATTATAACTTGCAAAAGTTGCAAGAGGTGGGGGAGTGAAACTTTCACATTACGTCAATTTACACCTCTTATACAAGACATTGTTCCATTTCGTCACTGTTTAATCAAAGCTTGTCTCCTTAAAATCTAATGCTACTCGTACAAAAGTTACATTGTTGCTTAATTGTGGGCACACTTAGATTTCTTACCTAAACTAATATAATCCTCAACAAGAGAAACTACAACGACAAATGTCATTAATTCGTTTCTCTATTAGGATATGTTGGTCGTTAAATATTGACCCTAAGCATGTTGAGTTCCTAAAGATTGATAAGGTCAGTGGGAGCAGTAAAGTCTTTATCATGACTTGCAAGGAATACAAGAGGCGGGGGGAAGAGAGTCATTAAATTTTACTCCAAATTTAACTCTGTTTACACCTCTTGTACATCATACTACACCAACTCTTACAGACTTAGAATCCTTAAAAAATATAGCAATCTAACCAAGAGCTAATCCACAAAATTGAAACTTCTAATAAAACCAATAATCAACTCAGGAGGTCATCTAGGTTTAAAAACCTACTAATTTAGATGATTACATAACCTCCCAAACTAATGTTGAAGTGGATTTTGGAAAAGTTTACTGATCATGTCTCTTCTAATTAAACCATTAGCGGCAATCAATTTTCTAGTAAAACTGATTTTATGTGTTCAAATAACATTTGGGATTTGATTGAATTACCTAAGAGTGTTCATAATCAAACCAAATCCTAATATAAACGTTAAGACACCAAGATGTATAATTGATTGTCAAAGGTTATACTCAAGAAGAGATAAATTATCAAAGAATCTTCTTACCTATATTACAAAAGATTTCTTTGAGGATCACCACCGTTCTGGTAGCTTATAACAATTTAGAGCTACATTAGCTGAACATTAAAACAACTTTCCTAACAACTGGCTGACATATTTACATGTTTATAAAATAACCTAAAAGTTCTAAGCTTAAGGTTAAAGAACAGTTTGTCTGTAAGCCGAATAAAATCCATGTATTGGTTAATGCAAACATCATAATGCAATAAAATCTTAACACAATTATTTTCATCAAGAACCAAGTGGATTAATGTACCTACCTCAAGATGAGTGGGAGCAACTAAAATAAATTTGTCTATATATAGATGACATTCTTTTGACAAGTATATGTTACATAAGTCAAAGCATTGTTAAAAACAAACTTTGATATAATCAATCTCAGAGATATCTCTTATGTAATAAATATCATAACATACCGAGATAGACCCAATGAGACATTATTTTTGTTCCATAAGTTTAACTTTAAATGGGTCCTTACATATGTAACAAACAATACTACTCTCCTTTAGAGGATAATAGGGTAAATGAGATTATTTCCTTACGCTTCATTAATTAGAAGCCTTATGTAGTTTAAGTCTATACTCGTTTAGATATTACTCACATTGCAACACACTAGATATGTCTAGATTAATGTGAAGCATCTTATGGAGTATTAATATATCTATAAATGAAACGAGAGACTATAATTTAAAGAAGAAGTGAGAACTCAAACCGGTTACTCTAACTTTGTAATATTCAAAGATGACAAAATGTAATTTCGAGGCGTATCCTTATGTTAGCAGATAAAAACCTATCTCATAGAGGAGTTATAATGAACTGATAACAACAACCTAAGATATAATGACATAATATGTTGTTGATCACAAAGCAATAGTCACTAAATGTTGTTGAAAATTTATCAGTGGACTCATAAGTTTATTAACTCCATATAAATTATATATTGAAGACTTATTGTGATAAAGTCAGCTACCATGTCTCCTTGGACAATAACAGTTCGAGAGGTGCTGCATTAAATTTCGGTACAAAGTTAATTATTCATTTATGAACGAATTGAGGAAACTAAATCTTTGTATCGAATACATTCATGATATGCTTAAGGATCCTATAACTGAAAGTCTATCAACCATAACTATTATGAAAGCACTTATAATAATGACGGGTTTATTGATGACTATGTATAACTGCATATCGTACTATGAATGATTAACTATTAATTTTCCTCATCAGTTTGATTTTTGTATGTCCCTAACATATGTTCTGCCGGTATAATGACATATAGACAAATATAAATACAAATCAAACGTTAAAGGGCTTACTTGCGTATTTTGATCATAACTGTTAGGTTTTAAATTGAGGCTGTAGTATGACTAATGGGGGTCCTGAGTAGAATGATGATTCAACGACTATATTTCTCTGCTGCGGTTCTTGGTTTAAAACTAAAATGAGTATTGACTTCTGATCAGACTAATCTAATACTCATAATAAATGATTATTCGGCTAAGTGGGAGAATGTAAGATTAAATATTTATTTATATGTATTTAATATAGTAGCCATCATTATCATTTATATAATATAGATAAAAAATATATTAAAACCATAACATAATTAGTTGGTAATTGTTGATGGAGCATATTACCCTTATTAACTAATTAGGGTTTCCTTCTGGGTGTATATATAAGGAGATGATTAGAGAGGTTTAGGGTTAGACATTTTACAATAACATCATCATCTTCATCTCCCCACCCCTCTCTCCATAACCTAAACCGAATTCATCCCTAGTTCGGTTATCACCATCATAATCTTACACCCAAAGGAGGAACCAGATCAAGCTGACTATCATGTCGAACTCCATGGCTGCATCCGTATTTGGATTCTCTGCTTGCTTGTCTGCTGTGTCAGGTATTATTTCATTCATGTTTTCCATTATGTTAAAACAGAACTGATCAACATGAGCCATTTTGGAAGCCTCAATGAGATTTGTTGTTCCTTGTTAAGGTACTTGTTTGTTCCATTCAGCAAACTCGTTTAGTATAATTTAGAGAATGGCTTAATATATTCTGGAAGTTGCGGCATAGCAGTAATATCCCACCTAAAAAGATCAAAACATGTTGAAGTGAAATGAGAGATCAGCATATATATAGGATATATATGGCTTACATTGTGACTTTGTGAGATATAGACAAATTAGTATATCAGATTGAAACACAAGCATAATAACCAATACCTGTTGATTGCGTTTGTTAGAACTCGCATCTCTTCAATTGTAGCGTATGCATCATATGTGTCATCTAACACCACAAGAAGCAGAAAAACTTTTGCTATAATGAATCGCGCTTGAGATTAGTAAGGCTCCAAGAATGATGCCAATGCCCATACAAAAGAATCAGGCACTCTTATCTCGTACATAAGATGTTTTCACTTGTGATTTCAAGTCCTCCCACCACCTAAATTAAAAGTATAAGCATTTGTACTTATCATGAAGTTTAAATGGGTCATCAATCAATGTATAAATTCAAAGTTAATCATTTTCTTTAGCACGCAAAAACTTACTTTGTAATGGTTCGAAGTTCTTCCTTTTGTAGGAGTTGCAAGTAGTTAAAGTGTAGTTTTGCAAGAGTGAGTAGTGAGTCATATATTGAGATCTCTTCTTCAAAATGGGACAACTACTTCCTTGCTTCAAACATTGGATGCCCTCGATGAAAAGGTCTCTCCAATGCATGTTTCACATGCGGTGCAAGAGTACCTTGGATTGTTTTTAGTTTAGTGTCTGTGAATGAAATGGCTTCTTCTAAAATAGATTCTCCTCTTATTCTTTATTGAGCACTTTCATAGAAACTTAGCAAGCCCCTCACATCTGTAGTAATGTCTTACTTGAATTCACCAGTTTTAAAATCTTTGAACTCGTTGAACACCTCTGTACACACAACAACGGTTTTTTTTATTCTAGGTAGTGTAAGCAAAATCATAAGCATTTCTAGGAGAATTTAAGTTTTTTTTGGCTTCTAGGAAGTCACAAGTCAAAGGAGCAGATTCATGAATATCTATGAGAAGTTTGCTTGCCATTAGTGTCAATTTTTTTAGAGTTTGCTACCCTCTCTGGAACACAAAAAACTTCCATCCTGAAAACACGTATCATTTTGTTAACATCGTCTCGTGGGAAATATAAACCATGTATATATAATTCTAACAGAAACATAAAACAAGTTTTTATGTAAGATATTTTTATGAGTGACTAATGACTTACCACAAGAGAATCTGTAATCAAAGTTTCTAAAGACTTGAAAGTGAATAGACGTTGTATAGAGATCTGCTTCGTCGTAAGTTTGCAAGTCAATCCGGTTAAAAAGCTTATCAAGCTGACCATCGATATCTTTCGAGAAAAGATATGTCAAACCAAGACGCTACATGGAATAAAAATAAAACTCAATTTCTCATTTAAATCAGTTAAAGGGTTTAATATCAACATTCACAGTTGCTCTTTCGGCTGCTCCATAGCTTTACCATATGCTTCCAATTGCTAGAAATGAAACAACATTTCTTTAAATACTTTGAAGGAGTGACAGCGTAAGTTCTGTAGGCGCGTTTGAGTAATCCTTATGAGGATTTTTATTTCTTCGTCTTTTGGTGGTTTAGTCATTTTTTTAGCTAGCTGGTTATCATAAACACTACTGCCATCCTTTAGTTTAACTGTTAAACTATAGGATGGCAGTAGTGTTTATGATGACCAGCTAGCTAAACTAGCATAAGTGACTAGTGTTTATTTTGAAAAACCAATACATTGTAATCTCATCACAAACTCTAAAAAATATACCAGATCCACTAGTTTGACTAGCAGTTTCTTATAACAACTATTCACATCCGCTAGTTCAGCTAGCATATCCTCATAACACTATTCACATATGCTAGTTCAGCTAGCAGATCACCTAGAATCAAAACAAGTTCTAAAAATTGAATAGAATGTATAAATGTAAACTTCTGCAAGTCACCAAAATACACAAAAAAGATATTCTTGTAATGAGGTCTTGCGTACCGAATTGTAAAGAGTGAATGTTAGGAAGCGATCCCCCCAAATCAAAGGAGGAAAGTTGGCCAAAGGACATGCCGACTTTATGGTGTACGCTTCAAATTTGGCCATTCGTGGAATTTTATATTGCACGAAACTTTATGGATGATTATAACGTTATTTAGGCATCCGGTACTATTTATAGAGGACGTGTCCTCATGTAGTGTCACACCCCGGCTTTTCAAAGCTAATCCAAACACCGGTGGGCCCGGGTGGGGAATACTGTGACGTAAGTTAATATCATCATAGTCAATTAAACACAGCACAACGAAAGTGTTGGATTTAAATTACTATTACAAAACAAATGTTCGACAGGCGGTTCATAAATTGTACAAAGAAAGAATGTAAAACGGACATTGGGCAGATCTAGGATTTGCAAGATCCTCTTATCACTACCGATCACTTCCAGCCTATTTTCGTAGTGTACCTGCAAGCTTAGTCTTTTGAAAATATGTTAGCTTTCGTTGGTAAATAAACCCAACTGACTCATAATGGAAAACATTTTAAAAATATCTTTTAAGTGCGTGTCAGCACAAAATCTATTATAACTTGGGAAAGTTGTCGTTGCAACCTTGTTAACAGATTCACATGTTTGTCCATACATCCAGGGCCCATTGCAAAAACCGAGACATGATTAACTACACACCACTTATGAACTCACGAAGGAGTTATCCCCATAACATGGGTAGTTGCATTTGAGCGTCTGTCGGGTGTATGCCTACACCCCGCGCTAAGGTCGTGGCTATTATCTAATGTAATGAGCCGAGGATACCCAGGACACGATAGTTAACCCCCGATTTTTAAGTTATCAAATAAAACTGATTAAAACAGGATATGCGGATTTACTAGCCACAATCTGGCATTCGATTGATCCCATTTCCGACCAAGCGGTAATAGTTTACCATAACCTAAGCCCGTATAGAGGAAATAAGTCGAGAGTATTTACCAAAGCACTAAGTGCAGATAACCGAAATGTCTCTGGTCTGGATTATGGCATAAGCTAACCAATTAAATACTAACGGTCTTATTTAAACTTAGACCGACTAGCGTACTTGATCAAAACGTATAACGCTAGATTAAACGATGATCGGACAGAATGTAGTTTAATCCCAACAAGTACTTTGACTTGTGTAATACGGATAAACTATAAACATTCTGGATTTTGAGACTTAAATGACAAGGTTAGACCCGTTTTGGTTAATTTCCATAAACTAGTTACATATACTTAACCGTACGCATATCAGCGATATCGGGTAACCGAATAAGTCATGGACAAGTTCTATATGTCATTATACTTTAAATAAGTTGTAATATCAGTAGGATATCAACTTATATGCCCGTTAAGGTTTTAAAATAAAATTATGCCATATAAGGGCATTTTGGTAATTTCATACCTTATAAAAGGAACTTGAATATCATTTATTGTTATAACCTTAAGTATTCTGGAAAAATAATTCATTTATGATATCCTATCAGTAGGACATTAATTATATGTGTAGTTTGTCCTTTATGACCAAACTATGCACCGAATGGACATTTTGGTCATTTTACACATAGTTTATAATTTATTTGGGATTCTGGGTTTATATCTTGTACCTACTGTAAAAATATTTAAAAAGAGTCTTAAGATCAGTAGGTAACAAGTCTTGGTTGGTAAATATGGTTTAAAACCATACTATATGCCGAAACAGCGCTTATGTCGTAAATTGACGATTTATGCGATATTTAATGAAAACTGATGTTAAGAACAGTTTAACATGTCTTAGATATATTATGTAATATAACATATCAGTAGGTAAAATATTTGCTTTGAAATAATGTGATTAAAACCATTTTTAAGCTTTAAGGGCTTTATCGTCATTTATCGACATAATACAAGGACCTGTTTGTAAACTCAGTTATAATCTGTTTTGACATCCCAAATAACCCTACTTATAATATTACATCAGTAGGAAACTCATTTTTAAGTTCAATGTCATTTAAACCTCTTTTTTATGCAAAAAGGACATTTTACTCAAAATGGCATACTTACGGAACTTGTGCATAAACTCAGATTCTGATTATGATCATGTAATATAACCTCAGAGGGTTATGCCACATTATATTACGATCATAATGCAACTTTAGATCAGTAGCTAACTAATCTAAATCGGGTCAGAATTGAAAGTCAAAGCAGAAGTCAAACTTCGCGACTTTCGGTTGCGAACCGACCATAGAACTGAAATTGACGAGCCGAACATGTTCTTACATATTCTAATAAATATTACCAACTTGTGTAAGTGTCAAAACAAGTTTCATAACATATATAAGATCAATTTATGATTTTTATGAAAAATGGCATGTTTGACTTTTTAATATCATATATTTGACCCGCAATTGGTCTAGCAAACGTGATCTTCAAGAGGTGCCCTTTATTGGGAAAATAAGTCGAGAGTATTTACCTAAGCTAGTCTTCGTTTAAACGCAAGATTTATTAACTCAGGCTTACACAAAAGCACTAAGTGCAGATAACCGAAATGTCTCTGGTCTGGATTATGGCATAAGCTAACCAATTAAATACTAACGGTCTTATTTAAACTTACACCGACTAGCGTACTTGATCAAAACGTATAACGCTAGATTAAACGATGATCGGACAGAATGTAGTTTAATCCCAACAAGTACTTTGACTTGTGTAATACGGATAAACTATAAACATTCTGGATTTTGAGACTTAAATGACAAGGTTAGACCCGTTTTGGTTAATTTCCATAAAGTAGTTACATATACTTAACCGTACGCATGTCAGCGATATCGGGTAACCGAATAAGTCATGGACAAGTTCTATATGTCATTATACTTTAAATAAGTTGTAATATCAGTAGGATATCAACTTATATGCCCGTTAAGGTTTTAAAATAAAATTATGCCATATAAGGGCATTTTGGTAATTTCATACCTTATAAAAGGAACTTGAATATCATTTATTGTTATAACCTTAAGTATTCTGGAAAAATAATTCATTTATGATATCCTATCAGTAGGACATTAATTATATGTGTAGTTTGTCCTTTATGACCAAACTATGCACCGAAGGGACATTTTGGTCATTTTACACATAGTTTATAATTTATTTGGGATTCTGGGTTTATATCTTGTACCTACTGTAAAAATATTTAAAAAGAGTTTTAAGATCAGTAGGTAACAAGTCTTGGTTGGTAAATATGGTTTAAAACCATACTATACGCCGAAACGGCGCTTATGTCGTAAAATGACGATTTATTCGATATTTAATAAAAACTGATGTTAAGGTCAGGTTAACATGTCTTAGATATGTCATTTAATATAACATATCAGTAGGTAAAAGATTTGCTTTGAAAGAATGTGATTAAAACTATTTTATAAGCCTTAAGGGCTTTATCGTCATTCACCGACATAATACAAGGACCTGTTTGTAAACTCAGTTTATAATCTGTTTTGACATCCCAAATAATCCTAGTTATAATATTACACCATTAGGAAATTCATTGTTGAGTTCATTATCATTTAAACCTCGGGCATTTTAGTCAAAATGGCATACTTACGGAACTTGTGCATAAACACAGATTCTGATTATGATCTTGTAATATAACCTCAGAGGGTTATGCCATATTATATTACGATCATAATGCAACTTTAGATCAGTAGCTAACTAATCTAAATCGGGTCAGAATCGAAAGTCAAAGCAGAAGTCAAACTTCGCGACTTTCGGTTGCGAACCGACCCTAGAACTGAAATTGACGAGCCGAACATGTTCTTACGAGTTCTAATAATTATTACCAACTTGTTTCAGTGTCAAAACAGGTTTTATAACATATATAAGATCAATTTATGATTTTTCCAAAAAAATGGCCTGTTTGACTTTTTAATATCATAACTTTGACCCGTCAATTGGTCAAGCAAAAGTGATCTTCAGGAGGTGCCCTTTATTGGGAAAATAAGTTGAGAGTATTTACCTAAGCTAGTCTTCGTTTAAACGCAAGATTTATTAACTCAGCCTTACACAAAAGCACTAAGTGAAGATAACCGGAATGTCTTTAGTCTGGATTATGGCATAAGCTAACCAATTAAATAATAACGGTCTTATTTAAACTTAGACCGACTAGCGTACTTGATCAAAACGTATAACGCTAGACTAAACGATGATCGGATAGAATGTAGTTTAATCCCAATAAGTACTTTGACTTGTGTAATACGGATAAACTATAAACATTCTGGATTTTGAGACATAAATGACAAGGTTAGACACATTTCGGTTAATTTCCGTAAACTAGTTACATATACTTAACCATACGCATATCTGCGATATCGGGTAACCGAATAAGTCATGGACAAGTTCTATATGACATTATACTTTAAATAAGTTGTAATATCAGTAGGATATCAACTTATATGTCTGTTAAGGTTTTAAAATGAAACTATGCCTTATAAGGGTATTTTGGTAATTTCATACCTTATAAAAGAAAGTTGAATATGATTTATTGTTATAACTATAAGTATTCTGGAAAAATAAATAATTTATGATATAATATCAGTAGGATATTAATTTTATGTGTAATTTGTCCTTTATGACCAAACTATGCACCAAAGGGATATTTTGGTCATTTTACACATAGTTTCTAATTTATTTGGGATTCTTAGTTTATATCTTGTACCTACTATAAAAAATATTTAAAATGGGTTTTAAGATTAGTAGGTAACAAGTCTTGGTTGGTAAATATGGTTTAAAACCATACTATATGCCGAAACGGCGCTTATGTCGTATAATGACAATTTATGCGATATTTAATAAAAACTGATGTTAAGGTCCGGTTAACATGTCTTAGATATGTTATTTAATATAACATATCAGTAGGTAAAAGATTTGCTTTGAAAGAATGTGATTAAAACCATTTTTAAGCTTTAAGGGCTTTATCGTCATTTATCGACATAATACAAGGACCTCTTTGTAAACTCAGTTATAATCTGTTTTGACATCCCAAATAACCCTACTTATAATATTACATCAGTAGGAAACTCATTTTTAAGTTCAATGTCATTTAAACCTCTTTTTTATGCAAAAAGGACATTTTACTCAAAATGGCATACTTACGGAACTTGTGCATAAACTCAGATTCTGATTATGATCATGTAATATAACCTCAGAGGGTTATGCCACATTATATTACGATCATAATGCAACTTTAGATCAGTAGCTAACTAATCTAAATCGGGTCAGAATCGAAAGTCAAAGCAGAAGTCAAACTTCACGACTTTCGGTTGCGAACCGACCCTAGAACTGAAATTGACGAGCCGAACATGTTCTTACAAGTTCTAATAATTATTACCAACTTGTTTCAGTGTCAAAACAGGTTTTATAACATATATAAGATCAATTTATGATTTTTCCAAAAAATGGCCTGTTTGACTTTTTAATATCATAACTTTGACCCGTCAATTGGTCTAGCAAACGTGATCTTCAGGAGGTGCCCTTTATAGGGACTAACACCTACCTTATTACGATCACTTAGTCATGTTCGTTACGAACAATGGCTACACCATAATGGTCTTAACAGAAAGTCAAGGCGTTTTTCATAAAACGCTTGACTTTGGGCTATAAAAGCCTATAAACGAAAATGCAAGATCAAGGAACACTTACAAGTGGTTTCTAGAATGCAATAGAACTAAGTTGGATGCTTCTTTCAGTTAGGAACTTCCAGAGGAGGGAGATAGAGTTGTGAATGAGAAAGGTGCAAGTTCAAATGGTGAACTTTGGCACCTATTTATAGTTGGAGAGCTTGAAGGGGGTGATGCCAGGTGCTAAGGGGTGTAAGAGGAAGTTTACAAGTGTCCCAAAATGTGGCATAGCTGTTTAAAAATCTCTGGTTTCGAATACATGGTTTTTTGGCACCTTTGTGTGGTGGCCAAGTTAATTTTCTCTAGACACAGACCTCTCGCGCCGTGCGAGAGGCCATGCCTTAGCCTCTCACGCCCCGCGAGCGACCCTTTTTAGTTTTCAAAATTTGCCACATTTAGCCCCTCAACTTATTAAACCCCTTTAAACCTTCCTAAAACACCTTTTTGGCATATTTAGCCCTCCGTAACCAATATTTGGCATACCCGGGAGTATGCCCGAACATTGTCGAGATCTTGGTTTGTTAAAAGGTCACTCAGAGGTATAAGTTAACATGTTGACACTTTTAACCCCTCCATTATCCAACTTTCACATATTTCCGGATTCAATCCCTCTCGTCCAACAAATGGGACATATAAGGGTCATTCATAGGCTCACGTTTAAGCATGTTGACATATCAGTCACTCAGAGGCTAGGCATGTTGACATATCAGTCACTTAGAGGCTAGGCATGTTGACATATCAGTCACTCGGAGGCCATGTTTAAGCATGTTGACATATCAGTCACTCAGAGGCTAGGCATGTTGACATATCAGTCACTCAGAGGCCATTGTTTGAGCATGTTGACACCTTTAGTCCTTGTTAGTCTTTAATACACTTAAAAAATACAACACGTGTCACTATACTATTGTACACGATTTTGCAGGGTGTTACATCCTCACCCCCTTAAAAGAAATCTCGTTCTCGAGATTTTATTCAAAAAGATGGGGGTACTTTTGTCGGATAGTGGACTCAACCTCCCATGTATACTCTGGACCTCTAAAGGCGTCCCACTTACCCTTTACTATAGGTATTAATTTCCTTCGGAGCTTCTTAACCTGTCGATCCTCGATCGAAATTGGTTTTTCAACAAACCTCAGGTTTTCATCTATTTGCACTTCTTTGTGTGACATTGCTAGCGACTCGTCGGCTAGACATTTCTTAAGGTTAGATATGTGGAATACATCGTGAATTCCACTAAGCTCCTGTGGCAGCTTAAGCTTATAAGCTACAGCGCCGACACATTCGATTATCTTGAATGGTCCTATATATCTTGGGCTTAGCTTGCCTTTCTTTCCAAATCTCATTACACCTTTCCAAGGTGATACTTTCATAATGACTTGGTCCCCTACTTGGAACTTAAGAGGTTTACGCCTCTTGTCAGCATAGCTCTTCTGCCTATCACAGGCAGCTTTGAGACGATCACAGATTTGCACAATCTTTTTCGTGGTCTCCAAGACAATCTCTGGTCCTGATAGTTGGGCTTCCCCAACTTCTGCCAACACATGGGCGTTCGACACTTTCTCCCATACAAGGCCTCATAAAGAGCAGCCTTGATGCTCGTATGATAACATTATTGTAGGAGAATTCTATTAGGGGTAAGTGGTCATCCCAATTTCCGCCTAAATCAATCACACATGCCCTAAGCATGTCTTCCAATGTTTGAACAGTACGCTCACTTTGTCCATCCGTCTGCGGGTGGTAAGCCGTACTAAAGTTTAATCTTGTGCCCAAAGATTGTTGGAAACTTTTCCAAAAATGAGAAGTATATCTAGTATCTCTATCAGATACAATAGATACCGGCACACCGTGTAGGGACACAATCTTGTCCACATACAACTTAGCCAATTTGTCTAAATTATACGTTTCCTTAATTGCCAAGAAATGCGCTGATTTTGTCAGTCTATCCACAATGACCCAAATCGTGTCATTACCACGTTTGGTCTTAGGTAACTTGGTAATCAAGTCCATTGTCACTATTTCCCATTTCCATGTGGGAATTTCCAGCTGTTGTAGAAGTCCTGACGGTTTCTGATGTTCGGCCTTAACTTGCGAACACGTCAGACACTTAGCTACATAGGTGGCTATGGATTTCTTCAAACCGATCCACCAAAAACTCTTCTTCAGATCCTGATAGATCTTGTCACCTCCTGGGTGAACAGAGTATCTTGTATTATGCGCTTCTTGGAGGATTAGATTTCTAAGTCCTCCAAAGATTGGAACCCAGATTCATTCATTAAATCTAAGGATTCTGTCCTTTCCAGGCGCTAACTGATCTATAGTTCCGCCTAATCCCTCATTAGGAATATTAGCCTCTAATAGGGCTTGCTTTTGCGCATCTAACAGCTTCTCATTCAAGCTGTTTCTGAGCTCAATGCTCTTTGCATTAAACCTAATGGGTTTAGCCTTTTCCTTGCGAATCAAGGCGTCAACAACGACATTTTCCTTGCTCGGATGATAGCGAATTTCGCAGTCATAATCGTTAAGTGTTTCCATCCAACGATGTTGTCGCATGTTCAATTCCTTCTGATTGAACAAATGTTGGAGATTTATATGGTCAGTGTATCTGATACACTTTGTGCCATATAAGTAATATCTCCACAACTTTAGTGCGAATACAACGACACTTAATTCCAAATCATGGGTGGTGTAATTCCTTTCATGCACCTTTAACTGTCGTGATGCATAAGCAATCACCTTGCCTTTTTCATTAGCACACAGCCCATGCCAGTGTGCGAAGCATCACAATATATTACAAAATCTTCAATACCCTAAGGTAGAGATAACACAGGAGCATTGCTCAACTTGTGTTTCAGAATCTTAAAGGATTCTTGTTGTTTTGGACCCCAAATAAACTTAACATTTTTACGGGTCAAGGTAGTTAAAGGAGTGGCTATCCTTGAAAAGTTCTCAATGAACCTTCTATAGTAACCAACCAATCCTAAGAAACTACGAATCTCCGATGGGGTTTTGGCGCTTCCCAATTCATTATAGCTTCTATTTTGGCAGGATCCACTTGGATACCACGCTCACTTACCATATGTCCAAGGAATTGGACTTCTCTAAGCCAAAATTCACACTTAGAAAATTTAGCATAAAGCTTTTCCTGCCTTAGTAATTGTAGAATGCACCGAAGGTGTTTCTCGTGATCAACTTGATTATGAGAATAGATAAGTATGTCGTCTATGAAGACAATGACAAACTTATCTAAATACGGTTTGCAGACCCTATTCATGAGATCCATGAATGCTGCAGGTGCATTTGTGAGCCCAAAAGGCATCACTAGAAATTCAAAATGACCATATCGGGTCCTAAAGGCAGTCTTAGGCACATCCTCGTTCCTAACCTTCAGCTGATGATATCCTGATCTCAAATCAATCTTAGAAAAATAACTAGCCCCTTGAAGTTGGTCGAATAAGTCATCGATCCTGGGCAAAGGATATCGGTTCTTAATCGTTATCTTATTCAGTTCGCGGTAGTCAATGCACATCCGCATTGAACTGTCTTTCTTCTTAACGAAAAGGATTGGAGATCCCCAGGGCGAGGAACATGGCTGAATAAAGCCTTTCTCTAGGAGTTCATCTAACTGCGTCCTCAACTCCTTCATTTCCGTTGGTGCCAATCGGTATGGGGCTCTGGCTACTGGTGCTGATCCAGGTAGAATATCAATTCTAAACTCCACTTGTCTATCTGGAGGTAGACCTAGTAATTCTTCAGGGAAAACATCGGAATACTCTAAGATAACTGGAAAGTCTTCAACATTTGGTTTAGGCTCATTGATAGTTACTTGTGCCAGGTAAATGACACAACCTTTCCCCCAACACTTGGATGCCTTAAATAATGACAGCTTGTCTGGCAAACCTTAGTGTGAATCTCCAAGGATGGTGATCGTTTCACCTGATGGGGTTTTAATTTCGATGAGTTTCTTATCGCAGGCAATACGGGCTTGGTTATGTGATAACCAATCCATGCCTAAAACTACATCGAACCTTGCCAATTTCATTGGCAAAAGAGAGATAGGAATGGAATGATTCTTAATGAATATAGAGTATCCATCAAGATTTAAAGATGTTATTTCTAACGTTCCATCAGCAAGTTCTATCTCATAAGTTTTATCAAGAGTTCTTATGGGCAAGTTTAATAGTTTACTAAACTTATGATCAACAAAAGATTTATCTGCACCCGAATCGAAAAGGACTCTAGCATATGCATCATTGATGAGGAATGTACCTGTTATGACATTGTTGTCATTAACAGCCTCCCTGGCATTCATCTGGAAGGCACAAGCATTCCCTTTCTTAGCCTCTCCAGGCTTTGCATCATTACCTTTGGCGTTCTTAGGGTAGTTGAACTTAATATGCCCCTTTTCATTACAGTTGTAGCAGATGGCATTCTTAAGATCCTTGCACTCTAAGGTTTTATGCCCTCTTTTCTTACAGATACCACAGGGTCTAGTTTGTGGATCAATACTACACCGTCCCCAATGCTTACGGTTGCAATTTTTACATGTCGGTGTTGCACCCGACTTATCCTGGTTCCTCTTGAACCTAAATATTTCTTTCTTTTTAAATCTTTGGGAGTTATCCTCCTCCCGTTTTCTTTTCCCGTCGGTCTCATTCTTGACTGACTTTTGTCTCACCAAATCTAAGTTGAGAGAGAGAGAGATAGGTCAACAGCGGACCTATAGGTATTAGGCTAAGCAGCCTTTACCATGCCTTTTATCTCAGGTACTAACCCATTTATAAAACGCGCAATGCGTTGGGTTTCAGGGGTTATTATATAGGAAACTAACCTAGATAGGGAATTGAAATCGAAAACATACTTCCGATAGTCTAGGTTCTTCATTGAAAGAGTCAGAAAGTCTGTCTCTAATTTCTCCACCTCATGAGGTGGACAGTAAGTTTCCTTAACAAGGTCCATAAACTTGGACCATCCCAAGTTGTACAGGTGTACTTTACCTGTGGATTGAATCATGGCCTTCCACCAAATCAGGGCATCGCCCTTAAAGGACTGTGATACATACTTGACCACATCCTTATCTGCACAACCGCTGATATCTACAAACGTTTCCATCTCGTCCAACCACTTCAAGGCTTCTACGGCTCCTTTCTCCCCATTAAAGTTTCGGGGTTTGCAGGAGACAAAATATTTATAGGTACTTCCGTCTTTAGAAGAACGGGACATATCAACAATTTCTAATTTCTTAGGTTCACTCTTCGCATTTAAAGAGTGAACTGAGTTCTACTTATGAGCTGATGATGGTGGAATAGATAAGGGTCTAGAGCGAGTAGCAGTCGACCCCCTAAGTTTTTCTATGGCCTTTTTCATAGCCTTTCGCACAGCTGCATCTATGTGAGCTTGGAAGTCATCATTGTTAACGACTATATTTTCAGCCTTGTTAGAGCTAATTCCTCGGTGGCTACTCTGTGCCTCGTCCGAGTTTACCATTTTGAAGCTTTTGGCTCTAAACATTAAACAAAATTCCTCTTAGCCATGGTATAACAACCATATTGGCTTTAAATATTGGATATAACAATCCATCGCCTATTTAAGCTAGTGTGATTAACCTCACAACTCTTAGGCTTATCATATCTATATTTGGCCTAGGTCTTAATTGGACCATCAAAGGCAAATTACAATCTGGACATAGTCCATATATTATTAGACAGTGGATCGTAATGTCACAACTGTCATTTTCATAATTGACAATTATATATAGCTCATAGGCTTGTCACTAAAGGACATAATAATATGGCACGTTGGCCTGTCACTTTGGACATGGCATATGGCATATCAACCTTTACTTCGGACATAACATATGGCATATCAGCCTGTCATTTTAGACGTAACATATGGCATATCAGCCTGTTACTTTGGAATAACATATGGCATATGAGCCTGTCACTTTGGGCATAACATATGGCGTATCAGTCTTTCACTTTGGACATATCATATGGCACGTTGGCCTACATCATAACAGATGTAATTCATGGCACGTTGGCCTACATCATAACAGATGTAATTCATGGCACGTTGGCCTACATCATAACAGATGTAATTCATGGCACGTTAGCCTACATTTGTCATCACATTGATGACTTTAGCCGGGATCACATTGATCACAAAGGCTATTTAATAGGTCTTAGGACGTAGTCCTTTTACCTAGATGGCTAGTGTGGTTCCTCAAGTCACACTACCAGGGTTATGAACATTACTTAATGTTAACATAAGAGTACCTAATGATTGATTAATGGTCCCAGTCACGTTGGACCTTAACGACCTTGGAGGCTTGAACCTAGTCCACCACCTCCGGATAGAAGAATAACTTCCCTTAACTATCCTGATAGAAGACCTTTTATTCTTAACTATCATTTCTTGGCCAATGTGTGGTCTGTGCCACTTGGTATAATCAAATCCATTAAGGTCTTTTGGAATTATATAGCAGAGCAAAAATTTCGAATAAAATCAAGACACTTGCTTTGAAAAGGATGAATACATATATATAATTCCAAAAATACGTCATTAAACTCCAATAGAAATTACAATACTAGAAACAATGAAATATACTTGTCCATGCAAGGACCTAAGAAATACAAATATCCACACAGAGACTAAAGAAATAACAATGTCCTCGCAGGGACTAACATATATTATTTAGAAAAGTCTTCACTCGTCCTTCCTTCCCTTAACCAGTTTGAAGAGTTTCTTGAAGAACTTGTTTGTCTTCTTATCCGTTTTCTCCGCTTGTTGTTGCATCTCTTTCGTTCGCTCTAAGGCCTCGTTAATGGCCTCAAGTGGTGGCGGAGGTTGTGGTTGTGGCATACTAGGATACTGGTATCCATAACTTGGATACCCAGTAGGTGGATAAGCAGGTGGGAAAGGAGACGGGTAAAGCGTGTTATGCATGACCGCTTTCATGTAAAGGTCATGCGACCATGCTTGGTAATCAACAGGTGTAGATGGGTTAAAAGGTTCATATCCAGACGTATCCGGATATGTTGGGATAGGGTTATTATAACCCGATGGTGGTGGTTGAACTGCGGATGATGGCGTTGGTTCCACCACAGGTAAGGCATTGGAAGGTCCACCCATTTGTGGGTCCTCTTGAATGGTGGGGTAGGGCTTAGGCAAATGGTGGTAGCGAACCCGACCGTTGACCCGCACGTACTGACATACGTGCTCCACGCTTATTCCTCGGTGGCTCAGGTGGCAGTTGATGATGTTCCACTGGTTCCATGCGAACATCTTCCTGTATAGGAGGTGGTTGGGAGTGATGGGAAGGAGTGTTGGCAAAGGTAAATTGGTTCCAACATTGGTCCCACTCATTAGGACCTTGGTATGGCGATCCGGCATAAGAGTTTGAATCACTCGATATCTCGATGGGATGCGCATTTGAACTTGACGTCGGCATCTCCGGATTGGAGTCCTCGTCCATTGGGTTTGGCTGATCCAACTGATTCTGATGAGCTGGGGGTGTGTTAAAATATTGGTTGGGGTTAAATTCATCCTGATAAGAATGATGGGAATGGTGAGAGTGATGTGAATGATGTGAATGGTACGAGTGATAAGAGTTTTGGGTATGAGAGGGTGAATGTTGCGATAATGGCCATGAATCCCTCGAATCTTCATATGGGTTTGGGTGATGTGGATGTGAAGGGATATATCCTGAGGGTCCTCCCCTCATTGGTCCTTTGCCTCTTCCTCGTACACGTGGCGACATTTTCCTGTTGAAAATCAATTCAAAAACAATACTAATAACTTAATAATGAAATGAGTAATCCTATGTCAAAGCCTAGACTCGGAAGTCTAAGGAATGTGCTTGTGTAAGTTTGAGATTAAACACAAGAAGGATAGTGTTTAATTCTCTCAAACATTAGCTCTAATACCAACCTGTCACACCCCGACTTTTCACAGCCAATCCAAACACCGGTGGGCCCGGGTGGGAAATACAGTGACGTAAGTTGATATCATCATAGTCAATTAAACACAGCACAACAGAAGTCTTGGATTTAAATTACTATTACAAACCAAATGTTCAAAATACCAAATAATATACATGCTCGTAATAGAAGATCCACAGGCGGATCATAAATTGTACAAAGAAAGAATGTAAAACAGACATTGGGCAGATCTAGGATTTGCAAGATCCTCTTATCACTACCGAGCACTTCCAGCCAATTTTCGTATTGTACCTGCAAGCTTAGTCTTTTGAAAATACGTCAGCTTTCGTTGGTAAATAAACCCAACTGACTCATAATGGAAAACATTTTAAAAATATCTTTTAAGTGCGTGTCAGCACAAAATCTTTTATAACTTGGGAAAGTTGTCGTTGCAACCTTGTTAACAGATTCACATGTTTGTCCATACATCCAGGGCCTAGTGCAAAAACCGAGACATGATTAACTACACACCACTTATGAACTCACGAAGGAGTTATCCCCACAACATGGGTAGTTGCATTTTAGCGTCTGTCGGGTGTATGCCTACACCCCGCGCTAAGTTCGTGGCCATTATCTAATGTAATGAGCCGAAGATACCCAGGACACGATAGTTAACCCCCGATGTTTAAGTTATCAAATAAAACTGATTAAAACAGGATATGCGGATTTACTAGCCACAATCTGGCATTCGATTGATCCCGACCAACCGGTAATAGTTTACCGTAACCTAAGCCCGTATAGGGGAAATAAGTCGAGAGTATTTACCAAAGCTAGTCTTTGTTTAAACGCAAGATTTATTAACTCAGCCTTACACAAAAGCACTAAGTGCAGATAACCGAAACGTCTCTAGTCTGGATTATGGCATAAGCTAACCAATTAAATACTAACGGTCTTATTTAAACTTAGACCGACTAGCGTACTTGATCAAAACGTATAACGCTAGATTAAACGATGATCGGATAGAATGTAGTTTAATCCCCAAGTACTTTGACTTGTGTAATACGGATAAACTATAAACATTCTGGATTTTGAGACTTAAATGACAAGGTTAGACCCGTTTTGGTTAATTTCCGTAAACTAGTTACATATACTTAACCGTACGCATATCAGCGATATCGGGTAACCGAATAAGTCATGGACAAGTTCTATATGTCATTATACTTTAAATAAGTTGTAATATCAGTAGGATATCAACTTATATGCCTGTTAAGGTTTTAAAATGAATCTATGCCTTATAGGGGCATTTTGGTAATTTCATACCTTATAAAAGGAACTTAAATATAATTTATTGTTATAACCATAAGTATTCTAGAAAATAATTAATTTATGATATAGTATCAGTAGGATATTAATTTTATGTGTAATTTGTCCTTTATGACCAAACTATGCACCGAAGGGACATTTTGGTTATTTTACACATAGTTTATAATTTATTTGGGATTCTGAGTTTATATCTTGTATCTACTGTAAAAATATTTAAAATGAGTTTTAAGATCAGTAGGTAACAAGTCTTGGTTGGTAAATATGGTTTAAAACCATACTATACGCCGAAACGACGCTTATGTCGTAAAATGACGATTTACGCGATATTTAATAAAAACTGATGTTAAGGTCAGGTAAACATGTCTTAGATATGTTATTTAATATAACATATCAGTAGGTAAATGATTTGCTTTGAAAGAATGTGATTAAAACCATTTTATAAGCCTTAAGGGCTTTATCGTCATTCACCGACATAATACAAGGACCTGTTTGTAAACTCAGTTTATAATCTGTTTTGACATCTCAAATAATCCTACTTGTAATATTACATCAGTAGGAAACTCATTTTTAAGTTCATTGTCATTTAAACCTCTTTTTTATGCAAAAAGGACATTTTACTCAAAATGGCATACTTACGGAACTTGTGCATAAACTCAGATTCTGATTATGATCATGTAATATAACCTCAGAGGGTTATGCCATATTATATTACGATCATAATGCAACTTTAGATAATTAGCTAACTAATCTAAATCGGGTCAGAATTGAAAGTCAAAGCAGAAGTCAAACTTCGCGACTTTCGGTTGCGAACCGGCCATAGAACTGAAATTGACAAGCCGAACATGTTCTTACATATTCTAATAAATATTACCAACTTGTGTAAGTGTCAAAACAAGTTTCATAACATATATAAGATCAATTTATGATTTTTATGAAAAATGGCCTGTTTGACTTTTTAGTATCATAACTTTGACCCGTCAATTGGTCTAGCAAACGTGATCTTCAGGAGGTGCCCTTTATAGGGACTAACACCTACCTTATTACAATCACTTAGCCATGTTAGTTACGAACAATGGCTGGACCATAATGGTCTTAACCGAAAGTCAAGGCGTTTTCCGTAAAACGCTTGACTTTTGGCTATAAAAGCCTATAAACGAAAATGCAAGAGCAAGGAACGCTTACAAGTGGTTTCTAGAATGCAATAGAACTAAGTTGGATGCTTCTTTCAGTTAGGAACTTCCAGAGGAGGGAGATGGAATTGTGAATGAGAAAGGTGCAAGTTCAAATGGTGAACTTTGGCACCTATTTATAGTTGGAGAGCTTGAAGGGGTGATGCCAGGTGCTAAGGGGTGCAAGAGGAAGCTTACAAGTGTCCCAAAACGTGGCATAGCTGTTTAAAAATCCCTGGTTTCGAATACATGGTTTTTGGTACCTTTGTGTGGCAGCCAAGTTAATTTTCTCTAGACACAGACCTCTCGTGCCCCGCGGGCGCCCCTTGTCCGTTTTCAAAATTTGCCACATTTAGCCCCTGAACTTATTAAACCCCTTTAAACCTTCCTAAAACACATTTTTGGCATATTTAGCCCTCCGTAACCAATATTTGGCATACTCGGGAGTATGCCCGGACATTGTCGAGCTCTCGGTTTGTTAAAAGGTCACTCAGAGGTATAAGTTAACATGTTGACACTTTTAACCCCTCCATTATCCAACTTTCACATATTTACGGATTCAATCCCTCTCGTCCAACAAGTGGGACATATGAGAGTCAGGACTTCGTAAAGGGTCATTCAGAGGCTCACGTTTAAGCATGTTGACATATCAGTCACTCAGAGGCCACGTTTAAGCATGTTGACATATCAGTCACTCAGAAGCTAGGCATGTTGACATATCAGTCACTCAGAGGCCATTGTTTGAGCATGTTAACACCTTTAGTCCTTATTAGTCTTTAATAGACTTAAAAAAATACAAAAAGTGTCACTATACTATTGGACACGATTTTATGAGGTGTTACATGTAGGGAGCTCTTTTTAATGGGCATGAGTTCCAAGTCAATATCGGAGTATAGTTTCGAGCGTTGATTATGGCTGGCTCTAGGGATAGAAATGGTCGGGTATGGCTAATCCCATACCCATGCCCGGTTGTAAAATCTTGTTCCATACTCGACCCATTACCCATCGGGTATTTGGCGAGTATTTACCCGTTGGGTGTCGGGCATGCCCACAATTATCAGGTTTACCCGTTGGGATTTTCATGTATATACTTTTTTACTTTCCTTTATAATTTTTATGTTTTAAAAATCAATATAATATATTAAATTATGATAAATAACATATATCATCATCACCATAATAATATTTGATATATTTAAAGATGTAAACAAATTATAATATTAATCTTAAAAAATAATTTTGTATTTTATAGCATATAAATATGAATTTTGCCATCAAAATATATATTTAAAATGAAAAGTTCATTTTTCAAATTATAAAGCTACAACGAAGAAAGATTACTAAACTATAGTTAAAGGAAAACAAATATAAAACTTAAAAGTTTTCGAGTATATATTTCGAGTAAACGGGTATATAGTTTCGGGTAATCAGGTCGGGTATCATCTAATCCCATACCTGATCCATACCCGTGAAATATTTTGTTTCTATGCCCATACCCGACCCATTACCTGTCGGATATCGGGTTTACCCGTCCCAAATTCTTCGGGTTTTGAGTATACTCATCGAACTTGGGTATTTTTGCCATCCTTAGCTGGCTCGATCCAAACACCATGTAAGGATTGTTTAAATTTGTTGTTGTGAGACTCTTGGGACTGTTAATGTTATCATTATATAAGAAAGAAGTGATTGAATACACGATACTTAGTTTTCAGAATATTATCATTATATAAGAAAAAGTAATTGTATATAAAATACTTTAGTTGCATAACAGTTTGCTAAGTCAACTAAATCGGTCTTGAAAACCCTAATTTGTATTTATATTTATATTTATATTAAATTATTTTTGAATGGTGAACATACCACCCACTTAAAATCTATCTAAAATCCATTTATTGTTCATTTTGTGAACTAAAACCTCCACTTATTTGATGGGGATAAGTATCCTATGGCTAGTGCCACTGGCTACAGGTGGCAAGTTGTAATTTGTCAACTTCTTTTTTTTTTGTTTTCCTCTTTTAAGCTAACTTCCACGTTTTTTTGGTTTTTTTATTTGATAACGAATATTAATACATACAGTGGTTTTGTGTCGTCTTAATATAATTGATTGTTTGGGTGTGAAGTGGCCGCGTTAAGACGTTAAGTGACTTTTAACGTTAAGACTTACTAGTATTATGTTATAGGAACGTTCGTGAAAAGTCTTTTTTTTAAAGTTCATGTATGGTAATTCTAGTTTAAGTTTTTATAGTTTATTTACTTAAACAATGAATCGTTAGTTCATTTATGTTTGTTTAGTAATTCATTTAATAATATTTGTAGCAGGCCGACCCGTGGAAGGGATAAGGTGGGTGACTATTCCAAAATTAATTTTTTTATGAATTTTATAGATATACGGCTATATAAATTAGGATTAAATACAAAGTATAACATAAATAAGAAGAGTGAGAATTATTCTAGTCCATTGAATTTAGATACGGAGGGTTGAGATTAAATTAAGGGAAAAGAAAATAATGGAAGAGCATAAAAGGAATCTTACATTTATGATTTTCTCTCTCTCCACATGTAAGACACATGCCAATTCACTCATCAATTTAAAACGTCTATAATTTTTTCATACGACATTTATTTAAATTTTTTTACCATAATAACGAGCTTTTTTTATCTTTAATATGAGTATGATATTGTTATATAGAAATAAAATAAAAAAATTCATTTTTATTAGGGTTTTCTTTGTATTGTTTTAAAGGTTCTGGTCATTGTGTCTTTCAACTAGGTTTTGGTCATTACGTTTTTTACAAGGGTTTCTATACATTGTGTTATTATCAAAACCTATAACCCAGTATTAATTTGAGTTATGTCCATTGCGTTTTGTCCGAACCTATAACAATGTATAACATAACGAAGATAGTGTTATATTTGGGTTTTCTATATATTGCGTTATAGGTTTTAGTCATTGAGTTTATTATACTATCGATTGTGTTTTAATTTGTTGTCCATTGTGTTTTTGTTTTGTTGCGCATTGTGTTTTAATCCGTTCACTGTGTTTTAGTCTGTTGTCCACTGTGTTTTAGTCTTCTGTCCATTGTGTCTTTTATCTACTGTCATCAATTTTGTTTTTAGTTTGATACTAATTGTGTTTAGTTTATTGTCCATTGTGTCTTTTATCTGTTGTCATCGATTGTGTTTTGGTGTACTTTCAATTGTGTTTTTAGTTTGATACTCATTGTGTTTTACGCTATGTACATTGTGTAATATGCAACTGAGTTTTCTCATTGTTTTTATGTTATATCCATTGTGTATTACACAACTGGGTTTTCAAAATTTTTTTAAAGTATAACAATAGGATACTCATATTATGGATAAAAAACGCTCGATTGTATGGTATATTTAAAAAAAACAAATGACGTATAAAAAAGTTACTAACGCTTAAAAATAGGGTGAAATAACATGTGATTTGCATGTGAATATTTTTTTTCTTTTTGACAAAATTATCATTCTCACTTGAATCTTTTTTAGATACTTTTCACTCTATAGTGACGTCTTATACTTGTTATTTTTAAAGTACTTTGTATTATAACTCAACACATTTGTATATATTTTTAAACAAAGCATATAATTAAAAGTTCAAACTCAATATATTTTTAAATCCATTAATTATCATATTTACTTTTGGCTTATATAAACAAATAAACAAAGTCTCATTTAATACAATTCTTCCATGAGACCAATTTTTATTTAATTTTTTTTAACCTTTTCATATACTTTTATATTTAAGTTCCTATTTTTTTTACTCTTTCAGGTCACACAATTTATACGGGACCCTTGACCCTGATTTGTAGTTTTCACCCTTATTTCTAGTTTTCATATATATAATATTAGTGCGTGAGCCTATTTTATGTTTGTTAGTGTTCTCGTATATCGTTGTTCATTCTTATTCATTTGTGTACATTTATATTATTAACAAACATACATACCTAAACAAACACGTTTTCTTTCTTAAGGATCGGACACCAGGGGCAGACTTAGTAAGAGAGTTAGGTGGGCGGGTGCATACCTAAAAAAATATTGTATTTTATAGGGCAAAATCTCGCCCGTACCCCTTGAAAATTTGGTTAAACCAACACTCTTTGAAAATATTTCCTGAGTCCGCCACTGTCGAACACTGGAAAGAATTTGATCGTATAATTGTCTCTGTTTGCTAGATTAAAGTTAAATAAACGAACACGAAAAAGCACCGATTCCGTTTCGTTTACACGAGTATTAATTTTTATTAGAGTAAATTACACGGATGTCCCTGTGGTTTACCAATATTTTGGATTTGGTCCATAACTTTCCAAAAGCACATGGATGGTTCTGTGGTTTGCATTTTGTAACGCATTTGGTCCCCAACTTTAAAAGTACATGGATGGTCCTTGCGGTTGGTACTTTGTTACACATTTAGTCCTTAATTTGGACCTCTTGAAACCTTTAAATTTGTTGGCTAGGGACTAAATGCGTTAAAAACGCAAACCACATGAACCATCCATGTACTTTTGGAAAGCTATGAACCAAATACAAAATTTTGGTAAACCACAGGGACCATCCGCATACTTAACTCTTTTTATTATATGTTTAATGAGACAAACGATAAAATATCCGGTAATTTCGTACAACTTAATCACTATTTAATATACAATTACGTGCGTTAGACTTAAATATGATATGATTGAGTCTCCTAAGTCTAGTAATCCCAGGAAATGCATATACATATGCATACCACGTGATCGTATTCGTCGCGTCGCGAGACGATACAAACTATTACAAAGACTGTTAGTAGATTATCCGGTTAGACTAGTCGTGTCAGGACAGTTCCAGTACTCCTCTAAACGTCAAGTATAGGACTCATAAACATGTCCAACATGATATATACACAAAACGCCACTAGGGAAAACAAATGTACATGATATAAATTTATTTGATCCGAGCCATAAACTAGCAATTTGCACTAAACCGGTAAACAATTTCATAATTATTTGAAACATATATGATCAATGGATGATGTTAATCATCATGAAAGACATCAAAGGCATTTTATATACCATAAGGTTACCTAAACATAAATCATCCAACATTACTTCACAATTGATCATTTATCGAACCACAAACGCAATATTTATGCGTTTAACAACCAGTAACTATCAATATACAAACGAGTGGACTAGTTAACATTATTTAACATCCTAACACTTGTTAATTCATTAAACATATTGGATTACCCTAATTATACCATAACTACATAATACTTGTAAATTTCAACAATATTTAATGCTTAAACACTTAACAACATAAAAAACCAATCTAAGACCCCCCTAGTAAACGATTTTAGGAAGGCCTCACAAGCCCTCTTCTTGTTGTCTTGGTTAAATGGTCAAAGATGCCGTTATATTACCCAAAGGGTTTTGCTTAAAATTGATATTATAAGACTAATGTATAGTAAACCTTATCTTCACAACCTTATATTTCATTAAAAAATCACAACAAAAACTTTGTCTTCTCTTTTTAGAACCCACGGCTTCAACATCATCATCTTTATCTCCATTTTCAATTTTTATAATGTAATATAGATATACAATGCAAACATTATTTGCACAATTTCATAACGATTACATATATGTTGGCTCTATGAACATAAACATATGATAGGTGTTAACATCATTAAAAGACCCTAAGACGATTATTAAGGTGCAGTATTTACCCATTTACTATTTCTTATAGTGTGGATGTCTTACCATATTAAGGCACAATTTGTTTTCTAAGAAGTAAAATGTCTTTAGTCTGCGGACCACATCTGCAGACATCTGTAGAAGATAAGGTGGACCAAGCCTCTACAGTCTGCAAGAAGAAGGCTGTTTGTTTTTTAAAGTATATAAACTTCTAGAACAAACTGGTGGTGGTGTACAAACGGTAGTGGTGGGTGGTGGACGGTGGTGATGGACGCTAGTGGTAGATGGTGGTGGGTGGTGGACGGTGGTGGGTGGTGGACGGTGGTGGTTTTCAACCCTCTATAGATTAAAGATCTTAAAAATAGATGGTCAAATCTGCACCAAAAAGAGCTCACACAGATGTTTTTTAGTGAAACGTCTTCGAAAAACAAACAGTTTGCATATGACAATGTCTGCGCGTGGTCCGCGCGACGCAGACAGTCTGTATAGATTAAAAAAAAAACAAACATCGCCGAAATCACTATAGGTTGGTTATCTAGTTTGACCTCGTTGATACCTTTTTGACTCAAGAGGAAATAGACCATCATGGAAATCTACAAATCTTCATAAATTGTTACCTCAACACCATATTAGATTTTTATACTTTTTTCAAAATCCCTCGCTTTTTCTACAATTTACATATTAACTTTCACAAACCACTACAAATCCCATTATATATATATATATGTGTGTCCACCTCATTCCGACTTTCTCCTCAAACCCACGTTGTGGGTGCTATTATGGATCAGTTCTAATTTTTTTTAGAATATTGGTGGTCCACCCTTCATTGCTTTTTTTATATTTAATCTTAATTAATTGTTAAGACCAAAAGGAATGACATCAGATTTCACAAATAAAATGAGAGTTTAATATTTCACATAGACAAATCTTTCAAGATATAATAGTTTTTTAACGTGTTGGTTTTTTAAAACGAAATAAAACTCGTTTTCTTATATCCAACAGGACATTATGGAGTCAGGTAACAAAGCTTTTTCTTCAATTTGAACCATATATAATTTTATATCATTAATTTATTGTACCCATATATATTGGATATCAACATTGTTCATCGTTACATAACAGAAAGTTACATAACATAAAGGAATACATAAACATCATCACACACATATCCATAGTGGATATCATTAGTATTCATCCTTACATTACATATATTAAGATACCAATCAGTGATACCCTGACACACCTCCTAATTGTTACATGGGGACGGAAACACAGAACAAGAGTGTAATATATTCCTTAAACGTGCATTCCGAAAAAGTTAACCCGTCCGTATACTTGTAAATCACATCTATCATTCGTGTAAGATTAACAAGTGGGCAAGTAATTCCATTGGGACCTCTGTTGGCTTTAGACATCCCTCATTTATATCTTTCCATCCATCTTCAATAAAGTTTTTGATCGCCTCCATGGCTAGCTTTTCTGACACCCCAAAACTCTTCATATAGGCATCTACACCTGTGGTTGATGGAGCTCTTTCACGCTCAAACTTCATACACATGAAAGTAACATGTTATTAGATTAGATGCCACGATATATGCTATATTCAAAATCATTCTCATAGTAAAGTTTCAATATAAGTGGTGTGAATTTAATACCGCAATAGTCATGAGATCACCGTGGAGTCTTCCGATGGACTGTGAAGTTGTTACAATCTTTGGATGACTTTCGTACCAAGCATTGACTTCTTCTGTGACAATTTTGCCCATACCACTCAATGCTGATTTACAAAGAAGACCATATCCAGAAGTAATTAACCCAATTTTATATATTCTTCAAATGATGGCACCTCACTATGCCTCCATTCAGCTTCTTGAAGGTAGGCTCTAGCCATTTCTTGAAACTAGATTCATAACAAAAATTGAACGAAACATAATAGTATAAATATAAGTTTTATATACCGATTTTCAGTAAGAATTAATTTATAGTAAAGCATACAGCCATTTTGGAAGCCGCAATGAGATTTGTTGTTCCTGGTTGAGGTACTTGTTTGTTCCATTCAGCAAACTCGTCCAGTATAAATTTATAGAATGGCTTAATATATTCTGGAAGTTGCGACATAGCAGTAATGTGCCACCTAAAAAGATCGAAACATATTGAAATGAATGGATAGATCAATATATATACATGGTGTAACATTATGAGATATACACAAATTAATACATCATCTTGATACACAAGCATAATAACTAATACCTGTTTATTGCTTGTGTTAGAACTCGCATCTCTTCAATCGTAGCATATGCATCATATGTGTCATCTAACACCACAAGAAGAAGGATTACTTTTGTTGTCATGATTCGCGCTTGAGAGTAATTAGGATCCAAGTATATTGCCAATATCCATACATAGCACTCTGCCGGTCTATCTCTTACATAGGATGCTTTCACTTGCAATTCCATGTCCTTCCACCACCTAAAATAAAAAAAAGGATAAATACTTGATGCATTTCATAATGAGTCGAAGATCAAAAGTATAACTTAAAAGTTAAGGTTTTTTATTTTTTAAAGAACCGGAGAAAACTAGAAAATATTTATCCCAGTCAATGTTTTCATATATAGAATAAGGGTTAAGATCAAATATAAAGTGCAAAATCAACATATAAGGATAGGAGGGATTATAGTCCATTGATTTTAGATATGGAGGGTTGAGATTAGTTTTGAGGGGAAAAATTAGGAGAACATAAAGGGAATATGCTATATATGTTGACTTTTCTCTTCCACATGCAAGAAACGTGTTGGTTCTCCCGTCACTTTAAAACATTCATAACTTTTTCATACGATCTTATTTTTTACAAAGAAGGATCACCATTTTTTCATACGATTTTATTTTTCACAAAAACAATCACTAAAGTAACAAGCGTTTTTTTAATTTTTAATATGAGTATGATACTGTTATTAAAATCTAAAATAAAAAACACAATTTTTATTGGGTTTCTATGCATTGTATTAAAATTCTGGTCATTCTGATTTTAAACTGGGTTTTGGTTATTATGTTTTTACAAGGATTTTTATACATTGTGTTATTGTCAAAACTAATAACAAAAAACTCTTTTTGGGTTCTTTTTATTGTGTTTTTATTATCAAAACCTATAACACAATGAAGATGGATTTTCTTTTGCATTGTGTTAAATGTTCTGATTATTGTGTTTTTCAACTAGGTTTTGGTCATTACTTTTTTTCCTAGGGTTCTATACATTGTGTTATTATCAGAAACTATAACACAAAGTTATTTTGGGTTCTGTTGTGTTTTTATTATCATAACCTATAACACAACGTATGACACAATAAAAATGAGGTTTCTAAACATTGTGTTTAATTTTCCGGTCATTGGTTTTTCAACTGGGTTTTGGTTATTACGTTTTTACTAGGGTTTCTACACATTATGTTATTATCAGACCTTGTAACACAATGTTATTTTGGGTTCTGTCCATTGTGTATTTATTATCAGAACCTATAACACAATGTATGGCACAATGAAGATGATGCTATATTTTAGGTTTTCTATACATTGTGTTATTAGATTTGATTATTGTGTTTTTTAACTGGGTGAGTTTTCTATACATCGTTTTATAGGTTCTAGTAATTGTTTTAGTCTGTAATCCATTCTGTATTAGTCTGTTTCTCCATTGTGTTTTTTGTTCTGTTATCCATTTGTTTGATCTACTGTTTATTGTGTTTTAATTTGCTGTTCATTGTGCTTTTAGTCTATTATTTATTGTGTTTTTTTCTAATGTTCATTATGTTTTTTTTATCTAATTTTAGTTGTGTTGTTAGTTTACTTTCCCTTGTGTTTTTAGTTTAATATTCATTTTGTTGTATGTTATGTCCATTGGGTTTTATGCAATCGGGATTTTAATTTTTTTTTTACAAAAGTTAACAATAAAGTACTCATATTAAGATAAAAAAATTGCACGATTTTATGTTATAATTTTTTTGGTAAAAAACAAATGATGTATAAAAAGGTTACGAACGTTTAAAAAATGGGAGGGGGATAGCATGCGATTTGCATGTGCATATTCTTTTTTTTTTCTCTTGGACAAAATTACATACATTTTCAACTTGATCTCTCCTTGGACACTTGTCACTCTATGCCGGCTTCTTACCCTTTTTTCATTTATTTTAGACTTTGTAAAATATATAAACCCCATAGAATAACGCATAGGATCTCTCTTTTTGTATATAGAGATAATGCAAGATAACTATAAATATCTAACAAACCAATGAGATAAGAACAATAAAACAAATACACAGAGATCTATAAACTGTAATAAAGAATTATAAGATACAACATATATATATATATAATATATATTTATATATATAACAGAACACTAAATATTGCAAGAACACGTAAAACAAAATGAATCATATATTTTTTAATCATAAAAACCTAAAAAGTTAATGAAAATGTTACAAATGTAAGATTTATCGGTTCTCACACTACAATTCAAAACAAAATATGAAAATTTTCAGTTTTTATATAACCTACACATATGTAGTTTATGTGTAGGTTAAATTTTACCTACATGTATGTAGTCTTTGTGTAGGTAAAAAAATTTAATGATTTAGATTTGTTCTTTTTGTTTCGTAATAATTAGTGTCTTGTAATGCTTCTTTTATATATATATATATATATATATTTATATATTGGGGAACCGCAAAAGAGCTGGGAACATTGATCCATTATTTTTACCATACAAACAGATGTAAAAGCTATTTAAACAAGCGTACTGTGGAAATAGACCCTTATAAAGATATAGGGTAGGGCTCAATGTGAAACAACAAAAAATGAAGAACCGTAAAATCACTAATTTTACATGTAAAAAAATTATTAAAAATCATTTTACATGAAAAAATCATTTTTACATAATGTTTTCAGAGTTTTATTTTTTTCATATAAACACATATCGTTCAAATAAAAATTTAATTTTTGTAATTTCTTCTTTTACTTTCTTTCAAACTGTTTTTAAACTTTTGTTTTGATTTTCAAGTTTTCTTATTAAATGGCTTCTCCATATGTTTATATGTAAAACCTTCAAAAAATATTAAAAAAATAAAACTTTTACATGTAAAAACGAATTATTTATGGTTTTTTAATGGCAAAGAATCTCACATGTAAACCTAATTATGCTTTAACTATAGTAATTACTATTACACTAGTTATTTTACAATTCGCACGTTAACCTCTATTTATATCGGATCCACCCACCTTTACACACAAACACATATATTCTTTTCTTTAGTGCGCGAAAACTTACTTTGAAACAATTCGAAGTTCTTCTTTTTATAGTAGTTGCAAGTAGTTGAAGTGTAGTTTTGCAAGAGCTAATAGCGAGTCATATTTGGCAATTTCTTCTTCATAATGGGACAAATATTGCCTTGCCTCAAACATTGGGTGCCCTCGATGAAAAGGTCTCTCCAACGTGTGTTTTACTTGTGACATAAGAGTACCTTGGAGTGTTTTTTCTAAGGTTTTTAGTTTACTTTTCGTGAATACAATGGCTTCATCTAAAATAGATTATCCTCTTATTCTTAATTGAGCACTTTCAAAGAAACTTAGCATGCCTCTCACATCTGTAGTGATGTCTTCCTTGAATTCACCAGAACTAAAATCCTTGAACTTGCTGAACACATCTGCATGCATAACAACATTTTTTTATTCTAGGTGGTCTAACAAAATCATAAGCATCTCTAGGAGGTTTTATAAATTTTTTTTTGCTTCTATAGAGAAGCAAGTCAAAGGAGCATACTCATGCATATCTATGAGGAATTTGCTCACCGGTGGTGTTAGATTTTTTAGAGTTCACTACCCTCTATAGAACCCACACGACTTCTCAAAACCTCCTAGAAACAATTATCCTTTTATTAACACTGTGTTGTGGGAGAGATAAACCATTGTTAGATAATCCTAAAAAACCTAAAAACAAGTTTTTGCATAAGCAATAATTTTTATGAGTGACAAACGACTTACCACAAGAGAATCTGTAACCAAAGGTTCTAAAGACTTGAAAGTGAATAGACATTGTATAAAGATCTGCTTTGTCGTAAGTTTGCATGTTAATCCGGTTGAAAAGCTTATCAAGCTGGCTATCAATATCTTTCAAGAAAAGATATGTCAAACCAAGACGATGCACGAAATAAATCAAACTCAATTTGTCATTTAAATCTATTGCTGGGTTTAATATCAACTTTCGCAGTTGTTCTTTTGGCTGCTCCACAGCTTCACCATATGCTTCCAATTGCTAGAAGAAATGAATAATTTAAAGGAGCCGCAACATAAATATATTCTATAGGTGTGTGTGAGTAATTGTAAAGAGGTTTTTCTTTTTTCTTTTTTTATCTTTAGGTGTTTTGAGAAATTTTCATAGTTTCTACTAATTTTTTGGAACTTGTTTTGATTCTAGGTGTTCTGCTAGTTGAACTAAGTGTTTATGATGATCCGCTAGCCATACTAGCATATGCAAATAGTGTTTATGTTGAAAAACCAATACATTGCAAACTCATCATGAACTCTGAAAAACATACTAGATCCACTAGTTCAACTAGCAGTCTCCCGTAAAAACTATTCACATCTGCTAGTTCAACTAGCACGTCTGCATAAAAATTATTCACATATGCTAGTTCAGCGAGCGGATCATGTAGAATCAAAACAGGTTCTAAAATTTGAATATAAATTATGAATGAAAGTTTCTCCAAACGACCTAAACATTAAACAAATATTCGCATAATGAGCTCTTATGTACCGAATTGTCAAGAGTGAATGTTAGGAAGCTATCCCGCCAAATCGAAGGAGGAAAGTTGGCCAATGGACGAAACTTTATGGACGAGTATAACGTTATTTGGGCATTCAATACTATTTATAGAGGATAAGTCCTCATGTAGGGAGCTTTTTTATGGTGTGAGTTCCAAGTCAATATCACAACATAGTGTTGAATTTTGAGTGTTAATTAAGGCTAGCTCAATCCAAACACTATATGGGGTAATGGGGATTGTTTAAACTTGTTCTGAGACTGTTTATTGTTAATGTCATCAATTTATAAGAAATAAGTGACTGTGTATAATTTACCTAGTTTTGAGATATATTACTTATATCATTTTTAATAAATCTGATCCACATTCGCTAAACTCTTCTATTCAACCGAGGTAAATCGGTTGGTTTGTTACATCTGCACCGGCCTTGAAAACGTAATTTATTTTAAATTGTTTTTAAATGGTAAACATACACTCTTAAAATCTACTCTATTATCTATATTTTGTTCACTTTATGACTTTATGGACTAAACTGGTCCTATTTAATTTGATAGGGACCCATGATCTATTGATCTAGTGATATAGTGTTCTCTTTTATAAATATAAGTTTGTGAATTTAAATTTTTATAAATGGAAGATAAAGATGGAATGAGGTGTTTAAAAAAACCTTAATTTGATGAGCATAAATACGAGATGGATAGTGCCACTATGCCAAAAGACAAATGACAAGTTGGATTTTATTGACTTTGTCAAGTTAGAATTTATTGATTTTTTTGTTTGTTTTTCTTCTTTTAATTAGCTTACTTCCACGTTTTTTATGGGTCTTTTATATGAATGAATATTAATAATAATAACAATAATACATATAGTGGTTTTGTGTCAACTTATTATGGTTGATTGGATGGTTGTGTCAACTTATTAGGGCTTACTAGTATTATTTTATAGGCACGTTTGTGAACATTATTCTTTTTTGTAAAGTTCATCTATGCTAATTACTAGTTTAAGTTTTTTTAGTTTGTTTATTTAAACAATCGAATATGGAGTATGTCTCGTTAATTTATTTATTTTTATTTGTGTTTATTTATATGATAATCTATTTATTTAATTTTATTTGTAGCAGGGACGGCTCATAGGAGGGGCAAGGTGAGCGATCATCCCAAAATTTCTTAAAAGACTTTTATAAATTTTATAGATATATTGTTTAAACAAAGCATATCTCTGATATGATTAAAAGTTAAAACTCAATATGTTTCTCAATCCCATAATTTATTATATTTAGTTTAGACTTATATAAACAAATAAACTCAATTCTTATCTAACACAACTCTCCCATAAACGGAGCAATATTTTTTTAGTATTTTCATACATTTTATATTTTTCTACTCCCTTAAGCCCACAAATTCTAGGGGGGCTATCCTTATTTGTAGTTTTTACCCTCATTTGTAGTTTTCATATATACCAAGTGTAAGTCCATTAGCCTATGTTATATTTGTTAGTGTTCACTTATTACCGTTTTTGTTTGTTTTTGTTGATTTGCGTTCATTTAGGTTATTATCGAACACACAAACATGCACACATTCTTTTTCTCCAGGATTAAACACGAACAAGAAATTCGTTCATTTAAGTGTTTTTGTTGCTAGGTTAAAATTAAATAAATGAACATGAACAAGCACTGGTTCGGGATCATTTACACGACAATCACTTTATATTATATGTTTAAAATTATTTATAGAAAAAACTATTAACTATGTACAAAAAGTAATAATAATTTTTATTATATAAAGAAGTCATGTAAAAAACGCATAAAATTTAATTTAAAAAAGAACATATAAATAAGACTTTTTTTAAACTGTACTAGTTTAAATACGCGTGTGTTACATAGTTTACACAATGTCATATATATATAAATGATAAGTTGTAAATAATATTTTAAAATGATAGAAATGTTGGTATGAAGTATGAGGGCGTACCGCATTTTAACTTGATGGGAGTAAGATATGGAGTCAAAGAACCGATGAATCATTATAGTTACATGATGGATTTATATGGGAAATCAGGTGAGCTTGAGAAAGCAGAGAAGCAAAACAAACGAAATGGCAATAATAGAGACCACCTGTCAATCATACTAACCCACTTAAAATTCAATCTCAATAATATAGACCAACTTCATATCAAATAGCAATAACCTAAACAAAAGTCGAGTAAAAAGTTGAGCTGAAAATTTAAACAAACAATGTGACTACGAGGGTCACTCAATGGGCCTCCTCGTCTGGGCTTATTGCTTCTCACAAGATACTGGGCTCGGGCCCTATATAATTTCTTCCCCACAACAATCCATCAAAGAAAAGACTTAGCCAAAGATGCTGATCTTCCTACCTATGTTTAGGCAGAAGGATGAACGACATGACATCTCATGGCATTTAACGCCACTGAGGTCCCCCCTCGAGTAGGGAGCCTCATATATATGAGCAAGGGCGATGATCATGCGAAAGCAAGTGGAAAAAACATTCTCAGAACTATGAAGAAATAACTTTCATATTGAAATCTCACATTCAGTTCGGAGATCACAAATACATTCCGATCTACTGATTATCACCTAAAATTCATACCAAGGCATGAGACTTATTCTCATGCCGGAGCTTGGTCACGGATTCCCCCCGGCCCTCCGTGACGAGGCCGACGATGTTCTTTTATGTAGGATCATTCCGGCGAAGTGAAGAACGACAATGGATCTCCGGCAGCAGGCTCGTATATGCCAAAACTTCCATATGGCATGATCAACCCTGCAATCCAAGGAGACCACATGCAATTTTTCTACAAGCATTTTGCAACGCTTTTGCTAAGCTTATGCCCACCTAAAAACTACATATGTCAAAAGTTGTTGAAGCAATGAAAATATTACAACCTCCTACGTCGATTTAAATAAAGGCTATGCTTCTATGTTGATAGTTCACTTGAAAAAACCATATGAAATTTCGCAACTTCACACATAGGTCCTTAAACTTTATTTGTAAATAATAAAATCCACGGACTTTCGAAACCTATAAAAGGTCATTTCATAAATTATATTATGGAGATATAATTATTCCATGTATGTTTACATCGGTACTAAGCTATATCTCACTTATAATCAATAGTTAGGCCACCGATACCATTCTAGAGTATGGAATCGACAACTTTGACATTTTGTTTCAACCATGGCATCTACAGTTTTATGTTCTTGTGGACTACGCCCAGTATCCACACTTATTGGGACCTATATAATTCACAAAATATTGAAGCCTATACAATTTAA
Source organism: Scalesia atractyloides (assembly GCA_947069175.1). Classification (NCBI taxonomy): domain Eukaryota; kingdom Viridiplantae; phylum Streptophyta; class Magnoliopsida; order Asterales; family Asteraceae; genus Scalesia; species Scalesia atractyloides. The sequence goes on along the minus strand of CAMTDV010000007.1, from coordinate 11,150,870 downwards.
CAGGAATAAAGTTTGACTATGAATCTACTTGTCATCAAGCTGCCCGTAATTTTCACATCTGGAAATTAAACCAAAAGTATATATATGAAACAATGAAAATATAAAATATTACCTACCATCACCGATTATAACCAACAAAGGATATTGTCCAGTGCCCACCACTTTCTTAACCACTTGTCATAGCCTTTTTTTTTATTACAGTGGCGAATAATGTTGGGCCTATGGTGACAATAGATAACTCAAGCACCAGAAAGGTTTAAATTCCACCTTCGAAATTGCAACTGAACCTCAAAGTTTAGTGTTTATCCTGCAAGCTTAAACAGATACTACGCAAGAAACATAACAAACATATTTAATAAATCATGACATAAAAGAAAATATTTAAACCCTTGAGCACTTTAGGTGGTTTCAAGTATCCTTGGCCATTATCTACTCCTCACCGCTGCTTTCATCAGTAACGCCACTTTTTTTTAATTTGACATAAAAATTGAGTAAGTAGTAGGCACTCGACCTAGGTGGTGCTCTTTTATGCAAGGATGAGAGGTTACTCATGTTTATGCCAAGTGGCGGCATGCTAGTGGTAGGCGTGGTTGAAGAGGTCATCTGGTTGACCACAAGTAGTGGTTTACTTGGTGTGGTAGAGGAGTTAGTGTTAGATGGTAGCCTATCTAGTGTAGTGGAGAGGGGTCTGCTTGAGAATAGAGCCGCTGGCTGGTGGACTATTTGTACAGGCAAATGTGGTCGCAGTTGTGGTTGTGATTTTTGTGAGACGTGTTCAGTATCCTGCCTTTGTTTCTGTATGTAAACTTTCACTATAACCTAGATTAGTGTCTAACGTATGTTAGGACTATAGGAAATTAGAGACTCCTAGTTTTAATTTGGGAATACTAGGTTTTAAGTAGTAATGTTTTAAACCGATTAATTAGAATGAATATGGTATAAAAATGTCATTAATTGATTATTTAAAATCACCAATTCAAGATAAAAATTATTACTTATTTATAAAAAAATTAATAGGATACAATGTTGATAAATAATTTGTTAGACATATAAACAAAGAAGTTTGCTAATTGAATATAACCCAAACTCTTTAAATGGTAAGCATCTGATTTGTTTAAATGGGGAGGATAATTTATAAATTTCCAAGTTAACTTGTAGGAGTTGATTATTTTATTTTTTTAACACGGTAACGTGTAACAATAAAGTGTAAAATTTTCCAACTAATTGGGTAGGAAAAAAAATATGAAAATTAAATAATAGCTAAATCTACAAAATTAATATGTAAAATTAGTCTTTTTTTTTGTAAATCTGGTTCATTTATTTTTTTTCCATAAAACTAATGTTGTTTAACATAAATTTTTCCTAATACAAAGAGAGGGGTTTTTTTACGGAAAATTATTTAGCTTAATAAAGTTTAGATGTAGAGATTTGTTTATGTTATAAAACTAAGTAGGTTTTTTGCGTCGTGTATTGCGGCGAAAAGGAGAAAATGATAATGTTAAATAAACGATATTTGAAAATGAAGCATGTTGTTTCGAAAGACAAACGGTAGAATCGGTTTAGTTTATCATGTTACCGTAAAATGACACCAAATAAATACTCTAGTTCGAATACAAATTCATTTTAACAATGCTTATATCGGAATCTCGAGGGGTGGGGGATAAACACAACTGTGTACTTAAGTGTTTTTTTAATTAACGAACAAAAATTATTAAAGAAATATTAAATTATATTAATAGATAAAGGTAATTTAAAAAAAGAAAAAAAAGATTATGAAAGAATAAAAAAAAAGAAATTTGTTAAAAGTTAATAATATAATAAGGTATTATAATATTAAATAATAAAATATTAAAAAAACTGTATACTACTATAAAATTAAAATTACTATTAATTGTTCTTCAACAATATATATATAAATTAATTCATAAAGGTAATATCATTTAAAAAAAATATAAAAAATAAAAAAAAAACGATAAAAGGGAATATGATATTTTAAAAAATAATAAAAAAGAAATTTGTTAAAAGTTAATATAATAATAAATTAATAAAATATCAACAAAAAAACTATACATTACTATAATATTAAAATTACTATTTATCGTGCTTCAACAACAATATATATGATATATTGTAACACTCGTCAAAAAAATAATGAATTCTAAAACCCGACCTGTTGTAACTCGATCCGTTTTCATATTCCACGTAATTTTGTTTAATGTTTAAGCAATAAAATGTCTTGGATTCTATGTTTTGATCATACATGTTATCATATCTGGTGATTTATAGTCTTATACATGTTTTAGGCAACCTTGTAAATTCATTTCCATGTATTTTGAAGAAAACCCTCTATATCTCAAGGTCTAAAACTAAGGTTTTCCTTAAGTTAATCAAAAAATTTGGAGACCTCGTGAACATACCTAACACATCACATCCTAACCTTCTTATCATTCAAACTTCATTATATACATGCCTTAAGATATGACATTGTGTTTTGGAGAGTTTAGATGTAAATGATCGCAAGTAAAAAGTTCTACATGTCGTATTCTTAGTTTTGTCATAAGATGACTTTCGGGTGACTTTCTTGCTAACTTTTCTCCATCCTTGAGCTATCATTCTGGTCCATTCAAAGCTCCAAGATATACTTGGTATACAAAGGATCAAGTAGGTTCAAATTGTGCATAAAACTGAGCTCCAGCGTAACGGGAATCACAAACACAAGTTTTAGAACATAACCCTCGACCCGCATCAAGACCAAGGTTTAAGCCCAATTCTCGACACCATGGATGTTGGATTACTCTCTTCCATATGATAGTACTCTGGAAATAATGAACGTAGGTGAAAACCGTGCGCGAAACGGAGTTATAACGAAACGGGAATCGCGAAAACAAGTTTGGTGTTTGTTGCTGATTTGAAAGACGCGAAAATCTTGTTTTAAAGTTATCCCACATCGCCCCAATCACCATTTGGTGCTCTATTTCACACCTATACATACCATTGCTTGGTTCTTTATAGCTTGCAACTCCTAGTTTGAGTATAAACAAGTGGAATAATCAAATTTGGTGGCTCCACAAGCACAATACCCCTTTGGGTGTGGTGTGTAATAGTTTTTATTTCCGCTTTCGACGAGGAGGTGCTGCCCTTCAAGCTCTTCTCATTTTGTAAAGTTCTTCTTCGAGGTAATCTTCATTTCTTTGTTTTATTTTTTATTTTTTTTATTATTCATTTATTTGTTGCTTTCTTAGTTTAATTAGTTTAGTTTAGGTTCTTAGTTAAGCAGCATTAGGCTCGTTAAGGTAGCCTAGTTTAGGCTCGCCTTTAGGCTTTTCATAGCCTTGTAGAGGCTCATTAGGCTCAACGAGTCTAACATATCATGTTCGTTCATTTAGCTATGCCTAGCATAATGTTTACTTTTTTTTGTTGCATTCGTTTGTCTAGCTTAAATCATGCTTATCAATTGGATTTTCTCCTTATTCTCGTGCGGTTTTTCACTAAGGATTAAAAACGCAAACACTGTGAGTGAATCCTTACAAATTCCCTTTTTTATTCATGTTTTGGGGTGTATAATGTGTCGTAATTTACTTTATTTAACAAATACATGTGCTACCACCATTATGTGATCTAATGTGTATATTTATTTGTTGTGGTTATGTGTGGTTACATTTTATCATATCAGTGCAATCATTCATTTAAGGCCCATCAGTTCCTCGTGGAATACGAGTTGAGCATCAGGTGCCTCATTAGATCGGCTCTGTTTGATTAAGCCTTGATCTCAAGTTCATCATTCATCATGTTCATATGTTCATTGTTGATATTATGTGATCTAATGTGTATATTTGTTTGTTGTGGTTATGTGTGGTTACATTTTATCATTTCAGTGCAATCATTCATTTAAGGCCCATCAGTTCCTCGTGGGATACGAGTTGAGCATCAGGTGCCTCATTAGATCGGTTCCGTTTGATTGAGCCTTGATCTCAAGTTCATCATTCATCATGTTCATATGTTCATTGTTGATATTATGTGGTTTGTGATTTAATGCACATTTTTATTGAAATAACCAATTTAACAAACTGTTTAAATGTTTAACTTAGATTCACTCCCCAACCTTTGTTGACCCAAAACCATTTTTACACATGATACAGGTGAACAGGTACGAAGAGAAGATTAGACATAGGATGGGCCTTAGTTAACAAGAAACGAATTAGTGCAATATACTTGTTATAAACATCATCTTGTGTTTGTAATTATTTATGTGAATTATTTGTATTGTGAGACACTTGATATGAATTAGTGAATATTTAAAACAAGTAATAGCAAGTCATAAGCTCTCGAGTTAACCCAATCATGCCCCGATTACCTATTCTGCTGTGGGTCGGGGTGTGACAGATTGGTATCAGAGCCATTGACTTTAGGGATATAGGATATGTTACTAGACCCTTAGAACCTATACTTTAGTCAACTACGACCTATGTGCTTATGTGATTTCATGTTTTGTTTGACTTATGATTTGCTATTGCCTAGACATTTAAATTTTTTTCATTTCACACAGAAACGCATGCAAGCACTCTCTTTGTTACTTGATTATGTGATACGTGCAATGTGTTATAATTATGTCATGAAGTCTACATATATGTTACATATATACATATCACTCCACTTGAAATGTACCATACGAAACTTATGAAACCCTTATTTATAAGTTCTCGATTTCCTTTAAATTTTCGAAACATTTCTCTTCATTTTCCAAATACTTATTTCTATGTTATTCAAACTTTTGTGATGTATTTCGTTTTCAAAATTTATCAAGGTGAGTTCATATGACGGGCATGTAGTAACTGGAAGGGTTCGAGTACCGGTAGTCGGGATGTCCTGTCTAGGATTGGCATTCGTTTAAATCCAAATTAACGGACCAGTTTGTCTACTTGGGGAATACTGATGAGAGTACGAAGGACCTATTAGGCCAAAGCATGCCACACTAAACGTCATGTGAACCAACCCTACTTTGAGGTGTCACCGTGTCCACACCTGGATGCACTCCTACTTTCATACGTTACATTCACATTTCTCGATTTTCTCCGGGTTTTAGTGTACGTTACCAGGCTAACACATGCGAACCATACGAAATCCCGGTAATCATGGGGGCCCACATGATTACGAAGGTGAAGTATGGCGGCATGCAAGGCCCAATTACGAGCAAAGCCCAAGAACACTTTAAAAGTGTTTTGTTATCATAAGTTATTGTTTTCAAATACACCCTAAAGTTTTCATTTTATCATATGTTTATTTTTTTTTTCACATCCCTGCTAGCAAATCCATCAATAGAATCTCACAATCTCGTTTGCGTGAATTCCTGTAGATGTCCTTTAGGCACCTTCTTGGAGGAAAAAGAACCGGAAACTCCAGTAGACGCATGGCTGCCCAAATTGCCAAGCAAATGGCCGCTGTGATTCCTAACATCGTGATCCAAGTTCAACAAGCCCTCACTAATAACCATGTCAATCAAGTCGAACCAAACATTGTAAATGCTCCCGCAACTACATCCAAGTGCTCCTATAAGCACTTCAAGTCTTGTGACCCCCCCCCCCCAAATATGAGGGAACAGAAGGGGTCACTACACTCCTGCGATGGTTCGAGGAAATGGAAAGCACCTTCCTAAATTGTGACTGCCCTAACGATCGCAAGGTTCGTTATGTTACCGGTTGTCTCATTGGGGCAGCTTTAACCTGGTGGAACGCTGAAAAGGGTCGAAGAGGGGCTGAAGCTGCTGTGGCCCTAACTTGGGAACAACTCAAGGAACTAATGACTAAACGGTTATGTCCTAGGAGTGAGATCAAGAAGTTGGAGGACGAATTCTACCGCTTAAAGCAAAATGATGGAGACCATATGGCCTATAACAAGCGTTTCCTCGAGCTGAACCAGATGGTCCCAAATATGTTCACTCCTCCTTACCATCTCATTGAACATTACATTAGGGGTCTTCCTTCTGGTATCCAGGATTCCGTGATGAGCATTGTACCCACAACATTGGAAGCTGCAATAGAACTAGCCACCGAACTCACCGAAAACCATATCCAAAATGGAGACGTTAAAAAGAAGGGCACAACTGACAAGGTTTCAGTGGAAGAGCCAAATACAACCAAGATCGAAACGTTCTCCCGTTCCGATACCAAACGAAAGCGTGACGGTAAAACTATGCTATTGCCTCGACTAACCCAACTTCACAAGCCGTACCACTCCAAGCCATCCCAATCACCCAAATGGCACCTAACCCAGCTTACCCAAACAAGAACCCTACACTGGTCCCCACCCTCAATGCAACACCTGCCACTATCACCACCAACTCACCGAACCCTGTCGTCTATGTGCCAATTGTGGGTGTTATGGCCATTTGAGTAACACGTGTCGCACTACTCAAAACCAAGTTTCACCTCTTGCCTAAAACATGATCCAGCCCTACCAACCACCGCATTACCCCATGGTGCCATATGTTCGAGCTTGCTTTAATTGTGGTGATCCTACTCATTTCAGAAACACGTGCCCTAGGTTGGTTAACATCATCAACGCTCAAGCCCAAGCAAATCCAGTTAACTAAGCGAATCAAGTTAACCAAGCGAACCAGGCAAACCCAACACCCCGACCAGCAAGAGGGAGAGCCTACAACGTCAACGCAAACCCAGTTGAGGTCAACGACGATGCGAACGAACAACCTAACTAGTCTTTCTCCCATCATGAAGACTCAAGACTCTGCTCCAGTTGTTTATTTTATTTTTATTCTCAATCCAAGCTTTAATAAATTCCATTTCTTGTCCTGACTATTCAAATTACCATTGTTTTCAATTTGGGTAATAATGTTTCAAGATTTCATTATTTCATATTAATGCCATTAATGCAATTTATATCACGCTATGCCAATTTGTTTCATTACATGTCTCTATACATCGATTAAATTTCATGTTATTCGTGTCATCATACATCACGACGAACACCGTCTCATCATTTAGGGAAGTTGGGTCGTGTCTCACTTTTTCACAGACTGACCACTTCCTCATAACACATGAGAGAGGTACCACTGTCATTTAGTCTTGCTCTCTTCGGATTCGAGATTCAAGCATGGGTTGTTGTGTTTGTTTATGTTTGGTAGATTTTAGGATGAGTCACATAGAACTAATCGTGACTTAATAACAAGGCCAATGAAAATTTGACAAGGACATGGTGGATACGTCGCAGGTACTTCCTATATATAAGTGTTCTTGTTTGGTGATCAAAAGCATTGTTAGACGGTTATGGAAAGTTTTGTGTAAGTAGTGTCAATCTCAATTTGGATAACGATGTGGTTGATGATTTCGTTTTGTGATGTAACTTTATCATTATGACGCTTCGATTTTCTCAAAACCCCTTATCATGAGACAATATCCAGTTAGCCATCTCCGTGTTACAACACTTTTCATTTTTACACCTCAGGCATCAAAAAGTGATTCATGTAGCAGGGTATTCAACCCTTACTAGGAACGTTACCGCCTCAATCAAAATCAAAACTTCACACTCACCTGGTTAGGTATATCCTTAGCATCATCGAGATTTTTATTACCTACCATACTCGAGATCCAATCTATAAGAAACCCTATTAACTAACCCTCAAGAACGGTTCCCTCCTAATTTTGGAACGAAATTCCTAAAAGTAGGGGAGACTGTAACATCCGCCAAAAACGGGTATCCAGAAGTCCGACCCACTTTGAAATCCGGATCCTAACCTTTAAACTTCGGAAATTTTCGCGAAATAAATAACCATTGAAAGATTTTACTCTTTAATTTAAATTCATTTATCGACTTATTTGCTTATTAATTTAATTTAATTAATATCACAATTAAAATCATTAATAAAATCTAGTTAGTTTTGTTAGGTTTTAAAGTGAGTTTTAAGGTAATATGAGTTAGTAGACAAGTTAGTTCGGATATTAGAGTTAAGGGGTCTGATTTGTAACATTTCAAAACTTTACATTCAAAAAAGAAATATAAAATAGTGGACCATGGTCATTCGATCCCGGGTCTCACCAACAGAAAAAACACTTGAGCTACTCCACCACATCAAACCTTTGTTAAAATTTCCATTTCCAAAATCCTTAAACACTGCAATCCCTTAGAATTACCTTTACCCCCCAAATGTTAAATAGCTAAATGGCTACCTCCTAATTTCGGGACGAAATTTCCAAAAGTAGGGGAGATTGTAACATTCGTCAAAAAAATGAATGAATCCTAAAACCTGACCTGTTTTGTAACTCGATCCGTTTTCATATTTCACGTAATTTTGTTTAATGTTTAAGCAATAAAATGTCTTGGATTCTATGTTTTGATCATACATGTTATCATATCTGGTGATTTATAGTCTTATATATGTTTTAGACAACCTTGTAAATTCATTTCCATGTATTTTTGAAGCAACCCTCTATATCTCAAGGTCTAAAACTAAGGTTTTCCTTAAGTTAATAAAAAACTTTGGAGACCTTGTGAACATACCTAACACATCACATCTTAACCTTCTTATCATTCAAACTTCATTATATACATGCCTTAAGATAGGACATTGTGTTTTGGAGAGTTTAGATGTAAATGATCGCAAGTAAAAAGCTCTACATGTCGTATTCTTAGTTTTGTCATAAGATGACTTTCGGGTGACTTTCTTGCTAACTTTTCTCCATCCTTAAGCTATCATTCTGGTCCATTCAAAGCTCCAAGATATACTTGGTATACTAAGGATCAAGTAGGTTCAAATGGTGCATAAAACTGAGCTCTAGCGTAACAGGAATCACAAACACAAGTTTTAGAACATAACCCTCGACCCGCATCAAGACCCAAGGTTTAAGCCCAATTCTCAACACCATGGATGTTGGATTACTCTCTTCCATATGATAGTACTCTGGAAATAATGAACGTAGGCGAAAACCGTGCGCGAAACAAAGTTATAACGAAACGGGAATCGCGAAAACAAGTTTGGTGTTTGTTGCTTATTTGAAAGACGCGAAAATCTTGTTTTAAATACCATTGCTTGGTTCTTTATAGCTTGCAACTCCTAGTTTGAGTATAAACAAGTGGAATAACCAAATTTGGTGGCTCCACAAGCACAATACCCCTTTGGGTGTGGTGTGTAGTAGTTTTTATTTCCGCTTCGACGAGTAGGTGCTGCCCTTCAAGCTCTTCTCATTTTGTAAAGTTCTTCTTCGAGGTAATCTTCCTTCCTTTCTTTGTTTTTTTATTTTTTTTATTATTCATTTATTTGTTGCTTTCTTAGTTTAATTAGTTTAGTTTAGGTTCTTAGTTAAGGAGCATTAGGCTCGTTAAGGTAGACTAGTATAGGCTCGTCTTTAGGCTTTTCATAGCCTTGTAGAGGCTCGTTAGGCTCAACGAGTCTAAGATATCATGTTCGTTCATTTAGCTATGCGTAGCTTAACGTTTACTTTTTTTTGTTGCATTCGTTTGTCTAGCTTAAATCACACTTATCAATTGGATTTTCTCCTTATTCTCGTGCGGTTTTTCACTAAGGATTAAAAACGCAAACAATGTGAGTGAATCCTTACAAATTCCCTTTTTTATTCACGTTTTGGGGTGTATCATGTGTCGTAATTTACTTTATTTATACAAATACATGTGCTACCACCATTATGTGATCTAATGTGTATATTTGTTTGTTGTGGTTATGTGTGGTTACATTTTATCATTTCAGTGCAATCATTCATTTAAGGCCCATCAGTTCCTCATGGGATACGAGTTGAGCATCAGGTGCCTCATTAGATCAGCTCCGTTTGATTGAGCCTTGATCTCAAGTTCATCATTCATCATGTTCATATGTTCATTGTTGATATTATGTGATCTAATGTGTATATTTGTTTGTTGTGGTTATATGTGGTTACATTTTATCATTTCAGTGCAATCATTCATTTAAGGCCCATCAGTTCCTCGTGGGATACGAGTTGAGCATCAGGTGTCTCATTAGATCGGCTCCGTTTGATTGAGCCTTGACCTGAAGTTCATCATTCATCATGTTCATATGTTCATTGTTGATATTATGTGGTTTGTGATTTAATTATATATACATATGCTCATATATGGTCCATGCACATTTTTATTGAAATAACTAATTTAACAAACTGTTTAAATGTTTAACTTAGATTCACTCGCCAACCTTTGTTTACCCAAAACCATTTTTACACTTGATACAGGTGAACATGTACAAAGAGAAGATTAGACATAGGATGGGCCTTAGTTAACTAGAAACGAATTAGTGCAATATACTTGTTATAAACATCGTCTTGTGTTTGTAATTGTTTATGTGAATTATTTGTATTGTGAGACACTTGATATGAATTGGTGAATATTTAAAACAAGTAATAGCAAGTCATAAGCTCTCGAGTTAACCCAATCTTGCCTCGATCACCTATTCCGACGTGGGTCGGGGTGTGACATATATAATATGCAAAAGTGGATAGCTGCCTGTTTGTTGAACTTTATGAGTTTATAATTTTTTTTATTATCACAAATTTGTATAACTAGGTACATGTTTGTTGACTCCAATACGCTTGAACTCACGGGAAAGGGGTACCCAAGGATAGTACTTTTGCCACGACTAATCACAGTTCACCATGTCAAATTCCTTAGAAACTACCCTTACGCTACAAAACACTAGCAACACCAAAGCTTGCCATACACCCTTGAACTTTTTTGTAATTTAAACAAAGTCAAATGTAAGTAAAAGTTAAACTCATTAAAATAAAAAATAAAAATAGATAATTCAAACTAAAAAAATCAAAATAAGAAAAGTAAAAACAGACAACTTTTATAAAAAGTCTGTCAAACATGGATCTTTCACTCGAACAACACTCGTGTGATGTGCGGAAACCACCACACTCACACACCGCGTAGGTAAAGAACAAGAAGGACTAGAATACAGAGATGAACACAATTTGAGTATACGCAAAATATTCTTAGATGTTCAGCCGTCACACACAGTGGAACACACAGTAGAACACAATGTAGGAAAGTAGGGTTTCTCTCTCAAGGTTTCTTGTACACGAATGTTTCCCAAAAAGTCTGCTCATCATTGCATTTCCATTCCATATATATATATATATATATATATATATATAATGACTGAAATCCAAAACACATGAGTTCCGGATTATACAATAACGAACTCGAACAAACACAATATAAACTGTTTCGAGTTCAACTAATAATCTAAGAAGCATTACATAACATCATAAATTTGGAATGTTCATTAACTATTGTGTAATAAGTTACAAAAGTAGTCCTTAGACTTCTTCAAAGAGTAAATCCAACACTTGTCACAAACTAGTGCATTTCCAGACTCCCCATTGATGAGTGCGGATTTGCATACAAACTTGGTATGATCTTCAACTCTACTTTGAAAACGAGCTTCCTGCATCGACCTGATTCTTTGCACAGAATTGTACGACTCTAATGTATTTACATGCCAGCTCTTGAACTTCTTCAAGGTATTATAGAGAGTGTCTTTTCAGCTTCTTCAAATCTTTCATCTTAAAGTTAACAAGCCATAACGGATCCAGGATCCTGATGATTTCATCTCTAACTTTCTTTCTGGTAATCGCTTCACCAGTCCTCCTATCAACGTACAAATACTTGATTCATCCCCAAGCTAAATTGTCTGATCGGAATCTTCCTTAAACATCATTTTGTACACCATTTTGTAAATGCGCTTTCCAGTAATCTTGTCTCATCCTTTTACACGTCTGCCCATGGCTAGTGTAAACATCTTCCACCTGCTATTCCGACATTCTTCTACTAGAATGTTCTTTAACCCGTTTGTGTTAGCATGTGTGGTCAGACTGTTTAGATCTAACTTAGCAAGGTGATGTAGATCACGTGCGGAAAGAGTCTTGGATATCTTGCATGGGCTTTGAAGTATTGTACTCTGTCAGTTCTCTATCATTATCAACCTATGTCGTTCATCAATGTCCTAACTTCTTATCTGTCTAGATTATTCACCTCTTCTCTTGATGTATATCTTCTTTTGCGTCTAATCTGGTAGAGGTGCATTTAGCCATTTATCTAAAAGTTTTCTGGCTTCCTCAGGAAACTATTCAGGGTTGGAAACTTCTTCAACAGGTTTGTCAGTAAAAATATGTTCTTTAACTCTTCGAAGTCGACCTCGACAGATTCAAGTACACCAACATCCATGGTGTATACAATATCTTCACCCTTTTTAATCTCCATATGGTCTATACCTATAACCACATCAGCGTCAGACTTTCAATCTGCTACAATCCCTTCAACCACGTCATCCTGATCAAGATCAACATTTGTCAAATAGTGCTTAACAGTTGTATCTTCATCGTCGGACTCATCAGACAAGCTCAACAAACTAGCTTCAGCTTCTACTAGATATTTGTTTCTATCCCCACCAGTACCGCTCCAAGACTTCCCCTCAACTACAACCTTGGTTGTAGCTTCCGTAGCTTTTGTGCTACTTGGTTGTTCCCTCTGTTGTGAAGCTTTGGGATCCTTTTCTCGGTCAAGGTCATCTTGTATCTTGTTAAGTTCATCAAGTTTGCATTGAGCTTGAACTTGCAGTTTCCTGTTGTCGCTACTCTCCCCCATGAGAAGAAAATAGCCCTACAATCTCAGTAATGATTCTTTGAATTTGCTCGTTCTCAAAACAAGTTCTTGATATCTTGTAGATGAAGCGACATCACGCTTCATGAGAATAGTCATATGTTGAGCATGACAATTTAGAGTGGCATCCATCCCAATTGGATGTTTTTCATGAGCTTCAGATTTCTATCGTAGCCCATTAATGATTTTATGTTGTTCTTTGAATAAATTTTGATTCGCACGAATGGTCTTAGTCTGTTCAGCCAAGAAACTTTGAACATCTGCAAACTTATTGTGCACATAGATAGGAAAAGGCGGGCGTTCAATATTGCTAGGCTCAGTTGCAGCGAGATGTCTCGGTGGCGTTGATGCAGGTCTCAGACCTTCCGGTCATGGAATCGGCATTCCTAGACCAACAACTATCTTTGGATGCATACCATGAGGTTTTTGTGCAACAGGTTTCTCAACTTAGGGCTAAAAGGCTTCCTCAACTAATTAGGCGTTCTTTTATATTTTCTTTCAAAAAATGACTTGTTTTTGGAAAACTCTATCCTAAAACTTACAATCGAAGTTGAATTTTTAAATCAAGGGATTAGAACATTGCATATTGAACATTTTACTAATCATGATTTACGATTGAATGATTTTTTTTCTTAAAACATAAGGAAATTATTTTAGAATTATAAATTATTAGGCTCAATCACAATTCCCCATCCCCACACTTAAGACGTAGATTGTCCCCGATGTATGAAACTAAAATAAACAAGAGGTAGGAATTGTGAAACTTCCCTGGAATAGGCAGTCATGCAATTCTGTAGTAATATCCATCCAAAGCACTTCTAACATGAAATGCCTTTCCATATTGACCTATTTGAATTCTCAACAGACACGCATAATAACATAAAACGAATTAAAAATGCAACACCATATATCAGATAATCATAACAAACAAGCAAACATCCATACATCAAAAGAAGGGGACTCACACCCCAAATTTTATTTACTTTTGGGATGAAGGGATTATTCCCTCAATCAGGTGGCTTCTCCTTTAAGTGCTTCCCACTCATCCAGTTTAGTTTGATTCATCTACCGTTTGGTGGGAATGTCCAACTGTATAACTAAAAATAGTTTTGAAAATTTTTAACGGGTCATGCTACCAATATTTAAACTTACCTAAGACCAAACGTGATATGATTAATGTAGTGAAGCAGACGATCTTTTTTGTTGTTTGTTGAACTTTTCTAATGCTTCTTTCTTCGTCTCTTAACCTTCAAACTTGAATGGTCCGACTTGTGTTTTACCTTCTTCCAAGATGTCTTGAGTTTGGGTGGTGATCCACGATCATGCTCATTCATGGATTTGGTATCTTCATTACAGATTGTAGGGTTGGTTATCTTAGTCTTTGGTGGTCATCTTCAAGGCCCCGCATCTTATCATCCTCACCAGACAAGTGTAAAATATAAAGTAGATTTATAGATACATGCTAGACAAACTAGACATTAATAAAGTGGTGTCATTAGAAACTTCATGCTCTTAATCAATTGATCTTAAAAGAGAGTATGTTTCATGAATGGGTGGGTATTCCAAGTTGACATTTAGCTCACAGATAGGTGGCAACCTTAGATGGGTAGGCCTAATTGTTTGATTCAATTTACCTTGAACAATAATCCATTAACAATATTTTGCACCAGCATGTATTCTTCCTCATTAGGATCGTTTCATCAACTATCAGCTCACCTTCCTATAAGCATATGGAAGCTTCTTGTTTTCTTAACTCATCACTACACTCATACTTTCGAGATATGAAAACTTCATCCTCCACTTGGTTCTCCATTGTATCATCATGTGAGCAAGTCTTTTTTGAAGTCTTCTATAGGTTCTTCCTCGTCGATATCTTTTGGTTCAACCCCCTCTGTCAAGTTTATGTCATCGTCATCACTGGCTCAGAAATCAAGATTGAGTTGTGTTGAATTAAATAGACTTGGGCGAACTTTGTGGAGTTGAAATGTGCACTTCATCCTTTATTGTATCCAATTGTTTGCACAAAGTTTTAGACATTGGAGATATATACGATAGTATTTATCATCTCCTATAGTTCTAACCTTACCGGATATGGAATCCTTGGCTTGTATTCTCTTAGAACAACTTTCTTCTTCTCCTTTGTTGGCTCCTCTGTTGCAAATTCTTCTTTCTCCACATGTAGTTCTTTTTTAGCTAGCTCCATATGAACTACTTTCTCAATTATTGGGTCTTGACTGGTCATGCTACTTGTAGTTATAATAGCTTTCGATAGAGTGTTGGGGTTTATCTCAGTAGTGCTAGGGGAGTAGTGCTAGGCAATTCCCCTGGTAGTCTTTTACTCATTTGTTGTACTAGTTCGCCTAAACTCCTCTCAAGATCATGAAGTGAGCTTTTTTGTTGTTTAATCTTCGCATTAGTATTAGCCATTCGAATATTAGTTTCCCTCAATGTATCTTGTCAGCAACTCCTCAGAATCGGACTCCTTCTCTTGATGACTAGTGCTGCTAGAATCTTTCCGGTTGGAATTGGGATGACTCGTCCACTATGGATTATAGGAATTTTGACATTCAATGGAATTTACCACTTCGTATCAATCAATGGGGCATGCATTTGGCTTATGGATCCCTCTACAAATTTCACAGTCTACTTAGGTAGAACAGAAGGTGTCGAGTGGACTCACTGTAACTTCAACCTTCACTTCAAGTGTTCTATTTAATTCAAGTTGATTCATGACCGCTTCTTGATTGATGTTTATGCTCTGGAAGATGAATACTGATTTGTAGCCAACTTCTCTAATAAGGCACATGCATCTGTAGGGGTTAGGTTACTAAAAACTCCTCCAGCTATGTTGTCAACCGTTCGTTTATCTTGCGTATACTTCATAAAACGTATGGAGCAATAGAAATGTTCAAACCTATGATGTGGACATTTCGTTATCAATTCATTAAAGCGTTCCCTTGCTTCAGAGAGAGAGTTTCTTCATCTTCTTGCTCAAAAGATTGAATCTTATTTCTGAGTTCAATGGTTCTTAATGGTGGAAAGTATTTATGTCAGAATTTATCAGTCATTATCTTCCAGGTGGTAACAGAACCGGCTGGCAATAAACATAACCATGACCTTGCTTTTCCATGCAAATAGAATGGAAACAATTGTAGCTTGATCGCTTCCTCAGATACATTGTCTAACTTGGATGTGTCACAGTATTCTAGGAACAATGAAATGTGATCATTTAGGTCTTTGTCTTCGAGGCCATCAAATTGACAATTGTTATGTATCATTTGAATTAGTTGAGGTGGAATAACAAAGTTGGTTGCCTCCACACTTGGTGTAATGACACTCAAAGTTGGTCCAAAGGGTTTTGCATAATCAACAATAGTTTGTCATTGCATTGCCATCTTTCTTTCTTCTAACTAAAGTCCCTCTTCTTCTGCGATCTTAGGATGGCAATGTAATGTAAGGTTATTCGAAAGATATTTAAGCATAACCAAGATTCTAAAGGCGACTAAAGCACCCACCCTAGAAGCCACAAGTAGCAAGATAACTAAAACGAAAGAAAAAAGAAATCATACAAAAAATGGTTAAACTACTGACTCAGATATTTCATAGAATCACTGTGTCCCTTGCAACGGCGCCAAAAAGTTGATTCATGTGAATGGTATGAATAAAATGTATCAATTACACAAGTTTTAAATTTATTAAAATGGAAATCACCTAAACCAAACAACACATATAACAGGCAAGTGTACCTATCGAATACGTAGTATAGTAGTGGTAAGAACCAAGTATCGATCCCAAAGACATGGTAGCTACTAAAACTTAACCGTCTGTCAATACCTAAGCAACGAAAGAGGGGTGATTTGTAAGTAAACTAACGAGAAACTAAAGAACAACTAGAAAAAAACTAGAAACAACTAGAAATGCGTAAGAAAGTTAGATGGAGAAAACAACCACCTAGGTGCCGAATCATCTTGACTAGAACGATAACTCATAATGACTTTATGCGATTGTGTGAAGTGCTACAATAGATTAGGCCAGCTAAAGTAAATCCCACAAAACTATAGAATCAATTTTATAGATACACACCCAAACCTAATCTTGTGAAGCAAGTTTATGTTATGATTCGTTATGATTTAGGGCTTCTATTATTGTTTAGAACATAGATTCATGAATTGAGCGATTTACTATCTATGCTACTCAATCTTAAGCAAACCCTAACTGGTTTCCAGATCCTTTTATTCAGACCCTTCCTGTAGGTAGCTCACACGTTTTACGAATGAAGTTACCAAGGTGTCTATTACCGGTTAAGGTTTCAAGCCCTGGATTAATGAGCGCTAATAACCTATAGATAGAAGAAATCGAGCCTAACTAGAATTTCTTCATTGAAATATCAATTCAACCACATAACTTAATCACAAAATCAATACTAACATGCAATCATACACATCATTAGTTCAGATTAACAAAACTTTACTTAAATCAAATGATAAAGTCAAACCAAATCAAGATTCATTTAAGCCTAGATGACTACTAAGAGTTGAGCCATTCATAATATTATCAATACAGATACAGTAGCAAACATCTCTGAAATCAGAAGAAAACAAAAGATAAATGACAAATCGATCCGATTAACACGAAGATACGTCAATTAGGTGATAGATCTTGATCTAAGCTTCAATATGTCTTCGTTTATGCCCCAAGATCCATAAAAATCGCTCCTAGAATATTATACACCGTCCCCTGATGAATTCTAGTCAAATCTTCTATTTCCAGCTCTCGTGAGGCTTTAAATACTAAAATATGGGGTTTCTATGCGTCTGGCCCATTAGGGTCGGTTATGGTCCGTAACCTTTTAGTGGTTTACGACCCATAACTTAAGATTTAGGGCCAACAAACCCAATATTTGGATTCGTCTCGTCGAAACAGTCAAGATTCATATATTATAGGCCATGTAACTCATTTTCTAGGTCAAGATATGTCCGTTTGATGTTTAGCTTCTTTCATGTCGCACACTCGCACTATTCTGCTAAGTATTGCCTCGTTTCTTCAGGTTTTCATTCAAACTTTTCACAAAAACCCTTTAAACCTGCAAATTTACAATATGAATTAATAAGTAACATAATCTTATATAATTATCAATTTAAACCCGTCAAATGCATATATAAACAATGTTACCCTACGAGCGCATCACTTTGTAATAAAAAAAAAGACATGAACTGAACTGGGTGTTTGTGGAAGTGGGTGTTTTTATGGAGCTTTTGCACGGTGCAATTTCATAAAGTTTTTGGGAAACACCATGACAAATACCCAACAGAAAAGGCTTAAAAGATCCGGTATAAAAAAAACACAAATAATATCCCCAATTTAAAAATGTCATCAAAAAACTCGGTTTAGAAAAACACCATAAAATATCAAGTTGAAAAAGACCATAGAAAACCAGTTAAGAAAAACGTCCTAAAAAATCTAGTTCAAAAAACAGCATAAAACACTCGGTTCGGAAAAACGCCATAAAATAACCTAGTTGAAAACGCTATAAAAACACAGGTCATTTGTTTTCGAAAGGATATAATTAATATACTTGTTGGTGAGATAAAAACATGTTGGATTTTACGGTGTAATTTTTTTTATGAAAATAATCACATATAAAAAAGTTATTGCCATTTAACTATGATGGGAAATGACATGTAATTAACATGTGCATCCTTCTTTGAATCTTCCCATTCTACCCCTCTTCGTAGTTTTAAGGTTTTTAGTATTTACAAAAATGCCAATGCACCAATCTCAACCACAAATCACAAAGATCTTGTGCCTGAAATTTATTCCTAGCTTTTGTAGGGTTTTTGTTATTTATAGTAAAACCCACCACTATATAATATAGGGCCATGATTTTTTTAAAAATAACAAAAACCTTACAAAATTTAGTAAAAGAGAATTGGTGATGACATATGCTAGTGGTGCTAACTTACACTAAGCACAATATTGTAAAAAAACCATGCACATGCCACCCATATGCTGCTAAAGAACATGCACATATAAGTCATATGCCATTTCTTCCATCTTTTTTAAACATCAGTAACCTTTTTATGCGTTATTATTTTTTAATATATAACATAAGAACAAGGGTTTTTAATCTTTAATATAAGTACATTATTACTATATAAAAAATACGTGTGAGGTGAATTTTTTAATTCATGATGTTTAAATCTATTCTATGGTGTTTTTATACAAGGTAAAACACCATAGAAACAATAGAGATTATGATAGAAAAATTCTTCAACAAAGACGTCATTTACAAACAAAAAACCACTAACCTACGGTTATAAAACACAATAAACTTGCTCTAAACAACATAAAACTGTTCAGTTTTGAAACGTCGTAAACCTGTAGGTTCTAAATTCCCATAAACATGTTGTCTAGTTTAAAAAAGCACCATAAAAATACCCATGAAAAATGCAGTTTGAAAACACCACATAAAACCCTAGTTGTAAAACACCACAAACCTATTTAATTTAAAAACGCCACAAAACCTACGGTTATAAAACACTATAAACCTACAGTTTTAAAACGCTATAAACCTATAGTTCTAAAACACCCTAACTTGCAGTTTTAAAACACCATAAATGTGTAGTTGTAAAAAACACTAGTAGCCCTCAGTTTCAAAAAAACCCATAAAATTGTATAGTTTAAAAAAACCGCCATAAAATTAGCATATAATTATACAATTTAAAAACACCATAAAACAAGGTATAATTGCATAATTTTTAAAAACGCCATAATTTAAAAAAAAAAGTCATAGAATCATTACGTACTAAGAAATTAGACCAAAAACACCATAGTATTGCATAGTTTAAAAAACGCCATAAAGCCCACTTTCATGAATGGCCAGTTTATGTCTATCTACAGTTTATGTCTATGAAGAATTTACCCAGAAACACCAAAGAAATGGACAATTTAGAATAACGTTACAAAACCCATTTTCATAAAACACCAAGTTTATGTCTTTTAAAAAAAATTATTGCAATAGTATACTTGTTTGAAAGATAAAAAAAACGCTTAATCATATGGTGTGAATTAAAAAAAATTAATCATGTATTACTCGTTTGAAAGATAAAAAACCACTTAATTATATGGTGTAATTTTTAAAAAATAATCATGTATAAAAAGTTATGGACATTAAATATGATGGAGAAATGGCATGTGATTAGCATGTGATTTTATGGTTCCCAATATTTAAAGAAATTTTATCTCATCAATTCAGCCACAAATCCCAAAGATTTTGTGGCTGAGATTCCATCACACACACACACATATATAGTGTGTGTGTGTGCGGGCGCGCGCGCGCGTGTGTGTATAGGGTGAAGATCATTTAGGAACCATCATTTATGGCGAGAACCGCAAGAACAAGTGTGATTGTTTGTTTTGAGTTTATTTTGATTATGTTCATGTTGGTTTCTATCGTAAAATTGATTCTCATATGAATCCTCCCATATATGTGTGTAGCTTGATGAATTTCCTATGAACTAATTATTCCTTCATTTATATGTGGGAAGAATAGTTTTGAAAAAAAATTAAGTGAGAAGGAAAAAAACAAAGAGTTTCGAGAATTTATTTTTCTCATCTCAAGTATTCTATTTAACTAATTAATTAGGTAAAAACCATTTGCCCTACGCATTGATGTATTGAATAATACATCTATTTATCATGTATAATTGTATAAGTTTTGTTAATATTCGTTTCGGTTTTACAAGAATATATCTACTTTAATCCAAATACGTTTCGCAGGTATTGGTTCGTGGAAGTAGCTGAAAAGACTAGAAAACGAGCTGAAATGTTGAAAAAAACCGAGTCGGATCGTAATTGGAAGTCGAGAGAAGAAATGAATCGAAAAACAATAAATTTAGGTTTCTGGCGGCCCGCGACCGGCCCAGGGTGTAGCTCTCGCGGGTGGCGAGAGGAGTATAAGTTTCGGAGAAAATAAACCAGGTCGCGGGGCGCGACCGGTTACATGTAGCCTCTCGAGTGGCGAGAGGGGTTTTTGGTCATAAAGTTTAGAAAACTTATTAGATTTGTGTTGGAAAAGTTTATATAATTAGAGTTTAACTCTAATTACAACTATTAGACGAACTTGGAGTTTCAAGAGCAAATTCTGGCGATTTGGAGCTGAGTCTTGAAGATCAAGTTGCTGGAGAATCATTGGATTGAAGCTAGGAGCATAGAGATCGAAGAAATCACGGGTTTTACAATCGATTTTTTTGATCTTTAGCTTCCTTGTTCTTTGTTTTGATGAATTCAGGTTTTAACTTTGCTTTAATTATGTTTAAACCAATGAATCTTGGCTAGATTTACTTATGCGACCTAGGTTTTGATGACTTATTATGAAAGTTTGGATTTTTATTGACTATTTAATGTGTTTATGTGATTTTTGATAAAGTAGTGAAGCTTGGTTGTTTGATTTGGTGTATTTGCATGTTTTGATCTAATTATTGATTATTTGATTGTTTCACATGAATCTAGTTGAAAGTCTTTCATAGAATAGGTTTATGTTGATTGTTGAGTCTTGCCGGTTTCGAGTAATCGTTCGGTAAATTGGTCAATAAACCGTAGAAACAATTGAATGAAAAATATAATTCAACCTTAACATTATACTAAATTTAATTATTGAGAAATAATAACTTATTAATTGAATTGAATAGGTAAATTGCTAGGATTAGTTTTTGAGAAAAATCGGTTTTAGTTTACTTGCCATATTTGAGTCGGCTAAACCAAATCAATAACCTTAGTTAGTCTAGGCTTCCTATTGAGAGACGGTTAGCTAATTTAGACACTTTATTGAATATTAGATAACCGAAAGAAAATGTTATAAACCGGTAAGCCCAACTACCTTTAGGATATCATAAGTGTCTTCCCGAGAAGGGTCGGGGGTCCTGTTCGACATTCCTTAGGATTTAGTATTTTAAGATCCCGATTCCCAATCACATTATTAATCAATTAAAAGACCCATTCAATAGTAATAAGGAATCTAACCTAGGTAGCCATTCCACCATCCTTGAATTAAATCTCCGATTCAAAAGTCCGTCTTAATTCATCTTAGTTAAATTAATATTAGTTTAATTATAAATGTAGAATTTTTAGTAACCCCCCCAAACATAAAATAAAATAAGTGTGTCAATTTAGTTTAAATAGAGTCGTTAATGTAATTAGAGAGTCTTGTGGGTTCGATATCCTGACTTACTTAAGCTGTTCTACAATTGATCGGTCCACTTGCCGGCAAGTAGTTTAGTCGAGTTTAGGAGTCTAGAGTATTACTTTGAGTCTAGAATTAGGTTAATTCAATTGTTTTATTAAACTACTTTTAGGACATCAATTTTTTGGCGCCGTTGCCGGGGACTCTCTTCGGCAATTGCGTTGACTACTTTGTTTAGACTTAGTTGATTCATACGTGTTTTCCGTTTTGTTTGCGTCATAGGAGTCTAAATAATTTAGTTAGTATAATTTTTTCAGTTTAATATATTTTTGCTAAATATCTTTTCTGAGTGCTTTTACTTGTCTCATTTCCGGTTTTTAGTGGATGCCCCATACGCATTCGCAAGGACTTCCGTCAAAGCCGCCAACGGGCACGTCTTTTTCTTCCGCACAAAAGGTTAGTAATTCTTCATCCTCATCTTCAGGTTTTTTCGATTCTTTCCGCTCGTTTATACCACCTAACTTTTACTTTACACCAAAGTCCTCACCGCATAGTTCCCCACCTCC